>JAVGWX010000020.1:24564563-25979563 GCA_036924085.1 Ariolimax columbianus | reverse complement strand
AGAATGTACAAAGAGAATATGTGAAGGAGAATCTAACAATACAAGGTTTAGGAAAATGTCTTGAGAAGGATGGATGAACAGGGAGAATACAATGAGATAAAGTGAGGTTATTCAAGACATCAAAACGTTGGAGACGGAGGGAGTGAAACAATGAGTGAAAGATAATTAGAGACCAACTAATGAAAGAATAGACATTATACACTGAAGAGATGGAGGTGGGATCACAGGAAAGAGATGGAGACAATGAGGGAAAGATAATTAGAGATCCGCTAGGGAAAGAATAGTATACACTCAAGAGATGGAGGTGGGATCACAGCAATATGTGGAGACAACGAGTGAGAGTGAATTAAATAAATGCAAAGAAAACGAATGAGTAGAGACCATATATAACTCAATGAGAGGTTGGGCAGACGTTTAGAGATAGATGGAAACAAAGAAATATTGACTTGCTAAAATGTCAGAGAAGTTATAGAAAAGTTTAAAGGGATGAAATTGAAGTAGGTCTATCGATTGCTTTGCTCTTTTTTCGCTACCTTCGTATATCTTAGATCAAAGACTTACAAAGTAATCAGTGACCATCACAAATCATGGCATCTTCCAGGGTAGCCAAATACTCCCTCTTCTTCACTTGGTATATGTAACAGATCCCTGAAGAGCAGAAGAGGTCGGATCTGGAGACTTACTCTCGACGAGTCAAACTTGGCTGGGAAAGTATTTGGATATCTTCGAGTTGGAGATAATTGTCCAAGAAGGATGGGGGCAATAGGTCAGCCGTTGTTCTGTATTAACTGGCCCTGACAGATTGACAGGGATGATGGTAATAGGTCAGCCGCTGTCCTGTATTAACTGGCCCTGACATATTGAAAGGGATGGGGGCAATAGGTCAGCCGTTGTCCTGTATTAACTGGCCCTGACATATTGACAGGGATGACAAGAAAAGTCAGATGGGGAAACTATGTTTAGTGGCAGGAACTTGTCAGAGTGATACGAGTTACAGGTACAGTAATAATTCATTGACTGCTGACCGGTCAACAGGGAAGGGACATTAGTACCACGTGACCACCGTCATCCTTGTTTAAGTGAAGCTAAAGAGACTATAAAAGTAGGAAACTAAAGACAGCGCTTGACTTTACGTCAGGAGCAATGGCACTATTGTCCTTTGGCAAGAATGGTAGACTTTCTGTAATAAGCGAAACGAAAAATCTGAACACGTTGAGTGAGAAGGTTATGTCTCGTTCGTAGAGGGTCAGGGGAATCCTGGGATAATATCCAACGTTTCGTTCGCAGAGGGTCAGGGGAATCCTGGGATAATATCCCACGTCTTGTTCGCAGAGGGTCAGGGGAATCCTGGGATAATATCCCACGTCTTGTTCGCAGAGGGTCATTGAAATCCTGGGATAATATCCCACGTCTCGTTCACAAAGGGACGGGAGAACCGTGGAATAAAATCCCATGTTTTTTTTCACAAAGGGTCAAGAGAACACAGGGGTGCAATCCCGTGTCTTGTTGCTATAGGTGTAACACGGGCACCAGGGGGACAAGTCTCCAACGTTTGAGAATCATTTTATGGCCAAAGAGCGAGATGTACCTAAGTCCCCTCCGGGAGCTCATTCTAATCATGTGACATGATTTTGAGTATACCTCAGTCAACAAGAGAGCGGCTGATTCATCACAACACAGACAGCCTGGACACACTACAAGACAGCGAATTAGCTAGTTGGCCTCTAAATTGTAATACACGATCTGTTTAGGTCAAGTTGGTTGGATTGTGGGGACTGAGAGCCAGGGTAAAATTAGTTGCAGCGGTCCCACCAACAGCTTAGGCTTAAAACATATGTGCTAGATAACAAGATTTAGTTACAATTAGTTAGTTTGGTTTGACCCATGTTGTAACCCATAAACTTGTAATAAATGAACGATCGTGTTTTATTATTTTTATTTGAGTGTTTTCCTATGTTGATGTTCTTATGTCGTTATTATGTGTAAAGCAAGATAAAAGAGGTCACACGTAAAGGTAAGAGGTCCTTGTGACCAGGAATGATAGGTCTGTTACATGAAGATAAATCGGTTATCGTGACCAGGATAATAGATATCTAGACGAATCTATTACATACACGGTCATTTGTCATACGGTGCCCATCTTAGGTTCATTATTTTCATTTCGGCTTACATTGGTGTTCACTAAGTTGTCTTAGGTCTGTCTTTCCTTTGTCTGTCCCCTGGGCCCATAACATGGTGCGACTGGCGATGGTATCCGCCTCTCTTTTTTATGACGAAGCAAATTCTATTCCAGCGTCGACTTATTTTAAACGTCCTGTCGTGTGCATATCTTCTTGATTGTTCTCGGTATGCAGTTGTTGATTGTACCCGGTAAAGTGAGCAGTTCTTGATTGTTGTCGGTAAGCAGTTGTTGATTGTACCCGGTAAAGTGAGCAGTTCTTGATTGTTCTCGGTATGCAGTTGTTGATTGTACCCGGTAAAGTGAGCAGTTCTTGATTGTTCTCGGTATGCAGTTCTTGATTGTACCCGGTAAAGGGAGCAGTTCTTGATTGTTCTCGGTATGCAGTTATTGATTGTACCCGGTAAAGTGAGCAGTTTTTGATTGTTGTCGGTAAGCAGTTGTTGATTCTAATTGGGTTTGATCAGAAAGTTAAATCAATATTAATTACATATGTTGTGTGGAGAAAGGATGATTACTCTTCTTATGCTGCTGTTATCGTTACAGTACAGTCCGTAATAATGTATGAAGCGACAGAAAGTGCAGAGTTCTTATAAATTATTAGCTTGTTATTGTCTTGTGTTTCTGGTGTAATAAAAAGACTTTCAAAATGTTGTTTAAGCCGACAGTCTATTTTATCTTTGTTTATTCAGTTGCTGATGTACCTCCCTTGCCAAAAAGTAATGATGATATAAATAAACCACATAGAAAAGATCAAAGTTTCATCTTTCAGTTCCGAACAGGACACACCAGAGTCAATAGCCACTTGAACCGCATCAATCCCCAGCACATGCCCTTCTGCAGACATTGCTCTCACCTTGATGAAACAGATACCTACTCAACTCAATGAGCGCAAGACGTTTGGCTGGTAAGAGGAGGCTTGCTCGGCAGCTATTGGATAACAACAACAGCAAGGTGTACTCTTGCACATTATAAATCATGCCTTTTACTCTGACCTAGAAGGATGAACATTAGAAAGTTCAAACTTGTCACTTTCAAAGTTTCTCATACATTCGCACTGAACTTGTGGGATTTGCTTTTTGTCTGAAACGAGTTTTTCCGCCATGGTGAACAGGGCAACATGCCATATTGAACGGATCAGTTGTTTCAACAAAATGGATAAGTCGGAGGCCAGATCTGTGATTAAATTCTTGATGCACAACTGGAAAATACTTGGCAAGCATGTGTCGAAAACTATGCTCAGCAGGGAGCTGAAAGGTTTTTATTCGTTGATTGATTTATTGACTGATTGATTGATCGATCGATCGATTGTTTGATTGTTTTATTAAGGCTAAAAGAACTAACACTTGATAAATGAGTTACAGAGTAAACTTATGGAGCAAGAGTGAGGACAAAGCTAGATTTTCCTATGGACAGGAAGGAAAGAGATGGCATGTGTGGAAGACACCATGTTGTAATGTATGAATATGTCCTACTGAACGTTTGTCTTTGATGGAGAACTGCTAACTCAAGAATTAACTGAGATCGCAAGTCCACTTATCGAGGATGAAAGAATATGGCCACTGCCCCCTACTGTATGTGGTACTTGAAAAAAAAACAGAAGAAGACTGTGCATGGTACAGGCAACCTCATCATTTTTAACTGCTTTCTACAGAAATCATCCCTGAAATACATATACATGCTTTGGCGCTGTTTACATGCAAATGAGACAAAAGTAATATTGACCTTCTGCTCTTCTTGGGGCTAGAATAAGAGGAAGAAATATGTTGTATGAATGAACGTCAATTACTGCTGCACGATTCAGCTAAAGAAATCTTGCCATTCTGCCTGTACTTGTTTGTAGTCCTCTTTCATCAAACATTAGAAAATAAATGAGCTAAACACATCGAAAGATCAGTTGTACGTTATTCCCATTTTCATCAAGATACGATTTGTGTTACGTGTTTATTTGTTCCCGAGGAACGGCTGATTTGACAATAAATTGTCCCTTTCATTCCTGAATCTCCATCCTAGTGGTTTGTATGTACCGTCCTGGTTCAACCAAATACTATATTGATCAGATATTGATCAGACATTCTGTCAAACTATAGATACTCAATAACTGACTATATGATAGCATGTGCTGAATACTAACGTCACTGAGAAACTGAAATTTACAGATCTGATAATCGATGATTCGTATCGTTTTGAAAGGTCTTATTTCTAAGTTGGAATTGTTTATAACTGTTTAGTGGCAAACTTAAGATACGGTTAAGTTAAGAGAAGGTTACCAAAACGTTGGATGATGGAGAATCGATGGTTGTTAGTTAACGGGATTTTGCAAAGGCCTTTGATGGAGTTATATCATCAACATGGTAAAGGTGGGCGAGTTGCCATATGGATAGAAAATTGGTTAATGGGCGGAAGACAGAGAGTTAGCATAAATAAGGAGTATTCTGATTGGAGATGTAATACGCGGAGTGCTTCATGGATCGGTATTGGGACCAATTTTGTTCGTAACATTTATAGATTGGACAATGATATCTGGTCCATGATTGCAAAATTCGTGGATGACATTAAACTATGCAGCAGGGTCTCATCTCAGGCAGAGGTAGATCATTATTGAGATCGGATTTAGATACAATTAACAAATGGTCTGAGAGCTGGCAGATGAAGTTTAATGTAGATAAATGTGCAGTCATATATATGGGTAGATCCAATAAGGAATATATTTACAGAAGGTTATGTCTCGTTCGTAGAGGGTCAGGGGAATCCTGGGATAATATCCAACGTTTCGTTCGCAGAGGGTCAGGGGAATCCTGACAATATAAGGAAAATATATAGAAAAGGAAAGAGACCTAGGTATTATAATATACCATACAGGTATGATGCGGTAGCAAGTCCAAGAGGCAGTGAAAAAGGCTAATGAAATGCTGGATATGATTTTTAAAAACATTGCACATAAGAGTAAGGAAGTAATAGTCACACTGTAAACAGCATTGGTGAGACCTAAATTGGAGTACTGTGTTTGTGTGTGGAGTCCTTATCATTGATTGGATACAACCATGCTAGTAAGGATACAAAGAAGAGTTACCAAACTGATCATGGGATTTCAAAATTATAGTTAAGGGGAAAAACTAAAAAAACTGGTCTACAGGGTCTAGAAAAGTGAAGAATTCGAGGTTATTTAATACAAGTTTATAAGATAATCAAAGGAAAAGATAAATTAGACTATACCAAGTTTTTTTCAAAGTACAACGGCCTACAAGAACAAGAGGGCACAGCTTCAAATTGTTTAAAGATAGGTCCAGATCGGATTTTAGGAAATATTTTTTTAGTTACAGAGTGGTGAATGCATGAATGATAAATGATACATGAATAAAGCTTTTACAAACAAAGCTCTTCCAAGGTCTGACTGAAGATACCTGAGCAAAGCAGATCTAGATACAAAACCATCTATCCCTCGATGAGAAGAAATGCTCACAGCTATCATCACCATCTTCTATACACTTGTATCCTTAGACGTCGTGGGGAGGTGTATTTTCCTGTCGTGTGTCAGCTTTGTCGCCGATGTTGTTATTCCGATGTTGTTATTCCGTGTTTCTTTAGTGTCTCACTGACACCATCTCTTCGCCTTTTTTCGCGGTCTGCCTCTTGCTATGCAACCATGATGTCTGGTAGTATAGATACGAGCAGCTGGTAACCTTGGTTGCATTCTTGTCAGGTTTCCGAACCATTTTATTGTCTGCCTTTCCATGTTTTCCCTGCACGGTGTTGCACCCACCTTCTATATGATTACCCCGTTTCGTACTCTGCCCAGCATTATGACCCCGACAGCGATTCTTAAAGATCTCATTTCGCATATCATGATATGTCTATCTTGTGCCTTGGTGAGAGTCCATGTATGACACTGATAGCAGAGAATTTGCATAAAAATACTATTTGTCAACTGACTCTTTGTCTTCATTAAAATGTGTTTGTGTCTTAGTTATGGTGAGAGCTGATAGGAAACTGCATTAGCTTTCTGTGTTCTTGATTCCGCCACTCTATTTAGCCTTCTTTGCTGTTCTAATCCTTATATTATATTTATCGCAGACATTGTCAAGGGCATAAGATGTTCTCGAACGTTTTGTTCACCGCGTTGAAAGATACTCTGACTAACTGTAAAAAGGAGCTCGTTCATTGTGGTGATTTCGGGTTTTGCTTCAGTTGTTATTCGTTCCATGTATACAATGAATAAAAGTGTTGATAGTACACATCCCTGTCTTACCCCGGTCTTAATTGCATACCAATGACTGAATCCACATGGTGTTCTCAAAGCCTGTCACTGTCTGTCAATACGACTGTTCCCCATTGCTGGGGTAACTTAACTTAACGTCTTTATACTGGTTTAGAAGACCCTTCAGAGTCTGTATACAACCAGTTACATTTACATCACCTTGCTCTAAAATCTATGCGCATCCAGTTTATTCTTAAACGCATTAACTGTCCCTGCCTCGAGAGGTTTTTTAGGCTCTCACAGTAATTTGGCTTTTTGTATACATGGTCATTATATTTCACAGATATCAATCTTTAATGTGTATCCGTGTATTCAATCAGACCGGTTTCATGTTGTTTAAACTCATTTCGATCTTTTGCATGGGAGCACCATGTTGGACCAAGGACTTTACTCAAACCATCCCTCCACCTTATTGGTGCACGTCCGAGTGAACGCTTAAAGTTGTAGGACCACTAAGATTTCACTTATCGTGTCCATATGTTGTCAGTCATTAGTGCTAGACTACTGGTCCATCTGTATTCCCTTAACAATGTAGGGCTTTCGCCGTCATTAAAAGTGGTTTGGCGTCTGATTTCTGACTCGTGTATTCAGTCATGTAGAGATACTACACGGTGATTGAAACTAAACAGTCCTGTTACTTTGTTTCGTAAATATCACGGTTTATTATGTGATATCTGGTAATTTATTGGCCAAGTTAATATACGAACGAGGAGGACAAACTAGCCGAAGAAGGACGGAGCACGAGAAACACAAACTAAAGGCAGAGCTCAATATAAATAGAAAAGAAAATTATAAAAATACACTTCAAAGACAAATGATACAGAGAACACCCATAGTCTGATTATGGTCTGATATAGCAGAAGTACTGTACTCATTCTCAAGAAGAGGCCAAGTTACAATATTCAGACTGCAAACAGTCCTTGCCAAGAAGTAATATTCTAAAAATATACTATTCAATCAATTAAAAGTTAGTCACACACAGACATGTGCCTTGGTAGGAAAAACGAAAAGTAGAGTATGTTCTCCGGGTGTCGGCTTCACGAGAAGAACAGAGTGACAACATGACCTACCCCAGACCAAATTAAAGGATAAAATATATGATGACATAGAATCCTGAGACAGACACTCACAATTCTGAGGGAAATCGATGTGGTTATTTGAGAACGAACGAATAGACATGGATAACAAGGCCCATCTCATCTTGATCTTGATGACCCATTCCTCAGCGTAGTTGAGGCCACCGAAATAAAGTGTGTGGTAAGTACTCCTCTAACGGCATCTCGGATGTTCCAGCATGCAGAAAGAGAGTTTGACCAACGCATTAGAGGTCTTCCTCTCGGTCTCTTCTTGCCTCGGGAGTACTAGACAGCGCGTGGCCAAATGGTTTCGAGGACTGCCTGCCGACAAGGAGGGCAGCGGTTCAAATTCCCGATATGAAATATGTTGTTTTTCTGTTGGAGGTGAAATAAACAAACATAGCCAGCACACGACGTGGCAACAGCACAGCAGTGGCGAAGCGGTCTGTAGTCCTCAGCCTTCAAAATCCCTCGACTACCCTTAGCAAGGGGGAAAATGTCGTATGACAGTTTTTGTTTTGTTTTGTTTTGTTTGTTTGTTTGTTTGTTTTAGTACCAGACTGATGTCGCTGTGCTCCATCGACCATCGTTTCGTCGTAATATGGGACCTGCATGGATTACCGCATCATTCACCAGGGACAATCGTCTTATGTCAGAATTGTGGAGACCTTGTCCACGTTGGTTCCGGAGAGTGATTCCGACCAAGCGTCTCTCAGGGGAGGCCTGGGTCACTCTCAATTCGTCTTCTAGTGATTTTGAGTCTAAGTCTCAGCACCATAGCATGTCGCAGAGAGTACGGTGAAATTGACCATGTTAATAGACGAGAAGGCTGCCCAAACTGCGCGGCGGCGTCTTGTCAGCTCAAGTTTCAGATTATTCTCCATTTTGAGAAGGCATCACCAAGAAAGATGTACTCGTTGACATCTTCTAATCGTACCTCGCGATGGAAGACTGGATCCTAAGTGGCGAAGCGATTGCGCAACACTTTGGTCTTCGAGACATTCATCTCCAGTCCCGCTTACTTGCTCCCTCCATCGAGTAGCTGCATCATTTGGTTGGCTTCTGCTGCTGAGTCTGTGATGAGCACTATGTCATCGGCCAACGAAGGTGATTGGGGCGTCTACCGTCAATAAGGATGCCAAAGGTGACCCAGTTGCATCAGCTGATGACTGATTCCAAACATGCGGAGAAGCCCTTCAGTGAAAATAGGATCCCCCTGTGGGACCCCCTTCTGAATAGGTACCACAATTGGACGTTGCAAAGGACGAAATATGGTAGGTCAGGTCATAAAACTGTTGACGATAATTGTGATGTACACCTTGTTAGAACAGTGAATGCCAGACAAAATGTGACTACCGAAAACGCCTTTTTATAGTCGACGAAGGTGAATATCAAGGGTCTCTGGAACTCTCTGTCTGCCTCAATAGGGCGGCAACATGTTGAAATGTGGTCCGTGGTGCTGTTCGAACGCCGAAAAACTGCATGTTTGACTGGTTGCGGTTCTGTGGGCAGCTTGTAAGTGACCGAGAGGAGAGTAATTGTACGATAGCTTCCTAGATCCTCTTTGTCTCCCTTCTTGTTCAAGAGTGTTGTTCTCGAGTTGTGCATCTCATTTCCCAGAAACATATTACACAATAAAAAATCACACGGTTGTCAACTACATCAAACAAATAAAAATGAGAAAGGAACAGTCGGGTTGAGATAAAAACAGAGAATGTGCAGACCTTATCTTGTATTTCAATAATATTATATGTCAATGTCCAACCTATGACCCGCGGATGAGATTCCTTGTTTAATCTGCCTACCAATTAACTGCAGACAAATTATTAATAACTTATTCAAATTGATGTAAACATTCTCAAGGAAGAACAAATCAGTTATTTCCTTTTCAAAATACAGATATAGCGTAATTGTGTGCACGAGTGAGTGCGTGCGCACGCCGGGCGCACGTATGTGTGTGTGTTTGTATGTGTCTTTCTTTCTCTCCCTCTCTGTCTGTCTGTCTCACTCTCTCTCTCTCTTTCTCTCTCTCCTCTCTCTCTCTCTCTCTCTATATATATATATATATATATATATATATATATATATATATATATCTCGACAATTCAATTGAAAGTTTGGTTTCATGGGCCTGCCAAAATTAAGAATATCTCCACTGACGTTAAAAGACATGCTCAGAATAACAAAGGCAATTGAATACAATTTTGTGGATTTGAAAAAGGACTTGAACAGGCTACTCAGGAACGTTTTATGGGTATTACAGAGGGTTTATGGTACCAATAGCCACATCGTTTCAATCACGTAAACAATACACTTTGTACATACCGTGTTGGCCAGTTACCAAACTGTTGAGGTGAAGACAGGTGTACGACAGGGATACAGGTAAGTAGCATGTCTATTGCAGAACGTTTCTTCTTACAACCGCCCACCTATTTGGCTGTTAAAAGTTTCTTGGCAAGTGTTCAGTACGGTAGGTTGTCATTACTTTCCGTACGCGGAGAAGTAAAAAAAAAAAACCAAGTCTGACGCAATTTGGACACGAGTGTGATTCGAACCGGATGCGTTGGGATTATAAAACGGACGCTTCACCGCTATACCACGATACTCTTTAATAACCATTCTCTTTCTGTCAATGACTGGACGATTCGCCTGTCAATGACTGGAGGATTCACCTGTCGATGACTGGACGATTCGCCTGTCAACATAGGACAAACGAAGAACTGAAATATTAGATCACGTTGCACTATTCACGTATCTTGGCTAACACATTCAAGAGAGAACTGAAAGTTTGGATGCATGTGGTCACCATGTAGAACTGCATAAGGTACACGGTATGACATTAAATGTAAAAAACAACTCCAATTTAAATAGTAAAAGAATAGCAGGCAAAGACGAACACCTCTGAATACCCGGAACGCGCATTTATGCCATTCTGTGAAAGAAGAATTAACGCAAACATCAGAATGAACAAAACCAGAGATAGGATTTGCCAGCTTAAACATAATTTGAAACTAGCGAGGGATCATGACTCAAACAAAAATAAAGTTCTACGCTACAGTTGTTCTACATACCCTCTTATATGCACGTGAGAACTGGACAAGCTATAGTCGACATGCCTGGAAATTACAAGCTTCCAAATGCACTGCCTGCGGAAACTACTGAAGATTATATGGCAGGACATTGTGCAAATACAGATGTGTTAGCGCGATTGGGCATGTCCAGTATACACACCGGGATATGTACAGCACAGCTGAGATAGGCTGGCCGTGTGGCACGCATGTCGGATCAACGTCTACCAAAAGAGCTGCTCGCTCTATGGTATACTCCAGAATGGCAAGAGAGCAAGCGGTGGGCAGCGGGAAAAAGTACAAGGGCACACTTAAAAGATGACTGATTCAGTGCGGTAATAACCACGATGAGTGGGAAAGAATCACCACCAATCGCACAGACTGACGCAGCACTATTGTTGATGGTGCTCAGAGACAAGAGGCATCAAGAATAGATGAGGCTATCCAGAGACGATCGCTCCGCAAGTCAACTCACATCAACCCTTCTTCAACCACGGTGGAAGGGTAGAAGGATATGTCTTATTTCCTTGTACAAAGTGCAACGGACAATTCAAAGCTCACATTGGCTTATTTAGCCATCTTCGTGCTCGTGCGAACAGTGAATGTGTGGTAGAATCTAGTTTTAGCTGAGTAGTTTACTTATCTAGAGAGTTACAACTTGTTTCTACACCTCGACGCGACTTCACACAGTAAAACACAGTAAACACTGTCTTGATCATAAAACAAAACAATATTATTTAATCGCTACACAATATCAACAAAAAGCAAGGTACATTTAAACTAAACAATCATTATATATATATATATATATATATATATATATATATATATATATATATATATATATATATATATATATATATATATATTTTGAATTACAATAGGAGGTTTTAAGCACAAGCTTTTGATCTTACTCCTGTAAACTACATAACCAAAATTTTTTGCCGCTGCAATCCCCTATCTGTACACTCAACACACAATCACAAACTCGTCCTCGCGATCATATTAAGTAATCAGGCAGATGTGTACATTCACATACGATCAGATCACTTACAATCAGGCAATATATACATTCACAAATGCTTAGATCACCACGCATTCACACGAATCTATACCATCACACATAATCAATATACTCGTTCTCACGATCAGATCACTTCGCATACTCGACGAATATGTACATTCCTATACGATCAGATCACTTACAATCAAGCGATCTGTGATTTGCCGCATACTTAGATCACTTCACGTATTCCCGCGAAGCTGTACAATCATATGTAATTAGGTCACGCATTTTCACTAGGTGTCCTGCACGTACGGCATACATTCAAATCTCTTACTGTTCACAGGGTGTCCCTCATATTGAGCGCGACTGGTCAACTCAAGGTGTATGATAAAGGTGTATGGCGTGGTGTATCACCCTGCAAACTCACTCACTCTGAGCTTTCCTCCTAGGCAGTCTGCTGAGTTCATTCTTGCAGAGTATTTTATAGTCTCGGGCAACAACATGGCTATTCAATTGGCTTCTGTTGGCTGTATGACTTAGCCATCACTCTAATTTGGAACTACCCCCAACTAATTGTTATTGGTTGACTATCCACGAATCACTGTCACTCTAAATGTCGTAGCAGGTCGTGGCAGCATCAGACTGTTACAAACCCCCATCTATGCCAATTCTGAACCCAAGGGTGGTCAGCTCATAACCCCCACCTCAGCTCCGAAGACCCACCCATGTACTAGACAAAGTCTTCCACGTAAATCCCTCGTTTCCTTTGTCGACCTAGTGTCGAAACGGTGATTGACTTTGACATGACTTGCGTTCGGCCAACTCATTCAGGCAACCTTTGTTCTTATAGTCGCCAGCCCAATCTCCCCTGCCCTAAACGCTCATGCTCCAGTTGGAACTGTCACAAATGATGACAAAGTGGTCCTAATCAATTACGATGGACGAACAATAATTTGGAACTTCATAGTACAGCACATAAAACAACATAAGATTGTACAAGAACTGCGCACTCTTTGTGCTTCTGTGCGGTGCAGAGTGACAGAAATGTATAAACTGCCACCTTCCCATATAAACCGTCTACGATCAATCCAAAGTAATTTTCTGGACAAACGCTATGTCCAACCAAACAACAACTGTGTAAGGAACAAGTAGCATATTTGTTAAGTGTTTGTATTTTCTCCATTCAGGTACAGCTCTCAAGATCATTGAATGAGTACGACTACGCTACTATTTTGTAGTACAGCCTTGCTTATTGTATGCAGATTTACATGCTAATATATCACACATATATGTAAGCCTTGAGTTGTACATTTGATAGTAATTGCCTACAAATGGGGATATGAATAGAAAAACCCTATTGACTGAACCGGTCTCTATAATATGCTATGCTATTTGTAAAACTGTCGTTTTCAAGACAGATCATGTCCTAAAGATTACAGTCGACATTTATCAACGTAGGGACACCGTCAATTTCATGTTCTCTTGGCTCGGTTTATGAGTCTTGATGTATGTCTGTACCTTGTGCCGTGGTTGCTGTCCCTCCTTCTGTTATCAGTGATCGCGCTAAAATATGTTTGTATTGCTTCGCGACTCTCATTTAAACCTAGAGGCTATAACTTGTTTTGGGTTTTCTTAACCGAGAGAGAACTACCCTACCCACCTACGCGGGTGTTGATTTATTATAGAGTGCCACATAGAGATGGGCAATGCATACATTCATAAGATAATAAGGACACGACAACGTTGGCAAAGAATCTGAAAATGAAGACAAGAATTTTGAGAAAGGAAGTGTAAATGAGTATATATCACCACGATTGAATAGTTATTTTCAGTGCAAAACGAGAACAAACTTTTACGGTGATCTGTAACAATAATTGTTAAACAGGAATGCTAGAAATGGCGGAGACAGCTAGGCAGATAGAACAAAAGAGGAAACGATGTAGCTAGAAACAAATATAGCATACAAGATTCAATAACAAGAATGTGCTAACGCCAGTAGCAAAATAATTACTAAATAAACAGAAGTATGATGTGATAATCACTGGCAAAAAGGAATCACATACGAAGAACACAGTATTCTATTTTTACCAAACATGTCTGAATTGGTTATGGCGTTGGTTTCAAACTCTTGACCCGCGAAGCTGTTTTCTGCCTACGACAAGATTGTCCTTTTAGCGTGCGATAAAGGATGGCATGTTACAACAGAATATAGGGCACTATTTACTGTCACACAAAAGCACAAAGAGTGCGCAGTTCTTGTACAATCTTATGTTTTTATTATTGTCGTGCTACGAAGTTCTAAATGTTGTTTAAGCTAGCAAATCATTTCTCTGGTTTTGTTAATTCTGATGTTGGTGATTGTTCCACAATCTGGCGTAACTGTGCTTCTCAAGTATGTTCGTTTTAGCCAGTTACTTGTTCCCTGGTTTGGTTCGAGTGCTTTGTTGTTTAAAAAAAAAAATATTTAGCCTGACGGCTAGGGAAGTAAAAAAGGCGGCGAGGAAGGCTGTGGCTTAGTACAATGAAGACTAATACTTTACACTCAACGGCAGTGTCTGCTATGGGGCAATCTTTACATTTGATATACTATAATAGGGTTGATCTACATTATCCCAAAGCAGAAACACAGTCTTACTAAAGAGAAAACATCAATGGAGTGTGATACGATATAGATATTTTAGAGTAAGCCAAGGAAGATTTACATACGTTTCTTTCCTTCAAAATAAAGGCTGAACGATGGATAAATCCTGACCAATTAATAAATACAAAACTAACGTGGGATCTATCCAAGTATTACCGGTGTCTGGGTGGCGAACAAAGAATAGTTACACTGTAACCTGCCAGGCATGTCATTGGCGCTGGCTACCTCTTCCTGCTAACACTTTACGCCACAAAAACACCACCGCGCGAGGATCTTGGATAACAGGCTGCAACAGGACAGACTGGCTAAGAGGAAAGGATCGAAGAGGGAAGGCTAACCCGGTAATAAAAAAATGACTGCTGAAGATGGATGTGTTGGACCGAAAGGTGCAAATATCGCAGGCAAACTGTAAACCCCGACACAATGCATTCCGTTCTCCGGACTACATCCTGCTACTTGCAAAGCTCTTTTTAGGGCTTGGTAGCGGGAGATTGAGAACAAGCGAAGAAGAAGAAAACATTTTAAGGGATTCTGTTCACCTCATTTAAAAGTTGTTACCGGAAGATACGGTTTCATTATATTTCTTTTGGTCAATTACAATCACTAACTTTGCTGTGGTCACGCATGAAAGCAGTGGGTATACTTCATGTGTGAAGTTGCGTATCACAGGCGTCTTTATACCATGCATTTTACCTTGTTTCCACTGAATCTTGAGTTAATTCCTAACTATTCACGTCTGGCAACATTATGAAAGCGTTAGAGGAAATACAAGGATTACGTCAGCTTCTAGGTTAAAGAATAGTATTTACTCATTCAACTACTGTGATCTTAGGATGTCATAATTACTCTATACGCCTAAAATTACTTTACTCGGCACAAAAGTTGTTCAATTTAAGGTGTGCCCCTAAAATAACAAAACATAAAAAATTCAACATAAATAAAAAACACCAATTCACAAATTCACCAAACACCAAATTAAATAAAAATTACACTCCTGCAGTTAAAAAAAAACAAAAAAACGTCTAAGTAGAAATAAGAACTTGTACCGAAAAACAGTGTGTGTATATTTACTTGTTAATCTTCTTTCTCGGATGACATAGTTTTCTATGAATTCATGAATTAGATAACTTTATATTAGCTTTATCTGCGCTGGTTATGACTTTTGAAACTACACGTTTTGTCGGTAATATAAATATGTTTATAACTCCAAAACTGTTTATCGTGTCTTAATTTTGATTTTAAACATAAATGTAGTTTTAAAAAGTAATAAACAAAATATTGAAATTAAATGTCTCGAAGTATCATTATTCTAAATTATTTTCCTGGATGAGAATGAGAGATTTGTATTTTTACACAGATTTTAACGATATTGTTAAATGTTCAATTTGTCTTAGAGTAATATCTTCTTCTTCTTCATCATCTTCTCCTTCTTCTTCTTCTTCTTCTTCTTCTTCTTTGGCGTTGTTACTGAAAAAAAAATATGCCTTACGACATTTTTCACATTGCTGGGGTAGTCGAGGGGTTTTAAAGACTGAGGACTACAGGGCGCTTCGCCATTGTTGTCGCTGCGTCGTGTGCTGGCTATGTTTGTTTATTTCACCCCAACAGAAAAACAACATATGCCTTACCAGGAATTCGATCCTCAGCCCTCCTTGTCGGCAGGCACGCATCAAACCATTCACCACGCGCTCCTCATTGTTTCTGAAAAAGTGTGTCATAGTTTACAGCGAGGCTGCGATATCTACCCTTTCCGGTCTGACACGGCTGATTTCAGCCGGATATGTTTTGCATAATGGAGGCATAATAGGGTCTTGATCAGTAATGGGTCACTTACCGTGACGACAGCAGCCAGCTCATTCAATGCTGAATCTTCGGCCCCAGTAATGTCTGTGATGTGTATTATGTCAGTCGATCTGACTACGATACGAGGCATGGTCAGACATAATATCACCGTTGGGTAAATGAGAGTGAAAACAGTTTTAAAGACGAAACAAGCATTTGTCTAACAAAGCCTTTTTTACATCGAAAATTCATATTAATATAATGGGCTGCCTCAGCAACCTCATTAGACTACGAACGGTACTACACTACTACACTGATAGCCTGTCTAAGAGACCAGACCACTAACAGTACTACACTACTACACTGACAGCCTGTCTAAGAGACCAGACCACTAACAGTACTATCACTACTACACTGACAGCATGTCTAAGAGACCAGACCACTAACAGTACTATCACTACTACACTAACAGCATGTCTAAGAGACCAGACCACTAACAGTACTATCACTACTACACTAACAGCATGTCTAAGAGACCAGACCACTAACAGTACTATCACTACTACACTAACAGCCTGTTTAAGAGACCAGACCACTAACAGTACTATCACTACTACACTAACAGCCTGTCTAAGAGACCAGACCACTAACAGTACTATCACTACTACACTAACAGCCTGTCTAAGAGACCAGACCACTAACAGTACTATCACTACTACACTGACAGCATGTCTAAGAGACCAGACCACTAACAGTACTATCACTACTACACTGACAGCCTGTCAAAGAGACCAGACCACTAACAGTACTATCACTACTACACTAACAGCATGTCTCAGAGACCAGACCACTAACAGTACTATCACTACTACACTAACAGCATGTCTAAGAGACCAGCCCACTAACAGTACTATCACTTCTACACTGACAACCTGTCTAAGAGACCAGACCACTAACAGTACTATCACTACTACACTAACAGCCTGTCAAAGAGACCAGACCACTAACAGTACTATCACTACTACACTAACAGCATGTCTAAGAGACCAGACCACTAACAGTACTATCACTACTACACTAACAGCCTGTCTAAGAGACCAGACCACTAACAGTACTATCACTACTACACTAACAGCCTGTCTAAGAGACCAGGCCACTAATAGTACTATCACTACTACACTGACAGCCTGTCTAAGAGACCAGACCACTAATAGTACTATCACTACTACACTGACAGCCTGTCTAAGAGACCAGACCACTAACAGTACTATCACTACTACACTGACAGCCTGTCTAAGAGACCAGACCACTAACAGTACTATCACTACTACACTAACAGCATGTCTAAGAGACCAGACCACTAACATAACAGTACTATCACTACTACACTGACAGCCTGTCTAAGAGACCAGACCACTAACAGTACTACACTACTACACTAACAGCATGTCTAAGAGACCAGACACTAACAGTACTATCACTACTACACTAACAGCCTGTCTAAGAGACCAGACCACTAACAGTACTATCACTACTACACTGACAGCCTGTCTAAGAGACCAGACCACTAATAGTACTATCACTACTACACTGACAGCCTGTCTAAGAGACCAGCCCACTAACAGTACTATCACTACTACACTGACAGCATGTCTAAGAGACCAGACCACTAACAGTACTATCACTACTACACTGACAGCATGTCTAAGAGACCAGACCACTAATAGTACTATCACTACTACACTGACAGCATGTCTAAACGACCAGCCCACTAACAGTACTATCACTACTACACTGACAGCATGTCTAAGAGACCAGACCACTAACAGTACTATCACTACTACACTGACAGCATGTCTAAGAGACCAGACCACTAACAGTACTATCACTACTACACTGACAGCCTGTCTAAGAGACTAGACCACTAACAGTACTATCACTACTACACTGACAGCATGTCTAAGAGACCAGACCACTAATAGTACTATCACTACTACACTGACAGCATGTCTAAACGACCAGACCACTAACAGTACTATCACTACTACACTGACAGCATGTCTAAGAGACTAGACCACTAACAGTACTATCACTACTACACTGACAGCATGTCTAAGAGACCAGACCACTAACAGTACTATCACTACTACACTAACAGCATGTCTAAGAGACCTGACCACTAACAGTACTATCACTGCTACAATGACAGTATGCCTAAGAGACCAGACCACTAACAGTATTATCACTACTACACTGACAGCATGTCTAAGAGACCAGGCCACTAACAGTACTATCACTGTTACAATGACAGTTTGCCTAAGAGACAAACTCAAACTCCCGTTACCAAACTCTGAAAAGGGCTTTGCAAGTAGTAGGATGTAGTCCGGACAATGGAATGCATTGTGTCGTAGTTTACAGCTTGACTGCGATATTTACACCTTTCTGTCCGAAACATCCGACATCATCATGACATTTTTGGTTACCGGATTAGCCTTCCCCCTTCAATCCCTTCTCCTTAGCCAGTCTGCCCTGTTGCAGTCTGTTATCCAGGATCACCACGGGGGCGGAGGGGAGGGGCGCGGGGGGGGGGGGGCGGAGAGAGGTCTTGATAGCTCTGTGTTCCTGGTCCTGACGCTAGCAGTCAGTTGTGGGTCCCTACTACACTGACAGCATGTCCTAAGAGACGAGAGGACTTGTATTGTGGCCTAATTTTCAAAGGGGAGTAGACACTACAGATCAAAGGTCATATGCCACGTCGTGTATCCAGGTCAAAAGAATTTCGATTGTGGAATAGTCTTCTGGTTATATTATATTGCCCCATTTTGTCGGCCGTTAAGCGTAGCAATACACCACCGTGTTAACATGGTTATAAAATCTCCGGTAACTTCTTGACATCGGTCCCTGAGGAGTTCTCTAGAAAACTAAATTGGAAAGATAACAATATCAACATAGACGGTTAAATGCTCACCCATCAAACATTTGCTGGCGACTCAGGCATCTTCAGTCACAGCGTCAAAAAAGCTGAGCAATGTTTAAAATAAGTACGAAAACCTACCTGGAGGCAGGAAATATTTCCAGAGGTGGTAGAAAATATACCAGGTATTGGAAACAAAAACTGCCAGACTGAAAAAGAAAGGAGAGATACTACCCTAAGCTTCATATCGAAAAGCTACCCACGCATGGACTGGACCCATGCATACACCGACGGTTCTGTAACAAACACTACACAGAACGGAGGGGCAGGAGCATTCCTGAACCTACCAAATGGAAGACAAATAAGACTGTCATTCGCTACTGGTAACTACACAAGCAATTTCAGAGCGGAGGCAGAGGCACTGAGGGCGGCAGTGGAAGAAATGGTGACACACAATGAAAATGAAAGCCATATAGTCCTGCTTACAGATGCTCTCGCCGTAGTCACAGCGCTAAAAAGCCAGAAAAACACTGAGCTTAATGACTTAAGAGCAGCACTCTGCAAACTGTGCCAACAATCCGCACCAAAAAGGGTAGTGGTACAGTGGGTCCCATCACACTGCAACATCCAAGGCAACGAGGAGGCAGACAGACTGGCAAAAGAAGGTGCAAGACTACCACAAACAGATACTAGTATGACGTACGAAGAGTCAAAACGGCTTATCAAAGCCAGATACATGACCAAATGGGAAACCGAACATACTGGTTACACCAAAAACGATGCCTATTACCAGTTGAACCGAAGAGAGCAGGTCGTTGTCTTCAGACTTCGCACTGGCCACAATAGACTGAGGTACCACCTATTCAACAAATTGAAGATAGGTGGTACCGACGAATGCCCGTGCGGTACTGGTAAAATGACCGCTGAACATCTGCTGCAGAACTGCCCGACATACGAGGATCAGAGAGAGCAGATGTGGCCATCACCAGTGGAACTGCAAGACAAGCTGTATGGCAGTGGCGACAGCCTCAGGATGACCGCCGCTTTTTTCGAAAAAATAATAGTTACTGTCTGACTGCGTACGAAGAAGAAGAATGCCTTTGCATCACCGTCGCAAAGCATAGTGCCATAAAGCAGATATCTTTTTTCAACTGACCTTGAATAAATAATCCTTGCTGCCACAGTCTCCATTGCATTTTAAGAACAATCTACATTCTGCTGGCATTGAGGTTTATGCATTTGTATCCAATTCATAAACTCAGGAGAACCTGGCTTTGGACCAACTGCACATATTTTGCAATTATTGCTGATGATCTGAGTATCCAAAACTTGGCCACTGTCAACGTCAATGGCAACACCAACTCCGTTGTGCGATTAAAGGTCACGTTTTTGCCATGTACCGTATTAAGACACAACGATAATAGGACGCCCTGTGTTACTTTTGGCACGGCCTGGGAGGGGACCTGTAGCTGCTGCTCTTTCTGCAACTACATGAGCTGCTTGACACATTGCTTCTTCTGCTGCAATCCTTTGCAGCGATACTAACAGTTTTGGATACTTTGTAAAATGTTTTGTGGTGCATCTGGTTCTTTATGTTCATGGTGGACAGCAATGAAAGCAACTTTGCATAGCCAATACCATTGTCATTACAACCAATTACTGTCCTATAGTGGATGTCATGCTGTTTATTCACTTGTGGAGATGTCCAGTCTGACCACTCTGACTCACAATCTGGTCAGAGAATTTGTATAAGAACAGCAAGACCATTTGGTTATTTTGTAATCAACTGTAGATTATTCCTTCTGCAATTTCTACATCCAACTGTGGAAACAAGATAATGTAGAAAACTTTGATGGATTAAAGTATACTGATCACTATTCAGGTTCAGTATCCCTTCAGTAAGATTCTTGTACACTTCAAACTTCTGATCCGCTCTTATACCACTTTAGGGGTTCTATAGTTTCAACAGCACCTGTAGGCTCACTGACTTCAGCATCCACAGTTGAACTGGAATACAGAAAATGACCCATTAATATCAAATACAATGACAAATAAACTCACATTAACAAAGCATACATACGCATGGCACAAACAGCCCAATTTATTTTCAAAATAAATGACAGTTTGACATTCTCACATGTAACATTCTGTCCAATCTAAGACTAAACTATCTTTCTAAACTTTCACAATGTATTCATAAATTTTCACAGGCATTATAACTATTAATGTCTAGTAATAAATGTGTACTCGTAACTTTAGTAATATAACTGAAATTAAAGTAATACTTACAGTGAGTAACTTACTGAATAAGTACGTGGTCAATCTACACAAAATAATATTTCTTGAATAGCGTAGAGCTCTTTTTGAATAAAATATTGAATCAAGGCAAGGTACAAAACAACGTTGTCGTAAATAATAAACATAATTCAGTAAAACGACATGCATCAAAGGTTGTGTGCCCAATAACATGCATCAAAGGTTATGTGCCCAACGACATGCATCGAAGGTTGTGTGCCCAATAACATGCATCAAAAGTTGTGTGCCCAACGACATGCATCGAAGGTTGTGTGTCCAACGACATGCATCAAAGGTTGTATGCCCAATAACATGCATCAAAGGTTGTGTGCCCAATGACATGCATCAAAGGTTGTGTGCCCAACGGCATGCATCAAAGGTTGTGTGCCCAACGACATGCATCGAAGGTTGTGTGCCCAATAACATGCATTAAAGGTTATGTGCCCAATAACATGCATCAAAGGTTGTGTGCCCAACGAAATGCATCAAAGGTTGTGTGCCCAACGGCATGCATCGAAGGTTGTGTGCCCAATAACATGCATCAAAGGTTATGAGCCCAACGACATGCATCGAAGGTTGTGTGCCCAATAACATGCATCAAAGGTTGTGTGCCCAATAACATGCATCAAAGGTTGTGTGCCCAATAACATGCATCAAAGGTTGTGTGCCCAACGACATGCATCGAAGGTTGTGTGTCCAACGCCATGCATCAAAGGTTATGTGCCCAACGACATGCATCAAAGGTTATGTGCCCAACGACATGCATCGAAGAATGACTGTGGTATATGGTAACGCCTGTCTTGATGCCAGTACTGTCAGGAGGTGGGCCATGGACTGCAAAAGGTGACAATCCAACCAAGACGAACCTGCATGACAAAACTGGCAGTAGACAACCTATCACAGCTGTGGATGCACAGCACCAAGCTCACGTGGACGAACTGATTCGTGTCAATCGCGGTGTAAAACAGAAAGTAATCGTCGCAATATTTAGGATTTCGATTGAGCGAGCTCATCCCATCACCCATGCCCTGCTTCAGTATAGGAAATTGTGTGGATTTCTAGCATACTGAAACCGGGTATGAAACAGCACCGACAGCATGTTCGTCAGGAACTTCTGACGCGATATGAACTTGATTTGCCTTTATCTCCGAAATTGTTATTGTCGACGAGTCATGGACACATCCTTATGACACAGAAAACGCCTTTTTAAAGGCATTCAAACTCACAAACCCAAACAAATTCGAAGTTGCCGCCTTGGAGGGAAAAGTGATGATGACCATCGTTTGGAACTGCAAAGGGGCGTGACCCAAGCTGAATTTTGGAAGCACGGTAATACCGTCAACTCCGATCAATTTGTGAAAACTTTACAGAAACTTCAAGCACGATTGCTGCGTATTCATGTGGGCAAGCACGCAATTCTTTAGCACGACAATGCTCGCACACAAGTCGACAAACAGTTGTTGCATTGGAGTGTCTCAAGTTGGACATTTTACAGCACCGTTCGTACAGCCCCAACTTGGCACCGTGTGACTTTTTCCTCTTCCGAAGCTGAAGGAACACCTCAAGGGACATCGTTACGCTTCTGACGAGGAGATGCAAGCAGCTGTGCGTACCTGGTTTCGGGAGACGTCCGATTTTTTCCTCGACAGGATGCAACAACTTGTCCGACGTTGGTGTTTGTATGTGGGCCAGGATGTTGATTGCATTGAAAAACAACGGCACTTCATCTAAATGGCATTTCAAACTTCAAGGAAATGTATAGCTCATGCATTAGTCTTGCACATTTAATAATGAAATTATCTCCTCAAAGGCAAAACATTTCAAATCGTTCTCAAATAAATAATAGTGGTGTGCTCATGCATTCAGCTTTGTGCGTTATTCTCATGTGTTAGTCTGACATTAACCTTAATCTTGTATTCTGCTTTCTAGAAATGAACTTCCCTACGCCTGTCTTGTTCTTCAGACTGAGGCCTTTAGTTGTGTTTGCTAGAGCTGTCATATCAGTCATGAAATATGACGTCTTATCGCTTTTACTACTAAGAATGTATCATCAGCATGTCACAAGTTCCTTATTTTATTTCTGGCGTGCCAGGTTTGTATTACACTGTGCGTGTCTCCTTATCAGAGCTGTCAAATGCTTGAATATAATTTAGACAAATGCTTTAATTAAACGGATTCATGTCCACTTTTACCAGAAAAACTCAACCAGTTCATGTCCCCTTTGAGTCTTGCTTTGCTTCATTGGAGTCAACAAAATATGTCTAGTTCTTTTTTATTCTTATTCTCATAGTATGCTGTTTCACTGATCCTTCCTGTTGAAAAAAATGTGTGCCTCGCCAGAACACTTTTGAACACATTACATCATCTGCTCCCTTTCACTGAACCTCACATAGATATATTTTATATATCAGATTAGATCATACCAGTTGCCATCGCCCCATCCATTTCGACTGCAATCGATATCAAACAGCATGCTTCATGTTGGGAAGGTGCAATCTGATATCGATATCAAACAGCATGCTTCATGTTGGGAAGGTGCAATCTGATATCGATATCAAACAGCATGCTTCATGTTGGGAAGGTGCAATCTGATATCGATATCAAACAGCATGCTTCATGTTGGGAAGGTGCAATCTGATATCGATATCAACCAGCATGCTTCATGTTGGGAAGGTGCAATCTGATATCGATATCAAACAGCATGCTTCATGTTGGGAAGGTGCAATCTGATATCGATATCAAACAGCATGCTTCATGTTGGGAAGGTGCAATCTGATATCGATATCAAACAGCATGCTTCATGTTGGGAAGGTGCAATCTGATATCGATATCAAACAGCATGCTTCATGTTGGGAAGGTGCAATCTGATATCGATATCAAACAGCATGCTTCATGTTGGGAAGGTGCAATCTGATATCGATATCAAACAGCATGCTTCATGTTGGGAAGATGCAATCTGATATCGATATCAAACAGCATGCTTCATGTTGGGAAGGTGCAATCTGATATCGATATCAAACAGCATGCTTCATGTTGGGAAGGTGCAATCTGATATCGATATCAAACAGTATGCTTCATGTTGGGAAGATGCAATCTGATATCGATATCAAACAGCATGCTTCATGTTGGGAAGGTGCAATCTGATATCGATATCAAACAGCATGCTTCATGTTGGGAAGGTGCAATCTGATATCGATATCAAACAGCATGCTTCATGTTGGGAAGATGCAATCTGATATCGATATCAAACAGCATGCTTCATGTTGGGAAGGTGCAATCTGATATCGATATCAAACAGCATGCTTCATGTTGGGAAGGTGCAATCTGATATCGATATCAAACAGCATGCTTCATGTTGGGAAGATGCAATCTGATATCGATATCAAACAGCATGCTTCATGTTGGGAAGGTGCAATCTGATAAGGCCCTACCACTTACATCCTCTACTTTTCCTTCCAATGCCATTTTTAGAAATGTGCTATTACTCTGATTTCGTTCATGGATTCCCTTGTTACCCCTAACTTCTCCAAGATCTCTTTATTTTCTTCCAAATACGTGAGCAAGTCAGTAAGTAGGTCATTAATGGCTTTTAAAAAAAAAAATCAGATACGATCTTGGAAAATCATTTATTATTGCATTTACATTGTCCCTTATTTCTCAATATAATTTTCAACAAAATTAATAGTTATCCCATCGCTTTATCATGGAACCAAAACCTGCAGCATAGAAGTCTTTGGGCTGCTGTCACAGTCACATTAGCACTTGATGTTGAGCCTCTTCGTCATTCGGGCAACGTCTCCTGCCAAAGTTGGTTTTTAGTGCACTAAACAAGGGGAAGATCGCTCGGAGATTAGTCGGGGCTGTAAGATGCATGTTCAAGAAATGGCAACGCTGATTGGTCAATTCTCTCCTGGGTTACTCGAGTCAGCTGCTAGCTCAGGGCCAGCGAACAAAAGCTGCCAAGACCCGTCTACACCTCCACGTGGTGATCCTGGATAACAGGCTGCAGCAGGGCAGACTGGCTAAGGAGAAGGGACCGAAGAGGGAATGCTAACCCGGTACTCAAAAAATGCTTGCTGAAGTCAGATGTGTTGGACCGAAAGGTGCAAATATCACAATCAAGCTGTAAACTACGACACAACGCATGCCGTTCTCTGGACTACATTCTGCTACTTAAGCCCTTTCAGGGTTTGGTAAGGGAGATTGAGAAAGCATGTAGCCAAGCCAAGCCAAAATAAAATTATACCGAGCTGTCCTCCCCTCAAGCCAAAATGGAATGTCCCTCTACAGTCATCAGCTGTCAAATACATATGATGGACTCACAGGGAACTCTGTTTGGGGTGAAACAAGACACAAGTACCTGAAGACCTTGGTGTAATCGATAAAGCTTGTATACAGATCTACATTATACTCTCTACATTTTTCATAGATGTTCCTCATATTAAGTTTATGTAATCTCTGGTCTTTTCTGAGGCCTACATTCAAATTTTTCTCCTATAGATATATATAGATTGTTCTTTCCATGCTTTTGGGCACTCTGCGCTATGCCGGATCCTCTTGCACAGTACATGACAAATGCGAGCACTGGCCTTCCCTCCTGCCTGTATTAGTTCCACTGTGATGTCATCGCACCTCAGTGACTTTCATTTTTTTTTTAGACTTCTGATTGCTAAACGTACTTCATCCAATGTGGGTGCACGCTCTCTCTCTTTATTTGATAATTGGGTGCTTTGAGATGTCTTTGCACATGGTTCCGCAGCAATCTATCATTTCAAAATATCTTTATTTCCTGTTAATATGTTGTCCTCTTTATCACTGAATACAATCTGGTACTGGGCAGAACTCTCTTGTCAGTGTTCTTAGCTGCTTAAAATCATCTACCTCCCTGTCTTCTTCTTGTTGTAATAGCCTACTAAAAACAAAACTGGAACAAAATGTGTAGCGCAAACATCACAGAGGTAAACATCGCAATATATGGAAGGATACCAGTGGTGGTTTTGGAGTTAGGCAAGTACCTTTAAAAATATGGTCATAGGTTGAGCCTGTTTTGATTTATTTTTTCTGCTTTAAATACTATTCAAATGCTTTTGAATCCATGTATATTATAATTTTAGTACTGGTACACAATATGGGCTACACTATCGGACAAAATAAGCTGCGATCATTAATTTTTACTCCTGAAAGTTGACATTTTTGGACCAGACGCAAACAAATTATTTCATATTTCATTAATGAAAATGATATATAGATTTAGGTATTACTACCAACACAACAACAACAAATTTCTTATTACCCGATCATTTTTTTAAATTGTAAAACATTCCTATATTTGTAGGTAAAAATCTAGACTGTCTCCTTATTTAAAAATTCATCAATGACCACCATGCAAATTTCCACCTGGATCGCTATGTATTTTGCTGCCGTTTTTCTATTGCAATTAAAGTAAAGTTAGTTAGTCTGTCATTCTTCATAGTGTTGCGTTTATAGTATTTTATTCTTCCTTAAGCTAAAAAATTGCATTTCAAAGCGTACTGTTGTGCTTAGAACATAAGAATTATGCACAGAGCTTGTGTGTTTCTTCTATAGCAAACTTCAAATCAGTAGATAAATATTTAAATATATTTTGAGCATCTGACAATATGCATGCGTCAGTAATTTATTAATAGCTTATCCGTTCATTGACGAAAGGCAAATAAAATCGTGCATCTAATGCCTCTATTAAATAGATATACCCCACTTCACTCTCCGCCACATATTACTCATTGAGGCCATATGAGTTGTGAAAGCAGAATCTTCTGGGCTTTACTTTTCATCATTCCACTGAAACAGAAACAACCAATCTCCCAAAGTCACATTTAAAGATGAGGTCTAGTTATACTGTAAAAAACAAACAGTGACTTGTAGGAATAACATTAAACACAACTAAGTCTGCCAAAGTGTATTATTTAATGATTTCATAAATCTGTAAGAAAGGAATAAAAGGTAATGATTCATCTATCTATCTATCTTCAGTCCACTTATGTTGTTATACGTCGTGGGAACGTGCGACCTCCTTTGTTTCATATTTTTTTGGCAGGTGAAAATCCACTGGTGACTTGCCAGGTCAATCCCAGCATCTGTTAGCCCCTGGAATATACGATCGCCTATTTTTGAGACTGGTGGAGGGGGAAGCGTAAATTAGAGCAAGGTAGACCCGCAGCCTGTCAGGCGCCATCTAAGTCGCTCCGCTAACCACATAACCAAGACCTGTTGTTATGGCCACACAGTCCCCTTTTTTGCGACATATTCTCTGTGAGGCGAGAATCCCTAGAATAATTTGAGTAGATTTTTAACTGGAATTTTGCCCGAGCAGCGGTCGTTAGGCCTACTCTTTTCGATTTCCAACTGATAAGGTATTTTTAACGTGCGTGCCACTGCATACAGGTGTCTGATCTCACTACTCAGAGATCAGGGGAAATATTTACCGGATGATTCACGTGAAAATGATTCATTTACCAAGGAAATGCAAGCGCTACTTCCTCTGCTTATATGGACTGACTGCACCTGGAGGATACAAAAAGATGGACAGGAAAAGCTTGGTAGATTTTACTATCAAGGCAAGAAACAGAGGACGTTGGAGATTCGTTGCAGCCGACCTTCACAGTGGAGATGGCACCTGAAGTGAACCGAAAAACCACGGGAATGTGGTCTGAACTTATGTTTGCACTTGGATATGTTTAAAAAAAAAATTATCATGTATCCTAATAAGGTTGACCTGATTCCACACTGCTCCTCCTGTCATGTATCCTAAAAATGCTGACCTGATTCCTTACTAAATCTCCTGTCATAAATCCTAATAATGCTGACCTGATTCCTTACCGCATCTCTGGTCATGTATCCTAATAATGTTGACCTGATTCCTCACTGCATCTCCTGTCATGTATCCTAATAATGCTGACCTGATTCCTTACCGCATTACCTGTCATGTATCAATGCTGACCTGATTCCTTACTGCATCTCCTGTCATGTATCCTAATAATCCTGACCTGATTCCTTACCGCATCTCTGGTCATGTATGCTAATAATGCTAACCTGATTCCTCACTGCATCTCCTGTCCTGTATCCTAATAATGCTGACCTGATTCCTTACCGCATCTCTGGTCATGTATCCTAATAATGCTGACCTGATTCCTCACTGCATCTCCTGTCATGTATCCTAATAATGCTGACCTCATTCCTTACCGCATCTCCTGTCATGTATCCTAATAATGCTGACCTGATTCCTTACCGCATCTCTGGTAATGTATTCTAATAATGCTGACCTGATTCCTTACCGCATCTCTGGTCATGTATCCTAATAATGCTGACCTGATTCCTTATCGCACCTCTTGTCATGTATCCTAATAAAGTCTATTTGATTTCGTACTGTTCCCCTGGATTTTTCTGTGTGTATAATCTATTTGGAACTTATTATAAAAATGTATTAAATATAACTTAATATTTTTTTGGGGGGTCGATGTAGGGTTTGGGTACAATGTCCCACTTACATCAAATGGATGCTGATGCGAATCTACAGCCTCTCACATCCGGTGTGCAGTGATTGCCGCGGAAGCTGCTGTCCAGCTGACAGCAAGCCTCTGGCACAGGGCCTCTCCTACACAAATGTGTTCATAGCATCATCTTCTCGTGGGTGACCATGTTGTTTACTGAGTTTGCTATGGGGGTGACCAAATACCTGGTGATATAACTAGACGGGGACCAGTTTGGGGCCCCTTAAGGTGACAGCACAGTACCCACCGATGAGTGGAATATGCTCTGGCTGTTACCAATCCAAACCCCACCCATGGGGACTGTATATTCTGTCACGTATCCTAATAAGGTCAACCTGATTTCTTACTGCATCTCCTGTCATGTATCCTAATAAAGTCTATTGGGTTTCTTATTGTTCCCAGAGATTTTTCTGTGTACATTTTTATTCATATTCATTTGTCAATATCCATGCTACCATATTATATTTTGGTTTCTTTATTTGTATATTTTAATCTTTATTTTTTTTCCTCATGATGATAAATAATTTTTTCTTAGTTCGATTATTCTTCCATTTCATGTCACTATTTTTAAATACTGTCATTGCCAGGAGTGGAGCACAGAATCAAGCACAATTAAATGCTGAATCTCAAATAGCATGTGACAACAAATAACTTCTAGTTTCTTCTTGGTAGAATTATTTATTATAGCACGAGGAAGACGGGTCTCTCGTGAATCTCTGAAAGGCAATTCTAGCAGATAGTAAACCACCTGTCATTTTGCTGGTGGAATTCTGCCATATCCTCTGCCAAAGACGGATGTGTCGAACTGAAAGGTGCAAATATCGCAGTCAAACTGTAAACTAGCGACACAACGCATGCTGTTCTCCGGACTACATCCTGCTACTTGCAAAACCCTGTTCAGGGCTTAGTAGCCGTAGATTGAGAACGAAAGCAGAAGAAACTGCCGTAGCCAAGACGTCTGAAATAAATCACTGCCATATCCAAGACTAAAGAAATAAACCACTGCCATATCCAAGACGTCTGAAATAAACCACTGCCATATCCAAGAATTTAGAAACAAATCACTGCCATATCCAAGACCACAGAGATAAACCACTGCCATATCAAAGACCACATAAATAAATCACTGCCATATCAAAGACCACAGAAATAAATCACTGCCATATCCAAGACTACTGAAATAAATCACTGCCATATCCAAGACCACAGAGATAAACCACTGCCATATCAAAGACCACAGAAATAAATCACTGCCATATCAAAGACCACAGAAATAAATCACTGCCATATCCAAGACTACTGAAATAAATCACTGCCATATCAAAGACCACAGAGATAAATAACTGCCATATCAAAGACCCAAGAAATAAATCACTGCCATATCAAAGACCACAGAAATAAATCACTGCCATATCCAAGACTACTGAAATAAATCACTGCCATATCAAAGACCACAGAAATAAATCACTGCCATATCCAAGACTACTGAAATAAATCACTGCCATATCAAAAACCACAGAAATAAATCACTGCCATATCCAAGACTACAAAAATAAACCACTGTCATATCCAAGACTACTGAAATAAATCACTGCCATAGCCAAGACTTCTGAAATAAATCACTGCCATATCAAAGACTACTGAAATAAATCACTGCCATATCCATGACTACTGAAATAAATCACTGCCATATCCAAGACTACTGAAATAAATCACTGCCATATCAAAGACCACAGAAATAAATCACTGCCATATCCAAGACTACTGAAATAAATCACTGCCATATCCAAGACTACAAAAATAAACCACTGCCATATCCAAGACTACTGAAATAAATCACTGCCATATCCAAGACTACAAAAATAAACCACTGCCATATCCAAGACTACAAAAATAAACCACTGTCATATCCAAGACTACTGAAATAAATCACTGCCATAGCCAAGACTTCTGAAATAAATCACTGCCATATCAAAGACTACTGAAATAAATCACTGCCATATCCAAGACTACTGAAATAAATCACTGCCATATCCAAGACTACTGAAATAAATCACTGCCATATCAAAGACCACATAAATAAATCACTGCCATATCCAAGACTACTGAAATAAATCACTGCCATATCCAAGACTACAAAAATAAACCACTGCCATATCCAAGACTACTGAAATAAATCACTGCCATAGCCAAGACTACTGAAATAAATCACTGCCATATCCAAGACTACTGAAATAAATCACTGCCATATCAAAGACTACTGAAATAAATCACTGCCATATCCAAGACTTCTGAAATAAATCACAGCAATATCCAAGACTACTGAAATAAATCACTGCCATATCCATGACTACTGAAATAAATCACTGCCATATCCAAGACTACTGAAATAAATCACTGCCATATCAAAGACCACATAAATAAATCACTGCCATATCCAAGACTACAAAAATAAACCACTGCCATATCCAAGACTACTGAAATAAATCACTGCCATATCCAAGACTACTGAAATAAATCACTGTCATATCAAAGACCACAGAAATAAACCACTGCCATATCAAAGACTACTGAAATAAATCACTGCCATATTAAAGACTACAAAAATAAACCACTGCCATATTCAAGACTACTGAAATAAACCACTGCTATATCCAAGAATTCAGAAATAAACCACTGCCATATCCAAGACTACTGAAATAAATCACTGCCATATCCAAGACTTCTGAAATAAATCACAGCAATATCCAAGACTACTGAAATAAATCACTGCCATATCCAAGACGTCTGAAATAAATCACTGCAATATCCAAGAATTCATAAATAAACCACTGTCATATCCAAGACTACTGAAATAAATCACTGCAATATCCAAGAATTCATAAATAAATACTGCCATATCCAAGACTACTGAAATAAATCACTGCAATATCCAAGACTTCAGAAATAAACCACTGCCATATCCAAGACTTCTGAAATAAATCACTGCAATATCCAAGACTTCAGAAATAAACCACTGCCATATCCAAGACTTCTGAAATAAATCACTGCAATATCCAAGACTTCAGAAATAAACCACTGCCATATCCAAGACGTCTGAAATAAACCACTGCCATATCCAAGAATTTAGAAACAAATCACTGCCATATCCAAGACCACAGAGATAAACCACTGCCATATCAAAGACCACATAAATAAATCACTGCCATATCAAAGACCACAGAAATAAATCACTGCCATATCCAAGACTACTGAAATAAATCACTGCCATATCCAAGACCACAGAGATAAACCACTGCCATATCAAAGACCACAGAAATAAATCACTGCCATATCAAAGACCACAGAAATAAATCACTGCCATATCCAAGACTACTGAAATAAATCACTGCCATATCAAAGACCACAGAGATAAATAACTGCCATATCAAAGACCCAAGAAATAAATCACTGCCATATCAAAGACCACAGAAATAAATCACTGCCATATCCAAGACTACTGAAATAAATCACTGCCATATCAAAGACCACAGAAATAAATCACTGCCATATCCAAGACTACTGAAATAAATCACTGCCATATCAAAAACCACAGAAATAAATCACTGCCATATCCAAGACTACAAAAATAAACCACTGTCATATCCAAGACTACTGAAATAAATCACTGCCATAGCCAAGACTTCTGAAATAAATCACTGCAATATCAAAGACTACTGAAATAAATCACTGCCATATCCATGACTACTGAAATAAATCACTGCCATATCCAAGACTACTGAAATAAATCACTGCCATATCAAAGACCACAGAAATAAATCACTGCCATATCCAAGACTACTGAAATAAATCACTGCCATATCCAAGACTACAAAAATAAACCACTGCCATATCCAAGACTACTGAAATAAATCACTGCCATAGCCAAGACTTCTGAAATAAATCACTGCCATATCAAAGACTACTGAAATAAATCACTGCCATATCCAAGACTACTGAAATAAATCACTGCCATATCCATGACTACTGAAATAAATCACTGCCATATCCAAGACTTCTGAAATAAATCACTGCCATATCAAAGACCACAGAAATAAATCACTGCCATATCCAAGACTACAAAAATAAACCACTGCCATATCCAAGACTACTGAAATAAATCACTGCCATATCCAAGACTACTGAAATAAATCACTGTCATATCAAAGACCACAGAAATAAACCACTGCCATATCAAAGACTACTGAAATAAATCACTGCCATATCCAAGACTACAAAAATAAACCACTGCCATATTCAAGACAACTGAAATAAACCACTGCTATATCCAAGAATTCAGAAATAAACCACTGCCATATCCAAGACTACTGAAATAAATCACTGCCATATCCAAGACTTCTGAAATAAATCACAGCAATATCCAAGACTACTGAAATAAATCACTGCCATATCCAAGACGTCTGAAATAAATCACTGCAATATCCAAGAATTCAGAAATAAACCACTGTCATATCCAAGACTACTGAAATAAATCACTGCAATATCCAAGAATTCAGAAATAAACCACTGCCATATCCAAGACTTCTGAAATAAATCACTGCAATATCCAAGACTTCAGAAATAAACCACTGCCATATCCAAGACTTCAGAAATAAACCACTGCCATATCCAAGACTACAAAAATAAACCACTGCCATATCCAAGACTACAGAAATAAACCACTGCCATATCCAAGACCACTGAAATAAATCACTACCATATCAATAACTACAGAAATAAATCACTGCCATATCACTACAGAAATAAATCACTGTCATATCAATCACTACAGAAATAAATCACTGCCATATCAATCACTACAGAAATAAATCACTGCCATATCAAACACTACATAAATAAATCACTGCCATATCAATCACTACAGAAATAAATCACTGCCATATCAATAACTACAGAAATAAATCACTGCCATATCAAACACTACAGAAATAAATCACAGCCATATCAATCACTACAGAAATAAATCACTGCCATTTCAAACACTACAGAAATAAATCACTGCCATATCAATCACTACAGAAATAAATCACTGCCATATCAATCACTACAGAAATAAATCACTGCCATATCAAACACTACATAAATAAATCACTGCCATATCAATCACTACAGAAATAAATCACTGCCATATCAAACACTACAGAAATAAATCACAGCCATATTCAAGACTACAGAAATAAATCACTGCCATATCAATCACTACAGAAATAAATCACTGCCATATCAATAACTACAGAAATAAATCACTGCCATATCAAACACTACAGAAATAAATCACTGCCATATCAATCACTACAGAAATAAACCACTGCCATTTCAAACACTACAGAAATAAATCACTGCCATATCAATCACTACAGAAATAAATCACTGCCACAAGGTGTCCTGTATGTTTAAATATAACTCAGCTGTTGAAATTATCTGAAGACTTTTTTCAGGAGTGTTTAAAAACAAAACAGAGCAAACAACCCTCCAAAGGAACACAGCAGCAAGTGACGATCAAAGAACTATACTCCAGAGAAATATAGAACCAGGTAAATACTGATGACCAGCAAACAGATCATTGAAGAGAGGAGGTATAGGAATATATGTTGTCTACCCAGATCAAGAGAACAAAACCACTAGTTCATCCAATAAAAAATTATGTTCAGGCTACTCGGCTGAAGTACAGGCACTAATTATTATTGCAGAAATAATAAACAACAGAACAACCAATGTCAGCAGATTATATTCCCTACAGAGCAATGTCAGTTCTGCAAACCTTCAAGAATGATAAACTTGAGAAAGTCTAAAAACCAAATGAAGACTAGTGCTACAGTGGATGCCATCACACTGTGGCATTCCAGGAAATAAAAGAGAAGACAATTGGTGTGGGATATTTCAATCGCAAATGGCCCACGGGGTTCCCACGACCTAAAAAAATTAGTACCAGAATAAGTCTGGGAAGTAAAGGTGGCCAGTGTGGTACTGACCCCATCATTCCTATTGTGTCGTTAGCCAAAACAATATGGACCCAACACCATATTCCCAGAATGCCACACAACATGTAAACAGGATCTTGACCTTTTTAAAAAAAATATCCAAGCCATAAGGGAAGTTTACCAGATTAGAGACAGCTATCCCTGCCTTTATCTAGTGGAGCAAGTGACATAGTTCCATATGAGAACAGGACATAAGATTGAATAGACATGTACACACACTAAAACAGACCCTATCACCAATGTGTACGTGTAGACAAGCAGCACAGATAGCCAAACATATCCTACAAGACTGTTAAATGCTTAAACAACCATGAAGACGAACCTCCACAAAAAACTATTTTGGAGCCCACCTTGAAGAACTCTGCTATGTTTTGTAGGATGTATCATACATGCCCTAGCCCCCTAAAATAAGTGTTGTCCTAATGAATCTGTATCACATATCATTTTTAAACACTGCAATGTTGTTTTCAAGTCATTACTCAAGTCAAGTCACCATTACTCAAACATCGGAACATCAGTATAGAAATAAAATGACAACCGATAAACACTTTTATTCTTACCAACTCTGTGCTATCAGTTCCAAACATAGTCTCTGTCCTAGGCACAGCAAAAGACAATTCCAGCCTGTAAAATGAGATGCCTGAGAAAAGTCATCAATGTAACCAGAAGAGACAGAATGAGAAATGACGACATCAGAAAAATTGTGGGAACATCCTCCCAAGAATACATGCATGAACAGAAAGTAAAGTGGTTTAACCATCTCATGAGAATGAAACCAGATCGACTGCAATTAAAAACTTACAACAGTAGGAGATTGGAGTTCAGAGCTAGTGGGAGACCACAAGGCAAATGGATAGCCAACATCAAAGACTTCCTATACCAGCATGGGCACACAACAACTACAGCATCAACACATCTGGCCCAAGTATGAGACCTACAGCTCTTTGCTACGCTTCATAGCATCAGTGGAAGGATAAAGTAAAAGTAAGTAAGTACTCAAGTCAAGTCTCAAGTCTTTGGCTATCATGTTCTGTCTCAAGTCCTCAATTTTGATGCCGTCTCAAGTTTTCAGCTATTATGTCCTGTCTCAAGTCTTCAGTACTGATGTCAAGTCTCAATTCTTCAGTTATCATGTCCTGTCTCAAGTCTTCAGTTTTGATATCGTCTCAAGTCTTCAGCTATCATGTCAAGTCCCTCTAAGCACCAAGTTGCAACTAAAGTCAAGACTCAAGGATGAAGATGCAGCAGTAAATGAGCTGATGTAGCCAGCAACTCATAGCTGGCTGCTTGCATCAGGGTCAGCAAACCACAGCTGACCAAGACTCTATTCCATCTCTAAGTGGAAAAAGGCTGCAACGTGCAGCCAGGCTAAAACAACAGGGATTGAAGAAGGAAGGCAAATCCAGTGCCAAAATGCCATGTTGAAAAACTGGTTGTGTCTGGTTGAATGGTACAGATACAACGTCCTTTTCAGAACAAACACAGAAGAGGTTATTTCAAGTATTCAGTTATAATGTCAAGTCTCGGGTGTTCAGTTATCATGTAAAGTCTTCAGTTATCCTGTCAATTCTTAGGTGTTCAGTTATAATGTCGTCTCAAGTCTTCAGTTATAATGGCAAATCAAGTCTTCAGTTATCATCTAGTCTTCAGTTATAATGTCAAGTCAAGTCTTCAGTTATCATGTCAAGTCTCAAGTATTCAGTTATCATGTCAAGTTAAGTCCCTCTAAGCCTCAAGTCGAGATTTAAGTCATATCAAGTATTCCGTTATCATGTCAAGTCAAGTATTCAGTTAACATATCAAGTCTCAAGTATTCAATTATCATCAAGTCTGAAGTATTCAGCTATCATGTCAAGTCAAGTCCCTCTAAGCTTAAAGTCGAGACTTAAATCAAGTCTCAAGTCCTCAGTTATGTCAGGTCAAGATCCTCTGTGCTTCTCTATAACTGAGTATGCTGCACCAGTTTGGAACAACTCTGTACATGTCAAACTGATTGATACAGCAATAATTGAGACTGGCCATATAATTACAGGACACATAAAACGTACTCCAACTGAAAAAATATACTCCGTAATAGACGTAGCACCAACTGAGACATAAAAAAGGTGCCGCATCAGAAATTGTAAAAGGCAAATGACCTAAGGCACTCTATGTTTGAACATCAGGTGCAGTGCACAAGACTGAAATGTAAACAACATTTCTTACACTCAACACAGCCCCTGCAGACTCCCGGAAAATGGAACATTGAAAAATGGAATGAACTGATGCAGGCTCTCTGGATCAAACCGTGGGAGGAGCCTGTGCCAGGACACCACTTGCCTTGGGCAACATGGAAGTCACTAAATAAACTCCGAACTGGTATATCACGATGTGGAAAGAGCTTAAAGAGATGGGAATATAGGGATGATGAGACATGCAACTTGTGAAGCAACACAAAACCCAAACAACCTGATGATCTGCTCAAATATTCTGGAAACACGTTACATGGTTGACATGTTGAGGGGGAAGGACAAGACAATCCATGTGGCTGAACATTGGAAACATGATGTCTGACTTTGTGCCCACGACTGTCTGACATGGTGTCCAGGACTGTCTGACGTAGTGCCCAGGACACAGCAAGTAAGTAAGTTCTATTAAATCGCGCATGTCAAAACTCTCAAGATTGCCAGACAATGGAATTGTTTGATGATGTTACAGAATCACACCCAGTACATAATTAATGAGTATTTCCATATAATCAATGAATCACTATTATACCACATGAGCACTTGTGAGCAGCGCTTCAATTTCAACAAGCCAATGCAGGTCACATAGCCAAATTATTGTCCAGGTCAATACAAGCCACATAGCCAAATTATTGTCCAAGTCAATGCAAGCCCCATAGCCAAATTATTGTCCAGGTCAATACAAGCCACATAGCCAAATTATTGTCCAGGTCAATACAAGCCACATAGCCAAATTATTGTCCAAGTCAATGCAAGCCCCATAGCCAAATAATTGTCCAGGTCAATACAAGCCACATAGCCAAATTATTGTCCAGGTCAATACAAGCCACATAGCCAAATTATTGTCCAAGTCAATGCAAGCCCCATAGCCAAATTATTGTCCAGGTCAATACAAGCCACATAGCCAAATTATTGTCCAGGTCAATACAAGCCACATAGCCAAATTATTGTCCAAGTCAATGCAAGCCACATAGCCAAATTATTGTTCAGGTCAATACAAGCCACATAGCCAAATTTTTGTCCAGGTCAATACAAGCCACATAGCCAAATTATTGTCCAAGTCAATGTAAGCCACATAGCCAAATTATTGTCCAGGTCAATACAAGCCACATAGCCAAATTATTGTCCAGGTCAATACAAGCCACATAGCCAAATTATTGTCCAGGTCAATACAAGCCACAAAGCCAAATTATTGTCCAGGTCAATGTAAGCCACATAGCCAAATTATTGTCCAGGTCAATACAAGCCACATAGCAAAATTATTGTCCAGGTCAATACAAGCCACATAGCCAAATTATTGTCCAGGTCAATACAAGTCACATAGCCAAATTATTGTCCAGGTCAATACAAGCCACATCGCCAAATTATTGTCCAGGTCAATACAAGCCACATAGCCAAATTATTGTCCAGGTCAATACAAGTCACATAGCCAAATTATTGTCCAGGTCAATACAAGCCACATCGCCAAATTATTGTCCAGGTCAATACAAGCCACATAGCCAAATTATTGTCCAGGTCAATACAAGCCACATAGCCAAATTATTGTCCAGGTCAATACAAGCCACATAGCCAAATTATTGTCCAGGTCAATGCAAGCCACATAGCCAAATTATTGTCCAGGTCAATGCAAGCCACGTAGCCAAATTATTGTCCAGGTCAATGCAAGCCACATAGCCAAATTATTGTCCAAGTCAATGCAGAATAGACTTACTCTTTGACACCTTATCTAATGACATGTAATGTTATATTACTTCTTTACCCTTTAGTCTCTTTCAGTAGAAATCCGTGCACACATAACATCAGTTAACATTTGTATTTGGATAAAATGCATATCTTTTTCTTTTTTTTTTTTGCGTTCGCCTTATTTCTCTATTCCCCAAGGCGGTGTGTGTTACACTGTGGTTTTTATTTTGCGCCTGTCGGCCCAGTGCATCCGACTTCAGCATGCATTTTATGTAAGGGTCTGCTTCCTCCTGCCTTTTCTAAGGGTTTGCTTCCCAGAGGTAACAGCCGGTGCTGTGATGGAGATCGAACCCAGCACCTCCTGGTTGTGAGCCGTGTCACTTAACCACTAGCCTACGCCGTCCCCAAATGCATATCTAACACCAGTGATTCACTATGTTGCTTAGCTAGATGACCTGAGTTTTAAAATAACCTTCAGTATAGTAGAATATCCAGTGCATGTGCAGCTTTCGTTTGATGTTTATGCCTATATTTACGAATGTGGTAAATTTGTAAACTTGCTTTCTGTGTGATGGAATTAGGTCTTCAACAGCTGAGAAATGGCATTGTTTGATTAGGCCAAAGACCATGCATCAAGATTACGTGTGGATATTCAATATGTCTAATTCAAACTGGCAGGGCCACTGAAGAAAGTGACTGGCAGCTATTGATCCAATAACGTAGAAATACAAACACACAAAAATTATGTATTTTCCTCTCCCCATTTATGCCATTTACAACTTCATACTCATTTATATTTTTATTATGAACACCTCATGTACGAGATAATTTAATCATGTGTCTTTAGATCATCATTTTTTTGGATCAATTTGTCTTAGAATGAATTTTATTTTGAAAAACCATCTGATATACAGAGATGAGGCACTTGCTTTGGATTGTCATACATACATCTACTAAATTAGGCTGGACTGTAATGAATTAACAGTTGTGAAAAATTAATATCATGAAACATTAACTGCAGCATTGTGAAATCAGAACTTGGCGCTGCATTTTAGGAACAATAGTCTGCATCAGCTAATGTTTTTCAAACATGACCAAGTCCACTTTGTCTGCCACTCTTTTGCATCCTGTCTGGGATAAATCAATATCTCCAAAGGAAGAGAAGCTCAACTCTTGAAGAACCCTGTTCACTGTGACTGCGTCTGTAGAAAACCTTTTGGACACAAGATCTCTTTTGATACACTGAATTACATGTTCTCTTTCCAAGGGTAAAAATGGTACCAGCGCATCAATTAAGTGTTCCCTAACAAGTGTTGAATACCATACATTTAATTCTGAAGCAAAGATGGAGCTAAAATCCTCTTGAGAGAGCTGCTCTCGTTTGTTTGTGGGTGAATCCAACAAAAATTTCAGGACTGATCTATTAATGTCAATGGCATGAGTATTAGAAAGTAGCAAAAATATTGTTGAACCCGCAGAAGAGCATGGCTGAGTCAACTCATTTATGGCTTCAGTTAAGCCCTCAATCACTCCAGGCAAAGCTTTATCCATCTCATCTAAGACAATGATGTTAACCATGCAGTGTGTAAAGTTTCCTAGAATCCACTGCTGTATCTGCTGGCGATAGTCATCTTCAAATGACTTATGAGGAAAATTAAGAGGAATAATGAAATTTAAAATTTTGGAATGCTGGAATGTTTCAGAAATAAATCTGCTAATATAATTTTTACCTACACCAGTACATCCATCAAAGGACAGGACAAGTGGTTTGCACTTGAGCAAGTCTCCAGGCAATGATGCTGTTGCTTGCTGTGACAAACTACTTGAATGCAACTTGCTGAAGTACTCTTCAATCTTATCAGGAACAATTCTGGCAGCTAGATGCTGTCCAAAAACATTAGTTTCCAGTTCCATTTCCAAAATTCTCTTATTGAAATCTCTGCTAACTTGGCATTTCTCTCTCTTGTAGATAGTATAAAATGTTACAATGAAGTACATGGAAATAGCAGTCAGTATGACCAATAATATAAAACCCAAGCATGAAGGATTTCTCTTTGGCATACCCTTTGAAGACATTGTAGATGTGAGCTTCTGGTGTGACTGGCTGGCCAAGTTATTCTGATGATTAAGTCCTAAAGAATCCATTGACTTTTGTTTAACTATTCTGTCTGCAGCAGAGCTATTACCAGTAGACTGTCTTTTCCTTACAGAACCCCCTGTAACAGGATCAGGAAAATGGGCAAACTCTGTTTCCCCGTCCGGAATGCCATATCCAGTTTTACATTTTCTGAAACTGACAGCTCCAAGAGCTGTAATGGTAGCAGGCTGCCAGGCGTTATTGATATCATGGCCAGCAGATGGTAATCTCTTAAAGTCTTGTGACGGAGTTGATGGAAGTGGCAGCCCATGCTTCTCACCATTGAGATGTGTCTCACCAATGTTGGCATCATTGGTCATATTGAGTGACAACACACATCCCAAAGCTTTGCTGATGAACTCAAATGATGTTGATGACCTAACTGAACAAAGGTCTTGACCTGGAGATCCAGGGTCAATATCCATATCTGACAAATCTAATCGATTGTCTCTACCACTCATCCTGAATTCTGATAACATTTTATGACCATATTTGACACTCTGTTCCCCCATATCAATGTCAAAGTCCATAGGCTCCATTTTTGCTCATAGAGGTCACACAGTACATTCACAAAAATACTTGTCTGCTGTGGTGACCCAAATGTACTCTTTTTACCTGTTGACCAAACAAAATTACACAACATAAGCAAGAATGTCAAACTCAATTCTGGGAGACTACAAATGAAGCATCAATTACAATATGATCAACATATAAAGCAATTTATGGCATCAACAATACATGTACAACTCAAACATTTGTCAGTAGTAGGTACAGGTAGTTTTGTACATTTAAAGCCTGTTAAAAAAGTGAGAAATATTTAAATTGCACGCCATTGCGATGTTAAAGTAACTTCTGCCTGGAGATAACTTTATTAAGTTCTTCTTCTTAGTTCTTAGTCGACCTGTACTTCTACAGGGGCAAATGCCTCTGTGCAGGTCCTAGCTGTGGTATGAGCTGGATTTAGCTGGGAGAATGGTTTCCTGCTTAGCGAGCCAGGCTTGAGCAGCGTAATACTAAGCTGCGTTAGGACAAGCACTTACGGAGAGTGGTTAACTGATGTGCGAGTCCATCTTAATAGACTCAAACACTAGAGCAAAGTAGACCCGCAGACTGTTAGGTACCATCTATGCTACTCTAAACAAACCACCTGACCATGGCCGATGTTATGCCATGTCACACAGTCGCCTCTTACGACATGCTATCTATGAGGCAGTGGTGCTATTCTTGTCATTGTCATATATAAAGACTCCAGCAGACCAGTCCGGCTACTTTATTAAGTAACCTTTCTAATTCTGCTTCCTTCTGTTATGATACTTTACTAACTTTACTTACTGTAGCCTTACCTTTACTTTTAATATTCTTCTTCAGCATTCATCCTTAAAAAGTTTTTGTGATGTTGTGTCAGTTTACAGCGAGGCTGCGATATCTGGAGCCTTTTGGTCCAACACATCCAATTACCGAACTGTATTTTTGGAACCAAGTTTGCCTTCCCTCTATGATCTCTAATCTTTTAGCCAGGCTACATGGCTGGAGACCGTTTCCAGGGTTGCCACTTCGAGGTGGAATAGGGTCTTGGTCAGTTATGGGTAGTGACCCTGATGCAAGCAGCCAGCTTTGAGTCATTAGCTACATTCACTGCTGATCTTTGGCCTCACTTTAGACATGAGTAGGGGTGACATCATTGACTGCCTCTTGAATGTTGACACTGTAATTGATGAACCAGCAATCCACATACTGCAGCGTCTTGAAATCGAAGATGGACAGATTGGAGGATATGTGCCTGAGAGGACGGAGCAGATGTATTGTTTCTGTACAACCAGCAGGCTATAGGAACCATCAGTATCCACGCTCTTCTTCATCTGGTGAGAGAGGATGAGGACTTGAGTCTGTCCAGAGTATCATCGTGGTGTTTATTCTTAATAGAATATGTAGGATACAAGACAGACAGTGGTGAAAGTGAGTGGAAAGTCAGCATGTGAAAATATGGAAATGGGGCTGATGATGAAATATATATTCGAGATGACATGTTTTCTACACAATATTATTTTTATGTCATCATCATTATTCTCGTAACCTTGAAGGTCGTTGAGGCACTTTTGTTGCAGTTTGTCGAACCAGTCTACGCCATATGTCTGGATTTTTTGCCAGGGTGTTAATTTCAGCTATAATAGAGATAGAGATAGATCTTCCCGTCCACTCTTTAATGTTGTCCTCCCATCTCTTTTTCGGTCTCCCTCTCCCACGTTTCCCAGGCACAGTTACAGTACCTTGAAGGTCAGTTTTGGACAGCCTCAGCGATCTTGGCACATGTCCATACCATGTCCATTTTTTATGCCATGTAATATAGTAAAATTCACTTCTATGAAAATCATAACATGGATGTTAATAATAAATGTTATTGTTGTTACACTTTTGACTTAGACCACGATATATAGGAAAATAGTAAATTAATATGAGAGTTCTAGGTCTAACTACTATAACTATACTATCAATCATATTATTATTATTCAATATTCATACAATTACCATAATTTTTGAATAGTTAATAATTATTAATGGATTTAAAAGAAACGAAATTAAAATTGAGTGTCAGTGTGAAAATTAAAGCTCTGACTGAGCTGAGTACTGGAGTGAAACTGAAACTGAAAGTACTGATACTTATACTTATACAATTACAATACGTCGTCAAAACCAATCCAATTGAAAGTACTGAAAAGAATTAATATGTCTGGGATCCGTAACCGTAATACATTATCATTCTAACATTTTTCGATACCAAAATCAACAATTCGCCATGATATCCCCAGCGATCGCGGCCTTTTGTTTCTCCGTCTTCTAGTATCGAGGGATGTTAATTGTTATTGTTCCTCTAACTAACTGAAAGTGTAGTTACCGGACCTTGTTGCCGAAAATGAGAACGTCATAGACGAAATCTAACAAGAATTTTAAATCTTGAATGTTTTTATAAACTAAACTGTTCTTCCTTTTGCGTCGTTGCTTATTCACCTGTGTTACCGTGACCCAGATGGAGACTATAGGTTAGTAGCACTATTTGCACTCAGGCATGTCGTAAGGGGCGACTAAGGAGAGTGAGACCTGGGGTTGGCCAATGCCTCATCTATAGTCCCGTCTTTTAATTCATGAACAAGGTCGGAAGCAATTTTCTACTTAACTGCATGTCAGATTCAAATGATTTTTCGCATGCAGCCTTAGAATATTCATGACGCTAAAACATTGATATTATTTAGTCCATAGATTTTAAGACATTTGCACATCGGCGAATTCTTTTGATCTTTTAGGACTATTGCAAAAGAAATTGCATTAAATTTAAGATTTTACAGTACGCAGCAAAGTTTTTCGTCACATTTTGTTTAAATGCGTATCTCCTTAATGCCTTGATATATCAATTGATTGTTTGTGTTGCCCTTTATGTACAATCGTAAAAATGGCATCAATATGCAACAGTTAGTACAGTCCTTCGGTCACCCTTAGACTCCCAAGGTTGTATCAACTGCGCATTTAATTTTATGTTTGTGTAACGCATTTGAATATTGAAATGTATGGGTTGGCATTGTGTGTACACCTAATTGTTTCGATAAACATACGCTAATTCCTCCAAGTCAGCTAATCAGTATGTCTACAAAAGATTATATTAATCATCCGAATCTGTCGATTCAAAGAGATTGATAATTGTTACTGGTTGGACAAATTGTAATCCATCTAGTTGCCAGTACTGTACTTCTTCCCGGAGTACATGTTCAACACACTTCTTCCAGGACTGAATGTCTATTTTTGAAACGTACTCACGTGTCAGCACTTCAACATCATACATTTTAAATGTCCTATTCTGTTCGGCAACTTGTCATTTGACTTTAGCCCACACAAGCTCTGTAGGGTTTAGATGCGCGTGATATCTAGGTAGTGGCAGAGAAGTGTAACAGTACTCTTCAATGATTTTGTCAACATGATACACCTCTGTCTTATGTATCTTCCTCACAAGCTGCAACAACTCTGGCTTAAAATACGTGTCTTCGAAATTCACTTTTTCCTTATCTAGCCATGTCCTAATTTGAGCTTTTATATTTGATGCAGTTGGTACTTTGTCTTCCTCTGATACTGCATTGTGGTAGGATGTATTAACCATTACTGGACATGCCGGTCTATCCAGCATTGGAAGCAGTTCATTCGTCATCCAGTGCCTGACAATTTGTCCGTTCATTTCAGTGTGGTAACCTCTACCGTCATTACTTTCTGATTGGAAAATAAGTTCAGCGTCATGGACAAGTCAGTTTTCACTAGTTCCGGCATACGTTAGTATAATGCGCTGCCGGTGCTGCTTGGGATTTCTTTTCGGTTCACCGTCAACTGATTGCCATTCTTTACCATAGGTGTGGTGAGCATTGACCCATGATTCCCTCAAGTATACAATATCCTAGCCTTGCCTACGCCGGTCACGTGTCTGTGTCAGGTATTTGCTTCTGGCAGCAATCAAATGGGGCTTTTCACATAGAATATTCCTGCCGCCTGAAGTTTTCATGAAGTTTCATGCCGACGGCTCTTACAATTTTCCAAAGAGTACTTTTTGAAACTTCAAAACTGCAGTCGGATTGCAATGTTATTTTTAGTTTCAGCAGAGTAGCAAGTTGATTTTTCGTCAACAGTTTCAATATACCCGTTTTATGACATCTCTGTCGAAATCGTCTAATGTCCTTTTCCTTCCTTGCTTGATATGACTGCACTCTGAGTTCTGTCCAAACCAACGGTTAAAGGATGATCTATTCACCAAACGCCAATTGCGTTCGTTTCTCTGGGTCATGAATATAGCAATATAAATTACCCATCTTAGATTCCCTGCGGAAACACTTTTATAGTAAAACGGTAACCTTCTGCATTGTTTTAAATGTACACTTCAAACTCATTTTGAAATTGTTTCAATGTAACTTTTGAAAAAGCAACTTTATGTGACAATAACGACCCCACAAACTCTGATATCGGGGTACACCTATAACTGAACGATTTGGCATGAATGACCTTGGTTGTTTTCCGCATTGGACAAAATGTATATTTGCGGCACGGTATATAATGAGGAATTTGTTTTTAACTCAACGTATTTGAATGTCAAAACATATATTTTTAAATCAACACGATTGAGTATCGTATACATGTTAAAATTATGTCCAATTCAGTGAGGTTGTTTTTTAATATAGCCTAATGAATACATTTTTAAAAATACATCACATTTCTTCAAGAAAAAAATATTTACTAACTGTCATGGATATCCTAAGGTTTGCATGCGAAAAATCATTTGGATCTGACATGCAGCTTAGTAGAACACTGCTTCGGACCTTGTTTATGAATTAAATAACGGACTATAGTAATTACTGATGGCCGAGGGTTAGCTAACCGCAAGCTGTAGAAAGCCACAAGAAAAATAAATGAGGACATCTACACACTATTGTAGAACACCTATACACCCTTTGGAAGAAGGCATCTACACCCCATAATAGAAGACCTCCACACCGTATGGTAGAAGACCTCTACACCCCATAATAGAAGACCTCCACACCCCATGGTAGAAGACCTCTACACCCCATAATAGAAGACCTCCACACCCCATGGAAGAAGGCATCTACACCCCATAATAGAAGACCTCCACACCCCATGGTAGAAGACCTCTACACCCCATAATAGAAGACCTCCACACCCCATGGTAGCAGGCATCTACATCCCATAATAGAAGACCTCCACACCCCATAATAGAAGACCTTCACACCCCATAATAGAAGACCTCCACACCCCATGGTAGAAGGTATCTACACCCCATAATAGAAGACCTCCACACCCAATGGTAGAAGGCATCTACACCCCATAATAGAAGACCTCCACACCCCATAATAGAAGACCTTCACACCCCATAATAGAAGACCTCCACACCCCATGGTAGAAGGTATCTACACCCCATAATACTAGACCTTCACATACCATGGTAGAAGGCATCTACACCCCATAATAGAAGACCTTCACACCCCATAATAGAAGACCTTTACACCCCATGGAAGAAGGCATCTACACCCCATAATAGAAGACCTTCACACCCCATGGAAGGAGGCATCTACACCCCATAATAGAAGACCTCAACACCCCATAATAGAAGACCTTCACACCCCATAATAGAAGACCTCCACACCCCATGGTAGAAGACATCTACACCCCATAATAGAAGACCTTCACACCCCATGGTAGAAGGCATCTACACTCCATAATAGAAGACCTTCACACCCCATGGTAGAAGGCATCTACACCCCATAATAGAAGACCTTCACACACCATGGTAGAAGACCTCTACACCCCATAATAGAAGACCTCTACATCCCATGGTAGAAGACATATTCATCCCATGGTAGAAGACCTCTACAGTCCTTGGTAGAAAAGGAGCAATTAATTCAAGTCAAGTATAACTCTACATTTACTGCATGGCATAGAAACGTATACAATGAACGAGAAGAAATTGTATGCCTTTGGAATGTGTATATAAAGAAGAATGGGGTGCACTCCGGGGGAAGGAAAGAAAACTAATACGAAAATCTTGGAGAAATTAGAAGTGCAAAGATAATTTATCAACTAATTTGAGATTAGACAGTAAAGATATTTAGGTCATATTAAAAGACATAAATAACTTGCTGAAAACTAAGGGGGAGAGCAAATATGCCAGAAATAAACAGCGATTTCAGTGGGAGGACAACATCAAGACATGGACATGACAGACTGCTTCATCAAGGCAAGAAACAGAAAACGATGGAGATCCATTGCAGCCGATATTCGCTGTGGAGATGCCACTTAAACTGAACTGATGAACAAAGTAAAAGAAATCCACACATAAGCCACATTATACCAACGTCAGAATATTTAACCCCAATGTTAAGTCGGTACACTACTGCATGAAGTTGAGGTATGGATAATTACAAAGACGATACAATGGAGACTCCAGTCCTTCGTTAACGGATGTCTACAAATGATAATAGGCGTACAGTGGACGGCCATGGTGAGGAATGATGATCTGTGAACCTGGCGCAACAAATTCACCATCATCATGTGGCAAGTCCTTTGTAGAACGTCGCTCCCAACCAAGCCCGTCTGAAAAAAGCTCATTCCCGAGCTAAATCTCCAGCGTCCGTCAAAGTTATGCCCAGATATCCCTTGATATCTTGGTGCCATTGTCTTCTCGGTCTACTACTGCCTCTTTTGCCTGGCACCATATCTTTCATCACTGTTCTCTCAAGACGATTGTGTTTCTTGATGTAACCAAAGTATTTTAATTTTCTGGCCATGATGGAATTGATAAACCAATTCTCTTCTATTGTAACAGCTCCACCCCGAGCATCAGAGTTTAGGGCAGGGGTGAAGTGGTTGCTGATAACAAAGGTACCTAAATGCGTGTCAAGGTCACTCTCTATCTGGTCACTACGCCAAGGTCACTCACCGTCTCAACAAAGGGAATCGGAGTTTGGGAAAGAATGTACAGGTAGGAACTGACCACTGGCGTTCCGATTTGGGGAGGGGGTGGGTGTGTGACAGACGGGAGGGCAACGGAGCTTGCTGCGATAGATGAGTGACAGATGTTCAGAGTAATTCGTTCCAATAACGACTGAATAGAGCCATCCCCCTGAGATCAATTGGTCAGCTCTGATACTGCTTGAGTGTATATAAGACTAGACAAAGTTTAGCTCAAGCAGGCTAGCATGGAAAGGGATGTGTGAATGTAGATAGGAGTCTGTTTAGCTTACCGACTTAGATAGAGGAGCGATTGATAGACTACTGTACGAATGATGGAGATAGAACAGGATCGCTCAAACAGCATATGCCATTTTGAGTCGGGGCCAGCCGCTCAAATAGGTGTGTGTGGGAGTTTTGTATTAATAGATAATCTGAACTTGTGTTGTACACTGGACACCTTGTGAACGAGGTATGTCCTGACGAGTTAAGCGAGTGTGTAGATCGACTATTTGAGATCTAAATGGGTGTGTGATGTGTGTACGGCAATAGAACTGGGTTTTTGATAGTTGGGAAATCCATCAATAGCTACTGCTTAAAATTTCCGCTTTAGTTAATATTTATATTTACGTATATATAAAATAGGAATATTTAGTTAAGATGATATGTATTGTATTGTGTTTGTAATTTCACTACTCGTTTTTCTAGTATGAGTATTATATAATAAATATGCCACCTGCTGTGTGCTATGCCATTTGCTGTGTGTGGTCATGAATGATGTGGATGAGTGTGATAATGTTCTAAGTTAGAATAACCCTAGGGCAAACAGTGGGATCTGCTACACTATGTTCAGCTTTTGCCGAATGTCTATATCTGTTCTTCTCTCAGTCCAGGGATCTGAGGATCTTTCTGTAGCATTTTGACTTGAAGGGCTTGATTCTCTTTCTAGATGTTTTTGTAACCGTCCATGATTCGAATATGCTGCCACGGTAAAGACAGGCTCTTAAGACTGTAACTGTTGTCGTTTTGCAGGTGTGTTGTCATATTTCCTCAGGTTATTTAGCCGGGAGCCCAGATATTCTTCTTCTTCTTCTTCTGCGTACGCAGTCAGACAGTAACCATTATTTTTTCGAAAAAAGCGGCGGTCATCCTGAGGCTGTCGCCACTGCCATAGAGCTTGTCTTGCAGTTCCACTGGTAATGGCCACATCTGCTCTCTCTGATCCTCGTATGTCGGGCAGTTCTGCAGAAGGTGTTCAGCGGTCATTTTACCAGTACCGCACGGGCATTCGTCGGTACACCCTATCTTCAATTTGTTGAATAGGTGGTACCTCAGTCTGTTGTGGCCAGTGCGAAGTCTGAAGACAACGACCTGCTCTCTTCGGTTCAACTGGTAATAGGCATCGTTTTTGGTGTAACCAGTATGTTCGGTTTCCCATTTGGTCATGTATCTGGCTTTGATAAGCCGTTTTGACTCTTCGTACGTCATACTGGTATCTGTTTGTGGTAGTCTTGCACCTTCTTTTGCCAGTATGTCTGCCTCCTCGTTGCCTTGGATGTTGCAGTGAGATGGGACCCACTGTACCACTACCCTTTTTGGTGCGGACTGCTGGCACAGTTTGCAGAGTGCTGCTCTTAAGTCATTAAGCTCAGTGTTTTTCTGGCTTTTTAGCGCTGTGACTACGGCGAGAGCATCTGTAAGCAGGACTATTTGGCTCTCATTTTCACTGTGTGTCACCATTTCTTCCACTGCCGCCCTCAGTGCCTCTGCCTCCGCTCTAAAATTGCTTGTGTACTTACCAGTAGCGAATGACAGTGTTATTTTTCTGCCATTTGGTAGGTTCAGGAATGCTCCTGCCCCTCCGTTCTGTGATGTGTTTGTTACAGAGCCGTCGGTGTACGCATGGGTCCAGTCCATGCTTGGGTAGCTTTTCGTTATGAAGCTTAGGGTAGTATCTCTCCTTTCTTTTTCAGTCTGGCAGTTTTTGTTTGCAATACCTGGTATATTTTCTACCACCTCTGGAAATATATCCTGCCTCCAGGTAGGTTTTCGTACAGTAGTGATGGATTTTGGTGTTGTTAGTGCGTTTATGGGATCTTCGTGCATCTTTGCTTTGGCTATTTCTGCAAAGTTTCTCCGCTTTAGTTTCCCATTTCCCAAATTGTTTAGTCTCTGGTGCATTGGATGGTCGGTCAGTCTTCGGAGTTTCTCTGACTGCAGCTGGGCTCTGCAGTCTCTTCTATCGGTCATATATTGCAGTTTTGTAATCTTTTCAAGTTCTACAATTGGCGTTGACTTCATGCCACCTGTTATAATTCTCATGGCTTGGTTTTGAAGTTTGTTAACTTTATCGAAGTTCGCCTTCGCTGCTGTTGTCCATGCCGCAATGCCATACTCGAGAACTGGTCTCACTCTTCCAGTGTACAGTTTCTTTAGTATGCCTTCGTCTGCTCCCCAGCTAGTGCCAGCAAGTTTCCTCATGATTGCCATTCTTTCTCTGGCTTTCATTCGGTTTCTCTCAATCTAACTTTTCCATGTCATGCGCCGATCAAATGTGACTCCCAGATAGGTTGGGTTGTCGTTTGGCTGCAGGAATTTGCCATTTAGACTTAATTTGGTACTTTGAGGTTTTAATGAAAGCGAGAATATTGTGCATGTGGTTTTCTCCTCGTTTATTTTGACCAGCCATGAGTTCGCCCACTCTTCCAGCGATTTTAGGGCCGTCTGCATCCGATTTCTTGCTATGGTGAGATTTTTTTCAGAGGTCCACATAGCCAGATCGTCTGCAAAGATTGAGCTATGGACTCTTCTTGGTATATTCTCTGTAATATCGTTTATATATACCAGGAAGAGTGTGGGTGACAGTACTCCTTCTTGGGGTACTCTCTGCTCGAGTGTCACCTTTTTGCTCGTCTGCCCTTGTACTTGGACTCTGGCCGTTCTTTGTTTGAGGTAGTGGTTGATCCACTTGTACATCTTCCCACAGACATCACTTCTTCTTAGCTTGACTCTAAGTCCATCTTTCCAGACTTTGTCAAATGCCTTTTCCAGATCCACCCAAACAGCTACTGTGTGTTTCTGTGCCTGGTAGGCATCTTCTATCTCCTGGGCTATGAGGATGACCTGGTCCTCAGTGGATCTGTGCTGTCTAAAGCCGGCTTGCTGTGGAATTAGTATTCGTTTTTCTTCCAGATGCCACATCAGTCTGGTGTTTATCATCCGTTCCATCAGCTTGCCGAGACAGCTCAGTAGGCTTATGGGCCTGTATCCATTTGGATCTGTTTTGTCCTTTCCTGTTTTTGGTACTGGTACCAGTATTGCGTCTTTCCATGCCTGTGGTACAATTCCCCTTTTCCAGCTTTGGTTCAGGACCGATAGCAGTTTCCTCTTCGCTGTTTGGCCCAGCCCCATCAGCATTTCGTTTGTTATCCCGTCTTTTCCGGGAGATTTCCTTTTCTTTAGTGTTCTCATGGCCTCTTCCAGTTCGCGCATTGTTAGTTTGGCCATCATGTGCTCTTCAGGTGCCGTATTCATGTTTTCGTGTCCCTTTAGCTCTTCGCTAATGTCTGTATGCTTATCTGCAGGGACCTCGATGTGGTTTGCTCTGGCATAGTGATCGACAAAGGCGTTTGCGGCTTTCTTACCTGTGATCAAGTTCTCGCCCTGCTTGATAGTAATTTGTTTATTTGACGGGGTTTCGTCGTTCATCGCTCTGACTAGCTTCCATAGCTTGTTCCCGTCTTTGTCCAGGTTTAGACTTTCCGTTTTATTTTTTCCAGCTTTCTCTTGCTGTTTGCTTGAGAGTGTGTTTGTACTTCGCCGCGGCGGCTTTGAGGGCGATGTTTGCCTCCATGGATTTTTCTCGCTCTGCCATGTTCCTAGCATTTGTTACTGCATCTTCCACTTTCTGCAACTCATAATTCCAGTAGGGCTTATAGTTTTTCCTAGCTCCTCTTGGGATGGTTTCAGTGGCGGCTTGCATTATTGCCTTGCTTAGGCTCTCTACCATGGGCTTCATTTTGGTGTTTCGTGTGTTTATGGTTTCACACAGCCCATCTGTCAGGATTGCAAATCTGTCCCAGTCGGCTCGTTTGTAGTTCCAACGTGGGAGCGGTTTTGTTTCCTGTGGGCCTACTTCCATGTCAATGGTTAGCCTGATCGGCCTGTGGTCGCTACCTGCCAGTTGGTTTAGCACCTGGCGGTCTATTTTATGGTGCATGTCCTGTGTGGAGAAGGCCAAATCTGGAGTCGAGGTGGTATGCCATGTTCTTGAATAGAAGCTAGGGCTATCCTCCGGCCTATTGATTAGGGAGAGATTTGCATCTATCTCCCAATCTTCCACTTCGTCACCTCTGCTGTCTGTGTCAGAGTATCCCCATCTCTCAGAGTGGCTGTTGAAATCTCCAACTACTATGCAGTTGGAGTCTCTGACCTCCATACTCGAGAGCGATAGGTCTCTATTTGGTGGTCCGTACAGATTGAAAATGCGGAGCTTCGTCTCTTGAGCCATTATGTCAACTCCTACAATTTCTGCTTGTCCGGTGTGATTGACAGATACCGCGCTACTCGGTATGCAGTTTCGCCCAGATATTCAAAATGCGTGACCTGACCTATTTCCTCACCATCTATCGTAAATGTATCTCAACATCGAATTTTGTCGGTGGTCATTATCTTTGTTAGTATCCGCAAGAGAATCTTGCTAGCGTGGCTGATTAGTGTGATAGCACGGTAATTTGTGCACATCTTTAGATTGCAATTTTGATGAAAGGAAAAAATGTAAGCAAATGGAACGTGAGAGAACCAACACATTATATACAAACTGCGCATGAAAAGTTAGAAAAGAAATGAGAAAAGATCAAACGAGGTTCATAATAAATTCAATCATATGCATCTCAGTCTCTGTAGATGATGCGCGTGGAGCCCTTAACTTAACTGAACGTTTTTATACTGGTTTAGAAGACGTATGGGGGTCTTGTGAGTTTATAATCAGAGTTCCCTCTCTTCTAGGCGAACTGCCTGAGCAGGCTAACGAGCTTTGTCTACCCGGGTTTAGTCAGAGTTTACTTTCTCTTAGATTGGCAGCCAACCAAGGCTAATGAGCCCAGTCTGTTCATAATGGAGCTGGTAAAAACATAGAAGAACTACAGTAACAAGGCAGGGAAGGGGATGTCTTTAAGGAGATAAGAACATTGACAAGGGAATTCCGTCCGGTTCCACGTGTCATCAATGATAAAGACGATAACATACTAACAGAAACCAAAGACTTACTGAAACAACGGAGAGAGTATTGCAGAATCATGTATGAAGACAACACAAAGTGTTCGGTTACAGTACTACCAATCATCATCATGTAGCATGTCCTTTGTAGAACGTCGCTCCCATCACAGTCTGTCTGAAAGAAACTCGTTCACTTGACAAAACTCCAGCCTCTGCCACAGTCATACACAGGCATTCCTGGATATCTTGGTCCCATCGTCTTCTTGGTCTACCCTTTCCTCTTTTGCCTGGCACCATACCTTCCATCACCGTTCTCTCAAGACCGATGTGTCTCTTGATGTGACCAAAGTATTTGCATTTTCTAGCCAAAATGGAATTGATAAACCAGTTCTCCTCTATGCTCAACTCTTGCCGAATGTCTATATTTTTTTTCTTCTGTCCAGGGTATTTTGAGAATCTTTCTGTAACATTTTTACTCGAAGGATTCGATTCTTTATCTAGAAGTTTTGGTAATCGTCCATGATTCACAGCCATAAGCTGCCACAGGAAAAAACACAGGCTCTCAAGACTTTTACTTTTATCATTTTGTTGGTGATCTGCCATAATTTCTTTAGGATGTTCAGTCTCTGCATTGCCATAGTTAGTCTTCTTCTGATTTCTTTTGAGCAGTCGCCGTTTTTGTCAATTCTGGAGACCAGATATTCAAAATGTGTGACCTGATCTATTTCCTCACCACCCACTGTATGAGATGGACTATATGTAAGGGAAACCCCATTTCCTTCATGATACTCCACAGATGTTAATATTTTACAGTTTTGAAGGCCTTGGTGAAATCAATGAAACATGTGTACAGGTCTACATTAAACTCTCTACATTTTTCGTAGATATTCCTTAAATTGAATATGGGGTCCTAAAACCTGCCTGAACAACGTGAATTTCAGATTCAAACCTTTTCTCTGTCCTTCTTAATAGGATTCGCAAGAGTATCTTACTAGCGTGGCTGATCAGCGCGATAGTTCAGTAGTTCGTGCACAGCTTCAGATTGCCTTTTTTGGGGAGGGGAATATAAATTGATTTCTTCCATGCTTCTGGCCACTCTGCACTGTGCCATATCTGTTTACACAGCTTGTGATAGACTCGAGCACTTGCCTCACCTCCTGCTTGTATTAGCTCTGCTTTGATATCATCGCATCCTGGGGACTTTTCTTTTTTCAGGCTTATAATTGCAGAACGTATTTCTTCCAATGTTGGTTCAGGTTCTTTCTCTTCCTTTGGTAGGGTTGTAACTGAGCACTTTGTGCTATCCCCATACATGGTTCTGCAGTACTCTCTCCATCTATTCAGTATGTCTTTGGTTTCTGTTAATGTGTTATCCTCATTGTCATTTATGACATGTGGGACCGGACGAAACTCCCTTGTCAGTGTTCTTATTGCCTTAAATGCATCTCTCTCTCTCTGCCTTGTTGCTGTAGGTTGTCTATATTCTTACACGTTTCCGCTATGTATCTTCCTTTATCTTTTCTTATTTCTCTTCTAACTTTTCTTGCTCAGTTTTTATATGCTGTGGTGGTCCCATAACTTCCCATTTGTTTTAATTGTTGCCCTTCTTCGGTGAGTTTCTGTGTTTCCTCTGTTATAAAGCTCTGTTTCTTGTGCGACATCTTGTGAATCATTTCTTTCGCTGTCGAGATCAAAATATCCCTTGCATACGATGTCAACTCCTCAGATGTCATCTCTTCCTGTACCGTAAGCAACGCCACAAATTTGTTCTCTACTTTGATGTTGTATTCAGTAGGTATTGCTGTTACATCGAAGCGTATTGGCTGGCAACCTTTGTTGATCCTACGTAGTCTTGTTTTGAAAACTGCAAACAGTAATTCATGGTCCGTATCGCAGTCTGCTCCTGGCAGCGTTTTTGTGGCCAGCACAATTGATCTCCATCTTTGTTGCACAAGGATGTAATCTATTTGGTTTCTCCTGTTGCCATCAGGGGAGGACCACGTGTATATAGTCTACGTGGATGTTGTTTGAATAAGGTGTTGGCAATGGAGAGGTTGTTTTCCGTGCAGAATTCAACTAGTTTTTCTCCTCGCTCATTTCTGTGTCCCAAACCAAAAGGTCATCGAACACTTATCTCCTCTTCGGCTCTTTGTTCTCAGACTTTCGCATTGACATCGCCAATGATGATCAAGTTATTTCTTTTTTCAACATTTTCCATCGTTTCTTGCAAGGTGTTTTTAAAATCACCCATTTCAAAATCGTCAGCTGCTGATGTTGGTGCATACACTTGAATTATTGTTAAATTTATTTTCTTTTTCTTTAGTCTGATTGCAATTATTTGGTCGTTGACTGGATTGTAACCGAGTAGTGAAGGTGCCGTCTTCTTTGACAGAATAAAGCCGACCCCACTTTTTCCACCCTTGTCCGTTCCAGAGTATATGAATGTTTCTCCTGAGGAGCTGGTACATTGCCATTGACCGGCCCATCTGTGTTCAGAGACTCCAAGAATCTCTATCTTGGTACTCTCCATTTCTCTTCCAATCATGAACAACTTGCCCTGGTATAGGCTTCTGGCGTTCCATGTGCCTATTCTTAGTTTTGTTTTTAGTCCCATTTCAGAGTTGTCCACTGTAATGCAGTCAGGCTTTAGGCCGTCATCTCTATTACTTGTACTGACTCTGAAATCGGCCTCTTCCCCAGTTGGCGTCGATGATCTGCCTGGCCTAACAGCCTCACCATCAGCTCTTTGAGTTTCGTAAGTCATCATAAGTTTCTTGGCATTTTACATCCAGTAGTTTGCCATTGCTTTCTGAACGTTGTTCTGGTCGCTTACCAACTATGATCTCTGGTGCGCCCTTAGCCCGATACCAGGCGTTTCCAGCTCACACTTTTAGAGTCATTGTCGCACAGGTCGATGTTCCACCTCTTCTACCAGTAGCTGTGTGTACTTGTCAGGGGTGGACTCCCCGTCTTGTCGTTTCACTCGCGTAGTTTAGCCGGCCAGCCAAAGCCGTTGCCCGGGGGGTGGCGCTGCCGCACACAGGCAGACTCTAGGAGCCATACGTGAGCTAGACAGAAGTGGGGAAACCAAATAGGATTCTGGCCATCAAGGATGTGGCTGCCTCTCACCGTGAGGTACTATCCCTTACACACTTCTGTTCTACCCCCCCCCCCCATTCTACCAACAGAGGAGAAATAACCCGAACCAACCCTGGAGGAATTACGCTCAGCAATCAATGGCCTGAAAAAGAAAAGTACCCAGGATGCGATTATATCCCAGCAGAGCTAATACAAGGAGACAGAGAGGCCAGTGCTCGCGTGTACCACGTGCTGTGTAAAAAGACCTGGCACAGCGCAGAGTGGCCAGAAGCATGGAAGAGATCAATCTATATTCCTCTTCTAAAGCAACATATTAAGATAAGAAAATTAAGATTCATAAGAGTGAGGAAGGCGCCGTTCAACATAACCAGACATATTCTTACGTGGAATCCTCTAAGGAAAAACAAAAGAGGTCTTGATCTTGATGACCCGTTCCTCTGCGTAGCTGTGGTCTCCAGCGGACCCTGTCTTCGGCCACCGAAGTCCAACGCGTGGTAAGTACTCCCCTTGGCATTTCGGATGCCGCAGCGTGCAGCAAGGGAGTCTGACCAACGCATTGGAGGTCTTCCCCGCGATCTCTTCTTGCCTCGGGAGTACCAGACTGCTGTCGCTGTGCACCATCGTTTCATCGTAACATGTGACCTATCCATGTTTCGCATTGTCTGCATGGATTACCGCATCATTCACCAAGGACAATCGTATTATGTCAGAATCGTGTAGACCTTGCATTCGTTGGTTCCGGAGAATGATTCCAACCAAGCGTCTCTCAAGAGAGGCATGGGTCACTCAATTTTTCCTCTAGTGATTTTGTTAGTATCCACGTCTCAGCACCGTAGTACATCGCAGGGAGTAGAGGAGTTGAAGATATAGGCTCGTAGGTCCAGGTCATGACAACCGTCCAGGACCGTGTTAATAGACGAGAAGGCTGTCCAACCCGCGTAGTATTTGGTCGTCTATACACATCACACGCACATTATCACATTATCTTTGACGTCAATCCCTCGGGAATGAAGTATGCATAGAATTTATACTTGTACATACAAATTGAGCAACGGAACATGATGATGATGATGAAGATTTCGCGACAACAAAATACGACATCCGAATAACGACACCGAAGGGCAGCCATTGGTTCAATTATACATTCGGTTTGAATTTTGAAACACGAGATAAACAAACACGGTTTGTCATCAAGCTTGTACTCTTGGATAAGGAAGCATTCCAATCACGTCTTGTCTGTATATTATATTAATTATATAATATGCAGGCACACGTTTGAATAGCCCAGTATGACTTTACTAACACTTTTTCCGAAACGTTACTAAGTAAAATGTGGATAAATAATTTAATTTTTATTTTGCCTAGTTAGTAGTAAGAATCCTAGAAGAATATAAATGGCCTAGCGCACTAGCGGCTAGACTCTATATCAAAAATATATAATAATAATATTAAATACAATTAGATCTACGCCAGTTAAAATGTTAAATATACTCCTAAAACAGTAATACTCGAGTGTATATAATAATAATAGTAATACTATAGTAGGTAATAATTAATAGTACTTTAGTAGTAAGTAATATTTTCAATTTTGAATAACTTACACTTCGGTTTGGTGTGCTGGCACAAGCTAAGTGTAGCTAGACCTACGGCTACACTGCTAGCAAGTCAATGACGATGGTTAGACTAGAGCTTGTTAAGTATAAGTTGTTTTGCTGTTACTCAGGTACTGTGTCAGTATGTACTGCGTGTGATAACAGTTTTACACTCGCTGAGCGTTAGTGATAAATCTAATCTTGCCAATTACTCACTCTACTCTACTGTTAATGTTATGTGCTGAGTGACAATTTAGCTAGCTATAAGTATAAGTTAAAAATGTTTAGTTTTGTAATACTAATATAGTAGTAGCGATCAATGTTCTTTACTTTAAGTTTAAGTGCCAAACAGATCAATATGCTGATCAGCACATGAACTGCAGTGGTCAGCGACCCATTGCTGACTCAGTGACTACTAGCGTCAGGGCCAGCGAACCAGAGCTGCCAAGACCCTTCTACACCTCCACACGGTGATCCTGGATAACAGGCTGCAGCAGGGCAGACTGGCTGGCTAGGGAGAAGGGATCGACGAGGGAATGCTAACCTGGTACTAAAAAAATACTTGCTGAAGTCAGATGTGTTGGACCAAAAAGGTGCAAATATCGCAGTCAAGCTGTAAACTACAATACAACGCATTCCATTCTCTGGACTACATTCTGCTACTTAAGCCCTTTCGGGGTTTGGTAGTGGGAGATTGAGAACGAATGCAGCCAAGCCAAGTGACAAACATGGTACATAATGATAAGGCAGAAACCAGTCCTATCCAGTTTGATCTGTGTGTTCTGTGATACCACTTTTTTCAGTTCATCTATGTTGTTGAAGCCCATGTAGTGGGACCCTCTCTTTTAGTCTTAAGAATACTTAAGATTGTTTTGCAGAGAGTTTCTTTTGTTCTTCCTATTTTTCTGCTACCTATGACCACATAAAAACATAAAACTGGATGGTTCTTCTCACAACAATATACTGCAAAGTACTTTTCCCTGGCACTAATAGAATGTGTAATGTCTCGCCAGTTGTTGCAATCCAATGTCGCCTTTCTTTGATATTTTAACAATAATTCATTCCAATCATGACTAACTAGGAAGTAGGTAGGTTGATGCAATCTTAGAATGGTAACTCTCTACCAAGTTTTTAGTTTTCATTTTCATTGCAGCATTGTTAGCTGACAGCAGGCTATCAAGATCAGTCAATCATAGCTGACCAAGACCCTGTTCAACCTTCTAGTAGTGGCCCTGGAAACAGGCTGTGCCCATGCAACCTGGCTGAGAGAATATTGATGAAAGGGGGAAGACTAATCCATTTCTACAAATGAAGTGCTGAAACCGGATCTCTTGGGCTGAAAGGCACAGATACCACAGTTCGCCGTAAACTACGACACAATGTCCTTTTCAGGATGAAGATGACAAACATCGCTGTGTTGCAAGTTCTTTTCACCCAGCTCTTCAGAGTACATTCTTCTTACATACATCGTCTTCCCAGGATGTCAAGACTTATGTCCAATGCGTTCATGTCACATCTACACACATTTTTTAACCTCAGCTGTGGTCAGCCAACTTCTTTTGCCATCTGCAAACAGTCCAGAGGATATGACTATCTTTCATGGGGCAAACATGACCAAGCCATCATAGTCTTCACTGCATTGGAGATTGTACATGTTTGGGAGACCAAAAGTGCATCTCTACATTTGTGACTCCATGTAATTTCAAGAAGGAAACGCTTACTAGTACATCAATTATTATACTATTATAAGTGGTAATTTACTTGCTAATTAATCATGTTGGAACCACAAAGAATATGCAACGTGTGGACTGGGATAGTAATAATAAAATGCTATTAGAGTATTAAAAATACATTTTAATATAATGATGTTTTCTATTTGGACTTCAGCTATTGGCAGTATTGCGACAGCCATTAAGTAAAGTTATCAATCTTATCTGAATGGGCCGCATTTCAAAACTGTTTTTGTCATTCTGAAACAAGTCTCTATTGCAAATTAATTGTTCTGTTATTATAATGTGAAGGATGAATATAGTTTGTAAATTGTAGATTCATTTAGAAATTATGCTGGTATAAAGATAAAATATTTGCAATCAAAGATTTAATCTTTGCTGTTTTAATCTAGACTGTTGAAAGCAATGAATTTGCAAGGGGACAGATGCATACAGTAGGAGCTAGTGAAAAACTTGTTGACTGATAGCATCTCTTGACAATGGCATCCAGTCATCCATCGAAGGGAACTGTCGCTCCAGGACATAGAACCAGGAGATCGTGGTTTGATGCACCTCCTCTTACTACCTTGGATTCCATTCCAGTTCAGAAACCTGAAAATGTTTCTAAACGACAAAGTCTTGATGTAGTGGAAACGCTCACCTTGACCCACTTTACAAACCCTCCCAGAATAACATTTGGCAAAACTTCTATTGGCAAGACTAAGTTAAGGACACTATTGCTCAGAAACCCACATGACTTTGAGCAGAAAGTCATCATTGAAAAATTTCCATACAAAAAGAAATTTATGGTGAACCAGACCAGGTATGTAGGGCTGTGCTGTTTTATATCAAAATATTACCAGACATTGTATTTTTTTAGTTCTGTTATTGTACTCTGTATTTGTACTGAAAAGGTTGTAAGATTTCAGTATTTGGTTTTCATCTTTTAGTTTCATATAGTTGCACAGTGTGAGAAAGCCAGTCTAACGGATAGTGGTTCTAGTTCATTCAGGGCACTGCACGAGGAAGGATAGTCAATGCATTTTTATGTACAGATTCATATAAGAAACTGAAAAAGAATTCTAAAAGCGGAATTATGCATGAAAATATTTACAGACGATGAGCTAGAACCTTGGTGCAGAAAAAGGAATATTTGTAGGGGGAGAGGAAGGTGTCCCGCATTGATGGTACTATATTCATTAACATCACAAAATATGTGCAGAAATGTTATTTTTTCTATATTAATTTTTTTCACGTCCCATAGCAGAAACAGCAGTTGGTGATGAAGCGTTAGAGGCTTCATAGTACTAAGTCACAGATTTGATATATGGGGTGGGGTGTTTAATTTCCTTCCTTGCTGCCCCCCCCCCCCCCCCCCCCCCCCCCCCGGTCTTCTGATGATGAAGCGTACCAGGATCAGGAGTTGAACCGAACCTTTACCTTGCAAAGTGAGTGCTCTACCACTACATTAATCACACTCAAAAAAATGTAATAGCAATACAGAATAAGTAAATTTGTATGCCGACCATGAATTAGTAATAGTCAATAGTTTCTTCCATCATTATCAGAATCGCATACAAATTATGGCCAGAACAATAGCCAACAGCATCACTGGCACTGCCATCCCATAATTAAAATGTTCCATATTTTAGCACAGAGTATGCAACCAAAGATACCACAAGAACTGCACTATTAACTTGACAATAAATTATAGGAAACCATAATACAAGAATGTGCCAGAAATCAACCCATACACTCAGGCAATCACTGAAACATACATGAGGACTGGAATATATTCAAGACAACTAATAAAGACCTTAAGAAGCAAAAGTGTTACTAGAATCAGAAGATGGAACAAAATTACAAGAATTTATTTGGTTTAACAAATTCCCCATGACTTTGGGTGTCAGACAGCTGTGTTCTTGTCCCTGACCAATTCTGCCTGACCGGTGACTGGCTTCTTGACTGCCTTGGCGCGCGTCAAGAGGGCATCGCTATCGGCCAATCAATTTTTACTGATCTCGCTTACTCAGACGGCATTGTCCTGTTCGGCACAGACAACTCTGCTACAGTGCTCTTTAGAAATCCTAGACAGCGAAATGCCCTTCCTAGGCCAAGACCAAAGTTCAGAACCTCAGCATCTGGGGGTATTGACACTCAAGTCCATAGGCTGTGGCGGAGAACACCAAAGAATTAATCTATTTTTGCAGCATGATATATCGGATGTAGGCAACGATCCCAATATGTCAAAGCACGACCTCCAATGTGTATGGAGTAATGGCAAGATTTCCCTTTAAACAAATCTTGCGTGGTCCCAGTCCTACTTTACAACTCCGAAACATGACATATAGAGACTAGGGGCCTTCCGCATGAGCAACCAACAGCATATTCTGGGCATCCAATGGCATGACTACATCAGCAATATGAAGGCCTGTGCTAAAACAGGCTTCCATCGAGTCTCAGAAACACTAAGCTGTCACCAAGTTACTTTGTTCATTCATGTCATACAGCTGGATAACAACCCGGCCCAAAAGGGACTTCACAGGCTCGGCGCCAAAAGACTTCCTCTGACCAGCTGGCGACACAGAAGAGGCCGTCCTCGCACAATTTGGCTCTTGCAGATAGCAGCTTTTCCCTCTGGATGAGGTCTGCAGCCATGCCGCAACAGTGGGCCACAAATGTTGTCCTCAGATGTCTAAACAAACTTATTAATGTTATTAATATTATTAACAAATAAGTAAAACCAACAATTCAGAACAAAAAGTATTTTTACAAATTCTTGATAATACAAGGGGGCTTCACATGAAAACCTGAAAAGTGGGATAGAAATGAGAAAAACTATGCTTTTGTATTGTAACTTGTTAATATGGTTGCAAAGGTTGTCAACAGTGTCCTGCACATGCCATCAATTGCAGTTAAAAGATGGCTGTCTCACTATTGATATGCACTAAAGAAGAGCAGTGTTCTGTTATCCGTTTTAAGAGCAGCAAAGGGTGAAATTAATTGGCGAATGAAGGTCCAGTATGGAGATGCAAGTGTATAAGAGGAGTAGGAAGTTCCAAAACTGTGAATTCTGTGACAGACTGTTTACGACCTGGTCAGGCACACAAAGTAGTGAACCCAGAGTTAATTGCAGCCGTTGATCGCCTTGTAAAGGATAATTGTCGATTTACTGTGAATGAAATTGCCACACATCTGAACATCAGTCAAGGCTCAGCACACCATATCATCCATCATGTGCTACAGTACCACAAAGTGTCTGCAAGGTGAGTGTCACGGCAGCTTACTCTAGAATTGAAACAACAGCGCGTTAATGCCTGTCAGGAACTTTTACTGCGCTTTGAAGCAGAAGTTGATGTCAGAATTGTTACTTGAGATGAAACCTGTTTTCACTACCACGGGCTTGAAATTAAAAGAGCAAGCAAGGAATGGCGCTATCCCTTCTCACCAAAACCAAAAAAGTTTTGCATGCAGCAATCTGCAGATGTTATGCTGACTCTCTTTTGGAATAAACGAGGCATTATTTTGGAGCAGTACATGCTCAGTCTTTCCTCATGTATAGATATTCTCAGGAATCATCTTCGACCAGTAATCAAATCAAAGCGAGGTGGACTTCTGAGTAAAGATGGTCCTTTTGTAACATGACAATGCTCGACCCCCAAACTACCCGTGCAACAGCTGCAACCATTCAGTATCTACCACATCATCCGTACTCACCAGGCGTAGCCCCAGGTGATTTCAACATCTTTGGACAACTAAAAAGAAGCATTGGGAGGAAAGACTTTCAAATCTGATGAAGGGGATCAAGATGTTGAGCAGCGCATGAGCTGCGGTGGTCAGCTACCCATAGCTGACTGCTAGCGTCAGGGCCAGCGACCCTGAGCTGCCAAGACCCTTCTACACCTCCATGCGGTGATCCTGGATAACAGGCTACAGCAGGGCAGACTGGCTAAGGAGAAGGGATCGAAGAGGGAATGCTAACCCGGTACTCAAAAAATGCTTGCTGAAGTCGGATGTGTTGGACCGAAAGGTGCAAATATCGCAGTCAAGCTGTAAACTACGACAGCGCATTCCGTTCTCTGGACTACATTCTGCTACTTAAGCCCTTTCAGGGTTTGGTAGCGGGAGATTGAGAACGAACGAAGCCAAGTCTGATGAAGAGGTCCAGCAGGTGGTGTTTGAGTGGTTACAGATACGACCAAGATAATTTTTCTCTACAGGAATCCATGCACTTTATACTTGTATCGAACGCAATGGTGACTATGCCAAAAATTATGCAGTTGTTTTTCACTTTTTCATAATAAATTTACCCAAAAAATATATTTACTGTTTTCATTTGAAGCCTCCTCGTTATTTAAGGCTGTCAATGATTCTGATAGATTCCATCTTTCAGAAAGTTATGCCAAGAAAGTACGATAAAGATGGTCTCTTAGCAGACACTGTCATCAGATATAATGTATTATTCTTCATTTTACCAGGTCTCGGCTTTTTGTAAGGATTACGGCCACTTCCCTTACATACTGTTCTGTGTTATCTAACAGTAAGTCATGTACCTATTTACTATTGGATAGACTGGAGCGTATCAAAACTAAGAATGACACCGTTACCAGAAGATACAAGTGCTCTAACCACTCCGCTACTCAGAATAGAGAGTAATAAAAATAACTACAAATGAAATTGAATTGTATTTTAACCAACTGTAAAAGCATCTAAGCAGTGAGAATGAACAATACGAGTTTCAACCAGTCTACTTAATGACTGACAATTATTTAAGAAGTCACAAAATTCATCAGCACATATCTTGTTGCAAATTGGAAGTGTTAGCGCTCCTGCTTCTTGGCCCAATTACATTATTTTGTGAAACCACATCTTTGTGGTCTCCAGTGATCTTTTTGTTTGTATATTGATTGCCTGTGATTTTATATTTAAACCGAACTCTTTCTTGCTAACAATAACAATGATTTGTTGCAGAGGATGATGTTTATTTTCTTAACTGCTGTTCTGTACCTTACTTCTGTGTTGCGTCTTCCATATGAAGATGTTAGTGAGTACATATATGAATAAGTTCTAGACACTTGTGATAAAGATCATTATTTTATACATTTTTGTGTCTAATATTGTTAAAATTTAGCATTACTGTTTATTTAATGTTGATGGTGATTACTATGGTCAGTTTAAATAACCAGTATCCCATGATTCCTGTATTTTTCGTGACAGATTCTCTGTTAGCCCTGAAGAGGTGTTTAGTCTACAGATAACTTGGACACCTGAAGAAGCTGGTGGATATAGAGAAATGATACAGTTTCATATCAATGATGTATACAGGCTGCAGGCATTTGTGATTGGCACTGTGGAAAAGCCAAAGCTACCCCATAAAATTGTATGTTAATGATTGGTTACTGCTTATTTTGATTTGGCATACTTTAATCATTTGGTAGTCAGCAACATAGATACGTTATCATTGGACAACACATTTAAAAAATAACGTGCTTTCTTAGTTAAAGAACATCTAGTTTTTACTAATGGTAGGTCACTGTGTGTATAACTCGTTACATATTGACCATTGTATCATAATTAAACGAGATAAGTCTTCATTGGGCAACTGGATACCTATTCTGTATTGGCCATCCAGGAATTGTCTTTTAGCACAAATTAACTCCACTTCTCCATTCAGGAAAAGTGAAGGGAATATTTGCTATTATCCCCTTTAAAATCAGTGGAGCTCAATTTTCCAGAAGACAATTGGTTGAGGCTACCAGAAAATAGTTCTGTTCCTTTAATAGTAATAGTAACCACCTAGTTAATCATAGAACTTGGTGAGTGAAAAGATCACAGATCTAGCTCAATAAAATCAATCTTTCAGCTCTGTGTAAAGTACAGGCAAGTCATATTCCAGCTCTGCTGCTGTTTTCTATTGATTTCCATAAGTTCTCCAATGTAATGAAAGCTCTATTCACCTTTTTTATTCTTATTTTTGTATCTTTACCATCTATAATTTGTCTATATTGCTATCAAGATTTCACATCTTGTAGGAGTGTGTCTCCCGGGACATTCTGATTGTCATTACTTGCATTTATTCTCATAATCCCAGTTTTTTTTTCTGTCTCAATTTCAAGTATATTTATTCTTATAGTATATTTATATTTATTCTATTTTGCATTTGATTGCTGTTATAGGGCAAAGTCCAGACCTTAATTTTTTTTGTCATGTTCCTTTTGAATTCCATTTTTATTCTTTCCATAATCAAGTCAATAGCCAACAGAAAGAGAAATGGTGACAAGAGATATCCCTGTTGCACACCTGTTTTTATCTTAAATGTCTCAGAAAGCTGACCCTCGTGTAGAACTCAACGACCTAAAGTTCACTAGAACAAGTCCATAATATGATATACCTATGAAAATTAAATTCAATGGCATTTTACAAAATGTTTTTTTTCTTCTTTGCCATTCATTTTTAGACCAAAGTCCCAGTTTCCCTTACAAAGATCAGCTCATTTCCACCTTGTTTCTGCCAGACCCAGGGAATCAATTATTTAAGCAGATACAAATTCTTTACATGTTATTTACCCTTGTGACAGAGAACCTGCTGGATGAGGATTTTTCTCCTCATTTGTTGACAATTTTGTGGCTTGAAGTTTCTACAAGATGAGGCAGCCAGCCTCATGTCCTCTTTAGTCACCTCTTACAAAATGTTAGACAGGTTTAAAGTCTTACTATTATCCTTTCAGGCCTATGCTTATTTATTGTAGCTTTCTGGAAATTTACCAGTACCTATTTATTTTATGTACTAAGGAGGTAGCCAAAATCCTCTATATCTTACTAGAATAATGTTAGTGTTTCTCATTCTTGTGGTAATTTATGGGGGGAAAGTTTCATATGTAAAATGTTTTTGATGAGCTGTCGGATTCATGTAGAAAACATAACTTCATTTTGTCATACAAAATTAAATATTATTAAAAACTTAACTGACTTACTTTCTGTGTCCTAGGCACCACGTCACACACATCATTCTTCCACTATTCAGCAACATGGATCGCCCTGTCACTGGCACTCAGCAGGTCATCCATGCTTCGAGTCTCCGGGAGGTTTGGGCAGATCATCAGATGGTCCTGGTCTTGTATTACTCCACACTCACATGTTTCATCGTCCCTGTATCCCCAACTTTCAGGTTTTTCCTGCATCGTGGTACACCAGTTCTATTCAGTGACTTATATGTTGCGTAGGGCAGGAGATGTCCGGCCGCAGGTTTCCCCCTGTAACTCGATCAATGGGACCTGTGTCAGCTGTTTCTAGCTTTCTATGCCCCGTTTTCCTGGACTAGTCTGTAGGGACTGGGTTGACTGTAAGAAACTTCATCTTGACTTCAGTTTTGCACGCTGCACCTGGTGTCCGAACATATTGTGTCTGTATCATTTACCTGTTTCTCTCTTTCTATCTCTGACGCGACAGTCCTTCGCATCTCTGATGGCGCTATGCCGATTATGGGGTATATTTTTTCAGTTGGTGTAGGTTTTAGGCATCCAGTAACTATATCTCATTTATTGCTGTGTCTATATGTTTGACATATGCAGAGCTCTTCCAGACTCATGCTGTGTACTCAGCTACAGAGAAACACAGAACGAGTGCTGATTTTCTGATGACATCTGACTTTCCTCCCCATGTTGTGCCAGTCAGTCTTCGTATGATACTATTTCTAGCATGTATTTTCTGTTTTGTTTCCTGGCAATGTGTGGCATAGGACAGCATGCAGTCTTTATTCCAAAGTATTTGGCTGCCGAGTTGTGTTCCAGATTATGTCCTTGCCATTTAATCTGTAAATTTCTGTTTGCCTCTCTGTTTCTGAGGTGGGGGGGCGGGGGGTGTCGGTCTCGCCTTATTTCTTTATTCTCCAAGGTGGTGTGCGTTGCGCTATGTTTTAATTTTTATTTTTCGCCTGTCGGCCCAGTGCATCCGAATTCAGCATACATTTTATGTAAGGGTCTGCTTCCTCCTGCATTTTCTGAGGGTTTGTGTCCCCGGGGTAACAGCCGGTGCTGTGATTGGGAGCAAACCCAGCACCTTCGAATTGTGAGCTGTGTCACTTAACCACTAGACTACGCCATTTCTAATCATACATATTCATTTCCATGTTTGGTAATCTGTGCCAATCAAATGTTAGATGTGATTTTGGTGTTCAGCCCCTAGAAACTAGTACAAATTTACTGTTTTCAGTTAGGAAACATTTATCCCATTGTCATGTGAAATTGGTTGTCTACCGAAAACCTTTAGAACTGACTGCATAAATCAACTTATTTCTTTAACAAGTGTCTGTTTATCAGACATATGCATGAGAGATTTGATTGGCTGATTGAATTACATGAAGGTGTGAGGGACTGAATCTGAAAAAAGTATGTACCAGTTGAAATTAGGCAGTTTGGAGGGATGAGGAGATGTATGAAGGAGGAAGGGACGGGCAGAGAAAGAGTGCAATGGAGATGTGAAGGTGGGGCGCAGGAAGGTTGAAAAAAAGTTAATTGCTTTGATAATTTCCCCAGCAGTGCCAGGTTAAAGACTTATTTCTTGAATGTGTCTGTTTACCGGAAGTGTACTGCAAAGATTTGATTGGCTAATTGAATCATGACATGCTTATTAGAGCTAGATACATGACCAAATGGGAAACAGAACATACTGGCTACACAAAAAAATGATGCCTATTACCAGTTGAACAGAAGAGAACAGGTCGTGGTCTTCAGACTTCGCACTGGCCACAATAGACTGAGGTACCACCTATTCAACAAACTGAAGATAGGTGGCACTGACGAATGCTCGTATGGTACAGGGAAAATGACCGCTGAGCATTTGTTGCAAAACTGCCCGACATACGAGGACCAGAGAGAGCAGATGTGGCCATCACCAGTGGCAACACTAGACAAGCTCTATGGCAGTGTCGACAGCCTCAGGATGACCGCTGCTTTTTTCGAAAAAATAAAGGTCGGCGTCTGACAGCGTAAGAAGAAGAATCAGGGCTCAACACCCGCTTTGGCAAGTGGGGAAATGGGACGATCAATTTCTGTATAACTATGAAAGATCGGAGGGAGGGGTATGAGATGGGGCTGGAAGAGTTGTATGTATTGATGGGAAAGAGGTGAGCTAGTTGATGGGGGAGGGGGGGGTGAAAAGGGCAGGCTGAGGGAGGAAACAGATTGGCAATCGAGATGTAAGGGAGAAAGAAGGTTTATAAAAAGGTTAACTACTTTCATTATTATCCCAGGCAAAAAGTGTTTTTTGTTGGTTTGAAACCATGAATGTATACACTGGTCTCTGTGTTGTCAGCTTTATTGACATATTTTTCTTACAATTTCTCAGAGAAAATTTCCTTTGGCACCACGTGTAAGACAACCACCCACAGTAGTTCAGACCCCAGCCTTATCCAGCATCAGAAATCACTACAGTCCAAATCACAGACAGGAAGTTCTTGAGCTAATGGAAGATATGGTATCAAGTCACCATTATCACAATGAGAACAAAGAAAACAGCGGAGATAAAAGTCACCAGGACAAATGTGGAGCGGTGAAAAGTGAAAATGTTGGTGTCTGGAAATGGAGTGACAAGCGACCAGTTGTTTCTTTAGTTCATGTAAAATCACACATGAAAACAAACCAGGAAAAGGAAATTGTCAAGACACCAACCCCTCTTGAATCTACTACCATAATGAACAAACTTGAGACTGATCAGGTACATTTTAAAAACAAAAGAAAATGGAGAGATGTATCAGACATCACTTCCCCTACCCTAATTATGAGTCCAATTCCTGTGATTGAAGACGGTGAACATGGATTGACTGTGGATTCTTACTTTCAAGTCAATGAGACAAGTACAGCAGCACGAACAAAGCATGTAGAACCAACTGAGGTTGACGAAAGCCTAGATTTACAGAAGATTTGTTCTGCAAGCAGTGATAGATGTTTAAAAGAAACGTTTGTAGTACCACTACCACCAGCTGACTGCTCCAGAATTAAGAAGAAACCTGAAGCTACAGAAGACAGTACCACTCTGAGCTCTGAAGACAGAATGTTAGTCACTTCACTAAAACAACTTCACCAGCAAACTCAAGAAGCAGATGAGACCAGGATTATCCCACAAGATCGGACTGTTCCTGTTAAACTGAGTGCAGTTGTGAACACTCAAAAATTGTCTGAACAGCCACCATCAGAGTCAGTTAGCAACTGCTCTGATAATCTGGTGGCTCTGAATATGAACAGTGCTAAAGTTGAACAAAATTTAGTTTGGTCACCACCAAAAATAGCCAAGGACAATACTTTGACTAGAACAAGTGAGATCTCTCCAAGAACTATGCTGGATGAGTCCCTGACCTTGATATCACAAATGAAGATGCTAGAGAGAAACACACATCTATCACCAAATGATAACAACACTAGCATTAATTCCAGCCTAATTTCTCAAGGTCAGGGTATTGTGAGCCCCAATTCTTTTATGGAGGACATGAGGTCCATGATGTGGAAAAATGGTGATGGTGATGATAAATGTAAAAACACAAGCACACCGAAAGTTGCCAGTCCCTCAGTAATTTTTAATAGCTCAATCCCCCATAGCATCTTGGTGAGCCACTTACAGGGTGTCAGACGGTCACTTCATGATAGTCCACTGACTAGTAACAGTGAGTATGGAACACCAAAGAAGCAACGAGGAACAAGATTTGTACCACAACGCAGGTCTATTACATCACAGTTTCAGAAAGAAGAAATGAGAAAGATTGCTACTGCTGCCCGTGCAATAATAAAGGACAAGGACTTATTAATGGGAGACTATTGTAAACATTCAATAAAGAAAAGTTGTACTTCCATGAAGGAGACTCACAAGAAGTCACAAGTAGTTCCAAATCCTTGCCAAGGAATTTTTAAGAGAGATGTAGAAATAATGAAAGCAATCAAGAGGTCTCCATTAGGGAGATCTCTAACGAGGAGGTCTCCGCCGAAGAAAATATCCCACTCTAGCTCAGCACAAGATTTTGCAATGAAAAGAGTGAAAAGTAAAATAAATAAAAGTAGAAAAAGGTCAAGCCCAATGAAACCTCTCCCCAAATCAGCAGATTTAAATAAATCACAGTCCAGAATCTCTGACCATATCAGGTCTAGCAAGAACTCCCCAAATGACAGTGATGCCATGTTTAATTTTATCACCCCACAAAAAGAAAATTGCTTGTTAGGCTCATGTTCTGCTGTGGCTTGCAGATCTATTGACTCTGCCACTGTAGTGAAATGTAAGTCTCATGAAAATACTGCAGAAAATAGTGGAAGGTTTTTTCATGATCTGTTACCATCAGAAGATGAACAAAGAGAAAAATTGTCTACACAGAATTCATCATTGAGTAGAGGAAAACTCTTCCCAGATATTTGTGTTAAAGAAGGCCGTGAAAAGGATGAAATCCGTTACACTGCAAATGGCACTAACAACAAAATTGTTGCCTCAAAAATGTATTGTGATGGGACTGAAAACATCAAACTGGAAGAACAAACAATGATATGCATCACTGATTTTATACATCAACATTCTCATGATACAGACACATGTGAAAATGATATAGTTGAAAATAAAACTGATCTGGTACAAGTTTGCCCAGGAAGATGGCAGCTGGGAAAGGCAGTCAGTGTGGCAGAGAGTTTAATGTCACAACAGATATTCTGTCCCATGTCCCCAAGTAACATACCTACAAGTCCTATGGCTTCTTTGGATCACTCCAGAAGAGGTACCATAACTGTGACAAAGTCAAGAACCTCAGATGCTCTACTCACGGCTATGAACAGTAGAAAAAGAATGTTCCAAGACTCTCCACATAAACCATCATCATTTTCCATCAAACCAGATGATAAAGAAATACAAGAAAATATTCAGGTGAATGTTGAAGAGCATTATGAAGAAATTGATGGCAGCATGTATTTAATTGTCAAGGAAACAACAAATATCATCAAGTCAACCACTGAAACTTACACAGAGCAGTTGGCTATCAGTCCTCAGGAGTTTCAAACTCCCACCAGACTTCCAAACAGCCCTGATCTGACGATGTCAAGGAGATCAACTCATGTTGTAAGGAGCCCAAAGGTGATTAATATTGCCTCCTTCAATAAACGGCAAATAGATTTCATTGAGGAGGTCGAAAACAGTATAACAGAGAGTGATCAGCTTCAAGACCTTGTTATTGACAACACTACGACACCGAATAAAGAAGAAAATGACCTGTCATCAAGTGTCACACATGAAACCTTTGACATGAAGAGTTGTGTGACCAAGTCTGAAACATTTGAGAAAGAGCAAACATTCCTTGCTGATCCACAAAGGCATTATTTACTGTTGGACAAGTCAGAACCTCCGATAACATCAGTCTGTGCCTTTTCTCCGAGTCTTGTTGATTATGAAAATGACTCAGAGAGTGACAGAGCTGGCGATGTCACTAAAGATTCACTTGACACTAGTCAATCAGTAGACTCACTTGCTGGTTCAGTTACCAAGAACATTATGCACATAGAAGATAACAACATAGTTGATCTTGATGAGAAACAGATTGACACAGAAAATGCATGTGCCAGCTATCTAGAGAAGTGTGCTGCTTTGCTTAAAAAGGATCTGTTTCTTAAAAAAGAGTCTGCTAAAAATTATGCATCAAAAGTTTTTTACAAAAAAGACATGAACAGTCACAAACTGAAAAATAGTGATAAAAGCAGCAGCAAGTGTCCCGGCATCGCTGGAAGTGATGAAAGTGAAGATGAACAGTTTTATGACACAATGAGTGAAAGGTATTATGATGCTCTGAGTGATGCAGGTATTCCAGAACTAGAAATGAGGGTTGAGCTTGAACAAGTTGCTGAGTCTGACAGATATCCAAGAAGCCATGTCAATGATTCTGGTAGACATTGCGCTGAAATAGATGACAGCCAGACTGGTGTGTACATGGATATTCAGTCAGAAGTTCAAAGAATGCAAAATATTTATGCACAGAATGTACATTATCCAGCTGTCAAGCTAACTGATTCATCAACAGAAACCATGATGAGCTTAAGCTTGAAAAAGCAAACCTTGGCCATAGAAATGGACATTGATCACAAGGAAATGTTTGAAGTTACTGACAGAGAAGTCCTTCACTTGTGCTCTTTTTCTGATTTAAAGCCATTGGATGAAATAATACGCAGCACACCAGAGGCCAAGATTAAGAGAAAGCTGCGACGGTCAGTCTCTGTGGATATTCTGGTGCAAAATCAGTTGAGCTTAGAACCTGATGCACAAAAACACAACAAAACAGTCAACTTTAATATCTGTCACTCACATGTGCCTAAAAATATTTCTTCAAAAAAATTGATGACGCCATCAAAGTCAGTAATTTTGATTAAAAATGCTGCACAATTTTCCACAAGACACTCTCCAACAAAAATATCTAAAGATCAATTACCATCTGGTCAAAGAACCGGGGGTGCTATCAAGCAACGCAGTCAAAGTATGTTAAACTTGTCACGGCAGACTGAGAGATCTTCACTCAAAACTGAACATCGTGCAGTAGACAGCCGAGGTAAGTTAATAATTACACAATTGCAGCGATTATTGTTAAGAGGTTTTAAAAATAGATTAATACTCTTATATTTTTTGGTTTATTATTTCACTTAAGATTAACAGCAGAATCAGGCAAGCTTAAAGCAGGAATGCAGTGTGCCCAACAAGAAAGTGTATCAGAATGGTAAAACGGAAATTTATAGAAGAGTTGGCAAAAGGCAGATAGCCGCTGCAAAAGGAAATATGAAAGACCTGTACAACGGCACAAAGAAATTAATTGGAAATATAAGCAAATAATGGCCTTATTAATGTAAATCTAATTAGCAACACGAAGGAACAGTTGCAAAGATGGACAGAATATTTTGAAGAGCTTTTAAATCAACTGGTTTCACTGGACACCCCCCCTCCTAACATTCATTCAGCATATATGAATATACATGTTAATTATCGGAGACTCACCACAGGAAATTCAGAAGGCTATATTGTTTCTGAGTTGTTGGTAAGGTCACTAGTCCAGACGCCATCTCAACTTAAGTTATCAAGACAGACATTGACACTTAGGCAAGAATATAATACAAAATACTTACCAAGTATGGAAGAGAGAAGAAATACCAGATGAATGGAACGAAGGCCATATAATTAAATTGCCAAAGAAGAGAGATCTACAGTTGTGTAACAGTTATCGAGGAATGTTATTATCCATTCCTGGGGAAAATATTGAAAAGGATCATTCTAGAGACATGCAAAAATGAAAAGGGGGGGCTAACAAGCAGGTTTTAGACAAAACAGTTACTATGCAGACCAGATAGGATAGCTGCATTGCACATAATTGTTGACCATTGCATAGAACGGAACTCACTACTTCATATCAGAATCGTGGACTCTGAAGAGTCTTTTGACAGCTTAGACAGAGAATCCTTTAGGCACATTGGAGCCAACACAATTATGAAAATCTATAGAAATATGTGTTATTTGGTTATGCATAAAGGTCAGCTTTCTTAGCCCTTTGGGATACGAATGGGAATCTGACAGGGATGTCTCTTGTCACAATTGCTGGCCATTGACTGATTGTGAAGTCAACCATAATGACAGAATTTATGGACTTCAGCAAAGCAACTTGATGACCTTTACCGATGACTTAGCCAGTTGCAGAATAAAATAAGTATATTTGATCAGTGGTCCCAGACTTTGGGTCTGCAAATACACAGGGTCGTAGCGCAGGTTATGATAATCAATGTAGCCATTGATCAGATTGTGTTGGATGACACCCTCCTACAAGATGTGCATTCCTTCATATGTATTGGAAGCAATATAGACAAAATGGGAGCTACCAGATGTCAGAATACGGATACAAAAGGCAAGGAAACATTTGGAACCTATGGAAATCAAAATAAATGAAATCCAACACAAAAATAAAAATCTTTACTCAAATGTAAAATCAGGTCTTTTTTATGGCATTTTAATGTGGAAGTCCACAAAAAATGTAACAAAGACACAGACTTTCATAAATGGAAACCTTTGAAGGATTTGAAGTGATATGATAAAATCACTAATGTGGATCTGTGATAGAAAACCAGACAGAAATCAGTGAAACACAACATTAATTTGAATAGGTCATATGGAAACCAGTTGATAGAACATTACAAGGCAGTCTTTGTTCTGTACCTCCAGAGGCAACACGAAGAGGCAGGTCTACTCATTCATGGCGGAGAGAGCTTGAGACAATTGTCTGAAGACATGGATTGATCTGGTCCATGATGGGAAGACTTGACATGTATTTTTTAACAGTAAAGGTTTTGATTGATTGAAGATTGCCAGTACTATAATATTCACAAATCTCTTCAGGGTTCCTTGCCATATTCTGTATAGTGGATTTGTTTAAGCTGAAATATTTTTAGTCTTCTATTATTGTCCAATCTGATCTATTTGTTCTCTTTTAATATACTGACACTCGGTCTTTCTCTTATACAACTTTTGAAGCAGAACATTAGCAAGAGTTTTTAGACTCAGGTTCTCTTTTAAATATTCCAGCTGCCAAAGCAGTCTGGGTCAAGTACATGAAAATGTCACAGACTGGGGAATTGTGCACATCGTTAAACTATCTCATGTGCAAGCATCACTTTCACATTGAGTTAACATTTATACTTAATTGTGTTTGCTACATGCTGGTGTGGACATATGATTGGTAGAATGGTTAGTGCTTATCTCACGGCAAAGTGGCCTTGTTTAGGATCAGCTAGCTTGCTGCAGTTTAATCAGGCATAAATGGATACCTGATTCTCCTCAGCGTTAAGAAAGCACAGAAGTGAGTTGGTCAAACCAACTACTTAAACTCAAGACCTATCATATTGAAGCCTCTGGCACTTCATTCCTTATGGCAGTACCTGCTAAGAAACTATGTGTACCTTACAGCAGCCTAATTTAATGTTTGCTCTCTGTTCTGTTACTAACAACTGGTTGTATAAACTTACCTGTATTAAAATAACATTATTCACACCCTGTGCTGACAGACTTCACATTTGTTGTGGTGTGTTTCAGCTAATCAAGTCAAGCAAACTGCATCCAAACAAAAGAGTGTTGTCAAAGGTGTTGCCCAGAGCAGATTGGTCTTGATCAAGAAAGTAAATAAAGGTCAGTTGAAGGAAAGATGCATCACTTTATGATTATCACTTTGAGGTGCAGAGATAAGCTCTTTATTCATCATTTAGTTGCCACAATATACCAGCAGAGCTCTTACAGGCAGGTGGGGAGGTAGTGGTGGAAGGCCTGACACACATTTGCAACAAAATATGGGCGACAGGAAACTGGCCGGACTTATGGACAAAATCAATGGTTATATTGTTTAATAAATCTGGAAAACTAAAGTTGTGCCAAAATTGCAGAACAATAAGCCTCATCAGCCAGCCTAGCAAGGTCATGCTTAGATTAATCCTCGACTGATTGAAACCCCAAGCAGAGAACATCATTGCTGAGGAGCAAGTAGGGTTCAGATAGGGAAGAAGCACTACAGAACAGATATTTAATTTAATTTAAGGCTGCTAAACAAGAATTATCTAGAACAGCAGCAAAAACTGTATCATGTGTTTGTTGATTTTAAGAAGGCGTTTGATAGGGTATGGCATAAAGCGCTATGGGCAACCATGAGGATGTATAAAATCAATGGAAATATTATAAAGGTCCTTGAACACCTCTATGACAAGGCGTCCAGCGCAGTTCTTATGAATGGGAGGCGAGGGGACTGGTTTCGCACATCGGTATGAGACAGGGTTGTACACTCTCTCCAACTCTTTTCAATATATTCCTTGAGGGAATTATGAGTGAGGCACTTGGAGGTCACATTGGTACTGTCAAGATAGGGGGCCGAACGATTACCAACCTTCGTTTTTTGCAGGTTCAGAAGCAGAACTCCAGGAATGGGTCAGAAGGCTCGATGAAACAGCTCTTGACTATGGTATGGAGATAAACGCTGGAAAGACAAAATTAATGACCAACAATGCTGAGGGCTTTAACAGCAGGATAAAAGCTAATGGTCAGGAATATGAAGTGGTTGACCGTTTTAAATATCTGGGTTTGATTGTCAGTGATGAAGGATCAAAATGTGAGGTGTTGGCCAGAATAGCACAGACAATAGTGGCGCTTGCACGGCTTAACAAAATCTGGCAAAATGAACAGTTAGCACTATGCTCGAAAATCAGATTAATGCGAACCTGCGTACGAAGAAGAAGAAGATTAATGCGAACACTGATCCTGTCAATATTCCTCTATGCTTGTGAGACATTGACAGTTACAGCTAACCTGTAGCGAATGATACAGACCTTGGAGATGAGATGTTTCTGAAGACTTTTAAACGTCACGTACATAGATCGAGTTACAAATGAGGAAATACGAGACAGAATTACAACAACAATATGGCCTTTTGAAGACCTCTTGGCAACTGTCAAAAGAAGGAAACTCGCTTGGTATGATCACAAATTGAGGTCAAATTGTCTTGCAAAGATGATCCTGCGCGGAAAGGTGCAAGGCAGACGACGAAGAGATCGTCCCAAAAAGAGGTGGGAGGCCAACATAAAAGAATAGACCAATCTCCGACCAGAAGAGGCACAGGCAGTGACCACTGACAGAGAAGGGTGGCGTGGAGTTGTGAGGATGTCTTCATGTGTGCCCCAACGACCTCACCGGTTATAGGATGACCTGACCTGAGTTGGCACTGGGATGTAGAGATAAGCTCTTTATTTATCATGTAGTTGCCACTAGGATGTAGAGATAAGCTCTTTATTTATCATGTAGTTGCCACTTAGGTGTAGAGATAAACCCTTTGCTTATTACTTTATTACCTAGTCAGTCCTCTTCTGCTCTGAGGTGTAGAGATAAGCTCATTGATGATCATGTAGTTGCCTCTGATGTATAGAGATAAACTCTAATTATTACATAGTCTGTCTTCTTCCACCCTTAGATACGAAAATCTCTTTGATTATCACTCAGTCGCCCTTGAGACTTAGATATAAACTTTTTGATTAATAATTTATAAATAGTTGCCATTTTGTCATAAATGTCAGCTGATCTGGGACTAATATAGAATATAGTGTCAGGAAAATAATTTTTTGTCACAAAAGTTTCTCGACACCAATATATATTCTGTGAATCATAATTTCAGGGGTGCTCATTGTCTTACTTACACCATTTGTTCACTGATAGGGCCTAATGCTGTTTTAAAATAAAAATGCTTGCAATATACGTGTATTCACAATCAGTACCCTTAAGTTATATGACCTTGGCCATATGCTGTCACTCTGTTTCTTTGCCGTCCTTAATAACTGCTCATGAATTTAATTTTAACCTCTTTCCATGATATTTTGGCCTTCTTTATTTCTTCTTGGTTTCCATTACAGTGCCCATTATCACTGCAGACTGAAAAACCACCTGTTCAACAGATACAAAAATTGGGCACACAAATGTGCCTCTGTGGGAAGAACAAACAAATGGTGAAACATGTTCTCCATGTCTGCTGACTCCATAAGAAGAGCAGAAGGACAACATTGTCCTCCCCAACACAATTGTGGGACAAACTATAATGACAGCAAGAGAAACTTGAGAAGGACTGCCAATCTTATGAGGGAAATATATGCGATTGTTTGAAAGTGAACAACGAAGAAGTACCTATTAAATATGCTAGAGTTTGGTTTCCTCAGTTCGGACCATCTTCATTTCTGTTTTCAGATATATGGCATGGAAAGTTCTTTCTTGATTTTATCACCAAAATTTGAACGATAAGTAAATGGTATGCTGTTTCTTTTCTAGGTATTCCAAGGCACCCTATGCTTTTTGCAGCCAAAAACATGTACTATGATGAGCGTTGGATGGAAAAGCAAGAGAGGGGATTTGTGCAGTGGTTAAATTTTGTTCTGACTCCACCCGATGAGTATGTGGCTGTCACTAGCAGGGCCAGAAGTAAGTGTATGCTCATACATTTAGAAGGTTTATGGGTCAACATTAAAGGCTTGCAGCAAATGTGCATGATGTCAATTTATTATGGAACGCAACTTCAACCTATTAAAAACGGAGTTAGTTATTTAGTCGTCGGATCATCTTCATCGCACTCGGGACAAGTCCATACGCGCTCAGATCTCATCCTCAGTATGTCACGCGCTCAGATCTCATCCTCAGTATGTCACGCGCTCAGATCTCATCCTCAGTATGTCACACGCTCAGATCTCATCCTCAGTATGTCTGCCAGCACGTGATGTCTTTGTATCCCTGTTTAGTGTTCCTTCCTTGCTGCTCCTCGTTTCAACCCCAATTCAACCAGTCGCTCCAAGGACGTAGATTCTGGATCAGCTCCCGAATCTTCCTTCCAGCCAATTTCCCTAACGGCGTTTAGAATATCGTCTCAGTCCATTGATCTCCCGCCCTCCACTATAGCTGTACTACCAACCTATCAGCTCTCTCGTTCCCTTTCTTTGCACGGAATTAATGGCATTTAACAAAATGATTTGATGATCTGTTCTTTGCTGTTGACTTATCTCTTCCGCCTCATAACCACAACCAGATGCAAAATAAAATTAGTATGTCTGATAAAGGGTTAAGGTGTACATAAGGCCACATAATTTTCACCAGAATGAGCACATCGAAAACCAAATTTACCATTTTATAATTGATCAGAAATGGAGACGCTGGTTACAGGATGTGAGAGTCAAATGAGGAGAAAATGGAGAATCAGACCATCACCAGTTTTTAGTGGCTATGACAATTAAACAGTAAATGAGGGGAACTTTTGTTGCCTTAGGGAATTTATGGAAATCAAAAGTAATTGTCCACCACAAAAATACAGATCTTCAACCTCAATGTAAAGTCTGTTATATGGAATAGCTCTTGACATGGGTAACTACAAAAAAAAAAGGTTCAAGTTTATCAATGGATGCCTGCAACGAATAGAGCGATTGATATAATATGATAATGGAACCGTCTGAAAGAACTGGACAGGTGTCAGTGGGATTTGCCGTAAGGAGAATGTACTGGCGTTGGGTGGTTGTTGTTTCAAATTCCCAAAATGTGTAGGTTTACTCTTTTGTGTGCCGTGAAAGGACGTTTAAGTGACGGGTTGCAGTTGCTTTCCTCACATCCCAAGCGTCCTGATAAAGGTGGACCGGGTCCTCCAAGCAGTTATGCTATGCTTGGCTTCATCTGAATGTCACTTACTACTTAACCAGGCTGCTATTAAAATAAGGAATCCGAGATGATTGTCTTGGCCAGTATATTTTGCCTGACCAGATGTTAGCCTTCATTCCCTAGTGTCGAGTAAAACACACATTACGTAAATAGCTTATAACATTACAAGACAGTCTATGTTCTGGAATCCCCAAGGCAAGAAAAGTAGAGACATACCTAAACACTCATGAGATAAAGAGCTTGTGACAAACATAAAGGCAGCGGGGAAGATGTGAACAGAACTGGAAAGGATGACTTAGGACAGAAAGACTTAGTGAGTATTGTTGAAGACCTATGCTCCACAGGGCACTGAAAGATTATGATGATGACATCAACTTTAAATACAAATGCAGCATCAAGATATGCTGGAAAGTGATTGTATCATCGTGGCCAGAAAATATGATATCTGTACCGCCTTCAATGTTGAGATATTGTTGTGATAGAGTTGAATCTAAAATGATTTTTTTTTTCAATTCTTAAATGTTTTCTTAATAAGCAGCTGGGCATTGTGTTTTTCTTTAATACTTTATCAGATTTGATCTGTTTGAAGTGTTGTCTGATATTGTTTGTTGTTTATTAATTCATGCCTTTATCCTCATCAGTTGATGCAGGTTCACTGTCACTAGATATTGGTCATGTTGCCCCTCGACTAGCTCCAACAAAAGAGATCCTTTCATTTAGAGCATATGCTGCACGTAGGCGTTTGAACCTTCTACGTCGAGGCGCATGTGAACTGTATCAATCTGAATTCTTTGTGAGCATTATCCGCAAGATTGAGGTGGAAGTGGAGAGTCGTAGGATATCTGTGAGGATAGACAAGATGCTACATGCAGATGTAGGTGAGTTACTTCTACCTTTGTTTTGTTCTGATTCTAAGAATCGACTTCACTGCACCCCCTACATACCCATAGGTGTTTGGTCTCTCAGTAAATAGCACAGATCTGGTTACTGATGGTTTCTGTAGCTTATTGATTGTACACACTTCTGCTCCGTCCTTTCTTGTGCCCTACTCTGCTCGTTCAATTTCAAAGCTGTCTGTAATTGCTGATTCGTCTATTCCTGTGTCATCCAACAGGTAATCAATCAAAATGTCCCTCCTATCCAAATCTTCTGTATCCATAAATCCATAATTGATGCATGTGAAGCCAGGATATCTGTTCTTTCTTTTCCCTGAACCCCAGAAAGACTAGGTCAGTAGATCTGCACTAGACCCTGCAGGTTTAAGGCCTCTATTGATGTATTGTTCTGTACTTCTATCTTTATTGTCCAATAAAGCTATTGCATTTGCAATTACATGATTACAGCACTCTGCTATTAATTTAAACTAATGAGAATTTCACAGAGCGTCTGCCAATGAGCTGAGCTGTACAGAATGAAAGAAACAACACCAGTTAACAATAAAAGGTTCTATCCCTTCCCCGCGTCCCCATTGCATTCTTTCCCTCCGCCAACCCATCTCTTTCCTTCAATCTATTGCTTCCACCCAACCAACCCGCTCATCTCTTTCACCTTAAAACAGACTCACCCTGCCTATCTCTTCTTCCCACCCCCCACCTCAAAATCAACCATCTCTTCAGCCCACCATCCCCACCCCACCAGCCATCTTTTTGTGCTGTAGTGCCTTGCACCAAGTGTCATTTTTACCCACCTATGATAACATGCGATTCAATCAGACAATCAAATCTTCCTAACAAACATTGAAAATACAGAGATACATTAGAGAAATAATTAGGTTGATATGTCTGTTATTTTCTTAAGTAGGTCTCATCTCATTTTGGTTCAATTACTAAAAAGAAAGAATTACTGCTGAAGAATTTAGTCTGGTTCAGTGTATGAAGAAAGATTCTTTGTTGCAGGTATCAAGCAAAAATTGTTGGATTTGCTGCTTCATTACAGCCCTCTTTGGCTTAGAATTGGTCTAGAGGTAAGTCAGGTATTTATCTTATTTGTCTTGTTATCTCAAGTGTCATAACAATTTTTGTCTTATTCTGCTCAGTTGCCTGCCTATGCATAAACACTTGAAATTCGTGGTTATTGTTTTTATATTCATTCCTAATATTTGCTGCATGTTATTATGTGCAGAGTATGCAAAGGAACTTTTCGAAGACAACTAGGAAACCAAACCAGCAACATATACTGACCTCTGCATTCAGAACTAGGAAATGCATTAAAAACTATGAAGAAAGAAAGAACAATAGGTGTGAACTCCATCAGTATAGAAATGTTGGAACCCATTGATAATTTTGATGTCGATAAAATCTTTGATCTATGTAACGATATATCTAATATCAGTTCTATGCCATATGACCTGAAAACATGTATTTATCCCCAAGAAACGGAGTGCACCGAAATGCTCAGATTTTCCAACAATCATCCTAATGAGTCACACTATTAGAATACTACTCAAGATCATAAGAGAGATAATAGGACATAAAATGAGGTAGTGCTGGAAGAACAATTCTGTTTCAGACTGTAATGGAACATGAGAGACAGTTTTGTTTTTTTAAGATCTTTGGCAGAAAAATTTATCGAAGTACAAAATAATAAGATTGCTCAACAATAATCTGTGTTGGGAATAAATTGCGTCTGAAAAATCTAGCAAGATTTTCACACCATGTGTTGATGTGAAAAGAAGGGTGAGACAAGTATGTGTACTGTCTCTCTACCTTTTAAATATCTACACAGAACAGATTTTTAAACATAACAAATATGTTTGGGTTTGTTGTAGGAGGGGTGACAATAAACATTAGATGTACAGATGATACAGTTTGGTTGGCAGAAAATGAAAAAGATTTGCAGGGGCTAGTGTCAAGAACAAATTACATGTCATGAGTATGAATTGGACATCAGCATTGTGAAAACAGAAAAACTATGACTCTTGGCAAAACAGACACGATATCACCTATGCAGATAATATACATGATCTTGTACTGGAACAGGTACAGAGTTGTTCCTGTCTGGGACATATAATGGGCACTTGTAAAAAATAAAAGAGAAAGAGGATAGGTATGGCCAAGACAGCATTCATCAACATGCGACACCGACATACAAGCAGATAAATCTTAATTTGAAAATGAGAATGATCAAGTGCCATGTATACTTGTCACTACTCCTTGACGTGGAGACATGGACATTGAATAAACAGGTGGAAAAGAGAATAGAAACGTTCAAGATATGGCTTTGTAGAAGATTGGGGCCTGCATCAGGGACAGAATATAAAACAAATGCAAAAGTATTGCCAATTTTGGGGACGGGATTGTAACTACTGTCAGAAATCAGGGCTACACATTTGAGATATTCTGACCATATAGCAAGGTGAAGGACAGTCGCCCAGTAGGAAGACATCATTGTAAATGTTATATTACATTAGGATATGGACTGGAAAGAGTATGTCAGCTAGCTCCATCAGAGCTAAAGTAAACTAAACCATTACAGCAAGAGATAGAGTATGTTGGAGATCTATTGCAGCTGACCTACATTGTGGAGATGACACCTGAATTGAAATAATGTGCAATTTCCCAGTCTCTGTGTTATATAACAACTTCTTGAGAGTGCCAAAGGCCCAACCTAACCATCTAACAGGACAAGTGTGAGTAGCACATGGAACAGGATCTTGCTCTTTCTAACGTATCTAAGGCCGCTCCTCGTCCATCCACCTTAACCAAAAGAATCTAACACTAACTCACCATAAACTACTAAAGAACACTATCGCCGAACATTGGGAAACAAATTCTTTTTTCCTTCCTCTTTTCTACACTGTCACTCTTCTACTATTCACCCAACTCACTCACTCCTATCCAGGGATTACCTAACCTAACACTCTCCCTACCGCTACACCTAAACTATTGTCAACAGTCACTTTTTCTGTGTTTGGCCTGCCGTGACGTAAGTCCGAATTATGGAGGAATAACACTGATGAGTACTTTGTGCTGTGACCCCAACCCAGGTAGATTGCCCTTGGTCCTGTTCCTCAGTGCCGCCTGTTGAACTACGTGGTGGATGTCAAGAAAAACTAACTAAAGCAGCCACAGGTTTGAACTACGTGTGTTGAACAAGGGCCGGCTGACCACGTGACAAGTTGTCGCGGGTCAACACACATTTCAGATGGCAACGTTCACTCCCACAGCGGGCAATTATGACTGACAACGATTCAAAATAATGCCCACGTGGCTGGTGCTGGTCACACCTCAACATAGATGAAATGCTACTCACAATTGAAGACTGAACACCTAACAATTGAAGACTGAACACCCCACACTTGAGCGCAGACGATGTGACGTCCAGTTCAAAATAAAGTGGCCAACTTGTTCAAGGAGTCGAGCGCTGGGAAACCCCGTGCAAATCGTAGTCACTCCTTTCATTGTATCGCATAAGGCCTGTCTCTCTGCAAATCGTAGAGTTTCTCTTCTTCAATCTCTTGCGCTCTGCCAATCGCGTAAAGTAACTCTGCAAATCATGTAAGGTTCGTCTCTCTGCAAATCGTGTAACGTCTCTCTTCTTCAAATCGTGTAAGGTTCGTCTCTCTGCAAATCGTGTAAGGTTCATCTCTTTGCAAATCGTGTAACGTCTCTCTGTTCTTCAATCTATTGCGGTCTGCAATTAGCGTGAAGTCCCTCTTCAACGTATCGCGTAAAGTCCCTCTCTCTGCAAATCGTAGAGTTTCTCTTCTTCTAATCTGTCTCTCTGCAAAAATCGTGTAACGTCTCTCCTTTCTTCAATGTAACGCCCTCTAAATCGCGTAAAGTCCATCCTCTTCAGTGTATCGATCTCTAAATCATGTAAAGTCCATCCTAGCTCCCGACACGCCATCGGCTTTTAAAACACCAGACTATTTTCTTTGTGGCGCTACTTTTCAAAATGGCGTCGGTATTACTCCGCCACGGTACTTGCCTACATGAGTGGTCCGGTCAGAAGAAAGGCCCACCTCGAAATGAATACAAGTATACAACTGCGCTTGCGCGTTACCATAGGCAAAAAAATGTGTCAGTAGGGAGACAAGATTTGTCTGCCCAGACTAAATCTGTCACATGTGTTTTTGTGATAATTTGCTATAAACATTGTGTTAACAGAAGTATTCGCTGTATCAAGCTATTCATTCACATATATTTATCGGGGAAGCTACCAGTTCTTCATTAGTGCATATAATAAATGCTTCATTTATTTTGTTCCTCCTTGTATCGCAGGCAATATTTGGCGAAGTCTTGATGTTGCAGTCTAACCAGGATGTGATGGGTCTATCCAGATTTATCTTGACAAGGCTTCTAACTTCACCAGATATAGCTGCAGAGTTTTCTCACCCAACAGTACCTCATTTATACAAGAAGGGTAAATCAGCTTCTCTTTTCTTATTAAATGATTTGTCATATCCATTTTCTCATTTTCTTGCATTTATATATGGTAGTTAACCATATTCAGTTGCCCCTTTTCTGTTAAAAAAAAGTTGGTTGATGTCTGCACGCTCTGCCCTTTTAATGTATTCATGAGCTGTGGGCACAAACTTGACAAAGAAATGATACCTTTGTTGAAAAGGGAATTTTAAAAAATCATATTTATATAACATATTCAATTGTTGAGAGGGGGAAACTAGAGAAAGAAATAACACTTTTTTAAAATGCATATTTTAATTAAAAGTTTCTATGAGCAGTTATTAGGAGAAGCAAACTTGAGAGAGACTGTATTTTACTGAAATTAATATTTCATGTTTAATTAAATAGTAAAGTTTTTGTACATCTCATATTACCAAACGGGAGAGGTTGGGCTAGTGCTTAAGTGACACTGCTCACAATTCGAAGGTGCTGGGTTCTATCTCCATTCACAGCACCCACCGTTACCCCTTGGAAGCAAACCCTTAGAAAATGCAGGAGGAAGTAGACCATTACATAAAATGCATGCCGAAGTCAGATGGACTGGGCGAAAAGCGCAAAATAAACAAACAAGCCTTGGGGAAGAGAGAAAGAAATAAGGCAAACGCAAAAAAAAAAAAAAAAAAAAAGAATTTCCAGACTATAGCTATGCCCACAAAATGATCCTATCATAAATATAATTTGGATTGTGTTTCTGGACATTGGTATGGATTACAGGACAAACTCTGTGTCTTTTTCTTATAAAACCAGGTTATATGGCAGCTGTTTCCCGTCACACTGTGAAGAAGTTCCTTCTCCTCGTCTACTTTCTGGACCAGGCCAAGTTGTCTCGTTTAATTGATCACGACCCATGCTTGTTTTGTAAAGATGCAGGGATCAAGGTATATGTATTTCCTGGACACATTCATTCTTCAACAGTCATTTTAAAATATGAATTTATATCACAGTATTTTTGTTGCTCAACAATTTGGAAATAGTAAATTTGCTGTAGGCAATATCTGCAACCTAATTGGTTCATTGAGAAAAGCCATATTTTTATTTTCTCTAGATGCATTGTTGTAATTTGGGGAGGTATCACATTCATGGGACCACTAAAGGTAATAGAAATTGAAATAATGGGCTTACTAAAAACATTTATAAAATAAAAGTAAACACTTATTGCAATGCATTTTTAAAAATGGAGTTTAAATTCCTAACTACAGCACAAAAAATACAGAATTTTTAAAATTACATTTGTTTGGCCGTTTTAAGCTCGGTGCTGCAGACATCAGTGACGCGCAAACTGTCAGATTTTGTTTGGTTGCATTGAAATCAGTATCAAAACGCTAGTCACCACTATTACACAGCAGCAAATTTTGTCTGATAAGATACCTGAATTATAGCATTCAGTGCATGTGTAGTCGTCATTTATACAGTATCATTCATGACATTCCTCTGATATTTACACATTTTGAATGTTAGTCGAACTTTCCATCCGATAAAATTAGGACATCGGGACCTGAGATATGATTGTATTATTTTATTAGACCAATGATCACGCATCTGTATTACATGTGAATATTCAACACAAATTCGATTCGAACTGACTGGAACACAGAAGAAAGGGACTTTTTGAGGTTCAACGCAGAAATACACTTGGCAGCATAAGTAAAAAAATGTTTGCAGCTCATTTTTTTATTCTGCACAGTAACCATTTTCACCCTAGTCTGGTCAAAAGCGGCCAAGTATTTTCAAATACACCGAACACGCTCGATTTTGGCAAAGGGAATGCCCTTATTGTGGAACTAATAAGTGAAAAAAAATTTTGGAAAAACTAAGCATTCATGTTTTGTTGAATATGCTACTTACAGGACCAAAATGGTATTGATAGCAAGTTTATACCAAAAACACTACACAGATGATACTACCAACTGTCCAGACCACATCATACTACGCCTCCGAACTGGCCACAACAGGATGAGACACAACCTGTACACTAAATTGACAATAGATAACACCAGTCTCTGTTACTACGGCCTGGCAAACATGACAGCAGCACATGTACTTTAACCTTTAGCAATCCAATATATTTTTGAAAAAAATGTCAGTCTTTTGTGACCTAATTAATTTTCTTAATTAGTCGCTATGGTAGTCGTCTTACAAAATTTGTAACTTTTATGTTTGTTTGTCAATAAATATGATTTTCTAGCGTGTAGATACACAATAGCATAACGAACATGTGTGTGTTATTTTTGTTGTTGTGTGTTTGTTAGTTTTTGAGATTCAAAAAGATGAAGTTGAAAATTTATGAAAATCTCGGGGAAAATTTGGACTCGACCACTAGGCCTAGTCGCTCCGATAGAAAACCATGGAAACCACAACAACGTATCGATACTGTGTTTACAATATCGCCACAACTGTTAGTTTCCAATTCAAACGTAGTTCTTTCATTTAAACAAACAAAATAAACAGATCTACACGATAAAAATCTTTTCCAACAATCTACTTCCCCTTTCGCAAAAGTCGGCTCGCTCCAAACGGCGTATTCAAAATTAAAACTGTTCAAAAGCCATTTGTAATCGAACATACGATACTTTAACCGGCAAAATATCATGTATATATGGAGGACGTATTCAGCAGTAAAAAATGGCTGTCGGGAGTGACTCCGTTCAAAAAACAACAAAAAATTTTACGCACACCGTTTTTGTTGGCCAGGAAGGGTGGTTTTCTTCTAACATTGGCGTGCTGAAGGTTAAGACTGACCCCAGCACACAGATCTGAGGAGAAGGATGTGGCCCATGTCAACTACCCTCGAGAAGAAACTGTACAGTGGTATTGAGGTCATGAAAAAGAGTTTACTGAAGAATTCGGAGACCCAGTCAAAAAATGAACAATGATCACAGAAGAAGAATATATAAACACTCACCATTGGCTAGAATGTGGCTCTTAACGATATCAGAAAAACAATTGTGGTAATACATTGGCACATTACATGGCCGGCCTGTTTACCTGCATTAGGTTTTGGTTTGCGTTGGCCTATAGACAGGTGTATATATAAGGCAAGAGAGATAGAGACGATAACACATTAGGAGAGGAGAGCTTGAGATAAACATAAAGTAAACAGGTAAGACATGGGCAGAGCTAGAACCGTTGGTTCTGGGCATGGAGGAGTTGATCTCCATTTGTTGAAGAGCTGTGCTGCATTGGAAGGTGAAAGGTTTTGATTGATTTATGAGTTTTGGTGTAAGTCTGAGGATCTTGTGTATTGTAGGAGGGTCTTGGGCCAGGTGGTCCCTGTATAAAAGTGATTTTTCTATAGTATGATTTTATTTTATATTCGTGCATTGTGGTTCAGTTTATGTAACAATGGCTTTTCACATTGTTGGTCATTGACGTGTCATTTTGATGCAATCTATAATAAGTTTGAATACAGATCTTTTTCATTTCTGTTTGTTATAGTCCAGCAAGGAGATCCTAATAGAGTTTTCCAAGGAAGTGTTAAGTGGAGAAGGAGACATAACTCGACACCTGGCCTATTTAGGATACACTGTTTGCCAGACACAAAAGCCGATTGATGAGTTTGACTATGCTGTAACAAGCCTCAGTTCTGATCTGCGAGATGGTTTGAGATTATGGTAGTTGCTCTTTTTTTGTCGTATTATTATGTTTTTTTAAAAAAAATTGTTGTTCACAGTCCTGCCTAATTTTTTTAATTTGTGTCTTAATATCTAAGGGAAGAGCCACAAGCTCTTATGTCAAATAATTGATCTTTCAAAAAAGAATTAATTGATTATTGTAAAATTTGAGCTAAAATTATGGTTATTAGACACGTAATTCAATGAATGAAATGGAAGAGGCCATGAGAACATTAAAGAAAAGGAAATCTCCCGGAAAAGACGGGATAACAAACGAAATGCTGATGGGGCTGGGCCAAACAGCAAAGAGGAAACTACTATCAGTCCTGAATCAAAGCTGGGAAAGGGGTATTGTACCCCAGGCATGGAAAGACGCAGTACTTGTACCAGTACCAAAGAAAGGAAAAGACAAAACAGATCCAAATGGATACAGGACTATCAGCTTACTGAGCTGCGTAGGCAAACTGATGGAATGTATGATAAACACCAGACTGATGGGGCATCTGAAAGAAAAACACATACTAATTCCACAGCAAGCAGGCTTTAGATAGCACAGATCCACTGAGGATCAGGTCATCCTCATAGCCCAAGAAATAGAAGATGCCTACCAGGAGCAAAAACACACGGTAGCGGTTTGGGTGGACCTAGAAAAGGCATTTGACAAAGTCTGGAAAGAGGGACTTAGAGTCAAGCTAAGAAGAAGTGAAGTTTGTGGGAAAATGTGCAAATGGATCAGTCACTACCTCAAAAACAGAACAGCCAGAGTTCAAGTACAAGGGCAGATGAGCAAAAAGGTGACACTTGAACAGGGAGTACCCAAAGGGGGAGTACTGTCATCCACACTCTTTCTGGTGTATATAAATGACATTACAGAGAATATACCAAGAAGAGTCCATAGCTCAATGTTTGCAGACGATCTGGCTATGTCGACCTCTGAAAAGAATCTCACCATAGCAAGAAATCGGATGCAGCAGGCCCTAACATCGCTGGAAGAGTGGGCGGACGCATGGCTGGTCAAAATAAACGAGGAAAAAACGACATGTACGATATTCTCGCTATCAAACAAACCCCAAAACACCAAATTAAGTCTTAACGGCAAATACCTGCAGCCAAACGACAACCCACACTACCTGGGAGTCACATTTGATCGGAGCATGACATTGAAAAGTCAGATCGAGAAAAACCGAATGAGAGCCAGAGAAAGAATGGCAATCATTAGGAAACTTGCTGGCACAAGCTGGGGAGCAGACGAAAGTATACTAAAGAAACTGTACATTGGAAGAGTGAGACCAGTTCTTGAGTATGGCATTGAGGCATGGACAACAGCAGCAAAGGCGAACTTCGATAAAATTAGCAAACTCCAAAACCAAGCCATGAGAGTTATAACAGGGGGCATGAAGTCAACGCCAATTGTAGAAATTGAAAAGATTACAAAACTGCAATCCATGACCGACAGAAGAGACTGCAGAGCCCAGCAGCAATAAGAGAAACTCAGAAGACTGACTGACCATCCAATGCACCAGAGACTAAACAATTTAGGAAATGGGAAACTAAAGCGGAGAAACTTTGCAGAAATAGCCAAAGCAAAGATGCATGAAGACCCCATGAATGCACTAACAACTCCAAAGCCCATCCCTACTGTACGAAAACCTACCTGGAGGTAGCATATATTGCCAGAGGTGGTAGAAAATATACCAGGTATTGGAAACAAAAATTGCCAGACTGAAAAAGAAAGAAGAGATACTACCCTGAGTTACATAACGGAAAACTACCCAAGCATGGACTGGACCCATGCATACACCGACGGTTCTGTAACAAACACAACACAGAACGGAGGGGCAGGGGCATTCCTGAGCCTACAAAATGGTAGAAAAATAACACTGTCATTGGCAACTGGAAAATACACAAGCAATTTCAGAGCGGAGGCAGAGGCACTGATGGCGGCAGTGGCAGAAATGGTGACAGGTAAAAGGAATGAAAGCCATATAGTCCTGCTCACAGATGCCCTGGCCGTAGTCACAGCACTAAAAAGCCAGAAAAATACTGAACTTAATGATTTAAGGGCAGTACTCTGTCAACTATGCCAGCAGTCCGCACCAAAAAGGGTAGTGGTGCAGTGGGTTCCATCCCACTGCAACATCCACGGCAACGAAGAGGCAGACAGACTGGCAAAAGAAGGTGCAAAACTACCACAACCAGATACTAGTATGACATACGAAGAGTCAAAACGGCTTATTAGAGCTAGATACATGACCAAATGGGAAACCGAACATACTGGCTACACAAAAAACGATGCCTATTACCAGTTGAACAGAAGAGAGCAGGTCGTGGTCTTCAGACTTCGCACTGGCCACAATAGACTTAGGTACCACCTATTCAACAAATTGAAGATAGGTGGCACTGACGAATGCCCGTATGGTACCGGGAAAATGACCGCTGAGCATTTGCTGCAAAACTGCCCGACATACGAGGATCAGAGAGACCAGATGTGGCCATCACCAGTGGCAACACTAGACAAGCTCTATGGCAGTGTCGACAGCCTCAAGATGACGACTGCTTTTTTCGAAAAAATAATGGTTGCTGTCTGACTGCGTACGATGAAGAAGAAGAAGACACGTAATTAATAAATCATTTCTTGGGTCTTGAAGATCAACTTTGCTTGCATCAAATGTATAGACTTTGAAACATAAACTTTCTGAAATGTCTACCTAGTGGAAATAACAGTTAGATGTCAATTGCACATGTGTGAATCACCAGCATCGTGTTGTCATAGCAAAATCAAATTCCTCAAACTAAATAATAAAATATAACAGCAGGTGTTGGGAATTGGCATTGGTCGAAGCGGGTGAAATTTATGTTTTCTGACTGCTGGCGCCTAAAACCTGGAAAAGATTAAGGGCAGCAAGAGACTCTGCAATGCATCAGCTCTGATTCATGATTTCCATTTTTGCTTATCCTGTTCTTTGCCAAGTTGACCTCTACGGTTCTTCATCAAGTTGTCTTAACCCTGCCTCTCTGAGGTCCATACCATGGCTATTGTGGTGATGGCCAGGTTCTCTTCTCTACCTGTGATGATGGTGTGTATGTATTCTTTATTGCTGTGGGAAAGCAGTTCTCGGTTGGTGATAGTGTTTTGGTCAGAAAATATTGTGTATCTTTCTTAGACTGGAAAGTTGACAATTTGTCACACTATTTAGAAGCACAGAAAGTACTAAACTCTATATATATTCTTTAAAAAAGTTCAAAATGTTGAAGCTAGCAAAGAATATTTTGGTTTAATTATTTCTATTTTGCATGTTCCAACGCCTGGTGTATCTGTGCTTCTGAGGTATATAAATGCACCAGTTAACGTTAGTTCATTTCCTGTTTTACTTGGTGTGGGATTTAATATATTTTGTGTCCCGATTTCTGTCTTTTTGTTATTAATGTTCACTCTCACTTGCTGGTTATACCTACAGTCCAACCGTTTCTCTCTTGAATGTGTTGGTGTGAGAATGCAATGTGCTCTACGTATTTCAGATCTTCCAGTGTAGACAAATTGTTGTCTTCATCTTATTTCTTTTGGGGTGTCTTCTGTGGCCTGTCACATCATCCAGTCAGTGGCAGTTAGGAAAAGAAGTTGACATCCCAGTGGTACTTTTGTTTTCATAATATGTTAGAATGAAGAGTTTTAATGTCATTAATGTGTAGGTGGACATTTTAGTATTTTTTACTCACTACATGTATTTATATTTTTGTGTCATTTCACCAATAGGATTACTTTCTTCTGTGTGATGAAACCATCAATTGGACTTGGCATTAAATATCCACGTGCAGTCCAGATGTATGATCATTTGCCTGATCAAATAAGTAATTTATCGGCTATTCAATTTCTAATTCCATCTTGCAGAATGCCGCAAGTTTAAAAATTTACCTGGGGCATAAATACAAGGGAAATGAAAATAAATCTTCATCATATGAAAGTCTCGCATGCACCAAAAATTCTACCATACATAACCCTTAGAACCCTGGCTACCCAGTCTGTAAAATCCCATTCCCCTCTGCTCCTGAGAACATATGCACAATTTAGACATTTATGTAAAACTATTTACTGTGCCAAAAGTTGTGTAATTAAACTCTAGTTTATTTATTCTATCTAAAATTGACTGACCTCCAATGTTCCTACTTCAGTAGAGTAGAGTTTGGAATATATTCATAAAATTTTCTTGATATATTATGAGGGACACATGTGGGAGAATGAGATATTTACATACACTCCTTTATATCGGTATCACACGTTAAAAGGGTTAAGGCCATTCTAAAAAGGTATCATTACTAGGCAACAGGTGGCGAATGTCCGTTTCAGACAAATCTGACATATCGAATCGAATGCCATTGAATGGACCTGTAAAGAGTTAACTTTAGATATTCTGACTTTGACTGTGCTTGTATTTTTGAATGCTATTCTATATCTTTGATTAACAAGTATTTTTATGAGTTGATCAGTATGAACATGATTTCCTTATGACATTTATCATATATTTTGATAGCCAAATAGACAAAGGAGAAAGTACAGATAAAGATAACACAATTAGAATATAAAAGACGAGAGACATTTTTATTACATTGGGGGGACTTATATTGTAAAAGAAATCAAAATCTTCACTTCAGGTGTAAAGTCCTTTCTGTTGTGCGTCTCTGAAATATGGAGAATAAAAAAATGGTACAGACTTTCACAAATAGATACCTACATGGAAATACAGATTGAAATGGTATGATAAGATCACTAACCTGGAACTGTTCAAAAAGAACTAGATATCATCAGAACATGACATGAGTAAAAAAAATGCTGGTGATGATAGGACACACTTTAAGGAAACCAGCTGACAGTCTCTATTCTAGAATCCCCATGGCAAGAGAAGTAGAGGCAGGCAAAAGACACATGAGGAAAAGACTATGACACAAACATGAAGGAAATGGGGAATATGTAGACTAAGCTGCGATCATGAGAATTTGGCTTTTGTTGAGGACATGTGCCTGTACACCACAGGTGATTGTGATGATTATGAGAGCGAAATGGGTGTTTAATAGATGACGACTAGGGTGACTGTATCCTACTGAGTATATTTAATAGGTGACGACTAGGGTGACTATGCATTTTGTAACAGATGATGACTAAGGGGAGGATTGGTGAGCATAATGCTACAGAAACCACACCTGCAAAGGGACATAAATGTTTTGGCACTGGTTTCCTACAAGAAGGCATGATGGTTACATACTGTTGAAAATTTAAAGAGGATGATGGCTGTAAAATGGTGTTTTATGAATTGCATTTAATTTTAGCCGTATATTGGAGCTTCTGACTGGTGACCTCAACGTGATGTCAAAGCTCAGAATGCCTGCCATTAGTCGTCTACAAAAGATCCACAATACTGAGGTGTTTTTCAAGTCTATGCATGGACTTGGACTGGATTTCAGCTCATTACCAGGTAACTTGTTTGTCCAGAGTTTAGTAAATTTTAAATTTAAATGTAAAATTAGGAGTGCTTGCATCTGAATCAGTGTTACTATATTGTAGTGCGTGGCCAATATATTGTGTCCTTCATTATTGATGAATACATTTACTTGACATATGTCACTCAGTAACAATCAGACATTGAATAACAGGTACTGCTGTGTCAGCAAGAGATATTGTTGATGGACACAGAGAGAAGACACTATCCCTCTTGTGGCAACTCATCATTCACTTTCAGGTAAGTCATTTGTGTTTCTTTATGCTGCTTCCTCAAGTCTATGACTGATAATTAATGTCATAAGTACGTATTTCATACTAACAAACGTCATGAGGATATTGTGAAATTGGAAACATTTCTTCTTCGTACGCTGTCAGACGTTAACTTGAATTTGTTTGAAGAAAGCAGCTGTCAACACTGTCTAGACACAGAGCTTGTCTAATGTTGGCACTGGTGATGGCCACATGTGCTTTCTCTGGTCCTCGTATGTCGGGCAATTTTGCAGCAGATGTTCAGCTGTCATTTTCCCTGTACCACAGGTGCATTCGTCAGTGCCACCTAGCTTCAGTTTATTGAATAGATGGTACCTCAGTCTGTTGTGGCCTGTGCAGAGTCTGAAGACCACGACCTGATCTCTTCTGTTCAACTGGTAATAGGCATCATTTTTTGTGTAGCCAGTATGCTCTGTTTCCCATTTGGCCAGAAACATTTCATTATAATGGAATAACTTTTGGAACATGAAGAAATGATGCATGATTGAACTACATTTAGTCTCATCTCAAGTTCATGTGAGCCATATCATAGTATTGAAATGTTACTAAATCTGCTTAGTCAATCCTTCTTGCCGTGCAACATATTCAGGTTTCTTCACTGCTTATGACTTTAGATACAGTGTACATGCAGGATAAAAGGACACTTATTGAAGCATGTTCTGTGCTGTTAATGGTCAACTCTTATTTGAAACATTGCATTAGTCTGCTCTGTGCCTTGATTCTTAAACAATTTCTAACAAAAGGGGTTAATAGAAAGTTATCTTTTACTCGAATCTACTGACAAAAAACCCACAAGGATATTAATTAAAGAACCAAAAAAACAAAATGAAATAAACTTGGTGAATCTTGTTCAAAATAAGCTTTGTGCTGACAGTGCAGCAACCGTAGTGAACAGAGGGACATCAGACAGTCAATATGCATAAAACTAAATGACAAGTTTCATGACCACTTCAACAAGTTGGTCCTGTAGGTCATTACTTATGGTCTGGACATGCTCACACTATCAAGGTCACAGTGTTAAAGGTTGGAATACATTCAGAAGGAAAGAATGCATTTGGTCTTGGGTTACACAAGGGATATCCTCATTGTTAACCTTTTTTAAGCTACACTAATTATCAGCACATCACATTTTACTATGGTTGTTGACTTTGAGGGTCTATAACCTTTTTATTTGTTGGTCTATTGATATGATTTTGCTGTGTGTAGAGACATAAATGATTAAAGAACTTGGTGTTTTTGTTGTGTATTTGTTAGTTTCTGAGGTACAAGAAAATTAAGGTGACAATTTATAAAATAAAGCACAAACATTAAGACTCACCAAATAGTGTGGTAGCTCCTCAAATAATCAAATAAAATAGTTAAAACAAATCAGCTGTGTTTTTGTAGTTTTCTATGGCACACCTGTTGTTTAAAAAATGATAGTAGAGTATGGCAACCCGTTTGACCAGCAGTGTTGTAAAGGTTAAGATGTGGTACATGTTTGGGCTCCTGTTTTTAAAATCCAGATGTGAACTGGCCCAAGTTAACATTCACTTGCAAATCACTGCATAACACATGCACCCAATGTACGAGAATACAGCAAATATCAAGGGAACAAGAGTTAAGAGAGATATGTCATGGATGGCAGAGACAGAGAGGATGACTAAGTCAGGTGACTATAGCTGAGATGAAAGAATCTATCCACACTGACATTGAATTGACAGTTGTTATCGCCTGTGGCAGGAAATACAAAGAGTGGTGCAATGGGAGCTCAAGATTAAATAAGTGATAATGCTCTGGATGATGTTGTTTGTATTGGTTCTGGGACCTCTCTGCTAGAGAGGTAGTCTTGTGTAGCATTATATGGATACAAGTGACATTCAGAGGTTGATCAATGACCACTTTGTATATTGGCACTAAATTTGATGAATTGAAAATTCATAGACTTCATAGTTTTCAAATCAAATGGGGGTTGAGCTGAATGGATCACTTGAGAGGATGGAGCAGGAGTATGTACATCCAGTGAGCTATTGACAGCATCAGCATCCACACTCTTCGTCGTTTACAAAGGGAGACAAGAGCACTTATATCTGGAGTGGCGTGATGTACATTCTTTAAATACAGCTGGTGGAATTGATAAGATTGAATCCCTCTTAGATTGCCAAAATGTTCAAAGGCTGGAACAGTTGTCAAGACTCTTCAAATGATTATACTACTTGCCTGTTAAAATTCCAGAACTTTCATTGGACACCCAACCAAGTTCATGTTGTTATTTACAATGCACCAAATGCTGTATTTAGATGTGTTTTCTTCATGGTCCTATTTACTTTGTGTAAAGTCTTATTCCTATTTCATTGCTCCTGTTTTATTCAACCAGCATGGTTAACAGATTCACCCTCTTGATGGATAAGCTATTATCAGAGCTTAATAAATCAGATATCATGAGATAATTAGACTTACACTTGCCTATCACACAGAGCTCCATTCAGGTGAATGAGGTGCATTTGAAAGAAGAAATTGACATACTGATGAAATCCCTACAGCTGAAAGTGGCAATGCAGAAAATTGGGGCTATATCCATGAAGGATTGTGAAGGTACTTAATTATTTCTTAATTCTAAGAGATTTCAGACTACATAATGTATTGTTGAGACAGTTATACCATCTGTTTTTCTCTTGTGACCACATTCTCCTTACTGCAGGAATAACAATGTTACCTCCCAATTTTTGTTGAGGTGTATAAACCATATTCTTGCATTTCATTTTACTTTTTTTAGTCAGAAAACTTTCCTACCTCCAATTTTTGTTGAGGCAGAAAAACATTTTTGTACCTCTCAATTTTTGTTGTGCTGAGAAAATATTCTAAAACTTGACTCTTTGAAGCAAGGCATTGCTCATCATAGGATGGACCAGGTTTCAATTATGGACTGACTATTACTTGTTGTTATGGTTATATGTTTTACCAGTGCTTAGAAAAACATGTATCCTTGTTTACTAGCCTCACGTTTCTCATATCCTTTACCTTACAAAGAATGAATTACCTTAACAGCAATACAAACACGAGCTGGTGTATACAGGCAGAGTGAGAGGTGGTCACTTGTTTAGATTGTACAAGTCAAGGCTGGGAGAGCCAAGAAAAGAATATGTGTTCTACAAAGTGTGTCATTAAATGCATTAAGGAGGTTTAGCATGAGGCTGGCAAACTGACTAGTAAAAATAAATTGCTATTGAAACAACCTCTTACATTAGGGTCAATTGTAAGGATGATTCCATCCACCACAAGAACAGGAGCAAATTGTGCTGGAAAATTAATTTATTGTGGCAGAGCCATCTTTCTTTTACCCTTCTCACTTCTTTATCCTATCCTTCTTTGTGAATCCAGTGTCATGGGGATTAATCTGCACTATATAACAGATTCACCTTGTTTCTCCTATCCTGGACCAATCTGCAATGACAACTAAATTGAATCAATCACAGCAAAATACATCTTAATTTTTCAGTCACAGCAACTGTTAGAGCAGGGAGATTGTTGGCAGACTGCGGATGTCAATACCCCTACTTCTGCTCTACTCTAAAACTAATCTAATCTAATCCCGACATTACGTGAATAGAACACAGGTGGAAGGTCAGTGCTAAGTTCCCAGGACTTGTTCACATGGATCACTATATAAGCAGAACTACAACCAAGAGAAAGGAATAAAGGATATTTACTGGGAAGTTCTGCATCTGTCAGTCAGGTTGTTTGTTTCTGGACTCGCCTCTACTCAATGTGTCTCTCAAGTACTGAACCACCTAACTACTGTCCTTTCAACCACTTGACTGAGGTGGAAATTCCATTCCCACATTCACTACCTTTCTTGACCAATTCTGAGACATGCTGTTTCCCATGCAATGTATTACAGCTAAACATAGACTCGGTTAAAGTGTGGTTAAAAATAGATGTTTCTGGTTCCCATCTCCTATGTGCTCTGATGGAGTGGATCTGTCACACTATGGATGAAAGAGAGAAAAAGAATATTTTACAAAAATCTTCTGAACAAATCTGGAAAGTGATCAAATAAGAAAGGAAACAGCTATATTTAACTGGAATCTGATGAAAGACCTCATGGAAAATAGATAAGCAGATTTGTTGATATATAATTGCTTGATTTGTTATAGCTCGCAGAGATTCTGGAGAGACCAAGCTCTTGATGGAAAACAAAAGGTTACAGCTGATATTCCAGTGGTCCCGGCTGGTATGTCTTCACTATGGAGTGAAGGTAAGATTGTTGTTTCTTACCAAACTGGTGTTGGTTTCATTAGCTATTGCATAGCTGTTCTGTTAATCTGGGTTTCTTTGAAAATCTGTATTTCACTTCAAAATATACTGGAAGCTTAACCATTTACAGCCCTGTCTAATATTTAAAATTTCTACTTTAACATTGAAGCAAGGCGAGAGCCGCACCTCTATATGTCAAATAGTTTATTTTAAAAATAAAATTAATTAATATTAAACAAGTTGACCTAAAAATAGATCTAAAGACATGTCATTTTAAATTATCTGGGACAGGAAGTATTCATAATGAAAATATATCAGTATGAACCATTAAATGTCATTAACTCATTCCTTGACATTCGCTGTACACTGCATCACAGTGCATTCAGTTGCAGCTGTACCCTGCACCATGTGAGTGTTTTGTTAATGTCTGTTTTTCTAGTTTTACTGCTACATCCCTTAGTATCCATTTTAATTTTTCCGATTTGATGTAACATCAGTTTTAGCTGTGAATTTGATACAGCATGTTCCTTCCAATTATCGTTTTGACTTGTGTTTCTGGTGTATTTGTGATTGTTAAAGGCAAGTTAAACACTGTCATAGTCTTTACTAAATGTGTCATAATTTCGTATCTATTGGATATATTTCCTTCAAATTAGGCCAGGTCTTCATTTATTGGATTATGAACTAATGCTTATAAGTATAAAATGTATCAACATTGCAGATGCTGAGAAAATGGCAAGAAAGTGTACCATATATCACTGAATATTAAAAATTTGTTTAATTAGCGTAAAATGGGCTCATGTTTCTTCTAACGTACTTTAATAATTGCTATCTAGCCTTCTTATTCTAAAAAAAATTTCATTTTCTTTCAAGTTGGTGGTTAATAAGATACTGATATGTTTATTTATTGACATGTAATTGTGATTTTAAAAACATAAACTCTGGTTCTTTTTGCCTCCCTTAAATTGAATGCGTACAGCTGAGAGAACAGTTGCGATCAGAAAGAGTTAATGTGGAGAAGGAAGTACCACTGAATTTATTGTTCTTTTTACTCCTCATGTGTATTTATATTTTTTGTGTTATCCCATCAATAACATCACCACATTCACGTTCTTCTGTTTCCATACCAAAATCGAAATCTTCTATTGAATACGTGTAATCCAGATACATGATCATTGGCTAATGAGTCATTTCTTAGTTCTTGAAGCCCATTGCTACAAATGACACAAGTAAAAGAGTAAAAATCGACAGAACAGAAAGAATTCTTAATTAAAGGATAACTGCACAAGTGCTGGAAATTCTGCCATACTTATGGTCATTCTAAACAAATGATTGTTAGATGTCGATTTAGGTCTAATCGGACACGGCTTTCTGTTTTGTGTGCCATAGATTTCGATCTGACGAGACTGTATACCTTAGTAAATTCACACTCCATTCTACCCAGCTTTAAAGTTAGGGAAAGCATAGCAGCTAATATGTGAGCTAGTCAGGGTGCCTCAAAAACAACTGGGAGCTTATAAAATAAACGCTCTAAATGCTTCTCTCTAAATGCTCATCTTATAATAATAAGTTCGCTTAGGCTTCTGAGGCCTGTTGCATTGGTCGGCCACATCGATGACCCACTGCCGCGGCGTGGTTCCTGGCCTCATCCAGGGCGGAGAAGGTGCTGGAGCCATGCTGTGCTAGCAAGGCCTCTTCTGCACTTCCAGTTGGTCGGAGAAGTTTTTGGTGCTGAGGAATGACTTGTAGAGTATCTTGTGGGCCGATGTTTCCTGGGCCAGTCGTACGACATGACCGAACAAAGAAACTCAGCCCAATCAAGTGTTTCCTGGGCCAGTCGTACGACATGACTGAACAAAGAAACTCAGCAGGGTTAAGTGTTTCCTAGGCCAGTCGTACGACATGACCGAACAAAGAAACTCAGCAGGGTCAAGAGATTGGATAAGGTCTGTTTTAGCGGATAAGGTCTGTTTTAGCAGAGACCTCCACATTGGGGGTGAAGTCATGTCGTCGGATGCCCAGGATACACCTCTGGTTGCGCACGGGGAAGGCCTCCCATCTTGATATGTCATGTTTCAGTAATGTTAAGGTTTCTGAGCTGTAAAGCAGGATTGGGACCACGCAGGACTGGTAGATGTAGATTTATGTTTCAAGGGAGATCTTGCCATTATTGTGGGGTTATCATAAATTTTATATGAACGATTTACTGAACTAATGTGACAGGAATTGTTTTGGACATTTTGTTGTGATCGATTAAATGTTTATTAGAGAATTGTGAAACATGAACAGTGTATAGTAGTCACGCCAGACAGCTAAATTGTTATCACTTGAAATGTCTGCATAGGCTGCTTAGGATCAGGTGGCAGGACAAGGTGCTTAACTCTGAAATTATTGCAATGTCTAACATGATGAGCATCATAGGCTTCTGCAAAATGCCCAGTTGAGGTGAACGAGACATATTGTTCGCATGCCTGATGAGCGCATCCTCAAGCAGTTGTTATACAGTGAACTCAGGACAGGCAGACGCTCATCAGGAGGGCAGAATAAATGCTACAAGAGACTCCTTGAAAGTTTCTCTGAAATGCTTCAAAATTGATGTCGCCTCTGGTAGTTGCTTGCACAGAACTGCTCCATCTGGTGCGCTTGCATCTTGCTTGCGATGGTCAACTATTATTATTACTTATTTATACTTATAACGTCTTTATACTGGCTTAGAAGACTCTACAGAGTCTGTATACAACCAGTTTCTTGGAGGGTAGTTTTTACCGATGTGCGAGTCCATCATAATAGACTGAAACAATAGAGCTAAGTAGACCAACAGCCAGTTAGGCGCCATCTATAGCTGCTCTTAACAACCACGTGGGGAAAGTTACAAATAACTTGGGTAGATTTTTAACTTGAATTTTGTCTGGGCAGCGGCAGTTAAGCCTATTCTTTTCGAATTCCAACTGCCAAGAGATTTTAAACATGCTCGGCACTGAATATGGGAGGCCGATCTCACTACCCAGAGATCAGAGGAATTTTTACCAGAAAAACCTTGGTCTCCACCATGATTCTAACACGTGACCTCCGACACCCGAGGCGGACACCTTACCTCGAGACCACTGAGTTACTATTATTAGAGAATTGAACAACAGTCAAATTGGATGTAATTCATTTTTGAGTTGCATGTTTTTTAAAATAAAAACCATTTTGATTAAAACATTTGTAAACTTACACCATTTTATCATCCTGGCATATGTCAATTATAATCCCTTGTTTTTTCTTTTCAGCTAGAAAATTTCACTGTGTCCTTTTCTGATGGTCGTGCCCTGTGCTGCTTGTTACACCACTATCATCCAGCTTTGCTACCTGTAGCTGAGATTCATTTCCAGACAACCATCAGCTTTCAGGAGAGTGCAGAGGATAAATGTCAGATAGAGACGGACCCAGATGCCAGCATGGACTGGGGAAATCGTGGCGGAGGTCTAATGCCTGATGGTACATATTTTTGTAGAGAAATAACCTAAATAATGAACAGGCTGTGGTCCACAGATTTATTCTTGTTTATTTTGTTTTCACAGCTTTTTCAAAGTATTATACAGAACATTTGTTCTCTAATTTTCAGAATTTTTTATCAATGCCGTAATTTATTCTTAGTAGTTTTCAGATTGACATATTCTTACTTCATTGATTTTATAAATGTCAGTTTTTGTACGCCATGAAAAGTACCTTACATTTTAAATGTAAAAATTGAGTGTTAAATATATACTTAATTGAATGGAATATAGTTTGACCCTTTTCTGTCCAGCCTAATTTAGCTGATTTGTGAATTTCAATCTTAGTCAAAATGCTGGAATGGTGGTGTCAAAGTTTTATTCAAAATAAAATTCATTATTATTGAACAAATTGAGCTAAAATTATGATATATACATTGAGACACATAATTAAACTATCTATGACATGAAGTATTCACAATAAAGATTATATATTAGTATAAAGTAGAAAATGCAGAGGCAGGAATTTGAGAGAATTTGTTTTTAACGTGCATACCCTGTTGCGTGCTTCGCCTGTATATCCGTCAATTCCTGAACACATAACTTTTGTATTATGTGTCTGAATCGGTCATGTTATGAATATCCACGAGTAATCCAGATGTGGGATTATTGGACTGATCAAATAATAAATCACTTCTACTGTCTTGAAACATAACTTTCATTGAAATAAATGGGTAGACTTTCAAATCTCAAATTAGGCGCTGTAATTGATATTCCACAAATAATTTGTACAGTTAAACGTCAGTTGTGCATGTGCGAGCGCAACCATCATGTAGAGCCATTTCTTAAAAAATGCATGATTCAGAGGTCCATTTTGGTCAAGACTGGCTACCATATTTAGGTTGTTAGCGCAGTGCCAGACGATACAAGCTGTAAAGAGCTAAACTTAGATGTTTAATGATCACATGTACAGATATTTCTCGGTTCTATTTGTATTTTTGTCAAAACTGATCAATAATTATGATGGGGTATCCAAAAAAGGTGAAAAAATGAAAAAAAATGGCCAAAAACAAATTTAACATCATGAAAAATGTATTGACATCCAGAGAATTAACAAATGCACTGAAAATTATATATATATATATACACACACAAGCTGATTGTTCATCGTCCATCTTTCCGCACCATAGAGCTAAGACGAAAAAAAACTATATATATAAAGCTTGTAGATGCCTTTAAAATATGGATATATAGAAGGATGGGCTACATCTCATGGAGGGAAAAGTGAACAAATAGGGAGGTCAAAAAAGAGATTGGGAATTGGAAGGAAATTGAGGGAAATAAAAATTATGAAAATAACATATTTTTTAACATATAAAGAGACTCAACATGCTCCTGAAAACAATGCTGGAGGGAACGGTGAACAGTAGTCGGACAAGAGGAATGCACCACCATAAGTGGAAACAAAAATCAAGAGATGTGCTGACAACAGTCTCTTAGAGTGTACCATCAAGGCAAGAGACGGACAATATTGGAAATTCATTGAAGGCAACATATGACATATCGTAGAAAAAACTGACACGGTGCATCATATTGTAGTTGCTGCTAAGTAACCAAAAACATCTTCAGACAAGCGGGTATCAACTATTTACTCTTTGGGCCACTAAAAAGGTTCACTATTCTATAGCAAAATATATTATACACATCATATCATGTGTTTCTTTTCACTTTAGTAGAAGCATAAGAGCACTATTACAATTGACCTTTTTGCAGGAAACCCGCATCAAAGCATTTTCATTTGTTCAGGCCAAAGATGTGGCAGTGAATGAGTTGACAGCAGCCAGTGACTTAAAGCTGGCTGCTTGTGTCGGGGTCAGTGAACCATAGTTGACCAAGTCACTATTTTACTTCCAAGGGGCAGCCCTGGAAACAGGCTGCACTCATGCAGTCTGGCTAAGAGAATAGGAATCGAAGAGGGAAAGCAAACCTAAAAAAATTGGTGCGGAAACTAAACTATAAGACAATCTCATTTTTAGGTCGAGCAAAAGAAAAAGTAGCCAAGTGTGTGGTGTTGTAGAGGAGGTTTCTGTGTGACCATAGGTTTGAAGTTGCTAGCCCCATGCACAACTCAATGGTAGGGTGGTCCTATTCTGTCATGACCAGTAAGGAGTCCTGGCATGCACATTGAGATGTTATACAGACAACTGTTGGAAATTGTACAGAGATAATTACATTCTTTACTTGTCAAAAGAGCAACAAAATTGTCTCATGGCAGCAAACCATCCAGCACATGCTCCAGCCACAGTTTCTCATCCCTGACTTCATGAAAACAACACATTGTTTAGAAAATAAGCTACCTTAACTCATTATGTGCTCAGTTAGATGAGTGAAATTCATTTTCATGCCAGATTTTCTAGGTCAGCAATGAAATCCTATTGTTGTGACACTTGAATAAAAGATGTTTGGCTTCCACTTGCTTGCTAGATTCTAGTGATGTTTGGCTTCCACTTGCTTGCTAGATTCTAGTGATGTTTGGCTTCCACTTGCTTGCTAGATTCTAGTGATGTTTGGCTTCCACTTGCTTGCTAGATTCTTGTGATGTTTGGCTTCCACTTGCTTGCTAGATTCTAGTGATGTTTGGCTTCCACTTGCTTGCTAGATTCTAGTGATGTTTGGCTTCCACTTGCTTGCTAGATTCTAGTGATGTTTGGCTTCCACTTGCTTGCTAGATTCTTGTGATGTTTGGCTTCCACTTGCTTGCTAGATTCTTGTGATGTTTGGCTTCCACTTGCTTGCTAGATTCTAGTGATGTTTGGCTTCCACTTGCTTGCTAGATTCTTGTGATGTTGGGCTTCCGCTTCTCTGACCAGTTGATTATGAAAAATCTTGTAAATTTTTCTGAACCATTTTTTTTTAAACAGAAAACAACCCAGAGATGATTGAACAACTGTTGACCAATGAAAAATCCAACTACAAGACTTTATATGAGAAGGTACACACATTTTACTCATGATATTGCCAGATGGAGGGTTATCTTAGCCCTTTACAAACGGTCCCAATTTATTATATTTTCAAGACAAGAACAACTCTATATATCAAATTGTTTAGTTTTCGTCTTCAAATAAAATTAATTAATTGAACAGATTGAGCACAAAATTGTGATCACAGAATTATCTACTACCACATAAAGTATTCACAATAAAAAAAAATTTATATATATATATATATAAATATAAAATGCATTAAATATCATTAACTCTTAAAGGCCACAAGAACGCTGTCAGCGTTATTCCTGGCGTCCGCTTGATGCCAGAAAAAAGCTCAAATCGTTAACAGCACATTGAACTAAATTTGTTTAGTTTTTTTCAGTGTTTCGAAATTTTAATTGACATTACAAAGTAAGGGAAGTAACTCTTATATTTGCGTTTCAATTGTAAAAGATTTGACGCACATTGTGAGGAAATCAAAGTTGGAAAACATAAGTCATCTTTCAAGTCAGTTTATCACAAAAATGTGTAGCGAACCTAGCACTTCAAGATTGTCTAATAGTAGGTTGTTTTTATCTGTAGAAAAGGCTAGGGAGTTGTGTACTCCAGATGAATTTAATGACGAGTATTCACATTTTTCTGATGTTGAATCGGAGTTAAATATAGAATATAATATTATTCAACCTACGCAGCCTACTGAATCTGATGCTGAAGATGAGGGGGTGTTGTCACAGCCAGGACCAAGTGCTGCGAAAATACAAACATTTGACAACAGAAAAACGAAGATGCAATATTTCTAAAGCAAATTCTAGAGAACAATATAGGAATGGGTTTCAATACCAAATTCCATCACCACTACTGACTTAGACCCAGAACTAATTCAGATTGCTGCCAAAATGTGGTTGACCATGTGGAGTGAATGGAGACCTGCAACTCCATTTGACTGCTACAAAAAATATTTTCTTGTAGATATTATTCATATGTGGATTACTGTTATTGTGAAGTACCCTAGACCAATCTGCATAACGTTTCAGGGATTGGTGACATTTTTGTGTGTGAAAAATTGTTTTTATTACCCAAAAAATGACGATATAATTATTTTATGAAATTCTACAAGTGTAGCAGAGTCCAGGTTTCCACTATCTATAATGTTGCCACACTCATCCACATCATTTACGACCACACACAGCAAATAACATAGCACACAGCAGGTGGCATATTTATTATATATCATACTCGTACAACTATTAAAGTAAGTGCAATGAAATTACAACAATATAAGAAATATATCTTATCTAAATAGATACTCAGAGTTTATAAGCATAAGCTATTGATGTTGCTTCCAACTAATTTCACCCAGTTCTAGCCGCACACTCCCCTCCCCTTATCTGCACCCTCAACACACTCTCAAAAACTCGTCCTCATGTTCGAATTGTGACGCTCAGATCCCCTCAGGCGGGTGATCTGGACATAATACATTCAATATATTCAACGTATACTCACATATGATCACACACTCAATCGATCTGAGTATACACACGCTCTGGAACATACATCGTTCCCTCGGTGTCTACACACATCCAGATCCTTCCTAGTTGATCTGTACAATTGCGTAACTCTTCAGAACATACCTCGTTCACAAGGTGTCTACACACACCACACATACATCTAGATCTGTCTTAGACACAGGGCGCCCAACACACGCCTTATAGAGCGACTGGCCAAACTCTAAGGTATATGCTGGTTCAGCGACGCTGTTCTCACACATTTGTAAAAACAGCCTATCAATCACTCTTCTATTAAGTCGGCGAGCTAACCAGACTCCTAGCTAAATTCTCTCTCTCTCTGGCCAGTCTCTGCTTGAGTTAAACTTTGTCTAATATTATATAGTCTCAAGCAGTATCAGAGCTATCCAATGGAATCTCTGGGGGATGGCCTCTTGTCTGTCACTCATCCCACACTACCCAAATCGGAACGCCAGTGGTTAGCACCTAACCTCTTACCTGTCTAGACACCTTCTTTCCTCCAACCCCGTTTTTCTTTGTTGACTTAGTATCGAGACGGTGAGTGACCTTGGCACACATTCAGGTATCTTTGTTCTCAAGAGTTGCTCACCACATCACCCCTGCCCTAAACGCTTATGCTCGGGCTGAAACTGTTACACAAGACCTTCATATTCTAACAGCATATTAATTTTCCTTTAATTTGATATATGACATGTTTGTCTTCCATGTGAAATAATTAAGAAAAGTCAAGTTTTATGAAGAGACTGCGTTTATATAAAAAAATAATTCTGGCAAAACTAGTTTAAAAATTATGGCATTTAAGAGTCAATACAGGTTGAAAATAACCTGTTAATTTGTATTAATTTCGCTGACCAAATGTATTCAAATTGTTACGTAATCCCACCAATAGCATAACTAATTTTCACTTTATCTTTGTCTGTATAGATCGGACGTGTTGAATAGCCCTGTCTAACTCAAATGCATGATCAGATGAACTTCTCGGTTTTTGATGTCCAAATTCCATAGCTTGGAAAGCCAAAAAAAATTTACTAGAACAAAATATTGGCAGATTGATAAGAACTTTTCATTAAATGAAGTCCCTACATAGTTAGTCTTTCTGAGAAATGTGGAAAAATGGTAGTGTTATGTGTCCTGGATTTTCGGTTATAATTTTGTCTTTCTAGCCAAGGAGATTTTGTTGTTATGCAACAGTGGCCGACGCTAGTGTTAAATTGACTGGTTCCAACAGATAGTTCAACATTATGATTTCCGATAGGCCGAGTAAGGCGCTGATGAGAGTTAACTTTGGCAAATTTGGTGTTGTTTGTGTATAATTTTTGGGGAGATTTATGTCCAAAGTATTGGACAATTACAGAGAACTTTTACATCACCGAAATCATGCAAGCAGAGAACTGGGTGGGTGGGTGTTTTTGTTATGAATCCAGATTTGTTTCTGTAGGCTCAAAAGATAGGCAAAGAATAGTAACCCCGTAATTTGCCAAACATGTCATAAGAGGCAACAAAAAGAAGGGTTGTATATGAGGTCGACTATACCATCCTGTAGACACGTTAAGTAAGGACATCTACATTTCATTGTAAGAGAGGAGAGACCTAAGTCAAGCGACACTAGGGTTAATACCTCTGCACCAATGTCACATTATGCTACCAAGACGTTTGTTAGTTGCTGTTTGCTTCTGTATAAGTTTTTCTTTTTATGTGGCCTCCAAGAAGCACTTTCATAAATTTGTGGCACCACATTTTTTTTTCTCTCCAATTTCCATTCTGTGCATTAATGTATATAATGAATTTATATATGTCGGTTATTTTGTATGTTGGGAATATTTACATCAGTGTTTCTGACTAGTATGTCATGAAACATTTTGTAATTACAATATGAAAAATATATTATTTTTTTTTCATGATTAAGTAAAATGATGAAACTGACCTTACAGCTTATAGGATTTAAATGTAGATTTTTCTTTATTCCAGAATAGTCCCAAATTGGCGTATTTAATTTATTTTTAAATTTGGGGGATAAACTGTACTTTCTATAGGAAATTGAGATCAGATTAAAGGTAGAGGCAGTCCTTCAGCTGAATTAAAGACTGGTCAGGAATGTAGTGTTAGAGCCTTCAGTATACTAAGCCACAGCTTGTGTGGTGGGGTGGCCAGTTCCCTTCTTTGCTGCCTTTTCCTTCATTAACTGTAAGTCACAAACCCATTTACAGCTGAGTCGACTGGATCATGATGGTTGCGGTAGTTAACCCCCTTACCTTAACCAAGAAAAGTGTGTGACTTACCACTACTCTAATTACACTGAAGTGTTCCAACATTTGCATTGAACACAAAAGATTTTTAAAATGCAGATCTACATTATCAAGCTTTTAGCTGATTATTTTCATGGACAAAATAAACATATGACCTTAGCAAACAGGACTTTCCTCAATGTGTTTTACCATTCTCATGATTTGTGTTAGGTTTCTGCTCTGGGTGGAGTCCCTCTAATGCTGAGGTTTGCTGACATGTCCAACACAATACCTGATGAGAAGCTTGTATCCACATATGTGTCCTATCTGTGTGCTCGACTGCTGGACATCAGAGAAGAGGTTCGGGCTGCAAGGCTCATTCAGATGGCTTGGAAGAGAAAGCAGCTGCGCAGAGCCATTCAGAACAGACAGGTGAACGTGTGCCTTACATCTCTTTTCTCTCCCTCTCTCTTGCTCTCTTTCTCTGCTCTGCACTGCTCTTCAGTGAAATTATTATTGATAGATGAATGTAATTCCATTGAGATAACACAAATAATACATTCAAACATCCTTTATTCAAACAAGGTGTTTCAAATGTTTTGTCTTTTCCCAAACTAAAATATCAAAGTCATTTTAAAATCATATTTTATATTTTTAAACTATAAAGAAACTGGATATAAATTTTTTTTAAAAATGTATTACTGTTCATGATATACAAGGAAAATTGGGAAACCTGAGGCTGGTGTTTAAGAGATAATGTAGCTATAGGACAGCAGGGACTAGTATTTATAAATACTCTCAGCACATACCAAACACCCAAAAACAAATAAGACTAGTATTTATAAACACTAAATAATAGGAACAGTGCACCTTGCTGTGCATGTAATAAAAGGTGACTAAGGAAGATTGTGCATGGGACTGGCATTGCAATCTCTTTGTGTAAAACAAAGTACTACAGAAACCACTAACTAATAAATCTTTTGCTGCACATTCCCTGCATGTAGGTCAGCTACTCTATGGTGTTGGCCCTAGTGGAGCCTTCTTTAGTGAACAAGTAAGGATGAGTTCAGGTGTATCAAAAATAGATAGTACTCTCAGTAAACAAAGTGATATGCACTCAAAATAATAATAGCAGAAAATATAATCTGTGAGAAAAGTGAGTGATTCATTTTTTGTAATATCACTTTCCTTTGTTTTCCTTAGAGAAGAACAAAGGCTGCAATTGCTATACAACATTGGATTCGACCATACCTGACCAGGCAAGTGGAGGCCAGACAGGTCTATGCTGCAACATGCATACAGACTGCATGGCGGGGCTACTCTGCCTGTCTTTATGTGGGCAGACTGAAATTAAATATTCAAGAAGCCGTTTGGAGAGAAAGACAAGAACAGTCAGCTGTGACGCTGCAATGTTTATGGCATTCCCGTTCTGCTAGTCATGAACTAGCTCGATTGAAAGAGAAACAACAGTGGGAAAATATTAAGATGAAAGAACTGGGGGCAGCCGTCACAATACAAAAGTATATTAGGGGACTAAGAGTTAGAAATGAATATGTAACAAAACGATCATCAGCCATTATGATTCAGGCTTCATGGAGGAGACATTTAGCCAAGAAAACATTGAACACCCTGAAACAAAAACATCTGGAACACTCAGCAGTTGTTATTCAGAAATGGATGAAGAGAAATTATTGCATGAGTCAGTACACAACTCTCAGAAAAGCTGTGGTCTCAGTTCAGAAGTACTGGAGAATGAGACAGGCCATGCACAAACTGCATTTGCTACGAGATGAGCAACATTCACAAGTAGTCACTACTATTCAAAAATATGTAAGGGCCTGGTTTGCAAAGAAAAGATTTCAGCAGCTGAGAGAATCCGCTATTGTTGTACAAAATTGTTGGAGAAGGAAGCAAGCAAAGAAAGAATTATCTGTCCTGAAGTCTGAGAGAGAGAACAAAGCATCTGTTCTAGTGCAAAGTGTCATTAAGTCTATCATTTGTCGTCAGAAGTATTTGAAAATGAGAAAGGCAGTTATGATTATACAAAGAAATTGGAAAAGAACACTTGCTCTACGGGTATTGACTGCCCTGAAAATAGAAAGGTACAATAAAGCGGCAGCTGTGATACAGAAATACATTAAGGGTCACAGGGCTCAGAGTGAGTTCATTGCTCTGCGAAAATCAACCATCTTTTTACAAACCACATGGAGAATGTTACAAGCAAAGAAGCAATTAAAGTATTTGAAACAGAAAAAACAAGAACATTCAGCCACTGTGATACAACGATTCTACAGGCAATTCAGATGTAGACAAGATATACAAAACTGCAAATCTGCTGCCATCTCAATCCAGAAGACATGGAGGATGCACAATGTTAAGAAAATTTTCTCAAGACTTAAACGAGAACAACAAGCATTGGCTGCTGTCACCATTCAAAGATTTTATAGAGGTTTCATACAGAGAACAAATTACGCTGTGTTAAAATCTGCTGTCGTTGTTCTACAGAAAAATTGGAGAATGATTATGGCTGAGAGACTTTCAGCAGAACTGAGAAACAAGCAGCAAGAAAGTGCAGCTCTTGTACTTCAGAAATACTTGAGGAGGTGGAAGCACAGAAGTCAGTTTTTGAGACTGAAATCTGCTGCTATTGTCCTGCAAAATGCTTGGAAACTGGTTGAAGCTCGCAGATTTTTTTTGGCAGTGAGATTCAGGAGGCAAGAAGAATCAGCCATACTCATTCAGAAATTGTGGAAAGGATACAAAGTACGCCACATGTTGATCACCAAAAGAAGAGCAGCTTCTAAAATCCAGTCTTTCTGGAGGATGGCATGCGCCAAAAAACGTTATACTTGTATGATAGAAGCTGTTGTCACCATTCAAAGATTTTATAGAGGTTTCATACAGAGAAAAAATTACACTGTGTTAAAATCTGCTGTCGTTGTTCTACAGAAAAATTGGAGAATGATTATGGCTGGGAGACTTTCAGCAGAACTGAGAAACAAGCAGCAAGAAAGTGCAGCTCTTGTACTTCAGAAATACTTGAGGAGGTGGAAGCACAGAAGTCAGTTTTTGAGACTGAAATCTGCTGCTCTTGTACTGCAAAATGCTTGGAAACTGGTTAAAGCTCACAGATCAATTTTGGCAATGAGATTCAGGAAAGAAGAATCAGCCATACTTATTCAGAAATTGTGGAAAGGATACAAAGCACACCAGATGTTGGTCAACAGAAGGAGAGCTGCTTCAAAAATACAGTCTTACTGGAGGATGGCATGTGCCAGAAAACATTATATTTGTATGAGAGAGGCAGCATCCCTTATTCAGGCTTGGCATAGAGCAAATCTGGAGAGCAAAAGGCAGCAATCATATTTCATCACACAAAGGAGATCTGTCATTTGTATTCAAAGCTGGTGGAAATGTACAGTGACTAGAGGGAGGTTTCATGCAATGAAACTTTCAGCTGTAATCATTCAAACAAATCTTAGGTGTTTCCAATGCAGGCACACGTTTTTGTCCATCAAATTAGCAACAGTTATCATCCAGCGAGGTTACAGACATTATCTAGAGGGCTTGAAGATGAGAAAGAAGTTTTTAACTCTGAGGCATGCAACTATCATCATTCAGAGAAGCTTCCGCAGATATTTGCAAAAGAGTCATGAAAAACGAGAATCCGCAGCATTTGTTCTGCAGACTGCTTTTAGAAAGGTAAATGCTCGTAGAAAATTTGTTGCACAAAAGCTGGCTGCCCAGAGAATTCAGAAGCATTTTAGAGAATATCAGAAAATGAAAACCCTAAGGGAAAGCTTCCTGCATCAAAGACAAGCCGCACTTGTCATTCAAATGGCTTATAGAACCCTCGTAAGGAAAAGACAGCAAAACCAAATCTGTCAATCTGTCACAAAGATACAAACATTTGTCAGGAGCAGAATTGTGAGGAATCAGTTTCAAAACATGAAAAAAGCTGTAGTCATAATCCAAAGAAAGTTAAGAGCAAATAAGCTAAGTCTGGCTTATCGTGAAGCTTTCCTGCAGTTACGAACATCTGCTATCATTATCCAGAGATTTTACAGGGCTGTTAAAGTACAGAGGATAGTCCACAAAGAAATAGCTGATCAACATTCCGCAGCTACCAAAATTCAAGCCCAATACCGAGGTTGGAGCCAAAAGCAAGATTATCTTCTATTACGAGCCGCAGCTGTTTGTTTACAGAGGCGGTACAGATCACATCTGGCAGGACAAGCTGTGAGGAATAAAGTCATTAAGATGAGAGAAGCTGTATCCATGATTCAGAGGAGGTGGAGGTCTTACAAAGAAGTACAGAAAGCAAAGAGAATAGTTCAACAATTAACAGTGAATCTAAAGGCTGAATTACAAAGAAAACTGGAAGAAGAAAAATTGGAAAACGAAAGAAAAGAGCAAATGGCTAGTGCAGAAATAAAGAGAAAGAGGGAAGAAATTAGAAAGGAGGCAGCTGCAGTTGTTTTGCAGAGATCTTTAAGAGCTTACGTGATCAAGAAGGATTCCGCAAGAAGGAATCAAGCGGCACTTGTTATTCAGAGAAACGTAAGGGGACATCAGAGCAGAATCAGATACCATAGAGAGTTGAAACACATTTACCATCTTCAGCACATAATCAGAGGCTTTGTTTTCTGTAGAAAATTTCAAAGAATGAAACTTGCTGCCAGAATTATTCAAAGGAAATGGAGAGAAATCAGAGAAGGGAGACGATGCCGAGTGGAATATATAGCTAAACTTGAGGCAGTGGTTAAGGTTCAGGCACAGCTCAAAATGATAAGACAACTGAAAATACATCAGGACAACATGAAAATGGTGATTGCTGTTCAGACCTGTATTAGGACATTCATTCAAAGACATTTCTTTGCAAAGATCAGGAAGCAAATAGTTGGACTGCAAAGAAGAGTGAGAAACAATCAGCAAATGAAGAAGGACAGAGATAGATTTCTGAAGCTCCGACACAGTGCCATTAAAATCCAGACTGTTGTCAGACTGTGGCTTGCTTACAGACATGTGCAACAAGAGAAATCTTTTGTGAAAATACAAGCGCATTTCAGAATGCATCAGCAGCGTTTCGTTTTTTGTCAAGCCTACGAAGCTGTGCAAGCTCAGAAGTCATTTATGGAGATGAATTGGCAACAATTAGACACAAACTCAAGAAATGCTGCCGTATTGGCAATTCAAAACTCATTCCAAAAGTACCTCAGCTGCAAAGTGGAGACAAAACATTTAGCTGCTAGCATTATCCAGAATGCTGTTCAACGTTATCTTAATAAACGCTCCCAGAAACAGAATAATGCTGCACTCATCATACAAAGAGCACTGAGGAATTATGTGTTCAGAAGGAGAATGCTTAAAACACAATGTGCTGTGATGATTCAAACCAGCATCCGACAGTTCCTATGTAGACACAACTACCTAGCTAAGCATAGATCAGTTGTGGTGCTGCAGGAAGCCATAAGAGGTTGGCAGGCCAGAAGAAGAAACCAAGCTGCCATTTGTCTGCAGGCTGGCATTAGAGGTTACCTTGTACGCAAGAAACTGTCTGTAAGTCCCCGTTTGTTACTTTTATTTCATTTTCCTTGTGATAGTGTAAATTGTGATTCATTGAAATTAGAGGAGATACACAGATATATTATGTTATACAGAAGAGACTTCACTACACTCTGGACAGACCCTCAGTGGGATCATGTATTTGATCAGTTTTGAAGAACTAGCTGTCTAAAACACATAGGGGGAACTAGGTCTCTGTTCACATAGAGGGAACTGAATCTCTGGTCACACAGAGGAAACTGGGTCTCTAGAGGAAACTGTGTCTCTGGTCACATAAGAGAAACTGGGTCTCTCATGAAATGGGGGAAACTGGGTATCTGGTCACATGGAGGAAATTGGGTCTTTTATCACATAAGATAAACTGGATTTTTATCACATAGGGGAAACTGGGTCTCTGATCACATAGGGAAAACTGAATCTCTGGTCACATGGGAGAAACTGGACTTTTGGTCACGTATAGGAAACTGGGTCTTTTATCACATAGGGAAAACTAAGTCTCTGGTCACATAGGGAAACTGAGTCTTTGGTAACATAGGGGAAGCTGAGTCTATGGTCACATAGGGAAACTGGATCTCTGATCACATAGAGGAAGAGTATTTTATCACATTGGGGAAACTTGGTCTCAGGTCACAAAGGAGAAATTGAACCTCTGATCACATAGGGAAAACTAGGTCTCAGGTCACATAGGGAAAACTGGGTCTTTTATCACTTATGGGAAACTGGGTCTTTTATTACTTAGGGGAAACTGGGTCTCTAATCACGGAGGGAAAACTGGATCTCTGATCACATGGGGGAAACTGGATCTCTAGTCACATAGAGGAAACTGGGTCTCTTGTCACATGGGGGAAACTGGGTCGCTAATCACGTGGTGGGAAACTGGGTCGCTAATCACGTGGTGGAAACCTGGTCTCTAGTCACATGGGGGAAACTGGGTCTCTGGTCACATAGGGGAAACTGGGTCTCTCGTAAGATGGGGGAAACTGAGTCTCTAGTTACATGGGGTAAAACTAGCTCTCTAGTTACATGGATGAAACTGGGTGTCACATGGGGGAAACTGAGTCTGTGGCCTGATAAGATTAATTAAACTGATAGTAAGTTGGGCTGAGGTTGGTTATATTATGACACTGAAACTCTAACAAAAAATGATTAGCGTGACTGAGACATATTAAAGATCATTTTTGGCAATTTTCAACAAGAGGTTCTCTGATCAGTGATTGGTATGTCTACAGTTGAAGGGGTCCCTGAGTATGCTAAATCAGATACCATTATATAGTGAACTCAACAGCTATAATACATATACAATCATTCTTTATTGTGACATTATGGTGGCTCAGCGCCTTTAATAGTTGACCCGGGCATCCACCAATGAAGTGGTGGAATGGCCCCGTGACAGACCTTGTTCCAGCATGGTACTTCAAGGCAAAAGACATGTGAATTTAAATGACATTTGGCTACCTAGCATAGGACACATTCTGTGCCTGAATGGACACCAGATTACAGTAATCATTTTTGGCACTGCTCAACACAGGAACTAAGAAAACTAGAAGTCAATAAGTATAAAAACAAAATAGACCACTGTTTTCCAATGTCCACTTGTTACTGGGACCCTGAGATATGCAGGCAGCACTTGAGGAGTAGCTATGAGCTATGGGGATCATAGATTCTCTTACACCCGCTGATGTGAAGTCACATCAAACCATTTTATTCTCTATCACCTAAACATAGTTTTCGCAGTGCTTTAAATCTAGCCATTATAAATATCAAATAAAGTTGCTTATAACAGTACATAATTCATGGATAAATTAATAAGTTTGAAGGGCTGAAATTAATTTACAACACACTAGTCATAGAATTTTGCGTAGGAAAAAGTAACCAATCATTGTTTGCCAAAGAAAAGTACCAAAAGTGAACTATATCTACTAATGTCCAATCTGTCAACAATTGTAACACTGACTAAAAAAACTGGCATAGAAAGTGTACCAGGTGAGAGGGGGCTGGTTAAGCAGATAGCGGCCAAATGAGGAATTACCAGATAGTGGATATTGTTTCCCTGCATCACAATGATTTTGTCTTATTCGTGGTTTTGGAGCATGAGATGGAGGGGGTGACCGACTCCCTTCCTGTCTACCTTGCACTAATATAAAATAGTCCCAGAAACACATACGGCCATTAGAGAAAAAGTGCTTGAGGTTGCAGCTTTTTAGAGATGGGCTGACTAGTGCCTTTCTTTGATGCCTTGACTTCCCATTGGAGAGAGTTGCTACCAGTCTCCTTGCTGGGAGAGACTGAGCCTTGCCTTGTGTAGTCATGTTATGGTGCAAAGATCAAATAACTTGTACATTTTTTCTTCAATCATAATCTCTCACAGAACTTCTAGCAGTCTCTCTCTAAGCCGTCAGGTGGAACACTGTTTGAGAAACTCTGGTTTCAACAGCAGATTTCTCGTGAAACTAATCTCGAACTGTCTTAAATTGTCTGAAAATGAAACGAGAATATATGCCTAGAGCTTTTCATGAAGAATACCTTACAGTACAAAACCCATTAGTATAAGAATAAGAGAATGTCAGGAATGTCTGTTGTTACCTTCTTCTGCGTTCTTTCTCAATCTCCCACTACCAAGCCCTGAGCAAGGCTTTGCAAGTAGCAGGATGTAGTCTGGAGAATGGAATGTGCTGTGTCACTAGTTTACAGCTTGACTGCGATATTAGCACCTTTCAGCTCGACACATCTGTCTTCGACAGCAGGCATTCTTTTAGTATCGAATAGCTTTCCCTCTTCGATCTCTTCTCCTTTACAAGTCAGCTCTGTTGCAGCCTGTTATCCAGGATAACCGCATGGAGGTGTAGAAGGGTCTTGGCAGCTCTGGTTCACTGACCCTGTCAGATATGGATCGGTGACAGCTGCAGCTCATGCGTCTCAGCATCTTGATCCCTCTCTGTTGTCACCATTTCTTGTCTTAGTTGTCTATGATTACTGAAAGTACTTTATCAACAAATGGACATGAGATTCTTTTTGTCCTGGTGTAACAGCCAAATAAAAGGACTTTTCTGTGTGTACTGCGCTATGGTCAACAATGAAGCATTATAAGTTCAACAGTGATATTGTGAGGGTAATTGCAAACCTTTATGAGCAGGCGACAAGCGCAGTCTCGGTAGAGGGAACACTAGGCGATTGGTTCCGTACAACGGTGGGTGTGAGACAGGGATGTATACTCTCCCCAACACTCTTCAATATATTCTTGGAGAGAATAATGGAGACGACCTTAAAAGGACATGTTGGCATGGTTAAAATAGGTGACAGGTTTATCACAAACTTCCGATTTGCTGATGATATTGATGTATTGGCAGGCACAGAAAGGAAACTCCAGGAGTTGATTGGTAGTTTGGATAGAGCAGCCCTGAGTTTTGGTATGGAAATAAATGCAGATAAAACAAAGCTCATGACCAATAACATAGCAAGGTTTAAATCTGTAATAGAGGCAAATGGGCAGGAACTTGAGGTGGTAAAACATTTCAAATATCTGGGATCATTGATCAGTGAAGAGGGAACGAAGCCAGAGGTAATTGCAAGAATAGCACAAACAACAGCGGCGCTGACTCGGCTGAAACCTATATGGCAAGACAAGCGGCTCACCCTCGGCATAAAAGTTAGACTAATGCGCTCTTTGGTGCTATCAATATTTCTGTATGCCTGCGAGACCTGGACCATTACAGCAGATATCCAGGGCAGAATACATGCAATGGAAATGAGGTTCTATAGAAAACTCCTAAATGTTACATATAAAGATCGTGTCACGAACGTAGAAATACGTCAGAGAGTTGAAGACGCTATTGGTCCTTTTGAAGATCTGTTCACAGCTATCAAAAGACGAAAGATGGCCTGGTGCGGGCACGTCGCGTGGTCCAACGGAATTACCAACTCGATACTCTTTGGTTTTATACCGGGACAGAGAGGGCGAGGACGTCCTAGGAAGAGATGAGTGGACAATATCACTGAGTGGTCAGGCCTTTGTCCCGATGAGATACGACAGGCGGCGAAAAGAACGGAGGGATGGCGTGGGATTTTGGGAGTGTCTTCATGTGTGCCCCAATGACCTGATGGGTTACGGGATGAACTGAACTGTGCTTCAAAATTCACAAATACGAGGCTCGTGAAAATATGTTAGCGAGATTCTCAGCAGTAGTAGAGCTGGAAACATTGAAGACCAGGTCCTATACAAAAATAACATTTGTTAACTCCATGTGTCAAGCCTTTTCTACTAAGGTTTTTATAAATAATGACAATATAAACAGCAGCAAAAAAATTGCAGAAGTTCATCCAAAGCTTGGTCTGTATGCAGAATAAAACAACAATTGTTTATACCACAACCTTCGTGGAAATGAAGGTTAGATACTCAAGAGACACCAACTGATCACTGTTTGATCATAAAGAAAATCCTTGTTGACCAGATATAAAAAATATGCAGATTTCAGTTTAAAATGATTTTAACAAGTAACAGTTGGAGACAGCGTGGGCTAGTGGTTAAGTGACATGGCTCAAAATTTGAAGGTGCTGGGTTCGTTTCCTATCACAGCAGGTGCCGTTATCCCGGGGAAGGTAACCCTTAGAAAATGTAGGAGGAAGCAGACCCTTACAACTAATGCATTCTACAAGTTGGTTGCACTGGGCCGACAGGTGCAAAATAAAAACATAGTGCAGTGCACACCACCTTGGGGAATAGGAAATAAGGCGAACTCTAAGAAAAAACCAGGTGACAGTCTATGGTATATGTTTTTTGTTTGTAAACGTGGATAGTCCACTAGTCCACCTGAGACAATAATAGCTATAGAAGAGAAATCATATAGGGAAGGGAAGCTATCAAATAAGCATGAACTATATTCACATGGTTGAGTGTATATTCAATTCAGTACCAAAAGTATATAATGTATCTGACAAAGACTAAGCATTCATTTCAATGGTCTTTTTCCTACAGCCTCTGCTGAAAGAAAGACTTTGTGCACTGCAAGAACAGATGAAACAGAACAGGGCATGCATTTTGATTCAGGTATATCTGGCAGATGTAATGAGCAAAGTGGTTCAGTGCCATAGTTTACTATTGTGACGTGAAGCGTGTTTCTGTATTGTTTTAGTTTGTTAGGTCACTAGTGCTGTAGTTAAACTGGTTCTTAGGTCACTAGCACTGCAGTCACACTGGTCCTTAAGTCACTGCAGTAAAATTGGTTCTTAGGTCACTGGTGCTGCAGTCAAACTGGTCATTAGGTCATTAGTGCTGTAGTCAAACTGGTCACTAATGCTGGAGTCAAACTGGTTCTTACGTCATGAGTTCTGTAATCAAACTGGTCCTTAGATCACTAGTGCTGCAGTGAAATTGGTCATTAGGTCACCAGTGCTGCGGTCAAGCTGGTCACTAGTGCTGCAGTCAAACTGGTCCCTTTGTCCCTTAGTGCTGCAATCAAATTAGTCCCTACGTCACTAGTGCTGCAATCAAAATGATCCTTAGGTCACTGCAATCAAACTGGTCCCTAGGTCACTAGTGTTGCAGTCAAATTAGTCCCTTGGTCACTAGTGTTGCAGTCAAACTGATAAATGGTAAAGGTAAAAGAAAGCATGCCAAGTATGTCTGATCTCTGTGCGGCTACTTCAGTCCAAAGAGAGACTGCCAATGTTCTTTGCTCCATTGCTCATTGAATGATTCAGAGCATTTCACAGCCATATATCATGGCTAGAATAACCATGCTGTTAAAGGTGAGGGCTCTGTCCTTGTTGTTTCTCATCTGTTGCAGTATGAGTTTTGATATGATTGAAGTTAAATCATCCTGCAGGGAATCTTGTGATTTCTTTTTGTAGCAGTTTGTAATTTCTTGGCCCAGGTAAATCTACGAATTCAAGTTTTCATCAGGATAATTTCCTAGCCACAGTTTCCCACTTGGCCCATAAGCCATTCAGTATGTATTGGGTTTTCTTTATATTGATTTTAAGGCCTGCTGCTTCACTTGATTCATGGAGCTTATTTAGGCATTGCTCTATCTCTCTGAGACTGTGACTGAGGATGGCTATGTCATCAGCAAACCAAACTGCCTTCCGTGACATTGTTCATGCTGCATTGTTAAAAATGCAGATGAGCAGGACATCCTCCAATGAGATGGAGATGTGGCCTGAGTAAAACTCTATCCAACATGATTAAGTTAATGTGATGTGCACTGTATTTAGTTTATAGTGAGGAAGACTATGCGCTGGTCATCAATCTCACTCTTATCCCGAACTACCTTGGATCAGTGGCATGACTATTGGTCGAGACAACTGGAGGTCACTCCAACATGGTACTCCAGTGCAAAAGACCGCATTGAGTTTAAACAACATTTGTCTACCTGACATCAGGCATTCCCTTTGTCTAATTGAATGCCAGGTACAGTGTGTGTGTGTCAGTTGTTTAGTGAATATGACTGAGAACACAGCATCATTTTATCATTATATGATAATTAGCACTGATAGTGCCTGCCTGCTGACAGTGAGAGCAGCGGATCGAATTGCCGGTATAGCATGTTGTTTTTCTGCTGAGGATGAAATAAACATAGCCAGCACATGATGTTGCGAAAGCAGTGGTGAACTGGCATGTAGTTCTCAGCCTTTAAAACTCCTTGATTACCCCAGCGATGGAAATAAAGTCGTACTAGAAAGTAGAAGTACAATTTCCTAGTTGTAAATATTGTTAAAAACTGTTACACAAGATTGTCAGGAACAATTTTAGGTTGTATGCAGCTGTTATTTGGGACGTTGTATTAATAATGTTGTTTTAACAGTTATAAGTCGGTTCACTCTTTGCTCCAACTGTAAAAAAACTATTTCTTATTGCTGAAATGTATCCAGGTACACAAGTTGGTCAGAGTATGTTTCATTTGTAGTTATTAATGACCAGAATCTGATAAATGCATTCTTAATGTATCACACCATGTCGTAGAGTAATATGAAGTTTGTTTGTATGGCCATCATCATCTCAGGTCTCTTATTTTGGGCTATGTAAGTTCATCTTTGATCAATATGGTTGTATCTGAATATCTTTTTTTTTGAGAAGTTGTCTACTGTAAAGTTTCTGTTGACCTGGCAAAATACAAAAGTCTGGTCTTATGATTGATATTCATTGTAGTTGCCAACTTGTTAAGGTTTTATTCTAATAGCTTTCATTGAGATGATGTCTACATACATTGTCTGATATGTATGATGAACATTGTGTTGAATTCCCTATCACAGGCATTGTGGCGAGGATTTGTTACACGCAAGAACACAAAGAACAGAAAACTGACCCAAGCAAGGAAACGTCTACAGGAAGCTAACCGACACGCAACAAGTGAGAAGACATTGGGATCTCGGACATCCTCTGCTCTTGATTATCTTCTGAAAGAGAAAGACCTGGCACACATACTGGAAGCTCTCATGCACTTAGGTAAATAAAAGTGTCTATGTTGCAGTTGTCTGTTTGTTGTTGACAGCTGACAGACTACATCAAATAACTGTGTCAAGTAGGGAAGTATTGTGTTTGTTTCTTCTTCTTCATCGTACGCAGTCAGACAGTAACATTTATTTTTTTGAAAAAAGCAGCGGTCATCCTGAGGCTGTCGACACTGCCATTGTGTTTGTTTGACTGTAATCAGGTCACGATGAATTCAAGCATGATTCTGACGGAAGTAACTAGTTGTGGAGGTTTTGGGGGAAATGTCAAAAATGACATTGGATTTGAACCTGTTTCTAAACAAATATAATTTAATGGATTTTATGGAAATAGCATGCAAAAGAAATGTACAAAACAAAACACTAGTCACTCCATTCATCCAGTTTTTAGCTGCAATTGTAGATCCCAGAATCTAGTTACGCACTACCAAGCTAATGACTATACTAAATATAAGTGGTGACATTTAATACAGCCTTGGTTTACAGTTATTTCTATATGGATCCACACAGATTTATCTGCAGAGGTCTGTACACAGTATTGTGCATCAGCGTATAGTGCTTTTATGACAATATATTTGGATAGAAAGCCATAGTTTTTAAGTCTTAAGTTGATGGCAAGTGAGCATTCTCTTAATTCTATTCTTCACTGGCGATATACAGTAGTTGTGTGAGAGTTACATCATCTCTGCTTTTAATGTTCATTAGTAATTTTGTCGTTGTAAGCAGCATTGTCATCCTTTAACTTTCTGATGGCTTGTTGAATCTCAATTAGTGTAAACTCATCATATGATACTGGCTTAGTGGTTTCTTCATCAAAGTCAATGCTTATTGCTGGTTGTGATCTGTTTAACACCTTCGAAAATGTTCTGCCAAGCGCCGCATCTGCTCTTTTCCCGTATTAAGAGGGTTGCCTTACTTGTCTCTGATGGGGATATCTTTAAATGCAGTGGGTGTGTTTACCACCAGGAGATTTAATTTTGCTTTTCACTCTGGTGGGTAGCCTAAATGTTCAGATTGCTATTGATAATATTGGTTTGAAAGACATGGGTGGCATCAAGATGCTGAGCAGCGCATTAGCTGCAGCAGCCAGTGACCCATAGCTGACTGCTAGTGTCAGGGCCAGATCTGCCAAGACCCGTCTACAACCTCCAAACGATGATCCTGGATAACAAGCTGCAACAAAGCAAGCTGACTAAGGAGAAAGGATTGACAAGGGAAGGCTAAACCCGGTACTCAAAAAATGTCTATTGCCAAAGATGAATGTGTCGGACCGAAAGGTGCAAATATCGCAGCCAAGCTGCAAACTAGCAACACAATGCAGTTCATTCTCCGAACTACATCCTGCTTCTTACAAAGCCCTGTTCAGGACTTGGTAGCAGGAGATTAAGAACGAACGAAGAAGAAGAAAGATATGGATAAACATTGAATCTGGGCTAAAAATTTAACTGGATAGTTACTTGTGGACTTCTGTGTTTCAAGTCAATTGGTGGCAGTGTGTTTGCATATAAAAGATTACATAAAGCAACTAGATCGCATGGCATAAAACTGAATTGACCAAATATGTAAATGTATCAAGATGAGCAGACATGACATCAATTCACCTTCTTCTGAAAGCCAAAATAAAGATGAAATTTAAAACACATGCAACAAACATGTAACCTCAGACAACAGCTCAATGTGGGGTTCCTCAGTAACAAGGATATAAATAATAAATTTAAAGTCACAATATCAAATAGGTATCAGAAACTATCAACACACGAAATAACAATATGAAACCTATGGTGGAATGCCTAAGCAAAGCAATACTGCAAGCAGCCACCGAGACCATCCCAAGAGGTGCAAGGAAAAACACTACAAGCCATATTAGAATCATGAACTGCAGAAAGCTGAGGATGAAGTCTCGAATGCTAGGAACATGGCAGAGAGAGAGCAATCTATGGAAGCAAATATCACCCTCAAGGCCATCACTGCGAAATACAAAAGAACACTGAACCAAATAACAAGAGACAGTTGGGGGAAAAAAAACAGAAAGCCTCAATCTAGATAAAGAAGGGAACAAACTATGGAATTTAGTCAGAGCCATGAATAACGAAACACCATCAAATAAGCAAATTACCATCAAGCAGGGTGACAACATGCTTACTGGAAAAAGAGCAGCAAACGCCTTTATAGAACATTATGCCAGAGCAAACCACATTGATGTCCCTAACAGACAGGCATACAGACATAAGTGAAGAACAAAAGAGCCACGACAACATCAAGATGGCATGAGAGGAGCACATGATGGCAAAACTAACAATGAATGAAATGAATGAGGCCCTGAGAACTTTAAAGAAAAAGAAATCGCCCGGAAAAGATGGGGTAACAAATGAAATGCTAATGAGGTTGGGCCAAACAGCAAAGAGGAAGTTACTTTCAGTCCTGAACCAAAGCTGGAAAAGCGGAATTGTACCGCAGGCATGGAAAGATGCTGTACTTATACCAGTACCAAAGAAAGAAAAAGATAGAACAGATCCAAATGTATACGGGCCTATCAGTCTACTGAGCTGTGTAGGTAAACTGATGGAGCGTATCTTCTTCTTCTTCTTCGTACACTTGATGGAGCATATGATAAAAACCAGACTGATGTGGCACCTGGAAGCAAAACACATATTAATTCCACAGCAAGCAGGATTTAGACAACACAGATCCACTGAGGACCACATCACTCTCATAGCTCAGGAAATAGAGGATGCTTACCAAGAGAAAAAAGCATACAGTAGCGGTTTGGGTGGATCTAGAGAAGGCATTTGACAAGGTGTGGAAAGAGGGACTTAAAGTCAAGCTACGAAGTAGTGAAGTATCTGGAAAAATGTACAGATGGATCAGCCACTACCTCGAAAACAGAACAGCCAGAGTGCAGATGAGCAAAAAGGTGACACTGGAGCAAGGAGTACCCCAAGGGGGAGTACTGTCACCCAAACTTTTTCTGGTGTATATAAACAACATCATAGAGAATATACCAAGAAGAGTCCACAGCTCCATGTTTGCAGACGATCTGGCTATGTGGACCTCTGGAAAAAATCTCACCATAGCAAACAATCGGATGCAGCAGGCCCTAACATAGTTGGACAAGTGGGCGAAATCATGGCTGGTCAAAATAAATGAAGAAAAAACATGTACGATATTCTCGCTTTCAAATAAACCACAGAACACCAAAATAAGTCTTAATGGCAAATATCTGCGGCCAAACAACAACCCAAACTACTTGGGCATCACATTTGATATGAAAAAGTCAGAGAGAGAAACCGAATGAGAGTGAGACAAAGAATGGCAATCATAAGGAAACTTGCTGGCACAAGCTGGGGAGCAGACGAAAGAATACTAAAGAAACTGTACACTGGAAGAGTGAGACCAGTTCTCGAGTATGGCATTGCGGAATGGGCAACAGCAGCAAAGGTGAACTTTGATAAAATTAGCAATGTTCAAAACCAAGCCATGAGAGTTATAACAGGAGGCATGAAGTCAACGCCAATTGTAGAACTTGAAAAGATTACAAATCTGCAATCCATGACCGACAGAAGAGACTGCAGAGCCCAGCAGCAAGCAGAGAAACTCAGAAGACTGACAGACCATCCAATGCATCAGAGACTAAATAGATTTGGAAAAGGGAAGCTAAAGCAGAGAAACTTTGCAGAAATAGCCAAAGCAAAGATGAGCGAAGACCCTATGAACACCATAACAACACCAAAGCTCATCCATACTGTACGCAAACCTACATGGAAGCAGCATATCATTCCGGAGGTGGTAGAAAATATACCAGGTATTGGAAACAAGAACAGCCAGACTGAAATAGAAAGAAGAGACATAACCCTGAGGTACATAGCGAAAAACTATCCAAGCGTGGATTGGACCCATGCATACACCAATGGTTCTGTAACAAACACAACAGAGAATGGAAGGGGAGTGGTATTCCTGAGCCTAACAAATGGTAGAAAAATAATACTTTCAGTGGCAACTGGAAAATTCTCAAGCAATTTCAGAGCGGAGGCAGAGGCACTGAAGGCTGCAGTAAAAGCAATGCTCACAGGCGAAAGCAATGAAAGCCAGATAGTCCTGTTTACAGATGCCCTGGCCGTGGTTACAGCACTAAAAAGCCAGAAAAATACTGAACTAAATGATTTACGAGCAGTATTCTGTCAACTATGCCAGCAGTCCGCACCAAGAAGAGTAGTGGTACAGTGGGTTCCATCCCACTGTAACTTCCAAGGCAACGAGGTGGCAGACAGACTGGCAAAAGAACGTGCAAGACTACCACAACCAGATTCTAATATGACCTACGAAGAGTCCAAAAGGTTTATTAGGGCCAGAGACATGGCCAAATGGGAAACAGAACATACTGGCTACACAAAAAATGATGCCTATTACCAGTTGAACAGAAGAGAGCAGGTTGTGGTCTTCAGACTCCGCACAGGCCACAACAGACTGAGGTACCATCTATTCAATAAACTGAAGATAGGTGGCACTGCCGAATGCACCTGTGGTACAGGAAAAATGGCCGCTGAACATATGCTGCAAAATTGCTCGACATACGAGGACCAGAGAAAGCGCATGTGGCCATCACCAGTGCCAACACTAGACAAGCTCTATGGCAGTGTCGACAGCCTCAGCATGACAGCTGCTTTCTTCGAACAAATTCAAGTTGACGTCTGACAGCGTACGAAGAAGAAGAAGAAATAGGTATCATATGTTACAAGAAATAGATGAACATTGGCAACAGATAACACATTTATGGAATGATGTGTGGAAACATTTTGAAGGAAAAAGAACTACAACGCAAAACAATGATAACAACAGGAACTATAGCAAATGTAAAGGACAGAAAGTAAAGAAGGAAATACCCAAGAAGTAATAAAAGGAAAACCAGAAATACTATGACCAATGCTCAGAAAATATACACAGAAACCAACAAAGAAGTATGACTCTGAAACAAAATAAACAACAATGAAAAAGATAGACTTTTATAAATGGGTAACTGCACAGAATAGAGGGATTGAAGTGGCATGATTAGATCACTAATAAGGAATCAACCAAATGGATATCAGTGAAACATGAGAGAAGAAGATGTTGGGGTTGTATAGGACACACATTAAGGAAACCAGCTGAAAGCGTTACAAAGCAGTCTTTGTTTTGAAATCCCCATTGCAAGTTATGTTGAAGCAGACCAAAACAAAAGTAGAGGGATTGGAACAAACATCATGCAAATAGAGAAGACAGACATAGCTGGAACAGATGGTCCAGGACAGGGACACTTGCTGTTAAAGACCTGTGCTCCACAGTGAACTGAAAAGTTTTAATTTATTGATTATCAGTACTACACCAGATCTTTTACAAATGCTGATAATCTATTTATTATTATTTTTTTTAGAGGTGTCTACACGCTTGTCACCTAAGTGCTGTGAGAGAATGGCTGAAATGAATGCTGTCTCAGCCTTGTACCAGTTGATCAGCAGCTGCAACCGCAGTGTTCCTCACATGGAGTTGATCAAGTACTCCGTTAATATCTTGCTGAACCTGGCCAAGGTAAGAATCACTGCCCACAATTTAACATATGATTAACATATGTGACAAAATGTATGTAACTTAAATATTTAATTTGTCATATAAGTGGTCATTGCTTCAGGATCTTGTTAGACAACAGATCTCGTTAGACAGACCATGTGTCATAAACACCATACGTCCTCAGGATGGGAGTGTCCATTTTTTTAGTCCGTGACCAAAATACTTTAAATTAAGAATTGCCATGACAAAAGTGAAATGTAAAATAAAACCAGAAACTTTTAATTGTTTCAGGAAGTGCACATTCTGTAACAGTTTAATTTTCATTTAACTGCTGCAAAAGATCTTACTGTTGTAGATGGTATTCCGTGTTTGCGTCCAGTATCAGTTGCTCGTTTGTCAGCTGCGTATAAACAAAATTTACTTATTGTCACCAATATGAGGACTGCTCTTAACTCTCCCATTTGGCTTCACAGACATTGTTGCCAAGTTTGCTACAAAACCGAATTAAGAGTGCTCTCCCTGTGTGGAACTCATGGATAGAACCAGGCCAGCAACAGGGGAATTGAGAGTTATGAGAAGTTGCTGGCTTTGGATATGACACACAGTGATGAAATTATCTAATGGCCTTTACAAAGCAGTCCCTATTCTGGAATTTCCAGAAAAAGTGAAATAGAGAGACATATAAATTAAAAGAGATAAAGAAGGCATGTAGAGAGATGGAAAGGAGGGCTTAGGATAGCAGGACTTGTGTGTTGATAACCTGTGCTTCACATGGAGCTCAAGTATTTTAGTTTGATTGGTTGGCTGGCACTATCTGTGGGAAACTAGTGAACTCATCATGTCAAATAGAAACTACCGTGTCTTAGTACACTGCTTTGGTTTTTGATTCCATAAGATGCCACCTGCAATGGTGGCCTATGCTTTGTAAGGAGCCAGATGAAGACAAGATTCTGTCTATGCGTGTTTCAGCTGAACATTTCATTTAAGCGAGATCAAATGTTCCGTACAGTATGTCATCTAGCTGCAGGCTTTGTTGTTTAATCAATGAACTTTATTTACTACAGTAAGGCGTTCAACATAATGAAACACAATGACATACTTGTATGACTAATATCAGATTGTAAGTATAACTAGCCAATCAAGAATGGAATGGTCCAAACACTATTCTAGAAAAAGGAAATTCGCAACCAATTGTTGTCAATAGAAATATGAAAGATAAATATCCCATGTTATTATAATCCTGGTGTTCATTCAGATACATCATGTGCCTTATGCTAAGTGTCATCTAAACTTATCTGTCTTTTGCCTTGGAGTACCACACCAGACCAAGGTTTTGTTGCAGGCAATCTCTCCATTTTATTGGTGAATGGCTGTCCAGGTCAATGATTAAAGGTGTAGGGCCACCATAATGTCACTTTACGTGTCCAACTATTGTCGGGCATGCATACTATGTGGCCTACCCACCTGTACTTTCTTAGCCGTATCTGCAGCAGCATTAAAGCAGATTTGACTTCTGATAGTGATGTTATAGTGAGATTGATCATTTTCTATGGTACATTATCCGTCGAGTAGCTTGAAGCCATGCATTGTCAAATATTCATAGGTCCCACACCTCGCAGCCAGATACCATGTCTGAAATCACCATTCTGTTGAAGGTGTGAGCTCTCACTTCATTGTTTTTCATCTGTTGAAGTATGGTCTTGATGCAGTTGAAGCTGATCCACTACGCTATAATCTTTCATGAAATCTCTTAAGGCATTTTGTGGGAGTTTCTAATTTATTTATTTATGTGTACAAAGTCATGTTTTTGATGGGATCAGTTCCAAGCCGCATTTCCTTGTAGGGGCAGAAAGTGATCAACATGTATTGTATCTTTATTTGCTTTTAAACTAGCTGCCATGCTAACATTGTTGAGCTCATTTAGTCATTGCTCAGCTTTTTTGATGCTGTGGTTGGTGATAACTATGTCATCTGCAAACCAGAGGCGGTTGAACATTTCTCTGTCTATGTTAATAACCCTTATCATCCAAATTTAGTGTTTGGAAGATTTCTTTAAGGGCTGCTGTGAAAAGTTTGGGGGAGATTGTATCACCCTGTCATATGCCTCATTGAATTTATATGTTAACTGGCCGGGAAAATATTTAGAAGTGCAACCCTCATTTATATCTCCTATTAGTCATGCATGTTGTTTCTCAATGCCTTAATTTCATAAGGCATTAATATATATAACTGCAGTCAGTTAAATGCTATTGGAGGTTTTTTCATAATCCACGAACACTTGATATAAGATCATACATACTTCCCTTGCCCTCTCCATTAACTGGGGGAGGTAGTCTGTAGTGTAGTAGCCTTTCTCGAATCCCGCCTGCTTTCATTTTTATTCTCAAGATGCTTTTCTAGTCTGTTCATAACTACTCAAGTGAAAAGCTTGTACAAGGAATGAGAGTAAACATATCAAATGGTAGTTCGCAAGGTCTATGTTTTTCATGAATTAGTTTTGTTTTGGAAGTTTTTCCATTGGCTGCGCTATCTGATCTATATTTTAACAAATTTTTGAGCAGCTCACTTGCCAGTGTTTCCTGTTCTCACCTGAATAACATCTACAGTGACTCCATCTAGTCCTGGTGCTTTTCCTATTTGTAAATGCTTGATCACATGTATTGTCTTTGACATTATGTTCCCCGACATCCTAAAGTGACCAGCTTTTCATAGATGACAGCCTTGGATGTGAAGAGATCGGTGTAGAATCTCAGACGTTCTTCTTATGTTTCTACTCTGTCCATCAAGCTAGTCCCATCTGGTGTTTCCTTTAGAGCCATCAGAAACATTGTCACACTGTAAAGGTCAGACCCGTGGCAACAACTGCCGTCAAGGATGAAGATATCTTTTCATGTACTAAGCCGCAGCCTGTGTGAGGTGTGGTGACCAGTTCTTGCTGTTATTATCTTCCCCAACTCAAACGTCATGTACCCATTTACAGCTGGGTCGACTGAAGGAGCGGTCGTACAGGCACGAACCGCTGCCCAGATTTTTTTTCAGTCTCTCTGTGAAATCAAACCTGGCACGCTATAATCCCAGTCTAGAAATCCATCTCACTGTCAGCTAGGCTACACGCTGCACTGTTACATAGATTTTGTATCTATCAATTTAATCTATGACCATTAGGAGTTTGTTGCAGAAGCTGGCAGGTAAGTACAAATAAATTGGCACTGTTATATTTTTGTTGTAAAACTTTTTCTCCACAGTATGAGAGAACCACTTGTGCAGTCATTGAGCCACAGGAGAGTGTATCGTCTATAGTGGAACTTCTACAGATATACAGAGAGAAAGGAGCCATTTTCAGTAACTGCTGTATGCTTCTCGCCATTCTTGGTCTCCATCCAGGAAGGAAAGAGGTAAGATTTAGTAGAAACTCTATCTGTCCAACCGTGTCAAATTATGAACTATTACTAATCATCTCAGGCTATGTTTTTGAACTTTTGCTTGTTTGAAGTTTTCATATACTAGATCAAGAACATCAAACCAACCTCAGGACCATATCAAGTCATGTTGGATGTCTTTAGATCAGGTACATCAGACCAACCTCAGGACTATATCAAGTTATGTTGGATGTCTCTAGATCAAGGACATCAAACCAACCTCTGGACCATATCAAGTCATGTTGGATGTCTTTAGATCAGGGACATCAAACCAACCTCAGGACCATATCGTCATGTTGAATGTCTCTATCTAGATCAGGGACATCAAACCAACCTCAGAACAATATCAAGTCATGTTGGATGTCTCTGGATCAGGGACATCAAACCAACCTCTGGACCATATCATCATGTTGGATGTCTCTAGATCAGGGACATCAAACCAACCTCTGGACCATATCAAGTCATGTTGGATATCTCTAGATCAGGGACATCAAACCAACCTCAGGACTATATCAAGTCATGTTGGATGTCTTTAGATTAGGGACATCAAACCAACCTCAGGACCATATCAAGTCATGTTGGATGTCTCTAGATCAGGGACATCAAACCAACATCAGGGCCATATCGTCATGTTGGATGTCTCTAGATCAGGGACATCAAACCAACCTCAGGACCATATCGTCATGTTGGATGTCTCTAGATCAGGGACATCAAACCAACTTCAGGACCATGTCAAGTCATGTTGGATGTCTCTAGATCAGGGACATCAAACCAACCTCTGGACCATATCAAGTCATGTTGGATATCTCTAGATCAGGGACATCAAACCAACCTCAGGACTATATCAAGTTATGTTGGATGTCTTTAGATTAGGGACATCAAACCAACCTCAGGACCATATCAAGTCATGTTGGATGTCTCTAGATCAGGGACATCAAACCAACATCAGGACCATATCGTCATGTTGGATGTCTCTAGATCAGGGACATCAAACCAACCTCAGGACCATATCAAGTCATGTTGGATGTCTCTAGATCAGGGACATCAAACCAACCTCAGAACCATATCAAGTCATGTTGGATGTCTCTATCTAGATCAGGGACATCAAACCAACCTCAGAACCATATCAAGTCATGTTGGATGTCTCTGGATCAGGGACATCAAACCAACCTCTGGACCATATCATCATGTTGGATATCTCTAGATCAGAGACATCAAACCAACCTCTGGACCATATCAAGTAATGTTGGATATCTTTAGATCAGGGACATCAAACCAACCTCAGGACCATATCATCATGTTGGATGTATCTAGATCAGGGACATCAAACCAACATCAGGACCATATCAAGTCATGTTGGATGTCTTTAGATCAGGGACATCAAACCAACCTCAGGACCATATCGTCATGTTGGATGTCTCTAGATCAGGGACATCAAACCAACCTCAGGACCATATCAAGTCATGTTGGATGTCTCTAGATCAGGGACATCAAACCAACCTCTGGACCATATCAAGTCATGTTGGATGTCTCTAGATCAGGGACATGAAACTAACCTCAGGACCATATCGTCATGTTGGATGTCTCTAGATTAGGGACATCAAACCAACCTCAAGACCATATCAAGTCATGTTGGATGTCTCTAGATTAAGGACATCAAACCAACCTCAGGACCATATTAAGTCATGTTGGATGTCTCTAGATCAGGGACATAAAACCCACCTCAGGACAATATCAAGTCATGTTGGATGTATCTAGATTAGGGACATCAAACCAACCTCAGGACCATATCGTCATGTTGGATGTCTTTAGATCAGGTATATCAAACCAACCTCAGGACCATATCAAGTCATGTTGGATGTCTCTAGATCAGGGACATCAAACCAACCTCAGAACCATATCAAATCATGTTAGATGTCTCTAGATCAGGGACATCAAACCAACCTCGGGACCATATAATCATGTTGGATGTCTCTAGATTAGGGACATCAAACCAACCTCAGGACCATATCGTCATGTTGGATGTCTCTAGATCAGGGACATCAAACCAACTTCAGGACCATGTCAAGTCATGTTGGATGTCTCTAGATCAGGGACATCAAACCAACCTCTGGACCATATCAAGTCATGTTGGATATCTCTAGATCAGGGACATCAAACCAACCTCAGGACTATATCAAGTCATGTTGGATGTCTTTAGATTAGGGACATCAAACCAACCTCAGGACCATATCAAGTCATGTTGGATGTCTCTAGATCAGGGACATCAAACCAACATCAGGGCCATATCGTCATGTTGGATGTCTCTAGATCAGGGACATCAAACCAACCTCAGGACCATATCGTCATGTTGGATGTCTCTAGATCAGGGACATCAAACCAACTTCAGGACCATGTCAAGTCATGTTGGATGTCTCTAGATCAGGGACATCAAACCAACCTCTGGACCATATCAAGTCATGTTGGATATCTCTAGATCAGGGACATCAAACCAACCTCAGGACTATATCAAGTTATGTTGGATGTCTTTAGATTAGGGACATCAAACCAACCTCAGGACCATATCAAGTCATGTTGGATGTCTCTAGATCAGGGACATCAAACCAACATCAGGACCATATCGTCATGTTGGATGTCTCTAGATCAGGGACATCAAACCAACCTCAGGACCATATCAAGTCATGTTGGATGTCTTTAGATCAGGTACATCAAACCAACCTCAGGACCATATCAAGTCATGTTGGATGTCTCTAGATCAGGGACATCAAACCAACCTCAGGACCATATCAAGTCATGTTGGATGTCTCTAGATCAGGGACATCAAACCAACCTCAGAACCATATCAAGTCATGTTGGATGTCTTTAGATCAGGGACATCAAACCAACCTCAGAACCATATCAAGTCATGTTGGATGTATCTAGATCAGGGACATCAAACCAACCTCAGAACCATATCAAGTCATGTTGGATGTCTCTGGATCAGGGACATCAAACCAACCTCTGGACCATATCATCATGTTGGATGTCTCTAGATCAGAGACATCAAACCAACCTCTGGACCATATCAAGTCATGTTGGATATCTTTAGATCAGGGACATCAAACCAACCTCAGGACCATATCATCATGTTGGATGTATCTAGATCAGGGACATCAAACCAACCTCAGGACCATATCGTCATGTTGGATGTCTCTAGATTAGGGACATCAAACCAACCTCAGGACCATATCGTCATGTTGGATGTCTCTAGATCAGGGACATATCAAGTCATGTTGGATGTCTCTAGATCAGGGATATCAAACCAACCTCAGGACCATATCAAGTCATGTTGGATGTCTCTAGATCAGGGACATCAAACCAACCTCAGCACCATATCGTCATGTTGGATGTCTCTAGATTAGGGACATGAAACCAACCTCAGGACCATATCAAGTCATGTTGGATGTCTTTAGATCAGGGACATCAAACCAACCTCAGGACCATATCAAGTCATGTTGGATGTCTCTAGATCAGGGACATTAAACCAACCTCAGGACCATATCAAGTCATGTTGGATGTCTCTAAATCAGGGACATCAAACCAACCTCAGGACCATATCATGTCATGTTGGATGTCTCTAGATCAGGGACATCAAACCAACCTCAGGACCATATCGTCATGTTGGATGTCTCTAGATCAGGGACATCAAACCAACCTCAGGACCATATCGTCACGTTGGATGTCTCTAGATCAGGGACATCAAACCAACCTCAGGACCATATCGTCACATTGGATGTCTCTAGATCAGGGACAATCAAACCAACCTCAGAACCATATCAAATCATGTTTGATGTCTCAGGTCACCATTAAGACAGTTTTGGGTTGCTGAAGGGTCACATACTTATAATCATTCCTCTTGCACTATGGGGTGTGATCTCTTCTTTTTCTTGTGGCCTATAGTTCCAACAGGATGGGGTAGAGATCAAGGGTTTAACATGTTAAATTCTTTGTGTGTCTATGGTCAAAATGTGTTAGCCAAAACATGAAATTTTCCTTTTATTGATTTCTGATACATCTTCCACCTTCTGTATGATGGTTTCAAAGTTTCTTAAATGTTTCATTTGTTTTAATATCTTGCCCTTAATTCCAGCATTTAATCAACATTTTCTCTTTTTATTGTGACCATTGTTTCTCTTTTGGAAATACTTAGTTAATCCATGATATTAAACTGCTGTCCTTTTCAAACCTTTGCTATCTTTTATAATGGCTGAAATACAACCGATGTTAAAAAGCAGTTTTACAAGAGAACTGTAGCAGACTTTATAAACCTCACATGTTTTAACCCACACATATTTTAACCCACACATATTTTAACCCACACATCACTTTTAACCCAAACAGACATTTTAACCCACACAAATGTTTTAACCAACACAGACATTTTAACCCACATAGATGTTTTAACCCACACAGACATTTTAAACCACATACATTTTAACCCACACAAGCGTTTTAACCCACACAAGCGTTTTAACCCACACAAATGTTTAACCAACACAGACATTGTAACACACACAAACATTTTAACTAACACAGACATTTTAACCCACACAGACGTTTTAACCAACACATACGTTTTAACCCACACAGATGTTTTAACCCACACAGATGTTTTGACCCACACAGATATTTTGACCCACACATATATTTTGACCTATACAGATGTTTTGACCCACATGAGATATTTTGACCTATACAGATGTTTTGACCCACACAGATGTTTTGACCCACACAGATGTTTTGACACACACACATGTTTTGACCCACACAGATGTTTTGACCCACACAGATGTTTTCAACCGAATACACTTTTCCTGTGAAGCTGCTTTTTTTTTTTACCTTGTTTATTTTATTTCAGCCATTTTTGGTGTTGAGTTTGACTAAAGTCATGCTTATATTTGGTTATATTTTACAAGGTAGCACAGTGGTTAATGTACAGTCTTCCCACTCAAGCGATCTGGGTTTGATCCCCGAGTTCGTGCTGTAGTTTTTTTTCAAATCGCAAAAAAAAAAGGTTCCCCGAGTTGACCGAGTCTTCAAAATTTGGTACCAGACCAATCTGGGAAAGTAAAGGCAGCCAGTGTGATCACCTTTAGTATGTCGTGGGTCAGGATCATATGGACCCAACACCATATTCCCATTGTGCCGCACAGACGTATAAACAGGATCTTGAATTTACTTTATTACACTAATGTGTAATGTCACTCATGTTGCAGACTACTGGATGCAACTTGGTGGGCCACATGTAACCCATATATGACCATAACCTCGTTGTTAAATGATTATTTTCTCCTTCATGGTTCCCCGGAACATATATTTGGTATAAAAGATGAGACTTACCCATTTTTGGGTACACCAGTACATCCTTTAAATTGTCACAAAACATTGGTAGTGTTCCCAACCAGATCCTCATATCTGTTAGTTTCCATTACAAACGCATTAAAACATCTACATAAGCAAACTAAACAGACCGACCTCAGAAAAGTCCATTGCAACAACTTGCAACTTCCATCACCCTCAATAATGGAATAACCTTACAAATCCATTTTAAACAGAAAAAATTGTTTCAAAATTGTCTAAAGTCCAAATAGCCATTGTATTTTTATTGGGGCAGACAGAAGTGGTCTCGTTTTTTATTCAGTCGTTTCTATAGCAAAACTGGTGTTAACACAACAAATTCATATATGACTATGCAGAGACAATGCCCCACGTAAATTTTTCTGCCAATGGTTCAGTAAAAGTTAACATAATGAGGATATAAGATATGGCACAGCTATGTCTAGTCATCTGCATACCACATTCACAATCTGTAATAAGCAGTGTCCCATTTTGTTCTATTCTGAAGGAAATCTTGAGACATCCACTCATTGTAGATCGACTTCAGAGCATCCATGCCCTTACCCTTCGTAAACAGCGAGCACATCAAAATCGGCAAGTAACACAAGCCAAAATGGCAGCACTGAGAAGCTTCAACTGTACATTACCATTGCTGACACCATCTAAATCTAAGTATCGAGGGATCCAACCAGACTGGGCTCTAGCAAGAGACGGCATCAAGGATTTGGAGGATCCATTAGCTGCTGTGACATATGTCATGGGAGTCTTGCAAATAAGACCGAAAATGTGAATGTTTTGCTTGTGCTTGTCTCTCTATTCTTGTTTGTCCTTAACCTAACCTCCTCTCTCTCTCTCTTTCTATATATATATATATATATATATCTCTCATCCCCTCCCTTTCTGTTTTGTTGTTTTTTAACAGAATCAATAAATTGGCCAATGATTGTCCAACTACGTTAATGCTCTGTTTAGTTCCGTTAGCAAAGCCTGCAAATGAATATCAATTTTCCCATGATGAGGAACTATGGGTTTAACCACTGTTTTTACAAATTATATGACCATTGGTTCTTTCTTCCCGTCTGTCCTATATTTGTGTATGGCAAATCAAATAATTAGCCTAAGTTGTACATGTAATTATTTTTCTAACTGTAAATAAGACATCTTTAAGTACATGCGTACCCTGATTTATGGTGCTTTGCTATACTGGTGCTATTGTAAGAATAAAAAAGCCATTATTATCTAGATTAGGCAAAGGATGGTATTCTTACTTGCATCCTCTTCTATACTTTCTCAGATTGTTCTGGTACTCAGGGGCCTAGGTTCACCAAACAAATCATCATTATTATATACATCACATTTTGTATTGCTGTGTATAATTAATACAACTTTATTAACGGCACTCAGTATAAAACACATCCATGGACCTCATTAGCTAAAGATGTTACTGCATTAATTGCATCTCATGATCGGCTTTTAACAGATAAAGATTTGTTTTGACTTGAAGGTCGAAGGTTGCAACTTGAAATGAATGCTGCTGATGAGAATTCAGTTACCATTTTGGAAATGTCTTCAGAAGAATTGCAAAAGTACGTTTCCTCTGCTGAAAGGGATTGTTGAACATCATCACATATTACATGGAAATTGTTGAAGAAAGGAAACATCAATCCATTAATAAAGTGTCACAGCCCATCACAACCTGCATTAGCTTCTTCATTCAGCTCCACCATCAAAATGAATAATCTTTGAAGGCTCAAGAGGAGGAATGAATCTCCACTGCTTTCTTCAGCCTTCATTCAATAATAAGCTTTAATTTTTAAATATTCATTCATTTGTCACCATAAACGGAAAAAAAAATTTGTTAAGCTTTTTTGATCTTGCCATATATAGTAGATACGTGCCTGACAGTTCAAGGCATGAGCTGTAACTTATATAGTTGTTTTCTAAACCAAATTTATGAATGTTGAACAAAATGAGCTAAAATTGTGATTAATCGATTCTATGACAAGACATGTATTCATAATAAAAATATATTTTGTGTGAAGCAATGTATGGCTGTTGTTTGCTAATGCCCACAATGAGTAGGCTACTCTTTTGTGCGCCATGAAAAGGACGTTAATTGGCGGGTTAAAGTAGCTTTCCTCACATCCTGAGTGTGCTGAGGAAGATGGGCCGTGGTCCTCCAGGCGGTTGTGCTATTCTTGGCTTCATCTGCGTGTCACTAACTACGTGGGGGATCACATCAATCCCTCACCTCATTAGCCAAAACGGCCTGTTTCCAGAGAAGGCTACTAGTAAGCCGAGGTGAGGGTCTTGGCCAGTATGTTTTGCCTGATCCTGACTAACATGTCTGATCAGTACGTTTTGTCTAACTAGATGTTAGTCTTCCTCCCCATAATGTGTGGTGGATTTGTATCTTTTTACTTAAACGTGAATTTATATGTTAGCTTTATATGATCCATAGCATTATTACATAACTAATCATCTGTGTCCTTGTCAGAATCAGATGTGGAGCTTTATAATGAATAATCCAAATACATTATCACTGACTGACCTGATCAAATAATGTAATTTCTTGGCCCTTGAAGTTCTAATTCCATTGCGCAAAAAGTCACAAGTTTAAAATGTTAACAAAGACATAAGTACTAATGAAACTGAAAGGACACTTCATTAAACAAAAGCTATTCCAAATACCAAAATGTCATTACTAATGTGAAACATGGGAAATATAGATTAAATCAGCCAAATTGGGACTGAATACTAACATGAAGAAAACCAAGCTCCTTAAAATTAATGATCAATAAAGAACCAATCATGCTGGGTGAAGATCTGTTGGAAGAGGTGAATGTCTTTAGCTATTTGAGCAGCACAATTGACATGGAGTAAATATGCAGGGGTTCTCTGTGGCAAAGTGGTCAAGCCGTTTGCCTCGTGTTCAGACGGTCGGGGTTCGGATTCGAACTGTGACAGTCAGTCCATGATGTAAATTTTTTCAGGAGATTCCTGGGTTCATCGCTAGAGCTACGGAGTTCGTGCTTTGTGCGATGCTCTCGACAAATGGGGTACCCCATCTGTCGAGAGAGACCGAGCTAAATGGGGAAAACCCGAGGCGATGAAGTCGAGCCCTTGCTTAAAGTTTTTTTTGTTTTTGTTTTTATCTCAAAATACGCAGATATAAAGAACAGAATTGGAAAGCCATGAATGGCACTTCTGACACTAAATAATATGTCGGAAAATGTGATGATTTTGTTGAAAATTTGAATTTTCAGCTTTGCATTCCTCCAGTAAAATGTGAATGTAGTGAAAATCATTACACCTAATAAGCTGATATTTTAGGAACATCTTTCCACATGTATTATCTTTGTTTGGAAACTATTGTCTTGTTCAGGTTTGGATAAATAGCAGACTTATTGATTTCTGAGTAAACATTTTGTTTTTGGGGTTGTTAGCTAAACTGTCACTGTAACTTCTTGTACACTAATCTGCATCCCCACATACAGGATTTCTTGATTCCATTCTATTCATCATTCAATATTTTACTATATAAAATGTAACATCGATCCCTCACCTTGTTAGCCAGACTGTCATAAAAACAGCCCGTTTCCAGGAAAGGCTACAAGGAAGCTAATGTGAGGGTCTTGGCCAGTATGTTTTGCCTGACCAGACGTTAGTCTTCCATCCCATGCATAAATTGTAAACACTCACACTGGTGTTGATTGGGGCTTTCATTTTTGAGCACTTTTTGATGCTGTGTTTGAGTTCCAGGGGTCCAAAATATTCTAGAATGAATGAGCTAACCCTTTGAATCTATGGCATCGATAAACTAGTGTGTGTGTGTGTGTGTAAATACCCCTCTCACCGAGCCACCCATGATGGGTGGGCTTATTTCAGGATGTACTGCTTAGGTTTTGGCCATAATATCATGACATCTACACAGTACACACATTTTTGGAGATAACAAATATGACAGCATCCAGGAAATTGTGCCGATGAATTTGGTGATTTTCATAATGGAAAGTAGTTTTGAAAATTTGGGAAATGACAGTTCAAAAAGGCTATTAGACGGAACAAGTTGTTGAAAGTATTCTCAAGGAACCGGCGGCTGATAAATTGGATTTAGATGGTGTGTATTCGTTCTTCTTCATCGTTTATTCTCAAACTCTCGCTAGCAAGCCCTAAAAAGGGCTTTGCAATTAGCAGGATGTCCAAAGAATGGAATGTGTTGTGTTGTAGTTTACAGCTTGACTGTGATATTTGCTCCTTTCAGTCCAACACATCTGACTTAGCAGGATATTTTTTGGTACCAGGTTAGCCTTCCCTCTTTGATACCTTCTTCTTAGCCAGTCTACTTTGTTATGCCGGATCACTACATGGAGGCGTAGAAGGGTCTTGTCAGCTCTGGTTCACTGGCCCTGACGCTAGCAGTCAGCTATGGTTCACTGGCCCTGACGCTAGCAGTCAGCTTTGTGTCGCTGACCGCTCAGCATCTAGACTATTCTTAAAAGGACAAGTGATTATTTGAATGATGGCACGTGTGATCAAGCTAGAACTGCTCCTTTAAATGTAGTCATCATGGCATACACAAGAATCACTCTCGCTATCTCTCCCTCTCTCTCTCTCTCTCTCTCTCTCTCTCTCTCTCTCTCTCTCTCTCTCCTCTCTCTCTCTCTTGTGTGTTTGCATCTCACTCATTAAAAAGTGGATCGCATGATTTATCCTAGAAAACTGCTATTTTTGTATATAATTTTATTGGGTTTTTTTCACTGCAGCTGTTATATTTTTAGTTTTATAAATCAATTTGTTTACTCATTACTGATCTGTAATAATAAAAAAACCACGACTTGTTTCTTAACTGAGTTTGAGTGTTTAAGTAGATAACCAATCAGCAGGTAAAAACTACAGGTACCAGGTATTTAATATGAAGGTGAAAAGTAGATTATCAACCAACAGTACATTTAATAGAATATTTTAAACAAATAGACTCACTGTAAACTTTTAAGAATGTCATAAAGGTATTTAAAGTGGGTTGTACATGGGGCCGGAATAACAATATGAAACCTATGGTGGAAAGCCTAAGCAAAGCAATAATGCAAGCAGCCACCGAAACCATCCCAAGAGGGGCAAGGAAAAACTACAAGCCATATTGGAATGATGAATTGCAGAAAGCGGAAGACGAAGTCTCAAATGCTAGGAACATGGCAGAGAGAACAATCTATGGAGGCAAATATCGCCCTCAAGGCTATCACGGCGAAATACAAAAGAACACTAAACCATATAACAAGAGACAGCTTGAAAAACAAAACAGAAAGCCTCAATTTAGATAAAGAAGGGAACAAACTATCGAAGTTAGTCAGAGCCATGAATGACGAAACACCATCAAATAAACAAATTACCATCAAGCAGGGCGACAACATGCTTACTGGAAAAAAAGCAGCAAACGCCTTTATAGAACATTATGCCAGAGCAAACCACATTGATGTCCCTACAGACAGGCACACAGACATTAGTGAAGAACAAAATAGCCACAACAACATCAATATGGCACCAGAGGAGCACATGATGGCAAAACTAACAATGAATGAAATGAATGAGGCCATGAGAACTTTAAAGAAAAAGAAATCTCCCGGAAAAGATGGGGTATAAACGAAATGCTGATGGGGTTGAGCCAAACAGCAAAGAGGAAGTTACTATCAGTCCTGAACCAAAGCTGGAAAAGGGGAATTGTACCTTAGGCATGGAAAGACGCTGTACTTATACCAGTACCAAAGAAAGAAAAAGATAGAACAGATCCAAATGGATACAGGCCTATCAGTCTACTGAGCTGTGTAGGAAAACTGATGGAACGTATGATACACACCAGACTGATGTGACATCTGGAAGAAAAACACATACTAATTTCACAGCAAGCAGGCTTTAGGCAGCACAGATCCACTGAGGACCAGATCACTCTCATAGCCCAGGAAATAGAGGATGCTTACCAGGAGGAAAAAAAACACAGTAGCGGTTTGGGTGGATTTAGAGAAGGCATTTGACAAGGTGTGGAAAGAGGGACTTAAAGTCAAGCTACGAAGAAGTGAAGATTGTGGGAAAATGTACAGATGGATCAGCCACTACCTCGAAAAAAGAACAGCCAGAGTTCAAGTACAAGGGCAGATGAGCAAAAAGGTGACACTTGAGCAGGGAGTACCCCAAGGGGAAGTACTGTCACCCACACTTTTTCTGGTGTATATAAACAACATCACAGAGAATATACCAAGAAGAGTCCACAGCTCCATGTTTGCAGACGATCTGGCTATGTGGACCTAGGAAAAAAATCTTACCATAGCAAGCAATCGGATGCAGCAGGCCCTAACATCGTTGGAGGAGTGGGTGAACTCATGGCTGGTCAAAATAAATGAGGAAAAAACAACATGTACGATATTCTCGCTTTCAAACAAACCCCAGAACGCCAAAATAAGTCTTAACGGCAAATATCTGCGGCCAATCGACAACCCAAATTACCTGGCGCATGACATGGAAAAGTCAGATCGAGAGAAACTGAATGAGAGCCAGACAAAGAATGGCAATCATGAGGAAAATGGCTGGCACAAGCTGGGAAGCAGACGAAAGTATACTAAAGAAACTGTACACTGGAAGAGTGAGACCAGTTCTCGAGTATGGCATTGCAGCATGGACAATAGCAGCAAAGGCGAACTTTGATAAATTAGCAAACTTCAAAACCAAGCCACGAGAGTTTATAACAGGAGGCATGAAGTCAACGCCAATTGTAGAACTTGAAAAGATTACAAATCTGCAATCCATGACCGACAGAAGAGACTGCAGAGCCCAGCAGCAAGCAGAGAAACTCAGAAGACTGACAGACCACCCAATGCATCAGAGACTAAATGGATTTGAAAATGGGAAACTAAAGCAGAGAAACTTTGCAGAAATAGCCAAAGCAAAGATGAGCGAAGAACCTATAAACACATTAACAACACCAAAGCCCATCCCTACTGTACGCAAACCTACATGGAAGCAGCATATCATTCCGGAGGTGGTAGAAAATATACCAGATATTGGAAACAAGAACAACCAGACTGAAAAAGAAAGAAGAGACATAACCCTGAGGTACATAAGGAAAAACTACCCAAGCAGGGACTGGACCCATGCATACACCAACGGTTCTGTAACAAACACAACACAGAACGGAGGGGCAGGGGTATTCCTGAACCTACCAAATGGTAAAAAAATAACACTGTCAGTGGTAACGGAAAAATACTCAAGCAATTTCAGAGCGGAGGCACTGAGGGCTGCAGCAGAAGCAATGCTGACAGGCAAAAGAAATGAAAGCCAGATAGTCTTGTTTACAGATGCCCTGGCCGTAGTCACAGCACTAAAAAGCCAGAAAAATACCGAACTTAATGATTTAAGAGCAATACTCTGTCAACTATGCCAGCAGTCCGCACCATAAAGAGTAGTGGTACAGTGGGTTCCATCCCACTGTAACATTCAAGGCAACGAAGAGGCAGACAGACTGGCAAAAGAAGGTGCAACACTACCACAGCCAGATTCTAGTGTGACCTACGAAGAGTCCAAAAGGCTTATTAGAGCCAGATACATGGCCAAATAGGAAACAGAACATACTGGCTACACAAAAAAACGATGCTTATTACCAGTTGAACAGAAGAGAGCAGGTCGTGGTCTTCAGACTCCGCACAGGCCACAACAGACTGAGGTACCACCTTTTCAAGAAACTGAAGATAGGTGGCACTGACGAATGCACTTGTGGTACCGGGAAAATGACCGCTGAACATCTGCTGCAAAACTGCCCGACATACGAGGACCAGAGAAAGCACATGTGACCATCACCAGTGGCAACACTAGACAAGCTCTATGGCAGTGTCGACAGCCTCATGATGACGTTTGGCAGCGTACGAAGAAGAAGAAGTACATGGGGCTAGCAATCTCATATAAAAACCATTGCTATTGAAAACTCTGTAAATTCTCAGATTCAGGCCAGCTGTGATGGTGACCATATGCTTCACTTGGGTAAAATACAAGTGAATCAAAAAAATGTCGGCACATTATCACAATGTGATAACTTTGGTACATAATGTTGTACTTTGAGTTCCCATTAATGTATATTATACATATACGGTACTAACATCTGGCAGGCAATTCTGTGCTAAATGCGTGAAGCGATCAAAGATATTGTCACAAATTCAATACTATCCAACTCTGTGTTTATACTCTGCACTTGGAGGCGGAAGATATAGCAGTGAATGAACTGACAGCAGCCAGTGACAGTGGCATCAGGGTCAGTGAACCATAGCTGACCACGACCGTATTCCGTCTCCAAGTGTCGGCCATGGAAACAGGTTGCACTTATATAATCTGGCTAAGAGAAAATAGATCAGAAAGGGAAGATAAACTCGATCCCCAAAAATGCCTTGCCAAAACCAGATGTCTGGCCAAAAGGCATAGCATCGATATGAACAACTGCACGTCACTTTCAATGAAGAGAGATGCACGGCACTTATTGTTCACTGCACACAATGCCATCTAGTCCTGCAAACGTACATTTTTCTTGTTCTCTGTCATTTTGCGCTGCCTTCAGTCTGAAAATAACTGCTTCATGGTAACGACCTTTAGACATGCACTCTACTGACTGAAGGGCTAGGAAGTAACTTGACCACATCCTTGCTTTTCATATGCGCAACCAGCGACGCATCCTCTGTATCCAGTGGTTCGATCTCGTCCGTAATGTCGAGGTGTCCGCAAAGACGAGTCTTCCCTCCATCTCGGACACTCTGGCCCACCGCCGCCTGTCTGTTGGTCACGTGGTTCGACTGGACCAGGAAGTACTGGCTCACCAGATAATGTCCTAGTCTGCTATGTGTAACAAGACTCCCACCAGCCAGCTGGAAGCGTGGGAGGTGCAGTCCCCTTTCTACATGGCTCCGACAGATAGCAGTCTCTCCTTCGGCAGTGAACGAGGTTTGGCTACAAGCCCCAGCAGTTGGATATGGTAGTGGTCGAACCCTACAAACCTCAGTACTTAGACATGATAGTGGTCGATCCCTACAAGCCTCAGCTGTTGGACATGGTAGAGGTCGATCCCTACAAGCCTCAACTGTTGGACATGGTAGTGGTCGATCCCTACAAGCCTCAGTTGTTGGACATGGTAGTGGTCGATCCCTACAAGCCTCAACTGTTGGACATGGTAGTGGTCGATCCCTACAAGCCTCAGCTGTTGGACATGGTCGATCCCTACAAGCCTCAGCTGTTGAACATGGTAGTGGTCGATCCCTACAAGCCTCAGCTGTTGGACATGGTAGTGGTCGATCCCTACAAGCCTCAGCTGTTGGACATGGTCGATCCCTACAAGCCTCAGCAGTTGGACATGGTAGTGGTCGATCCCTACAAGCCCCAGCTGTTGGACATGGTAGAGATAGATCCCTATAAGCCTCAGCAGTTGGACATGGTAGTGATCGATCCCTACAAGCCTCAGCTGTTGGACATGGTCGATCCCTACAAGCCTCAGCTGTTGGACATGGTCGATCCCTACAAGCCTCAGCAGTTGGACATGGTAGTGGTCGATCCCTACAAGCCTCAGCTGTTGGACATGGTAGTGGTCGATCTCTACAAGCCTCAGCAGTTGGACATGGTCGATCCCTACAAGCCTCATCTGTTGGACATGGTCGATCCCTACAAGCCTCAGCAGTTGGACATGGTAGTGGCCGATCCCTACAAGCCTCAGCTGTTGGAAATGGTCGATCCCTACAAGCTTCAGCTGTTAGACATGGTAGTGGACTATCCCTACAAGCTTCAGCTGTTGGACATGGTCAATCCCTACAAGCCTAAGCAGTTGGACATGGTAGTGGTCGATCCCTACAAGCCTTAGCAGTTGAATATGGTAGTGGTCGATCCCTACAAGCCTCAGCTGTTGGACAAGGTAGTGGTTGATCCCTACAAGCCTCAGCAGTTGGACATGGTCGATCCCTACAAGCCTCAGCAGTTGGACATGGTAGTGGTTGATCCCTACAAGCCTCAGCTGTTGGACATGGTAGTGGTCAATCCCTACAAGCCTCAGCAGTTATACATGGTAGTACTCGATCCCAACAAGCCTCAGCTGTTGGACATGGTCGATCCCTACAAGCCTCAACTGTTGGACATGGTAGAGGTCGATCCCTACAAACCTCAGTACTTAGACATGGTAGTTGTCGATCCCTACAAGCCTCAGCTGTTGGACATGGTAGAGGTCGATCCCTACAAGCCTCAACTGTTGGACATGGTAGTGGTCGATCCCTACAAGCCTCAGCTGTTGGACATGGTAGTGGTCGATCCCTACAAGCCTCAACTGTTGGACATGGTAGTGGTCGATCCCTACAAGCCTCAGCTGTTGGACATGGTCGATCCCTACAAGCCTCAGCAGTTGGACATGGTAGTGGTCGATCCCTACAAGCCTCAGCTGTTGGACATGGTCGATCCCTACAAGCCTCAACTGTTGTACATGGTAGAGGTCGATCCCTACAAACCTCAGTACTTAGACATGGTAGTGGTCGATCCCTACAAGCCTCAGCTGTTGGACATGGTAGAGGTCGATCCCTACAAGCCTCAACTGTTGGACATGGTAGTGGTCGATCCCTACAAGCCTCAGCTGTTGGACATGGTAGTGGTCGATCCCTACAAGCCTCAACTGTTGGACATGGTAGTGGTCGATCCCTACAAGCCTCAGCTGTTGGACATGGTCGATCCCTACAAGCCTCAGCTGTTGAACATGGTAGTGGTCGATCCCTACAAGCCTCAGCTGTTGGACATGGTAGTGGTCGATCCCTACAAGCCTCAGCTGTTGGACATGGTCGATCCCTACAAACCTCAGCAGTTGGACATGGTAGTGGTCGATCCCTACAAGCCTCAGCTGTTGGACATGGTAGTGGTCGATCCCTACAAGCCCCAGCTGTTGGACATGGTAGAGATAGATCCCTATAGGCCTCAGCAGTTGGACATGGTAGTGGTCGATCCCAACAAGCCTCAGCTGTTGGATATGGTCGATCCCTACAAGCCTCAGCTGTTGGAAATTGTCGACCCCTACAAGCCTCAGCAGTTGGACATGGTAGTGGTCGATCCCTACAAGCCTCAGCTGTTGGACATGGTAGTGGTCGATCTCTACAAGCCTCAGCAGTTGGACATGGTCGATCCCTACAAGCCTCAGCTGTTGGACATGGTCGATCCCTACAAGCCTCAGCAGTTGGACATGGTAGTGGCCGATCCCTACAAGCCTCAGCTGTTGGAAATGGTCGATCCCTACAAGCTTCAGCTGTTAGACATGGTAGTGGACGATCCCTACAAGCCTCAGCTGTTGGACATGGTCGATCCCTACAAGCCTCAGCTGTTGGACATGGTCGATCCCTACAAGCCTCAGCAGATGGACATGATAGTGGTCGATCCCTACAAGCCTCAGCTGTTGGACATGGTAGTGGTCGATCCCTACAAGCCTCAGCTGTTGGACAAGGTAGTGGTTGATCCCTACAAGCCTCAGCAGTTGGACATGGTCGATCCCTACAAGCCTCAGCAGTTGGACATGGTAGTGGTCGATCCCTACAAGCCTCAGCCGTTGGACATGGTAGTGGTCAATCCCTACAAGCCTCAGCAGTTGGACATGGTAGTACTCGATCCCAACAAGCCTCAGCTGTTGGACATGGTCGATCCCTACAAGCCTCAACTGTTGGACATGGTAGAGGTCGATCCCCACAAGCCTCAGCTGTTGGACATGGTCAATCCTTACAAGCCTCAGCTGTTGGACATAGTAGTGGTCGATCCCTACAAGCCTCAGCTGTTGGACATGGTCGATCCCTACAAGCCTCAACTGTTGGACATGGTCGATCCCTACAAGCCTCAGCTGTTGGACATGGTAGAGGTCGATCGCTACAAGCCTCAGCTGTTGGATATGGTCGTGGTCGATCCCTACAAGCCTCAACTGTTGGACATGGTCGATCCCTACAAGCCTCAGCTGTTGGACATAGTCGATCCCTACAAGCCTCAGCAGTTGGACTTGGTAGTGGTCGATCACTACAAGCCTCAGCTGTTGGACATAGTAGTGGTTGATCCCTATAAGCCTCAGCTGTTGGAAATGGTCGATCCCTACAAGCCTCAGCTGTTGGACATGGTCGATCCCTACAAGCCTCAGCTGTTGGACATGGTCGATCCCTACAAGCCTCAGCTGTTGGACATGGTCGATCCCTACAAACCTCAGCTGTTGGAAATAGTAGTGGTCGATCCCTACAAGCCTCAGCTGTTGGACATGATCGATCCCTACAAGCCTCAGCTGTTGGACATGGTAGAGGTCGATCGCTACAAGCCTCAGCTGTTGGATATGGTCGTGGTCGATCCCTACAAGCCTCAACTGTTGGACATGGTCGATCCCTACAAGCCTTAGCAGTTGGACATGGTAGTGGTCGATCCCTACAAGCCTCAGCTGTTGGACATGGTAGTGGTCGATCCCTACAAGCCTCAGCTGTTGGACAAGGTAGTGGTTGATCCCTACAAGCCTCAGCAGTTGGACATGGTCGATCCCTACAAGCCTCAGCAGTTGGACATGGTAGTGGTCGATCCCTACAAGCCTCAGCTGTTGGACATGGTAGTGGTCAATCCCTACAAGCCTCAGCTGTTGGACATGGTTGATCCCTACAAGCCTCATCTGTTGGACATGGTCGATCCCTACAAGCCTCAGCTGTTGGACATGGTAGTGGTCGATATCTACAAGCCTCAGCAGTTGGACATGGTGGATCCCTACAAGCCTCAGCTGTTGGACATGGTCGATCCCTACAAGCCTCAGCAGTTGGACATGGTAGTGGCCGATCCCTACAAGCCTCAGCTGTTGGAAATGGTCGATCCCTACAAGCTTCAGCTGTTGGACATGGTAGTGGACGATCCCTACAAGCCTCAGCTGTTGGACATGGTCGATCCCTACAAGCCTAAGCAGTTGGACATGGTAGTGGTCGATCCCTACAAGCCTTAGCAGTTGGACAGGGTAGTGGTCGATCCCAACAAGCCTCAGCTGTTGGCCATGGTAGTGGTCGATCCCTACAAGCCTCAGCTGTTGGACAAGGTAGTGGTTGATCCCTACAAGCCTCAGCAGTTGGACATGGTCGATCCCTACAAGCCTCAGCAATTGGACATGGTAGTGGTCGATCCCTACAAGCCTCAGCTGTTGGACATGGTAGTGGTCAATCCCTACAAGCCTCAGCAGTTGGACATGGTAGTACTCGATCCCTACAAGCCTCAGCTGTTGGACATGGTCGATCCCTACAAGCCTCAACTGTTGGACATGGTAGAGGTCGATCCCTACAAGCCTCAGCTGTTGGACATGGTCAATCCCTACAAGCCTCAGCTGTTGGACATAGTAGTGGTCGATCCCTACAAGCCTCAGCTGTTGGACATGGTCGATCCCTACAAGCCTCAACTGTTGGACATGGTCGATCTCTACAAGCCTCAGCTGTTGGACATGGTAGAGGTCGATCGCTACAAGCCTCAGCTGTTGGATATGGTCGTGGTCGATCCCTACAAGCCTCAACTGTTGGACATGGTCGATCTCTACAAGCCTCAGCAGTTGGACTTGGTAGTGGTCGTTCACTACAAGCCTCAGCTGTTGGACATGGTAGTGGTCCATCCCTATAAGCCTCAGCTGTTGGACATGGTCGATCCCTACAAGCCTCAGCTGTTGGACATGGTCGATCCCTACAAGCCTCAGCTGTTGGACATGGTCGATCCCTACAAGCCTAAGCTGTTGGACATGGTCGATCCCTACAAGCCTCAGCTGTTTGACATAGTAGTGGTCGATCCCTACAAGCCTCAGCTGTTGGACATGGTCGATCCCTACATACCTCAACTGTTGGACATGGTCAATCCCTACAAGCCTCAGCTGTTGGACATGGTAGAGGTCGATCGCTACAAGCCTTAGCTGTTGGATATGGTCGTGGTCGATCCCTACAAGCCTCAACTGTTGGACATGGTCGATCCCTACAAGCCTCAGCTGTTGGACATGGTCGATCCCTACAAGCCTCAGCAGTTGGACTTGGTAGTAATCGATCACTACAAGCCTCAGCTGTTGGACATGGTAGTGGTCGATCCCTATAAGCCTCAGCTGTTGGACATGGTAGTGGTCGATCCCTACAAGCCCCAGCTGTTGGACATGGTAGAGATAGATCCCTATAGGCCTCAGCAGTTGGACATGGTAGTGGTCGATCCCTACAACCCTCAGCTGTTGGACATGGTCGATCCCTACAAGCCTCAGCTGTTGGAAATGGTCGATCCCTACAAGCCTCAGCAGTTGGACATGGTAGTGGTCGATCCCTACAAGCCTCAGCTGTTGGACATGGTAGTGGTCGATCTCTACAAGCCTCAGCAGTTGGACATGGTCGATCCCTACAAGCCTCAGCTGTTGGACATAGTCGATCCCTACAAGCCTCAGCAGTTGGACATGGTAGTGGCCGATCCCTACAAGCCTCAGCTGTTGGAAATGGTCGATCCCTACAAGCTTCAGCTGTTAGACATGGTAGTGGACGATCCCTACAAGCCTCAGCTGTTGGACATGGTCAATCCCTACAAGCCTCAGCTGTTGGACATGGTCGATCCCTACAAGCCTCAGCAGTTGGACATGGTAATGGTCGATCCCTACAAGCCTCAGCTGTTGGACATGGTAGTGGTCGATCCCTACAAGCCTCAGCTGTTGGACAAGTTAGTGGTTGATCCCTACAAGCCTCAGCAGTTGGACATGGTCAATCCCTACAAGCCTCAGCAGTTGGACATGGTAGTGGTCGATCCCTACAAGCCTCAGCCGTTGGACATGGTAGTGGTCAATCCCTACAAGCCTCAGCAGTTGGACATGGTAGTACTCGATCCCAACAAGCCTCATCTGTTGGACATGGTCGATCCCTACAAGCCTCAACTGTTGGACATGGTAGAGGTCGATCCCTACAAGCCTCAGCTGTTGGACATGGTCAATCCTTACAAGCCTCAGCTGTTGGACATAGTAGTGGTCGATCCCTACAAGCCTCAGCTGTTGGACATGGTCGATCCCTACAAGCCTCAACTGTTGGACATGGTCGATCCCTACAAGCCTCAGCTGTTGGACATGGTAGAGGTCGATCGCTACAAGCCTCAGCTGTTGGATATGGTCGTGGTCGATCCCTACAAGCCTCAACTGTTGGACATGGTCGATCCCTACAAACCTCAGCTGTTGGACATAGTCGATCTCTACAAGCCTCAGCAGTTGGACTTGGTAGTGGTCGATCACTACAAGCCTCAGCTGTTGGACATGGTAGTGGTCGATGCCTAAAAGCCACAGCTGTTGGAAATGGTCGATCCCTACAAGCCTCAGCTGTTGGACATGGTCGATCCCAACAAGCCTCAGCTGTTGGACATGGTCGATCCCTACAAGCCTCAGCTGTTGGACATGGTCGATCCCTACAAACCTCAGCTGTTGGAAATAGTAGTGGTCGATCCCTACAAGCCTCAGCTGTTGGACATGATCGATCCCTACATACCTCAACTGTTGGACATGGTCAATCCCTACAAGCCTCAGCTGTTGGACATGGTAGAGGTCGATCGCTACAAGCCTCAGCTGTTGGATATGGTCGTGGTCGATCCCTAAAAGCCTCAACTGTTGGACATGGTCGATCCCTACAAGCCTTAGCAGTTGGACATGGTAGTGGTCGATCCCTACAAGCCTCAGCTGTTGGACATGGTAGTGGTCGATCCCTACAAGCCTCAGCTGTTGGACAAGGTAGTGGTTGATCCCTACAAGCCTCAGCAGTTAAACATGGTCGATCCCTACAAGCCTCAGCAGTTGGACATGGTAGTGGTCGATCCCTACAAGCCTCAGCTGTTGGACATGGTAGTGGTCGATCCCTACAAGCCTCAGCTGTTGGACATGGTTGATCCCTACAAGCCTCATCTGTTGGACATGGTCGATCCCTACAAGCCTCAGCTGTTGGACATGGTAGTGGTCGATATCTACAAGCCTCAGCAGTTGGACATGGTGGATCCCTACAAGCCTCAGCTGTTGGACATGGTCGATCCCTACAAGCCTCAGCAGTTGGACATGGTAGTGGCCGATCCCTACAAGCCTCAGCTGTTGGAAATGGTCGATCCCTACAAGCTTCAGCTGTTGGACATGGTAGTGGACGATCCCTACAGGCCTCAGCTGTTGGACATGGTCGATCCCTACAAGCCTAAGCAGTTGGACATGGTAGTGGTCGATCCCTACAAGCCTTAGCAGTTGGACATGGTAGTGGTCGATCCCTACAAGCCTCAGCTGTTGGCCATGGTAGTGGTCGATCCCTACAAGCCTCAGCTGTTGGACAAGGTAGTGGTTGATCCCTACAAGCCTCAGCAGTTGGACATAGTCGATCCCTACAAGCCTCAGCAATTGGACATGGTAGTGGTCGATCCCTACAAGCCTCAGCTGTTGGACATGGTAGTGGTCAATCCCTACAAGCCTCAGCAGTTGGACATGGTAGTACTCGATCCCTACAAGCCTCAGCTGTTGGACATGGTCGATCCCTACAAGCCTCAACTGTTGGACATGGTAGAGGTCGATCCCTACAAGCCTCAGCTGTTGGACATGGTCAATCCCTACAAGCCTCAGCTGTTGGACATAGTAGTGGTCGATCCCTACAAGCCTCAGCTGTTGGACATGGTCGATCCCTACAAGCCTCAACTGTTGGACATGGTCGATCCCTACAAGCCTCAGCTGTTGGACATGGTAGAGGTCGATCGCTACAAGCCTCAGCTGTTGGATATGGTCGTGGTCGATCCCTACAAGCCTCAACTGTTGGACATGGTCGATCCCTACAAGCCTCAGCAGTTGGACTTGGTAGTGGTCGTTCACTACAAGCCTCAGCTGTTGGACATGGTAGTGGTCCATCCCTCTAAGCCTCAGCTGTTGGACATGGTCGATCCCTACAAGCCTCAGCTGTTGGACATGGTCGATCCCTACAAGCCTCAGCTGTTGGACATGGTCGATCCCTACAAGCCTCAGCTGTTGGACATGGTCGATCCCTACAAGCCTAAGCTGTTGGACATGGTCGATCCCTACATACCTCAACTGTTGGACATGGTCAATCTCTACAAGCTTCAGCTGTTGGACATGGTAGAGGTCGATCGCTACAAGCCTCAGCTGTTGGATATGGTCGATCCCTACAAGCCTCAGCTGTTGGACATGGTCGATCCCTACAAGCGTCAGCTGTTGGACATGGTCAATCCCTACAAGCCTCAGCTGTTGGACATGGTAGCGGTCGATCCCTACACGCTTCAGCTGTTGGACATGGTAGTGGTCGATCCCAACAAGCCTCAGCTGTTGGACATGGTCGATCCCTACAAGCTTCAGCTGTTGGACATGGTAGTGGTCGATCCCTACAAGCTTCAGCTGTTGGACATCGTCGATCCCTACAAGCCTCAGCTGTTGGACATGGTCGATCCCTACAAGCCTCAGCTGTTGGACATGGTAGTGGTCGATCCTTACAAGCCTCAGCAGTTGGACATGGTCGATCCCTACAAGCTTCAGCTAATGGACATAGTCGATCCCTACAAGCCTCAGCAGTTGGACATGGTAGTGGTCGATCCCTACAAGCCTCAGCTGTTGGACATGGTAGTGGTCGATCCCTACACGCCTCAGCTGTTGGACATGGTAGTGGTCGATCCCTAAAAGCCTCAGCTGTTGGAAATGGTCAATCCCTACAAGCTTCAGCTGTTGGACATCGTCGATCCCTACAAGCCTCAGCAGTTGGACATGGTAGTCGACGATCCCTACAAGCCTCAGCTGTTGGATATGGTAGTGGTCGATCCCTACAAGCCTCAGCTGTTGGACAAGGTAGTGGTCGATCCCTACAAGCGTCAGCAGTTGGACATGGTCGTGGTCGATCCATACAAACCTCAACTGTTGGACATGGTCGATCCCTACAAGCCTCAGCAGTTGGACATGGTAGTGGTCGATCCCTACAAGCCTCAGTTGTTGGACATGGTCGAACTCTACAAGCCTCATCTGTTGGACATGGTCGATCCCTACAAGCCTCAGCTGTTGGACATGGTAGTGAATGATCCCTACAAGCCTCAGCTGTTGGACATGGTAGTGGTAGATCCCTACAAGCCTCAGCTGTTGGGCATGGTCGATCTCAACAAGCCTCAGCTGTTGGACATGGTAGTGGTCGATCCCTAATAGCCTCAGTTGTTGGACATGGTTGATCCCTACAAGCCTCAGCTGTTGGACATGGTCGATCCCTACAAGCCTCAGCTGTTGGACATGGTCGATCTCTACAAGCCTCAGCAGTTGGACATGGTAGTGGTCGATCCCTACAAGCCTCAGCAGTTGGACATGGTAGTACTCGATCCCTACAAGCCTCAGCTGTTGGACATGTTTGATCCCTACAAGCCTCAACTGTTGGATATGGTAGAGCTCGATCCCTACAAGCCTCAACTGTTGGACATGGTCGATCCCTACAAGCCTCAGCTGTTGGACACGGTAGTGGTCGATCCCTACAAGCCTCAGCTGTTGGACATGGTAGTGGTCGATCCCTACAAGCCTCAGCTATTGGACATGGTCGATCCCTACAAGCCTCAGCTGTTGGACATGGTAGAGGTCGATCCCTACAAGCCTCAGCTGTTGGATATGGTCGTGATCGATCCCTACAAGCCTCAACTGTTGGACATGGTCGATCCCTACAAGCCTCAGCTCTTGGACATGGTAGTGGTCGAACCCTACAAGCCTCAGCTGTTGGACATGGTAGAGGTAGATCCCTATAAGCCTCAGCAGTTAGACATATTCGATCCAAACAAGCCTCAGCTGTTGAACATGGTAGTGGTCGATCCCTACAAGCCTGAACAGTTGGACATGGTCGATCCCTACAAGCCTCAGCTGTTGGACATGGTCGATCCTTACAAGCCTCAGCAGTTGGACTTGATAGTGGTCGATCACTACAAGCCTCAGCTGTTGGACATGGTAGTGGTCGATCCCTAAAAGCCTCAGCTGATGGACACGATCGATCCCTACAAGCCTCAGCAGTTGGACATGGTAGTGGTCGATCCCTACAAGCCTCAGCAGTTGGACATGGTCGATCCATACAAGCCTCAGCTGTTGGACATGGTAGTCGACGATCCCTACAAGCCTCAGCTGTTGGATATGGTAGTGGTCGATCCCTACAAGCCTCAGCTGTTGGACAAGGTAGGGGTCGATCCCTACAAGCCTCAGCAGTTGGACATGGTCGTGGTCGATCCATACAAGCCTCAACTGTTGGACATGGTCGATCCCTACAAGCCTCAGCAGTTGGACATGGTAGTGGTCAATCCCTACAAGCCTCAGCTGTTGGACATGGTAGAGGTAGATCCCTATAAGCCTCAGCAGTTAGACATGGTCGATCCCAACAAGCCTCAGCTGTTGAACATGGTAGTGGTCGATCCCTACAAGCCTGAACAGTTGGATTTGGTCGATCCCTACAAGCCTCAGCTGTTGGACATGGTCGAACTCTACAAGCCTCATCTATTGGACATGGTCGATCCCTACAAGCCTCAGCAGTTAGACATGGTAGTGGTCGATCCCTACAAGCCTCAGCTGTGTGACATGGTAGTGATAGATCCCTATAAGCCTCAGCAGTTGGACATGGTAGTGGTCGATCCCTACAAGCCTCAGCTGTTGGACATGGTCAATCCCTACAAGCCTCAGCTGTTGGACATGGTCGATCCCTACAAGCCTCAGCTGTTGGACATAGTAGTGGTCGATCCCTACACGCGTCAGCCGTTGGACATGGTAGTGATCGATCCCTACAAGCCTCAGCTGTTGGACATGGTCGATCCCTACAAGCCTCAACTGTTGGACATGGTAGTGGTCGATCCCTACAAGCTTCAGCTGTTGGACATGGTCGATCTCTACAAGCCTCAGCTGTTGGACATGGTTGATCCCTACAAGCCTCAGCTGTTGGACATGGTAGTGGTCGATCCCTACAAGCCTCAGCTGTTGGACATGGTCGATCCCTACAAGCCTCAGCTGTTGGACATGGTCGATCCCTACAAGCCTCAGCAGTTGGACATGGTAGTGGTCGATCCCTACAAGCCTCAGCTGTGTGACATGGTAGTGATAGATCCCTATAAGCCTCAGCAGTTGGACATGGTAGTGGTCGATCCCTACAAGCCTCAGCTGTTGGACATGGTCGATCCCTACAAGCCTCAGCTGTTGGACATGGTAGTGGTCGATCCCTACAAGCTTGAGCTATTGGACATGGTTGATCCCTACAAGCCTCAGCTGTTGGACATGGTTGATCCCTACAAGCGTCAGCTGTTGGACATGGTAGTGGTCGATCCCTACAAGCCTCAGCAGTTGGAAATGGTCGATCCCTACAAGCCTCAGCTGTTGGACATGGTCGATCCCTACAAGCCTCAGCAGTTGGACATGGTAGTGGTCGATCCCTACAAGCCTCAGCTGTTGGACATGGTAGTGGTCGATCCCTACACGCCTCAGCTGTTGGACATGGTAGTGGTCGATCCCTACAAGCCTCAGCTGTTGGAAATGGTCGATCCCTACAAGCTTCAGCTGTTGGACATGGTAGTGGACGATCCCTACAAGCCTCAGCTGTTGGATATGGTAGTAGTCGATCACTACAAGCCTCAGCTGTTGGACAAGGTAGTGGTCGATCCCTACAAGCCTCAGCAGTTGGACATGGTCGTGGTCGATTCATACAAGCGTCAACTGTTGGACATGGTCGATCCCTACAAGCCTCAGCAGTTGCACATGGTAGTGGTCGATACCTACAAGCCTCTGCTGTTGGACATGGTAGTGGTCGATCCCTACAAGCATCAGCTGTTGAACATGGTAGTGGTAGATCCCTATAAGCCTCAGCAGTTGGACATGGTAGTGGTCAATCCCTACAAGCCTCAGCTGTTGGACATGGTCGAACTCTACAAGCCTCAGCTGTTGGACATGGTCGATCCCTAGAAGCCTCAGCTGTTGGACATGGTAGTGGTCGATCCCTACAAGCCTCAGCTGTTGGACATGGTAGTGGTCGATCCCTACAAGCCTCAGCTGTTGGGCATGGTCAATCTCTACAAGCCTCAGCCTTTGGACATGGTAGTTGTCGATCCCTACAAGCCTCAGCTGTTGGACATGGTCGATCTCTACAAGCCTCAGCTGTTGGACATGGTCGATCTCTACAAGCCTCCGCTGTTGAACATGGTAGTGGTTGATCCCTATAAGCCTTAGCTGTTGGACATGGTCGATCCCTACAAGCCACAGCTGTTGGACATGGTCGATCCCTACAAGCCTCAACTGTTGGACATGGTAGTGGTCGATCCCTACAAGCCTCAGCTGTTGGACATGGTCAATCCTTACAAGCCTCAGCTGTTGGACATGGTAGTGGTCGATCCCTACAAGCCTCAGCTGTTGGACATGGTCGATTCCTACAAGCCTCAGCAGTTGGACATGGTAGTGGTTGATCCCTACAAGCCTCAGCTGTTGGACATGGTAGTGGTCGATCCCTACAAGCCTCAGCTGTTGGACTTGTTGATCCCTACAAGCCTCAGCAGTTGGACATGGTCGATCCCTACAAGCCTCAGCTGTTGGACATGATCGATCCTTACAAGCCTCAGCAGTTGGACTTGGTAGTGGTCGATCACTACAAGCCTCAGCTGTTGGACATGGTAGTCGACGATCCCTACAAGCCTCAGCTGTTGGATATGGTAGTGGTCGATCCATACAAGCCTCAGCTGTTGGACAAGGTAGGGGTCGATCCCTACAAGCCTCAGCAGTTGGACATGGTCGTGGTCGATCCATACAAGCCTCAGCAGTTGAACATGGTCGATCCCTACAAGCCTCAGCAGTTGGACATGGTAGTGGTCAATCCCTACAAGCCTCAGCTGTTGGACATGGTCGAACTCTACAAGCCTCATCTGTTGGACATGGTCGATCCCTACAAGCCTCAGCAGTTAGACATGGTAGTGGTCGATCCCTACAATCCTCAGCTGTGTGACATGGTAGTGATAGATCCCTATAAGCCTCAGCAGTTGGACATGGTAGTGGTCGATCCCTACAAGCCTCAGCTGTTGGACATGGTCGATCCCTACAAGCCTCAGCTGTTGGACATGGTCGATCCCTACAAGCCTCAGCAGTTGGACATGGTAGTGGTCGATCCCTACAAGCCTCAGCTGTGTGACATGGTAGTGATAGATCCCTATAAGCCTCAGCAGTTGGACATGGTAGTGGTCGATCCCTACAAGCCTCAGCTGTTGGACATGGTCGATCCCTACAAGCCTCAGCTGTTGGACATGGTAGTGGTCGATCTTTACAAGCTTGAGCTATTGGACATGGTTGATCCCTACAAGCCTCAGCTGTTGGACATGGTTGATCCCTACAAGCGTCAGCTGTTGGACATGGTAGTGGTCGATCCCTACAAGCCTCAGCAGTTGGAAATGGTCGATCCCTACAAGCCTCAGCTGTTGGACATGGTCGATCCCTACAAGCCTCAGCAGTTGGACATGGTAGTGGTCGATCCCTACAAGCCTCAGCTGTTGGACATGGTAGTGGTCGATCCCTACACGCCTCAGCTGTTGGACATGGTAGTGGTCGATCCCTACAAGCCTCAGCTGTTGGAAATGGTCGATCCCTACAAGCTTCAGCTGTTGGACATGGTAGTGGACGATCCCTACAAGCCTCAGCTGTTGGATATGGTAGTAGTCGATCACTACAAGCCTCAGCTGTTGGACAAGGTAGTGGTCGATCCCTACAAGCCTCAGCAGTTGGACATGGTCGTGGTCGATTCATACAAGCGTCAACTGTTGGACATGGTCGATCCCTACAAGCCTCAGCAGTTGGACATGGTAGTGGTCGATACCTACAAGCCTCTGCTGTTGGACATGGTAGTGGTCGATCCCTACAAGCATCAGCTGTTGAACATGGTAGTGGTAGATCCCTATAAGCCTCAGCAGTTGGACATGGTAGTGGTCAATCCCTACAAGCCTCAGCTGTTGGACATGGTCGAACTCTACAAGCCTCAGCTGTTGGACATGGTCGATCCCTAGAAGCCTCAGCTGTTGGACATGGTAGTGGTCGATCCCTACAAGCCTCAGCTGTTGGACATGGTAGTGGTCGATCCCTACAAGCCTCAGCTGTTGGGCATGGTCAATCTCTACAAGCCTCAGCCTTTGGACATGGTAGTTGTCGATCCCTACAAGCCTCAGCTGTTGGACATGGTTTATCCCTACAAGCCTCAGCTGTTGGACATGGTCGATCCCTACAAGCCTCAGCTGTTGGACATGGTCGATCTCTACAAGCCTCCGCTGTTGAACATGGTAGTGGTTGATCCCTATAAGCCTTAGCTGTTGGACATGGTCGATCCCTACAAGCCACAGCTGTTGGACATGGTCGATCCCTACAAGCCTCAACTGTTGGACATGGTAGTGGTCGATCCCTACAAGCCTCAGCTGTTGGACATGGTCAATCCTTACAAGCCTCAGCTGTTGGACATGGTAGTGGTCGATCCCTACAAGCCTCAGCTGTTGGACATGGTCGATTCCTACAAGCCTCAGCAGTTGGACATGGTAGTGGTTGATCCCTACAAGCCTCAGCTGTTGGACATGGTAGTGGTCGATCCCTACAAGCCTCAGCTGTTGGACTTGTTGATCCCTACAAGCCTCAGCAGTTGGACATGGTCGATCCCTACAAGCCTCAGCTGTTGGACATGATCGATCCTTACAAGCCTCAGCAGTTGGACTTGGTAGTGGTCGATCACTACAAGCCTCAGCTGTTGGACATGGTAGTCGACGATCCCTACAAGCCTCAGCTGTTGGATATGGTAGTGGTCGATCCATACAAGCCTCAGCTGTTGGACAAGGTAGGGGTCGATCCCTACAAGCCTCAGCAGTTGGACATGGTCGTGGTCGATCCATACAAGCCTCAGCAGTTGAACATGGTCGATCCCTACAAGCCTCAGCAGTTGGACATGGTAGTGGTCAATCCCTACAAGCCTCAGCTGTTGGACATGGTCGAACTCTACAAGCCTCATCTGTTGGACATGGTCGATCCCTACAAGCCTCAGCAGTTAGACATGGTAGTGGTCGATCCCTACAATCCTCAGCTGTGTGACATGGTAGTGATAGATCCCTATAAGCCTCAGCAGTTGGACATGGTAGTGGTCGATCCCTACAAGCCTCAGCTGTTGGACATGGTCAATCCCTACAAGCCTCAGCTGTTAGACATGGTCGATCCCTACAAGCCTCAGCTGTTGGACATGGTAGTGGTCGATCCCTACACGCTTCAGCTGTTGGACATGGTAGTGGTCGATCCCTACAAGCCTCAGCTGTTTGACACGGTCGATCCCTACAAGCCTCAGCTGTTGGACATGGTAGTGGTCGATCCCTACAAGCTTCAGCTGTTGGACATGGTCGATCCCTACAAGCCTCAGCTGTTGGACATGGTTGATCCCTACAAGCCTAAGCTGTTGGACATGGTAGTGGTCGATCCCTACAAGCCTCAGCAGTTGGACATGGTCGATCCCTACAAGCCTCAGCAGTTGGACATGGTAGTGGTCGATCCCTACAAGCCTCAGCTGTTGGACATGGTAGTGGTCGATCCCTACACGCCTCAGCTGTTGGACATGGTAGTGGTCGATCCCTACAAGCCTCAGCTGTTGGAAATGGTCGATCCCTACAAGCTTCAGCTGTTGGACATGGTAGTGGACGATCCCTACAAGCCTCAGCTGTTGGATATGGTAGTAGTCGATCCCTACAAGCCTCAGCTGTTGGACAAGGTAGTGGTCGATCCCTACAAGCCTCAGCAGTCTGACATGGTCGTGGTCGATTCATACAAGCCTCAACTTGTCGACATGGTCGATCCCTACAAGCCTCAGCAGTTGGACATGGTAGTGGTCCATCCCTACAAGCCTCCGCTGTTGGACATGGTAGTGGTCGATCCCTACAAGCCTCAGCTGTTGAACATGGTAGTGGTAGATCCCTATAAGCCTCAGCAGTTGGACATGGTAGTGGTCGATCCCTACAAGCCTCAGCTGTTGGACATGGTCGAACTCTACAAGCCTCAGCTGTTGGACATGGTCGATCCCTACAAGCCTCAGCTGTTGGACATGGTAGTGGTCGATCCCTACAAGCCTCAGCTGTTGGACATGGTAGTGGTCGATCCCTACAAGCCTCAGCTGTTGGGCATGGTCGATCTCTACAAGCGTCAGCTGTTGGACATGGTAGTGGTCGATCCCTACAAGCCTCAGCTGTTGGACATGGTCGATCCCTACAAGCCTCAGCTGTTGGACATGGTCGATCCCTACAAGCCTCAGCTGTTGGACATGGTAGTGGTCGATCCCTACAATCCTCAGCTGTTGGACATGGTCAATTCTTACAAGCCTCAGCTGTTGGACATGGTAGTGGTCGATCCCTACAAGCCTCAGCTGTTGGACATGGTCGATTCCTACAAGCCTCAGCAGTTGGACATGGTAGTGATCGATCCCTACAAGCCTCAGCTGTTGGACATGGTAGTGGTCGATCCCTACAAGCCTCAGCTGTTGGACTTGTTGATCCCTACAAGCCTCAGCTGTTGGACATGGTAGTGGTCGATCCCTACAAGCCTCAGCTGTTGGACATGGTCGATTCCTACAAGCCTCAGCAGTTGGACATGGTAGTGGTTGATCCCTACAAGCCTCAGCTGTTAGACATGGTAGTGGTCGATCCCTACAAGCCTCAGCTGTTGGGCATGGTTGATCCCTACAAGCCTCAGCTGTTGGACATGGTCGATCCCTACAAGCTTCAGCTGTTGGACATGGTCGATCTCTACAAGCCTCAGCTGTTGAACATGGTAGTGGTCGATCCCTACAAGCCTCAGCTGTTGGACATGGTCGATCCCTACAAGCCTCAGCTGTTGGACATGGTCGATCCCTACAAGATTCAGCAGTTGGACTTGGTAGTGGTCGATCCCTACAAGCCTCAGCTGTTGGACATGGTCGATCCCTACAAGCCTCAGCTGTTGGACATGGTCGATCCCTACAAGATTCAGCAGTTGGACTTGGTAGTGAATGATCCCTACAAGCCTCAACTGTTGGACATGGTAGTTGTCGATCCATACAAGCCTCGGCTGTTGGACATGGCCAATCCCTACAAGCTTCAGCAGTTGGACATGGTCGATCCCTACAAGCCTCAGCTGTTGAACATGGTAGTGGTCGATCCCTACAAGCCTTAGCAGTTGGACATGGTCGATCCCTACAAGCCTCAGCTGTTGGACATGGTCGATCCTTACAAGCCTCAGCAGTTGGACTTGGTAGTGGTCGATCACTACAAGCCTAAGCTGTTGGACATGGTAGTGGTCGATCCCTACAAGCCTCAGCAGTTGGACATGGTCGATCCCTACAAGCCTCAGCTGTTGGACATGGTCGATCCTTACAAGCCTCAGCAGTTGGACTTGGTAGTGGTCGATCACTACAAGCCTAAGCTGTTGGACATGGTAGTGGTCGATCCCTACAAGCCTCAGCAGTTGAACATGGTCGATCCCTATAAGCCTCAGCTGTTGGACATGGTCGATCCTTACAAGCCTCATCAGTTGGACTTGGTAGTGGTCGATCACTACAAGCTCAGCTATTGGACATGATAGTGGTCGATCCCTACACGCCTCAGCTGTTGGACACGATCGATCCCTACAAGCCTCAGCAGTTGGACATGGTAGTGGTCGATCCCTACAAGCCTCAGCTGTTGGACACGATCGATCCCTACAAGCCTCAGCAGTTGGACATGGTAGTGGTCGATCCCTACAAGCTTCAGCTGTTGGACATGGTCGATCCCTACAAGCCTCAGCTGTTGGACATGGTTGATCCCTACAAGCCTCAGCTGTTGGACATGGTCGATCCCTACAAGCCTCAGCAGTTGAACATGGTCGATCCCTATAAGCCTCAGCTGTTGGACATGGTCGATCCTTACAAGCCTCATCAGTTGGACTTGGTAGTGGTCGATCACTACAAGCTCAGCTATTGGACATGATAGTGGTCGATCCCTACACGCCTCAGCTGTTGGACACGATCGATCCCTACAAGCCTCAGCAGTTGGACATGGTAGTGGTCGATCCCTACAAGCCTCAGCTGTTGGACACGATCGATCCCTACAAGCCTCAGCAGTTGGACATGGTAGTGGTCGATCCCTACAAGCTTCAGCTGTTGGACATGGTCGATCCCTACAAGCCTCAGCTGTTGGACATGGTTGATCCCTACAAGCCTCAGCTGTTGGACATGGTCGATCCCTACAAGCCTCAGCTGTTGGACCTGGTCGATCTCTACAAGCCTCAGCTGTTGGACATGGTAGTGGTCGATCCCTACAAGCCTCAGCTGTTGGACATGGTCGATCCCTACAAGCCTCAGCTCTTGGACATGGTAGTGATCGATCCCTACAAGCCTCAGCTGTTGGACATGGTCGATCCCTACATGCCTCAGCTGTTGGACATGGTCGATCCCTACAACCCCCGCTGTTGGACATGGCCTTCCCTACAAGCCTCAACTGTTGGACATGGTCGTGGTCGATCCCTACAAGCCTCAGCTGTTGGACATGGTCGATCCCTACAAGCCTCAGCAGTTGGACATGGTAGTGGTCGATCCTTACAAGCCTCAGCTGTTGGACATGATAGTGGTCGATCCCTACAAGCCCCAGCTGTTGGACATGGTAGTGATAGATCTCTATAAGCCTCAGCAGTTGGACATGGTAGTAGTCGATCCCTACAAGCCTCAGCTGTTGGACATGGTCGATCCCTACAAGCCTCAGCAGTTGGACATGGTAGTGGTCGATCCCTACACGCTTCAGCTGTTGGACATGGTAGTGGTCGATTCCTACAAGCCTCAGCTGTTGGACATGGTCGATCACTACAAGCCTCAGCAGTTGGACATGGTCGATCCCTACAAGCCCCAGCTGTGGGACATGTAGTGGTCGATCCCTACAAGCCTCAGCTGTTGGACATGGTCGATCCCTACAAGCCTCAGCAGTTGGACATGGTCGATCCCTACAAGCCTCAGCTGTTGGGCATGGTAGTGGTCGATCGACTTAACGGGCCCTAGATGACTAGGCGAACATTATTTTGTAGAATAGATTCGCGTGTTGTTGCAAGGAAAGATGTTGTGGTGATCGATCCATTGGTCGAGCATTAAATAGGCTTCTGAAAAAGAAACCATGCAAGATGTTCATTCCATCTCTAAAGAAAAATCAGAAAATGTATCAAGTGCGAAATGGTGGAATCTTATCTCAATGACATAAGGGGATGAAAGGAAGAACCAGTATGATCGGGTCAGGTGGGACACTGATGGGAAGGATAAAGGTGTCATTACGAGAGATATATAGATTGTGTGTACAAGTCACTTCAGGGAAGACACCCTTGAAGGAAAGGACAAGCGTAAAGTAATTTTGTAGAAAGTTGTCCATCGTTGTCGATGAGGACCGCTGACATCATCCTGTCACAGATTCCCCTTTTGGGTGTTGGTGCGCATGTGGCTGAACAGGCCAATGCGGGCACACGAGGTTTGTAGAAGGTGATGGTGTTCCCGCTGTTCGGAACTTCTGGGTCTCGCGTCTGCTCTGGGCTTTCACAACACGGTCATCTTCGCCGGTAGCTACGCCCGAAGGTAGCTACACCCGATTTGACTGCGCTTCTCCGGTCAGATCTGTTTTGCGCAAGACATTCCCAGCTGTCGATGTCTATTTGGCAACTTTTCAGTGAGTCCTTCAAACCGTCTTTAAAACTTTTCTTTGGGCGCCCTCTCTTGCGCCATCCCTCTCTCAGCTCGCCGTATAGAAGCTTCTTTGGGAGTGCTCGTCTGACATACGGACTAGATGTCCGGCCCATCCTAGTCGTGCTTTTTCTAACAGTGCATGTTAGCCCTCGAGAGAACCTCGATGTCAGTGACACGATCTTGCCATCGGATGTGGAATATTCGCCTCAGGCAACCTGTGTGGAAGTGGTTTAACCTCCTTGCATGTCCAGAACAAACAATTCAGCTTCCGCAAGCGTATAGTAGAGTTGGAACGATGGTTGTACGGTAGACTTTGAGTTTGGTCTTGACGCTGATGCCATGACGTGCCCACACCATTGAGCGCATTCTACCAAAAACTGTGCTGGCCCTTGCTATTCTGCTTGCCACCTCATCGTCGAGGCTGACAGATCTCGACAGCGTGCTGCCCAGATATATGAATTTGTCTATGACATTCAGCGCCTGCCCGTTGACTGTAGTAGTCTCTGGTTTTGTGTACGGCATGCCTGGTGCTGGTTGGTACATGACCTCTGCTTTCTTGGCATTTATGGTCAGTCCAAAGTTTTTGCATGCGGCTGAGAACAGGTCCATTCCAACCTGCATGTTCAGTTCTGAGTTGCTCATTAGAGCGCAGTCGTCAGCAAATACAAGTTCCCTGATTATGTCGCCAGCCACTTTGGGTTTGGCCTTCATTCTTCTGGGACTGAGCAGCTTGCCTTCTGTGCGGTACCTTATGGGTATTCCAAGCTCCAATGATATGAAGGCGCCTGTCATCGTGGCCGCGAACATCATGCTGAACAAGGTCGGGGCGAGTACACATCCTTGTTTTACCCCATCCAGACATAAGAGGCCAAATAATACATCTTAGTAATCAGGAGCGAGTCATGATACGAATCAACGTGAGTGTAAATAAAGAGGACAGCTGTGTCAGTATTCTTAGAGCCGATAGTGCTGGCCAGAAAGGACACAGTTATGTGTGTCATTATTCTTAGAGCCGATGGTGCTGGCCAGACGGGACACAGTTATGTGTGTCAGTATTCTTAGACCCGATTGTGCTGGCCAGAAAGGACACAGTTATGTGTGTCATTATTCTTAGAGCCGATGGTGCTGGCCAGACGGGACACAGTTATGTGTGTCAGTATTCTTAGAGCCGATGGTGCTGGCCAGACGGGACACAGTTATGTGTGTCAGTATTCTTAGAGCCGATGGTGCTGGCCAGACGGGACACAGTTATGTGTGTCAGTATTCTTAGAGCCGATAGTGTTAGCCAGACGGGACACAGTTATGTGTGTCAGTATTCTTAAAGGCATAGTGCTGTTCAGACGGGACACAGTTATGTGTGTCAGTATTCTTAGAGCCGATGGTGCTGGCCAGACGGGACACAGTTATGTGTGTCAGTATTCTTAGAGCCGATAGTGCTGGCCAGACGGGACACAGTTATGTGTGTCAGTATTCTTAGAGCCGATAGTGTTAGCCAGACGGGACACAGTTATGTGTGTCAGTATTCTTAAAGGCATAGTGCTGTTCAGACGGGACACAGTTATGTGTGTCAGTATTCTTAGAGCCGATGGTGCTGGTCAGACGGGACACAGTTATGTGTGTCAGTATTCTTAGAGCCGATGGTGCTGGCCAGACGGGACACAGTTATGTGTGTCAGTATTCTTAGAGCCGATAGTGCTGCCCAGACGGGACACAGTTATGTGTGTATGTATTCTTAGAACCGATGGTGCTGGCCAGACAACAAATACAAATATAGACAATGATGTCGGGATGACTGACTAATGTCAGATATATATGATATCAGAAAAGAACTGGTACCTGTCTTCACCAAAACATCGATAAAGACCTCGGCAGTCCTTCCGCCAACACCTCAATGACATCGCTGAAACCCCGGCACTCTATCAAACAACAACATTGACAGCCAAGGGCATCAGAGTACAGTAACTGTCAGGGAATTTGGCTTCGACAAGTGCTCCTTAGATGACATACACCGGCTCCCCTTATGATCGACACCGGTTCCTATTATACCAACACTAGCTCCCATGAAGATCGACACCGGCTCCTATTACACCGACACTAGCTCCTCTGAAGATCGACACCGGCTCCTATTATACCGACGCAGTTAGGAAAGACAGTTGGTCTGATTGACTTGCTGAAGGCAGATGAAGATTTTTCAGATTTTCAAGTCTATCACTGTATAATTTATCAGCATGCCCTTTCTTCTTCTTCTTCATTCACCAAGGTCCCAGTTTGTCTTACAAAGGACACTGTTGTTTATAAGGCTGTTTTATATACAGCTTTTGTCTCATATCTGTCTCGCGAAGCCAGTATTGTTCTCTCTTTTCCTGCGTGAGCATGTAGTTTTTTTAGGATGTGTTCCACAGTCATGGTATGCTTCCCACATGGACACTTGTCATTTGTCCCAATCCTAATTTTGTTGTAAAGATGACACTTGACTCTGTTATGCCTATTTCTCAGTCTGAAGATGATGACTTGCTCTTCTTTAGTTAAGTTAAAGTAGCTGTCTTCTTTTCAGAAATCGGGGTGTTGATCAGCCCATTTTCCCCTGAAGTTGGTTTTAATTATGGTTTTCAGGTCAGGTCATCCCGTAACCGGTGAGGTCGTTTGGTCACACATGAAGATATCCTCACAACACCACGCCACCCTTCTCTGTCAGCGGCCGCTGCCTGTGCCTCTTCTGGTCGGAGATTGGTCCATTCTTTTATGTTGTCCTCCCACCTCTTTTTTGGGACGGCATCTTTGTCGTCTACCTTGCACCTTTCCGTGGATGATCGTATTTGCAGGACCATTTGATATCCATATCCACATATTCACCAAGCGAGTTTCCTTCTTTTGACAGTTGCCAAGAGGTCGTCAAAATGCCATATTGCTGTTGTAATTCTATCTCGTATTTCCTCATTTGTAACTCGATCTTTGTACGTGACGTTTAAAAGGCTTTGAAAACATCTCCAAGGCCTGTATCCTTCATTGAAGGTCAGCTGTAACTGTCCATGTCTCCACAAGCATAGAGGAATATTGACAGGACCAGTGTACGCATTAATCTGATTTTCGTGCATAGTGCTAACCGTTTATCTTGCCATATTTTGTTAAGCCGTGCAAGCGCCACTATTGTCTGTGCTATTCTGGCCACCTCACATTTTTATACTTCATCACTGACAATCGACCCAAGATATTTAAAACGGTCAACCACTTCGAGTTCTTGACCGTTAGCTTTTATCCTGTTGTTGAAGCCCTTGGCGTTGTTGTTCATTAATTTTGTCTTTCCAGCGTTTATCTCCATACCATAGTCAAGCGTTGTTTCATCGAGTCTTCTGACCCATTCCTGGAGTTCTGCTTCTGAACGCGCCAACATCATCTGCAAAACGAAGGTTGGTAATCGTTCGGCCCCATATCTTGTTAGTACCAACGTGACCTCCAAGTGCCTCACTCATAATTCCCTCAAGGAATATATTGAAAAGAGCTGGAGAGTGTGTCTCACACCAACTGATGTGCGAAACCAGTTCACAAGAACTGCACTGGACGCCTTGTCATACAGGTGTTCAAGGACCGTTTTAATATTTCCGTTGATTTTATACATCCTCATGGATGCCCATAGCGCTTTATGCCATACCCTATCAAACGCCTTCTTAAAATCCACAAACACATGATGCAGTGTTTGCTGCTGTTCTAGATATTTCTCGCTTAGCAGCCTTAAATTAAATATCTGTTCTGTAGTGCTTCTTCCCTGTCTGAACCCTGCTTTGCTCCTCGGCAATGATGTTCTCTGCTTGGAGTTTCAATCGGTCGAGAATTAATCTAAGCATGACCTTGCTAGGGTGGCTGATCAGGCTTATTGTTCTGTAATTTTGGCACAGCTTTAGGTTTCCAGACTTATGTAGCGGTATAACCATAAGTTCCGCCAGTTTCCTGTCCATATTTTGTTGCAGATGTGTGTCAGGCCTTTCACCACTACCTCTCCACCTGCCTGTAAGAGCTCTGCTGGTATATTGTCCACGCCGGCCGCCTTCCCTCTTTTCAATGTCTTTACCGCTGCAGTTACCTCTTCCTTTGTTATCAATTGGTTATCCTCTATATGTGTTGATATTGTGAGGATTGTTTTCTCGGGTTCGTTTCGTCCTTCATAGTTGTATAACTCGGAACAGTACTCTGTCCATCGTGCCAGTACGTCATTTACCTCAGTAAGGCACTTGCCGCTTTTATCCTGGATCATAAAGTTCCTGCCTTGTCTTGGTGTTACCAGTTCTTTGATCACCTTGTATGCTCCTTTAGCGTCATTTCTGTTTAATCTCTCTTCGATGTTTGTACTTTGCTTACATATCCACGCTTCTTTCGCCTCTCTCATCTTTTGTTGTATCGCTTTCTTGACCTCTTTATATCTGCCAACCTCATCAGGTGAATGATTTTGATTTTTCAGTGACCTATCACAAAGGTCTAGAATTTCTTTGGTCACCCATGGCTTCTTTTTTGTTTGGTGGCATCCCATGATCGTTGTTGCTGTATCTATGAGAGCTGCATCATTTATCCCTGAAATTGGCTGTACTTATGGTCTTGGCCTCATTATATGTGATGCAAGGTGTCTCGAGAGTACGTGTGCATTTTTTCGCTGCAGAGCCCAGCAATTTCGCGCTCACGCGTTGTCGGGAATTGATGACGATAGAGTTCGACCAGAACTAGACTACGACCCATTATCAAATAGGTGTATCTTATTACACATATACCAATGTTCCGTCGATAAAACACTTCTTGAACTCATTCGAGTTTTGGAAGAAGATGAAATATCACAGAATATCCGAAGCTGACGTTTCAGCGGCCAGTCACGGCGCTCGACCGGAAGTACACACATACACTGTATGAATACTGTATGTATATGTGTAGGGGTCACTCGTTACCACTGGAGGTGACAAGACGTCTTGCTTACCTTGGAGTCCTTGTCAGTGAGAGACTCAAACAAACATTCAGAAAGAAATGGAGCAGGAGAGGTGGTAAAAGAAAAAGTAGGAAGCCAAGAACAGGGAAAGCTTTTTAGATTTGCCCTGCCCTGCTCAAGCCCAGCCAGCCAAGCAGGAAACTCGTCATCACGCTACCACGACAGCAAATGTGCTGAACGGTGTGGACCGCACAGAACACGGCGAGGCGCTTGAGCAGCTGTGGTTATCCACTGCACCCGAGTTCATATCCAGTCGTCCTGCCTTGTCTTGCCACTGGTTAAAGTTGCATTCGGGTGTGAGAGTGAGGTCGACGAACTGCGCAACCCTTCCTTACTTAAATCAAATTCATCGCGCAAGTCATTCTCTTGTCATTTATCCAGTACTAACACAGTCGAGCCCTGTGACGACGGGCGATCGGCGAAGCAGAGAGCGTAAGTCCACTGAAAAGCTAAACCACAGTCAAAAAGCTGCGTCAGTTGAGGGTCTCCTGGCTGAGCAATACAGCGGATGAAATACATGGATTTGCTGACAATCGTGATCACTGCCTTGCGAAGCGAACTTTCCATGCTTTCACTGCCTGCAAGTATGCAGATCCCAAATCGGACTCGTCAGCCATCTCCGCACCCATCCACGACCCGGATTTACATAATTACTCGACTGGAAAGGTGTAAAAAGTAAAGGTCCTCATCACTCCTGATGGACGAACAACAACAAATATGTGATGCTCAGGTCTGTTTGTGGAGATGCTCCTCCGCACTTTGCTAGTTTGTCTGTAGCTTCATTGCCTTCAATATTGCAGTGGAATGGACCCACTGTATGACCAACCTTGGGTGTTCTGCTGAGACCTGTGTCACTGAGAACACATTGCTCGAGACCTTCATCTTTGTGTTTTAGAGATGCTAATACTGACGCAGCATCAGTCAGGAATACTATGTTTTCTTGGTGGATATCTTTATTATAGATTACAAGCTCAGCTGCGGCTTTCAGTGTTTCTGCTTCTGCATGGAAGTTATTGGAGTATGTTCCCCATTGTTAATACTTAGCTTTTTTTCTTCTCCATTCCTTAGTCTGTAATAGACCCCTCCACCTCCATTGGATGTGGCTTTGTTTAGATGAGCCATCTGTATATACATGTATCCATGTTTCTGGTGGGTATACTCTCCTAAGATATTCTTCTGTAATAAATTTCCTTTCTAAATCTGCCTTGAGTTATCTTTTTCCCTATTCCCTCTATGGTTTCTACCATCTCAGGGGACTTTCCTTTTTCCCATGGTGGGATTTGGGATGTTTGTTTTAGATCTCTAACCACTGCCTGGCTTATGATTTGGTCTGCTCTTGCAAGTTCTTTTGTTTTTTATATGAAGTGGTTTCTCTTTAATCTCCCTCTTCCTATGCGATTTATCCTGTCATATATTGGGTGATCTGGCAATCGTTTGAACTTCTCCCCCTGCTGGGGTGTTTTTTTTTTATCTCTGTGCGTCTCCATACTTTCGAATCGTGTGATGTTCTCCATTGCATTTATTGGAGTTGTTTTCATTGCTCCAGTGCCCTTTGTTGAAAACTGAAAGATGATGAATTTAAAAATATAATAGACATACTTGTAAAGATTTTTAAACTTCATTTGGGCAAATCCTTTAAACATGCAGTTTAGAATCTTGTTAGACGAGTGTGGAAGTAATTATGATGATTTTGTTCTTCATACAGAGTTCGTTGGCTGAGCAAATGGAAAGTTTTGACACAATTGTGGGATCTAAGTCATATCTTTTCTCTGGATGAAATGCAAGATAGAATTGTTAAATCATCTTGAAAATCATGTTTGTATTGCAATACTAGCATTTCTGACTGACATTACAGATCATCTTAACAAGCTCAATAAAATTACAAGGATGGTATCAAATATTGCCAACTCTGACGAAGAAAATTACATTTTTGAAAACAAATCTAGACTTCTTCAACACTCAATTACAGTCAATTTTACACTGTCCAGCACTGTTCAAGGCTGCACAAGAAGATCCAGCTACGGTTAAAATATAGCTTTTCTACCAATCTTTGAAAAAGTTGAAGAGTTTTCCCCGCACATTTCTAAGACATTTGCAGTTCAACTCCTTTGTTGCTTTTATTGACAATCCATTTGATTGTGCTATTTGCACTGTAGCCACAGGTATGTAGTTGTTTGGGGTAGATGAAGGTGAAGTACAGCTGGAAATAATTGAACTGCATCACACCATTGCACTTTGGAACAAACACAGGGATACACTGTCAAATGAATTTTTTAGGCAATACTTCTGAATTCTTCAGAATTTCAGCACATATCTAAATGTTGTAAAAAAAAACTATTGACAATGTTTGGAAGCACTTTTGTCTGTGATGCTGGATTCTTTACCATGTACAACAAGTTAAAAAACCTAAACTTCCTGACTGATGAACATTTAGAAAATTTGATGAGGGTGGCTCAGTAATAGCCAATACTTTCCAACTAACAACTTCCTTGATCATCATTTGTTTATGCCATGTCTTAATTTCAAAGCATACATTATCTTAAAATAAGTGAACTTCATTTAAAGTCACTTAACAATAATATTCATAGTAAATGTTATAGTCTCTGCATTTGAAACTTGTGGTGTGGCCCTCGGATTCATAAAAACTTTTAAAGTGGCCCACGGCAAGAAAAAAGTTGGACAGCACTGCTATAGATGAATGTGGCCTGCCATCCATTCAATGATATACAGCCTCTGTATGGATGCTGATCCCAGTTGTAGAACAACATTTCAAGGAAACAGGTAGTTCAGCTTCATGAAATCTCAGCATCAGCAATGTTACATACAAAATATGTATGTAGAAAACATTACACCTTTTACAGAATGATGTTTTGACCTCCCAATACTGTGATCTGACATGTCATTTTTCCTTTTCTGAGTCAAAATAATGTTCATCATCTGTATTTCGACTTGGCCCTAGTAGAAGAATGACAAAGACTATTTGAAACATGCTTTTATTAGGCACCAAATTTCTTATTCATCATATTTACGAGATACTGTTCACTAACTTGTATGAAATAAAATACATGTGAAAATGAAATGGTGAAGGACAAAATATGAGTTTTAAAAAAGTGAAGAATGTATTTGTAGACAGATGGGCTTGCTGTATATTCAACATGCTGTTATTGTTGCCCACATGAGTAAGTTTACCCTTTTGTGCACCCTGAAAAGGACGTTAAGTGGCGGGTTGTAGTAGCTTTCCTCACATCCAGAGCATGCTGATGAAGGCGGACTGCGGTCCTCCAGGCGGTTTTGCTATGTTTGGCTTCATCTGTATGGCATTAAGACATGGCATACTACGGGATCACATCGATCCACATCTCGTCAGCCAGGTTGCCTTGAAAACAGCCTGTTTTCAGGGAACGCTACATGAAAGAGACATTGTGGTATTGGTCATCAGAGTATTGACCCTGATGCGACGCGCTGGTCAGTATTGTGTGCCTGAGTAGACAAGCATTTCAGTTCCACATATATTGAGCATACATATTATCAACTGGTTGTTTTGGGTGCGTGTTTTTGACTGAATGCCCCTGATCCTGCGCTTTGTCAACATTACTGGGTCGATTGACAGGGATAGATCGTAGATCATTGGGGCCGGTGTTGAAGTTGTTTGAACCTGTTTGTTTGCTTTTAAACTGAAAGAAGGGCTGGTCCTGAACAAAACTCCCTTAGTTTTTTGTGCTTGCTCGTCTTCGTTCTGCTTGTACCAGACTGATATCACTATTGTCATCTGCTTTCTCTTTCCTGTCTCTCTTTCCTCTTTGTTTTGCATAGTCTTGTGTGACTGTTCGCAGTGATTTGCTTTTGAGAATGTTATGTTCATTTAGTTTGTTTAGGTAAGTGCTTGTTTGCATGGAGCCAAGCAGGGCTGTGCCCTGGCTCCCACACTCTTTGATATCTTCTTTGCAGTCCTGCTGGAATATACCCTCCGTGGTTGCTACTGGTGATTTCTTCATTTGTACTAGATCTGATTGTTCACTTTTCCCCGCATCTTGCTTGAGAGACAAGACAAAAACAACAGAGCTTCTTCTCAGATATCTTCTCTTCGCCGATGACACTGCCTTTCTGGCACCCAGTGAGTCTATCCTGTAGTCCCTAATTAACAATATAGTCAAGACTTGTGATCTGTTCTCTCTGACTATAAGTGTTACGAAGTTCTAAGTCAAGGAACTACCACCACAACAAGTATCACTTTAAATGACAACCTAATTGCGCAAACACAGTTTATCTGTTATTTGGGGTCAAATGTCACCCTCTCACTTGACGAAGAAATCAGTAAATGGATAGGAAATGCAGCTACATTTGGCAGATTATCAAAAGAGTGTGGGAAAATAATAAATTAATGATGCAAATGAAAACTCATATATATCAGGCCTGTGTACTTAGCACTTTACTGTATGGCTCCGAAGCGTGGACCAGTTTCACGAGACACGTAAGGAGACTCAACATCTTTCATCTTCGTTGTCTACACAAAATAATGAAAATCAAGTGGCAGAACAAAATTACCAATACAGATGTATTGTATCAAGCCAAGCTGCAACCTATCATGGGGACAGTAAGTAGTAAAAGACTGAGATGGCTGGGACATGTGAGAAGAATGGAAAACAACCGCAAACCAAAACAGGTGCTTTTCGGTGAACTTTCGGATGGGAGAAGACCTGTAGGTAGACCAATGTTAAGATACAAAGATATATGTAAGACCTCAATGAAAGATTTCTCCATTGACTTTCAAAAAGTGGGAGGAGATGGCTGAAGATAGAGTTGCATGGAAAACAATATTATGTAAAGGCATAGGAGACTTTTGAGAAAATGCTAAAAAACACGTTGGAAAGTTAGTGCCAAAAGCGTAAATATAACCATATATCCAAGACCTGCACTCACTGTGATAAAGTGTGCCTGTCTAAAATCAGCAAGATCAGCCATAAAAAGAGCTGTTAAATGAGACTTTTACCCATCTAAAACCGCCTGTAAAGACAAAAAGAACCATTTATGTCTGTGTTGGTATTGAAAAAATGCCAGAAGGGAAATTGTGAGCATTTAATAAATGTTCATTATGTTTATGCTAAAAATGAAATCACTTTTTATAGAAGATTAGTATAATCATGTGCACATAAACATTTCGGCTGAAAGTAGTTTAGTTTTGTTATAGTGACGTTCATGATTTTATGGCAGTCTGGTCTTTTAGGCTTGAAAACAACAAAATCACATGTTCCAATTCAACTTGTGACAGCCTTTTTAGTTCTTCTATTAATATTTATATGCTTCTATGAAGTGCAATTGTTTTTTTAATTTACGTTGCAACAACATTTGACGCCAAGATATCAGAAACTGTAGTGCCAACAATGAGCAGAATAATGTAAGTAGCCTGTTTCAGTCAAGACTGACTATGGAATGATGTGATCTTGGACAAGTAAATCTCTATTGAGGTTTTTAATTACGCCTGTTGGAGGAGTTTCTTTTTATACATACTGAGGTGGCTCTTCAGAGTGCACCTCCACTCGGATCAGCTTCGTCTTCCCAGGATGTCTGGTTTATGTCTAGTGCCTTCATGGTCCGTTTACACATTTTAGAACCTAAGATGTGGTCGACTGAGTGCTTTTTTTTCCTCAGCCAACTTTCCATAGACAATACGACCATCTTACATGCTGCAAAACATGACCAAGCCATTGTAGTCTTCACTGCCTAAGGATAGTGTATATGCTTGGAAGACTCGTGTGTGTATGCACCTCAACATTTGTCACCCTGATCCTCCATGAAAAGCCTAGGATGGATGGCAGAATCTTATATGGAAGATGTTAAGACTTTGCTCCTGTTTGGAAGAGGTTGCTCAAGCTTCGCTAATATACAGGAGCATGCTGATGATGTATGCGTCTTAAATGGTGACCTTTGTCTGGGTTATAAGTTTGGGGTTTTCCCAAACACGTATCGTAGGGCGGACAAATATCGCAACAGCTTTGCCAATGTAATTGTCATTTTTAGCATCTAGAGAGAGCTTGTCGTTGATTTCTGCACACCCGTATGTGAACTAGTGAGTGCACAACTGTCAATTCATAATTATCAATGGTGACAATTGATGTGGCATCTAGCACCTGTTCCAGCATATTTGTTTTACTTAGACTTATTGTGAGACCAAATCTTTGAATGCCTGGGAGAAATGATCTACAAAGTTCTATAGTTCCAATTGATTGAGAGATAATTCAAGAATCATCAGCAAAGTGACCGTTCTGATCTTCGCTTTTATCTTGAGCTTGGCAAAATTAAATGACTGACCATCTGATCAAGTGTGAAGATAAATTTCTTCCCTTGTGTTGTCAAATGCATGTTTCACTAGTAGAGCAATGGATATCCCGAATACATTTGAGGCCAGGATGCAGTCTTGTTTAACATCCCTATAAATATGAAATTATTGTGAAATATTGCCATCAAAGTGGATTGTTCCTTCCATCGCTTCGTGCAATGATATTATTAGGTGCAGTAGTCAAAGTTCCAACTGGGAAATTCTGTCATATATATGATGCAGAAATACAGGCAATCAAGGTGGTAACTGAGAAACTGTTGAACACCAATGTCGGTCCACAACCTGTAGTATTTCTTACAGATGCACAATCAGCACTCCAAGCACTTAAATTTGAGAAACTGCCAGATCTACAGGCTCTACTGTCTGAACTGAGCAACCAACGAAAAGATTGTCATGCAGTGGATACCTTATCATTGTGGAATACCAGGAAACGAGAGAGCAGACCGACTGGCAAAGGAGGGTGCTGCAGACGAGCAACCAGATGTGCCAGTTACATACCAACAGAAGATAAGGATGATCAAATCAATCAGAAAGCCACCAACAGTAACACCAGACGATTACCATAACATGAACAGACAAGAGCAAACTGTTGTGTTGCGCCTTAGAACAGGATACAACAGACTCCGCAGCCACATGTACACAAAAATGAAGATTGGCAACTCAGCCATGTGTACATGCGGACAGGCGCCCCAGACAGCAGAGCACATGCTGCAAAACTGCCCCGAATATGATATACTGAAAAAATCTCACTGGCCCATAGAAACAACACTGGAAGAGAAACTTTATGGACCTGTGTGTGAACTACACAAGACAGTGAAGTTTATTCAAGAGACAACATTGCAGATATAGGTAATATTTTAAAGCGAACGAAAGAAGAAGAAGAATTAGGTGCAGTGATTTGTAAGGACAGCCTACTTTTAAGAGGATTTTGAAGAGGCTGTTCCTGCTAATCAAATCAAATGCCTTTGTCTAAATGAAGGCCACATATAAAAGCTTATTCTTCCCGCACGCCATTTCCTGAAGTTGCAGAGCAGAGAAGATCAAGTCAACTGTTGACATCTCAAATCAGAATCAACCCTGTTACTCCAGGTACAAATGCTCACCCAATTTTTGTAGCTGGCGATTCTGGCAAAGACTTTTCCAAAAATGCTGAGCAGAGAGATGTCTCTATTATTTTTGTACTCACTTGTAATACCTTATTTTTGTAAAATGTTACAACCTGTGCATCTCTAAAATATTGTGATATAATGACCTCTTTCTCGTATTTGAATAGCATCAAATGCAGCAATTAAGGACGGCGTGAGCTAGTGGTTAAGTGACACGGCTCACAATCTGAAGGTGCTGAGTTCGCTCCCCAATCACAGCACCGGCCGTTATCCTGGGGAAGCAAACCCTTAGAAAATGCAGGAGAAAGCATACCCTTACATAAAATGCATGCCGAAATCGAATGCACTAGGCCAACAGGCGCAAAAATAAAAACATAGTACAACGCACACTGTCTTGGGGGATAGAGAAATAAGGCAAACCCAAAACAAACAACCCAAAATAAAATGCAGCAATTGCAAGAGTGCACCCTTGATGAGATCAGGTGGAACCCCATCACAACCTGGTGCTTTGCCAAGGGTCAAACTGTCAATAGCTACATTAGATCTTCTAGATAGGACAGAGCAAACTTACTGAACATCTACCTATTAAATCATGGTTCCATTTTTATTTGCTAACCTTGTCCTATATCGCACTGTCCATTGTGACACTGGCTACTGTGGTTGCTGTGAGATTTATGTTGGAAACATTTCTTCTTGTGACCACGACAATGTGCTGTGCAGTTTTCATCATCACTATCAGAGGATGAAGTATCTGTGTCTCCAAAAACTTTTGGCTTCTGATAAATACAGCAACCTGAAAACAGAGAATACAAGGTTAGGTAAACAAGAGCAGATATGATAACACTTACAGTAGTGATGCGTTAGAATAGACAGGATAGCCTGAGCTATCCCAAATGGTTTTGAAGAATTAGAGAAGACATCCCTTTGCATAAAATAGATGTGAAAGAAATTGAAATTGTAATGGTCATTTTTGTTTAAGCGTAGTGACATGTTAGCAAACACGCGAAGCGGCAAAGTGAATTTATCAGTTACTATTGGAAAGGTATGTTGATTGCGTCCAGCCTAACACAGCGCAGGAATCAGGTCAATTGGTTGCCAGGAGATGATGATTACAGTGCTACTTTTTCCCTCACAGCCTACTAGCCTTATATTACACCGGCCTTCCTTGACAGAGTGTTACGTTCCAAGCTCTCAAAGTGTGTTTCAAATGTTACTTCAGTGGTTTTGTGATTGCAATTTGATCATGTGTTAAAGAAGAGGGTGAAATATTTTTTTACAGAAATGAAACAAAGACGCTTAAAACTGATTTACAAGAAAATGTAGACAACTCTACAGAAGTACATCGACAACATGAGTTTCAACTAACTCATTCAGCACAAACACAAAACACTTTTCAATATTTTTTTGACATCGTTAAGTGTGCCCCTTTATGTTCATGACTCAGCTTACACTAAAATGATCATGACACTTCGCTACTGACTAACACTATAAAAACTTCTTTTTCTGTGTTTGTCTTTGAAAGGATATTGTGGCTTTTGGCCAGACACATTTAGTTTCAGCACAGTATTTTCAGGCTCAGATTTGCCTTCTCTCTATTCTCCGAGTGGTCTGCCGGGGTCTTTGTATATGACAAGGACAAGAATAGCACCACTGCCTCACAGAGAGCATGTCGTAAGAGGTGACTAACTGTGACATGGCATAACACCGGCTATGGTTTGTTTAGAGCAGCATAGATGGTGCCTTATAAGCTGCAAGTTTACTTTGCTCTAGTGTTTGAGTCTATTAAGATGAAGTTGCGGATTGCTGAAAGGCCTCCTAATTTGGAGGTTAGCTGCGAATAAATAAGCAGCCGTGTACAAAAACGGGTCAACAGGCAAGGAGGCAGGCCCTCCACCATGCAAAGACACAACAGACTAATCACCAGTTTATCTTAAAAAAACGATTACAATTCAAAACATAGAGAAAACCGGATTGATCTCAACGGCGACGAACAGGCGAGAAATAAGGACCACGATTTACGGAACATGGAATGTACGAAGTATAAACGGAAAAGAACATGAACTAATAGAGGAAATGAAGAGAGCTAAATTGACAGTCCTGGCACTTACAGAAACAAAGAAAAAGGGACAGGACGTTCTGGACCATGACGGCAACATGTTATACTACAGCGGAGTTCCAATGAGTGAACGAGCCAGGGCAGGGGTTGGCTGTATAGTGGATATAATAACAAAGCAAACATTAAAGGATGGAAGTTCATTTCAGAACGACTGATAGTTCTAAGTCTACAAGAGGAGGATAGTCAAATGGATATCGTCACTGTGTATGCACCAAACGAAGATGAGAGCACTGACATAAAAGATGAATTTTATGAGCTCCTTCAAAGGACCATTGACGATTGCCATAATGAAATACTTCTCCTTGGAGACTTCAACGCAAGAGTTGGAAACGATTATTCTAGATGGGATGGAGTGATCGGTAGGTATGGAGAAAATGCCTTAAATGACAATAGAAAACGACTGCTGAGATTCTGCAGAGAACAAAACCTTGTCATTACAAATACAAGGTTTCCACACGAGGGTATCCATGCCTACACAAGATGCGAGCCGGCAAAAAATTAAAGATCCATAATTAACTATGCGATAGTGAGGAAAACTGATTTCAAGTATGTAAAGGATGCTAGAGTATTCAGAGGACCAGAGATAGGAAGCAACCACTACCTAGTTAAAATAAAGAGAGAAATTGAAAAACACTATCCAGCCAGGCAACACCCATCAGCAAGCATGAAACGTAGCACACAAGGAGAAAATAAAATTAAGGTTTACAAACCACGAGAACCAGATGTTAAGAGGAGATACCAAGGACTCATAACAACAGCAATAGAAAGGATAGAGGAATCTGAAGAAGATATGGAAATGCTCTGGGTAAAATTCAAAGACATCCTCAAAGAGGCTGCAGTAGAGGCATGCGGTAGAACCAAAGAAGGGTGGAAGAGAAAAAGTACATCATGGTGGACAGAAAAAGTTGAAAGAATAATACGAGAAAAGAAAAAGGCATGGAAACAATACCTAGGGGCTAGGAATACAGAAGAACAAACAAAGAAATAAAAAGAATATGTAAATTTTAGAACAGAAGTAAAGAAGACCATGCCCAAGGCCAAACAGAAATCCTGGGAAGAATTTGGAGAGAAACTGGAAAATAATGCTGGAGAAAACCAGAAACTGTTCTACAGGACCTTAAAGAACTTGAGAAAGGAAAAGGAATGCCCCCTGAAATTTGTTAAAGATAAACAAGGTGCGCTGTTGACCGCCCTAGAAGAGGTAATGAACAGATGGAAAGAATATTTCTCAGATCTCCTTGGAGTGGAGGAAAACTAAGCTCTGGAAGTAACAGTCTCAACAAGAGGGAGCCATGGAGGGGAACGATAATATCACAATGGAAGAACTAAAGGCAGCATTGGAGAAAATTAAGATTGGTAAAGCAGCAGGACATGATGGTATAACACCAGAAATGGTTAAATACATGGGAGCGGCAGGAGAGATACTATTCATGAAGATTCTAAAGGCAGCTTGGCGCCACAAGGAGATACCAAGAGACTGGGAGGTTGAAATAATAATACTCAATGTGGGTTTAGGGCAAACAGAAGTACTCAAGGCCTTATCTTTACACTTAGACAGCTAAGTGAAAAGGCTCTTGAATATGATAAAGAGATGCATCTCTGCTTTTTGGATTTGGAGAAAGTATTTGATAAAGTTCCTTGGGACAAACTCTGGGAGTGCCTGACAATGAAGAACATCCCAAGACCCCTGATCTCTGCCATTCAGAGTTTCTATAAAACATGCAGAAATTATGTGCGGACATCAAATCAAAAGTCAGGAGAGTTCAAGACCACTAGCGGAGTAAGACAGGGGGACATTCTATCACTGTACCTTTATATACTCCTCATGGATGAAGTCATCAAAGCCTGCAAGGAACGGACAAAAAAGTATGAAGTAGGGTACTGGAAGATGAGACCAAGTTACATATCGGAACTTGCATTTACAGATGACGTGGCCCTGATCACGAAATCCGAAGCACATCTCCAGATCAAGTTGCAGGTCTGGGAAGAAGAGTTGAAGAAGAGAGGAATACACATCAGCAACTCCAAAACAAAAACCATGGTGATTGCCAGAGATGAGAAGAGACATCAGATAACCCTGGGAACACAAGCACTGGAGCAGGTCAGCAACTTTAAATATCTAGGAGTGGTAATAGACAGCAGGGGAGGAATCAAAGAGGAGTTAACTGCACGAAGGGCAGCAGCAGGTAGACTTTTCCATGCAATAAACAGAGGATTCCTCAGTAAAAGAGAAATAAGCAGGAAAACAAAGATGGATGTATACATCTCGACCTATGTGCCAGTCCTGACATATAGATGTGAGTCATGGGCAATGACTACAGCCCAAGAAAGGCAATTACAAACTTCAGAAATGAGGTACCTAAGAAAGGTCGTTCAGGTGACGAAAAGGGACAAGATCCGTAACCAGACAATACGTAGCAATCTTGAAGTCCAACCCCTGCAGACACGAGTGGAGCAGTCCCAACTACAGTGGTTTGGCCATGTCTGTAGAAAGGAAGAAGATCGGATACTAAAGCGGTCATAGGAGATAAAAACTCAAGGATGCAGACCCCCAGGACGTCCCAAAGTATGTTGGGAAGACAACATACGACAGTCCCTAAGTGATTAGAGGGCTGGATTGGAAAGAGGCCAGGAAAAAGACAACGGATACAGCAGTGTGGCATTCTCTCTGGCAAACCTCTACACCTCACGGTAGAAGAGGAGCGACTAAGTAAGATGAATTCGCACATCGATTAACCACCCAACGCAGCGGAGTATTATGCTGCTCAAGCCTAGCCCGCTAAGCAGGAAATCCTTCTCCCGGCTATAACCAGCTCTTACCAGGGCTGGGACCTGTACAGGGGCATCTAAGAACTATTCTCTTAACCAGTGTACACAAGTGTAACCTGTTTCCAGGACCACCACATAGAAATGGAATAGGATCTTAGTCAGCTATGGTTCACTGGCCCTGATTCAAGCAGAAGAATATGAGCTGCTGGTTGCCGTCAACTCTTTGGCCCCACTATGAGAACAGACGTGATAACACTAATACACGAGAACATACACAATAATGCTAACTGCCTGAGAATTCCCAAGACAAGAGAAGTATAGGCAGACAAAAAAAAAGCATATGGAGTAGTGCTCGAGACAAACATAAAACAGGGAAGATGTTAACAGAGCTGATACAGATAGCCCAGGACAGGGGGGTGTGGCATGTATTTGTTGAAAACTGTCTACTTCACAGGGAGTTGAAATGTTTTAATTTGATTGATAATATACTGAGAACACACAGAAATATTAAAACAGATGTGATAACACTAACAAGATGAGAACAGATAGGGTATTGCCCCCAATATGAGAACACATATGATAACACTAACAGTTTGAGCAAATATGTGATCACACAAACACTATAAGAAAAGATGTGACAACATTAACAATATGAGTACATATAAGATTACACTGTAGGACCACATTGTCATATGTCAATCCTAGAGTGGCATCTGTCACACTGAAGGCAGAGAAGCACTGTCTGACCATCAGGCGGAGGCAACTCTTCTCTTACTGTTATAGATAGCTCATTGGGAGTGATGGAGGCAGGCTCTCATTAGGCATGCAAACAGTGTGCCCAATTAATCTGATCTGGATTCTCTATGAAGAGTGTGGATGTCCAAGAGTCTTGCCTTGCTAAGGACTTCAGAGTTGAGCACTCTATCCTGCCAGCTGATCGAGACAGTTCACATGGAAATGGTTGAGTTTTTGGATATGTTTGTTATAGACTGTCCATGTTTTTCATGCGTGTAGAAGGTGGTTAGAGTTACAGCACAAAAGACCTTGATCTTGGTGGCTACACTGATTCCTTGCAGGTCTCAAATATTTGGTCGCAATCTTCCAAAAATAGCACTTTCCTTAGCAATCCTGTTGTGGATCTCAGGGTCAATATTTGCTTCTCTGGTGAGAGTACTATCAAGGATGGTAAAGCTATTAACTGCTTGTAGATGGTGGCACTGGACAGTGATATTTGGTTCATGCTAGGGCTTCTTGAGAGCGGATAGAAACAATACCTTCATTTTCTTTGTGTTGAAGGTAAGACCAAAGTTAGTGCACACAACTGAATGTTCATTCAAGGTTGTCTGCATGCCCTATTCTGAGCACATGTTTTTGGCACAGTCATCTGCATAGAGGGGATCTAAAATTATTGCTGCTTCTTTGACCTTATTGAGGAAACTTAGGTGCTGCCTATTTGTCCTGTATCTGGTATGTATGCCAGTGACGCAGAAATGTGTAGGATCAGAAAGAATGACAGCAAATAACATACTATAAGAGTATTGGGGCCAACATACAGCCATGTTCGACTCCGTTTATGACTGGTAAAGCTGCAGACAATTCACCATTATTCAGTACATGAGCCGACATATCATCATGAAACTGGTGGAAAACTGGGATGAAATTTTTGGGGCAGCCAATTATTGTCAAGATTTACCAGAGTCCAACCCTGTTGACGGTGTCAAAGGCCTTGGCTAGGTCACCAAAAGTCTAGTACAAATCATGATGTCATTCTTGACTTTTCTCCTGCATTTGATTAGCTGGAAATATGTCAATCTTCCTGTGACCAGCTCGGAAACCACACTTACTCTCTAAGAGCAGCCTTCTGCTTTGAGATGTGCTGCTTCAATTCCATCAGAACATTTTTCTCAATTAAAATACTTAAACTCAATGGTCTTTCTTGTCCTTGTGTTCCAAGGCAGCATGTATGACTCCTTTTTAAAGTGAAGAATGAACATTCGGCTGCAGCAATATTGCTATGAATTGTTAAAATTAGTTCTCCTAACTTAAATACTTCTTTGAACCCCTTTGTGAGATTGTTTTCTACCAAAAATATTACTAATTCAAAAACTTGCTTTTTGGAAAACTCTGGGCTGGCATAGAAAACAGAAAGTTCATTTTTTAAATGGGCATAATCTGAATGAGAGCCAGAGAAAGAATGGCAATCATGAGGAAGGGTTTTTTTTTTTTTGAAAACCCTGAGGTACATAACGGAAAACTACCCAAGCATGGACTGGACCCATGCATACACCGACGGTTCTGTAACAAACACAACACAGAACGGAGGGGCAGGGGTATTACTGAGCCTACTAAATGGCAGAAAAATAACACTGTCAGTGGCAACTGGAAAATACACAAGCAATTTAAGAGCGGAGGCAGAGGCACTGAGGGCTGCAGTAGAAGAAATGGTGACAGGTAAAAGGAATGAAAGCCATATAGTCCTGCTCACAGATGCCCTGGCCGTAGTCACAGCACTAAAAAGCCAGAAATATACTGAACTTAATGATTTAAGAGCAGTACTCTGTCAACTATGCCAGCAGTCCGCACCAAAAATAGTAGTAGTACAGTGGGTTCCATCCCACTGTAACATCTAAGGCAACGAGGAGGCAGACAGACTGGCAAAAGAAGGTGCAAGACTACCACAACCAGATACTAGTGTGACATACGAAGAGTCAAAAAGGCTTATTAGAGCTAGATACATGACCAAATGGGAAACAGAACATACTGGCTACACAAAAAACGATGCCTATTACTAGTTGAACAGAAGAGAGCAGGTCGTGGTCTTCAGACTTCGCACTGGCCACAATAGACTGAGGTACCAACTATTCAACAAATTGAAGATAGGTGGCACTGACGAATGCTCGTGTGGTACCGGGAAAATGACCGCTGAACATTTGCTGCAAAACTGCCCGACATACGAGGATCAGAGAAAGCAGATGTGGCCATCACCAGTGGCAACACTAGACAAGCTCTATGGCAGTGTTGACAGCCTCAGGATGACCGCTGCTTTTTTCGAAAAAATAAAGGTTGATGTCTGACAACGTAAGAAGAAGAAGAAGAAATGGGCATAATAAAAAATCTGTCCCTATTTGCACTTTACTTTTGCAATCAAATTGTTTTGGAATTACTTGTAGTTTTCATGCCAAAGAAGTTGGTAATATTCAAGTTTCAAAAGCGATGAATATTTTGAGCCAATTTACATGACAATGCCATCAGCAATATTATGATATAATTGAAGGTCAGATTCTTTGTCATCAGTGTTCGGCGTACATTTTCTTGCTCTTTTATGGTGAGGTTCATCAACGTCTGCCGTATTTAATCAAACTGAATTCCACAAATCTTCAAACCCATTGTCTCTTTCATATTTCAATTGATGTGTCGTGAAACATTGTTGACTTTACTATAGGAGTAAGAACATCCCATCATGTACTTTTGTTTGAAGTATATCGTGTCAATGTATCAAAATAGTTTGGAAAACATCTCAAGAAGTAGAACTGAAATCTTTCCAAGAAGTTCAGAAACCCACGAGTTTTTAGGATAGTATCAGTGTCCCAATTTTCTGTATTTTCTACAATATATGCAAAGAATTTTATTAATTGAACTCTGTTTTGTTGTACAGTCCTGTAATGCATGTTCTCTTCCAGATGACTTAAAAAATAAGCTGCTAATCCATTAAAAATTTTGTAAAATATTTTACACTCCTTGATACTAGGTAGCCCTAGCTGCAGGACTAAATTCAACAAATGTGCATAGCAGTGCATGAGTATTGCTAACGAATATACCTGAAGCACTCGTTTCTGCAATCAACTTACATGACCACTTGCTTCATTAATAATATGAGAACAGATGTGATAACACTAACATTATGAGAAAATATGTGACTACATTAACAATATAAGAACAGATGTTCATACACTAATCAAATGAGAACAGATATTTAACCACTATTGTGTGTTTCACAATGTTTGCTGCGTTTTAAAATTAAATATCTCAGCTTCAAAATAAACAAAATATTTCAAATTTTTGTGTATAGCCTGCAGATCATCATGTCCCAATGGAGAATATTTTTCTTTTGCCCACAAACATATGGCATACAATTTTGTTTCTTTAGGGTATACAAAAACCAGCCTTCTTAATGAAATCAGTCTTTTGAAATGATTACCACATAACAGTGAGTATTTTTTGAAATAACATTTTCCATGTGTTTCACAAAATCTTTCCAACTTCAACCCAAAGTGCACTCACAGCCAACTGTAGTAGATCATGAATCACTGATTTACAACAGTTCTAGTGAGCCTTCTGGTGTGTCAATGTGTCAATTTAAATTGTGTCAGAGGCGTAGCTGAACTAATTGTTAACGTTTGCGACTACAATGATTATGAAAGTCAAGTTTTTTACACTCCGTACAAATGCATTGAAGATGTATCAATATTTTTGTAGAGAAGCTAAGCGCTGTCAACTATATCGGAGTATCTCAAACCCTGAAAAGAGAACTATTCACGCTTTGGGTTTAAGTAAACAGTCATTTGATCAATTGCTCCAAGACTATGGAAGTTCGTGTTCCATAAAGACAAATACGCAAGGAAGAAAGAAAAGGGTAGATAGCTTTGATAAGGGTGTGATTAGAAGAAAGATTTGTAGAATGTTTGATTCCAAAGAATAGTGACACTAAGGAATCTGAATTCTCACCTGAGAACACACAAACAATGACATTGATGTATTGAAATCTAGATTGTAGAGAACTGTAAGGAGCGGGATAGGTTTTACCTTTAAAAGGTATGCTGGCGAGAGAAAAGTCATCTGTGAGAAGCCGCGTCTAGTACCCATGAGAAGCAAGTATTTACGTGAAGTACGTGAAATGCGTAAACAATGTTAGGATATTGTGTATGTAGATGTAACTTGGATAAATGCCCACCACAAGTGAAAAGGAATGACAGTCAACGGATGCAATGATTAAAAGATTAGTACCAGCGCTTGATAATAGCACATGCAGGTAGCAGACATAATGCGCTGGTAAAAAATGTGGAACTTGTACTTCCTTCAAATTATTCAGAAAATCGGGGCTACCATACCAAGATTAATGGTAACATATAAAGAGAGTGGGTTGAAAAAACTGTTCTTTCGCCCTTAGATAGACCATCCTGTCTGATAATGGACAATGCATCATACCACAACGCAGTGACACAATACGACGAAATTCCGACATCATCCAGTACAAAAAATGCAATAAAGATGTAGCTCACAAAAGAACACATACCATTTAACGAAGCGTATCTAAACCCTGAATTGGTTTACCTGTCAAGCAAACATGAAAGGAAAAGATATTTCACATAGACATGTTGATCCAAGAACATGGTCACATGTGTTTGAGACTGCCACCGTATCATTCACACTTAAACCCAATTGAACTCGTTTGGGCGAAAGTTAAAGGAGAAATAGTAGCTGAAAATAAAACTTTCAAACTGAAAGAACTAAAATATGCTCTCAAATATAGACAAAGATTATTGGGCTAAATGTGAGGATCATGTCTTAAAAGAGGAAGAAGGTTAATGAAAAAAAGATGGATTGTCGTTCGTTCAGCCGAGAGCAGTCGTAAATTTGTTGAAATCATCTGACTCTGACTAAGTGAGAAATTAACTTACATGTTTGTTTTCAGAGAAATTGAAGTTTCCATCACCTTGGCAAAACAGTCCATTTCAGGGCCACCTCAATCAAATAGCAGATGGATCCCACAACTAAATTATAACCATTTATTGGTTTGCTCCAGCATCTATTTATAAAACTGGACCAATCCATCTGAAGTATGTACTTTCTATGTTCTATATATCATGTGCTTATACATCTTCACACATTCTTTCTATGAAATGCACAGTTACATCTTACAGTACCTACAAAACATGAACTACAGTAAAAAGGACATTATGTGGTACCTAATGTAGAAAATCTCAATTGAATTGGAGAGACAATTTTTTAATTTACGATAAATTATTTTCTGCAGGGACAAAATAAATCCTTTGCTAACAAAGATCAAAGGATATGACTGCTTTAAAAAAACGACACTACCTAAGAAAATGTAAATTATAAAGTCGTTAGGACATTGGAAATATAAGACCATGTGCAGAAATTGACGTTTATCTGTGCAAGGGTTATTGAGATATTAGATGGCAACCACTGTGAAACGGACTTTAAAAATATAAGAACAGATATGATAACACTAATAATATGAGAACAGGTGTGATAACACTAATAATATGAGAACAGGTGTGATAACACTAACAATGTTGAGAGCTGACTAGAAACTAATTCATGAAAACTTTGTGTGCTATATTATTAGATTGAGAAGAAAAAAAAAGGACTCACATTTGGATTTTTTTTTCCCCATGAATTCATTATCCACAGTGTCTGTTGCCCATTTGACTTTAGTCTCATTCTTAGGCTGTTGCAAGCGTAGATGAAGAACTGGTGTACTCTAAAAAAATTATGAGCCGAGTCTTGAAACTTAAACATTTTAAAATCATTTGGTTTTGTTTTATATAGACTGCAATAAGGTTTTCAATAAAATAACAGATTTGGACATTTTTTATGTAATAATATTATTATTAACATTTTTATGTCAAACCCAAAGATGGTGAGAATACTTTCTGTTGAACGTGTATTTGTATCAAATAACTGCATTTACACATGTACAACTAAACAAGACATTTCCAGCAGATAAAACCAAGATTTGGACTACAATGAGCACTTATCATGTATCATGTTCTTGGCAGAACGTCCCCCCCTTACAGCCTGTCTGAAAAAAAACTCGCTCTTGCCAAATCTTCAGCCTGTTGAAAGTATTCCTTGACATCTCGGTGCCATTACCTTCTTGCCAAACACCATACCTTCCATTATCGTTGCCTCAAGACCAAAGTATTTAAGTTCTCTGTTCATGATGGAATTTATGAACCAGTTCTTCTATATGCCCAACTCTTGGCGAATGTCTGCAGTCTTCTTTTTTTTTTTCGTTAATGGTATTCTGATGATCTTTCTATAATATTTTGACTCAAATGGACTCGATTCTCTTCCTTGAGGTTTAGGTTACTGTTCATATATCACGGCCGCATGATGCCACGGGGAAAACACAAGTTCTCAAAATTTTCACTTTTGTTGGTTTGCTGGTACGCCATAGTTTCTCAGGTTGTGTAGCCTCTGCATTGTCATTGCCAATCTCCTTCTGATTTCCTTTGAGCAATCACTATTGTTGTCAATTCTGGAGCCCAGATACTAAAAGTTCATGACCTGTTCTATTTCCACAGCTCCGAATTTGAATTTATGTTGACCTCTTGTTTTTTTCAGTGGGCATTATCTGTGTTTTGTTTATTGTATACAAAGAAGTTTGAATCTTTGCTGAAGATCTGTTTACGGATGCAATTAACTGCTCTAACCCCACTGCACTGTTTGAAAGTATCACTGTGTCGTCTGCATATCTTAGCTCTGGGAACTTGTATCCGTCAATTGGAAAGAAAGCATAACTTTCTATATTCTCCTCCTCTAAAGTTCCTTATTATGAACTCTGCATAAATGTTAGATAGGTAAGAGGAGAGAAACACTTATACCTGATTTTTGTTTCTGTGGAATCAAAACATAATTAAATCCATAGAGGATATGCCAGGAATATCATCTGGTGAAGGTAACATAAATTATTAACGATATTCTTTCATTATCTTTGATCCTTAGTCAATGGCCGGCAAAGCGTTTAATGACCATCACACTGAGTGTGGTATTTAAGGAAGGGCAGCAACAAACTCCCTGCACCGCGTCAGGTATGATGTCATCCTTTGCACAGTGTCCTAGTAATGGTTCCATCACTTCTATTTCAGTTACTATGATTCTTCATCCAGTTGTCTTAGGTCAACCTCTCTTTCAGCTTCCTTCTGGGGGTCCATAGCATGGCAGTTCTGGTGATAGTGGCAGGCTCTCTTGTTAGAACATGGCTAATCCAATTTCAGCGACAACCTGCTATGATATCTGCTTGGCAGCTCTTGGCAAGCAGTTCTTGATTGGTAATAGTGTTTGGCCAGAAAATGATAAAATTCTTTCTCAGGCAAGCTGTGTGCAAAGATGTCAAATTGGACATTTATTTTTATGCTATTCTCCAATACCCTGCACCATACAGAAGCACAGAAAACTTGTATATTCTTAATTCAGTGTTTGTGCTGAAGCTACATAGACTTCCAAATGTTATTTATCCTAACAAAGTTATTCTGGCTTTGTTCCTTCTGCTTTTGATATCTGTGCATGTTCTGCCAACGGTGCTTATCTGGTATAGAAATGTGTCTATCTTTGCTAATTCTTTATTCCCTTTTTTAATTTGTGTGGGATTAATTACATTTAGTGTCATTACTTCTGGCTTCTTGATCAGGCTTCTTAATTGTTGGTTATATGCAATCAGTCTTTCCATTTTCTCTTGAATGTGTTGGTGTGAATGTTCAAACAATGCAATGTCTGCCATCTGTGTATTCCAGGTCTTTTCCAGTCAATGACAAAGAGAAAGTATATAGAAAGGACATCCCTATTTACACCTCAAAAGTTTGGTTGTTCTGCCACAACTGCATGTAAAATTTGTGTAGAGGCTTTTGATTGAAACAATGCTGGATACAGCAACAGACCCTCCTTGTGTTTGCTAAAGGCTTTTCCAAAATAAAAAATAATTTATTTATAATTGTCTTTGCCATTCTAAGCATTGTTCTATTGTGTTTCTGAGGGAGAAGATATGGTATGCAAATTCTCTTTTCCATCTGAATCCTGCTTGTTCCTTCCTCTTTGTATTAATATCATGCCTAATATTTTTCACAGCTCTGAGAGAAAAGTGATTCCTCTCCAGTTATTGTAGTCTGTGAGGTGATGATATACTTTGATGCAGTATTATTTGTGAATGTGAAAAACATCTCTTTGATTCCTCATGCCTCTGAACACCCTCAGCAATAGTGCAGCGCTAGTGAAGATTCTTTCCCAGTCATCATGGTTAATACCACACTGGACCATTGATCTCGTAAGTGTGTCCTTGTACCTTTTCTGCTGCCCACTGCTTGAGCTCTTGCCATTTTGGAGTTCACCATAGAGCAGGTCTTTTGGTAGACATTAATCCGACATGCGCACAAGATGGCCAGTCCATCTCAGATGTGCTGCACATATCATAGTGTGTATATCTGTCATGATCGATCATGCTAACACATTTGTATTTGGCACCCTGTCTTGCCTTTCCACATGCACTACCTACAGAATAGGGTTGATTTGGCAGTGGCAGATGTTACAAGCAAGGGCTCCTGCCCAGATAACAAGAACACAAGTAATGAATTTAAATTCTCCAGAACACACAATTAAAGTGTTAGTAACATGGAATGTGGAAACAATGTACCAGGCAGGGAAAACAGTACATATAGCTAAAGAAATGAGAAATTACAAAATGGCAGTGCTAGGACTATGTGAAACAAGATGAACACAATCAGGAAAGATGAGACTGACAATTGGGGAAATTATTTATTCTGGAAACAAGGGAACTGATATTCAACACATTGAGGGAGTGCCACTGATACTTTCTAGAGTCTCATTGCTGGAGCTACGGAGTTTGTGTTTTGTGCAATGCTCTTGGCAGCTGGGATACCTTTCTGCTGAGAGAGACCCAGCATATGGGGAAACCCGAGGCGATGAAGTCAAGGCCTAGTCTTTAACCTCGCCAGATTTTGTTGACCCATGCAAGTGCCGCTATTGTCTGTGCTTTTCTGGCCAACATCTCACATTTTGATCCTTCATCAATGACAATTGAGCCCAGATATTTAAAAAAGGTCGACCACTTCGAGTTCCTGACCATTTGCTTTTACCCCATTGTTAAGTCCTCGGCGTTGTTGGTCATTAATTTTGTCTTTCCAGCACTGATTTCCATACCATAGTCAAGAGCTGTTTCATTGAACCTTCTGATTCATTCCTGGAATTCCACTTCTGTGCATGCCAACCCGTAAATCTGCAAAACGAAGATTGTTAATCATTCTGTCCCCTATCTTGAAAGTTCCAACATGATTTCCAAGTGCCTCACTCATAATTCCCCCAAGGATTATGTTGAAAAGTGTTGGAAGGAGTGTACAACCCTCTCTCACACCGACTGATGTGTGAAACCAGTCTCGCATTCACAAGAACTGCGCTGGACGCCACAATGTGTGTGTGTATATATGTGTGTGTATGCATGCGCAATTAAAATCATATACACCTACATACATCCACGTAGAAAAATTATGTATTCGTACCAACTTATATGCATCCGTGCATGTATAATTATGTATCCGCATGGACACATACCTATATACATAAATACACCCAAACATGCCTCCCATATTTATGTTAACATACCCACATATCTACTTTCATATATATTTATCTGTGCATCCGGGATGAAAAAAAAGTCCATTGTCTCCTTCTAAACATGATGATTGTGCATAGGGCTGACAAACTCTTCATTCAAAAACATTGTCATAATAATAATCAGAAAATATACAAGCTTGGATAAACAATAAACTGTATAAGGGTGATGAAAGATGCCTGAAACTGAGACAAGATAGGATACAGGATAAACTATATAATAGTTGATGAAAGAAGTCTGAGACAGACAGCCAAGTTTATGAGTGAAATTGATGTGATTTTTGGACAGCAAACAATAAAGAAGCATTTTGGTATGGTATAGTTAGCTAAGTTTGTATGTTTTTTAATTCGTTGTAACCCTTGCAACTCAATCTCACATAATATGATTATTTCTTTTCTTCTTTGTTCTCAATCTCCGGCTACCAAGTCCTGAAAAGAGTTTTGCAAGTGGCAGAATGAAGTCCAGAGAACAGAATGTGACGTGTCACAGTTTACAGCAATATTTGTACCTTTCGGTCCAACACATCTGACTTCAGCAAGCATTTTTGTGTTGTCTTCTGGGATTTCCCTCTTTCAGTCTTTGATCCCTTCTACTTCTATTTAGCTAGTCTGCTCTGTTGCAGCTTGTTATCCAGGTGTAGAAGGGTTTTGGCAGCTCTGGTTCGTTGGCCATGACGGCAGCAGTCAACTATGGATCGCTGACTGCTGCAGGTCATTTAATAATTATTTGAAATTGTTTTGTTACTTTGTAAACGTGTATTATTGATTGATAGTGACTGTAACACTCAGTGTGTAAGTTTAGTGACACTAGTGAGTCATTAGTAACAGCATCATAATTAATGTCATAAAATAATTATGATAATATGATGTTAATTATATACTGTATTATGTATATCACTAGTATATGTAAGTATTATTATATTATTATTACAATATACAGAAGTGCTTGCATGCAGTTAGTAATAGTAATACTCACTGGATTATCATTTTAGTATTTTTAGTCTGATTAGATGATTATCTAATATCTTTGTTTCTTAATTCGTATCTTATCGTTGCTACCTCTGCGACTCTTACTCTTAGTCTTCTTAGTACTCTTAGTTTTACGCCCTAACTAGTAACTACTAAACTAGCCTAGGGCTGCTACGGCGTACCTGCTCGTCCGTTTCCTCTTTATCTAACACAACCGTTCGTGTTTGGTTGACTGTATCTTCCGGCTGACGCGAGGTAGACGGCAGTGATTCGGACATCGTAATGGGCAAGAAATGGTTCGAACTTTGTTTCTCATTACATCTCCTTGTCCATCAAGCAGGCTAGAGTTATCTAATTGTTTGGTACACTGCGTCATAGAATTGTCTTCCCCTACATCAGTCAACTAAAAATATGTATCAGTGCAAATACCGAAAACATATATTTTAAATTACAAACAACTAAAAAAGATTGTGCACATTCACTAAGATCGCGAGCCGGGTGGAGCATTATAAATATATCCGCGAGCCATACCATGTTATTATTTTATAATGTGAAGATATTTATATTTATTTGACACAAAGTCTGTGGTTTTTGTAAATGTTAAAACTTGATTTAACTAAACTTAATTTAACTTCATTATACTGGTTTAGAGTATGTGTACAGCCAGTTTATTCCACTCCACCGATACTAAAAAGGACTGTGATATTCCAATCTATTTTTGAATGCATCAACTGGACCTGCCTCCACCACATCCTGTGGATATGCATTCCAAGCATTTACAACTCTCGGACTAAATAAATATTTGCCAATTTCTAATCTGGACCTGTCTTTAAATAATTTGAAGCTCTGCCCGGCAGTTTTTGTAGCCGGTTGACCTTTGAAAAACTTGTAGTCTAATGTTTCCTTTCCATTGATCAATTTATAAACGTGTATTAAGTCACCTCGAATTCTTCTCTGCTCTAGACACTGCAGACCAGTTTTTCTGGAATCCTACGATAATTTATGTAGCTCTTCTTTGTATCCGTTCTATCATGTCTATCTAAATACACTCTATAAGGAATCCACACATGAATACAGTACTCCATTTTAGGTCTCACCAATGATTTATATAGTTTGATTATCACTTCCTTGCTCCTATGTGTAATGTTTCTTTTAACATTGCATTAGCCTTTGTCACTGCCACCTGGACTTGCTCCCGCACATTACATGTATGATCTATCATAACACCTAGGTCCCTTTCCTTTTCGATCTGTCTAATAGTGTTCACTCCCATCATGTAATTATGTTCCATATTGGATCTTCCCATGTGGATGATTGTACATTTTTCTACACTAAACTACATCGGCCAGCTCACAAACCCTTTATGAATTAGCTAAATCTGATCATAGATCCACCTCTGCCGGGAGACGATGCTGTGTGGTGGTAGTCTTGTTACGTGGCCAAACCATTTTTATTTGCCGTCATTTAATGTAGTCCAATACTAGTATTATTCCCACCAACCTTTTGATGGCAAAGTTTCTGATCATGTATCACCTTGTTACGCTTGATATTTTTCTCAGGCATCGCATTTCTGTTGTTACAGTATATCGTTTTTCATTTGATGTTAGTGTCCAGTTTTGACATATTGTTGGGATGAACATCGTGTTCTATAACGCTCTTTTGGCAGTTATTGTCACGTGATTGCAATTAAGTATTGGAGAATTGTCCAATGATCTGATTTGCCTTATATCATCTTTGTTGGGTTTCTGCCGTAAATCTTCCGTCTGCTGATAACGTGCTCCCTAAGTATGTAAAATCTTTCACCTGTTTGATACCATGTGATAGTGTTGTTTCTTATCGGTCTGAGCTTCACGTGTTTGGAGCCCTTCACCTTGTTTGAAGTCAGTGCCGGTATAAAGGACATGAATAATGTTGGACACAGTGGTGACAACTGCATCGTGAAAGACCACCTCCTTGGCATCACATTTGATGGCTGTGTCATAGACAGAAGCGACAGGTTGAAATATCTCGGAATAACATTTGACCGCAGCCTGTCATACAAGTACCACGTCGACCAAACTATACAAAGATGCAAGAGAGGACCGGGAGCACTCAAGACAATGGTAGCTGCCAACTTGGAACAACGGCTACATATTCATATTCTATTGCCAGTTGATTCTCTCGGTCATTGATTATAGATTGGGTATACTCACCCTATCAAGATCACAGTGTGAACGGCTGGAACGAATCCAAAATACAGGAATGTGGCTCGTGTTGGGTTGCACCAGAGATACCCCGATAATAAAGATGAGGTATATGCTGGAACTGCCGCCAGTAACATCCAGGCATAAAGTGGCACAGGGTACAGCTTATATGCGAGTCATAGCGGACAACAGGCACCCGCTGTACAATAACACTGCAGGCATCAAGGGAACCAGAATCAAAAGAGGGATGTCATGGATGGCACAGGCAGAACGAACTATAGGAGAGGTGACTGCAGTCGAGACGATGGTCAAGGGAGAAGAATGGGTCCACACTGGGGATACACTAACAGAGTACCACACGGTCATCATAACCATGGACAGTGAATGTAGGAAGGGGCGAAATAGTCAGACAAAGCTCGAAGTCCACCAGCTGATAGGCGCCAACACGCATGAAAGTGATACCATCATATACACTGATGGGTCGATGCAAAGTAGTGGGACATCAGGCTGGGTTTTCTCGGATAGAATAAGAGACCGGATCGTTGCTGAATGAAGTGGCGCATACGTGACTGCCACATCAAGTATGAGAATGGAGATGGAGGCGGTGACTGAAGCTCTGAGGTGGCTGTCTGAGACATCTTCAACAGGAGCAGTCATCGTGTCAGACTCCCAAACACTACTTCGGAAGGTGCAGAGTGGGTGGCTACGACATGAGTGGATAGCAGCGCTGGAGACCTCAAAACCCCAGGGGCTGGTGTGGATCTACTGTCCTGGTCATGCCGGGGTTCAGGGCAACGAGCGAGCTGATATTTTGGCGCCACACGCTCCCATAACAGGCACAGTGAACAGGGATAAAGGTGACATATTGAAGGTTATCAAGGACCACCTGCTGGAGAACGACACTGCTTTGGATGAGTCTGTGAGGTACAGGCTGCGGCACTTTGGAATCAAATTAGGATTCAGTGGATCAGGGAACCTGAGAGGACGAAACAGGAAGGTGTACAACCAACAGGCTACAGGCGCCATCAGCATCCACACTTTGCGCCATCTGCTGAGAGAGACTGAGCACCTATGGGTATGCCCGGAGTGCAGTGAAGTTGACTCCTAGAACAGAACAGAACAGGACTTTTATCAACTTTCAAACTATCCAATTAAAAAAAAATCGTTTTCTCAGCAATGCAGATTGAGTGTAATCCCTCCATTTCCCTTTATAAGATGTCTAAGAGCCTATGTGTCCATTTCCCTTTATAAGATGTCTAAGAGCTTTGGGATCTTGGAGCAGTCTTTTTTAATGAAGACTAAGCTGAACGTATCGATTTGGTAGATTTGCAGCTTCAATATTGTATTTTATTATTTTTCTAGTACCATCTTGGAGTGCCCCTACGGTGTCTTTCATTCTATGTGAATCTTTGCAGCTCTATTCACTTTATAATTTATTTTTTGTATTTGCAAATATTTTAAATGTTTCATTTGATTTGACTTTCTCTCACTATTTTTTCTAAGCTTTATTCTGAACACATCTACCACCAATCGAGTTATCCATTTGTTTCGCCTTGGGTCTTATCTCCTATTTGGCACGAATTTCTCTTTCAGGTGCTCAAGTGATGTCGTTCATCATCATTATCATGTGACATATTCTTCACCGAAAATTCTCTGACACTGCAGCTCTGTCAGGCGAGTCGGCCCGGGTCTCCGTCATGACATCTCTCAATGCATCTCAGTTTAAGGCGAGTCGGCCCGCGTCGTACAAAGACATCCCCAGACTGTCAATAATGTCCTGATGCAAATAAATCAATAACCGGTCAGCTCCATGTGGTCCACAACAAATATTCATAAAGTCTTCCTGTCCTGAGCCATCTGAGCCAATTATGTCCACGTCATGTTTGCTGCCTTTACATTTGCTTCAAGTTCCCTCTTCCATGAGTCTCCTTGTCTTCTTCTACTTCTCTTCCCCGGGGATTCCAGAACAGAATTTGTCTGGCTATGTTATCAAAAGGTTTCCGTAATGTGTGGCCTATCCATCGCCATCCCCTCCTCCGTATTTCATATCCCTATGGTATTTGTCCTATTTTCCAACTCAGTCCCACGTTGGTGATCTTATCGTACCATTTCCACCCTTGTATTTTGCGCAAACAACCATTTACGAAAGTCTGTATATTTTTCATAAGTACATGTGTTGGTCTGGCAGGCACGGAAACAACTCCAAGAGCTGAGTAGTAGAGTATGGCATGGAGATAAATGCAGAGAAAACAAAGATGATGACTAATAACACGGACGGGTTTACATCTGTGATAAAAGCAAATGGTCAGGGCACGTTACGAGGTCCAGCGGGATTACAAATCCGATACTACATGGTTCCGTACCAGGAAAGACAGGGTGGGGACGTCCAAGGAAGAGATGGACAGACATCATTAATAGTTGTCCATCACAAGTGATGAAGACCACTCTCTTTGTTCAGCCGTATCTCTTGCTGTGTCCGCTGAAATGGGTGACTTGCGCGGTGATTTGGATTAAAGTGAGGAAGAAACTGCGCCTTTTGTCAACCTCACTCACAGAGCCTAAGCTACCTTTTGCCAGTGGCAAGACATTCATCGAGACGACTGGAGATATCATAGGATGCAGATTTTGTCTCAGGGTTACCACCGAAGCCGTTCCGTAAACATGTAACCCGCAGGGTAGAAAGGTGGGAAGGCATCTAACGCAGTTTGTCGTGCCTTTTCGATAACCACAAGAGGTCGTATGGACAACACTCAGCGTGTGAGTGAGTCTGGCATCTCTCCCCAGCTGTATTCCCACACGCCATATTCGTGAAGGTGAACCGGCAGAACTAACTCGTGAAACACGACACAGGTATAACTGGTATAACCGTAGTTCCATTCACTGATTCAGCCGGCGTCCAGACCAGGATAAACGGATGGAAGAAATCACAAAAAAAGAACGAAATAACAAGTCCCGACGGAAAACAACACCACGTTTCCGTGAACACAAGTGTAAGTCGTCGACTAGTGTGAATTCCAGACAAATCCGTGGTCTGGCGGCATCCATAATGATCCAAAACAGTAGAGAAATGTAGACTCGCAGCCAGTTATGGCGCCAACTTTGCCAGACATCACTCAGTGGTCAAACCTTCGTCCCGGTGAGGCACGACTGACGGCAGCAGACAGAGAGAGAGATGGCGTGAGATTGTGGGAGTATCTTCAAATGTACCCCAACGGCATTGTTTTTTTTCTTCTTTTCACGATGCAGGTACCTGCGTCTTAATTCACCCCAAACAAGTTCTTTGGGTTCCCATAACAGGACATTCCATTTCGGGTTAAGGGGAGGTATGTCTGTATAATTTTATTTTAAATAAATAAGTTAAGACTTAGATACATATATATGTATTGAAAATATAGTTTTCGAAGGGTTAGATTTAAGGTTGGGTTTTATGACCAGATTTAGGGTAACAGTTAGGTTTATGGTTAGGTTTAGGGTTATGGTTAGGGTTATGGTTAGGGTTATTGTTAGGTTTGGGTTAGGGTTAGATAACCTGGTTGTTATTACATCGCCCGACAGCATAGATAATGCCAATTTGCTGTAAAAACTGGATGCTACTCTCCTTATCATGGATCAACGTTGACAGATTAAAGAAATGTATTGCTAAGATGGCAGGAATAAGTAGGGGGCAGAGATTCTCGTCTATTCTTGCAGAATGGTTGAAACCCCCAGCAGTTAAAAATGGGACTATTCCGTGACGTCACTACATCAAATTCGGTGTTAAAATATATTTTTCTTGTTTGAGGTGAATGAAGACCCAGGTCACTGATGCAATATTCGTTGGCGTAAACCTTTTTTCTTCCTCACAAAAACCGTGCACTTCATTATCGCTCACTACAGACCGTTATGTCTTTTCACATAGGCAAAATATATCAGATTTGTTTCCTTGCGATGTTGTCTAGGAACCAATTTTTTTAAATATACAACAATTGCAAAATTTATGTATTTCTCTTTTTTCGTTCATTATATGTTCAAACTCCTTCTGTAACATTTAATTAAAAAATATGTGATCTTTTATGCAGTTGCTTTGTATTAAACAAAGCAACTGCATAAAAGATCACATGCTTCACAAACGTATGTCGCCACTGGAAAAATGCATGTCCTGGTCAGTTTGATCTTTGTATGATTGGATGTTGTAACAGGTTACTTTCTTATCTACTTTTTTTTTTCCAACTGTCACTCTTCTACTCACAACTCTAATTAGAACACTCTAACGATTATTGGAACTGCAGCAATAACAAATGAATGTTTATTTTATTAAACACCAATCGTTTTATAGCAATAATCTAAGCACGTGACTCGTATTTTAATGTCAATCAAAACGTTCTCTCAAGTAGCACATGTCTTTCTCTTCTACTAAATAAGACATGGGTCCTATCACTTTAGTCAGTCCTATCTAATGTTTCCACTACTTTAACACAGTCTTTTCTCACTAGAGTTGACACAAACTAACTAAACTAGCTAGCTAACTGGCTCTTTTCCGCTGTCAATCTTCTGGTCCTTGATCGTATGAGGGAGTCTGTCCTACTCCTCTGCTCCTATAGCGATTTGGTCTTCTGATCCTCCTGTCTCGTCTTCATGCCAGGAACTCTTCGACGACAATATATGTTCATCCTTCTGATTCTCGTGTCTCGTTTCCATGCCAGGAACTCTTCGACTAATACAGCAGCTCTTGCACCGTGGTGGTTCTCCAAGCAAGAATACCGTTTTTGATATCACTCGTGTCGTCGACAGTGGTTTTTTTAAATTGTGATGTCAGGGCAAGAGCATCACCTTTGTTATGACAGGTTGTCGGGACGACAGCTTCGTGTTTAAGAAAAACATGTCTCCTTCTGACTAGTATGCAGTCCATAGTCACTCCAGGAACTTCTTCTTCTTCTTCATCGTACGCAGTCAGACATCAACCTTAATTTTTTTTTTTAAAACCTGCCATCATCCTGAGGCTGTCGACACTGCCATAGAGCTTGTCTAGTGTTGCCACTGGTGATGGTCACATCTGCTCTCTCTGATCCTCGTATGTCGGGCAGTTTTGCAGCAGATGCTCAGCGGTCATTGTATCGGTACCACACGGGCATTCGTCAGTGCGACCTATCTTCAATTTGTTGAATAGGTGGTACCTCAGTCTATCGTGGCCAGTGCGAAGTCTAAAGACCACGACCTGCTATCTTCTGTTCAACTGGTAATATGCATCGTTTTTGGTGTAGCCAGTATGTTCGGTTTCCCATTTGGTCATGTATCTAGCTCTAATAAGCCGTTTTGACTCTTCGTATGTCATACTAGTATCTGGTTGTGGTAGTCTTGGACCTTCTTTTGCCAGTCTGTCTGCCTCGTCGTTGCCGTGGATGTTGCAGTGGGATGGAACCCACTGTACCACTACCCTTTTTGGTGCGGACTGCTGGCATAGTTGACAGAGTGCTGCTCTTAAATCATTAAGTTCAGTGTTTTTCTGGCTTTTTAGTGCTGTGACTACGGTCAAGGCAAGCAGGACTATATGGCTATCATTCCTTTTACCTGTCACCCTTTCTTCCACTGCCGCCCTCAGTGCCTCTGCCTCCGCTCTGAAATTGCTTGTGTATTTTCCAGTAGCGAATGACAGTGTTATTTTTCTGCCATTTGGTAGATTCAGAAATGCACCTACCCCTCCGTTCTGTGTTGTGTTTGTTACAGAACCGTCGGTGTATGCATAGGTCCAGTCCATGCTTGGATAGTTTTCCGTTATGTACCTCAGGGTTGTATCTCTTCTTTCTTTTTCAGTCTGGCTATTCTTGTTTCCAATACCTGGTATATTTTCTACCACCTCTGGAAATATATGCTGCCTCCAGGTGGGTTTTCGTACAGTAGGGATGGGCTTTGGTGTTGTTAGTGCGTTCATGGGATCTTCGTGCATCTTTGCTTTGGCTATTTCTGCAAAGTTTCTCCGCTTTAGTTTCCCATTTCAGAAATTGTCTAGTCTCTGGTGCATTGGATGGCCAGTCAGTCTTCTGAGTTTCTATGATTGCTGCTGGGCTTTGCAGTCTCTTCTGTCGGTCATGGATTGCAGTTTTGTAATCTTTTCAAGTTCTACAATTGGCGTTGACTTCATGCCTCCTGTTATAGCTCTCATGGCTTGGTTTTGGAGTTTGCTAATTTTATCGAAGTTCGCCTTTGCTGCTGTTGTCCATGCCGCAATGCCATACTCGAGAACTGGTCTCACTCTTCCAGTGTACAGTTTCTTTAGTATACTTTCGTCTGCTTCCCAGCTTGTTCCAGCAAGTTTCCTCATGATTGCCATTCTTTGTCTGGCTCTCATTCGGGTTCTCTCTATCTGACTTTTCCATGTCATGCGCCGATCAAATGTGACTCCCAGGTAGTTTAGGTTGTCGTTTGGCTGCAGGTATTTGCCATTAAGACTTAATTTAGTGTTTTAGGGTTTGTTTGATAGCGAGAATGTCGTTTTTTCCTCGTTTATTTTGACCAGCCATGAGTTCGTCCACTCTTCCAGCGATGTTAGGGCCTGATGCATCCGATTTCTTGCTATGGTGAGATTCTTTTCAGAGGTCCACATAGCCAGATCGTCTGCAAACATTGAGCTATGGACTCTTCTTGGTATTTTCACTGTTATGTCATTTATATACACCAGGAAGAGTGTGGGTGACAGTACTCCCCCTTGGGGTACTCCCTGCTCAAGTGTCACCTTTTTGCTCATCTGCCCTTGTACTTGCACTCTGGCCGTTCTGTTTTTGAGGTAGTGACTTATCCATTTGTACATTTTCCCACAAACTTCACTTCTTCGTAGCTTGACTCTAAGTCCCTCTTTCCAGACTTTGTCAAATGCCTTTTCCAGGTCCACCCAAACCGCTACTGTGTGCTTTTGCTCCTGGTAGGCATCTTCTATTTCCTGGGCTATGAAGATGACCTGATCCTCAGTGGATCTGTGCTGTCTAAAGCATGCTTGCTGCAGAATTAGTATGCGTTTTTCTTCCAGATGCCACATCAGTCTGGTGTTTATCATACGTTCCATCAGTTTGCCGACACTTCTCAGTAGGCTGATAGGCCTGTATCCATTTGGATATGTTTTGTCTTTTCCTTTCTAAGGTACTGGTACAAGTACTGCGTCTTTCCATGCCTGAGGTACAATACCCCTTTTCCAGCTTTGGTTCAGGACTGATAGCAGTTTCCTCTTTGCTGTTTGGCCCAGCCCCATCAGCATTTCGTTTGTTATCCCGTCTTTTCCGGGAGATTTTCTTTTCTTTAGTGTTTTCATGGCCTCTTCCATTTCATTCATTGTTAATTTTGCCATCATATGCTCTTCTGGTGCCATATTGATATTGTCGTACCCCTTTGTCTCTTCACTAATGTCTGTATGCCTATCTGCAGGGACATCTATGTGGTTCGCTCTGGCATAGTGTTCAACAAAGGCGTTTGCGGCTTTTTTTCCAGTGAGCAAGTTTTCGCCCTGCTTGATTGTAATTTGTTTGTTTGATGGAGTTTCGTCATTCATGGCTCTGACTAGCTTCCATAGATTGTTCCCTTCTCTGTCTAAATTTATGCTTTCTGTTTTGTTTTTCCAGCTTTCTCTTGCTGTTTGGTTTAGAGTGTATTTGTATTTCGCCGTGGCGCCTTTGAGGGCGATATTTGCCTCCATAGATTGTTTTCGCTCTGCCATGTTCCTAGCATTTGTGACTGCGTCTTCCGCTTTCTGCAACTCATCATTCCAATAGGGCTTATAATTTTTCCTTGCCCCTCTTGGGATGGTTTCAGTGGCAGCTTGCGTTATTGCTTTGCTTAGGTTGTCCACCATGGGCTTCATTTTATTGTTCCGTGTGTTGATGGTTTCACACAGCCCATCTGTCAGGCTTGCAAATCTGTCCCAGTCGGCTCGTTTGTAATTCCAACGTGGGAGCGGTTTTGTTTCCTGTGGGCCTACTTCCATATCAATTTCTAGCCTAATTGGCCTGGGGTCGCTACCTTCCAATTGGTTTAGCACCTGGCGGTCTATTTTATGGACTCCAGGAACTGAGAAGTCAAAGTTATTTGAGACAAGGTTTCTGCGACAATGCACCAGGACAAAACACACAGTCAAATGCTTACAAGTGCTGGTTTGGGTTGGCAGTTTAACCACTCAACCAAGATCTTCCCTCTTACTGAACTGACTAGAATCTGCTTCTCTGACTTCTCTGCTGTCCTAGTGATGTTCTATCTAACTCTTGTAACTACTGACTTTAGCTGATGTTCTAGCTCTGTTCTAGCTACTCTACTCATCGTGTAGCATATCCTTTATAGAACGTCGCTCCCATCACAGTCTGTCTGAAAGAAACTCGTTCTCTTGCTAAAACTCCAGCCTACGCTACAGTCATACCCAGGCATTCCTGGATATCTAGGTGCCATCGTCGTCTTGGTCTATCCGTTCCTCTTTTGCCTGGCACCATACCTTCCATCACTGTTCTCTCGAGACCGTTGCGTCTCTTGAAGTGACCAAAGTATTTGCATTTTCTAGCCAAAATGGAATTGATAAACCAGTTCTCCTCTATGCTCAACTCTTGCGAATTTGGCGTTTTCTCTGTCCAGTGTATTCTGAGGATCTTTCTTGAACATTTTTACTCGAAGGATTCGATTCTTTGTCTAGAAGTTTTGGTAATCGTCCATGATTCACAGCCATAAGCTGCCACAGGAAAAACACAGGCTCTCAAGACTTTTACTTTTATCATTTTGTTGGTGCTCTGCCATAATTTCTTCTCTGCATTGCCATGGCTATTCTTCTTCTGATTTCTTTCGAGTAGTCGCCATTTTTGTCAATTCTGGAGCCCAGATATTCAAAATGTGTGACCTGATCTATTTCCTCATCACCCACTGTAAATTTATGCTGACATTGTGTTTTGTCGGTGGTCATTATCTTTGTTTTATTTATGTTTATAAACAGGTTTTGATCTTTACTGTGCCCATTTACGGCTGAAATTAGCTGTTCTAGCCCTTCTGCACTTCTTTATAGCATCACTGTGTCACCTGCGTATCATAACTCTGGAATCTATCTATCTGCTCCGCGATATTCTGTCCTGTGGTCTGTCTCGAATACTCTGATCTTCTAGCTTATATATATTTCTAATCGTTTGGGTCCATGCATTCTATCTTTGTCAAGTTCTGCCGCGTCAACTTTCCCTGAACTATGGTGCCGCCAAAGAAGGAGTACTTTGTCTTGAACTTCCTATGTGACTTTAAAAGGTCGTGGGATTTCCCATCTACGTGTCTTAGTTTAGCACATTTGGCCGTGAGAATTCCAATTTTCCTGGGTATACTCTTAAACAAGTTTTGTAAAAGGATCCGAAAAGGAAATTGTTCTAAAGTTATGTGTGGTTACCTCGAACGATGTTTTCGGGGCTTCCCTGGTCCTGGCTCTTGGGACCCTTGTAATTCTGTAACGATGTGCCTTGACACACATTTGTCATCCGTTACTTAGTTTGTGTAGCAATTGCAAGTCTTCATTTGAATGAAATTTTGCCCACATGAGTCAGCTCTGATGACCTCTCCCATGACCTATCAGAACTAACACTATGCTACAGTATAACTTAGTTGATGAGGTACTATATAATGAAGGTTTTATTCTTAAACCTTGCCAGTAACCCATCCGTACAAATGAGTCTCCTATTGGACAATATGCAAGCCCCATCTGTGGTTAGGAAGGAACCAGCACCATGCTCAACAGACATGGGAAAAGAGAGCCTGCATTCGTCGCACGATTACAATCGAGGCCAATCGTAAAGGGACAGTGGCCCAGATCGTGACGATCCAATTGTCTGGAACTTTTGGTTATATGACTAAAGCCTAGGAGAACTCGGCGTAACCAGTAGACAATTGGTGGTGGGGAATGGGCACAGTGAACCCTACCGTGACTTCGGTAACTTGGATCGTTGCCAATGCACCCCCTCAATTACTTAATGTCAGGACAGTACATTTCTGGCTTCTGCCTGGGGTGGGAAGAAAATCCACAGACTCACCAGTCCGACAATGCCAAAATATGGGAAGTGCAAAATTTAAAAGTTTTACAGACTAGCTTGGACGACGCCTCGGCCATCACGATCGCGCCTGGCGGTGGGTGACCAGGCTGCAATGGGTGAAAAATAGACTACTGGAAACAAACATAAAAATACTAACACGAAAACCCCTACGACGAAGCACGTGCAAAAACAAGATAACAAGCTTTCATTTAACGTTTTAGAGTTGAAAATGAAATGTGTGGCCTGAGAAATAATAAGCTTGAGTTTGCCAAGGTTTTGGACAGCCACAGAGTTCATGTGGCTCTCCTGCAAGAAACTCTACACAAAGACACCGACCTGAGCTTGACAGGATACACCAGCTATGCCTGTGAGTGCACCGACTGCCGTGGCATAGTTACCTATATCCGAAATGACATTCAGGGATATATCACACAAATAACAGCCCATCCCACAGACATTCAGAAAATCAATATCTGGCATACTGGATCAAAGTACACTATATACAAGACTTACAACCCCCCACAGACGACTTGCAGCCTACCAGATCTGCATGAAACACAATATCACAAAACACTCCTTGCAGGTGACTTTAATCGACACGCGTCTTGTTGGCGTTACACTGGCTATAACAGTACAGGAAAATTCTTTGAGGAGTTCTGCGATGCAACCAACTTGTCTGTATTGCAGAATGCAGACTCTACCCCAACCAACTTGTCTGTATTGCAGAATGCAGACTCTACACCAACACTGCTGCACAGGGTCCACCTCTCTCTCAGTCGACCTGACTTGACCATCTGCTTCTCTGATTTGATGGACTCTTGCAACCTGCAAGTTCTTGATGACATTGGAAGTGATCACATCCTAATCTTCACCACCGTAACCATTCACAGTAAAGCATGTTACAAACAGAAAACTCGCTGGAACTTTAGTAAAGCTGACTGGAGACTACTATTCAAAAAATCATCTGACTACTTGCTTGGATTTATTGACAGCAGCAGTGTAGAAAGACTCAATAATGGGGTGACAAGAGCTATTTTGAATGCAGTTTCACAAAGCATCCCAAGGGGCAGTAGGAAGTCGTACAAGCCATTCTATACTAAAGAAATGCAAGCTGTCAAATCTGAAAGAAATGAAGCAAGAACAGCCCTCAAGAGAGCACCATCACAAGAATCAAAGATTCTCTACAACAAATTATGTATAAAGGTCAAATTCATAGTTAAGAATGCAAACCATGAAAAATGGTCATCAACATGTGCGAAACTTGACCTAAAGCACAATGGGAAGAGCGCCTGGGCATTGATGGACAATTTGTCTGGAAACAGGTGGAGAAAAAATCCAAAGCCAATGATAGAATGTAGAGGAATAATAACTGAAGGCCAGAAAAAAAGCAGTGCACTTCAACCGGTATTTTGCCTCTGAACAGAGCAGGAAAGCTTTCTGAGTTGGACAAAGAACGTCTAGGACACTTGAAACGTCAAGAAAACACCCTAACCGCTAGTGCCTTCATATTTGAAGATAACTTCAGTATGCAAGATTTTCAACAAGGTCTGAAGAAATTAAAATCTAGAAAGTCTCCTGGACATAATCTATAATGAAATGATAACTCACCTGGGCTCATTGGGGAAAGACACAGTCCTCAATTTAATCAACGTGACTTGGAGAAATGGACCACTCATTGGGGAAAGAAACAGTCCTCAAGTTAATCAACATGACTTGGAGAAATGGACCACTAATTGGGGAAAGACACAGACCTCAAATTAATCAACATGACTTGGAGAAATAGACAACTGCCCAAAGACTGGAAGAATGCACATGTTATCTCCATCCTGAAAGACAACAAACCTCCAGATGAACCAAAAAGCTATCCCCCCCCCCCCCCCCCCCATCTCATTAACATCACGCCTTGGACAATTAGCAGAAAGAATGGTAAATGCACGCCTGGTTCCTTGAGAGTTCAGAAATCCTTTGCCATGAACAGGCAGGCTTCAGAAAAGTTGCACAGAAGACCAGCTTTTCAGGTTAACATAGAAAATTCACGATGGGTTCCAAAATAAGAAACAAACAGTAGCAATCTTCTTTGTCTTACAACAGGCTTATGATCGAGTATGGAGAAAAGGTCTCTTGATGAAGATAACTGACGTGAGGACTAGCGGAAAGCTGTACAACTGGATAAAATATTTCCTCATTGACCGAACAATCCAGACAAAGATGAACAATGCAGTCTCCTGTAAAGAAGTCTTAGGGGAAGGCTTACCATATGGCTCTGCTTTGAGCTGCACTCTTTTTCTCATCTAAATAAATGACCTGGCCAAGCACATCAAAGCTGAAAAAGCCATGTATGCTCATGATTTGGCAATATGGTAACGCCATGAAGATGTAGAAAGTACAGCACGCAGCACAAAGATTAAATGGAGACCTGAGAAGACTTCATGAGTATTGTCAAATGTGGAAACTGAAGATAAACTGTGAAAAGACATTATCTTTACAAATAGCCACAAAGTAGTCAAGAAAAATATCAGTCTGAGATTCGGCAAACATAAATTGCCCAGAGGGGAAGATCCTGCATATCTTGGAATCATTCTCGACCGACAATTCAGTCTCAACAAACATGGTCAAAATGTTAAAAATAAAGCATTGAGGCGGCTACGTGTATTGAAAAAGCTCGCTGGTACTGCATGGGGACCAGGCAAGGGCACTCTAACAGGCTTGTATCTTGGATATGTACACTCTGCTTTAGAATAGAGCAATGCACTCCTGACAACATACTCACATTCTAATGTAGAGTCTGTGGATAGAGTGCAGAACAATACCCTGCGCCTTATTAGTGTAGCAATGAGGTCAACGCCCACTGCGGCATGTGCATGTGAATGTAGAACCCCTTGAGATGCGAAAAGATGTGGCTGCTATGGAAGTTTATGAGAGGAGTAAAAGAAAAAAGAACGACCAAGGACCACCCCAATAGGCGGCTTGTAGAAAAATGGCAGCAAAAGCAGAGAATAAAACAAAAGTCAGTCCTCCACCACGTCAGTAAACTTTAAAGACAGATATCACGTCCCAGACAAAAGACAAGAAACACAGAGCAACAAGAAATTTACCACCACACACATTTAAAAAAATGCAAGAAATTAAAACAAAACTAACAGATAATACAACAAGAAGTGCTGATCCGGTCAGTCGTATGAGAGCATCACAGAGAACGATTGACACCTACCCAAAAGAATGGATACATGTCTATACTGATGGATCTGCTTTTAAGGCCACCATTAAAGCAGGATATGGAGTCTACATAGAGTATCCTGACAGAACATCTGATGAGCTGTTTGGTGCCTGTGGGGAGATGTTCAAGTTATGATGCAGGAATAACAGCACTGGAAGTAGCTCTGCACCACTTGAGGACTGTATTTGATGCTTTCCCATCAAAAGCCCAAAGCTTCGTAATCTTTACAGACTCATTATCTGCCTCTCAAGCTCTGGAAAACGGTGGTCAATGTAGACCAGAACTTACCAAAATATCTATAGATGCCAACCAACTTGTCACATGCCATGAAGTCAGAGTGGTTATCCCTGGTCACTCAAATACACCTGGTAGTGACAAAGTAGACAGACTGGCTAAAAAAGGAGCAAGTCAAGAACAACAATACACACAAACAACCCTAAAGACAGTCATACAACTACTGAAGACTGCAAAGAGGCCTGGCTGAATAGATGGGCAATGGGAAATACTGGGAGAGAAATCTACAAATATATGGCCATCCCAAAGACAACATCAACCTCCTGAGAAGGAGAGACCAAAGCACCATTTTCCGAATTTGCATTCAACACATACAACTTAACATCCACTTGAACAGAATCCAACCAGAACATACTCCAGAGTGCTCGCTGTCCACACATCTCTAGAAATTGTTGAACATCATCTTTTTTGAATGTCAGGCCCCTGCACGTGTTAGGAAAGAGCTTCTTCCTCCGAGTCCAAACAAATGGAACACTTTGTACTGAACTAAACAACAACTTACAAACACTTGCAGCTACCACTATATGGCATTGGGCCAAAGGGCATGAGCTCATAGGCCGCTTGATAAATAACCAACCAACCAATGCAATTTTGCAGTATCTAGTATTATTATCCTAGATATTAACAATTATTTACATCTTCTGTTTCTATATTGTCAATTGAGAATACTAATTTGTCTGTTGTCAAAATGTTGGGTTTCTGGGTGTTTAAATATAAGTTCTTGGTCTCGCTGTGTTTTTTAGTTGATACAATAAATTTGTCTAGCCCCACTTGAGTCGCCTATATAAAGACTGTGTCATCAGCATACCGACTTTTTTACATCTGTTATCTACCTGTGCTGAGAACGTCACACTTTGTTTCTTCCTGACCATCTCTGACATTCCTCGTTACATTCTCGGCATCTATATTGAACAGATATGGGGAACCATACAACGTTTTCTCACTTCTTTCTGCGCTTCGAATCATTATGTTTTCTCCATCCATCTTTACTGCTGCCTGCTTCTCGTGACACAGCTATTTGATAAGGTTTATGATAGGCTTCAGGAAATTCATGATAGTCCATAACTGCTGTTGTACACACGTCTATGAAACAGGTGTGTAGGTCAACGTTAAATTATCAACACTTTTCTATAACAATACTCAGTATATGGTATTTGTTTACCGCATGGAAGATAAGAGGCTGCCAAAGGATATTCTCTATGGACAGCTGGCTATTGGAGCTAGAAGAATCTGCCGTCTCACACTGCAACTCAAGGACTGCATGAGGGACATGAAGTCATGCGACATCCCATCCGAGGGCTTGGGAACTATTATTCAGGAATTACCTATTTGGAGACAGTCAGTTGAAAGGGACGTAATGGCTGCTGACGCTCGTAGAGACCTTCTGGCTGCAGAGAAAAAAAGAAAGAGTGAAGAGATCTGGAGACACCCCTGAAAGCCAGCCTCATCAGCATGGTTGTACGATCGGTGGCAAAGACTGCCACTCGTGCATCGGCCTTTACAGTCGAAGCAGATAGTGTCGAAATACAGGAGACACAACTGAGCAAAACTTACAGGGCGCCACGCGCATGGACTTGACAACTTCGACTTTCCCACTCGAGTTCTAGAATTAGATATATTGTTTGGTTTTCCTACTTTCCTCGCCTCGTGTCCACCTGTATTTGTTATTGTCTTGTTCTCTTCTACACGACTGTTTGTTAAGACATCTGGTCACCTATTACTTCTTCTTCTTCTTCGTACGCAGTCAGACAGTAACCATTATTTTTTCGAAAAAAGCGGCGGTCATCCTGAGGCTGTCGACACTGCCATAGAGCTTGTCTTGCAGTTCCACTGGGGGTGGCCACATCTGCTCTCTCTGATCCTCGTATGTCGGGCAGTTCTGCAGCAGATGTTCAGCGGTCATTTTTACCGGTACCGCACGGGCCTTCGTCGGTACCACCTATCTTTAATTTGTTGAATAGGTGGTACCTCAGTCTATTGTGGCCAGTGCGAAGTCTGAAGACAACGACCTGCTCTCTTCTGTTCAACTGGTAATAGGCATCGTTTTTGGTGTAACCAGTATGTTCGGTTTCCCATTTGGTCATGTATCTGGCTTTGATAAGCCGTTTTGACTCTTCGTACGTCATACTGGTATCTGTTTGTGGTAGTCTTGCATCTTATTTTGCCTGTCTGTCTGCCTCCTCGTTGCCTTGGATGTTGCAGTGTGATGGGACCCACTGTACCACTACCCTTTTTGGTGCGGACTGCTGGCACAGTTGGCAGAGTGCTGCTCTTAAGTCATTAAGCTCAGTGTTTTTCTGGCTTTTTAGCGCTGGGTCACCTATTACGAAGTATGGGACGTTGAAGGACGTCAGTTAGCTTATGGATAAATATAAAAGTCTTATGAGAACACTTAAGGAAAAAAAGTTTAGAAAGGTCACAATGATGGGCATTTTAGACAGAGCAGATGGGTCAGACTATCTAGATAGCAAAATAATAGGTATCAACCTTAGGTTACAGGTGATGTGTGCGGACATGGGAATGGAATTTATTGATGTTAAAGTAGACAAAAGTAAAATGTTAGATAGGGGAGGTTTACATCTAAATGAGATAGGACAGCATGTTGTAGCAAAGTATATGTTCTATCATTGTGTTAGAAATTTAAACTAGTTAGGCCTATGAAGTATGAGACTAAAGATAGGCCTACAATAGGGTGCTATAGAGGATGTAGTCAAAGGGGTCATTTGGTGTCAGGGAAGTGTGAAATACATAGTAGAAAAGCAAACACTAAAATGATAAAGCAGAAGCAAAAAGAGGAAAACCAACAACATTACAAACTAAAATGTTTTTATGCAAATGTGAGAAGCATAGTAAATAAAAGAGAAGAATTGGAACTGTATGTAGAAGAAGAAAAACCAGAAATAATAGGGTTAACAGAATCATGGACATATGAGGAGATTGCAGATAGTGAACTTGAAATTGAGGGATATACAATGTTAAGGAAAGATAGGATAATTGGAGACAAGACTAAGGGAGGTGGCGTTTTATTATACTGTATAAATTCTGTTAATATAACGATCAAAGATTATTTATCATGTGGTAACAAAAATGAAAGTGTATGGGGAGAAATAGAAAGTGGGGGTGAAAAAACAGTGATTGGAGTGTGCTATAGATGTCCATCAAGTCAAAAAGAGGAAGATGAGGAGCTGATTAGTAGCATAGCAAAGGCAAGTAAAGGGAAATTATTATTAATGGGAGATTTTAACTATCCAGAAATAAAATGGGATATGGCAGAAGCACTTGTAGAGTCAAAACCTTTTGTTACGTGCATAACTGACAATTTTTTAATTCAACATGTAGAAGCAGCCACCAGAGGCAAAAACATACTCGACCTAGTTTTTACCACAGAGGAAAATATGATTGAAAACGTTACCGTTGGGGAACTGTTTGGCTCAAGTGACCATCAAATCATCCGTTGGGATCTTATTGCAGGGAAAGAAGTAAACATAAACACGCGAACATACGACTACTCTAAGACAGATGTTAAGAGGATGAAAGAGGCAGCGAACCACATAATCTGGAAAGATATTATTGTAGGAACAGATGTTGAACAGGAGTGGGAAAGTTTTAAAACAGTTCTAGAAACGCTAAAAGAGGAATGTGTTCCATGTAGGGAGGTAAACCCCAAGCGTAAAAAGTGGATAACTAGATTTGTAGTGAAATGTAGAAGAGCAACAAATAAAGCATGGCAAAAATATATAGAGGCAGGTAAATCAAAAGAAACATATGTAAAATATTTGGACAAGCAGAACATATCTCAGAAAGCGAATAAAACAGCAAAAATAGACTTTGAAAAAAAACTTGCTCAGAGGATCAAGACTGACAGTAAAAGCTTCTTTTCTTATGTTAGAAATAAACAAAGAACGAAAGACAAAGTAGGCCCTCTCATAGACAGTACAGGGAAAATAATAAGTGAGAATAGGGAGGCTGCTAATCTGCTTAATCAGTACTTTGGCACAGTCTTCACAAAGGAGGACTGCTCCGAGATCCCAGAGCCTATAGATATTTTTCAAAGAGACATGGATACAGCGGGATTAAGATCAATCTGTATTACAGAGGAAATGGTTTTTAAAAAATTGGAGGGGTTGAAAGTGAATAAATGCCCAGGTCAAGATGGTTTTCACCCAAAATTGCTGTATGAAATTAGAAACCAACTAGCAAAACCATTGGCTATATTATGTTCTCAATCACTTACAAAAGGGATTGTTCCACGGGATTGGAAAGATGCAGGAGTGATCCCCTTATTCAAAAAAGGCAAAAAATCAGATCCGGCAAATTATAGACCGGTGAGTTTAACGAGCATAGTCTGTAAATTGTTAGAGTCAATAATCAAAGAAAACATTGTAATGCATTTAGAAAAATTTAATCTAATTAGAAATAGTCAGCATGGGTTTACTAGAGGGAGATCATGCTTAACAAATCTATTAGAATTCATGGAGGAGGTTACTAAAATTATAGATAAAGGGGAGCCAGTGGATGTTATTTATCTAGACTTTGCAAAGGCCTTTGATAGAGTACCTCATCAAAGATTATTTCGAAAGTTAAAATCACATGGAATAGGTGGCGAAGTTGCCAAATGGATTGAAAATTGGTTAACAGGAAGAAGGCAGAGGGTGGGCATAAATAAGGAGTACTCTGAGTGGAGTGAAGTGAAAAGTGGTGTGCCACAGGGCTCGGTTTTGGGACCAATTTTGTTCTTGATATATATAAATGATTTGGACATTGATATGAGATCCATGATTGCAAAATTTGCTGATGACACAAAACTATGCAGTAGTGTCTCATCTAAAGCGGAAGTGGATATATTGATGTCGGATTTAGATAAAATTCGAGAATGGTCTGTAAGCTGGCAAATGGAGTTTAATGTAGATAAATGTACAGTCATCCACATGGGTAGATCCAATATGGAACATAAATACAGAATGGGAGAAAACAATATTAGAAAGATAGATAAGGAAAGGGACCTAGGGGTTATAATAGATCATACAGGAAAGGTGAGTGAGCAAGTTAAGGTAGCAGTGAAAAAGGCAAATGCAATGTTAGGTATGATAAAAAGAAATATTAAACATAGGAGCAAGGAAGTGATCGTCAAACTGTATAAAGCTTTAGTTAGACCTAGATTGGAGTACTGTGTACAGGTGTTGAGTCCTTATCATAGAGGGGACATAAACATGCTAGAAAGAATACAAAAAGGAGCGACAAAGATGATAGTTGGATTCCAGAATTACAGTTATGAGGAACGACTCAGAAAAACGGGCCTACAGTGTCTCGAAGAGAGAAGAATTCGTGGTGACTTAATACAGGTTTATAAGATGATCAGAGCAATCGATAAATTAGACTATAACAAGTTTTTTAAAATACAGCCACATACAATAACACGAGGGCATAGCTACAAGCTGATTAAAGAGAGGTCCAGGTTAGATATTAGGAAATATTTTTTTAGTCAGAGAGTGGTGTCTGCTTGGAATGCATTGCCAGGGGAGGTGGTGGAGGCAGGGACAGTTAATGCGTTTAAGAATAAACTGGATGCGCATAGATTTTAGAGCAAGGTGATGTAAATGTAACTGGTTGTATACAGACTCTGCAGGGTCTTCTAAACCAGTATAAAGACGTTAAGTTAAGTTATGATACTTTGGTTGAATGACGTACTTTTAAGCGAGTAAGTAGATCAAATGTTACATTAGTGCTGGATGGCATAATCGTATAATCCAGTGAAATAGCTACAGAGTTCCGAATTGGAGGGGAAGAGTTTAATGCAAAGCTGACATTGCTAATCCTGAAGGTAACATATAGATTCGGTCCTTATCTTTGCCGATGTAACGTTCTATAGATAAGTAAATGTGCGCATTCTTCCGTTATCGTTCGATAATATGCATGAGGACGGTTTTTGTCCATTGTTTGTTCTCATTTGCTTAGTTATATTGACATTGATCAGCAGTCTTATATTTACCTCTTTCCCTTTTATTCTATTCGTCTTGATGTGATTCTATTACTTTGTGTGACAGAAGACACATATCATTTGCAAAATCAAGACATTTAAGTTATTTGTCAAGCGACCATTGAATTTCAGTTATCATGGTTCGGTTTGTTGCATTGTCAAGCTTATAGACACGGGCTAGATTATTAAAGGTTGTAGTTTGACCTTCATATGAATTATGAAAGGTTCTGACAATAATCTCTATACTCTGTAGACTGTGCGTCGTATATACTGCGGAAATTCTTCTAATTAACTTTCTTCCTTTCATTTTTGAAATGTACCGTAATTTCGTGGCAATTTTTGTTTCTTAATTCTGTATTTTGTGACTCTACCTTGTATAAAATCCATTTGCCTATTCTTACCGATATTTTGCTATGCTAGTGTTAAATGGTTGACTATAATCAGCGTCAATCTAAAATATAATGGAGCAAATGTATGTGTGTATATATGTGTGTGTGTGTATATATATATATATATATATATATATATATATATATATATATATATATATATATATATATATATATATATATTCGGACTAAATACAGATAACATTAATTGAAATACAGAAGGACATGTTAAAAGGGATAAGAGGAACATAACTTGACAGTAGTACTGGAGTAGTATGTATAGAAACATTTAAAAAAAAGAATAAAGAGATCAAAGAACAGCCAGGCAAGCCAGCCTCCTCAGTATGGTTGTACGATCTGTGGCAGGGACTGTCACTCGCGGGTCGGCCTTTACATCCATTGCAGACAGTGTCGAAATACAGGAGACAGCTGGACAAAACTTATAGGGTGCCACGCACGTGGTCTATAGAGACTGAGACTTAACTTAACGACGCCTATGATGAGGATGATGGTGAAACATAAAACGACGCACAGACTATCATCGTCATCATGTCCTCTGCAGAACGTCTCTCTCATCACAGACGACATGTAAGACTCGATCTTTAGCCACTCCGTCACCGCCATCTTCAGAAAATCTTTGATGTCGTGTATCCAATCTTCTCATCGGCCTGCCCCTGTCTCGTTTTCCAGGTACCATACCTTCCAGTACAGCTTTGTTTTTCTGACAATTCTTGTATTGATTTATGTAGCCAAGATATTTTAGTTTTCTAGATGTTTACCAGGCATTTTTGATCCATGCCCAGATCTTTTAGGACCTCCGTGTTTTCTTTTTTCGATGTCCATGGTATTTTGAGATCTTTCCTGTAGGATTTTACTTCGAAACAAAAATGCAATTTTCTTCTTTTTAGTGCTTATGTGATAATCCATGTTTCGCATCCGTACGTTGTACATACAAGATGTACGCACTCAGAATGTTAGTTTTTTATATACTATTTGTGTTCTGCCAAACGTTTCTTATTTGATTGAACCTCTACAATGATTGAACCTCTACAATGATTGAACCTCTACAATGATTGAACCTCTACAATGATTGAACCTCTACAATGCCGTAGCCCTCCATTCTTCACCTCATTTCCATTTGGTAGCTTCCTTTGTTGCTGATAATGGAGCATACACATTACATTTTATGGAGTTTTCGATTCTCTCTTTTCCAGAGTTACCAACAATAACACAAAAATATTGAAGATTGATTGCCAATCAACTTTCCATGTAAATATGCCACTCCATCTTGTTTGGTGTAATCTTTTATTAGATTTACAGTGTTCTTGGTGTTTGGTCTTAATCTTCTTCTTCTTCGTTCGTTCTCAATCTCACACTACCAAACCCTGAAAGGGCTTACGTAGCAGAATGTAGTCCAGAGAACTGAATGCGTTGTGTCGTAGTTTACAGCTTGGCTGAGATATTTGCACCTTTCGGTCTAACACATCCGACTTCAGCAAGCATTTTTTGAGTACCGGGTTAGCATTCCCTCTTCGATCCCTTCTCCTTAGCCAGTCTGCCCTGCTGCAGCCTGTTATCCAGGATTACCGCGTGGAGGTGTAGAAGGGTCTTGGCAGCTATGGTTCGCTGGCCCTGACGCTAGCAGTCAGCTATGGGTCGCTAACCACTGCAGCTCATGTGCTGCTCAGCATCTTGACCCCTGGTCTTAATTGAAAACCCTATATATTTTTGTTGATCGACACGAGTCAAATATGCTATTTATTATTGTGGTTTACTCCCCTAACTAACTTCTCACAACTAATTTGTACTACATTTCCCCAGTACTGACGTCCATTAAAAACGTGTAGTCTTAATACGACATTTCAGACATCACTTTCAGCTCAGCTGCTTTAGTTGGACCTAAACAAATAAGCTGAAGTTTCAAAATGTAAACAGAACTTCTTCCTATGAACCGCTGTCCATATAAAATTGACATTGAAATGTAAGTTTTAAAAAATGGTATCTTCAGTGTAAGTGTTTCGCTGTATCTTTAGGACAAACCTAGATTTTAAATACAATAATGAAAATTCTTTTTTTGGATAATAATATACATTTGCCAAAATGAGAACCACCGAAGGCGTCTTTGGCAACAATACGTGGATTTGGTGTATTTGATTTATGTTATACATAAAAAATAAGAAAGGTCACGCTTTCAGTTTGTGTAGATATACTGGTAACTCTGTGTCTTTCTTTTTCATTGAAGAGCACATAGAGATGTATGGATTATCTATGACAATGTCTATGATGTTGTTTGGCGTACGAAAGTGGGTAAAGGTGCCGAGAAGACAACGATAAAATACAAGGAAACTGAAAAGAATTAGCTAAAAAAAAAGACTAGTTTCCATTGATATCTATAACTTTTGGGAGACGGGTTGAGGTGTTGGGGTAGCGAAGAGACGTGCAGGTGGATGGACAAGTTGTAGGAGGAGACGGGTTTGCTGAGAGGGGTTCGCGTATGTTGAGGGGGCGAGGAAGAGATAGTCGGGTTAGGGGGAGAGGAATGTGAGGAAGGCGAGGATTGCAAGAAATGGAAGAAGATACTTTAATTGTGAAACTACTGTCGTTTCTTTCATACTGTACAGTTCGATTGATGATAAATATTCTGCACGCGCGCATTGCTAGTTGATAATATAATTTACGTGAGTCTACTAAGCAGGGAATGATAATAATGAACATAGAACATGCAGATAATTGTTAAAATTAAGGAGTAGCGTCCCTTCCGTGTAGCAGAAGATATAGAAATAACCCGGCCTTTGGTCTAGATCTGCAATGACGTCACAAGGGAGCGCGACTTCCTCACAACACAGGCCGACACATGGGGAACTGAGAGACAATAGACTCAGGGCTGAATGAAAGTGCCGCTCTAATTCCCCGAGCCGTGTACACTTGTAATATTATTATCCAGATGTAAATAAAAGGTTAGTGTACCGTTCCAGCGAGAAAATTTGTGGCTTCATTGATTAGATTTTGAAAGAATTCGACCACACCTACTCGTTAAGGCGTGACCTAGATAACGTACACAACACTGTATACTGTACTGTATGAAGTGTAAGGTTCTCAGTGTTGAGTAGTCGAAACAGTGTAACTGTAGTAGACCAAGTAGACAGTCTTGTGTATATTTACATGTGCAGTCTATTCGTACACAAGTAGCACCATTTCCAATTAGTAATATTAGCATAATGTTATTTTTATTATTTCTAAGGATATATATATATATATATATATATTTAAATATGCATATTTGAACTCGCGCGTCCCTGTGTTGTTTAATTTAAAGTCAAGAACTGAGTGGTATGTTAATTCATTATTCGTGCGCATTTCTCACGGAAAATGTTTGGAATGAAGAGAACGCCGAATAGCTTCCACAAACCTACACACGTCATTCTTGAATACACAATCAAGATATATATATTATATATATATATATATATATATATATATATATATATATATATATATTTTTATATATACACATATAATATATAATAATATATATTATATATATATATATATTATAAATATATATTATATATATATATATATATATATATATATGAGAATAAATTATATTATTATTCGTGTGTATACCACTGTCTAGTGAAGTCGTATCGTGACACAAGAGACACAAGTGAAGTAATATTTATGAGTGATTATACCACATTTTGTAGGTCAACTCGATATTCTGGTGGATATTAAAATGATGTTTTAATGTCAATCAATGAGGTAACATTTATATTGTAAAACTGAAAACAATATTTCTGTACCTTGCACGTCTTATCCAGATATTTAGTGAATTAGCTATAAACAAAAAAAAAAAAAAAAAAAAAAGATTTAGAAGGCTCTGTTTCCTGGTTTTTATTTCAGCTGAAACTTACATTTTTGGACTGTAGTTCTGTTCCCGTAAAGTTCTAAATGAATTATCAAGACCATAGCTTAGTCCATTCATATTTAATGTTTTTAAATATATTTAATTTGACTTGTGAAAGTACAATTGTTCGTAATATGTTAAAGGGCTTCTTGTTATTATTTATATACTAAAACATTAAATTGTGTTCTTTATGTTGATAATTTGTTTATCAAAGTTAGGTAACAAGAAAAGTGGTAGTTTTAATTAATACAGTGATTTTAAAACAATAACTGACGAATAATGTGAATTTTGTATGGGACATGCATTTATGCTACCACTCTGCACGTCAAGGTGGACTGTCAACCTATAGATATTTTTCTAAGGATTCAACACCACCACCATCTCAAGCTTCAACTGAATTGACAATCTGTAGCAACCTGGTCTCACTTGGTCCTTTGACCACGAAGCATCCGACATGAGTCCCCCAAATTTCACACCAGGTTTTTGCAGCTATAATCATTACCAGTTGTCGTTGCTGTTACCATCATCAGATTGCTTCGAACTTAATGCCACCCCCTCATCCTTGATGCCCGCTAAATATAATGTGTGCATGCAGAGGCTCTTCCCACTCACTACTAAGTTCAATCAGAATCTGCAGTGCGCCCATCATTGTGTTTGTGCATGTGCTCCTATTGAGTTTGTGCACCCTGCTGGTTCAGGGGCCTCGCTTAGTTTCCTGTATTCCAGTGTCAGAATTTTTCCCATTCGGTACTGAGAGTGACCGTACAACAGAACGTTCAGACGACGGTGGTTCTGGAAGAATCAACCTGACAGTCATGTTCCCATTCTTTGGTTACCGACACAACAAGCTTTTTGTAAGTATTCTTCATGTGAAAAATGTTTTAACATGCTTTTAGTGAATGATGTTGAAAAATTAGTAATCACAAAAATTGTTTTGCTGCTATTAGATCACAAACTTTATTGTAAAAAAATAAATCACAGGTCTTTGTAATACATAACAATCACACATAATACCATCACAAAACTTTGCTACCACATAACTTTCTGCTATCAATAAATATAATCGCATAATAATAAATCGCAGTACTATATAATGTCATACAATCACAAAAATTTATGTTGCTTCAGAACTTTTTGTTATCAATAAATCACAGTACTATCTGATGTCATACAATCACAAAAATTTATGTTGCTTCAGAACTTTTTGTTATCAATAAATCACAGTACTATCTGATGTCATACACTCACAAAATTTTATGCTGCCACATAACTTTCTCTTGTTGCAAAACTTTCATCAGCCTTCTTGAATAAAAATAAAATATAAAGATATGAGGAGTACATTGCACAGTCACAAAATATAAAACAATGTATTTCTGTTTCTGTGTCCATTGTATATGAAGTCAGACAATAAAAATATTTTCATTTCTTCTAACTTAAATTTTTAAAAATGATTTCTGCCATTTTCATATCAATTGGGCCTTGGAAAGGCACGTTGGTTGAAACATTGGTCTTGCGATACCTAAACTCTCTTGTGCACGATAATGAATTGTTAAGAAAGCTGTCCCTTTCATATGAACAGCTGTAAAAGTTTTGTTTTCTTGTCCTTTTTAAACTATCATATAAGCAACTGGCACTTTTTTGTCTCGTCTGTCAATGTTTACTTCTGTTTCATATGAGCATTTGAGACAATCTCGCTTATTTTTCTCAGCTTTATTGTTTTGAATGTGAACAATTGAAATATTAATGAAATTGGCTGAGTTGAATTGTTAATGATTGATGCAGATTCTCTTGATTTGAATCGAAATTCATTAAAAATCTTAACTGATTTAATCTTCAGAGTTTTGAAACTTAATACAGTCAATATTTACAATCACCACCTACCATCAAACTTCCTTTGCACTCCAATATGAGCATAGGGCCCCCTCTGCAAGTGCCTCAGTGCAGGATGCCTGCGTCAACGCATTTATGTACTGTTATATAGATGATGTCTATGGTACTTCGATTAATATGATAAAGTTGCCATACTATGAACAAATCTTCTTAGTTACCTTTATTACGTTTATAGTAGGGTGTAGTTAGTCTATTCTTTTCTCTGCGGAATAGACCCTATTGTCAGCATGGAGAAAAATATTGACAATAGCTATTTTTAAATGCTATATTGTTCTAGAAATATAAACAGTAGATTATTTACTATGGATGAACAACAAGCGTTTTTCCTGAATCTGTTTCTTATTCAATTTGTCAGTCCTGGATTTACCTAAGTTTATATTCAATCAAGTTCTATGATTGAACAGGGGACGGCGTGGCCTAGTGGTTAAGTGGCATGGCTCACAATCCGAAGGTGCTGGGTTCGATCCCCATCACAGCACCGGCCGTTACCCCGGGGAAGCAAACCCTTATAAAATGCAGGAGGAAGCAGACCCTTACATAAAATGCGTGCTGAAGTCGGATGCACTGGGCCGACAGGCGCAAAATAAAAACCACAGTGCAACGCACACTGCCTTGGGGAATGGAGAAATAAGACAAACGCCAAAAAAAAAAAAAATATATGATTGTACTAATGTGTACAGTTATAACCTGTATTTTATACCTTATTATTCAAGTTTTCAGACACAGATTTGTTGTGTAACCCTCCTTTGTTTCCATTACATTATTACACAATGAAAGTTAAATTATAGAAGAGGCTTGCAGGCCATACAATTAAATGACATATACCTCCTCTGACTTATACAAGAGAAAGGTATGAAGTGTGCTGAATTAGTTGTACAATAAAACAACTATTCATCCATAGAGTAAGGCAAGGATGTGTACTGTTACTGCTACCAGTCATCCTTAGAGTAAAATGGGGATATGTACTGTCACTGCTACTAGTAGTCCCTAGAGTAAAATGGGGATATGTAGTGTCACTGCTACTAGTCACCCCTAGAGTCAAAATGGGGATGTGTAGTGTCACTGCTACTAGTAGTCCCTAGAGTAAAACACGGATGTGTACTGCCACTGCTACTAGTAGTCCCTAGAGTAAAATGGGGATATGTACTGTCACTGCTACTAGTCATCCCTAGAGTAAAATGGGGATATGTACTGTCACTGCTACTAGTCATCCCTAGAGTAAAACACGGATATGTACTGTCACTGCTACTAGTCATCCCTAGAGTAAAATGGGGATGCGTACTGTCACTGTTACTAGTCATCCCTAGAGTAAAATGGGGATATGTACTGTCACTGCTACTAGTCATCCCTAGAGTAAAACAGAGATGTGTAGTGTCACTGCTACTAGTCATCCCTAGAGTAAAATGGGGATGCGTACTGTCACTGTTACTAGTCATCCCTAGAGTAAAACACGGATGTGTACTGTCACTGCTACTAGTCATCCCTAGAGTAAAACAGAGATGTGTACTGTCACTGCTACTAGTCATCCCTAGAGTAAAACAGAGATGTGTACTGTCACTGCTACTAGTCATCCCTAGAGTAAAACAGAGATGTGTACTGTCACTGCTACTAGTCATCCCTTTAGTAAAACAGAGATGTGTACTGTCACTGCTACTAGTCATCCCTAGAGTAAAACAGAGATGTGTACTGTCACTGCTGCTAGTCATCCCTAGAGTCTTCTTCTTCCTCCTTCTTCGTTCGTTTTCAATCTCCTACTACCAAACCCTGAAAGGACTTAAGTAGCAGAATGTAGTCCAGAGAATGGAATGCGTTGTGTCGTAGTTTACAGCTTGGCTGCGATATTTGCACCTTTCGGTCCAACACATCCGATTTCAGCAAAATCCCTAGAGTAAAACAGGGATGTGTACTGTCACTGTTAGTTGTGTCATAGTTTGAAGCGAGGCTGCGATATCTGCGTCTTTTTGCCAGACACATCCAGTTTCAGCATGCCATTTTTGGGTCCAGGTTTGCCTTTCCTCTTCTCATAGATGTGTTTCCAGGGCTGCCACTTTGAGGTGGAATACGGTCTTGGTCAGCTATATGTCATTGTCCCTGATGCAAACAACCATCTATGAATAGCCTGCTGCTGTCAGTTTCACTGGTGTGTCTTCAGCTGCCGTCAACCATTAGAGTAAGAGAAGAGTTTGTACTGCCCCTGTTACTTGTGCCATCCATAGAGTAAGACAAGAATTTGTGCTGTAACTTGGGCCATCCATAGAGTAAGACAAGAATTTGTGCTGTAACTTGGGCCATCCATAGAGTAAGACAAGAATTTGTGCTGTAACTTGGGCCATCCATAGAGTAAGACAAGAATTTGTGCTGTAACTTGGGCCATCCATAGAGTAAGACAAGAATTTGTGCTGTAACTTGGGCCATCCATAGAGTAAGACAAGAATTTGTGCTGTAACTTGGGCCATCCATAGAGTAAGACAAGAATTTGTGCTGTAACTTGGGCCATCCATAGAGTAAGACAAGAATTTGTGCTGTAACTTGGGCCATCCATAGAGTAAGACAAGAATTTGTGCTGTAACTTGGGCCATCCATAGAGTAAGACAAGAATTTGTGCTGTAACTTGGGCCATCCATAGAGTAAGACAAGAATTTGTGCTGTAACTTGGGCCATCCATAGAGTAAGACAAGAATTTGTGCTGTAACTTGGGCCATCCATAGAGTAAGACAAGAATTTGTGCTGTAACTTGGGCCATCCATAGAGTAAGACAAGAATTTGTGCTGTAACTTGGGCCATCCATAGAGTAAGACAAGAATTTGTGCTGTAACTTGGGCCATCCATAGAGTAAGACAAGAATTTGTGCTGTAACTTGGGCCATCCATAGAGTAAGACAAGAATTTGTGCTGTAACTTGGGCCATCCATAGAGTAAGACAAACGTTTGTACTGTTACTTGGGCCATCCATAGAGTAAGACAAGAATTTGTGCTGTAACTTGGGCCATCCATAGAGTAAGACAAGAATTTGTGCTGTAACTTGGGCCATCCATAGAGTAAGACAAACGTTTGTACTGTTACTTGGGCCATCCATAGAGTAAGACACGAGTTTGTACTGTCACTGTTACTTGTGCCATCCATAGAGTAAGACACGAGTTTGTACTGTCACTGTTACTTGTGCCATCCATAGAGTAAGACACGAGTTTGTACTGTCACTGTTACTTGTGCCATCCATAGAGTAAGACACGAGTTTGTACTGTCACTGTTACTTGTGCCATCCATAGAGTAAGACACGAGTTTGTACTGTCACTGTTACTTGTGCCATCCATAGAGTAAGACAAGAGTTTGTACTGTCACTGTTACTTGTGCCATCCATAGAGTAAGACACGAGTTTGTACTGTCACTGTTACTTGTGCCATCCATAGAGTAAGACACGAGTTTGTACTGTCACTGCTACTTGTGCCATCCATAGAGTAAGACACGAGTTTGTACTGTCACTGCTACTTGTGCCATGCATAGCGTTAAGAGAAGAGTTTGAACTGTTACTGATACTTGTGCCATCTATAGAGTAAGACTAGAATATTTATGTCACTATTGCTTGTGTCATCCAAAGAGTAAGGCAAGAAATATATACTACTGAACATGTATTTGCTTAATAACCAGAGCATAGTCACAGGTACACAGCTTTAGCTGAAACATGTCAATCTTTTCAACACTGCCAACATGGATTAGGTTATGAAAATCACCACAGAAACAAAACAAATAGTAGCTTTCAGTGAAACAGTAGACATAGTTTCTTAGTAGCCAGATGAAACCATTTGACAAAATGAAATACCTTGTCAGTATGTTTACCCCAGAAGAAAGATGGGGTTGAGAGATCAGATCAAGAATTAAGCTAACCTGTAAAATGACATTCACTTTCCGGACTTTTATATATTTAAATATCAACGGGAGTACACATAACCAACTGAGATATATTCGATTATTTCAAGATTATTCTACATCAGCATTACAACTGGACGCTATGCAAGTCACGAAAGAGACAATTATGTGAAAACTTATAAAGGCAAAGGCCGCCGGTAATCGTAGACGATGATGGCATAATTAATTTTGCTAGCGCTGTTTTTAGTAAGGATTAACTGCGCTACTTCTCGTGCCGCCCGACCCCAGTGGCAAGTCAAGGACAAGTCGACTAGGGGGCGACTACGAAATGCAGGGACTCCATATCAAGCACCCGTGAAAAAGACGGCGGAGTTCGGAATCGAGCCCACACCACCTGATCACGAGGTCGATCGCTTAACCACTTCGCCACGGAATCCCCGAAGACTTATATAACAAAATATAATAACACATAAATCCTACATGAGAAATGAAGAGACCATTGAAGGAAAACCAGTATTAAAGGAACATAGCGGAAAGGATAGAATCGGCTGGTCTGGACATGTTGTCAGGATAAAAACGGACGAATCCTGATTAAACAGTAGCACGTGCATGCAACTTAAATATGAAACCTGGAACATAGTAGGGGCCAAGGAGATGGATCCAACTGGAGATGATGGACTCTCACAGCAACGCGGTCATGGAATATGTAAACGGTTACTAGAACTTCTTTGTGACGTATCAGCAATAGCAGATGTGAGAAAACGACGTATTTATGTTATTGTTATTCATCACTTCTCTAATTCCAGTATGGTGTTTCAGTTCTTGTTATTAATACCTTCTCTCTTGTCATTGACATTTCGGGATGACAGGCCGAGTCATTCATACCTTCTCTCTTTTCAATATTTCATTTTAGGATTACAGTTCGTGCTATTCATACCTTTTCTCTTTTCATTATGTCAATTCGGATGACAGCCGAGTCATTCGTGCCTTCTCTCTTTTCATTATGTCATTTCAGGATGACAGGCCGTGTTATTCATGCCTTCTCTCTTTTCATTATGTCATTTCAGGATGACAGGCCGTGTTATTCATATTTTCTCGCTTTCGTTGTTGGAGAAACGTAGCAGATTATAATGAGTCTAAAGATCACATTGCCTGCAAGAAAGTTGTGGTTGTTGATGTCTCTTAGAGAGCGTTGATGTCTCTTAGAGAGCGTTGATGTCTCTTAGAGAGCGTTGATGTCTCTTAGAGAGCGTTGATGTCTCTTAGAGAGCGTTGATGTCTCTTAGAGAGCGTTGATGTCTCTTAGAGAGCGTTGATGTCTCTTAGAGAGCGTTGATGTCTCTTAGAGAGCGTTGATGTCTCTTAAAGAGCGTTGATGTCTCTTAGAGAGCGTTGATGTCTCTTAGAGAGCGTTGATGTCTCTTAGAGAGCGTTGATGTCTCTTAGAGAGCGTTGATGTCTCTTAGAGAGCGTTGATGTCTCTTAGAGAGCGTTGATGTCTCTTAGAGAGCGTTGATGTCTCTTAGAGAGCGTTGATCTCTCTTAGAGAGCGTTGATGTCTCTTAGAGAGCGTTGATGTCTCTTAGAGAGCGTTGATGTCTCTTAGAGAGCGTTGATGTCTCTTAGAGAGCGTTATTAATTACACTCATGCTCACACTGCACCATCTCCAATCTTATCGAGTTCATTGCGTGTTTTCAAAGAATAAAACATAGCGTCCGAAGCGAAAGTTATAATTGTCTTTGCTAACACAGGTGGCGTCTGCTGGATATGCAGGACAGACGATCTAAACCGACTTACACACGTGCATAATTGAGTATTGTATCTGCACCTGCCCTGTGAATAAACTACACGCCGCTGATATTTATTCTTTTGCGGTATCACTTCATCTCACATGTCGTTCGTGTTTTGTCCGACAGACTAGACCGCACTTCCGGTAATTGTCAGGTTGTGTGTTAGCTGTTAACACTGTTAGTGTTTAATTCCGTGTTCCGAAATAAGTGTTCGCGTAGGATAAGCCTTGCCGCCATCAGAATGGTGGGCGGGCACTCACAAGGAAAATGATGTGTACTCTCTTCCTTCACTTTGTTCTTACCCTAGGTCTACTAAAACACATTATGCTGACATGACGGCTGGAACCGTTTTACGATATTATTCTCATAAAGCCGCAGCTCATGCCAACTATTACAATGTGTACACTTTATTTTACACACAGTTGTGTATATTAATGGCGAGAATGAGAGATAGAGAGAAAGAGAAAGCGAGCGAGCTGTGAGGGAAGAGAAAGATCTCCTTGCTCTCCTATTAACCTAGCATCAACAACGAAGTGAAGGTTACTTATCTAGGCCAACAACGGATCAGTTTTGAGCGCGCAGCTCTAACCGCCACACCCAGTTTCTTGGCTCTATTTTCCCTATGCCTAGATCTATACTTGTTCAAAGAGCAACAATAAATTACGCGCACATAACTAAGGTAGATGTGGCGTTTCTGTTTTGAAGATAGTCTCAAACATAGTTGTCCTTTCACGAGAGAGAGGTAGATAGTGAGAAAAAGAGTGTGAATCTTATTATGTAAGTGATTCGCATGAATGTCTACACATACAAAACATAAAGGTGAGCTGATGGGAAACAGTTATAAACAGTAGTCCCTCACGTCACAGTGGAAATTGGATCAACAAAAATCATATTTAAAAAAATCGCAATTGAACAATGGACTACTTTATACGCATGTAGATCTCGAAAGACAACGCTTCACATACTGTTAAATTAGCATATGTTTGCCGATTGTGGATTTTGCACCCACTCGACTGCTAAAAAAACACAACAAACAACACCGAAGATAAGAAATGTTAGCGTTCTTTGCAATTGTGCCGTGGGGCGCCTATTGGAGCTTATAAGCCATCTGTCCGGCGCGAAGTGCGTTGCGTGGGTAGTTGTGAGCACGTGTCGTTGCACAATCACTCTGTCATCTATCCGTCTGCCTGGTGGCCATCCTTCTGCCACATAGTCAGGTCTACCATCGTTGTAAGCCATCATTGGAAGTTGATGAGGGTGCATTGTCATGAGATGACCGAACCAACTTTCTTACACCCCCCCCCCCCCCTCCTGGAAATGTACTCTGCACAAGATGTAGTGCAGACCATACTTCGAATGTCTTCGTTACGCAGTTTGTATTTCCTGATAACACCGATGACCTTCGTCAGACACTTCATTTCGCAATTCTTTAACTATTTGTGTACGGTAGGACATTTATTTACAACTATATAAATGTTCAGAAACAATCTGGGAAAGCAAAGGCGGCCGGCGTGATACAGACCACATCACCCACTATGTGTCGTCGGTCACCAAATAATGAGCCATTCGCCGCCGCATGGCTTGAATCGGGATCTTTACTTTTTACTTTATATAAATGTTCAGTCCCTGCCATTGTCTTTTCTGTAGTATTTATCACTGGTCACGAAGGTCCTGGAGACAGTTCAGTTCTTTATGCTGATGGTCTTTAAAAGTAGCTCCATTTTTGTTGTTGTTGTCACGATTCAACGTTTTCCAAGGATCTCTTCAAAACCTATATTATCATTCTCTTCCTTACCTTTTAAGTTCCCGTCACAATTGTAATGCCTTTTGTCCGTGATGTTTTGATGTCTTGTGTAAAACTCTTCTTTCACTGAGTGTTTTTGTCATTGGTTGGGGCATAACATTGGCTATTGTTTATCTTTACCGTCTCTTTTGTAGTTCTGAAAGTAACTTGTGTTATTATGGTGCAACTGGTGGTTCTAAACCCTACTCCTTCCCATTCTATAAGTACGCCTCTTTTGATAACATTTGGGAATCTAGCATTGGACTACAGCCAAGAGGACCTCGGTATCAAGTACACATTCTTCTCTTGCTCGTACTTTGTACGAGCGTACACGTCATCAAGCCTGCAGGTTTTCTTAGAGGAAAACAGGCAAGTCAGTGATTTAGATTCCTTGCGTCTTTCTCTGCATCGCGTCATTTGCCCTCTTGATAGAGGCCTGTTTCTGTCTTGGATGATTAAATGTTTCCTCTTAGTTGACTTGTCAACATTTGTTGACGTTTTTTGTGGCTGCAGGATGAAGTAGCTGACCCCTGTCCAACACTCCTTAGTCGCCACTTACGACATGCTTGGTGTGTTTAAAGTGTTACTGGTCTTTGCTCTAATTTAGCGCCCCAGCAATACAAGGGCTAAGGCTGTCTTATGGTTAAAGATAAATGTGGTTTCCCGGTACAGTGCAGATGTCTGTAACGAATACTTGTGCAGACCGTTGGATAACGTGTCGACCACATCAGACTTAGATGCATCCGAGGTCTGGCAAGACAATGATGGCTGTCATCTTGAAGCAACGGCTGCTTTTTGTGTGTCCATATCAGTTGGTTCGATCGGTCGTCGAGCATCCCCACACTATCACAGTGTGAAATATTGGAGCGTGCCCAGAATGAAGGAATGCGGCTTGTCCTGGGCTGTACAATGCTCTCTTTGTGAAGACGAGGAACGCGCTTTGGCTTCTACCTATAACACCCAGACATGCGAGTTATCTCAGACAAAGTGCACCAACAGTACAAGTATCATGAACATATCAAGGTCACAATTGCTCAGAGATGGATCAAGCAGGCAGAAATGTCAGGAGACCACAGTTGATACTATAATCAAAGTGGTAAGAATGTATCCAAGTTGACTATAAAATGACAGAGTACATCCGAGTTATTATCGCCCTTTGTAGATAGTGCAGGGAGTGGTGCACTTGGAAAGCTGACCTCACGGTTGAACTGTTGTCAAGGATAATACTCTAGATGTTGATACTGAGACTTAGTCTCTTTTGTGCCTATCTGGGACTACTGTAACAAGGGCAGTCATAGTATCGGATTCTTAGTCCTTGATCTCGGAAGGTACATGAGTGGAGACAGACACAGAGACCTCAAACGTTCGGGGGCTTGTGACCATCTGCTGGCCTAATCAAGCTGACCTCCTTGCCTCGAAGACACAAATGCCGGTGACTTTGGATATGTATATCGGAGACATTCTAATGCCGATCAATGATCTTCTCTTGAATGTTGACACTGCCATTGATGAATTGACAGCTCGCAGACTGCGTCATTTTAAAATCAAATTTGGCTCAGTCGGGTGAGACGCTTGAGTGGACTAAGCAGGACTGTTGTACAAAAAAGCAGCTACTGGAGCAATCAATATTTACCATCTTCGCCGTTTGCTGAGATATACTGAGTACCTGCAGATCTATCAGAGTGCAGTGGCGTCGATTTGGAATGGACCATTAGAAATGCCAGTAATTTCTCTTCTCTTTTTTAAATACCTCTGTTGGTTTTATATCATGAGTCAGAATCTAAAAATTGACACTGGCAAGTCGGTTATCTCAAAGTATGTCTCATCAATTTCCAGTCGTGTCTCCCATGTAACAAAAACATGTTTGAGCATTTGGGCGAAAGGAAGTCATTGACCTGAATAAAAATAGCGATTTGATGGGAGTGGGCATGGGGACGGGAGGCTAGCACACGTTGTGCAAACCACACCAGTCGTCTAGATGCCGGTTTCCACCTGAGAATATAAATATTTGTTCAAATGTAGGCTGCTATTGTGTTTACGTTTTTACCATTCGTTGCTAAGTATTAGAGCTGTGCTCATCGCACTATGTGCCATCTGCATCAACTCGGCTGGGAGGTATTGCCATATCCAGCTTACAGACCAGACCTCGCTCCAACCGATTTCCACCTGTTTGGACCCCTATAAGATTTCTTCGGAGGTCAGAATTTCAGCACTGATGACGGAGTGAAACATATTGTTCTAGATTGATTCATATATACTGACAAAGCTTTTTACGCTGTAGCTTTTCAAGCATTACTTAAACGCTATGATAAGTTCATAAACGTTGCAGGAAGTTATATCGAAAAATAAATGTTAATTTGACTACTGAAAAAAAATTATTATTTTCCTTACAAAATAAAAGTCCCTTTATGATTTGAACGCCTCTCGTACCATCACTAATCATTTCTTTATGTGCAATGAAAACATAGGATATCAGTCGATGAATAACTTGCTAATATACTGACGTCTAAAGAGAATATGGTCAAGGCACTGTATGAGGATGGATGCCTGTATCAGGCTAACAAACCCTCAAATGACATACATTTGATAAAAGAGACATTACACGCAACCAAAGACGAATTTAATATAATGAGGCATTTTACTCAATCCCGAAAAACAAAAGTACCAGGGATAGATGAGACCTGCCAGGTGTACCTAAAATAATATTGAAGATAATTAGGCAGAGAATAGGTGACAAGATAGATGAGGTTGTAAAAGATATCCAGTTTGGATTTCGGAAGGTCAGAGGTACACGGTATTCAATCGGATCATTGCGGCTTCTAGCAGAAAGAATGTTCTGTCAATGACGATCACTATTTATCTATTTTCTTGACTACAAGAAAGCCTTTGATCGAATCACTTTCAACAAACTAATTCAGATGTTGCAACAAAAAAGCATGAAGAGGCCAATCATTCGATTAATCCAGAACCTGTATGAAAATCAAGATGCGATTATTTCAATGAAAGGACTAACATATCCAGTGAGAATAAAACAGGGAGGGGGCACGACAAGGTTGATTTTTTTTCACCGGATCTCTTTAACGTCTGTTCTGATATGATGATGGGACAAGTTGTAATAAAGTCAATGGAATGAAAGTTAGTGTCATCAAATTTGCTAATGCTCAAACCATTATGAGAGAATCAGTAGCAACAGTGCAATGGCTGCCTGCAAATATTAACAGCACTGTCAAAGAGTTTGGCATGAAAAGGCATATATTGAAGACAAAGACTATGGTAATAGTCACGCAACATAGACACATGAATATAATCATCAATCGTTGAACAAGTATATAAGTTTACATATTTGTACTAAAACCCATAACATAAGATGTCAGGAATGAGACGGAAATTAATATAATGATTACATTGGGGGAAAAGCATGCAGACAAAAATATAAATAGCTAACCTCAAATAATATCAGGATCGAACAAAGGAAACGAATAATTACTGCTAGTCTATGACAAATTGCACTATATGGGATTCAAACATGGACTATAGCAAAGAAGTATGAACAAAACTTGGACGCGTTTTAAATCTGATGCTACGCTAGAATGGAACTTGTCAGTTGTACTGAGATTTGATCCAGTGACAATATCCTCAATGAAGTAGACGCGCAAAGACAAATATTCAATTTGTATTTTACAAAAACACATTGAGTTGACCAGAACACAACATGCGACATGATAATTCTACGGATGATACTAGAGAGCAAGATTCAACGGAAAAGAGACAAAGAACGACCAAGACTTACCTTTACATCTCAGACTTGCAGCGACATTATAGTACGAACCTACCTACGCTGAAATGATGAGAGCTGCAGAGTCAAATGGAAAGTCATACGTTTTCCCTTAGTCTTTTTTGCTGGAAATAATATTTCTTCCACGCTAAATATATTCAACTCTGCCGGTAGAAAAGGGACAGTAAATCACCGCAAGCATTAACGGCATTTTCCCATTGCTGAAGTCAGCATTGTGGGAATGAAGACTAAATATCGTTTGCTGTTATAGTCACCGCGCAGTGTGCAGGCCATATTTTTAATTTTATTTTCCACCTTATGGAAAATACCTTGACATTAACGAGGCTGGAACAAGTGGTTTCCATGGTAGAAACTGATATCTTTCAAATAAGGAGGTCGCTTTCATTTTTTGCAACTCTCTTTTTAGGCGCTCCTTCCTTCTTTCTTCTTCTTCTTCATCGAACGCAGTCAGACAGTAACCATTATTTTTTCGAAAAAGGCAGCGGTCATCCTGAAGCTGTCGACACTGCCATAGAGCTTGTCTAGTGTTGCCACTGGTGATGGCCACATCTGCTCTCTCTGATCCTCGTATGTCGGGCAGTTTTGCAGCAAATGCTCAGCGGTCATTTTCCCGGTACCACACGGGCATTCGTCGGTGCCACCTATCTTGAATTTGTTGAATAGGTGGTACCTCAGTCTATTGTGGCCAGTGCGAAGTCTGAAGACCACGACCTGCTCTCTTCTGTTCAACTGGTAATAGGCATCGTTTTTGGTGTAGCCAGTATGTTCGGTTTCCCATTTGGTCATGTATCTAGCTCTAATAAGCCGTTTTGACTCTTCGTATGTCATACTAGTATCTGGTTGTGATAGTTTGGCACCTTCTTTTGCCAGTCTGTCTGCCTCCTCGTTGCCTTGGATGTTGCAGTGAGATGGAACCCACTGCACCACTACCCTTTTTGGTGCGGTCTGCTGGCATAGTTGACAGAGTACTGCTCTTAAATCATTAAGTTCAGTATTTTTCTGGCTTTTTAGTGCTGTGACAACGACCAGAGCATCTGTAAGCAGGACTATATGGCTTTCATTCCTTTTACCTGTCACCATTTCTTCCACTGCCGCCCTCAGTGCCTCTGCCTCCGCTCTGAAATTGCTTGTGTATTTTCCAGTAGCGAATGACAGTGTTATTTTTCGGCCATTTGGTAGATTCAGAAATGCTCCTGCCCCTCCGTTCTGTGTTGTATTTGTTACGGAACCGTCGGTGTATGCATGGGTCCAGTCCATGCTTGGATAGTTTTCCGTTATGTAACTCAGGGTAGTATCTCTTCTTTCTTTTTCAGACTGGCAGTTTTTGTTTCCAATACCTGGTATATTTTCTACCACCTCTGGAAATATATGCTGCCTCCAGATAGGTTTTCGTACAGTAGGGATGGACTTTGGTGTTGTTAGTGCGTTCATTGGGTCTTCGTGCATCTTAGTCTTGGCTATTTCTGCAAAGTTTCTCCGTTTGAGTTTCCCATTTCCGAAATTGTTTAGTCTCTTGTGCATTGTATGGTCAGTCAGTCTTCTGAGTTTCTCTGATTGCTGCTGGGCTCTGCAGTCTCTTCTGTCGGTCATGGATTGCAGTTTTGTAATCTTTTCAAGTTCTACAATTGGCGTTGACGTCATGCCTCCTGTTATAACTCTCATGGCTTGGTTTTGGAGTTTGCTAATTTTATCGAAGTTCGCCTTTGCTGCTGTTGTCCATGCCGGCGCTCCTTCCGAGGTGCACAGAAGTGCAGTAGCCTTATTTTTTCCCCTCTCCGGTTATGAATCCTAGGATCGATAGGGACTTGTTCCTAGTCCTATTTTTAAATTATGGTGTTGGTGTTCGCCATGCCATGGTATTAAACTGAACTCCCGAGTCGTCCATTCCCGTTCTCCTGGCGTTTTTCATGTCTCCAGAACGGGCCCTAGCTTTCCTCCCCTCCCCCCTCTCTCTCATATATATATATATATATATATATATATAGATATATATATATATATATATATATATATATATATATCGCACAACCCACCGCCTCACTGTGCTAACAACCACTGCTTGGTCTGCACAAACGTTCAGTTCAACGAGTGTCAATTTTGCATGAAGGAATTCAATGGCACACCTGTTTATGATGTAATTCTATGACAAGCGTCATTTCGTCAGACTGCTCCACCACTGCCACCTGTCGGACGGAAACCCACATTTTACGGATATTGACGGGAAAGGTTCAAATTTTACTGCCATACTGCAAACATCCACTTGTTGTGTCGTGGGACATCATAATAAAAATCGGTGGAATTATTTTCAGAGCTTCCATCATATATATATATATATATATATATATATATATATATATATATATATATATATATATATATATATATACAACTTTCCAATATATGTAACAAACTACCTTTGCTGCAGCACTGCTTTCCCCCGGTACAAACGCATTAGTCAGTCCACTGAATCTGAACTTTTAAAGTGATAGGCTTGTTTATTTCTTGAAAGTTAATGATCCAACGAGGAGGCAGACAGACTGGCAAAAGAAGGTGCCAAACTACCACAACCAGATATTAGTATGACATACGAAGAGTCAAAACGGCTTATTAGAGCTAGATACATGACCAAATGGGAAACCGAACATACTGGCTACACCAAAAACGATGCCTATTACCAGTTGAACAGAAGAGAGCAGGTCGTGGTCTTCAGACTTCGCACTGGCCACAATAGACTGAGGTACCACCTATTCAACAAATTCAAGATAGGTGGCACCGACGAATGCCCGTGTGGGACCGGGAAAATGACCGCTGAGCATTTGCTGCAAAACTGCCCGACATACGAGGATCAGAGAGAGCAGATGTGGCCATCACCAGTGGCAACACTAGACAAGCTCTATGGCAGTGTCGACAGCCTCAGGATGACCGCTGCCTTTTTCGAAAAAATAATGGTTACTGTCTGACTGCGTTCGATGAAGAAGAAGAAGAAAGAAGGAAGGAGCTCCTAAGAAGAGAGTTGCAAAAAATGAAAGCGACCTCATTATTTTAAACAAATGACTACAGAAACCGCCACTGAAAAATCACGCAAAGGGCTTTTGCGAAGACTTACTAAAGTAGGTCAACTCTAGTGGTGGGCCAATTCTCTGGCTGAAGTCAAACAAGCAAATAATTTTTTTAACTAATTTTTTGGGTACAAGCTTTGACTGTTGTGTTTATGTAAATCGGGTGGTTAGACAAACAGGCGATTGGCATGTTGTGTCTTTTCATGATGAAAAGGATGTCCTCTTGCGGGCGTTGTTTCTGGTTCACAGCTGTTTATTTGGTATTAAGGGAGTTAACTTTCAAATATATATAGGTCATTCAGTTTAACATAGGTTGCCTCAATTTCAATATAAGTATATTTAAACAACATTTTTCGATAAAGGCTTTTCAATGATCTTTCCAGGATAAGTCAAAGTTTGATAGATGAATAGGCTGCTCTATCAGAGGTTGTGTACACAATTTCAGCTCTCTAGGTTGTGGAGACATTGCTTCAAATTGAACTAGAAGTCCACGCAAACGGACAGACAACGATCTTGTCAAGTTAAATATAATCTAGTGAAAAGGGACACGACTAGGGGCAGGAAGTTGTGAAGATCCTACACTAATCGATGGGACACGGAAGAAGAATGTGCAAAACAAAACACAAACTTGATTCCACCTAGACTTCGATTTCTTCTCCTCCGCCAGCATTCCTTTTTGTGAGAGCACTTTCTAAACACATATCTGATGACTTGGCAACTGTTTTCTTGTTTGCAGTTTTTGTGCTTTCATCCATGTTACGAAATTAAAGGGAGAAACCAATTGCGCAAGACGTTATGTTGACATTTGTGCTGTAGGTAGACGGGCAGAAAACATGTTGTGCTAGCTAGCCGACTGTATCTATGTAGGAGAGTACAGTCAAATACTGTGTGCTACCTATTGATGTATGTAGACATGGTGGGTCCTGTCGCTATCTGGATGTAAAGCTCAGGAAAGGGAATCGGGAATCTAGCAGGAAGATTATGCATAGATAACAATAAGTGCACTGATAATCATCGTGCACATGTGTTATGAATGACGGGACCTATATTTATCTACTTTAAGGATTTTGATAGGGCATTTAATAGTTTACTGCATATTTATATGGAGTATGCTGAGACGTAATGAAATACATGATTTCTTTTAAGAAACCACATGCAGACCATGTTGGATGTCTTTATTTTTTCATGTGTCCTGAGAGAAACCACAGAAGAAGAAAACATGAAGACATTCGCAATTTTCGTACGAACTGGCTGATCACCAAGTTGTAGTTGATCTATTTCTTCTCTCACCTAAACAACGGGACATGCTCAAAAACAAACAAAGAAAAACAGCTGCGGAAGAAGCAAAAACAGAATTAAAGGTACATGTGGATAAAATCAGCAAAATGTGAAAATAATTGTAGACTAAAAGATTCCATAAAGACGTTTATTTCTCCTGCACGTATCATTCCAACTGACTAGGCAACAATGTCTGTCCACGACCTCTTTTCCTATTTGTTCATTATCGGTATTTTTGTCAACTGTTTGTTTTCGCCGGGATGTCTCAAACATTTATGTAACGTCTCTTATTTATTCCCAGCGTCTCATATCCAATTTCTGTTCATATTATCACAATGTGTTCTAGTGTTGATTGTTTCATGTACCTTGTTCCTAAATTGAACTGTTGTCTGTGCGTGTATGTTGTTTAGATTTCATCTTTATTTTGACTATCAGAAGATGATGGTCTGATGTCACGTCTGCTCGTCTACATACTTTTACATCGTATATCGATTATCTGAGCTTCATATTTTTACGTATATGATCAATCTGGTTATGTCTGTCCTGTGATATGGTGACTTCCTTGTTACTTTGTTTCCTTTGATATGAAGACATGCTGCCACTAATCACCAAACGATTTAAAGCACAGAAGTCCATTAGTAACTCTTAATTTTCATTTCTAGCCCCCATTCCAATTTATTTTCTCGTAATCTCTTCAAACCCGATATTATTATTCCCAACATTAGCATTTTAACTCTCCCATCAAAACGTGAATGCCTTTCCTTCTTTTTTCCCTGAAATGTTGAAGTCTGCTATATAATTCTTCAATCTTAGAGTTTTTATTGTCATTGATTGGCGCATATCATTGGATAATGTTTATTTGTTTATACTTTTTGCATTTTTGATAGTAGTTTTAGTAGCTAATATCATTTTGGATCCTACTTCGTCCCATTATGTAAGTGTCTCAGTACCTCTATTGTTAATATTAAAGCCAGACTTTCACTATGGTGTGTGTACAAGTGTGCCGCGAGGACATCATTTCCACTATGCTCTGTTACATCTTCTCAACATCTCTCCACCTTGTTCCACGATACCGATTTTATAGTTTCTCATCTCAGCTTCCACTTTTGCACCGTTCCCCTGTTCGTACAATATACGAACATTCCATCCAGCAAATCTGGTGGTATTCCAATTAAAGAAAACAGGCAAGTCAGATGTGCAAATTCCTTGTGGCTTTCTCTACACTCTCTAATAGAGTACCTGTCTTGGGTGGATATTTGAAAATACGAGCTTCAAGCGTAAATTATAGGTAGATCTTTGTTCTTTTATTGCTTCATTTTAGTCTAAAAGTGTTGATCCTAAACAGGCGATAATTCAGCCTTCTTGTTACATACATTAGAAAAGCGTGGCATGTGACATGTGAGTCCTGGAAGCTTGTGTGGAGAAGTAGTATGTTTGTCGACATTCAGTGTTAACCACGCGCGTATTTGTGCGCCCTTTTGACTCTACAATCCACGATAGCAATGACGTCATAAGCCAGGTAGTTGCGCCGTATCGTACCTGAATGCCTTGAACCTGGTCTGCTTTAAATAAACGTTATCTCATCAACAGAACACATGCTGAACCATAGTTACAAGCAAACACAGCGAATGCATATTTCTATTACCGTACTAACAGGCATTCATTATAAATCAGGTAAAGGCGAAGGACCCTAGCGAAATCCAGGATGACAAGAATGGGAGACGTACCTACAAGCATGTGGAACGCTTCACTTCTAAAAGCATTGCTCCAAAACAGCAGTTACATAATCTAGCTCGTTTCAAATATCAGCTTACATCCGCCTTGCTTGGACAGTTTGTTTACTCTAAAATATTTACCGACCTGTTTCTTGTAATGCTCAAGATCGTTTGACAGTTTTAATTGCTTTAATATTTTCACCTCCGTTATCATCATTTAACATTTAAAATAACGTGTTTGTTCTCGCTGTCTTGTTTCTCAGCTACTTTACTTAATTCAGTTTGTTGAAGATTCACCAAAAAAAAATATGTTGTACTTACTTCGTGTCTCATGTATATAAAATATGAGAATGTTCATCTTATTCTTATCATTAATCATCGCCATCTTCTTTTACTCCCACTACTGTTTTCTTGATTTTTTCTTCTTCTTCTTCTGCTCCCTTTCTTCTTCTTCTTCTCCCTCTCTTCTTCTTTTCCCCTGTTCTTCTTCTCCCTCTCTTCTTATTCTCCCTCTCATCTTCTTCTTCTTCAACGTGCTCATGTAAAATGAAGTACCACGGAGACAAGCTCTACATCAACAAATGCATGCATTGATGCAGGCAAGAGAGCTGTAGTCATGACCCCATGCTCTAACTGGATCACCAGAGGACATGATGACGACAGAAGGATATGTTGTTCAATGAATTCATTCTGGATAAATGATTTTCTCGTGGAACGCTTACGTGTGCACGCACACGTGTTTTCTAGACTAGTCAGGTCGGTATCTCTTGGGCGTGGTCGCCTGTGGTCTGTTATCCAGGGCTTCGTTCTGACTAAAATGCTCATGACCCCAACATATTAGCGCGCTTGTATACGCGTGTAGGTATGCAGTGCATATGTATGTGTGCGCGCGCAGTGTGTATATGCCTGTGCTGTTTTAACTGTGAGAATGTATGTCACCTTGAACTCATCATGGGCTTCAAGCAGCTATTGATGTGGAACGTAAATGGTAGCGTGCATTTCATAGACAGCTATCTTTACGAAACACGCAAAACATTTGCAGGAATATATCTTTGTCAGATAAAAGTAAGAGCACAATAAGAACACGTATTTAAGCATACGTTGACATGTTTGTATACTCGACGATGCTTGTTTAATGTTAAGTGTCTGCTTGTTGTCAGTCCTCCTATATGTAGTAATGACGTAGAGCTGAGGTTCTTAATATCTTTTGTTCCATGGGCCTTTTGTCAGTAAGGTGGAGGTTAAGGTCTCAGAATGCCGAAATGCATAAAATAAAATTACAATGAACCTGTTATATAGAAATATAGTTACACAAATAAGACAACAAATATGATATTGTAATATATGTGTTTCTTTTCAGTCAATAACAATCACAATACATTAAAAATATATGGAAGTTAAAATTTAATTACATTAAAAAAAATACATGTCAGTGTGAAGACTGTTGTTTATCTACACTGTATTTCTCAAAGTTAGTATACTTATGTACTTATGTGTGATTATATGTATATATGCTTGGTCAGCCGTGATGGTCTATTCAAAGCGCTCAGGAGGATTGGTTGCTCATTGATTCTTCTGAGCATTATTGCGTCGTTCCACACTGACATGAAAGGCACTATCAACTTTGACGCTACGTCTTCAGAGTAGTTTGCAATCAAGTGTGCAGTAAAACAAGGCTGTGTACTTGCTCTAACCCTCTTTGGAATATATTTCTCACTCCTTTTGAAGCATGCCTCCCGTGACCAGGATGGTGGTATATTCATTCATTCCCACACAAATGGTGGCCTATTCAAAGCCCAAAGGCTGAAACTACCGGAGTGGTTTGCCGGGGTCTTTGTGTATGACAAGGGCAAGAATAGCACCACTGCCTCACAGAGAGCATGTCGTAAGAGGCGACTAAATGTGTGACATGGCATAACACCGGCCATGGTTAGGTGGTTTGTTTAGAGCAGCATAAATGGCGCCTACCAGGCTGCGGGTTTACTTTGCTCTAGTGTTTGAGTCTATTAAGATGGGCTCACACATCGGTTAACCACCCTCCGTAAGCGATTGTCCCAACGCAGCCTAGCCCGAGCCTAGCCCGCTAAGCAGAAAATCTTTCTCCCGGCTATATCCAGCACATACCAGAACTGGGACATGCACATGGGTATCTACGCCTGTAGAAGTACAGGCCCACTAAGAAGGCTGAAAGCCAATACCAAAATAAACAGGATGCTTATCAGAGAACTACTCTTTGCAAATTACGCCGCATTCAGAGGAGGAACTGCAAAGCTTACTATCTGCATTTTTTTCAATCCTACTGCGAGTTTGGTTTAACAATCAGCAAAAAGAAAACACAAGCTATGGTCCAAGGTCCAAACAAAGCACCAGTAATCTCCGTTGATGATGAGGAGCTCGATGTAGTAGATCAAGCCGAGATCCTCAGTCAATAATAGAGTATACATGGACCAAGAGATCAATATTAGAATAGGCATGGCAGCAACAACAATGAGCTGGTTAACAAAAATGGTCTGGGAGAACAAGAAGCTCACTATTTAAACAAAAACACTTGTTTACCAGGCCTGTGTCCTCAGCACCCTTCTTTATGGCAGTGAAACATGGTCTACCTACACGTACCAAGAGAGACGGCTAAACAGCTATCACATGAGGTGCCTTCGCAGAATCCTGGAGGTTGAGTGGCAAGACATCACCAACGCAAAGATGTTGGCGGGAACAAGCACTGTCACAATCTTGTCCATGCTTAGTCTTCAAAGGCCACGATGGATGGTACACACTCGGAGGATGGATGATGGCAGAATACCAACATGTCTTCTCTATGGGGAATTACAGTTGGGGAAAAGGTCTCAGGGTAGGCCACTACTTCGGTATAAGGACGTGTGCAGGCGAGATATGAATGATGCAAGCATCTTTATGGAATAATGGGAATATGACGTCATGGATCGTGTTACATGGAGGGGCAGGTTTAAGCATGGAATACTGACAAAGGAGATACTGATTGCTGATAGGCTAAGGACTCAGTGTTTGAGAAGACACGCCACACCATGCAATGCCGAACATGGCCCTGACTGTCCTTGCACACACTGTAGAAGACGCTTCTTTGATCGGATTGGTCTTACGAGTCACATTCGTTATCGTCATGAACTGAAGTTGCACCCCTTTTTTCAAAACACAATTACTATCGTCTGGCAAGACGGAAAGAGCCAATGATACAATACAATATCCTCGACTTCAGTCTGGCGGGTGTGCCATATGCGAGGTAGCCAACAATGTCATGTATGCAGTCCGATCTGTCGCTGTGTCGTACCATTTCGGACCTCGGTTTCTCAGCAGACCATCTCGCCATCGTATGGATGGACGGCCGAGTGGTCGTGTATAATCATATGGTCTCCAAAACGTCGTTCTGAGTGTCCATCTGTTATTTGGAATGCGCACCACGTGGCCAGCCCAGTGGCATTTACGAGACAATGCAGCATCCAAGACGTCTCGAAATAGAGTGCGTTCTCTTATTTCTGTATTGTCGAATGGATCTATGATCGAGATACCAAGTACGCGTCTTTCCATCACTCGCTGTGTAATTCGTAGTTTATCTGTATCCGCGTTGCGTAGATTCAATACTTCACATCTGTAGGTCGGCTGGTATGACCGCATAATTGAAAAGGTGCGCCCTTGCCATGGTGTCTTTCAGCTGCAGGAGTAAATGCTTTATGGTAATGAAGCTAGACCAAGCTGCATCTCTTCGTCTTGAGATTTCACGGTCTAAGGTGTGGGTGGCATTCATTTCTTGCCCTAAGTATATGTAGGAGTTGACATCTTATATATATATGATATATATATATGTCTGAAGATGCCAAAGTTCGCAAACGGAAAGACATATCGAGTTACAATTTTTACTGAACATGCAATGGACGATTAGTGGATCATAAAACATATTTCACGTCTCTAAATCAAGCCCTTTACCAGTTATGGGCATATATATATATATATATATATATATATATATATATATATATATATATATATATATATATATATATATATATATATACTGTTTATAAAATTCAAATGACGCCACAAAAGAAATTAGACAAAACTACAAGAGATCTTCTTTATATTTAATTCTCTCTCTCTCTCTCTCTCTATATATATATATATATATTAGATTAGGGGAAAAAGTAGCAGACCATAAAAGCTGCAGCAGAGATCACATTGGATAAGAAGAAAGCAGAAAACAAGAAACAACTAGTAACAGCTGAAGTGTTAAGCACAATGGAGGAAAGACGCAAATGGAAGATCATTAATACGGAGCAAAGCATAGCTATAAATAAGAGTATCGAGATTAGAATGTAACATGGCACGAGAAAAATGGCGGAAAGACCGATGCAATGAAAGAAAAGACCTGGAAAGAGCAGGGAATTTTGAAAAAGTACTTCAACTGAAACAATCATTTAGGCATACAATCATAAGAACATGCAATCACGGATGATTAATGATGATACTGGGAAACCAATTTATGAGGTTTGGAGGGCATGTTTAATAGAAACCCTTAAATGATGTGGCTGTGATAGAAGAGATTACCTGTAACCATAGAAGAATTTTATTCAACCACGAAAAACAAAGCTCCACGAACAGATGGGATATGACCAACAGAACACACAACTTCAGTAGATCAGTAGCAACGTTGCAAAAGCTGCTTGAAAACATTGATAGCACAGCCAAAGAGTTTGGCATTTAAATAAACACATTGAAGACAGACTACGGCAATAGACAAGCAACATAGGCAAATTAATATTTTATATATATTTATATATTTATCAATGTAGAAATAATCGAATAAGTATGTGAGGCAAATCATAACAGACGGGAGGAAGACTGACGTCTGGTCAGTATGTACTGATCAGACAAGTTAGTCAGGGTCATGCAAAATATACTGTCTAAGACCCTCATCTCGGCTTCCTAGTAGTCCTGTTTTCATGGAGCCTGGCTAACGAGGTGAGGGATCGATGTGATCCCCGTAGCAGTGAGTGACACGCAGATGAATCAAAGTAGAGCACAACTGCCTGGAGGACCCCGGTTCAACTTCATCATCACGCTCGGGATGGGAGGAAAGCTAAATCAACCTGCCACTTAACGTCCTTTTCAGGGCGCACAAAACAGTAAACCTACTCATTGTGGGCATTCGCAAATAACAACAGAAGATGCTCGCAATTAGACAGAAATTAGGACAAGGATTGCATTGGTAAAAAAACGGCCATGAAGGTAAATACAGAATTGCTAACCTCATATAATAACAGGATCGAAATTAGGATAGTAATAATCACTACTCATGTATGGCCAATTTGCACAGAGCTGAAACATCGACTCTAGCAAAGGACGGAAAAAAACAACACAATTTGGGAGCGTTTGAAATGTGTTGCTACTGTAGAATGAAACGAGTGAGTTGAACAGAGAGAAGATCTAATGACAATTTTCTCACTGAGATAGGCGCACAAAGTAAAATATTGAAAGAATGTTATTTTCTAGTCCAAGCCGGGGACTAAAACAAGTCTGGAATTAGAACATTAAACTGTGGTATTTGACAACAATGCAACACACGTGCCATGTTGGACATCTCACCAATTTCGATTGTGTTATTGTTACACGCGCTGAAAATCCTGATTTGTGAAGAAATAATGTTAAAAATGGAATGAAAGCTTCTGTAACTCGCTTTACAAGATGAGGGTAGTTGACCAGTTACGTGGCAGATACACTGTTCACAGCAGTACTGCGTCCACGTGCAATCTAGTGCGGTTAGTCCGAACAACTAACCAAAGTTGCAAGTACTGACGTGGGTAAGCGAATTTTCGAGATAAGTAAAAGCTGCAATTTTTAGTAAAAAATCTGGAGGGCAGGGTGGACGACAGTCGTTCAGGAGGCAGACGTTTGAAGTGGGGGGGGGGGGGGGGGGAGTAATATCAGCCTCTTAAATTGCACAATACGGCAAGAGATAAAGTACACTGGAGATCCATTGCAGTCGATCTTCGATGCGGAGATGGCACTTGAACTGAACTGAAAAATTCTAGTAATGTGATATGAAAATATTTGTTAAGTCTATCTTTGAGGCATGTCTAGCTAGTACTGTTTTCATTTATAAGCATTATTGCATCATTTCGTAAGTGAAGGAAATGCTAGTCAGCGGTTAGTGAACATTAAGTTAATATGTTGATTTTGACCCACCCAATCTCACGGACCCCATGAAATCTCACCACGAACCCCTGGGATGGTTAATAACCTCTAGTGTAGAAGTAGTAATGCAATCAGCCCTCACAAGCAAATATTCGCACACTCGTTGTTAGTAGGCACTCCCTTCTCTCTCTCCCTCTCTCTGTCTGTCTCTCACTCTCTCTCTCTCTCTGTCTGTCTGTCTCTCACTCTCTCTCTCTCTCTCTCTCTCGTCCGACTGAACCGACACACGTCATTAAGCTTAATTATGGCGAGCCAGCTCTGTCACATTCACAATTCATGCCACGCCCGGGACCTGGCGTTAACGATTATTGCTGCCTCGTTTGACTATCAACGTCGTTTGCTATGGCCGCTTGGTTCTTTGTGCATGGTGCCAATTTGTGTGCATAGGGTGAAGGTTGTATCCTTGAGGGAGACCCGTTTGTAGCTAGGCTACGATGTGGCATCGACAGATATAAACACTAGACATATATTGTATGCAATGGCGTGTCTGGTCGTTCTTATTTGTCCACCTTGACCCAAGCGACTGACTCAGCTAGTCACATCTGTCAATATTTGGCAGTTTCTTATCTCTGGTACTCCAGAGATTGATCACTCAAGCAGATTCGTCGGCAGGCCTTTCCTTAGGTTTTACGGATAGGTTCATTCCCCCCGCCTCCCATATTATACCCTAAATTCACTAGAAAGTTATATATATATATATATATATATATAAATATATACACATATATATATATATATATATATATATATATATATATATATATATATATATATATATATATATATATATATATATATATATATATAGAAAGAGAGATAGGGGGAGAGAGAGAATTGTATTGTCGAGCCACACAGTATAAACGGACTCCACCCAGGTCATGTTCTAAATATGTGTTACCCAGATTGGACACGTGTCCAAACAGAGACTTCTCGGTATGCACAAAAAGTTGGGCTGAATTTTGGCGTTCCTGAATCGAAATGCTAACCCGGGATTTGTTTCAGAAGTAAATGCTAACAGAGTATTTGTTTGTGATTGTGCTCGTCCAGTCTCTCTCCTCAACTGATGCCCTGTTCTGCAGTCGACCATTTCATAGTTTTATGGTGTTTATATTTTGTGTATCCCTCGTTCTACGTGCACATTGCAGCGGCGGTTGACTGATTCCAAACATGCAGAGAAGAGATTCGGTGAGATCGCCATGGCTGACCCTCTTCTGAACTGGTGCCACAATTGGACGTTGGAAGGGACGAAATGTGGTAGTGCAGTTCGTATAACTGTTGGCAAGCACTCTGATATAACCAGGATCAACACCTTGTTCCAACAATGAACGACAGACAAAGTGTGGTTCTACCGAAAGAAAAGCTTTTGTTTTAGTCGATGAAGGAAAATATCATGGGTGTCTGAAAATGTCTTGATACTTGAATAAGGCAGCAGCAGGTTGAAATGTGGTCTATTGTGCTTAACGAACGCCGAAAGCCTGCTTGTTGGATTGGCTGCGATTCTTCGAGAGAGATGCATTTCGTAAATAGCTTGTAAGTGACCGGGAGAAGAGTAATTGGACGATAATTTCCCATGTCCTCTTTGTCTCCCTTCTTGTGCAAGAGTGTTGTCCTCGATTTTCGCCAAGTGGTAGGTGTTCCTCCGGAATGAGGATACCGTGTAAAACGGTTAGTATACATATTGATGGCAGGCGCCTCAATCACCTTCGATTTGCTGACGACACAGTGTTCATTACCGAGTCAGCAGCAGAAGCCAACCAAATGACGCATCTACTCGATTGTGAGGGCAGTAAAGCAGGACTGGAAGTGAATGTCTCGAAGACCAAAGTGTACGGCAATCGTTTCGCCAATTATGGTCCAGCCTTCCATGGCGGGGTGCAACTAGAAGGATGTCATCGAGTACATCTATCTTGGGCGCCTCCTCAACATGGAGAATAACATTGAACCTGAAATGACAAAACGTCGCCACGCGGGGTGTGCAGCCTCGTTGTCCATTAACACGTCCTGGGAGGTCGACAAGACCAGAACCTACGAGCCACTCTCTTCTTCTTCTTCTGCTTCTTCTTCTTCTTCTTCTTCTTCTTCTGCGGTTGTTCTTAATCTCCCGCTATTAAGTCGGTGAACAGGACTTTGCAAGTAGCTGGATGTAGTCTGGAGAACGGAATGCGTTGTGTCGCTAGTTTACAGCTTGACTGCGATATTTGCACTTTTTGGTCCGACACATCCGTATTCGGCGGCCCTCTCTCTTCAATTCAACCGTGCTTCCTGCTATGTGATATGGTGCTGAGACATAGGCACTAACAAAATCACTAGAGAACAAATTGAGAGTGACCCAGGCATCTCTTGAGAAATGCTTGGTCGGAATCACTCTCCGGAACCAACGTATACAAAAGCTCCACAAATCCGACATATGACGATTGTCCCTGGTGAACGATGCAGTAATCTATGCAGACAGGACAAAGCATAAATTAGCAGGTCAGATGTTGCGACGAAACGATGGTCGATGGAGCAAGGTGAAAGCAATCTGGTACCCCCGAGGTAAAAAGAGATCTCGGGGAAGACCTCCAATGCATTGGTCAGACTCCCTTGCTGTACACAACAACATCAGAGACGCCTTTGGAAAGGGATTACTATGCACTGGACCTCCGTGGTCCAAGGCAGGGTCTGATGGAGACGAAGATGGGGCCCGCAGCTAGCTACGCCGAGGAACGGGTCATCAAGATTAAAGATGTTGTTATATCTGAACACTGACTGAAATATATAGGCCAAGCACAACTGAATCGCCATGTCAAGATTGTCCACATCGCATTATTACGTGACGTAAGTAGGAAAGCAGAAATGAGATGTTAAATGCTGAATTTTGACATTTGTCAAGTTTTACCTAAGACAGTGTATCGACAAATATGCTCTTGTCAGTGGACAACATAGCCAGTCAAGGCGTTTGTTATTCTAGCTAAAATATAATATTTACTCTTCGAACGTGATTATTGTAGCTTTCAGGAAGCATCGAAAGCAAATCATTGGTTCTTTCTGTTTTTAGGAATTCCATACTCTCTCTCTCTCTCTCTCTCTCTCTCTCTCTCTCTCTCTCTCTCTCTCTCTCTCTATCTATCTCTATCTCTCTCTCATATGAACTTGGGGACCATGAAATGATTTTATTTGTATCGCTTTAATCAACACTTTTCCACTTTGGTCAAGACTTTGGCCACCAATTTTGCGCTTTGCTTAACATTTTTCCACTTTGGTCAAGACTTTTCCACTTTGGCCAACATTTTTGCGCTTTGCTTAACACTCAATCAAATCATACTCCAACCGATTATGTTCACTTCGTTCTCTGATTGAAAGTTTGATCGACGAACGCTCACACCTGCCTAGCTCAGGTGCAGCCACAAGTGCCAACACTACTTAGGACAAACAAACACTCCACTTACTCGTGGAAGGTTAACGCCCATATCACGTACGAGTATTTCTGGGTAGGAGGGTTTCTCTTTTCTTCACATTGGATCATTGACTATGGCGACTTTCTATTTGTGATGAATTTGTCGCCGACACGTAAGAATGGCATGTAAACATTTTTACCTGTTTTTGTTGGTGTTATTACAATATTGATGGTACAATAAGCGCGCAAAACTCTTAATTGAAAGGGAAGGCGTGGGGTGGGACCATACAATGAAATGTTGTTGAAACGAGAAATATTCGGCCTATAGTTTCAGGAAACATTCACGCGTTATATTAATGATTAATTAAAAACTTAGATGTTTACAGAAATATACAGGTGATGTATTTTTCATCTTTTGTCATACTGCTCTTGCCATGCAGCGTCGCAGAGAGAAGGTATGCGTAGGCCTGGTTTGCGCTAGGTGAGAGCCTTGTGATCAGCGTCTCTTTAGAGGACATGACACTTGGATGTTTCAGTATCGGTACCAGCTAGTAGTGTACCTTGTTTGCCTTTTGAATTCTATTTTTTGTATCGCTCTGTCCAGTCTGCCGTCGTCAGACGTTCCCGTACCTACTTAGGGGTGTTGCCGCCTGTGTTGAAAGTGCACTGTGTCCTTGAAGGTTTATTGTCATTGTTAGAGATTGGTAGTACAAATATTCAAATGTTAAGATTCGATCTTTTTGACAAACCGTTTAAAGCGCTTGCCTCGCACGCCAAAACTGACCATCTATTTAGCCTAGTCACGTCAAGCTCCAGTCTACCCAACCGTAAATGGCTGACTGTTGGTAGACATCCCATTCATAAAAGCTGACACATATTGGACAAGTAAGTGTGTAAGATATCATCCCAAAACTGCGGTATCTGATACACGAGTGATTTTATCTGGTATCCAAAACCATTGTTTTATTTGTATATCTTCCATCCATCCCTCAACTGGGATAATGCTTTTTATTTAATGGAATGATTCAAAGCGATGCCAGAATAGCAGCGATCAGATGACACGCCAATAACGCACTTAATTTATATGTGTCAACAGTTTTGACCTGCTCAGCAAGGATGACATAATATCAGCCACCACAGGTAACACATATTACATGTGACATATCGATTAGCCACAAAACTGATGTAATTGTCGACATTTTGGACTGAATTCGGTCAGGATGTCATAATGTTAGCTTTCACCGCTAGCGCATCACAGGTGGCACATCATTCATTCATTAAATTGGTGTCAGTGTCAACAGTTTTTTCTGACGCAGTCAGAAGCCGTCATATGTCGGTCACAAACCTCGTCTCTCCCTCCCATCCTACGCTTTCCTTCTGGTCAAGCTATGGAAAAGCCCCCATGTTAGGCCTTTCTTATTGACGTGTAATGAAAAGCGTTTCGTCTTCCCAATATATTGGACTTTATTTTTCTTGCATTCTTCCATACATAATCTTACTTGTACCAAACTTGTTGTACCCACCTATTTACCTTCCACCCCGCTCTCGTCTCCACACATTAATTATTTATGATACTCGTTCTATTACTAGCACTTCCGTCTGGCACTTGGCTGCGCACTACCTGACACCAACATTATTATGCATTCCGCTTCTACACATGTCGTCACTCACATATTTTATTTTTCTTAACACACATACTGATAACCATGTCGATCCTCCTCGCAGGTAGGCGAGCAGCGGTAGCTTCGTGATATAATATTGAAGAACGGGGGGGGGGATAGTGTGTGCGTGCGCGTGCGAATCTTCTTTTTTTGAGACACGGAGAAGAGAGAGAGAGAAAAACAAAAATTGGGCAAAGAGGGATAAAAGGTCTGATATTATCAAAATATAAGATGAAGTGTAGGAGATGAGAAGAGAATGATCACTTGTCTGATGTGACGAGGGTGATCACTTGTCTGATGTGACGAGGGTGATCACTTGTGTGCTGCGAAGAGAATGATGACGTGTGATGTGAAGAGAATGATCAGTGATGTAAAGAGAATGATCACTTGTGTGCTGTGAAGAGAATGATGACGTGTGATGTGAAGAGAATGATGATGTGTGATGTAAAGAGAATGATGACGTGTGATGTAAAGAGAATGATGACGTGTGATGTGAAGAGAATGATCAGTGATGTAAAGAGAATGATCACTTGTGTGCTGTGAAGAGAATGATGACGTGTGATGTGAAGAGAATGATGATGTGTGATGTAAAGAGAATGATGACGTGTGATGGGAAGAGGATGATCAGTTGTGTGCTGTGAAGAGAATGATGATGTGTGATGTAAAGAGAATGATGACGTGTGATGTGAAGAGAATAATGACGTGTGATGTGAAGAGAATGATGACGTGTGATGAGAAGAGGGTGATTAGTTGTGTGATGTAAAGAGAATGATGACTTGTGATGGGAAGATGATGGTCAGTTGTGTGATGTAAAGATAATGATGACGTGTGATGAGAAGAGGATGGTCAGTTGTGTGATGTAAAGATAATGATGACGTGTGATGAGAAGAGGATGGTCAGTTGTGTGATGTAAAGAGAATGATGACGTGTGATGTAAAGAGAATGATGACGTGTGATGTGAAGAGAATTATGACGTGTGATGTGAAGAGAATGATGACGTGTGATGTAAAGAGAATGTATTGTTATATGAAGAGGATGATTAGTTGTATGATGTAAATATTGGGATAAGTTCTTGTTGTTATTGTTCTGTTTCTCCATATTTCTCTTAGCAAGCTGGACCCATTACTCAGTAATTTCATTACATCAAGCTTGCATCAAACAAATAAGTCCCCCCCAAAACCCATCTGCTTAATGGCCGTTACTTATAACGTTCATGTTACGTTATCGATTGTTGTTTTATGTTTTGATTTCTTAATTGTTTTCGTTCGTATTGTTGCTTCTGACGAATCCCTTATGACTGTAACGTAGGTATTGTTTTGGTTTTTATTCTGGTGCGGTCACTGAGCCATTACCTGTGTATGTGTTGTCGGAGAAAATACAAGGCATTATGGTAAAGTTTGGCTCAAATTTGCCGTACCTGGATGTTTCAGGGAAGTGTACAACACAGCAGGAGTTATGAGTGGACCAAATCAAAAAATGGCCTATATGATTACACACACAAACAAAAACAGATGAAAACATGAACAAATTACAAAAACACATCGCAGAAAAAAACCAAACAAACATCACAACCAAAATATCAAGGTGCATATATATATATATATATATATATATATATACAACGATATGGAAGCAAGGGGGCCAAAAAAACTCACTTGTGTATATACACATATAGAGACAGGTACGGAAATTAATAAATAAACAATAATAATAAGAGAGTGATAGAAAGAAAGAAGTATAGAAGGGAAAAGACAACATAATGAGAATAGAAGTCTACGCAAAATAATTGAGGTTTGAGGCATCCGATAAGGAAAATCAAACGATTCTCACGCTGAAACCGGTGTCGATCATCAGAGGCGCAGGAGACGATGACAGTGACACTGATGTATGTCTAGGATTTTTTAAGTGGCTGGCTATAGTCGGGGTTATTGATGTGTTGAGAGAAATGGGCACGGAGTCAGTCTCCCTAGTGTATTTTCTGTTACACCGGTTGAAAATTATAGTGTAGATTAGGGTAAGTGACTTGCAGGTGAACCCCTCTTTTATCTCAAAAATTGTCTGCGGTAATATACAGAACGTGTCCGAATAACATAGGGACACGTTAAGCAACACCCTCGCCATTGCAAGGCAAGGTACCGCGGTGATCTTGGCTGATGGGAGGGAACGTTGGTATCCACTTGTATTAAGAAGGCGTTGGGCTCAGTTCTAAGTGATGCTTTGTCAATTGATATCAGTAGACATTCTATTTGTGCTCTTTGTAAGAGTATCGGCTGAACACCGTGCAACGATCATTATGTTATATTAAGCGGAACCGTCATCCCTGCACTTCGAACTGAGTCATAGGTGCTAAGTCTCTTTCAGCAGACGACGCAGGGTACGGGTACGTGAAAGCTTGTGTAGCTAGCTGACTGAATACATTCTTCTCAGACGTCGATCCCTGTTACTGCTTGGCGCACGTTTAATTCACACCTCTTGGAGTCTAATGATTTTCTGATTCATCGACTGCAATATCATCACTTAAAGCGCAAATATCGCAACCTCGCTGTAAACTAGGACACAACGTCCTTTCCAGGACGAACGCCGATGAAGAAGGTGCAGGAATGTTTGAAACACGATATGTTTGTTCTTAACTGGACATCCCCCTATCCGAGAACGGTCAAGAAACGAGAGTATCATGGCGTTCTGATCTGCATCATTTACCATGTCCACAGTTGTTGGCTTCGTCTCCAAGACATTTCCCGTTCCAAGTGAAGCTAATCAATTCTTGAGCTTATTTTCTCGGTTAGGATGGGACCCAAGATTTGCCAGGAGCACGTGAAATATACTAATCAAAACTCCAGCTATCGTCCTCGTCGTACTCATCCAAAGAGTCCGTGTTTCTGCAGTCTAGCCAGGGAGGTTTTCATCAACATTGCCATCCCTTTAGTGGTGAATCTACAGAGAAGCCCTAGCATTGCACTACATCCACAAGGTTCACCTTCTTTAGTTCTTCTTCGTCGATCGTTCTCAAACTCCCGGCCACAACAGAACACACAAAAGCAGTACTTGTGATCAGTGTACAGGTCCGGTTGTATGTAACGGCACTGTACAGTAGCTGACGTGGCACCAAGTTTAGAAAAGAGAATGAGGTTTGCGAGGCATTTTTTTTCAGTTCAGTTCATCCCGTGACCTCTTGAGATCGTTGGGGCACCCCGACTGACACCTCCACAATCCTTTTTGTTTAGCTGCAAAACCATCATCATCATCAGGTCATTCAGTCCTAGGACGGGTCAACAAGCTCGTGGATTTTGTCCTTCCATATCTGCTTATCCTCCGCAGCCGTCTTCAGCTCAGCATAAGTCTTCAGAGCCATATCTCTGCAAACGTGAGACAAAAAGGTATTTCTAGGTCTTCCCCTCCCTTTCCTTCCTGCATAATGTCCTCCAAGACCTTTTTGACTGGACCCTCTCTCAGCAGATTATGTCCCAACCAGCCAAGTCGATTTCTTTTTATCTTCCGTATCAATTGTCTCTCTTCTCCCATCTCTGCCAATACCTTTTCATTTTATTTCTTCTCAGTCCAGCTCACTCTTTCCATCTGTCGGTAACACCACATCGCAAAAGCCTCCAAGTATTTTTCTTTTTTTAAATTTATATTCCATGGTTCAGAGCCATACGTTGCCACAGTCCAAACATTTGTGTATAAGATTCTTTTTCTTAGATACATAGTAATGTTATTGGATGTAAGGATTCTTTGTTTCTCTCTAAACGCTTTATTTGCCATTGCAATTCTAGATCGTATTTCTCTATAGCATGGTGCATTTTCTGTTATGGTTTGACCTAGATATGGGAATTGGAATACCTGCTCAACTTTCCCTTTTATGGTTAATCTTACACTGGTTGGTTCTTTGTCTATGATCATTGTCTTGGTCTTTTCTATGTTCACTTTCATGCCATAGATATCTGCAGTGTTGCTAATTTCATTGAGCATTTCTTGTAGATTCTTCTCCGTCTCTGCTATAATGGCTTGGTCATCAGCGTATTGTATTGCCTCCAGTTTTGCGCCCTACCTTTACAAATATATTTTATTTCTTCATTGCTTCAGCCATCATCACCTCCGAGTAAGCATTGAACTGGCCAGGTGAAAATGGGCATCCCTTTCTTATAGGTACCGCGTCCGTGAGCCCTTCTCTTAATGATATGACGGCCGTTTGGTTTGTGTAAAGGTTCTGCATCAGCTGGAGGTGTAACAGTTCCAGCCCGAGCATGGGCGTTTAGGGCAGGGGTGATGTGGTTGGCGACTCTGAGAACAAAGGTACCCGAATGCGTGCCAAGGTCACTCTACGTCTGGACACTACGCCAAGGTCACTCACCGTCTCAACAAAGGAAAACAGAGTGGATGGAAAGAATGTGTACAGGTAGACTAGGAACTGACCACTGGCGTTCCGATTTGGGTAGTGGTAGATGAGCGACAGACAATAGGGCAGCAGAGCTTGCTGCGATATTTGAGTGACAGGTGTTCAGAGTAATTAGTTCCAATAACGACTGAATAGAGCCATCCCATAGAGATCCATTGGATAGATTGAAACTGCTTGAGAGTATAAAATACTAGACACAGTTTAGCTCAAGCAGACTGGCCAGAGAATGTGAGCGAGAGAGAGAGAGAGAGAGAGAGAGAGAGAGAGAGAGAGAATTTAGATAGGAGTCTGTTTAGCTTACCGATTTGATAGAGAAGCGATTGATAGACTGTTGTATGAATGTTAGAGATAGAACAGGATCGCTCAAACAGCATACGCCATTAAGTCTGGGCCAGTCGCTCAAATATGTGTGTGTTGGGCGTTTTGTATCTAGAGGTAATCTGAATGTGTGTTGTAAGCAGGGCACCTTGTGAACGAGGTATGTCCTGACGAGTTAAGCGAGTGTGTAGATCGACTAGGTGAGATCTAGATGTGTGTGGTGTGTGTAGACACCGAGGGAACGAGGTATGTTCTAGAGTTGTGCGAGTGTACAGCTGTGTCTAGGAGAGATCTAGATGTGTGTGTGTATGGTGTATGTAGACACCAAGGGAACGAGGTATGTTCTAGAGTTGTGCCAGTGTACAGCTGTGTCTAGGAGAGATCTAGATGTGTGTATGGTGTATGAAGACACCAAGGGAACGAGGAATGTTCTAGAGTTGTGCGATTAACGATGTATGTTTCAGAGCGTGTGTATACACAAATCGACTGAGTTGAGAGATCATTTGTGAGTATACGTAGAATATATTGAATGCATTATGTCTAGATCGCACGCCTTAGGGGATTTGAGTGAGGAAGAGTTTTGAGAGTGTGTTGAGGATGCAGATAAGGTGAGGGGTGTGTGATGTGTGTACGGCAATAGAACTGTGTTTTGATAGTTGAGAATTCCATCAATAGCTACTGCTTAAAATTTCCGCTCTAGTTTAATATTTATATTAACATATATAAATGAATACTTAGTTAAGATGATATGTGTTGTATTGTGTTGTAATTTCATTGCACTCACTTTAATAGTGTTGCAAGATTATGATATAATAAATATGCCACCTGCTGCGTGCTATATTATTTGCTATGTGTGGTCATGAATGTTGTGGTTGACTGTGGTAACGTTTTAGTTAGAATACCCTAGTGTAAACAGTGATCTGCTACAGAGGATTGGTTCTTCGATTTCGGCATGTTTGAGGATCTCAAAAAGCCTCTTCCAGGACACTCTATCAAACGCCTTCTCATACTCTTTAGATGATGTTCCCCGATCGATCATTTTCTCCGCAAGGAACTTTAGTGTGCCAATTGCCTCTCTGGTACCTTACCCTCTTCTGAACCCAAATTGATTATCTTTGAACAGCCCATCTATTTTTCTGATTATTGCCAGTAGGATTTGGTAAGCTTGTGATATCGGGATTATTGTTCTGAGATGTTTTCATTCAGTCGCATTGGGTTTATTTGGGAGTGGGATTATTACTATGGTGGTGTAATCTACCGGCCAATTTCCTGTGCGATAGATAGCCTGTACCAGCTGAGTTCTGCCACTAATTCTCTCTCTCTGGAAAATAAAGGATGAAAACCATAGGAAGCATGTTGAGATAAACACAATATTAACAATCGTATGTAAAGCCTAGAATGTGAGATTTATGTGTTTTTAGCAATTGTATGTGAAGCCTGGATTCATGAGGTTCATATGTTTTTAACAATCGTCTGTAAAGTATAGAATATGAGTTTCATATGTTTTTTGCAATCGTCTGTACTGTAGTACGACATTTTCCCATTGCTGGGGTAGTCGAGGGGTTTTAAAGGCTGAGGACTACAGACCGCGTTGCCACTGCTGTCGCCACGTCGTGTGCTGGCTATGTTTGTTTATTTCACCCCCAACAGAAAAACAACATATGCCATACCGGGGACTCGAACCGCTGCCCTCCTTGTTGGCAGACAGGCAGACCTCGAATCCATTCGGCCACGCGCAATCGTCTGTAAAGCCTAGAATATGAGTTTCATATGTTTTTAACAATCGTTTGATATTTACGTGTTTTGTTGTTTCTGGCTACAAATGGGACAAACGCCCTGTGTTATGTGATGGGTCTTTTGGAATTTTTTTTTTACGTGATCGATATCTTCATTCATTAACATGCACATACGTACGTCTTATGTATAATGCAGGAGTCACAGACTCTAATCGGACTGAGGGCCGCATGAAGATACGTTTAAAAGATCACCGGCGGGATATCAGTAAACCCATGTATTTTCCTTTTTTTTTCTTTTCTTATAAGTAATGCCATTTCGGATATCAGATCTCACTGCATTGTACATTATCTGTTAGTGACAATAGAAGTCATCATCATCATCATCAGGCTAGTCTGACCGGTGACTGGTGTTGAAGTCTTCTGATCATGTCATGCCACTGTCCTCTGCATATCTCTTCAGCTTAGTATAAGTTTATGCCCCGATGATCTTGTACGCCTGTGTGCTGTACTTGTATCTTGAACACCTTCTTCTTCTTTTCCCCTGAATTTTACCCTCTAGTATTTCAGTACTAGACCTCCATGTGTGATGTTGTGGCCAGGCCAAGACAATATACTTTTTTTTGTATATTTTTCATTAGTTGTCTATGTGCCCCTGTATCGTTAAGCACTTGCTCGTTTAACCTTTTTTCAGACCAACTCACTCTTTGCATCCAGCGACAGCACCACTTCTCAATCGCCTATATGATATTTTCATCATTTTTGTTTAAAGTGAATGTTTCAAAGCCGTACAGTGTTAAGTACCAGGTATGTGTAGTGATATATATAATAAAAGACACTTCACTGCTTGACAAACGCTTGTTTCGGCTTCATAATACTGCGCACTCTATTGTTTATAACAACATCATGATGTTTGACCTGCCATCGCATCGAAGTGGGTTTGAAAGTTATACTATTTTATCACAGTTAATGTCTGACGACATTCTATGCATTGAAACTTGTGCAAATATCGAATTTCTACCATTTATGCAGGAAATTGGTATATCATCTTCGAGCGTTCTCTTTTTAGACGAAGTAATTTAAGAGAAATCTAATTTTAAAATATTGATCAATACTTCTTCTGACTAAATCAGTGTTTGACAGTTGTTTCAGCAGAAAGAACAGGTTGCAGTTAGTAATTAAGAATTGTATCTCCTTCATAATGTGTATCTTCATTAGTCGTTAATAACAGTTTATATAACAATAAATAATACGAGAACGACTGTTACCAGTGAACCATAAAGTGTTCTTTTCCCGCAAGAATAGAGCACTACTTAGTATGAGAAGCAAAGAAGTAATGATTAAAAACTTACTAACTTCGTGAAAAACGTGCATAGTGGCAGAAAATGAATGAGCTGGACAAAAACGTGCAACCTGTCGACGTAAGTATCAGTTGGACAGGTATACGTCAATATAGCTCTCCTATTTTCTTCATGTTTATCCAGTGCTCTGTATGTTATAATGGTTGAACAACGTTTTTCTATCTGTTTTGCACTGCAAGTAAACTTATATTTTATCGATGTTTACTCTCTCGTTAAACCTTTCTTGTTTTAGAAAAGTGTTCATTGCCTTGGGCCTCTATAGTGGATAGATAGGGCGAAAGACTCACAAGAAACGAACAAACCGCGAAATCGCAGGTCTAAATGGATGCGAGATCGAGTGTCTAATTTTTTTCGGAGACGGACGATAAACTCGGAGGACGTAAATGAACACGTGGCAGTTGAAAATCGAAAAGAGCAGACTTTTAGTCGTCATCAGGGAAAAATAATTAGATATATAATGACATTCCTACAAAACACGCTACCTATCACCTCCGTGTGGCCAAGGGGCAGGAGCCAACAGGCCGCCGGATCAATAACCAACCATCTCCTTTCTGACCTAGATCGCTGCAAAAAATAGAAATAGAAGAAACTACGGAAAGCCTTGTCCTATCTGGCAGCAGACATACTCATGCCTGTTTGAGTACCCGGGCTAGAAGCATTTCAACTACATTATCTTGAGTGTTGTACTTAACGTCCAAACTTTATTATTCACAATCAAACGATGAAACTCCAATTGTGTGGCGGACCGTGAGTTTGAGATCCCTAGTTCGTATGTCGTATGTTGGGTGTGGCCAGTTAGCTGCAGACGACCACTGTAGCAGTGTCGCCAGTCGTCAAGTGTAGTACGTGTGTAGTGTTTCGCGGGCCGGCAGGGTCCGGACTAGTGTGATCAGTTCGATACTGACATTGTCACATATTTATATGCGTCGTCTGTTGCTGTTTTTTTTAAACATTAGAAAGCCAGGAGGTATGTAGGGCGCCTTCATCTGTGCTGAGTTCTTTGATTGCTGACAATGCAGACTACAGAGCACGAACTTCGCAGCTCCGTCGCGGCTCTGTATTTCCCCATGGCTTCCTCAATGTACCTATTTGTTTATAGCTGGGAAGAATGACAGAAGCGCCCATATCATGAAAAAAGCGACTACATGCCCAATCTGTCCAACTGAACGGAACGTGCTGTGTGACATGATACTCTGGGTTTGTAAACTGAGCCACAACCACTTGACCACACGCTTGGATGCCAACAATCAGTTTAAAAAACTAAATGGAAATTAAGTTGTCATATCACTTATGTGCTCTCGCTGCTTCCCTCTTTCGCGTTCTCTTGTTCTCGTCTTGTTCCAACAAGTTGGAAAACAGTATTGAAGCCTCGAAATGTGGGTATATAGAAGATTAGGTCGCATTTCTTGGAAAGAGAAGAAAACAAATTTGGAGGTATTGGTGAAAAGAGAATTAATGACCAAAATCAGGGTTAGACAGTTACGTTATTTTGGTCATTTAACAAGACATTCTTCCTTGTTGAAAACCATACTGGAGGGTAGGGTGGAAAGCAGTCGTTCAAGAGGCGGATGGATAACATCAGGAGATGGACTGGAGAAAGCCATTCACAATGCACACTGGAGATCCATTGCAGCTTACTTTCGATTTGGATGTGGCACTTGAACTGAACTGAACTGTTCTTGTCGTTTCTTTCAAACTTATAAGCGATCATCGAATGTCTCTGTTGACAGACAAGAACAGCGAATCCAGATTCAGACTGTGATCGTTTTTAGTTGACATGATATTTATTAACTTTGTCTTAGCTGATTAAAGTTCAGTTATTGCAGCTAAATTAGCTTATGTGTATTTATGAATATGGTCACACAAAAAAACAAGGAATGTTTGCACCTGTCGTTTACTGTTTGTTTCATCATTATGTCGCTACAGATAGTGGAGTACTTGTCCAACAATGCATGTGGTTTACTCTAGCCAGATATCAATAGGGAACATCGAAACCATTTATTTGCAGTGCATTTTAAGTAGCAATGGTTTTTACAGGGTGAGGTTGCCAACCCCATGCACAGACTTCTATTGTGACCTTTCCTTATATTTTATTCAGACAAGTACTGTTTGGTCTCAATACCGTAAGGCATTTCCAACTGTCGCCATGAAGAGTGATGATGACTCTCAGTCTTTCTTTGATACGTTGTGTAACTCTAATATTATCGTGGATCGATATTACGACAGTATGTGCTGACATTTTGGGTTGTGGGGCGAATGTAAGTCAATTTCACTAGCCTAAGAGGAATCTTCTTATGGACAGTCAACTCAACCCAGCCCAACTACGCGTCCATTTCATTCTTTCATAGGCCATCGGACAGAGCGTGTGGGACTATCTACGCATGGCCCACTTTAGATAGGCCTTCGGACTCACGGAACCCCCCCTCCCCCTCCCTTGAAAGACCGACGACTAAATGACGAAACTTCCATGTGTCAACTATTGTCCGTTTCACAATGGTCGCCGTCAATTGCCGCCTAATATCTGAATAACCCTTAATGCAATATGCGTGAATTTTTGCAGTTTCATAAATAGATGCTGAAGCAAACAATAACTGGTTATAATTCAGTTATGAGATCTATCTTCTATCTGATTGGGGGTTGACCTGAATAGAACCATATTGCCAAGGTGATGGAAACTTGTATTTCTCGGATAGCAAACATGTAGGTTAATTTTTCACTTCATCATAGTCGGATGATTCCAACACTACTCTCAGAATAAAGAACGACAGTCCACTTTTCAATAGCCCTCTTCCTTTTTCAAGACATGGTCTTCACATCTAGCCCAATAATATTTGTCTATATCTGAGAAGGCTGCATACTTTAGTTCTTTCATATCGCATAGTTTGAAAATTTTATTTTCAGCTGCTACTTGTCCTTTAAGGAGTACCACATAGCGAAGGGTATTATTTTTATAATTGTTGTAATTTTATTTAAAATGTATATATCTATATAAAAGTTGGGCAGGTGCTACAAAGACGATCACCCTACATGATGATATGATTTATTTTAATGTAGCATTCCAAATGTTAATTTGAAACGTAATTAAACAAAAAATACTGAACATTTATCTTAGAAAAAATGGCAAAACTCTGCATATAATTTCTTCTGTGTCTTTTGATCATACACACTTCACTTTTTCTTATAATGCTGCTTAACATTACCGGTTCATTATAGATTACAGACAAAGCTACATTTATTACGGTTACGTTTTTATGAAAATTTAAATATTTACTCAATTTTGTTTAAAAATGTGAAACGCCAAATTATAACTCCTACACATTGTAAGACAGCTTGATTTCCATAGTTCACAACTAAGCCATGGCTTTCTAGAATATATATGCAAAGTTGCAGGACAATTGCTTTAAAAACAAAAAAAGTTATCACACAACCCATCTGAACATTACGATTTCAGCGAAATGTTTAGGACACTATTTTTATAAACATTTGCTGATGATTAAATACCTTGCTTCTTATGAGTGACCTCCAACCTGATATATAAACCCTTCAGTAACTGCCTGCCAATCATCCAGTACAAATTTCCTCCTTCTTTCTTCTGGCATCATAGGTAGCCATAATAGCTTTTCTTTGAATTCCTTTTTTGCCACAAAATGTTCTTGTGTTCACATGATTCTTTCAGATACCTGCAAGTATGTCATTCCATTTCCTCCATTACCAACAGAGATTTTTTCCCCATCATTATAAACAGAAACTGCAACAGCAACAACAGGTTTCACAATAGTTAGACCATGATTCTTATTCTTGGGACATACTTTCAAGATAGCACTCTTCAGTCACTCATTGACATTTTGTGTATTTTCTTCAAGAAACTTTTTAAGTATTTAATTCCTGTCGCGGTCCTAAAATACTGGTTTTATATTAGCTATAACAACAGCAGGTAGGTTACTTGTGTGTTTGTATGAACAGTTTCATCTGCTACAGCTTTCTTATATGGACACCATTTGTTGTGGCTGTTTTTCTAATTTGGTAGTGACAAGTTCATAACACCACAACATCTGCAAGCCTTCTTCCAACACATCTCAATGCTAATACATCTCACCTGTTTATTTAATTCACACACTAATTACCCATATAAATAGATTTGATTACATGAAAAAAATGATGTATATTATAATTGTTTCTGCTACACTGAAACTCAAACTCACTGCATATGCCCTCCCTCTATGTCTCTAGCAATTGTGCATTGGATTAACAAAAGTGGCAAACAAGTTCTGTAACTATTTAAAAATAATTTAGTATCCAAAAATGCCAATAATTCTACTATCTTCCATCCAGCTCTTCATGAACATTGTCCATTCTAGTGGAGTAATAATTTGTAACGAGTCAATGTCGATACGGGCAGGCATTTTGAATTGTTTTTTCTTCATTTTTGGGGGACTGACCCCAGGCCTGTTTAAAAGTCTATATCTTAAAAAAAAAACTACTGATGCTAAACATTAAATTGAGGTTGTATTTGAAAGAAGATTGATTATACTTTCCCATTAGCTTAACAAAATTCAATTTACTGAACAAATCGCATTTTGACCAAATTCTAGGTGGCACTTTCCCCTTAACTTTTGCCGAAACGAGTTCAATTGGGTTTAAGTGTGAATTGTAAGGTGGCAGTCACAAGCACAAATGTCCATACTCTTGGATAACCTGTCTATATAAAATATATTTTCCTTTCATGTTTATATATATATATATATATATATATATATATATATATATATATATATATATATATATATATATGTATATATTGTGTGTGGACTGGTTTGACTGTGGAGCTTCTTAATTAGGGTCAGCAGTGTGCCTGGGATACCTACGCATTGTAGGGCCTTCCACATGGCGTGTCTATCTACATAATCGAAGGCAGCCAGTAGGTCAACATAGGCGATGGGGAGAGGGCGGTTAAACTCACGGAATATCGGCCGACTCTGGTTTCCTACTCTGATGCAAGCAGTCAGATATGAGTCGCTGGTTGCTGTCAGCATGTTCACGCGTCTTCGACCACTCCCACTTTTTCAAAGAAGCTAAACAAGTATACATTCAGTGTTAAACAGGGACACCTGAGTTCATGCCACAAGATATGCATCCACGTTTAGAAGTAACGCGATCAGCAATCGTCAGATCTGATAATTTACTGGCAAGATAATAGTCACGCAGGAGAGCGACGGTTTGGCTCAGCATCGGCCGCATTAAAACGATACTCCAAGAGTTGACGGACGTTTAGGCCAGGGCTTACACCTTAAATAGCACGGTTATCCCAGCAATGGTTTAGGGGTGTGAAGTTTGGAGTCTACGCAAATCACACACAGAGAAGCTCCGTATTACCGAAAGGGCAATGAAGCGAAGAGTCATACATTTCTCCCTAAGAGGCCACATCCGATATATCGACATCCGCAAGCAAATAGTTCCGGGATGTAATCGACTCTGTGTCAATACGAAAGTACAGATGGGCCAGCCATGTGATTAGCATGACTGGCGATAATGCGGACTAGGCGGGTGTTTGTGGTGGCCCTGCAACCACAACCGCCAACAAACAAGGGAGAGATGATCTGCACAACGCCTTTGAACCATCACGCCCTCATAGCCTTCCAGGCACCAGGCCGTGCAAAAATACACGTGGCTGTGTTACCTGCCCTCATGTCATCCTTTCTCGCTCCATCACCTTTCCTAAAGCAGAATTCTTCATCAAAGAGGGATTCACATGCAATTCTCGTAACCTCATCTATTCTATCATCTGCCGCCAGTGTGGTATGACATACATTGGGGAAACTGGTATGGAACTGCGGGAGCGTTTCCGCTAACACCTCAACGACATCCGCAATCGCATGGTTCCCCAATTGCCAGCCACTTCAATGGTCCTGAGCACCGGGGTAAGGCTGACGTTAGTGTCATTGGTCTAGTTTCGTGCTTCTCTGACGATCGTCATCGATTCGCCCTAAAGAATAGACTTATCTCTAGAATGGGTTGTCTCCAACCACATGGCATTAATATCTTCCATAATTTTTCTTAAACTCTCACACTGGCCCCCATCTATTTGTCTTACTTTGCCCTCCCCCCTCCCCATTATTCTATCAGTTCTCACCCCCTCCTATATCAATCTCACGCCTTCCCGGCTTATATTACCTTCTCTTTGTTCTCCAATCTGGACCACTATTTGGCCACCATTGGCTTATCCGGCGCTTTCCCCCACATTGCTTACGCTCTCCTGGCCACTTTGTGTTTGACCGCTCCGATTCAGTTTCAATCAAGCATCTGGCCCAACCGGTCGCTTAGACAGACTGGGTCTACTATCAGAAACATATGAGTTTACCATTTTATCTTATATGTTGATTTGTTAGTTCAGTATTGTTGTCCCCGATGAAGGCCTATTGGTCGTAACGTAGGTTTTATTTGTGTTCTCGTCTCGGTGCGGTATCTGACCATACCCATTTTTAAGTTTTGATTAAACTCAACCTTAATCAACTTTTACAAGTATTTTTTCATGTTTTTTCCCATTTTTTTCCCATTGAACCACCATGGTACTCCATGACGAAGAAAATACGCTGGTTCAAACAACTTGTGGCTGGCTACCTAGCATCAGGAAACCTTGCCTGATTGAATACTAGGATGCAAGTATAGCAATAAGAGGGGCTAGCAAAACTGAATGCCACTTCAACAACGTGTGGCAGGTTTACACGGCTACACATACAAACTCACCAACCAGCTTTACACGACTACAATACATACTCACCAACCAGCTTTACACGGCTACATATACATACTCACGAACCAGCTTTACACGGCTACACATACCAACTCACCAACCAGCTTTACACGGCTACACATACATACTCACCAACCAGCTTTATGCGGCTACACATACATACTCACTAACCAATTTACGCGGCCACACATACATACTCACCAACCGGATTTATGCGGCTACACATACATACTCACCCTTTAGTTTATCTCATCCTACCTGTCTACTTGGTGTTTTTAAATTGATCTCATCTTACTTGTCTACTTGGTGTCTTTAGTTTATCTCATCCTACCTGTCTACTTGGTGTTTTTAATGATCTCATCTTACTTGTCTACTTGGTGTCTTTAGTTTATCTCATCCTACCTGTCTACTTGGTGTTTTTAATGATCTCATCTTATCTATTTGGTGTTTTTAATTGATCTCATCCTACCTGTCTACTTGGTGTCTTTAATTGATCTCATCCTACCTGTCTACATGGTGTTTTTAATGATCTCATCATATCTATTTGGTGTTTTTAATTGATCTCATCTTATCTATTTGTTGTCTTCAATTTATCTCATCCTGTCTGCCTACTGGATGATTGGAAGGTCTGGCAAGGGCGACCAAATCATAATATTGTTGATTATTTAGCTCTAGCTTGACAGTAAGAAGCGCCCAAAGATAAGAGGGCGTGCTACTTTTGGTAGATCTGTACGTGAGTGAGAGTTGTTATGTACATGCGGTGTGTGTATGTATGTGTGTGTGTGTGTGCGCGTGCGTGCGTGCTTGCGTGTGTGCTTGCGTGTGTGCGTGCGTGTGTGTGTTTTTGTTGTTGTTGTAAATCTTGCTTTTCAAATAGACAAGGCAGTGCAATTTTAATTAGCTGACCATTTTGCAATAGTGTCTGTGATTTATTGTTACGTGTTTTGCAAACATGTATATGAAATTATTGAATAATAGTTGCGCATCAGTGGCATCGTACTTTTTTGTTTGTTCGGGCAGCCCGCCTCTGCTGAGCCTCCTCGATGGTTTTTATCTCTGCGGTTTGAGCACCTTCCGTGATACTAGCGCACCAGGTGCTACGGGTTTGTGTAAGTAACTTCCCGGAGGTGACATCATTATATATTTACTGCTAATCACACAAGTCCAGGGTGGGACAAATCCGATGCGCCAGGTCGCTTTGGCGCCTAGAATTATTACTGTGGTGCTTAACATTTCAGGACCAGTGTCTTATGTTCGCGCACAATTTCCACCCCTCAGTTTTAGGGGACACAAAATATAATATTTTTCAGAGTAACATAACATAAGGAAAAGTAGAATCAAACACCAACTTATATACTTGAGATTACTTTGGTTTTTTCAAGTCAAACATGTGAGTATTACTTTAGAAAAATAAACTTAAATTTCTCCATTTAGAACTTATATTTTCAAGTACAATTCACCCATACTCTCCCATTGCTACATAACCCTGCTATGAACTCTTCATCCGGCATTATATCTGGCTCTGACATTTTGTTTACCTGGCTCATAGATCCTAAACACCCCGTGTACCCCTTCTTCGTTCGTCTTCAGACTATGCAGGTAGTCAACTCGAGGAGGTGCCCGTCAATATAGTTTTTCATGGGACACTGGTTGTTGCCAACTCCTACACCTCTGACTAGTGTGATAGACGATACTGCAAAACGTACTCCGCTGTCCTTGGCGCTGTGCCACAGGTACAAAGGTCCGTATTGTCAATCTTGAATTTGTTATAAAGATGACGTCTCAGTCTGTTGTGTCCTGTGCGCCACCGGAAGATGATCATCTGATATCGTCCGAGGAGTTAATGGTAAGCGTAATTTTCTACATGACCAGGGTGGTCTCTTTACTATTTTGATCTGTACGTAGCCTTAAAATGGGCGTGTGTCGCTTTGCTGCAGTATTTCTCCGTCTTTGGCAAGTATGTCTGCTTCTTCATTGCCTGGTATGCTGCAGTGAGCTGGTATCCACTGCATTTATTCTGCACCGCTGGGCCAAGCATTGTGTTGGTGTGCTAGGGCAACACGCTATTTTTGTGCTGGTTCTTAAGGGCTTTTAACACCGAATAAGGTAAAGTTCAGTCTCATGTCAACAATTGCTGTAGGGGATGAAGATAACTCTTTATGTACTAAACTGCAGCCTATGCGAGTTGACCAGTTCCCTTCTTAGCTGTTTTTACCTGCCCCAGTTCATACATCTGGCACCCATTTACAGCCGGGTCGAATGGAGGAGCGATCGTACCAGGCACAAACCACGATACTGATTTGTGTCTGTCTGTCCATGAACTCGAACCACTAGCACACTGTAATCCCAGTCTAATAAGCCAGCTTACTGTCGACTAGACTGCACACTCCACCAACACTGATAGGGCATCTGTGGCAACAAGATCTGTCCGGTTCTTACAGTTTATGAATGTTTCGGTTGCGTGCTTCAGGGCTGTAGCACCGGCTTCGAAGTTGTTGCAGTATCTCCCAGTGACAACTGCTGTTAAGCGAACTTCATTTTTTAGATCTGTTAGTTTTATGACGATGCCCCCTCCATTTCCTGTGGCATCTTTTTGCTGAGCCATCCGTATATGAGTGTGTCCCTGCCTTAGTGCCTAAACGTTCTTGTGTTAGAACAGACTGTTACCGAAGTGAAAGTGTCGCTGGATTGTTACCCTATTTGCCCATGTTGTGTTTCTTTGTTGAGATTGTGGATGTAAGTTGTTTGAACAGCAAAGATGCGTTTTGTTCTGAACAAGGAGATTCACAAATACAAATCTTGATAATATATTGCAGTAACAACATGGTTAAATATCGGAGCATTGATGTTCAGTTTGCTGGGCAATGCAGATATATCAATCGATTACGTTAGAGACAATAAAGCAGAAGAAGGGCGTTTTCATGGTGGTAATTGAGACTATGCGAACAAACATATAAACATATGAGAAAATGTATACATCTATGGTCTGTAGAAAAGAAGATCGTTTTTACAGTTTTAAAATCTTTTCTAGCGAGTAGAATACATTGACAGAAATATAACAGATACCTTTAGATCGTTAGAAGAAAGAGTACGTTAAATTTTATAACCGGAAATTGTCGGAGAGGACTACGCCAACTTGAGAGTGTAACATTCATTTCCATATCACATGTCGTACGGTATGTAGTCGTTTGTAGGAAATACTTGATAAGACCAGAGACAGCATAGTCTACAACCACATCAGTTTTATTGAGCATGTTATGAGACATACATCTTGCTGAGGAAACATTTGAAGAAAAGCCACTACAACCTGCTACCTTTACATAGTCACTTCTCGTTCACCAGGAGGTGTAGAGGTTTTTCTTTAAACTTGCTATCTAGTGTACAGAGAAACTGGTGATTGACTCGTTTCTTTGCGTGAAGTAGCAGCCGCCTGTTTTGCCTTCATGCAGACCACAATTGAAAAGGAATTTCATTACCTTTAGAATTTTAGCTAGGACAACCTGCTATTTTCGATTATTCTGCTGTACGTGCACAGTGTGTGCTCAGGACCTCCGAGTTTATCGTTCTATCTCACGAGGACAAGGCATTGGTCTCGCTCGCTTGAGACCACGGGACGCTTGAAACTTACTGGATTAGAACGCTGTGCCGTTTCGCGCTTTCGTTCGTTCCTTGAGTGACGAGCGTCTGCCACCTCAGGTACACAGACCCACGCAACCTGCTATAAGAAAGAGAACAACTGAAAAGAATGAACAGCTCAGAATGAGTAGCTTGAGATAAAACCAGACAATAAAGACGAGGACGACGAAAGAGACATACCGGACATTTAAACAATAACGCATGTCAAGAAGTGGGCGATATATATCTGTGTTGTTTGAGCGCTACACTCGCAATGTTTGAGCGCTTAACACGACATGTTTGAGCGCTACACGCGGCATTTTTGAGCGCTACACGCGCAATGTTTGAGCGCTACACGCGCAATGTTTGAACGCTACACACGACATGTTTGAGCGCTACACACGGCATGTTTGAGCGCTACATACGGCATGTTTGAGCGCTACATACGGCATGTTTGAGCGCTACACATGGCATGTTTGAGTGCTACTCGCGGCAGAAACAAATGTTCTCCCGTTTAAACAGTGTAACGTCATTTGTCTAAGTTCTTGTCTGTTGTTTAGATCCATAGTTGAGCTCTATCTTATGATTGTTCTGCGAAGAGTCTCTTTTGACCACATACTTGAAAACAAATATTAGTATTGTACCGTATGTACCTGACGTATGAGTTGGGGAAGGTATAAGGGAATTGGCCACTTGACCTCACATTGGCCGCGGCTAAGTCCATGAAGAGTTATCCTTCACCCCGACGGCAATTCTTGCCTAAGGACCCACCTTTACCTTTGCCGTAAGTTACCGAGCGAAGCTTCAGTGCTTACGTCAGTCGACCAAACACTGGAACAAGAGACTCCAACAATAAGGCAGAATATGAGGGACAACTAAAGACCAAATGAAAGATATAGATGTCCAAGTCTATGATGGTTCAGAAGTGTTTGTTAGTGTATTGTGCCTGCCACTGACGCGACGTCCTGATCAGTATGTTGTGGCTGACTGGACTGACGTCTCGGTTCTCCTACTCAAACAGTAGACGTAACAGAAACTAGTTGACGGACAGCTCGTACTGTTGACTGCTATCTCGTTCAAGGTCTCCCTAAAGTCCTTGTGTACTTTGATCATGACGTTTTAGTACGCATTTATTTTCAACAGTGTGCTAACATTGACACCGGAACTGTTCATGCATGATCTACCATGACGACTCTAGCCTAGCATGTTTACTTTAATTGTCGAACATTTCAGATCAGTTCATCTGGAGTTCGGGGAAAATCTTTTACGAGTACTGTCACATTACATACATGTGTCATATCTCGTAGCAATCACCCGCTCCCATCCCTTATCCACAACCATCTGCTATAGGGTATTCCAGCGTTTGTGATGTTCGTGTTGCTTTACCATTCAATCTGTCATCCCATCCTAATGTTCCGTCTTGGTCTCTCGCTCTGCATCTCGTGCCCTCTGTTTCCATGGCACACCGTTTTCCAGGCCCTCTTGTCTTAAACGTGTCCAGAATCTTTTTATTTAATTTAATACTGATCCTTTACTACTGTATTGTATCTGCATTTGCTATCGCATCCGTCTCCCCAGCCTTCCTTACAGGGACCGTATTGCTGTTGCTGCAATCATTTTTGTTGAGTTTAAACCAAATATCATTGTCTAAGATACATATCCACGAAGCAAGACTGGTTGTAGTTACTTACCACTATACGCCGCTCCTTCTCTGTTCCTTTACTTAGTTTTGCTTGTTAATATTATGTGTGTTTAACCATAAGTAATTGACGAAAGCCTGCTTTAAACGTGTCTAACCAACCACGCCAACTGCATGATCTGACTATAGACAAAAACAAGTTTTTTGAACAAAACACGCCCTCAAAGTCTGCGTGACAGGATTTTAGCACAGTGCGCTTGTCGGACAAAACTCAACATGTATATAATCTATTCGTGTCACGCTTCAGATTACCTAAATGTAAATAGTTACTTGAATATTTAACATTTAGGAAAGACAAGTTAGTGAGGAAGAGTAGTTATACAATGAGATCTAACATTTCATCCTCAACGACGATGTCTTTTTAAAGAGATAACTTGATTACCTTCAGACCTAATTTTCTTCTTCATCTTTGTTGTTGTTACTGTTGTTCTTTGTCGTTGTTTGTTCTCAAATAGTCGCATTTATTTCCTTTATAAACTGTGAAGTCTGTCTAAAGCTTATCTCGTCACCATACAGCTTATCTCTTAATTGCTTAGTGGAAGGCTATATTGTCACTCTGCTCCTCCAGTGGTACCGAAAGACCCGAAGAACATGTTCTACTGTTTGTTCTCACTACGTGGGCAAATGTCTCTGATTTTGTATTTGTTGAACATATGATTTTTCTATGCGCTACGCCTGCCTATTCGTAGTCTCTTCTTGAAGGCAGCGTACTACAACCGTCAGAACAGTTCAAACGGCTCTCAAATCATCCAATGTATAAGCGACTGGAAGGGTTTGATCGAGGGACTCCCTGGAGAAGTTGATTTGCACAAAACAGCAAAAGAACTAGCCCTAACTATGCCATGCCTCTCATATATGAAGACATAACCCCCATGCAGCACATTTAAACCGTGGGAGAGAACACACAATCCACAGAAATGATAGACAACATACCAGAATAGACGAGAAAATTAGAATTAAAAACAGACATGGAAGGAAATATATAGCATTGGAATATATTCAAAAGACATACCCAGCCACAGAATGAACATACGCGCGCGCACACACATACACACAGACACACACACACAAAACACACCCACACGCACGCACCCACACGCACGCACGCACCCACACAATCACACACAGCCACACACACTCACTCACTCACACACACACACACACACACACATATATATATATATATATATATATATATATATATATATATATGGAAACCAGGAAACCAGGAGAGGCATGTGCTCGAGTCTACCACAAGCTGTGTAAACAGATATGGCACAGTGCAGAGTGGCCAGAAGCATGGAAGAAATCAATTTATATTCCCCTCCCCAAAAAAGGCAACCTGAAGCTGTGCACGAACTACCGAACTATCGCACTGATCAGCCATGCTAGCAAGATACTCCTGCGAATCCTATTAAGAAGGATAGAGAAAAGGTTTGAATCTGAAATTCACGTAGTCCAGGCAGGTTTTAGGAAAGACAGAGGGACCCGGGACCACATATTCAATTTAAGGAATATCTATGAAAAATGTAGAGAGTTTAATGTAGACCTGTACACATGTTTCATTGATTACACTAAGGCCTTCGACACGGTAAAACATCAAAATATGTGGAGAATCATGAAGGAAATGGGGTTTCCTTTGCATAATAGTCCATCTCATTGAAACATTATACCAAGATCAACAAGCCGCTGTCCGAGTATCTGGGCAAACATCAGATTGGTTTGCAGTACAAAAGGGAGTCCGACAGGGATGTATACTCTCACCTTATCTGTACAACATATATGCGGAATGTATAATGAGAAATGTGCGAGAAGATGAGAACATTGAAAGTTTCGACCCATTTACGATTGGGGGGTACGAGATTCCAGAGTTACGATATGCAGATGACACAGTGATACTATCAAGAAGTGCAGAAGGGCTAGAGCAGCTACTTTCAGCCGTTAATGGACATAGTAAAGATCAAAATCTGTTCATAAACATAAACAAAACAAAGATAATGACCACCGATAAAACACAATGTCATCATACATTTACAGTGGGTGGTGAGGAAATAGATCAGGTTCCACATTTTGAATATCTGAGCTCCAGAATCGACAAAAATGGTGACTGCTCGAAAGAAATCAGAAGAAGACTAGCTATGGCAATGCAGAGACTGAACAGCCTGAAGAAATTATGGCAGGGCACCAACAAAACGATAAAAGTAAAAGTCTTGAGAGCTTGTGTTTTTCCTGTGGCAGCTTATGGCTGTGAAGCATGGACGATTACCAAAACTTCTAGACAAAGAATCGAATCCTTCGAGTCAAAATGTTACAGAAAGATCCTCAGAATACCCTGGACAGAGAAAAGAACAAATGTAGACATTCGGCAAGAGTTGAGCATAGAGGAGAACTGGTTTATCAATTCCATTTTGGCTAGAAAATGCAAATACTTTGGTCACATCAAGAGACACAACGGTCTTGAGAGGACGGTGATGGAAGGTATGGTGCCAGGCAAAAGAGGAAGGGGTAGACCAAGAAGACGATGGCACCAAGATATCCAGGAGTGCCTGAGTATGACAGTGGTGGAAGCTGGAGTTTTGGCAAGGGAACGAGTTTCTTTCAGACAGACTGTGATGGGAGCGACGTTCTACAAAGGACATGCTACATGATGATATATGGAAACTGACCAAGGACGAGACAGTACTCTACTGTTTCGTACGACCAGACATGTTAGGCAGATAAGTGGTCAGTCAGTTGGTAGGAACAACAACAACACTCTTAAAGAGCACTTAAGATTGTGAACAGACACGAGCGGTTTGAGCAAAGAAACATTGTAAACTAGAATATTCGGGATACAGACACTGCCTGTCATTGGCCAGACGAGTGACACAATTCTGTAAACGTCAAATGTGACATACATTGATAGTGATGTTCGTCCGTCACAAGTGATGAAGACCACTTTCTTTGTTCAGCCGTGTGGACAGTCTTTTCTCTTGCTGTGTCCGCTAAAATGGGTGACGCGCGGGGATTTGGATTAAAGTGAGAAAGAAACTGCACCTTTTGTTAACCTCACTCTCTGGTCCTGAGCTACCCTTAGCCAGTGGCAAGATATTTGTCGAGACGACTGGAGATAGCACAGGATGCAGACTTTTCCTCAGTGTTTACTCTCGAAGCCTTTCCCGTAAATAGGTATCCCGCAAGGGGGGGGGGGGGTGGTGAGGGGAGTGACATCTAACATGTGTCGTGCAATTGCCATAATCGCAAAAGGTCTTAGAGACATCACTCAGCGTGTGAGTGACTTGGACATCTCTCTCAGGCTGTATTCTAGTCCATTATAGTCGTGTCTAATTTCACACACCAAAACCGGCACTATTTGCAGCCAGGGTGAAGAGCATCAATCTCGTGAAGTTCAGCCGTGTGAACTAGACCGTGAAATACGATACATGTTTAAGCGTAGTGCTATTCAAATAGCCGATGTCCTCTGCTGCAGAACTGCCCGACATACGAGGATCAGAGAGAGCAGATGTGGCCATCACCAGTGGAACTGCAAGACAAGCTCTATGGCAGTGTCGACAGCCTCAGGATGACCGCCGCTTTTTTCGAAAAAATAATGGTTACTGTCTGACTGTGTACGAAGAAGAAGAAGAAATAGCCGATGTCCAGACCAGGATAATCGGACGGAAGAAATGACACACACACACACACACACAAAACAACGAATAAACCAGTCCAAATGTAAAACAACAATATGTTTCCGTGAACACAAGTGTACATCGTCGACTAGTGTGAATTCCAGGCAAATCCATGGTCTGGCGGCACAAATAGTGAACTAAAACAGTAGAGAAATGTAGACCCGCAGTCGGTTATGACGCTGTCATTGTGCTGTAGTCCTACACTGATAGAGAGTGTGAGTGAATAGCAGCAGGGCTTCAGAGAGTTAATACAACGATGTCAGCTCGCTCAAGTCTACCCAGCTATAAATAGGCATCTAGCTTACTGTTAAGGGAAGTAAGCCAGTGTAACATATCTTAGCTGTAGAGACAATACATAGGTAGGGACTTAGACATGTTGTAACATCTAACGGTTGGAAGAAAGATAGGTAGGAACTCAGACAGCACTTTATTTATTTCTTCTTTGTGGGAGTCAGTGCAGCTGAACTCAGTCCCGCCAGAATTTGAGCAGCCAAAACGAACCACTACGTAACCTGACGTAAGTTTCAGGCCATGTGTTTACACATGGAACGGTTGTGGTTGGAGACACGTAGACATGTTGCCGCCGACAAACCCGCGTCGTCTGAAAACCACATTAATAGGATGGGGGATAATGGCAAGCAGACAGACAAAAATGCGCGCCGTTTTGGAAATCACGTGATCTGTGGATGCAGATCGGATATAACATCCCAGCGTGAGGATCATTACTTGAGAAGAGATTACCAGAGATAGGCCACGGAGAGCTGTCGACTTAGATCATTACTTGAGACAGTATTCGAAATAGAGACGCAGTGGAGAGCGGATGACATGAGATAGACACACAGAGAGAACATTTCACTTCAATCACTACCTGAGAAGAGATTCGAAAGAGACGCTCAGTGGAGTGTAGGCGACGGAGAGAAAAGACTTGACTTCTGAGATTAGATTTAAAGACTTTCGAGAGAGACGCTCAGTGGAGGTCAGGCGATGCAGATGAGGCAGATTTGAGTTGATATTTAGGAGACAGATAGAGAACATTTCACTTCAGAGACAGGGGTACTTTGGAAAGAGACGCTCAGTGGATACAAGACGACGAAAATATTCAGTTGAGGCAGATTTGAGTTGAAATTTAGGCGACGGATAGACGCAGTCTTCCAATCATTCCAGTAATCCCATTCATCATATTGACGCCGTCCCACTGATCACGTCGACATCACATTGATCACGTGAATGTAAGTAGTTAGTCGCAGCTAGAGGCAGTTTTCTAGTGATCCCATGGATCATATTTTATGCGTTCTATCCTGACCACGTTGATACCACGTTTATCTACCGCCGACAAAGAGGAACACGACCACGGACGTCATACTCGGGTTCAGAACCTACGAACTTTACCAACAGTGGCAATCCGCAACTAAGTGCGATTCGCAGCAGACCAGATTAGGAGAGCAGACCAGATTAGGAGAATAGGGTATCGTGACGTATACATTTATAGTTGGCAGTGTTTCTTGATTAAATTATATGTTGTATTGTGTTACTTGACTTTGTTTAGAGTGCAATAGAATAGAGCAGACCCTTTTACCATCTGCGACATAGCTCCATCGAATCGGTCGGCTCTGTTACACCAGCTAGGAAGAGAACTGGTTACCTCATCAATATGTAAACTGATTTGTTTTTTTTAGTTTAGTCAAAGAATCAACGCTATTGCACACGGTTTAACCCATAAGTGATATCAACGCTATTGCACACGGTTTAACCCATAAGTGATATCAACGCTATTGCACACGGTTTAACCCATAAGTGATATCAACGCTATTGCACACGGTTTAACCCATAAGTGATATCAACGCTATTGCACACGGTTTAACCCATAAGTGATATCAACGCTATTGCACACGGTTTAACCCATAAGTGATATCAACGCTATTGCACACGGTTTAACCCATAAGTGATATCAACGCTATTGCACACGGTTTAACCCATAAGTGATCCGTTCTTCTCCATATTTTTGGAGGATCTCAGCACGAACTCCGTAGCACCAGCAAGGATCCCGTAACTGATTAGGTAGATTGTTAACATAATTTTGAATGGGCAGCGGCCGCTAAGCCTACTCTTTTCTATTTCCAACTGCTGAGGAAGTTTTAACATGTACTTCACCGTACACGAGCATCCATTCTCTACTACCCAGAGAACCAGAAAAATACCAGAAATTCACATATAAAAAAAAGTGTTGGTCTCCACCGTAATTCGAACCCGCGACCTCCAGTACCCGAGACTGACGTCCTACCTCGAGACCACTCGGTCCCCGATTGTACCTGTACAACCCTGTTAACAGGGTCTGCCGATAGGAGCTACCTTTAGATTATTTTATAAGGAAAACTCGATTAGCAAAATGGATTAGAGTGTATCGATTTGGATTGGGTTTGCATGGAGAACAAGGCGGTGAACGTGTGCATTCAATAGTAGCCAGGATTGAAAAGCGAGCTTGGGGGCATTAGGAAAAACTTGTCATGATTAATATTTATAATGGAGACTCATTTGTTACAAATTTCTACAGTTGTAAAATGGGCAAGTTCAAAGTGTAAGAAAGAGAGAGCACGAATGAAACAGGGCGTCTGAGAACAGTTGGAGCTAGTCAAGTATAAATGACTAAGAACCTGTTCTAAAATATCATGTGCAAAGTAAATTAACCCCTACAATTATGTTAACTGCCACTATTCATAAATTGTATGTAATAACATTTTGTTAAACTAAACATGTAGTATTAGCTATCCCATTTTATACAAAACAACTTTTTTGTTTAACCATCTGGTTCAGGTGTAACATTTCAATAATCTCAGTTGACATTTATTTACTTTCGTAATTTCTTCTTCTTCTTCTTCGTACGCAGTCAGACAGTAACCATTATTTTTTCGAAAAAAGCAGCCGTCATCCTGAGGCTGTCGACACTGCCATAGAGCTTGTCTAGTGTTGCCACTGGTGATGGCCACATCTGCTCTCTCTGATCCTCGTATGTCGGGCAGTTTTGCAGCAAATGCTCAGCGGTCATTTTCCCGGTACCACACAGGCATTCGTCGGTGCCTCCTATCTTGAATCTGTTGAATAGGTGGTACCTGAGTCTATTGTGGCCAGTGCGAAGTCTGAAGACCACGACCTGCTCTTTTCTGTTCAACTGGTAATAGGCATCGTTTTTGGTGTAACCAGTATGTTCGGTTTCCCATTTGGTCATGTATCTAGCTCTAATAAGCCGTTTTGACTCTTCGTATGTCATACTAGTATCGGGTTGTGGTAGTTTTGCACCTTCTTTTGCCAGTCTGTCTGCCTCCTCGTTGCCTTGGATGTTGCAGTGAGAGGGACCCACTGCACCACTACTCTTTTTGGTGCGGCCTGCTGGCATAGTTGACAGAGTACTGCTCTTAAATCATTAAGTTCAGTATTTTTCTGGCTTTTCAGTGCTGTGACTACAGCCAGTGCATCTGTAAGCAGGACTATGTGGCTTTTATTCCTTTTACCTGTCACCATTTCTTCCACTGCCGCCCTCAGTGCCTGTGCCTCCGCTCTGAAATTGCTTGTGTATTTTCCAGTAGCGAATGACAGTGTTATTTTTCTGCCATTTGGTAGGCTCAGGAATGCTCCTGCCCCTCCGTACTGTGTTGTATTTGTTACGGAACCGTCGGTGTATGCATGGGTCCAGTCCATGCTTGGGTAGTTTTCCGTAATGTAACTCAGGGTAGTATCTCTCCTTTCTTTTTCAGGCTGGCAGTTTTTGTTTCTAATACCTGGTATATTTTCTACCACCTCTGGAAATATATGCTGCCTCCAGGTAGGTTTTCGTACAGTAGGGATGGGCTTTGGTGTTGTTAGTGCGTTCATGGGGTTTTCGTGCATCTTTGCTTTGGCTATTTCTGCAAAGTTTCTTCGCTTTAGTTTCCCACTTGAGAAATTGTTTAGTCTCTGGTGCATTGGGTGGTCAGTCAGTCTTCTGAGTTTCTCTGATTGCAGCTGGGCTCAGCAGTCTCTTCTGTCGGCCATGGATTGCAGTTTTGTAATCTTTTCAAGTTACACAATTGGCGTTGACTTCATGCCTCCTGTTATAACTCTCATGGCTTGGTTTTGGAGTTTGCTAACTTTATCGAAGTTCGCCTTTGCTGCTGTTGTCCATGCCGCAATGCCATACTCGAGAACTGGTCTCACTCTTCCAGTGTACAGTTTCTTTAGTATACTTTCGTCTGCTCCCCAGCTTGTGCCAGCAAGTTTCCTCATGATTGCCTTTCTTTCTCTGGCTCTCATTCGGTTTCTCTCTATCTGACTTTTCCATGTCATGCGCCGATCAAATGTGACTCCCAGATAGTTTGGGTTGTCGTTTGGCTGTAGGTATTTGCCGTTTAGACTTAATTTGGTGTTTTGGTGTTTGATTGATAGCGAGAATATTGTACATGTGGTCTTTTCCTCGTTTATTTTGACCAGCCATGAGTTCGCCCACTCTTCCAGCGATGTTAGGGCCTGCTGCATCCGATTTCTTGCTATGGTGAGATTCTTTTCAGAGGTCCACATAGCCAGATCGTCTGCAAACATTTAGCTATGAACTCTTCTTTGTATATTCTCTGTAATGTCATTTATATACACCAGGAAGAGTGTGGGTGACAGTACTCCCCCTTGGGGTACTCCCTGCTCAAGTGTCACCTTTTTGCTCATCTGCCCTTGTACTTGGACTCTGGCCGTTCTTTGTTTGAGGTAGTGGTTGATCCACTTGTACATTTTCCCCACAAACTTCACTTCTTCTTAGCTTGACTCTAAGTCCATCTTTCCAGACTTTGTCAAATGCCTTTTCCAGGTCCACCCAAACCGCTACTGTACGCTTTTGCTCCTGGTAGGCATCTTCTATTTCCTGGGCTATGAGGATGACCTGGTCCTCAGTGGATCTGTGCTGTTTAAAGCCTGCTTGCTGTGGAATTAGTATCCGTTTTTCTTCCAGATGCCACATCAGTCTGGTGTTTATCATACGTTCCAACAGTTTGCCGACACAGCTCAGTATGCTGCCTGTATCCATTTGGATCGGTTTTGTCTTTTCCTTTCTTTGGTACTGGTACAAGTACTGCGTCCTTCCATGCCTGGGGTACAATACCCCTTTTCCAGCTTTGGTTCAGGACTGATAGCAGTTTCCTCTTTGCTGTTTGGCCCAGCCCAATCAGCATTTCGTTTGTTATCCCGTCTTTTCCGGGAGATTTCCTGTTCTTTAATGTTCTCATGGCCGCTTCCATTTCGCTCATTGTTAGTTTTGCCATCATATGCTCTTCTGGTGCCATATTGATGTTGTCGTGCCCCTTTTGCTCTTCATTAATGTCCGTATGCCTATCTGCAGGGACATCTGTGTGGTTCGCTTTGGCAAACGAAAGTGTTCGACAAAAGCGTTTGCGGCTTTTTTTCCAGTGAGCAAGTTTTCACCCTGCTTGATGGTAATTTGTTTGTTTGACGGGGTTTCGTCATTCATGGCTCTGACTAACTTCCAGAGTTTGTTCCCTTCTTTGTCTAAGTTGAGACTTTCTGTTTTGTTTTTCCAGCTTTCTTGTGCTGTTTGGTTTAGGGTGTATTTGTATTTCGCCGTTGCGGCTTTGATGGCGATATTTGCCTCCATAGATTGTTCTCGCTCTGCCATGTTCCTAGCATTTGTGACTGCGTCTTCCACTTTCTGCAACTCATCATTCCAATAGGGCTTATAATTTTTCCTTGCCCCTCTTGGGATGGTTTCAGTGGCAGCTTGCATTATTGCTTTGCTTACGCTTTCCACCATGGGCTTCATTTTGTTGTTCCGTGTGTTGATGGTTTCACACAGCCCATCTGTCAGGATTGCAAATCTGTCCCAGTCAGCTCGTTTGTAATTCCAACGTGGGAGCGGTTTTGTTTCCTGTGGGCCTACTTCCATATCGATTTCTAGCCCAATTGGCCTGTGGTCGCTACCTGCCAATTGGTTTAGCACCTGTCGGTCTTTTTTATGGTGAATGTCCATTGTGGAGAAGGCCAAATCTGGAGTCGAGGTGGTATGCCATGTTCTAGAATAGAAGCTAGGGCTATCCTCCGACCTATTGATTAGATGGAGATATGTGTCTATCTCCCAATCTTCCACTTCGTCACCTCTGCTGTCTGTGTCCGAGTATCCCCATCTCTCCGAGTGGCTGTTCAAGTCTCCAACTACTATGCAGTTGGAGTCTTTGACTTCCATACTCGAGAGCGATAGGTCTTTATTTGGTGGTCCGTACAGGTTGAAGATGCGGATCTTCGTTTCTTGAGCCATTATGTCAACTCCTACAATTTCTGCTTGTCCAGTGTGATTGACAGCTACCGCGCTACTCGGTATGCAGTTACGGGTCAGTATCAGAACCCCTCCTTTGTGACCTTCTCTGTCCAGGCGGAAGGCCTGGTATCCTCTGATTGAGAATTTATGGTTGCTGTTGAGGTGCATTTCTTGGATACATGCCACGTCAATCTTACCTTCATGCAAGTGATGTGTTTGGGATAGCTTTTTGTTAATGACTCCCTCCGCATTCCACTGTAGTATTTTGAGGGTCTTGAGTTTTTGGTCAATAGAAATTGCCCCATAGCCATGTGCCTTGACTCCACGACACATGGGTGGGTGACCACCAGTAGTCAAGGGTGGGCCCCTTCGAGGCAGGAGGCCCCGCACTCTCGCTGCCTGTCTGGACTCCGCAGGATGAGCGCCATACGTTTTTCGGATAGGTTATACTGTCATCATACTGCGATTTACGTTGCACTGTTTCGTTAAGCCTGTGGCCCAGTGCATCCGATTTCAACAGGCGTTTCTGTAAGGATGCCGTCCTTAGCCTTTGGCTGTCCCCAGCCTATCTGCAAGGCAGCAGTTGTTTGTGATCAGAGTTGTTTCTCTTATGGAAGTTGTTTTACAGGACTAACGAGTCTTCACTACTCGTGTCTATAGGGTGCGGTGTTGATACATGAGATATGATATGGACTATGTACTGGTTTGTACTAACCCAGAAGAGAGGCAGTCCAGTGTGTCTGTATCCCAGGATCGTCACGTCCTGCCAAAACGTAGCATTTGCATGTGAGTGGGGTATCTCTTTGCTCCCTTTATTTTCTCGGCTTCTCTGCAGTGATGGTACACCTAGCATTCCCAGCCACCTGGGAGGTTGACACAATTGGGCAGATGTGCAATGTCCGCTAGTCTGCATCTCTTCTGCGTCCATTGGTATGGCTGATAGCATACAGAGGTAGAGATCGAGGCATTTAACCAGGGGACAAGCCTGGTAATGTCACGGAGATGTTGTTTGCCTACTGTGCGGACAAATCTCATGGTCATTGGTTGATTCTCGACAGTTCACAGTGAGGTGGCTGCTCTACTGTTTTCGACACGCCGACCAAGAACTAAGTCTTATGTTGGTGGTTTCGCACCCAATCGCCGTATAGGGTGAATATCAAGCAGCTATCCGCCCGCTTTGATCGGCGGACGGCAGAGACCTGTTTCTGCGGCTCGATCGGATAGGGCTGAGGCGCGAGCCCCAGGTCCCGACCATGTCGAAGCCTCCCATTGCAGTGGTGCTGAGATTTTGGGCGGGATTCCGGCTTACAGACGTTCGGCCGTAATCCCTCACATGGTAGCCTCGCGCCATTGGCTTATCAGCCTGGTACGTGAGCCAAAATGTCTGCGGCTCCTCTCGAATTGAGCAGGATTACCGTAGCATCGCCCAGTCATTAGTAGGGTAAAACTGACCTGTCTTCCGGTGGTCTATTTTCAGCACTCGTTCACTATTAGACTTTCGTAATTTAACTATAGAGAATGCCGAATATATAGAAAATGCACATTGTGATGTGCTATGTCTTTTATTATATGCAGAAAATATAAATGTGTGATGCTAGGTTTTTATTTAAATTATTATTTAAAAATCATAACGAAATATTAATATAATCATTTTCCCCCCAACCAATTCACGACCATATAACTTATGTTTTATTTAAATGAAAATGGTCGTGTTTTCACATACATTTATAGAATAATTTTCACTGTTATTTTAAATCATCCATTACTTAAAAAGTAGACGCATTCTTCAGGCGCAGGTGTGTATTCTACCCTTAAGAAAAGTCAACTTTGCCATTTTGACGCGTCCGACGCGTCAATTTCTTTTTCTTTTTTTTTCTTCGTTAGCCAAGGATTGGCTCTACTTAGTCGACGGCTATGAGAACACGTGCCAGTTGTAGTGACACCATATTGTAAACAAATGTGACAGAGCGTAGGAGTGAGAACCAGGCAGGTCAGAGCTTCCTTCTGGCAACTTAAATACGGAGCTCATAGAACGATATCATACTACCTTTTCATGTTTTATAAGTAAAATTCCGATGGCCAGCAGCAGTTGCCGCCCATTAGTAACGCTTATGTATGCATGATCTACTTCTAGCTCGCGCGCGTGTGTGTGTGTGTGTGTGTGAGAGAGAGAGAGAGAGAGAGAGAGAGAGAGAGACAGTGCGTACGTCTGAACATAAGCCGTTCCATGCATGTCTCTCCTCTACACATATTTTCTCCCTCTACCCACCCATCTCATCCCATACCTTAAAGTTGACGACTATCCCTTCTCTTCGACCCCCACATGAAATCTCCCTCAAGCAGCCTATCCACCTCTTTCCGCCTATTTCTGCCAGTTCGTCACTCCGTCTCTTTTAACCCCTACCCCCCGCCGTTCCCGTCCCCAACCTGTCCGCCCATTACCTCGCCCATCTCTTGCCCCCGTCTCTCAACCCATCTCGATCTCCTTCCACCTGACCTTTAATATTATTTAGAACATCGAGCGTCCCATTTCCTTCACATGTCGAACCTAGATGATGACGCCATGTTCAAATCATTCAATCAAATGTCTGCCGCACACGTTGGATAAACAAACAGACATACACCACACGTTCAAGCAATAATAAGTGTGTGTATGTGTGTGTATAAATTTAAGTTTACACGTCCCTGCTGTGTTATATACAGCATATAAGTGGAATGACAGGTGCGGTCAGTAAGAAATAATCGGAACTACTGGTCAGCTGGTTCACAGAACGAAAGGAAATAATTAAACACGTTAATGGTTTTGTTAGAACTCCACCTACCGTTTTTTGTACACTAAAATTTCACGTTCACATTTCTCTATTAAAGTATATTTTTGCAGGGTCGACTGCCTCTTTCTGATAAGTGAATATCTAGCGTAGCCGCGTCTCTGGGACCATACATGCGATGGAAAGGGGGGGGGGGGGTGTATTTGAATGGGCAAAACACTGAGCAACAGATGTTGAATTTTTTTGTGTATCTGAGATTAAATCAAGTTACCCTTTATATTATTTAAGCTGTTGAAAATTAATAAAACCATTAAAACGCCAGATTAGCCCTACATTTTTAAATATCTAAAAGAACAAGATTGACACAATGCATTAACATACAATATGATAATAATGCCCATAGCTGAAATGATTCACTCTGACGTCTTTTAACCTGTCGCTTGTAATGCGTTTCTGGAGCATCACTCATATGGGCCCAAAATAGTCTGCTGCATTCCATTTCCCATGGCTTCTATTTTCGAAGTTAGTAATGTCCCGATGCAATCGTTCCCCATGTTCGTCACTGGCAGCACCCCAGTTAGTAGGGAAATAATCTAAAAGAGAGTAAAAAGTGTAATTTCAAGGACATGTTTCACCCTAGTCTTTCGTAGGCGCAGTAACAGTTTCTACAAGCTCTTGGTAAAATATCAACCTTATTGTTTCTTAGAAAATGTGTGGCCACTTGCTGGAAAGCATTCCAAACTAACTTTGAATCGCCTGTGAGAATATCATCAGAGTATGAAGAAATGTATATGTGCCGGTGTGTCTTATCACATAAATAGCAAAAAGACAGCCCATTGTTTCTGTGCATATTGTGACAGGACAGCTAAAATATATAATAGCAACATACACCTTTTTTGTTGGGAAGATACACCAGAGACGATGGGCAGTTTAACAATATGGTATGGAGGAAAGTTAACAACATTGTTAACATTAGGTACATGAGGTTGTGGAGTGGCGTTGTTGCCAATTCCAGTCTGTAGAAGAACACGTAGTTGGTCATCTCATAGACCACCTCCGTGTCGTTCTGTTTCAACAACACCTCGTAAACAAGCGTACAATGTCCCATGTGTGTTACACATATACGGCGTTCTACCGTGCTGATTGTTGGTCCATTCTTTCTAAATGTCATCACTCGCAGTTTTCACTTAAAATCACTTGAAATTCCATAAACAGTTTTCCTTAACTTTCAGAATGAATGTCATGTGTTTGTTGCCACACCGTTTTTCTCTCTGAATTTTCAACATCCCGCGTCTCTGCTACAGCTGAAATGTCCAGAACGACCGAGTAAAAGCTAGTGCAACCAACCGCAGCACAAAGTTCGCATCACGTGGCCACTTTTAGTCTGGGTCTTAACATTTTGTCAGTCACAGTGACTTGCAATTATGTGCAGTGTATCTCTTCACTTCTCTGTCTCTCTCTCTCCTGTTTTTGGTTCTGCTGGTACCGTTTGGCCATTGTCACTGTCTGACAATCCTCTCTGTGTGTGTGTGTCTCTCTCTCTGTCTCTCTCTCACTCTCTGTCTGTCTGTCTGTCTCTCTCTCTTTCTGTCTGTCTGTCTCTCTCTTTCTGTCTGTCTGTCTGTCTGTCTCTCTCTCTCTCTCTTTCTCTCCTTATGTTCCCTAAACGCTATCCCTTATGTAACACCGTGTTCTGTCTGTCAATCCTTATATTTTCATATTATCGTCACTCATGTAAAACATGCTCTTTCTGTCTCTCCCCTTATGTTGTCTGATTCTCACCTTACCTTCTGTCAATGTTAGCGCTTATATAATACTCATTCGGTCTGTCTCTCCCCTTATGTTCTATCTGATTCTCACTTTATGTTCCATTTTTAATACTTCTGTCCGTCACTCCCCTTATGATCACACTGGGTTCAACAGCAGGGACTATTTTATTCTATCAAAAAAAAAGCCAAACATTAATCTTAGAAGTGAATATATAATGGAGGAATGAGGTAGTAAGGATTTGTAGAGTATTTTCGTGGATAGAATGAAAGGAAGTGACGGACATATCGAGTCTTTGGATGGACAGAATGGGAGAACTTTACGGATATGTCGAGTCTGAATGAAATGAATGTGAAGTCGTCAGGGACATGTCGAGTCTTTGAATGAATTGAATGTGAATTTGTCACGGACATGTCGATTCTTTGAATGAATTGAATGTGAAGTTGTCATGGACATGTCGATTCTTTGAATGAATTGAATGTGAAGTCATGGACATGTCGATTCTTTGAATGAATTGAATGTGAAGTCATGGACATGTCGATTCTTTGAATGAATTGAATGTGAAGTTGTCATGGACATGTCGATTCTTTGAATGAATTGAATGTGAAGTTGTCACGGACATGTCGATTCTTTGAATGAATTCAATGCGAAGTTGTCACGGACATGTCGAGTCTTTAGATGAATTGAATGAGAGGAAGGGACGAATATGTCGAGTCTTTGGATGGAAGGAATGAGAGGAAGTGACGGACATGTCGAGACTTTGGGTGAATTGTATGTGAAGAAGTGACGGACATGTCGAGTCTTTGGATGAATTGAATGAGAGGAAGTGACGAATATGTCGAGTCTTTGGATCGAAGGAATGAGAAAGAGTGATGGACATGTAGAGTCTGTGGATGGATTGAATGTGATGAAGTGACGGACATGTCGAGTCTGTGGATGGATTGAATGTGATGAAGTGACGGACATGTCGAGTCTGTGGATGGATTGAATGTGATGAAGTGACGGACATGTCGAGTCTGTGGATGGATTGAATGTGGGTAATTAAAGATATGTCGAGTCTTTGAATGAATGGAATGTAAAGTGTTGTGCCCAGAATCAGGAAGAAAATGCAAGAAACTGTCTATGTGAATGATTGAAATGCTCTAATGAGAAGAAGCGTGTCCACGCGTATTGTTGGTTTGAGTTGGGCGGGCCCGTACAGCCGCTCCAGATATCCGGTGACTGCTGGTGTTATTCACACATGCGCATGTGCGTACACACTTCAATCCGCTCGCAAGCTGGCACGTACAAATAAACTCACGTTGACGTCTGTTTTTTCTTAACGCGTCATTGGAGGGGGTTTGTCGCCTGATTTCGGTGTTGTGAATTCCGTTCTGTAGAGAGACAATCAATGTTGTTTGCTCCATTACTCATTGAGTAACTCAATGCTTCTATAAATTATCTGCTTTAAGTATAGGTTCCATACCTCGCAGCCTGGATAAAATAATCATGCAGATTAAAGTGTGAAACCTTGCCTTGTCGTTTCTCATCTGCTAAAGTATGAGTTTGATGCGATTGACGCTGAAACATCTTGCTGCTCTTATCCGTGAAATCTCGCAATTGATTTTGTTGGTGTAATTTCTTGAAGGCAAAGACCCTTTGGAGACACAAACCCTAGACTGACAGCCCTAATACAACAACTGAGCACAGTAATGAGGGACATTTCATGAATACATATACTCAACGAAACACCATATGTCTGTTAGTTTCTACCCATTCGAAAACATGAAAATGCCGTGTACTCAATTAGATGGAAGCTTTAATATACACGAAACTATGAGGAACACATTTCCAAAAATGCTATATTAAAACAAAACCCTGCCGAAGACGGATGTGTCGGATCGAAAGGTGCAAATATTGCAGTCAAGCTGTAAACTAGCGAAACAACGCATTCCGTTCTCCGGACTACATTCTGCTATTTGCAAATCCCTGTTCAGGGCTTGGTAGCGGGAGATTGAGGACGAACGCAGAAGAAGCAGAGAAAAAAAACAAAAACAAAGACAAAAGAGAGCAATAGCGTACAACAGGTGGACACGTTGATCGCATGTAGTATCAATACACGTGTATTAGCATGTCGTTTTATGGTAAAGTCAGCGCGTTCTTGCCCCATTTTGTCGATACTCATTTGTTAATATGTTCATCGCTAATAGAGAAGCATTAAATGGTAGATATGGTAATGACAGAAACTAGAAATCAAGATTCATCTTAAAAAGCAATAAGACGGAAGTGATAGTCATGTCTATGTCGCGTGATTCTCCAGCTGAACCAGAGAGTACTGCGAAATGGGTCCTGTGAGAGGTTGAGAATGAACAATACAAGTCATTAAAAACACACAAACAACAACTACGCTCTCTTGCAGTTTTGGTCATACGCCGAGTATGTCAGTGCGCAATTATTGATCTATATTTCTTATGGATACTGATTTGACCAGCGAATGGTAGTAGCTCCCATATTATAGTGCGATGTGCTACGGTGCAAAGACATAGGCACTCACAAAATCACTGGAGGATAAATTGAGAGTGTTCTACTCCTCTCTTGAAAGACGCTTGGTCGAAATAACTCTCCACAACCAACAAATGCAAAATCTCCACAATTCTGATAGACGATTGCCCTTGGTGAATGAGGCGGTAATATATGCAGACAAAACTAAACATAGATGGGCAGGTCACACTTTACAACGAAACAGTGGTCGCTGAAGCAGAGCACGACGACAGCAATCTTATATCTCGGAAGCAAAGCGAGGCCTCTAATGAGGAATGGGTCACCAAGATCATGATGGTTCAACATTGGCAGTATATTGGTATGGTGTATATAATAAAGCCAACGTTTAAATAACTTGCAACAGTGACTGCTTTTGATACTCTATCGTCAGTTCTGTCAATTGTTGATTACGGACTGGGTATCCGCACACTATCAAGATCATTGTGTTCAAGCTTGGAACATCCAGAATGAATGAAAACAACTGGTTCAGGGTTGCACTAGAGATATCCCGATTATAACGACTAGGACGTGCTAGGATTTCCGACTGGGACATCTATAAATAAATTAGCACAGGTCATTCGCCAATTAGCGACTTATCCAAAAAACGGGGCACCGACTGCATAGTAACACTTTTAACATCGGGACGACAGTGAATGAGCTAACAGCATCCAGCTACTCACACATGATTTTATCATCCGTCACGCAGCTCAATAACGGCTGCAGACTGATTCTCGGGAGAGTATTATGTTGTGAGGAATAGCTGCGGCGTTATCCCTGTTCTGCAAGAAACGAGATGAAGGGAATCAAGTTGCTAGTAAAATATGCATGGACTCATATTTCATCGAATGAACTGTCAAACATATATTTACGACATGTTGCCATTGATGGCTGGAAATAATTGTTCGAGTACCAGGAAAGACTGTTCTTGATTTGTCGAGTCTTTACGGCGGTAACCTTTACACAGAGTAAATCTTCAGACAGGTTTAAGTAGTGCCTGGACTCAATGGAACAATAATCAACACTCTGAGATGTGCTGTTGGCACCGTATTGTTAGCTGAAAGTGAGAAAGAGTTGCAAGAACTTGTGGAGATAGTCAAAATATGGTTTAGATATTAACATTATAGAAACATTAGTTAATGTTATTTACCAAAACAATGTGCAATGTGCAAAACTGACGGCGTGATACTAGAACAGGTAGACAGACAGCTACTCGTATCTAGGACAGATAATTGTACATGATGGTAGATATGAGAAGGAAGTGAAGGAGAAAATAAGAATGTCAAAAAAAGTATTTAATAACGTATTTAATGTATTTAATATAATGACCAATAAATTGGCATCCAGGCAAATAACCAATACATTAAAGATGAGATTAATCAGGTGTTGTTGTTTGCGAATGTCCACCATTAGATAGTTGAGTTTTGCTCCAGAATCTTCTTATAACCCGATTAGATAGTTGAGTTTTGCCCCAGAACCTTCTTATAACCCGATTAGATATTTGAGTTTTGCTGCAGAACCTTCTTTTAAACCGATTAGATAGTTGAGTTTTGCTACATAATCTTCTTATAACCCGATTAGATAGTTGAGTTTTGCCCCAGAATCTTCTTATAACCCGATTAGATGGTTGAGTTTTGCTCTAGAACCTTCTTATAACTCGATTAGATAGTTGAGTTTTGCTCTAGAACCTTCTTATAACCCGATTAGATAGTTGAGTTTTGCCCCAGAACCTTCTTATAACCCGATTAGATAGTTGAGTTTTGCTCCAGAATCTTCTTATAACCCGATTAGATAGTTGAGTTTTGCTCTAGAACCTTCTTGTAACCCGATTAGATAGTTGAGTTTTGCCCCAGAACCTTCTTATAACCCGATCAGATAGTTGAGTTTTGCTCTAGAACCTTCTTATAACCCGATTAGATAGTTGAGTTTTGCTTCAGACCGTAACCAAGTAACGTTAGGTATTTTACTTGCCGAGTCCCTTGCTACCATATTCGTGTAGGTCCTGGAATGAATTAATAGAACCACTGCATCATAATAGGCAACTAATGAAGAGCTGTGCATGTGGCTGGCAAACTGATTAAAGGTTATAGAAAATTCAAGTGTCAATAAATACTTTGGCGCAGGCTTCCCATATTAGACCAACTGCATTGAGGACATTGTACTCCAAACGTTGGGTCATGGAAGGGCATTCACGAAACTATAGTTTGCCCACAAAAGGTCCCTTGTGCTATATTCTTGCTGATCTTGAATTTACATGAACTTAAGTTTTGACATTTTGACATGAGTAAAAAAGTGTAACCAAATTCTCTACATAATATGCATTAATTGACATCCCACGCCACGTTCCACATTAATTACCTACAACACATCTCGGGGTGAGTCACGCTTATATGCACATATTTTCAAAACATAAACGTACATAACAAACCTGGCCTGTCAGTCACACCTCGTATCTGAACAGCACCGTACACGGTCACTTGGAGAGCTCCAGTCTGTACGAACTTAACATCCGTCCCTTGCAAGCCTGTCACTATGGCCTTCTCTCGTAGGCCTCTGTTTATTGTCCTTACCTCTGTTGATAAATCATGTCACCTACAGGCATCCCTTTTGCATTCACGCGGCAAAGGTGGGTCACATGGCAACAGTTGCCGTCGGGGATGAAGATAACTCTTCATTTACTAAGCCATAGCCTATGTGAGGTGGAGTGCTAGTTCCCTTCCTTGCTGTTTATATTTTCCCCAACTCATACGTCAGGTAACCATTTACAGCTGGGTCGACTGGAGAAGCGGTTCCCCCTCCTCTCCTTTTCCGTCCGCTCAACACTCTCGAAGTACTGTTTTTAAATGCGTCATTTAAAAAAACAACAGACGTAGCTTATATTATGATAGATTAGTCCCAGTGGTTTAAAACAAACAAACCCACTGCTAATCGTGTGGTGTTTCGGGGATGTGGGAGTATTGTGAGTGTTCCATCCATAGACAATGCTGGCCACGATATGCTCACCATTTCAGCTAACATCATTTCCTGACGGAAACGAAGGTATCAGTCTTTCCACATTTTCCTGTGTAGTTGTGTGTACAATATATATATATATGAATATTTGTGAACGTACAATATTTGTGTTTTGTTTTAACCTGCACGCTTCTGAGAGCAGAGATGGACCGATTAAGATGGGAAGAGATGGGAACGCTGAGTCCTTTACCTATATGCATCAGCATCGCCTTTGTCTGTAGTCCATGCTTGATTCTCTCCCATCATGCAATACGATCCATGGCGTCCCGTTCCTATAAAAAATAAATGCCTCAGTCTGAAATAGTTCGATGATAGAAGCGATGATCGTCTGAAAGAACAACATCCACCAGGTTGCATCAACAATGTCTAGGCTGTAACATGGGCCCGCTAGGAACAGTGTACGAACGACGCAACTGACAAATAAAGTACACGATAGCTCAAAATGCGAGAGAAAAACAATAATTCAGAAACTGAGAGGTGACGCACACCTATTTTAGTTTGTTGTCTTCAGTATTTCAAAACGCTAATTATGTTATTCTCAAACACATTATGGATATTGATTTGTCATAAAATGATCATCAGAGGCCACTTAGATATGGGTTTAAACTCAGAAGAATGCCTAGAATCTCACTAACAGCTATAGAAAACCTAGGATGTGATGACGGATGCTAACCCATTACAGACATCATATATATCTTTATGTTTATAAACTTCATCTTCTTTTGTCGTCTCACTTTCTACCGGGTAGTAGCCCAATGTCGTGGTATTTATTTGGTTTTCGCCTCTCTCGTGGCCGCAGTAACATTTTTCCCCATTTTACGGCAGGTCACTTTTATGCTGTCTATCCACCTTTTACTCGGTCTACCTCTAGCCCTTCTTCCTGATGTTCTCCTGCAGAAGGTTGCATGAACAATGTGGTCTGGTTGCATTCTCACAATGTGGTCTGGTTGCATTCTCACAATGTGGTCTGGTTGCATTCTCACAATGTAGCGAAACCAATTTATTCTCTGTCGCTCTATTTACTGTAGGCAGGGAATTGTTTCAATCTTCTCCCGAATACTTGTATTTGTGATTCTGTCTCTTCTGGTGTTTTAGTGACACTTCGTAGGAACCGCATTTCGCATGTGGCTAACTTGCGTTCCTTTTAATGCCTTTGTGTGGCACTGGTAGCACAGGGTTGGAATGAAGATACTATTTGTCATCTGCTTTTTTGCTTGGAGGGAAATCTTGGGGTGCCTTAGTGGTGGAGACAGCTGGTATGTGACAGCCTTTGCCCTTTGCACTCTCGTCTCTATATCTTTGTAGAGTCTCCTATTCTCAGTAAAAACAGCTCCCAAATACCTACATTCTTGTACTTACTTTATTTTTGTTTCATTTACATGAATATCAAGTGTAGTGTACTTTCTACCTATATTCATTGCTTCTATTTTTGATGTATTGATATTCATATCGTACTTTTGATAGTTCAAGTAGAGTGAGTCAATATGACTTTGTAGGTTTCGTTTATTGGAATGCATCAGACATTGGTTGTCTGCAAAGAGCAACTCGTTGGTAATTTCCTGTTCTGTATTTGCCTATTGACTGATTTTATTCATATAAGCAACAAAGAGGAGTGGTGACAGAACACAACCCTGTCTGACACCTGATGAAATATTTATAAATATGCAAGGAAAATATATTTCAGACGTTGATCCAAGAGCATTGTTAAATGTGTCTGGGACTGCCATCTTACCATTCACATTTAAACCCAATTGAACTGGTTTGGGCAAAACTTCAAGGGGGACTGCCATCTAAAATCAGGTCAAAATGCGTTTGGTTCAGTAAATTGAATTTTGTTAGGCTGTTGGGAAAGTGTAATCAATCTTCTGTCAAATACAGCTTGAATTTAATGTCTAGCATCAGTAGTTTTTAAGATATAAACTGTCAACACAGGCCTTGGGTCAATCCCCCAAAAATGAAGAAGAAAAAGTTCAAAATGGCTGCCAGTGTAACAGTTCCCGCCGGAGCAAGGGGAGTTTAGGATGCCTGAACATGTTAAAGCTTAAAGCTACCTGAATGCATGTCAAGGTCACTCACCGTCTCAGCAAAAGAGAACAGAGTTGGGTTAAGGAATTTGGACAGGTAGAAACTGACCACTGGCCTTCCGATTTTGGTAGAGGGGAGATTGATTGACAGACGAAATTGGCAGCGGGGCTTGCTGCGAGAGAATGAGTGACAGGTGTGCAAAGTGTTTCGTCCAATGGGACTGAAGATGACCATCACCTGAGATCGATTGGTCAAGCTCTGGCCTTGCTTGAGGATATATAACTCGAGACAAAGTTGAGCTCGGGAGACTGGATGTAGAGAGGCTGGATAGAGAGAGGCTGGAGGAGAGATGGAGAGTGAGAGAGAAAGGGACTGAATGTAGATAGTATGTTTAACTCACCGACTTAGATAGCGGAGCGATTGATAGACGGTTGGACGAATGTTTAGTGATAGAACAGGATCGCTCAAATAGGTGAGTTGAGTTTTGCATTAATAGATAATCTAAACGTGTGTTTGTAAGCAAGGACACATTGTGAACGAGTTATGTCGAGATCGCCCGCCTGAGGGGATTTCAGTGAGGAAGATAAGGTGTGTTGAGGACGCAGTTAAGGCGATGTGTGTGTGATGTAATTGCAAGGCAATATAACTGGGTTTTTAGTTAGTTGGGAATTCCATCAATAGTTAATGCTTACAATTCCCGTTTTAGTAGAATGTTTAGTTAAGATATGTATTATATTGTGTTTGTAATTTCTCTACTCATTCTATGATATGAGTATGATATAATAAATATGTCACCTGCTGTGTGATATGTCATTTACTGAGTATGGTCATGATGATGTGGATGAGTGTGAGAATGTTCTAGGTTAGAATAACGGCCAGGGCAAACAAATAGGGGGTCTGCTACACCAGTTACTAGTTTCAAATTATTACTCTCCTAGAATTTAGTTATCACAACAAACAATGAGCGGGTTTCAAGCTCCCTTAACAAATATAATATAATGAATACTCCCCACTTAATGCACATGGCCGGATATGTTAGTCACAATTTTAGCTTCCCCAAATTATTTTTCAAAGAGAAACAGTTTTGTGAGAATTTTGAAAGAAAGTTAATAGGAAACGTCAGTTTTATGGTGATAGGTCTACCAAAGGAGCAGATGTCGAACTATGTAACAATTTAATTAGTGGACTGTGGGTTTAGGCCTGTGATTACGTTCTGGGAAACTTAACATCAACATTGAATCTTTTAAAAGTTCACTGACCACGCCCAGTCGGTCAGAAATAAAGAGATGAAAATTGTATGACCTTGTGAATCAGATTTAATTTTAAGTGAAAATGACAATGTTCATGAAGAGCTGGATGGAAGGAATTAGAATAATTGGCATTTGAATTCTAAATTTAAAACAAAATAATTACAGAACTTGTTTATCACTTTTGTTTATTCCAATGCACACTTGAAGGGCAAAGAGGAAGGGCCTAGGCAGTGCGTTTGAGTTTCCTTGTAGCAGAAACAATTGTAATATACATCATTTTCTTCGTGTAATAAAATGAATGTGGGTAATTTGTGTGTGAATTCAATAAATAGGTGGGCTGTATTAGCATTGAGGTGTGTTGGAGGCGGGCTTGCTTACCTGCAGATCTCCTGTGATGTTATGAACTTGTCACTACCAAATTAGATAAACAGCCACATCAAATGGTGTCCATATAAGAAAGCTGTAGCATATGAAACTGTTCATACAAACACACCAGTAACCTGCTATTGTTATGGCTAATATGGTTTTATACCAGTGTTTTAGAACCGCGACAGGAATGAACTACTAAAAAAAGTGACTTGAGATTATGTCCCAAGAATAAGAATCATGGTCTAACTATTGTGAAAGCTGTTGTTGCTATTGCAGTTTCTGTTTGTAATGAAGGAACAAAATCTCTGTTGGTAATGGAGGAAATGGAATGACATACTTGCAGGAATCTGAGAGAGTCATGTGAACACAAGAACATTTTGTCGCAAAAGAGGAACAAAGAAAAGCTATTAAAGCATTCTATGATGCCAGCAGGGCAAAAATGAGGGGTGATTTGTACTGGACGATTGGCAGGCAGTTACTGAAGGGTTTATATATCAGGTTGCAGGTCATTGATAAGAATCAAGGTATTTAATCATCAGAATGGGTTAACAAAATAGTGTCCTAAACTTTTCGCCGAAAACCGCAATGTACAGATGGTTTGTGTAATAACTTTTTTTGTTTTTAAAGAAATTGTCCTGCAACTTTGTACATATATTCTAGATAACCATTGCTTAGTTGTAAACTTTGAAAATCAAGCTCTCTTATAATGTGTAAGGGTTATTATAATTTGGAGTATCAAATTATTTTAACAAAATTGAGTAAATATTTAAATTTTCATAAAAATACAACCGTAAAAGATGTAGCTTTGACTGTAGTCTATAATTAATGGATAATCTTGAACATCATTATAAGAAAAAATGAGTGTGTATGATCAAAGACACAGGAGAAATTACATGCAAAGTTTTGCTACTTTTTCTAACATACGTTTTCAGTATTTTTTGTTTAATTACCTTTAAAATTAACATTTGGAATGCTACATTACAATAAATCATATACTATAGGGCGATCATCTTTACAGCACTTGCCCAACTTGTTTATGGCTAGATGAATTTTTAATAAAGTTACAACAATTATAAAAATTATACCAATTCGCTATGTGGTACTCCTTAAAAGACAAGTAGCAGCTGAAAATAAAACTTTCAAACTATGCGATGTGAAGGAGCTAAAGTATGCAGCCTTCTCAAATATAGACACATATTCTTGGGCTAAATAGCGCAGTGGTTAGCGCGCTGGCTTCGCATCTGAGTGGTCCTGGGTTCATTCCCCAGTTGAGGCGGTAATGTTTTTTTCAGACCGCAATGGCTCCTGGGTCGATCCAGCCTTAAATGGGTACCGGTTCAGTCCGGGAAGTAAAAGCGGCGAGGGAGAGGAGATGGCTACCGCCCTCATATAGCCGAGCCTTTGAAATGTGAGATCGCTAACACCTCACACCCCTACGGCAGTAATGCTATGGGATACTTTACTTTACTTACTAAATGTGAAGACCATGTCTTGAAAGAGGAAAATGGATATTGGAAATAGGTGGACTATCGTTCATTCTTCCGAGAGCAGTCATCAATGTGTTGGAATCATCCGACTATGATTAAGTTAAAAATTAACCTACATGTGTGTTTTCCGAGAAATAGACGTTTACATCACCTTGGCAATACGGTCATATTCAGGGCCACCCCAATTAGCTAGAAGATGGATATTTGAACTGAATTATAACCATTTATTGTTTACTCCAGCATCTATTAATAAAACTTAACAAATCCATCTGAAGTATGTATTTTTTTATCGTGTGCTTTTACATTTTCACACATATTTCTACGAAAATGCCAGTTGCTTTTTACAGCTTCTAAAACACATGAACTACATTACAAAAGGGCATTATGTGGAACCTAATGTAGAAAATCGCATTTGAATTGGAGAGACGCCTATGCTTAAAGAAAGACATTTAAAAAAAATGTATAGTAAATTATTTTCTCAAGGGACAAAAATAAATTCTTTGCTAACAAATATCAAAGGAATTAGCCACTTAAAAAAATGGCACTACCTGACGCAATTAAAATTATTATGTCATTGAAAAGATAAGTTCACGTGCAAAAAATCACGCATATCGGAGTAACGGGTTATTGAGATATTAGGTGGCTTTTGACGGCAACCATTGTGAAATGGACAATAGTTAACACATGAAAGTTTCGTCATTTAGTAGTCGGTCTTTCAAGGGAGTTTTCCCGTGAGTTCGAAGGCCAACTATTAAAGTGGGCCATGAGTTAACCTGTCTGTTGTGTTCCTTTTCACTACACGACCTTTGTACCTTTAGGGGGAAATATAATGACTAATATAATACTACATTGCTATTCGCTCATAGTCGGGTACGCCGTCCGTTGAAATGATTGTGACTGCTCCTAGCATTTATTTGTCAGTTTCACATGTCATTATATGGTTCGCTTGTATTAATTCGGAAACGTCATCGAGCATTTGTACACAAGAGCAGGTAGATCTAAAATGATTGTCCAACGCGAGGTGAAGTGAAAGAATGCGTGCCCGCAAGAAGACGAGAACTAGACAGAAACGAACGGAACAGTACATACAACCTTGACACGCCTTCTACCCTCGGATTCTCTCAACATTACGATAACTCCTCCAGCCCTTGAACATACGTTCTCCAAAATTCTTGTCTAATTTTAGTTCTGGATTGGTTTTCTTGCACACTTGTCCTGGCTTTCGGAAATCAACGTTAATTCATTTGACGGGCACAAGCTAGGTAGCTAGCTATACACGGGGAAGTGTGCCATAAACAGTGGCGGGTGAAACAAAAATAAGTCTTGTACTGTACTAATATAGGTTTTAGTACATGTTTTGTTAATATTGGGGACTCGGTTTACCATCACAAGTCAGTCAAGAGGTCTGGTATTGTCCAAGGCGATTTACCAGCTTTGGTGCTCTACCTCGTGGAAGTCGCGGACCAATTTGAAAATGTTAATACCACGTCGCGGCCATGCATTATATCTTATATACCGCTTTCAGTCTCGTATTCTGAAGCAACACCTAAGGTAACAATTGTTGAGTAAATACAAGTGATCCTCAAGTGGATCCTGGGGTCCCTTACAGAGGAGGAAAGAATAGGACCACTGCACCTACATTCATGTCGTAAAATGCGACTAAGGAAAGTTGTGCATGGGACTAGCGACCGCATCGTCTTAAACAAATTTCTACATAAACCATAACTGAAGGTGCGCAAAAACCCAAAAGAAACTAACTGTAAGGACGGAACTCTAGTCCAGCTGGAGTGAGAAAGGCAGAACAACAGGAACATCTGAAACCAGTTGTAGTTGTTGTTCCATGCACTTTACTATAATGGCATTATTTTATTATTTCAACCTAAAAATAATTCCCTTCCTAGTTATTTCTGAATTCCACAATGCAATAACAATGAAATGAATGTACATTGAATTCATGAGAAAACTGACCGACAAACTGACACCGAACAAAGTGACTTGAACTAGCTCGTATGTAAGACCTTTAGTAATGCTTTCTTCTCTTGCATCCTGACACCAATTCCGACATTTCACTGAACAGAGTGAGGCCGACAAAATTCATGATTCAATAGTGTTTTAAAATTCGGCTGGAAATGGCCTGGTTGTTATGAAACTTGGTAAGGATGATGAGAAAATGTTGCCCATTTCAGTTGTTGCTCAAAATGTCCGCCGCCAGCTACAACACATTTGGGTACACCATTGTGCCACTGACCCACCAATTGTGGGCTGTTCTAGCTCATTCCATGCCTGATTTATCCCCCTTGTTAGCTCATCCATGTTGCCAGCTTTCCCTCGGTAGACATTCACTTTTGAAAACGCTCCAAATCTCATGGCCTCTGGTCTATTTGGTGGCAACAAATTGGGCTCAATGAATTCAGGTGTCTCCCAACGTAAGCAGTGCTGCTTTATCCCTAGTTCGATGAGTAGACGCTCCGGCTCCATCTTGTTGAAAGATAAAGAATTCCGACATTACCCTCATGTCCAGAAGAAGACACTTCAACATTTTATGCGGTAGTAATCGCCATCTTTTTTTATATCGGGTTGAAAAAAATGAATTCCAGTGTGGCCCACGGATGAGACACCAACAGAAATCATTACTGATTTGTGTGGTCAGTGATGAGACACCAACAGAAACGATTACTCATTTGTGTGGTCCTGTGATGAGACACCAATAAAAACCATTACTGATTTGTGTGGTCAGTAATGAGACACCAACATAAATGATTACTCATTTATGTGGTCCAGTGATGAGACGCCAACAGAAACCATTATTGATTTGTGTGACCCAGTGAAGAGACACCAACAGAAGCGTGTGTATCTGCATGTTTTTCATTCACTCTCCAAAAATGCAGTATGTAATAAGACATTTAGTAAAGATTAGTTATTTTCCAAGAGAAACTGACCCAGCAGCTTGGATTTTGTCTTCTGACCTAGAGGATATGCGTTGAACGCCTCGCTACGGCATAGGTGTTTGTTTCTATTGTTGCTGAAATATATTTAGCTTGTCCTGCAGAGACGAACGACCTGTATTCTATTACCCTGGCTTTTCAGTCAGGCAGAGCGATTGTCTGATGCCAGGTAGCCAAATATTGTTTAAACTCATTTCGAACTTTTTACTAGGAGTACTATATTGGACCAAGGGCTTTGCACACGCTATCTCTCCATCTTAATGGTGGGTATTCGAGTGGATGCTTGATTAATGCCACCAGAACGTAGTTTTTCGTGCCAATCTCTTGTCAGGCATGCGAACTATATGCCCTTTCCATCTATTTTTTTTTTAACAACGTATTATCTACGACGAATGGCGTTCCTGACACTAAATAACATATTGAAATCTAGATAAATCAAGATTCACACCAAAGTTAGAATATTCAGCGCCAGTGTCAAGTCCGTGCTGATGTATTAAGCCGAAACATTACAAACAGCCAAGGCGATACAACTGAAACACCAGATCTTCGTTAACAGATGCCTACGAAGGATAATGAGCATGAAGTGGCAGAACATGGTGAGGAATAAAGAAAGACCTGTGGGAAAGGAGCCAATAACATCCACTTGGACAACAAATTAAGAGAAGCAATGGAGGCTAGATAAAACATACGCCAAGGAAGACACCGTACAACATTGCCAGACAAGCTGTAATATGGAATTCTCAAGGAGAGAGAAAGGATGGTAGATATAAAAATGCACGGCGAAGAGAATTGGATAAGGAACTACTATTAAATTGTTACACCTGGAGAGTAGCAGAAAGAATAGCCCGGGAACATGATTGTTGTTAATGGCCGCAGCACCGAGAGGGGCGAAGGATTTTTAAAAAATTATATTCATTGATCTACTACGTAATTGTATGAGGTTTGGCGCCTGATTTCGATGTTGTGAATTCAATTCCGTAGAAAGACTATTACTGTATATTTTATCAACTTCTCGAATTTTCATGGCAGACCTCAACAATGGAAGCAAGCGCCGTAACGATAGATAAGTTGTTAATTTCATTAATGTAGCATACCCATTTGCATTTAATTAACAGAATTGAAAAACAAAAGTAGGGACACGCTCAGCTCTGTGACTACCTGGGCCAGTCGTAGGCAGTACTTGAAGCAGAAGTTGACCCCAGTGAAAGCCCAATGACTTTAAATGCAGCATGCTGTAAAATGAGTACCTGTATTAAAAATGGTGAAACCATCCTATTTAGATGTGGAGCGACGTGATCACCAGCGCGTAGACAAGAGCTATTCCCTGCCTTACTGAACTATACTCTCAGTTATGCTCGATAACTGCCATGTAAACATCACAATTGACGCCCTTCTCAGGAATAGTGGCAAACTAAACAAGCTAGGCTCTGCCATGTCCGCAGGTGAAAGCCCCCTGTATCTGTGTATTATATCAGACCAGTTATAAAGACGTCCCTCAGTCCTTGACAGACTGCTACGGTTTCCTGCAAGCCAGCTCCAGAGTATAGTTACGAGGTCTGTTCTGCAGACACAAGTATGTATAAAGCCGTTATTCTAATGCCCATATAGTGCCTGCTGAACCAGACATGCAGTCCATGATAGGGGGAGTATAAGAGTATCATCTTTGCTTCCTGCCACATCTTTTTAAATTCCTCGTTTGTGATATAATTCTGGCATTTATTACCAATAAATATCATCTTTATTTTCTGTCCCATCTTTTTTAGAATCTCGTTTGTCTCCATCCTTGCCTGGTGACTTCTTGAGTCCACGGAGTGCGTCTTTTATTTCTGTCAGTGGATTATCGGCATATATGTGAGAATCTGTAAGGCACGAAGACGTGGTTTGGGCAACACTAACAAAGGACACATGAATAGACAGTGCTGTTGTAGTCATGATGACTGGGGTATATCTTGTTATTTAGTAGTCGTCCTCGTAGCGTTATTATTGGTTGCAGTGTTTAGGATTTTGGTACGGTGGCCTACAACCGACAGAGTGGCTAGAGTGCTTGTTTCTAGGAGCAAATAGACTAGGGTTGAGACTCGGCCACGTCAAGCTCCATTTATTTCAGCTGTAAAAATGTACACCTGACTGTTCATAGTTAGGGAATGCAAGGTGTCATGGAAGAGACGGCCGTCTCACCTCACATGACTGAAGAAATGACATAATGACGTCATGAACACTTCATCTACTATGACAGGGGCTGCTTCACAACTACACTAGATTAAGCAGCAGAAGAGCACCTGCAGAACTAGTTTTCAGCCAATGTGGCGAGCACCATGACTCCACCAATCGGGACACTATTACATAATGAGCACAGCTGACGCGTGTTACCTGTAAATATGTTGTTTTCAACAGTTGTGTTTGCATATCAAATAAAACGCCCATCTGCAACGATACTCAACTTCTGTTATTTCAATTACGAAGAATAGCTTTTTTAAATTAAAAAAATGAAAATGAACCAGTTATGGTGTCATGGTTACAAAGGTCATTTATTTTAAGACGATACAAAAACTGACCCGGACATTTTGAGAATTATTTACAAACTTTCTGCCGACTTGATAAGGTCTATCTATTTCCTGTTGCTGCACCGTCTGGTAATGCATGTTCTTATCTGACGGTCACGTGGTACACCCCCCCCCCCCCCCGAGCTTTATACCTGGCTGGTGTTTTTGTGGTTGTCAGTCTGGGCATGTACAGCGCTCTTCATTCATTCATTCATTCATTCATCTGCCTTGCTTTAAGAATTATCTGTTGTTTTATCCCACGCCAGCATCTCACCAACCTCAGTCCTGACACCATTGATGCATTGATGCGTCTCTCTCTCTCTCTCTCTCTCTCTCTCTCTCTCTCTCTCACACACACACACTCTATCTGTCTCTTTCTCTCCCTGTTCTCCAAGTCTTCATCAAAATTAAGCTTAACATGGTGCTAAGAATACACAAGATACTTCAACCTGTTTCTCGTCACATTGCACAAAACTGTGTATGTGTGTGCGTGCGTGCGCGCGCAAATGAAACACATTTCCTGAAACCGAATGTCATACTCGGGGCAGTTCTATAATGTGTGCTCTGCGGTCTGGGGTGCATGTCCGCATGTGCACATGGCTGAGTTGCCATTCTTCATTTTTGTGTACATGTGGCTGCGGAGTCGGTCGTGTCCTGTTCTAAGGCGTAACACAACAGCTTGTCCATCTTATGGTAATCGTCTGGTGTTACTGTTGGTGGCTTTCTTTGTGATTTGATCATCCTTATCTTCTGTTGGTATGTAACTGGCACATCTGCAGCACCCTCCTTTGCCAGTCGGTTTGCTCTCCCGTTTCCTAGTACTCCACAATGAGAAGGTATCCACTGCATGACAATCTTGCGCTGGTTGCTCAGTTCGGACAGTAGAGTCTGTAGATATGGCGGTTTCTCGGATTTCTGTTTAAACACGGTGAAAATATTCATATATCCCTTTGACTGAATGGAATGAAATTTTGTGTGTGACCTAATTGTAGTCAAAGATCTCGATAAGCTTTTTTTTTGGGCCAATTCTAAACTGTTCTCATGCTGGATTTTGCTTATATAGGCTTAGTAAAAAAAAATAATTGATGTTGCCGGAAATTTAGAAGTTTTACAGTCACACATTCCCGCGGTCTCTTCAAAATGTACTCAGTGCTCAAAGTTGTAATTCTGTTACGAGCTAGAAAACCGGTATTTCTGGTTAAAATATATATACTGGACCATGGTCTACTTTAGATCTACAGTAGACTGTGACTGGACCGTTCCGCACCGTTTGATTAATGATGTGTAATGTGTACTTGATGTTGTCATATTTCAGTTGCGATTCAATAAATAATCGCTTTCCTGTCAAACAAATCGAAGGGCCTACATCTTTATCAAAATTATAATTTGGTTTGAAATGCAAATTCATTACTTTGCAGAAGTTAAACTGTACTATTGTAAAGGTGGTCTCTCTGTGGCGAAGTGGTCAAGCCGTTGGCCTCGTGTTCAGACGGTCGAGGTTCCAATTCGAGCTGCGACGGTCGATTCATGATATACATTTTTCGGGCGATGAAGTCGAGCCCTCGCCAATAACCTTTATTGTAAAGGTATTTCTGCAGAGAAGGGATCGTTTTATCACGCCGCACAAGAACATAAGAGGAGAACACAACATGCGCCAGGTATAGATAGAAAATCATTCTTCCGGTGGATACGGCAAAACTTTCAATCTGTAGACTAGCATTTGCTAGTGGTTAAGTGACACGGCTCTCAACCCAAAGGTGCTGGGTTCACTTCGCAATCACAGCACCGGCCGTTACCACGGCGAAGCAAACCCTTTGAAAATGCAGGAGGAAGCAGACCCTTACATTAAATGCATGCCGAAGTCGGATGCACTGGGCCGGCAGGCGCATAATAAAAACATAGCGCAACGCACACTGCTTTGGGAAATAGAGAAATAAAGCGAACGCAACAACAACAAAACACCCATAAATATGTAAAGGATACGGTCAAGTAAGGTAGAAAAAAAGAACAGATTTTGTCTCTTTGAATGTTATATTTGTGACTATCGAAAATTATGCAATTTAACCTAACTCGACCAACCGAGGAGAGACGTAGGCTGTGATAATAACCATGAGTATTTATTTACATTGGTATTAATGCGTTTGAAATTAAAGGCACCTCCACTATTTGAGTGCGTTTATTTCATTGAGTACATACGAGCTCAGTCAAACATGTGGGTATACTACAATAACCTGACAACTAATTTAGCTGACATCGTATATTTACAAATACTGGGAAACTGAATGGTCTCAAAGTAAGACGTCGACCTCGGGTGCTGGAGGTTTCGTGTTTAAATTGCGATGGAGACCGGTATTTTGTTCTCTTGAACTTACTGGTATTTCCACGGATCTCTTTGTAGTAGACTGCGCACGGTAACAATCCGTCGGCAGTTGGAAATCGAAAAGAGTAGGCTTAATTTAAAATTATGTAAACAAATCAACCGAATCTATTATGGGATCCTGGCCGCTGCTACGTAGCTCGTACATTGTGCTGAGATTCTCAAACAAATATGGATAAGAACATAGTACTTATGGGTTAAACCGTGTACAATGGCGTTGATTCTTCGACTAAACTAAACTATTCACAAACACTGCCAATCTCATCATGGTCGTCATCGTTATAGTTTACTAAAGTTGACATTTGTAACAGAGAGAGTATGGCACGGGCACATCTGTCCGTCCGTCTGCAGGTTTGACCTGCGACATGTGGCATGTATGCGACTTTTAATGAAAGATATGTTAATAAAGTAGTTTAAAAAATCATAAAACGTATTTGAAATTACTGTCGTGAACACTGGGGGTAGATTATTTGAATTATATATGCCAACTACACAGACTTATCAGCTGGCGTCTACCATCTGTTTATCTCTATAATAGACGCTAGCACAACGACCTTGGCCAGTTTCTAGTGACATCACTACACTTATGAGCCATTATGAAATGTCATAATTTCGGTCGAAATTACCAACATCATTACTCATTTTTGGCTACATTATCCCAGACAAGATCTCTCTTGGTTTCTTTCTCTCTCTTTCTCTCTCTTTCTCTCTCTCTCTCTCTCTCTCTCTTTCTTTCTCTCTTACTCTCTATCTCTTACTGTCTCTCTCTTTCTCTCTGAATTTGTACTCTGCTTTCACTTGTCGAACCTTGCTCTTTAGATTGTTATTTCCTTTGGGATATTATGATTGCCGCCCAGTATTATATTATAATTTTCACATTCCATAACTCACGCACATATATTAGCTATCTTGAAGCTGTAGGCTTCAGAATTGCTCATATTGTCTCCAGGAGGATACAATCTTCTTGCGCCCACCCCCCACCCCCTCCACCACCCCATATTTAATACTAACAATGTTTCTTGTGCAGGAGCTAGTTTTTCAGCTGTTAATTTCTTGTCCCTCGTCGTCCCCGACTGATAGAATGGCACAAACTTAACACCACTCCGTATGAGGCCTTTGTTTGTCTGCCTGACCTTCTTTGCAATTTCTGTGGCATTCACACATGTCCCGATTCAACCACTCTAGCCACCACCACTCTTCTATCAACATTGGTTTTGAAGCTTTTTAAACAATTATTGTCCTTGCCTGATTCGGCAAACTGTTTCTTCATTCGCAGTTCTATTAAAGTGTTAAGCACTTGCTAAATATGTTATCCCATCGTTCGGTCTATCTACCAGTCAAATACTCCTTTATGCAATTTGTATTTAGAACAACTGTCATAACGTCATTTATTCCTATAGCTGAGGTCAAAGGGACCTGATGAATAAAGGCCGTTTGCTCCTGCAGTCACCACTCACAGTAAAGCTAGCTTTGTGTATGTGACTATGATGAGCTCATCAGATGGTTCAGCAGAGGGGGCAGGCCGAAACGGGGAAGAAGGCATATTCATAAGACACAAAAGAGGAAATATAACAGAAGAGGCCCTCCCAACAGGAAAGTTGTCCACAAACCTTAGAGCAGAATCGATGGCCCTCCTACGAGCACTTAGAATACTTCAAACAGAAAGGCAACCTCCGACAAAAATAACTGTATTTACGGACTGCAGAGAACTATTAGAGACAATACAAAACAAACAAACAACGAACCACTGTTATCGGAGATCAGATCAGCACTGGGAAAACTCCAGAGATCCTCAACAATAGCGCTTCAGTGGCTACCCTCCCATTGCGGAATCACGGGAAACGAGAGAGCTGATGCTCTGGCAAAAGATGACAGCAAACAGGCACAATTTAATCATCGAGTACCATACAGAGAAATCAAGAACATCATCAGAAATCAGTATACACACCAATGGTGAGAAGACAGAAACATAAGCAGTACACCAGACCCAATTCACTATCTCAAAAGAAATCAACACACTACCTTATTTCGCATGAGAACTGGACACTGCAGACTACTAGAACATCTATACCGACTGAGGATCTCACACACCGATGAGTGCCCATGTGGAACAGGATGCCAGAACCCTGAGCATATTCTACAAGAATATATAGGGAAATGAGATGCCAGACCTGGCCAGAGGGTGCGGAGCTGAGACAAAAAGCTGTGGGGCAGCCGTTCCGACCTGGTGAAGACTACAGACTTCATCACGGCGACTGGCCTGCAGATATAGCATGACCAAAAAGATCCTGAACGCAAAGAAAGAAAGAAGAAGGCATTGTTCAGTCTGTCTGACACTGTCACTGAGGAAGACTATATAATCGTAAAACCTTAGGTTAGTGAGCATATCTCCGACTATGTTGATGCCTATAGTTTTCTAAAGACTTCATTGAGTTCCGCTATGAAGTGACTTGTTGAGATTGTATTGGTATGTTCATTGACCGATAACGTAGAGTGTGTGATATATATTTATATCTAAACCCTTTGAAATAAGAACGAGAGTTCAGCAAGGCTGTCTACTATCACCATTACCGTTCCTGCTGGTCATTGGCTGGATTATGATGTCAACATTATCGTCAAGAGAAAACGGCATTAAATGATCATTGTCGAGACAACTTTACAATCTCAACTTTGAAGATAATTTGGGTCTTCTGTCCCATACCCGTAGCCAGATAAGAAATAAGATACGTTTACTTAAAGAGAGGTCACTACACTTGGGGCTAACAATACGCAATAGACAAAACACAGGTTTTGAAATGCAACTAACAAATGATATCATTGCGTTGGAAGCCACCGACATTCAGAATGAAGAGTCTTTCACATACCTTGGCAGCAATATACACTTATTAGGGGACGCAGAAAACGATGCTCAATTCAGAATACAGAAGGCGAGAAGAGCTTTAATTGCATTGGGGACTTTATGGAAGTTAACAGAAATTAAAACTACCACTAAAATAAAACATCTTCACACAACTCCAACTAAGACATATGTTCATAAGATGAAAGAGACATCCAGCCACATAATCTGGAAAGATATTGCCAGAGGTACAGATGTTGAACAATAGTGGGAAAGTTTCAAAACAGTTTTAGAACAACTAAAAGTGGAATGTTACGGAGGTAAACATCAAGCATAAAAAGTGGATAACTAGGTTTGTAGTTAAATGTAGAAGAGCTAAAAATAAAGCATGAAAAAAATATACAGAGGCAGGTAAATCGAAAGAAACATATTTAAAATATTTGGACAAGCAAAAGATAGCTCAGAAAGTAAATAAAACAGCAACAATAGACTTCGAAATAAAAACTTGCTAATAGGATCAAGACTGATAGAAAAAAGCTTATTTTCTTATGTTAGAAATAAACAAGGAACGAAAGACAAGGAAGCCCTCTCATAGATAGCACATGTAAAATAATAAGAGGAAATTAGGAGGCAGCTAATCTATTAAATCAATACTTTGGCACAGTCTTCCCACACAAGAAGATTGCTGCAAGATCCCAGAGCCTATAGATATTTTCAAATGTGAAATGGATATAGTGGGATTAAAATCAATCTGTATTACGGAGGAAATAGTTTTTTTTTTATTGGAGGGATTAAAAGTGGATAAATGTCCAGGTCAAGATGGTATCCATCCAAAATTGCTATTTGAAATTAGAGACCAACTAACAAAACCATTGGCTATATTATGTTCTGAATCACTTGCAAAATGGATTGTTCCAAGAGATTGGAAAGATGCAGGAGTGATTCCAGAATTCAAAAAGGGAAAGAAATTAGATCCAGCAAATTATAGACCGGTGAGTAATTGTTAGAATCAATAATCAAAGAAAACATTGTAATGCATCTAGACAGGTTTAATCTAATCAGAAATAATCAGCATGGGTTTACTAGAGGGGGATCGTGCTTAACAAATCTATTTGAATTCATGGAGGAGGTTGCTAAAAGGATAGATAAGGGAGAACCAGTGGATGTTACTTATCTAGAAGAAGAAGAAGAAGAAGAAGAAGATGTATCTAGATTTTGCAAAGGTTTTTGATAGAGTACCTCATCAAAGATTATTTAAAAAGTTAAAATCACATGGATTAGTTGGAGAAGTTGCCAAATGGATTGAAAGTTGGTTAACGGGAAGAAGGCAGAGAGTGGGTATAAATAAGGAGTACTCTGAGTGGTGTGAAGTAAAAAGTGGAGTAAAATGTGGTGCTCTTTGAATAATTCCACAGTAAAGGCTGAACTCCCGGGCATCACTTTTGATGGTTGCACCATTGGCAGGTGAGACAGGTTGAAATAACTCGGAGTGACATTTGATCGCAGTCTTTCCTATAATTGCCATATGGACCACATCGTACAAAGATGCAAGAGAGGGTTAGGAGCACTCAAGTCCATGGCTGCTGCCGACTTGGAACAACGCCTCCTGTTCATCCTATTTCGTCAGATCGTGTCGTCTGTCATCGATTACGGACTAGGCGTTCTGACACTATCAAGAACACAGTGTGAAAGGTTGGAACACATCCAGAATGAAGGTAAGCGACTGGTTCTGGGCTGCACTAGAGATAACCTGATTGTGATGATGCGGTACATGTCGGGATTGTTATCGGTGACATCCAGACATAAACTGGCACAAGTCAAAGCCTATATGCGTGTCACCACAGACACTCGGCGCCCTCTGCACAGAAGTATCTCAGACACCAAGGGATCAAGAATCAAGAGAGGGTCGTCATGGATGGCACAGGCGGAGACAACAATCGGACACGTCACTCCAGCTGATACGATAGCCAAAGGGGAAGAATGGGTCCACACTGGTGATAGAATGATAGAGTACCAGAGAGTCATCATAACCGTAGGCAAGGAATGCAGAGAACGAAGCAACGGGAGAGCAGAGGACGAGGTGAATCAGCTGATAACTGAGAACACGCAGGAGAGTGATGCGTCCTATACACCGACGGATCAGTGTCGCGCAGTGGGACATCAGGCTGAGGTTTCTCGGCTAGAGTGAAAGGACAGGTCGTTACTGAGCGCAGTAGGGCATACATGTCAAAAACCTCCAGTATGAGAATTGAGAAGGAAGCAGTGACCTCAGCACTGAAATGGATATCTGAGACGTCTATAACAAAGGCAGTCATCGTGACAGGCGTGCAAGCCGTACTTCAGAAAGTACAGAAGGGATGGCTTAAGTACGAGTGGATAGCAGCTGTTGAGGCCTCAAACCTCCAGGTGTTGACATGGATCTACTCTCCTGCTCATGCTGGGGTTCATGACAATGAAAGAGCTGACATCATGGTTTCACAAGCTCCCATCATGGGCACATTAGTGATGGATAGAAGTGATATTTTGAAATCAATCAATGACCGCCTGCTGGATGATGACACCACAATAGATGAAGCAGCAATCCACAAACTGCAAAGTTTCGACATTCAACGAGGTTCGAGCGGAGTATGGCGCATAAAGGGCGGCGCAGGAGAGTGTACAACCAGGGAGCTACAGGTACCATCAGTATGCATATTTTACGCCATTTGATGAGAGAGACTGAGCACCTATGGGTATGCCCGGAGTGCAGCGACGTCGATTATTAGAAACAGAAACAGAAAAAGTGGAGTACCACAGGGCTCGGTTTTGGGACCAATATTTTTTATGATATATATAAATGATTTGTACATTGATATAGGATCCATGATTGAAAAATTTGCGGACGACACAAAGCTATGTAGGAGTGTCTCATCTATAGCAGAAGTGGATAGATTGAGGTCAGATTTTGATAAAATTCAAGACTGGTCTGTGAGATGGCAAATGAAGTTTAATATAGATAAATGTACAGTCATCCACGTGGGTAGATTCTTCTTCTTCTTCTTCTTCTTCTTCTTCTTCTACTTCTTCTTCTTCGTCGTACGCTGTCAGACGTCAACCTGTATTTTTTCGAAAAAGGCAGCGGTCATCCTGAGGCTGTCGACACTGCCATAGAGCTTGTCTAGTGTTGCCACTGGTGATGGCCACATCTGCTCTCTCTGATCCTCGTATGTCGGGCAGTTTTGCAGCAAATGTTCATCGGTCATTTTCCCGGTTCCACACGAGCATTCGTCAGTGCCACCTATCTTCAATTTGTTGAATTGGTGGCACCTCAGTCTATTGTGGCCAGTGCGAAGTATGAAGACCACGACCTGCTCTCTTCTGTTCAACTGGTAATAGGCATCGTTTTTTGTGTAGCCAGTATGTTCTATTTCCCATTTGATCATGTATCTAGCTCTAATAAGCCTTTTTGACTTTTCGTATGTCACACTAGTATCTGGTTGTGGTAGTCTTGCACCTTCTTTTGCCAGTCTGTCTGCCTCCTCGTTGCCGTGGATGTTGCAGTGTGATGGAACCCACTGTACCACTACTCTTTTGGTGCGGACTGCTGGCATAGTTGACAGAGTACTGCTCTTAAATCATTAAGTTCAGTATTTTTCTAGCTTTTTAGTGCTGTGACTACGACCAGGGCATCTGTAAGCAGGATTATATGGCTCTCATTCGGTTTCTCTCGATCTGACTTTTCCATGTCATGCGCCGGATCAAATGTGACTCCCAGGTAGTTTGGGTTGTTTGGCCGCAGGTATTTGCCGTTAAGACTTATTTTTGTGTTTTGGGGTTTGTTTGAAAGCGAGAATATCGTACATGTTGTTTTTTCCTCATTTATTTTGACCAGCCATGAGTTCGCCCACTCTTCCAGCGATGTTAGGGCCTGCTGCATCCGATTACTTGCTATGGTGAGATTCTTTTCAGAGGTCCACATAGCCAGATCGTCTGCAAACATTGAGCTGTGGATTCTTCTTGGTATATTCTCCGTTATGTTATTTATATACACCAGGAAGAGTGTGAGTGACAGTACTCCCCCTTGGAGTACTCCCTTCTCAAGTGTCACCTTTTTGCTCATCTGCCCTTGTACTTGAACTCTGGCCGTTTTGTTTTTGAGGTAGTGGCTGATCCATTTGTACATTTTCCCACAAACTTCACTTCTTCGTTGCTTGACTTTAAGTCCCTCTTTCCAGACTTTGTCAAATGCCTTTTCTAGATCCACCCAAACCGCTACTGTGTGTTTTTGCTCCTGGTAGGCATCCTCTATTTCCTGGGCTATGAAGGTGATCTGATCCTCAGTGGATCTGTGCTGTCTAAAGCCTGCTTGCTGTGGAATTAGTATGTGTTTTTCTTCCAGGTGCCACATCAGTCTGGTGTTTATCATACGTTCCATCAGTTTGCCTACACAGCTCAGTAGACTGATAGGCCTGTATCCATTTGGATCTGTTTTGTCTTTTCCTTTCTTTGGTAATGGTACAAGTACTGCATCTTTCCATGCCTGAGGTACAATACCCCTTTTCCAGCTTTGGTTCAGGACTGATAATAACTTCCTCTTTGCTGTTTGGCACAGCCCCATCAGCATTTCGTTTGTTACCCCATCTTTTCCGGGTGATTTCCTTTTCTTTAAAGTTCTCATGGTCTCTTCCATTTCATTCATTGTTAGTGTTGCCTTCATGTGCTCCTCTGGTGCCATATTAATGTTGTCGTGACCATTTTGTTCTTCCCTAATGTCAGTATGCCTATCTGCGGGGACATCGATGTGGTTTGCTCTGGCATAATGTTCAACAAAGGCGTGTGCTGCTTTTTTTCCAGTGAGCAAGTTTTCACCCTTCTTGATGGTAATTTGTTTGTTTGATGGAGTTTCGTCATTCATGGCTCTGACTAACTTACATAGTTTGTTCCCATCTTTATCTAAATTGAGGCTTTGAGGTAAATCAAAAGATAATAAAGCAGCAACAATTGACTTCGAATAAAAACTTGCTCATAATATCAAGACTGAAAGCAAAAGCTTCTTTTCCTTATGTTACAAATAAGCAGAGACCAAAAGACAAAGTACGCCCTCTCACAGATATCACACACAAAATAATAAGTGAGAATAGAGAGGCAGCTAATCTACTCAATCAGTACCTTGGCAGTCGCACAAAAGAAGTCCGCTTCAAAATACCAGGGCCGATAGATAGTTTCCAAAGGGACATGGATGCAGTGGGATTAAAATCAATCTGTATTACGAAGAAAGGGTTTTTAATAAATTGGAGGGGTTGAAGGTGGATAAATGTCCAGGTCAAGATGGTATTCATTCAGAATTGCTGTTTGAAATTAAGGACCTGTTAGCAAAACCATGGGCTATATTATGTTCTCAATAATTTGAAAAAGGGATTGTTCTAGGGGATTGGAAAGACGCAGAAGTGATCACCTTTTTCAAAAAGAACCAAAAAATCTGATCCAGTAAATTATAGACCGGTGAATTTAACGAGCAGAGTCTGTAAATTGTTAGAGTCAATAATCAAAGAAAACACTAATACATTTAAACAAGTTTAATCTAATCAGAAAAAGTCAGCATGGGTTTACTAGAGGGGGATCGTGCTTAACAAATCTATTGGAATTCATGGAGGAGGTTGCTAAAAGGATAGATGGAGGGGAGGCAGCTGATGTTTTTTTATCTAGATTTTGCAAAAGCATTTGATAGAGTACCTTATCTCAGACTATTTAGGAAGTTAAAATCACATGGAATCAGAGATTACATGGAAGATGAGAGTGCAAACGCTGTCACATACCAGCTGTCTCCACCCCCAAGATTTTCCTCCAAGCAATGAAAACATGATAAATATGGAATATGGAACATAATTACAGAATTGGCGAGAAGAATATTAGAATGATAGATAAGGAAAGGGACCTAGGGGTTATAATAGAGCATACGGGTAAAGTGAGTGATCAAGTTCAGGTAGCAGTGAACAAGGCAAATGTAATGTTAGGTATGATAAAAGAAATATTAAACATAGGAGTAAGGAAGTGATTGTCAAACTGTATAAAATATTGGTTATACCTAGATGGGAGTACTGTGTACATGTGTGGAGTCCTTATCATAGAGGAGATATAAACATGCTGGAAAGGATATAAAAAAGAGGGACAAAACTGATTTTTGGATTCCAGAATTACAGTTATGAGGAAAGACTCAGAAAAACTGGTCTACAGTGTCTAGAAAAGAGAAGAATTCGAGGTGACAATACACGTTTATAAGATGATCACAGGAAAGGTTCAATTAGACGACTATAACAAGTTTTTTTCCAAAATATAACCACCAACGAGAATAAGAGGGCACAGATACAAATTACAAATATGTCCAAATTGGACATTAGGAAATATTATTTTAGTCAGAGAGTGGTGAATGCTTGGAATGCATTGCCCCAGGAGGTAGTGGCGTCAAGGACAGTTAATGCATTTAAGAATAGATTGGATGCGCATAGCTTTTAGAGCAGGGTAATGCAAATGTAACTGGTATTCTACAGACTCTGATGAGTCTTCTAAACCAGTATAAAAACGTTAAGTTAAGTTAAATTGAACTCCGTTCTATTTAATGGCTCTGAAACATGGATGACAAACACAGGTACTAATAACAAAAGTTAGAGATTTTCATAAACGGTTGCCTGCTCAGAATACAAGCGTAGAAATGGTCGGTCACCAGCGTGAAACTAATGGGGAAAACAGGACAAATACTAGTGGAGCATGAAATATGAAGGATACGATGGCGATGGATAGGCCATACATTACAAGAAACGTTTGGAAACATTACCAGACAATCTCTGTTCTGGAATCCACAAGACAAGAGAAATAGAGGAATACCGAAATACTCGTGGAAGAGGGAACTGGATGTCAAATTCAATGCGGCAGGCATGGTGGGAACAGAACTGGTTCATGATAGGAGGACTTGGCGAGTATTTATTGAGAACCTATTCTCCGCAGGGAGTCAGCAGGTTATATATATATATATATATATACATATACACATATATATATATATATACATACACATACATACAGAGAGAGAGAGAGAGAGAGAGAGAGCAGAAATAGTGGCAATAGATCTAGACAGATTATATGTGGACATCAAAGATACACAAATAATAATTGTTAGCTTATTACATTCGTACAAATAAGCAACCACATAGGAAACTACAGTCACGTAGACCAGGAAATGACACAAGGACTTATACTGTCTAGAAAGCATCTCTAATTCACAGAGGGCAGGAATATCAGTTCGAGGTTTTAACATAAACATCTTGTGATCTACGGATGACACCATTTTAAAAACCCAAAGTGAAAACAGAGCTGCAGGAAATGTTTACATTGTGATGGTAGAAACTAAACAAATACATATATCACCTAAATAACCAAATTTTAAGAATGCTTCACGAAATTGTATGAGAGACTTTAACAACAGATGGGAGAATGAATTTTGAAATTTAAAAAAAAATTTAAAAAACACAATGACCCAGGCACAAAATATTTAAAGAAAATTCAAACAATTATACGCAGCAAGTTTTCGTCGATAGAAGCATGAAAAAGAATTAGTTATTATTTGTTAAATAAAGACCATGATGTCATGTGACAGTTACTTAGTGTCACGTAGTAAACAACATGAAAATAATGAACAACATGAAGATGCGATCTATAAGAGAATGGGAAAAGTTCAATGAATACTTAAAATAACCAAAGGGGAAGCTTTGAGCTTATCAAATAAAATGTACGTAGGAAAGAACAATACTGCTCATTGTTTGCTTGTTTTTAAAAGAAAGTTTTGACCATATAGCACAATTGCTAGAAAAGACATGACAGTGAAGAAAGCGTCAACTGGTCATCTGAACAACATGGATGTGAGGAGAGTCACCAATAGATTTTATTAACGGCGCTGAAGTAGGGGAAAGCCATGATTGCCTACACCAGTTGGTTTGATACCATGTCAAATAGAAGGAATCCTTATTACTCAACCTTCACAACTGGTTTAAGGGCATGACCTTGTGGTGGGCGTGTTGTGCCTCATCACAGCTTTTTAACCGTCTGTAGAGCGCCATGTTTGTATGACAGACTGACTTCCTGTCTTCTCCGGGCTAGCCACACCCTTTCTACCCACATTCCGATCTTAACCTTTCTGGTTTACTTCAATGTACTTTCTTTGTTCGCCTCTGATAATCATGTTTTATTATAGTTCTAACCTTCCTTCATTTAGTTTGCCTTTGGCTTGAGAAAACCTTTCTTCGTTTGTGTCCATTCTCAAGCACTACGAATTAATGTGTTTTGTTCAACCTTCGCCTTGCCTCCCTAGGCTCTTTATTCTATATGTTTCTTCCTTTTGCTCATTATTATATTTTTTTGTGTACGCACTACTTTGAAGCCGTTCAAGTTGTCCCGTTGTTTATCCTCGCATGGAAGATCCACCAAGAAAGAATGCAACAAATGATTCTGCAACATAACGACCTGCCGTTCGTCCGTCCGCCTGTCCGCCTTCCACTCTGCATACACGTGTATACCTTCTTCCTTCGGTACACATGTACCCTCGGACTGTGTTTATTCTGTCAGCTTCTTGTTGTAATCGCTCAAGCAACCCCTCTAACATTACTTGTTGAGCCGTTCCTCAGCAGGGGTTGTACAACTGTGGCTCCCAGCTTCGTCTTCAAAGATCTCTTTGCTCGTCTATGGATGCTCGGTAGCCAACAAACTTTCCTTCTGATGTATCGTAGATGTAGTAGTAGAGTGCAAGTGAGTCTTACCAACGTGTTCAAGGCCTACCCCACGTTATTTTTCCACCTCGATGGTACCAGACCGCTGTCGCCGTGCTCCAACGTGCTTTCTTTCTTTCTTCTGAGTATGTCTTGCCCATTGAGGTTTTGTCTTGTTTGCGTGACCATTAGTCGTCCATGAAAATTGCCGTAGGTCGAAATTGTGTAGGCTCTGCATGCATTGGTTGCTGTGAGCTTAGACCGACCACGCATCTCTTAAGAGAGGCATGTCACTTGCAGTTTCTTCCCCACTGTTTTTTTAAGTGTTCATGTTTTAGCAGCAATTGAAGCGAGAAGCGCGTAGGGTCCGCACCTTGCAACCTTCCAGGACTGTCTGGATGGACGAGAAGGCGACGCCTTGTTAGTTCTGGTTCTAAATTATTCTATATTTTTAGTAGGCGTCCAAAATAGCAGTCTTCCCCAACGTCTTCCACGTTTTTACGTCGGGAATTACGGCGTCACAATGGGCGAAACAGTTTCACTTGCCTTTGATCTTGAAGACATTCATTTCTAAACTCTTTCCTTCTTTGTTGATCATCTTTAACATGCGATTGCCTTCTGCGACTGACTATGTAGCAGTTGTAAAGAACTTTGATGTAAGCCAAGATAGACATACTGTTGTTCTGTAGAATCTAATCCTTTTTTTCTTTGATAAAATAGATAGAGCTCAAAACCAAGCAATGCGAAACAACGGGCACGAGAGCCAGCCCCATTGAAGAATGAAAAAAATGCGAACCTGCAACAAGTAGAGAACATAAGAAACAGCAAGGCCCAACCAGAAGGTGATACATTTAAAAGGCTGATAGACACATATAACCCCTTTCTCCCCCCCCCCCCCCCCCAGTATCAGAAAACAAATGGGCTTGTAAGGGGAAGACTCAGCGGATCAACTTTGTGGCACCAGTGACATAAAAATTGAAAACAGATCCTACAAATGACACATCACAAATAAAACCTATGCGTACCACACACAAGGCTCCCATCTGGAGAAAACTGTACTTCCAAGAGATTATAGAAAACATTCCCGGCATTGTAAACCATATAAAATGCCAGACAAAACAGAAATAAAATCTCCAACTATAAATAAAACACACAGAGAATCACTAACCAAGCATCAGCTTTACCCATGTAGATTCATATGGATCTGCATCAGATGCAACAAAGAAATGTAGGTGGATGGATTTCCCGGAACCAAAAAACACAATACACAAAGACAGCTACCAGTGGCGACTGGAAATCTTGCAGTAACTTCAGAGCAGAGGCAGATGCCTTAAACACTGCAGCAGAAATTCATATGACAGAGGAAAACGCAGTTAACTGCAAAGTTGAACACCTTATGCCAGGAACAAGCAGGGTTCAGAATTGGTAGCTGGACTGAAGACCAGCTTTTTAGACTATCACAACGAATAAATGATGGCTTCCAGAACACGAAGCACACAGTGGTCATCTGTTTTGACCTACAACACACTTACGATCGTGTTTGGAGGAAATGTTTTCGGATAAAAATGTTTAACATGGGAATTCATGGCACGCTGTACAATTGGATAAAGTACTTCCTGACTGAGCGAACGATCCAGATAAAGGTGAAGGATGCGATCTCTTCTAAAAAAGTTTTAGAAGAAGGATTACCACAAGGCTCATCCCTACGTTGTACTCTTTTCGTGATTTATATCACTGACTTGGCTGGCCAGATCAAAGCTGAAAAAGTTTTGTATCCTGATACCTGGCAATATGGCTGAGCCATGAAGACATTGATAGAAGGGCACAACGGCTAAATGGAGACCTGAGGAGACACACAAGTGGAGCCCCTTGGGATGCATAGGAATAAATCAGTTACGATAGTTTATGAGCGAAGTAGCAGAATGAAACGGGATCATACCAACAGACTCCTTGTGGAAAACTGGCATCCAAAAAGCAGAATTTAAAAAAAAGTTTGTACTTCACTATGTTGTGAAATCAAAGACAGATACTATCTACCAGAAAGAAGACACGAGTTACAGAGAGTAGTAAAAGACATACCTCCACAAGCATTCCTTAAAACACCAGAAATACAGGCAAAATTAATAGATGATACAGCCAAAAGTTCATATCCAAGTACTCTCATTCGAGCAACTCAAAGAACTATTGATGCCTATCCTGATAAATGGATACATGTATATACTGTTGGATCTGCGTTTAAAGCCACCATCAAAACAGGTTATGGCGTTTATATAAAATACCCAGACGGATCCTCTGATGAACTGTCTGATACTTGCGGGGAGGTTTGCCCCAACTATGAAGCTGAGATCACTGCTCTTAAGGCAGCTTTGTACCATCTGAGAATAGTTTTTGATGCCTTTCCTTGAAAGGCCAAAGACACTGTTATTTTCACAGATTTAATGTCAGCTCTTCAAGCATTAACAGTTGCTGGTCATTATAGACCTGACCGTATTCAAATATCTCTAGACATTGACCACATTATCACTTCCAGTGCTGTCAAAATAGTTCTGCAGTGGATCCCTGGGCACTCAAGCACACATGGCAATGACAAGGCAGACATGCTAACAAAGGAGGGATCAAGACAAGAACATCCACACAAGCAACAACTTTACAAACAGCCAAATAGCTCACAAGATCAGCAAACAAAGAAACTTGGCTGAACATATGGGCTATGGGAAACACGTGAAAGGGAGGTTTACAGCCCCAAGCCAAATGACAGTGTAAATCAACTCACAAGAAAGGATCCGACTGAGAACCAAACACAACCTACTAAACGAACACCTAAACAGAATCCAACCACAACACACTCCTGAGTGCTCAGCGCTCAAGGATTTTAGTAAAATGCTTCTTACTCCGTGGTCAGATACATAGAGCACTTTGTATGGCACTAGACAACAGCTGATAAACACGTGCAGATGCCATTACATGGCATTGGATCGAAGGGCTAGAGCCCGGATGCTGCTGGATCTGTAATAACAACAACTCCAAAGTTCATATCAAAAATACAAAAAGAGAAAATCAGTAACCTGCACAAATCTCAACCTCCTCGGGACTGAAGGGAAAAGATCTTGGAAACTCTTGAACAACCTCTTTGTGAACAAAAAGGAAACCTAGCTCCAAACTGCTACGGATTATGTCAAAACGGATGACACACACACACAAAAGCAAATATCTTTAATAAATTTATCTCATAGACAAAACAATATATGCTTGCTTTTGTTTGAATGGCCTTCTGACTTTGGCGATTTCCAATTTATAGTCTATCTTTTAATTCATAAACAAGGTCCGAAGCAATTTTCTACTAAACTGCATATCAGATCAAAATGATTTTTCGAATGCAACCTTAGAATATCAATTAAGCTAAAACATTGATATTATTTAGTCCATAGATGTTAAGACATTTGCACATCGGCGAATTCTTTTGATCTTTTAGGACCATTGCAAAGAAATGGCATTAAATTTAAGAATATACAGTACGCAGCTTAATTTATCGTCACATTTTGCTCATAGGCGCATCTCCTTAATGTCTTGATAGATCAATTGATTGGTTGTGTTGTCCTTTATGTACAATCGTAAAAATTGCATCAATATGCAACAGTTAGTACAGCAATTCGGTCACCCTTAGACCCCCAAGGTTGTATCAACTGCGCAGTTAATGTTATGTTGTGTAACGCATTTGAATATGGAAATGTATTTGTTGCCATTGTATGTACACCTAATTGTTTTGATAGACATACGCTAATTGATCCAAGTCTGCTAATCAGTATGTCTACCACAGATTATATTAATCATCTCGTCTTTTGCCTTTAGCCCTCACAAGCTCTGTAGAGTTTAGATGCGCACGATATGCAGGTAGTCGCAGAGAACTGTGACCATACTCTTCAATGATTTTGTCAATATGATATTTGTCTTCTTCACAAGCTGCAACAACTCTGGCTTAAAATACGTGTCTTCGAAATTCACGTTTTCTTTATCTAGCCATGTCCTAATTTGAGCTTTTATATTTGATGCAGTTGGTACTTTGTCTTCCTCTGATACTGCATTGTGATAGGAGGCATTATCCATTACTGGACATGACGGTCTATCCAGCATTGGAAGCAGTTCATTCGTCATCCAGTGCCTGACAATTTGTCCGTTCATTTCAGTGTGGTAACCTCTACCGTCATTACTTTCTATTTGGAAAATAAGTTCAGTGTCATGGACAAGTCAGTTCTCACTGCTTCCGGCATACGTTAGTATAATGCGCTGCCCTTTGCTACTTGGAATGTGTCTTTTCTGTTAACCGTCAACTGATTGCCATTCTTTGCCATAGGTGGGGTGAGCATTAACCCAGGATTCATCCAAGTATACAATATCATAGCCTTGCCTATGCCGTTCAAGTTTCTGGCTCATGTATTTGCTTCGGGCAGCAATCAAATGTGGATTTTCACATATAATATTCCTGCTGTCTGAAGTTTTCATTAATGTAAAGCCGGTGGCTCTATCAATTTTCCAAAGAGTACTTTTGGAAACTTCAAAACTGCAGTCGGATTGAAATTTTATTGTGAGTTTCAGTGGAGTAACAAGTTGATTTTTCGTTAACAGTTTCAATATCTCCCGTTTTATGACATCTCTGTCGAAATCGTCAAACGTCCTTTTCCTACCTTGCTTGATATGACTGCACTCTGAGTTCTGTCCAAACCAACGGTTAAAAGATGATCTATAAAGATCATGCGCCAATTGCGTTCGTTTCTCTGGGCCATGCATATAAAGCAATATAAATGACCCATCTTAGATTCCCTGCGGAAAAAAAAATTGAATAGTAAAACGGTAACCTTCTGCATTGTTTTAAATATACACTTCAAACTCATTTAAAAATTGTTTCAATGTAATTTTTGAAAAAAGCAACGTTATGTCACAATTGTTTCAATGTAACTTTTGAAAAAGCAACTTTATGTCAAAATAATGACCCCACAAACTCTGATATCGGAATGCACCTATAATTGAACGGCAGTTTGGCATGAATGACCTTGGTTGTTTTCCTCGTTGGACAAAGTGCCTAATTGCGGCACTGGCTAATCAGGAAACTCAATGTATTTGAATGTCAAAACAAAGGAGAGATACTACACTAAGCTTCATAACGAAAAGCTACCCAAGCATGGACTGGACCCATGCATACACCGACGGTTCTGTAACAAACACAACACAGAACGGAGGGAGAGGAGCATTCCTGAACCTACCAAATGGCAGAAAAATAACACTGTCATTCGCTACTGGTAAGTACACAAGCAATTTCAGAGCGGAGGCAGAGGCACTGAGGGCGGCAGTGGAAGAAATGGTGACACAGTGAAAATGAAAGCCATATAGTCCTGCTTACAGATGCTCTCGCCGTAGTCACAGCGCTAAAAAGCCAGAAAAATACTGAGCTTAAGGACTTAAGAGCAGCACTCTGCAAACTGTGCCAGCAGTCCGCACCAAAAAGGGTAGTAGTACAGTGGGTCCCATCACACTGCAACATCCAAGGCAACGAGGAGGCAGACAGACTGGCAAAAGAAGGTGCAAGACTACCACAAACAGATACTAGTATGACATACGAAGAGTCAAAACGGCTTATCAAAGCCAGATACATGACCAAATGGGAAACCGAACATACTGGTTACACCAAAAACGATGCCTATTACCAGTTGAACCGAAGAGAGCAGGTCGTTGTCTTCAGACTTCGCACTGGCCACAATAGACTGAAGTACCACCTATTCAACAAATTGAAGATAGGGTGTACCGACGAATGCCCGTGCGGTACTGGTAAAATGACCGCTGAACATCTGCTGCAGAACTGCCCGACATACGAGGATGAGAGAGAGCAGATGTGGCCATCACCAGTGGAACTGCAAGACAAGCTCTATGGCAGTGGCGACAGCCTCAGGATGACCGCCGCTTTTTTCGAAAAAATAATGGTTACTGTCTGACTGCGTACGAAGAAGAAGAAGAATGTCAAAACATATATTTTTTAAACAGTACGACTGAGTACCGTATACATGTTAAAATTATGTCAAATTCAGTGAGGTTGTTTTTAATATAGCCTAATAAATACATTTTTCAAAATACATTAAATTTCTTAGAGAAAAAAAATATTTCTCAACGTCATGTATATTCTAAGGTTCCATGCGAAAAATTATTTGGATCTGACATGCAGTTTATTAGAAAATTGCTTGAGACCTTGTTTATTAATTAAAGTGGACTATAACAATAACTGACTGTTATCGGTTGTTACTCTAACCTTTGGCTGACCCGGTTGGTGAGCTAAAACCAACCGCCATGATCCCGTCAGTCAGTTTATACCAGCCTGCTCAGTTCAGAGTCATCTCGACTAGTGTACTATCAATAAGCTTATCAAACTCTACACCTCAGTTATAATTTGTCTTGGACAAGGCTCTAAATGTATCTGTCCGAGTGCTCCCCAACGGGGTTTAAATGGATCACTTTCCTGTGCCTCTCTGTCCCACATATGTTGGCCTCTCAGACATTGACCAGCAATTCTGGATGAACCATGTCATAAAAGAGGAAGATGGTTATTTACGAATTTATCATTTTCGATTAATTCAGTCGGCAACAGCCATCAATCCCTTTCTTTCATTCTGTTCTATACATGTGGAGTACATTCTATGTATATGTTTATTTAAAGCAAAACTTACACAATTAAAACATGCTTAATCGTATCATGAAGCTTGGAAAGAAACACTGGCACAAAAACAAATAATATACACACAAAAAAGACCGACACGAAAATCTCCAATGGTTATAGCAGAAGAACTAAATGTCAAGCACAAAGCCTATTATAGACGCTGTATATGATTTCTATATAATGGTTGCAGACATAATAACCACGCAACCATCTGACCTTTGTGAGTCATTCTACTGAAACATCGATCCAGCAATATCATCAAGTCTTTCTGCTATTCTTACAAAGACGTGACAAAAATGGATACCAAGTCACACAGGCATCCAAGGCAATGAAAGTGCCGAAAAATGCAAAAATAGGAGCAAACAAGCGACAACCTAACATTCCCACCAACCAAAGAACTACAAGAAACATAATCTACAACAACTGGACCGATATGGAAACTGTATGGAAACATGACAACTGAAGAGAACATGTACATTCCACTACTCGGCACAGGCAAAACAAGAATGACTACTCGTTATATCGGGGACCGAAATAGTCCAAGTTAAAAATACAGGGAGAAAGACAGAGTGAGAGGGAGAGAGAAAGGGATGAGAAAGAAAGAGATAAAGACACATATTCCATATATTTGAATGTTACTACCAGTTTTTAACACTCTATAAAATAAATGTAACAATGTGGTCAGGCTTGACAGAATCATGAGAGTGACGAACAAATGGTGGTGTCCAATCACCATCAGGATTGAGAGAGTAAGTAGAAAAGGGAGCGTTTTCGATTGTTGTTCCAAGCCCCAGTGTGAAGGTATTTTCGTGTGCTCTGACGTACGACCTGGGCGTGGACCAAGGTGAGCTGATTTACATTGACTTGAACAAGATGACTAACAATACTCAACCTCTCTCCCGTATGAGTCAGAATAAGCAAAAAATAGGCGAACCCACTGCATTTCTCTCTCTCTCTCTCTCTCTCTCTCTCTATATATATATATATATATATATATATATATATATATATATATATATATATATATATATATATACTGTATTGTAATACTGTGATCCTGGTGTTCATTCAGGCACATTATGTGCCTTATGCCAGGTAGCCAAATGTCGTCTAAACTTATCTCTGTATTTTGCTTTCAAGTATCATGCCGGACTAAGGTTGCAGGTGATCTCTCCATCTCATTGGTGGACGTCCATGGCGACGATTATAGGAGTACGGACAACATGGCGTCATATAACGTGTCTATATATTGGCAGGCATACGTGCCACTTTCTTAGCAACGGCGTATCTACGACATCATTAAAGCAGGTTTTTGCTCCTTAATGGTGGTGTTGCGGATGTGGTCTCGTAGTGAAAGTGACAGTGCTCTACACTCCATCGCTCGTTGAGTAGCTTGAAGCCGCGCCATATCACTTTTTTAGTAGGTTCCACGCCTCGCAGACATACACCATGGCTGGAATGACCAAGCTGTTGAAGGTGTGAGCTCTCGCTTTGTTGTTTGCCATATGTGGAAGCACGGTCTTGATGCAGTTGAAGCTGAACCACGCTCTGCTATAATTCTTGAGATATCTTTATGCAAATCATGGGAGTTCGTAATTTCCTGGCCCAAGTAGATGCACGATCACGAATTCACGTTTTTGACGGAATCAGTTCCAAGCCGTATTTCCCCGCAGGGGCAGAAACTGTTCAGCATGCATTGTGTCGTAAGTCTTTTTATTTTAAGTCCAACTACCTCGCTTGCGTTGTTGAGCTTATTTAGGCATTGCTCAGCTTCCGGGGTGCTGTTGTTGATGATGATTATGTCATCCGCAAAACAGAGGTGGTTGAGCATTTCTCCGTCTATGGCAATACCTCTATCATTGCAATTTAGTTCGCGGAAGACTTCTCCAAGGGCTGCCTTCAAAGATTTGGGATAGATTGTATCACCCTGTCGTACGCCACGTTCAATTTGTATATTGATTGACCGGTAAAAAAAAGTGTTATTTGTAGAGCAGCCCTCGTTTATGTCTAATATTAGACGCGTATATTGTTGCTCAACGCCTTGATTTCGTATGGCATGTATATATCTATATCGCCAGTTCCTCTAGTCTGAGAGGTTTGAAACTATTTCGGGTATGAGATCGACGGGCAGGATGTGCTGGGCGGAACTGATTCGGCATCGCTACAACCATTCCTCAAAGCTTTACAGTTCTTGTTTACAAAACAGAGTGTCTCTACAAGTGTGCTAGAAAGTCTCATCTCCAGCATATGTTCTATAACTGAATGGATGTCAATTGAAAGCAGTTCTAATCATCTCCCAACACATAATATATCCAATAGGATGGTTGTTGTTGTTGGTCTAAGCTACTCATACTATTGACGACGTTTCTGTGATAGCTGGCTGCAGTCGCTCTTCTTACATCCCGAACCGTACTGATGAAGGTTGACCTGGTGTCTCGTGGCTGTAGTGCAATGCAAGGCTTCTCTTTAGGGCCACCACTATGATGATCACAGTATTCGATCTCCATCTTGTTGGCCAGACTACCGTGACACACCCTCTTTCCAGGAGCACTGCGAGGACGCGAGATAGGGTCTTGGTTATTATGTTTCACCTGTCCCTGATGTAGCTCGTGAACGTGTAATTCCATGAAGCTAGTTGGGTCCCTACAGTCCTAGTACTGCATTACTGGGCTGCATGTGAGAATATTCTCGAATTCCTATGAATGGCTCCCGCCTAATACGTGGCCTCGGTTCAGCTCCTGTCCTTCCTTCTCTCTGATCTTCTATGATCTCTGGTCTTCTATTATCTGTGGTTCTATCCAACCAACATTAACTAGCTTGTCTAGTATTGCTTCACTTAAATGCAAGCGGGCAAGCGTTGCAAAATGACTAAGGAAACGATTGCCTACAATCCTAGTTCCTCCTATTTATTTTTCTTCAGTGTCCTTCCTGCAAAGTTTTGTCGAAGTTTACATCGAGACTGCCAGGTCTGCGCTTATCGGCCAGATACATCAGGTTTCAGTACGGTATATTAAAGACCCAGTTTGCCATACCACTGCGATACATATTCTCTTAGCCAGACTACACGACTGCAGTCTATTTCGAGGGCCGACACTAAAATAGCGGAATAGTGTTGGTCAACTTAACTTAACTTAACGTCTTCATACTGGTTTAGAAGACTCTGCAGAGTCTGTGTATAACCAATTTCATTTACATTACCTAGCTATAAAACTGTGCGCATTCAATCTATTCTTAAATGCATTAATTGTCCCTGCCTCCACTACTTCCTGTGACAATGCATTCCAAGCATTCGCCACTCTCTGACTGAAAAAAAAATACTTTCTAAAATCTAATCTGAACCTATCTTTAGTTAATTTGTAGCTGTGCCCTTTTGTTCTTGTAGGTGGTTCTATTTTGAAAAACTTGTTAAAGTCCAATTTAACCTTTCCTTTGATTATCTCATAAACCTGTATTGTCACCAAGAATTCTTCTCTTTTCTAGACACCGGTTTTTCTGAGTCTTTCCTCATGGCTCGCTAACCCTAATGCAAGCAGCCAGCCATGATTCGCTGGCTTCTGTCAACTCGTTCACTGACGCATCTTCGGCCACCTTCTTTTCATTTAATTAACTACATTTTAATGTGTAAAGTATAGCCAACATATACATGATTCACAGCCACATAATATTCTCTTGAGGCCAGTGCGAACCCAAAATGAAGAAATATCACGAGATTACGGCACTGTACGGTCACTGCTAACCGAATAAGAGGAATAGAAGCAATATAATTGTGTCGCATGATTAGACTGGAGGTTCTGTAAACCTAAATGTCAAGTGGAAAGAGCGACAGCGACAGAAGCGAGGAAGACAATGTTTGAGATGCATGATAAAATGTCTGAAAACGAGTATAGAATAATTATAAATATCTGACATGTTTAAACGTCATGCTTCAGGCTGAAATTGGTCGTCGGCGGCGCTAGCTATTAATCATCATCGTGATGAAGGAGGAGGAGGAGAACGCTCGTACATCTTCTACTGGCCGTCTCGAGTTATTCCTGATTCCTATATCATTGTTGGGGTATTGTTTCTAGAACTATCTGTCAAACCCAGGCAGCTAATTCAGACTCAACAGACGTTCCACGTGTTTGAGTCGCCAAGTCTGCACAATCATGAGTTGGAGAGTGTTCTGTCATAGAGAGGTTATCACTACTACTTAATGCCGTTAACGTAGATACCTGAAGTAACATCTAGGGCACAACTTAGTTGCACCATACTCGTCTGCATCCGTTGATTGTGTTTGCCGTTCTGTTTGATAACTGAAGCCAGGACTATTAATTGTGTGTCTCTTATTTTTTTTTTTTTTAAATTGTCGTCATGACTTTATTCTCATTGCTGAGGTAGTCTTTGGGGTTTTTTTAAGCTGAGGACTTGAAGACCACAGGCCGCTTCGCCACTGCTGTGACCACGTCGTGTGCTGGCTATGTTTGCTTTTTTCACCTCCAACAGAAAAACAACATATGCCTTGCGGGGCGGGGGTGGGGGGGGGGTGGGGGGGGGAATTCGATCCGCTGCCCACCTTGTTGACAGAAAATCATCGAAACCATTCGACCACGCGCTCCACCACAGTGTCTCTCTAATATGGGTAGTGACAGCAAACGATAATTGCATTTGACTCTAGATTGCATGTCATCTAATCATGTTCGACTTTGCATTAGGCAACTCTTATACTGAGCTTCTACACGTGTTAAGAATACTAGACTTGTGATGCCCATATAGATGACACAGTGCTACGGCTCTTATAACATTTCTCGGTTATAGTGACTGTTTGCGCAGGAGATACAAACACAAATTGTCCTTGAAATGTAGCACCATAACAAACACCAGACCAAGCATCATTCGTGTATTTGGAATGTATTCCCCGACTTAGAAAGCTGTATAGAAAAATAGAGCGGGGAATTGCCATAGACGATATTTTGGTGGGTGGGTTCGGGGTGTCAAAGTGAAACTCGGTCAGCCTAATTTGTATACATTGATTATATAAGGATGTATAGAAGCCTTGTGGGGAAGTACCATAGACGATCCGGATGTGACGTTTATCAAATTAAAGAGAGACTTCAGTAACAAAAACCGTTTGATGAGACAGGTGTTTCTTGAAGTAATACAGAATAAAGCTATCCGGCATAGAGCGTCGTCATACTCGTGACACAAATCACCCCGCCCCCCTCCTCCTTTCAACTTGGCCGTCCATGCGCTATGTCGCGACATGGGTTTCTTCATTGACGCACCATCTGCCCAATTTCCCCAATCCCTTTACACCTCATGTCCGATTCCGTTAATCTTGTCAATCACCGTGTGAAGTCTACCACGACAACGATTATTGTAGTGTTAGAAACAAGGTTACCCCCAACACACGCAAGTTGTATGACACTCATAACGTGACAATTTCTTACCGTTCACGAGTATAGGACACTTCCTTGACATATTCATTGTTGCTGCTTTGTTGATTTATATTTACACGCTACTTTCTTCTGTACTTTACAGCTGTGTCAGTGGATTCTTTCTGTTACTGAACGTACGTCCAAACGGACAGAAACCGTTCATTTGTTTGTCATTGACCGTCGGTATTCACTGTGGCTAAAATCATCTCTCATTGATTAATTTAAACAGAAACAATGTTCATTAACAAAAACATACGTTTCAAAATATTAGTGGAGACAAAAGTTGAAGGCAGATGACAGCAGTGTAAGTGGGAGAACAACAGCAGGAGAAAAACTAAAAATAGTCTGTCGGAGTGTACCATTAAGACAAGAGGCAGATGTTGTAGATCCATTGCAGCCAACATTCAATACGGAGACAGTACTTGCCATCTACACTATCATTCATTTTCTGAACTTGCAAGTTACGCAGATACCATAGTGGTTCATGAGAACAACATATAAGGACCATCTTCATTCTCAGCACGACGTAAAGGCGGCTAAAGAGGTTAGTGCGTGGGGTTGGCAACATGTAAAAACCATTGCTTCTAAGCTGCACTGCAAATGACTGCAATCAGGCTTTTTTGTTAGCTGGTTAGAGAAATCCAAATGTAGTGTTGTACTCATGCTTCAACAATTGACTGAAATAAAGCGAAGCTGCTACGGTACTGAAGTTCGATAGTTGAAAACTACAAATATAGATATGGTTACCACATCTCAACGGAAACAAAAACTAAACCAACGTAAAAGCCTTCGTCAGTGACGAAAACAAAACAAATGAAAAAATAAACAAAGATAATGAAGGACCTCTACAAACGATACAGTACGGCAGACGTTAGACAGAGAGTAACCGAGAATGTGCGAATCACAGACAACCACTTACGGCAGTGTAGGCCAAACAACAAAATGAAAGAACATAAACCATTGAATATACTCACTAACACACGCATGTGTACGTAGTGTGTATTGCTCGTGTGTGTATATATATATATATAGTGTGTGACGTGCGCGTGCATGTGACATAATGCATGTTATTTATGTTTGTTTCAAGACGCATACATATACACATATTTTTTGTATATATATGTATGCAGTGATAAAGATATATAAATGTATATATAATAATAATAGTAATAATATTAATGATATTAATATCAATAGGAAAACGAAATAAAATTAGCGAAGAGGAAGAGGAGAAAGGAAAAGAGAGAAATATGCCAGGGAGCCTACGCAAATGTGTGGAATGTATTCACAGCATGGGGTTGTGAGGGGGGGGGGGGGTGCTAAATGAAAATTAAACGATTATCGAAATCAAAAAGGTGTCGAACATCGGTGGAGTAGGCGACGATGTCAGCGGTTCTGGTATCAACCTTACCCAAATGTCCAGTACTATAGATACGGTTGGCGACCGGAAGTAGAGGCGGTATTATAATAATGGCAGTGAGGTGTGTGCCGGAGCGGGCAAAGAGTTCAAGGCCAGTCTCTCGGATATATTTAATACTGCAGTGGTTGTAAATAATAGCGTAGATTAGGTTGCATGACTTGGCGAAGAACCCCTCTTTTCTTTCAAAACTGCTTTCGGAAAGGCCACCGAACGTGTCTGCTGAATAGCATAGCGACACGATGCGCAACTACACTTATTTTCGCAAGACAAGGGGCCGTAGTGGTTCACAGTGTCAGTTTTGAATCGGCTTCCGACCAACAGGTCACCGAGGTTTACATCACAACTGTAGGCTACACACGAAGGATGAAGACACGCGTGGAAAGATAAACATGAATTATAGAGCAGCTGCGAAACGAGGTCACACAGAGAGAGGAGTTGTGCCAATGGAAAATAACAAACCGATTCACACGATCAGTTGGGGGCAGGTGGGAATGGGGGAGGGTGTCAGTACGAGAGATAGGGATGATACTCTGGAGGGCTTAAGTAAGGATTAGTTTCATGGCAGAGACGCTTGTGGAAGATGGCAAGCATGCCGTGGGCCTTTTGTAGAAGGTGGGCAGCTGGCAGTGAGTCACGGCAAGATTGAGGACGAGAAGTAGTGTGAAGGAGATAGTTACGTGTGTCAGTAGGTTAATAGTAGGCAGTGCTGGAGAGGCCAGGAAGACGGATTGAGACAGTGGTGGAGAGGCCAAGAAGACGGATTGAGACAGTGGTGGAGAGGCCAAGAAGACGGATTGAGACAGTGGTGGAGAGGTCAGGGAGACAGAATGAGACAGTGGTGGAGAGGTCAGGAAGACGGATTGATACAGTGCTGGAGAGGCCAGGAAGACGGATTGAGACAGTGGTGGAGAGGTCAGGGAGGTGGATTGAGACAGTGACGTCAGACAGTTGATGTAACGTCAGAGAGACTAGATGTGAAACGGATTGTTGGGTGAAAATTATTAAGAAAGCCAATGACGCTAGAGAGGCCCGTCTAAAACATAACGATAATACGGATACAGTCATTGGTGTACCAGTGGAACATAGACAAATAAGTCCTGAGAGCGAGACCAAATGTGCTTCTAAGTTACCTTTACAAAGGCCCACGCAGCTAGGACCTTTCTTAGTGCCCATAACTAATCCACTGATCTGGTCGAAGAAACTACCATCACATTCATGTCTTGAAAGCATGGATAAACTCAGCCAGATAGATGAGAATAGATGATTCTCCTACCAAGGAAAAACTGGGGTGCGAGGCTGTCAGAATGGTGAAGGGAGGGAGAGAGAGAGAGAGAGAGAGAGAGAGAGAGAGCAAGAAAGAGCGCAAACATCTAACAGTAATGAACAGTAGAAAAAAGTGGGAAATAAAGGCGTGGTTCGTGTTACTAATGAATGGGGATATATCCTATTCTCAACTATTGACTTGGAGAGGTTGTCAAGGAAGTCCGATGTTAAGTTCAGTCGGATGGAAGCTAACCAAAATAATGGATCATCCAGGATTGTTAGGTTTGTGGATTTTGACTAGCAAAATTAGGTTTGTCGAACAGCTTTCAAATATATAGAGGTTAGAAGCAATGAAAAGGAGGAAATGTCTCTTAATCATATTAAGAATGGAGCTGTGAACCTTGATACTGTAAACAACACTAGCATCATCCACATGCGACGAGTCATATAAATGAGGTTATGGATATTGTAATACAGTAAGAGAAAAATTCCTGGGAATTGATAAAGTGTAAACGATTCAGAAGTTGTGATTACTGGTAATTAAGATTTGTAGGGTATGTGTTAGTGCGTATACTCACTGGCTTGTATTATATTTTCTTGTTTGACCTACCCTGTCCCTAAGTGACATACCGTGACTCACACATTTTCGACCATTGTCTGACTATTGACTACCGTATTGTTTTGTTTGTTGAGATAATTATCTTTGCTTTGTTTATCTGTTAGGTGTATTTGTCCCTGTCGAAGGTCTCGTGACCTAACGTAGGTATTGTTTTGTTTCTGTCCCGGTGTGGTAACTGGGCCATACCTATATTTGTTAATATCGACAAAAGGTAAGCCAAATACAGTGTTGAATCAGACCCATGCTTGATGACCTGAAGTGAGACGAAATTAAACCATAGCAGAAATGACTGCAACACAAAAATCATATACATGTGAAAAAAGGTGATACTAACTGATGCACAGTCTGCCATAACGGCAGTCAAATCACACAAAAACAGTGAACTGAACGAATTAAGTCCAGCCTTGGCGAAAATGTCTCACTGGTTCCAGAAAGTACTGATACAGTAGATACAATCGAACTGTAACATCAGAGGAACGGGGAAGCCGACAGTCTGTCCAAAGATGAAGCGTAACTGATACAAGGAAGAATTCCTGACCAACTATGAAAAGATGGCCGCGCCTTAATGGCTGCACTCTCGACTCTCTCCGATGTTTGTGTCGAGTTTTCTGATGTTTGGTGGTTCCTGTTCGGATTATAATTCAAAGCTCCTTCACCAGGTGGTAGAGACTTTGTTCTGTGGAATTTACGTGCTTTAGATTGGTTATCCTGTTTTTATGCTGCATTTCGCTGCATTTCATGCATGCCTTGAACAGTGGGAAGACAGTCCATGATGGAGTTCGGCGTTCCGCTTGGCTGCACATCAGAGTTCGGTCCATGTCATCACTACTCAAGGACCTTCCTGCTCGACCTTCCTCTTGCCCGCCCATCCCTCTACAAAAGGTTACGCGATACCTCTCCCAACCTCGTATTCTCAACATCAAGGGTCACGCTGACCACAAGGTGGACATAATCTAGAGGACTCGGAAAAGAACAGGGAGTTTGACACGGACAGACACGGAAAGCCTGACACAAACTAATACACCTAATACACCTCTCGCGGCCCCCATTCAAAGGTAGCAGAGTACTCGTCTCCACCTGGAGAGTATGTAGGGATTTCGGTCGACACGCTACGCATGAACACAGCCTCAACAGTTGGACATGGTAAAGGTCGATCGACGCAACGGACCTTTGAATCCTACGCGAACATGATTATTATGAAGAAGCAAAAGTCATAATGAAACTGTCAAGTGGCAGGAGGAACACCCCAAATACCACGCAGATGAAGAAACAAACGACTAGATTATCATGCTTCGTCTTCGAACTGACCACTGCAGAATGAGACATCACCTACCTGTACACCAAATTCTAAATATGTACCACTAGCAAATATTACTGCTGCATGGCAGACATGACAGCAGCACATGTACTTCAGGACTACTCCCAGCACAGATATGGGAAGAAGGATGTGGCACACAAGGACTACTCTCGAGGAGAAACTGTACGACCATATTGAGACTCTGAAAAAGACAACACAATTTACAAAGAGTCCGTTGTCCCAGTCAAAATGAGGTATGATCGCTGAAGAAAAAGAAGACAAATATTGTCGGAAGTAAAAGGACACGTGGGTTATGTCTAATACGTTCGGCCATGGCCAACTCTAATAGCATGTTTCGACAATGTGAAATCAGCTCAAACTAAAAATGTAGGCCAGAACTTAGTGGACCAGATCAATGGAAAGATGAAGCTGTTAGTCTCATTTGTTTTCCTTATTTTGCTACTTCTTTTTCTTCTTCTTTTCTCTTGTGTCCGGTGTCAGCTTATCAAGAGGTTTCTTGACCGGGGGCACTAGTATGTGCTTAGCAGATGGGAGCTTCACTGCTACGGTTTTTTCTGCTGTTTATCTTTGCGTATGCGGCCCTTGGCCACAAGGACATAAGTATATTTGTTATTAGGGCCGCCTCGGGAAAAACTTCATTGATTATCCGAGTTGTAAAACGACAATAACCCTTGCCTTTCAAACCGAATGACCAGATGTACCTGTCTCAGCTTGAGTTGGTGAAGGGAGGAAATGAACATCGTGTCAGTGAGACCTTGTGCATGGAAGTCTCTAAGACTTCATTTCCAACGGCAGCTTTTACGGGAACCACCTTGATACTTTTTAAAGGATACTTGGATATAATTTTTTTTTTAATCACGTTATTTTTGTAAAGGAATTAATTTCATAGAAATGTGCATTTTTATTGCAGCTGTTTTCCAAAATCAAAAGGAGACCTGTTTGCGATAGTCAGCCAATGAAATATATGTTTAGGGGGTCAGTTCTGCAGTCATGTCACAGATCTGGAGTACAAATTTGTTTTAGGACTTGACTCGTTCAATTCTTAGAACACAATACAAATGCATGACGGGGCGGCTCTGAGATGCACACGTTTTTTTGTAGCGAGGTTTAAGGTAGACAGCATTTCTGGAAACAACATTAACTGTGTTTCTGATTCGGGCTGCTTTCTACTTGGTTTTTAGTAACGTGGTTGTCTGTTCGACCTTACCCAGTTCTATACCGCGATTGTGATAGCCCAGTTTGATCAGTATGCTTATAGCAGAAGATCAGTGACGTAAGCTACGTTCTACGTGCGCTCGAGACGTTCACGTAACCCAGCGTTTCTCAAATGTGATCATTCGTGTTTCAATATTCAAAGTTGATTCTGTTTTATCAGCTATTCCTATATGAGCTCTTCACTCTTGAGGAAAGTTGATTTTCTGTTTTATCAGCTATTCCTATATAAGCTCTTCACTCTTGATGAAAGTTGATTTCTGTTTTATCAGCTATTCTTATATGAGCTCTTCACTCTTGAGAAAAGTTTATTCCTGTTCACACACAGACAATGGTTCTCCAACATTCTGTATCTTTCGCCCTGGTGGTACACACAGACAGACTGCTGCTCGTCCATACTTTGATGTTATCCTAGCACTTGTTGCGCTGCATATTTCGTGCTCGACCACATTCAACATTCCTCTCTGGTATGGTTTTCACAGAAGGGTCATGTCTTTTAAATGGCCAAAATAAATCATTTGTCGGCTCTTTGTGTTCCATCAGTCATATTTTCACCCCCTGTTTTTAAAATGAGAAATTATGCTATTAGAAGTATTTAAAGAACTTTCCTGTGCTGTATACAATTCAAGATAGAAAATACAATAGCTCGAATATATTATGAACAGAAACTAATATATTTTAGCAATTATAAATTTAAATTAGAATTATTATATCATATGATCACGATTGTATAAATACACATTGAGCAAGGTAACGTATGTTGGTAATGACATGGCGCATTTATGTATTCTGAGTCGTTCAGGCAGAGAGATGTTTGAGAACATGTGTTACAAGAGTTGGTGTGCTTAATGAAATGTGACGTCACACAATTAAGCATGAGTGTAGGCATTCCGCAAATTTCAAAACAAGCAATAGATTGTGTGAGTTGTGTATATTTATCCGCAGAAGATACTCACTGGTTGACAACTTATATATTGTTATCTCAACATAAATACAAGGGGAGATTAAGTAGTCGAAATTGTTGGTTTTAAACAAAATCCTGCATTTCTGTGTTCATTTATTGTCATCCGCACTTTAAATACAAAATGTGGACTAAATGCACTGTAGGGTCTGCTGATGATTACACTAATAATTTTAACAAATATTACAGACAGGTAAGACAAGTGACTTTGAGTTGAATTAAATTTGATCAAAGTTGAATGCAGTCAGTTTTTCAACAAATTATGACTAAATCAGGTCATAACAGGGCATCCCGAAAGCGCTGAGGTAGTTTGGGCACCCATAAGACACCCACGACACCCCTCTCTGTCAGCGACCGCTGCCTGTCCTCTTTTCGGAGATTGGTCCATTCTTTTGTCCTCCCACCATCACTTTTTGGGACGATCTCTTCGTCATCCGCTTTGCACCCTGCAGTGCAGGATCGTATTTCCAAGACCGTTTGATCTCGATATGTAGACGTACCATGTGTATATATGGATGCATTAAATACAGAGCTCTTGGCGCAGGACATATTGTACAGAGATCAAAACTTGTATGGCATCCATGTCTGCTCAAACTAGTACTGGCTTCAGATTGTGAAATGTGGCAAGAGTTGCTGTTGACAACACGAAGCTCATATTTCAGCATGGTGAAAGCATATTTTTTCTTAATCGAGTAACACTCCAAGGGTTTAAAGTTCGTGAACTAGTAAACAACCCAAGCCATAAACACGTGAAGGGTTTAAAGTTACTGAACTACTAAGCAGCTGGAAACATAAGCACGTGAAGGGTTTAAAGTTCCTGAACTAGTAAACAGGTGTAGACAGAAACACGTGAAGGGTTTATAGTTCCTAAACTAGTAAACAACAGGAGCTATAAACATGTGAAGGGTTTAAAGTTACTGAACTAGTAAATAACCCACGCCATAAACACGTGAAGGGTTTAAAGTTCCTAAACTAGTAAACAGCTGGAGACATAAACACGTGAAGGGTTTAAAGTTCCTAAACTAGTAAACAGCTGGAGACATAAACACGTGAAGGGTTTAAAGTTCCTAAACTAGTAAACAGCTGGAGACATAAACACGTGAAGGGTTTAAAGTTCCTAAACTAGTAAACAGCTGGAGACATAAACACGTGATTTATCTTAGTATTCAGAACAGATACACTCATGTACACTGGCGTAATTTCTTTTAGTATTCAGAACAGATACACTCATGTACACTGGCGTCATTTCTTTTAGTATTCAGAACAGATACACTCATGTATTGTGGCGTCATTTCTTTTAGTATTCAGAACAGATACACTCATGTATTGTGGCGTCATTTCTTTTAGTATTCAGAACAGATACACTCATGTATTGTGGCGTCATTTCTTTTAGTATTCAGAACAGATACACTCATGTATAGTGGCGTCATTTCTTTTAGTATTCAGAACAGATACACTCATGTATTGTGGCGTCATTTCTTTTAGTATTCAGAACAGATACACTCATGTATAGTGGCGTCATTTCTTTTAGTATTCAGAACAGATACACTCATGTATAGTGGCGTCATTTCTTTTAGTATTCAGAACAGATATACTCATGTATAGTGGCGTCATTTCTTTTAGTATTCAGAACAGATACACTCATGTATTGTGGCGTCATTTCTTTTAGTATTCAGAACAGATACACTCATGAATAGTGGCGTCATTTCTTTTAGTATTCAGAACAGATACACTCATGAATAGTGGTGTCATTTCTCTTAGTATTTCTCCAGATAACATCAATGACTTTTCTTAGAGATAATTTCCAAGGCTAAAATGTGGCCCATCCCTATACCTTGGAAGACCTCCCTATACATTGTAGGACCTGCTTGTACCTTGGAGGACCTCCCTATACCTTGGAGGACCTCTCTATACCTTGGAGGACCTCTCTATTCCTTGGAGGACCTCTCTATACCTTGGAGGAGGCCCATGTTTGATATTGGGACAGGTGAAGAAGTTCTTGTCAAAATGTCACAAATTTCGTGAATCTGTATGTTTAACAATTCCGTTCAATAGATCTTCTTTGTTTACAGTTTTAAATATTTTAGCCATGGCGCTTTCAACCACAGGCAGAGTCCTGCTGGTTATATGAGGGGGTTTAATTTTTAAACGTAATAAATTAATCATGTTAAACGGACACAGCCCTTCTCTTTAACTGCAGCTGATCACCAATTGGAAAACCATCACGGACGACCACGGATCCGGGTATCACGCTTTGAGAAGCACTGCCATAGCTAATATGTCTCCCGTAACAGGTGGAAGCCCTTCCGTAGTATGACGTAAGAACTGTTTTTCCCCCTCCATTATTTAAAAAATACAAATTTGGTTCTGGACCTGGAATATGACTTTATGTTCTCAAGGTTGCGCGTGTTTCATATTTGTGAATTTGTTTTCCACATAATTTGAACAAGCGAACCAGAAACTTGGAGAGGGGGAAACGATAGCTGTAGGGTGACCTGTAGAACATTAGCCACTACTAGCTTGCGGAAACAGGCATCTAACATAGTAATATTAATTATTTTATTGATTTATTGATTGATTAATTGATTGATTGATGAGTTAAAAGTGTCATGTTTCCTACACAAAGATGTTGTATGTGGATCAGTTAAAAGTTTCATCTTTTTTACACAAAAAAGTTGTATGTGGATGATTTAAAAGTTGCATGTTTCCTACACAAAGATGTTCTATGTGGATCAGTTAGAAGTTTCATGTTTCTTACACAAAGAAGGTGTATGTGGATCAGTTAAAAGTTGCGTGTTTCCAACACAAAGAAGGTGTATGTGGATGAGTTAAAAGTACTAACAGTTGTTTTTTTTTGGTGGCTGTATATTTTTTGTAATAGAAATATTAATTTCTGCCAGAAGCATATAAGATGAACATAAAAAAACCATTTAGCCTAAACACTGCTAGAACATAAACATTGGAACTAAGGAATGACAAAGCAGCAATTAATTATGAGAGGAATATTAAAGAAACTTAGTTCAAACAAGTACATATATGTGAATATATTTTTAACTATGACATGAAACTTAAAAATAGGAAGGTTGATTTGTTGATTTTATTTCTGAAAGAGAAAGCATCACACACAAAGGCGCTCAGTGGCTACACCAGAACAAAACATAGTTTATGGCTCAGTGACCGCACCAGGATAAAACATACATAGTTTATGGCTGAGTGTCCGCACCAGGACAAAACATACATAGTTTATGGCTCAGTGACCGTACCAGGACAAAACATACATAGTTTATGGCTCAGTGTCCGCACTAGGACTAAAAGAAAAAGAAGATACATTTCCTTTTCCTGTTGTCGTGTATTATATGACACGATTGGAAACAGACATTCCTCTCCCTCTTCCCTCTGAATTCTCGTAATGTCAGGCATACTATTAACGTTATATCCCAGAGTTCAGATACACAGACCATGTAAAACTATCAAACAGTACAGACGGGTTAGGTAGGCTAATTGCAGCCGTAAGCAGATGCAGCTAAGATAAGAATCTTTTTATAAACATAAACAAAACTAAGATAATGACAACCGACAAAAAAGAAGTCAACATAAATTCCTGTTCAGGGGTGTGGAAATGAACAGATCACGTTCTTCGAGTATCCGGGCTCCAGAATTAACAACAATGGCGACTGCTCAAAGGAAAACAAAAGGTTGACAATGGCAATGCAGAGGCTACACAACCTGAAGAAAGTATCGCAGAATACCAGCAACCCAACAACAGTGAAGATTTTGAGAACATGGGTTTTTTCCGTAACAGCTTTCGGCTGGGAAACATGGACACCCAGGAAAAGAATCGAGTCAAAATGTTATATAAAGATCCTCAAAATACTATTTACTGAAAAAGAAGAATCAGACATTCGACAAGAGGAGCATAGAGGAAAAGTAGTTCATAAATTCTATCATGATCAGAAAATTGAAATACTATGGCAACGTCAAAAGACACAACAGTCTTGACAGAATGGTAATGGCATGTGTGGTGCTGGGAAAGATAGACAGAGGCAGACAAAGAAGGTGATAGCACCAACATGTCAAAGAATGCTTGAGCTTAACTGAAGCAGACTGGAGAAATAGCAAGAGATCAAGTTTCTTTCAGACGGTCAGTGACAGAAGTCACGTTATGAAAAGCGACACATTTTACGAATAACATGATGTATTGAATTGTATACAAAATAACCATGACATGTTCATTCTTGATCCATCGCCCTAATTCACAAGCACTCACATACACTGTTTATTATGTCATCTATTTGCGGCGTTGTCTTCAGGTTGTCAAGGATTCTTTGAGCTTGCGCAAAAAGCGTCATAGAAACGCTGTCTTTTTATCACATGAACTCGGAGGTCATTAATTGCCACTGCATAATGTCAAATGGAGAAAAACTCAGATAGACAAGTCAAGCAGTCTAGATAACACGTAAACGGTCTATACTACGAGATGTTGCACACAAAACTATCACCGAAGAATTCCTTACTAACTCTTGCTTATTCAACATTTCTTCACACATTAGTTCTTCGTCATCTTCTTCTTCTTCTTTTTCTTCTTCTTCATCTTCTTCTTCTTCTTCTTCCTCTTCTTCTTCTTCCATTTCTTCTTCTTCTTCTGCGTTCATTATGAAAAGGCCGTTATGACTTTGTGTTGTAGTTTACAGCGAAGCTGCAATATCTGCTCTTCTGCATAATATATCCGGTTTCAACTGGCTTTTTTTTGGTATCGGGTTTGCCTTCTCACTGCGATCACCATTCGCTTGGCCAGATTACACTAGTGCAACCTGTTCTTGGGCCGCAACTTGGAGGTGGAAAAGGGTCTTGGTCAGTTCTGGTTCGCTGATCCTATGTAAGCAGGCAGCTATGATTGGCTGGCTGCTGTCAGCTCTTTCACTGTCTTGCCTCTTTGGCCCAACACAAACTAATGAAACACGAACGAATAATTGACACAGATAATGACATTCTTTCCCGTGGACAAATGAGGATATCAGCGTGCCGACAGTACAGCTTTTACATGCAGATAACAGTCCTATTTATCAGAGGTAGATAACAAGACAGAAAAACCCAAACAACATACAATACAGAACAGAAACAACAAGACAAGAAGAAGCAGGTATCACACGTTCGTTACTTTAGATCAGCAGAGATGTGGGATGAGGTGAGGTGTGTTGGGATGTAGAGTGTTGTTATCCAGGATCACCGCGTGGAGGTGTAGAAGGGTCATGGCAGCTCTGGTTCGCTGGCACTGACGCTAGCAGTCAGCTATGGATCGCTGACCGTTGCAGCTCGTGCACTGCTCAGTATCTAGCGTGGTGGGGTATTACATAAGCATGTTAACTTTGGTGTGGTGGGGTTGTGTGTGATGTGGTGGGGTTGTGTGTGGGGTTGTGTGTGGTGTGGTCGGGTTGCGTGGGGTATGGTGGGGTTGTGTGTGGTGTGGTCGGGTTGTGTGTGATGTGGTGGGGTTGTGTGTGGGGTTGTGTGTGGTGTGGTCGGGTTATGTGTGGGGTATGGTGGGGTTGTGTGTGGTGTGGGGTTGTGTGTGATGTGGTGGGGTTGTGTGTGGGGTTGTGTGTGGTGTGGTCGGGTTGTGTGGGGTATGGTGGGGTTGTGTGTGGTGTGGTCGGGTTGTGTGTGATGTGGTGGGGTTGTGTGTGGTGTGGTCGGGTTGTGTGGGGTATGGTGTGTGGTATTACATAAGCATGTTAAGGGTGGTGAGCTGAGGTTGTGTGTGGTGTGGGGGGGGGGGGGTTGTGTGTGGTGTGGTCGGGTTGTGTGGGGTATGGTGTGTGGTATTACATAAGCATGTTAAGGGTGGTGAGCTGGGGTTGTGTGTGGTGTGGTGGGGTTGTGTGTGATATTGTGTGATGTGGTGTGGTATTACATAAGTATGTTAGTGTGATGTGGTGGGGTTGTGTGGTATGGTGTTATGGGGTGTGGTATTACAGAATTATGTTAAGTGTGGTGTGGTGGGGTTGTATGTGGTGTTGTGTGATGTGGTGTGGTATTACATAAGTATGTTAGTGTGATGTGGTGGGGTTGTGTGGTATGGTGGGATGGGGTGTGGTATTACAGAATTATGTTAAGTATGGTGTGGTGGGGTTGTATGTGGTGTTGTGGGGCTGTGTGTGGAATGGTGTGTTGGGGTGTGGTATTACATAAATATGTTAAATGTGAAATGGTGTGATGGGGTGGGGTATTACAAAATAATGTTAAGAGCGTATCTGACGAATGGGAAGACTGACACGATCGTGCTCGCTGTGGCTGGCAAGTGTGACAATGATGCTTGGTACACAAATCAGACAGAAGCTGTCCACTTTTAAAAGACATATATCCAGCCGCGATGGTTGTTGTTTGAAATATAATAGATCATGTACCAACCAGCACCAGACATGCCGTAAATAAAACCAAAAACTACAGTCAGCGGGCAGACGTTAAATGTCCTAGATAAATTCACGTATCTGGGCAGCACACAGTCGAAATCTGTCAGCCTCGATGATGAGGTGGCAAGCAGAATAGCAAGGGCCAGCATAGTCTTTGGTAGAATGCGCTTGATGGTGTGGGAACGTCGTGGTATCAGCGTCAAGAACAAACTGAAAGTCTACTGTGCCACCATCATTCCAATTCTACTCTACGCCTGCGAAAGCTGCACTGTATACTCTGGAAATGCAAGGAGGTTAAACCACTTCCACACAGGTTGCCTGGGGCAAATATTCCACATTCGATGGCAAGATCGTGCCACTGACATTGAAGTTATCTCGCGGACTGATATGCCCAGTATCCTTGCGCTGCTAGAAAAACGCAAGTGGGATGTGCCGGACACCTCGTTCGTATGTCGGACGAACGGTTCCCAAAGAAGCTCCTCTACGGCGAGCTGAGGGATGGATGACGCATGAAAGGGCGCCCAAAGAAACGTTTTAAAGACAGTCTGAGGGACTCACTGAAAATTTGCCAGATAGGTATCACCACGTGGGAATGTCCTGCGCAAAACAGATCTGACTTGAGAAGAGCAGTCAAAGCGGATGGATCTACCAGCGAAGACCACCGTGTTGTAAAAGCGCAGAGCAGACACGAGACCCGGAAATCGCGAACAGCGGGAACACCAACACCGTCTACTAATCTCGTGTGCACGTTATGCAGCAAATGTTTTCGTGCCTGCAGTGGCCTGTTCAGCCACATGAGCACTCACACCCATCAGGAAAGCTGTGGCAAGGATGATGTCGGCGGTCCACATCGACAATGATGGACATCTATTATTGTTATTATATATCTGACCTAATGTTACTGTTCGCGACGTTCAGACGAGCTAGAAAACGTGACAGCAGGCACAATTGTTGGAACATGTACATTTATACACATACATACACACACGCATACACACATCACACGCATACACACCTACATTATTGATGTCCGTCAATCACATGAAGACCACTATCTTTGTTCAGCCGTGTGGACAGTTTTTTTCTCTTGCTGCGTCAGCGGAAATGGGTGATTTGCGCAGTGATTTAGATTAAAGGGAGAAAGATAGTGCGCCTTTTGTCAACCTCACTCTCTGGTCCTGATCTACTCTTGGCCAGTGGCAAGATATTTATCGAGACGACTGGAGATAGCACAGGATGCTGGTTTTTTTCTCAGGGTTTACTTTCGAAGCCTTTCCTGTAAATATGTATCCCGTAAGGCAGCGAGGGGGGGGGGGGGGAGGACATCTAACGTATTGTGTCGTGCCATTCCCATAACCGGAAAAGGTCATAGAGACATCACTCAGCGTGTTCAGTGACGTAGAAATCTCTCCCATGCTGTATTCTAGTCCACTATAGTCGTGTCTAAATTTCACACACCAAAACCGATATTGTTTGCAGCAAGGGCGAAGGGCATCAATCTCGTGAAGTTCAGACGTGTGAACTAGACCGTGAAATATTACACAGGTTTAAGCGTAGTGCTATTCATATAGCCAAAGTTCAGACCAGGATAATCGGACGGAAGAAAACACAAAAAACGAACAAATAAACCAGTCCAAATGGAAAATAACAACACGTTTCCCTGAACTCAAGTGTAAGTCACCGACTAGTCTGAATTCCAGGCAAATCCGTGGTCTGGCAGCATTCACAATGAACGCCGGTTACTGCGCCATCTCTGTTCCATAGACATACACACACACACACACATACACACACATACATACACGCACACATGCTGTTACTTAATGGTTGTCTCTCGTGCGTGTACGTGAGTGTGTATGTCTCTGTTTCTCTCTCTCTCTCTCTCTTTATCGCTCTCTGTATATAGTCTTAGTCGTCATGTACTTCTACAGGGGCAGATCCCAGCCCTGGTATGAGCTGGGTATAGCCGGGAGAAGGATTTCCTGCTTAGCGGGCCAGGCTTTAGTAGCTTAATACTCCGCTGCGTTGGGAAAAGCGTTTAAGGAGGGTGGTTAACCGATGAGCGAGTCAATCTTAATAGACTCAAAGACTAGAGCAAAGTAGACCCGCAGCCTATTAGGCGCCATCTATGCTGCTCTAAACAAACCACCTACCATGGCCGGTGTTATGCCATGTCACACAGTTAGTCGCCTCTTACGACATGCTCTCTGTGAGGTTGTTATGCTATTCTTGTCCTTGTCATACACAAATACCCCGGCGGACCACTCATATATATATATATATCAGGGCTGAAGACCCGTTCACACGGTGTGTGGCATATTGTGAAAGCAGTGTTAGGCTCAAATTTACTTGACCAGTGATGGACTATGACTGATTTGTTCAGCATTACGCCGACCGCCTTTACTTCGCAGACTTGCTCTTGTACATATATAGTTTAGACTGAGTCGACTCCCACGCCGTTTGCATTCGAAAATATTTCCCGCATCTAATGAGGAATGGATCTAGGTCGTTCGGCTGGTGCGTGCGTGCGTCTGTGTATTATATATATATTTATCACCCATGTGGAGCATTGGTCTTGATCACATGCACGCCAAGTCTTCCTCTCATGTGAAATCAACAACAGCTCAAACCACGCCTTTCCAGCTGAATGAGACGACCTGCCTCTACTTCTCTTGTTTCTGGGATTCCAGAATAGATACTACCTTGTAATGCTATCATCTGGTTTCCTCAATGTGTGACCTAGTCAGCGCCTCAACTTCTTGCCATGTGTCACTAGTGTAAGTCCAGTTGTCTTCCATAGATCCTCCTTAGTGATATGACCGTACCATTTTAACCCGTCTATTCTGTGCATGCGTCCATTTATGAAAGTCCGTACTTTTGTTGTTATTGTACGTGTGCATGTTTTAAACATTTCCTTTCAAGAACCATACAATAGAATCGACTTTACATTGGAGTTGAAGATTTGTATTTTTGTTTTGAATTTATAATGTTTTGATTTCCATAAATCTACCCAACGCAATGACAGCACACCTCCCCCTTTTGTATCCGTATTCTGACAGCTGCATTTGTGCCTCTGTAACTTGTGTCTACATTGCTACCAAGACATATGAACGAACGGACATCTTGTAAGAGGGTTTCACATAACACTATGTGATAATCAGCAGTTGCATCGATTCTTAAAACTTGTATTTTAGCCCTGTGTATTTGCAGACGTCTGGGACGCTCATCATGCAGGCTTACTTAAAACTTGTATTTTAGCCCTGTGTATTTGCAGATAAAATGTCTGGGACGCTCATCATACAGGCTTACTTAAAACTTGTATTTTAGCCCTGTGTATTTGTATACAAAATGTCTGGGACGCTCATCATACAGGCTTACTTAAAACTTGTATTTTAGCCCTGTGTATTTGTAGACAAAATGTCTGGGACGCTCATCATGCAGGCTTACTTAAAACTTGTATTTTAGCCCTGTGTATTTGCAGACAAAATGTCTGGGACGCTCATCATGCAGGCTTACTTAAAACTTGTATTTTAGCCCTGTGTATTTGCAGACAAAATGTCTGGGACGCTCATCATGCAGGCTTACTTAAAACTTGTATTTTAGCCCTGTGTATTTGCAGACAAAATGTCTGGGACGCTCATCATGCAGGCTTACTTAAAACTTGTATTTTAGCCCTGTGTATTTGCAGACAAAATGTCTGGGACGCTCATCATGCAGGCTTATTTTATTCTGCAGCTGACCGTTGGTAGAGGACAGAAGAGCCATGTCATCGAGAAAGTCAAATGATCAATATCGTTATTGTTGGTTGATGTTATCAACGCATCATGTAGCTAGCTACCCAATGGCCATCAGAAATAAATGATGACATAAAACATCCCTGTCGAACTCCCGCTCGTATCACAAGTGCCAGAATGGACCTTCATGCAGAATCCGGCAACTCATTTTTGCATAGCATTTCATAATTATATTGCTGAACATTTAGGAGCACTCCATAGTACCTGAGCAACTTCCAACGTGATTCTCTACATATATTATCAAAGGGCTTTTCGTAGTCCATGATTTCAATCTGTTCAACGATTATGCACAATGATCTGATCTGCACAGTACCTAATTTATCAAAAGGATGTCTTCTCATCTCGCAGTTTGTCAACAGCTTTTAAACAACAATAGTGTAACAGTTCCCGCCGGAGCAAGGGGAGTTTAGGATGCATGAACATGTTAAAGCCTAAAGCTACCTGAATGCATGTCAAGGTCACTCACCGTCTCAGCAAAGGAGAACAGAGTTGGGTTAAGGAATGTGGACAGATAGAAACTGACCACTGGCCTTCTGATTTTGGTAGGGGGAGATTGATTGACAGACGAAATTGGCAGCGGGGCTTGCTGCGAGAGAAATGGAGTGACAGGTGTGCAAAGTGTTTCGGTCCAATTGGATTGAAGATGACCATCACCTGAGATCGATTGGTCAAGCTCTGGCCTTGCTTGAGGATATATAACTCGAGACAAAGTTTAGCTCGAGAGGCTGGATAGAGGGATGGAGACAGGCTGGAGAGAGAGAGAGGCTAGAGAGAGAGGCTGTATGGAGGAGAGAGAGAGAGACTGAATGTGGATAGTATGTTTAACTCACCGACTTAGGTAGAGGAGCGATTGATAGACTGTTGGACGAATGTTTAGTGATAGAACAGGATGGCTCAAATAGGTGTGTGAGTTTTGCATTAATAGATAATCTGAACGTGTGTTTGTAAGCAAGGACACATTGTGAACGAGTATGTCGAGATCGCCCGCCTGAGGGGATTTCAGTGAGGAAGAGTATTTGATAAGGTGTGTTGAAGACGCAGTTAAGGCGATGTGTGTGTGATGTAATTGCAAGGCAATAGAACTGGGTTTTTAGATAGTTGGGAATTCCATCAATAGCTAATGCTTACAATTCCCGTTTTAGTAGAATGTTAAGATAAGATATGTATTATATTGTGTTTGTAATTTCTCTACTTATTGTATGATATGAGTTTGATATAATAAATATGCCACCTGCTGTGTGATATGTCATTTACTGAGTATGGTCATGATGATGTGGATGAGTGTGAGAATGTTCTAAGTTAGATCACGGTTAGCAGGGCGTTTGCTACATTAGCTACAGAATTATTCTATTTAATATTTTTCCAGCCATAGATTATAGTATTATTACTCCATAATTTATACATTGTTGCAGATCGTCCTTCTTACGACAACTTAATTATATGTCATTTCTTCCATTCTCTGTATTTATTCTTTCTCACTCATTTGACCAAGAAATTTATATAAAATGATTGTGGGAGTGCCAATGTCCGCCTTGATAGCTTTAACTGAGATACCATCTGGACCAGTGACCTTACCATCAGTCCGAGCAGTATGACCGTTTGAGTTTTCTCTGTGGCTGAACTCCTTAACATGTATATCCGTATATCCTTGTCTAATGTCAGTGGGAACCAGTGGAACCGGTCGATTTCAAAGCTCTTTAAAATGTTCTGCCAATCTCTGCTTCTGCTCCTTTGTGTTGCTAATCAGATTTCCACCCTTATCTTTAATAAGACCAGTTACGTGCTTATTTTTTCCTCGTTAATTTCGTCATGCTGTTGTAAAGATCTTTCAGATTTCCATTCTCAGCGGTTGTCACCAACTCGTCGATATATTTATGTTTATCCGGTTTGATGCACTTCCTCGAATCCGTATTGCCGAACTGTATAATTCTTGACCATATATATATACATATATATATATAGAGAGAGAGAGACATATAGTGAGGGAGAGAGAGAAAGAGGAGACGGTATGTATTTGGACGTACGAAGACAGACAGAAGGGGGGAGGGAGTGAGAGAGCGAAAGGTCGCTGGACAGTTTAACATCATATCACGGATAATCTTGCTACAACGGAATTGACATACATTATAAGAGAAGTGAAGGTGCAGAGACATGATCGTACATGTGATAATATCGCCAATCGTCTACATGGTTTTCAACCGTTTATTTTCGTTACGACACTACAGCTGACCCAGTCATTTGTTCCACTGATTGTTAGAGTGAGCTGTGCCAACAATGATACTGATGCTGTTGTTCCTTTTATTGTTAGAGTGAGCTGTGCCAACAATGGTACTGATGCTGTTGTTCCTTTTATTGTTAGAGTGAGCTGTGCCAACAATGATACTGATGCTGTTGTTCCTTTTAATGTTAGAGTGAGCTGTGCCAACAATGATACTGATGCTGTTGTTCCACTGATGGAGAGTGAGCTGTGCCAACAATGGTAGTGATGCTGTTGTTCATTTTATTGTTAGAGTGAGCTGTGCCAACAATGGTACTGATGCTGTTGTTCCTTTTATTGTTAGAGTGAGCTGTGCCAACAATGATACTGATGCTGTTGTTCCACTGATGGAGAGTGAGCTGTGCCAACAATGGTACTGATGCTGTTGTTCCTTTTAATGTTAGAGTGAGCTGTGCCAACAATGATACTGATGCTGTTGTTCCACTGATGGAGAGTGAGCTGTGCCAACAATGGTAGTGATGCTGTTGTTCATTTTATTGTTAGAGTGAGCTGTGCCAACAATGGTACTGATGCTGTTGTTCCTTTTATTGTTAGAGTGAGCTGTGCCAACAATGATACTGATGCTGTTGTTCCTTTTAATGTTAGAGTAAGCTGTGCCAACAATGATACTGATGCTGTTGTTCCTTTTAATGTTAGAGTGAGCTGTGCCAACAATGGTACTGATGCTGTTGTTCCACTGATGGAGAGTGAGCTGTGCCAACAATGATACTGATGCTGTTGTTCCTTTTATTTTTAGAGTGAGCTGTGCCAACAATGGTACTGATGATGTTGTTGCTTTTATTGTTAGAGTGAGCTGTGCCAACAATGGTACTGATGCTGTTGTTCCTTTTATTGTTAGAGTGAGCTGTGCCAACAATGGTACTGATGCTGCTGTTCCTTTTATTGTTAGAGTGAGCTGTGCAACAATGGTACTGATGCTGTTGTTCCACTGATTGAGAGTGAGCTGTGCCAACAATGGTACTGATGATGTTGTTCCTTTTATTGTTAGAGTGAGCTGTGCCAACAATGGTACTGATGCTGTTGTTCCTTTTATTGTTAGAGTGAGCTGTGTCAACAATGGTACTGATGCTGTTGTTCCTTTTATTGTTAGAGTGAGCTGTGCCAGCAATGGTACTGATGCTGTTGTTCCTTTTATTGTTAGAGTGAGCTGTGCCAAAAATGGTACTGATGCTGTTGTTCCACTGATTGAGAGTGAGCTGTGCCAACAATGGTACTGAGGATGTTGTTCCTTTTATTGTTAGAGTGAGATGTGCCAACAATGGTACTGATGCTGTTGTTCCTTTTATTGTTAGAGTGAGCTGTGCCAGCAATGGTACTGATGCTGTTGTTCCTTTTATTGTTAGAGTGAGCTGTGCCAAAAATGGTACTGATGCTGTTGTTCCACTGATTGAGAGTGAGCTGTGCCAACAATGGTACTGATGCTGTTGTTCCTTTTAGTGTTAGAGTGAGCTGTGCCAACAATGGTACTGATGCTGTTGTTCCTTTTATTGTTGGAGTGAGCTGTGCCAACAATGGTACTGATGCTGTTGTTCCACTGATTGAGAGTGAGCTGTGCCAACATTGGTACTGATGCTGTTGTTCCTTTTAGTGTTAGAGTGAGCTGTGCCAACAATGGTACTGATGCTGTTGTTCCTTTTAGTGTTAGAGTGAGCTGTGCCAACAATGGTACTGATGCTGTTGTTCCACTGATTTAGAGTGAGCTGTGCCAACAATGGTACTGATGCTGTTGTTCCACTGATTGAGAGTGAGCTGTGCCAACAATCGTGCTGGTGTTGCTTTTAGTGTTAGAGTGAGCTGTGCCAACAATGGTACTGATGCTGTTGTTCCTTTTATTGTTAGAGTGAGCTGTGCCAGCAATGGTACTGATGCTGTTGTTCCTTTTATTGTTAGAGTGAGCTGTGCCAAAAATGGTACTGATGCTGTTGTTCCACTGATTTATAGTGAGCTGTGCCAACAATGGTACTGATGCTGTTGTTCCACTGATTGAGAGTGAGCTGTGCCAACAATGGTACTGATGCTGGTGTTGCTTTTAGTGTTAGAGTGAGCTGTGCCAACAATGGTACTGATGCTGTTGTTCCTTTTATTGTTAGAGTGAGCTGTGCCAACAATGGTACTGATGCTGTTGTTCCTTTTAGTGTTAGAGTGAGCTGTGCCAACAATGGTACTGATGCTGTTGTTCCACTGATTGAGAGTGAGCTGTGCCAACAATGGTACTGATGCTGTTGTTCCTTTTATTGTTAGAGTGAGCTGTGCCAACAATGGTACTGATGCTGTTGTTCCTTTTAGTGTTAGAGTGAGCTGTGCCAACAATGGTACTGATGCTGTTGTTCCACTGATTGAGAGTGAGCTGTGCCAACAATGGTACTGATGCTGTTGTTCCTTTTATTGTTAGCGTGAGCTGTGCCAACAATGGTACCACTGTTGTCTGACAATAGCAACTGGTTCAGATGGACAGCTAACAGATCACGGTAGATATAGTAACAACAAACAAATATTCGCTCAAGCTTGAAACACGATTTCTATTAGTTTCATCCATTTTCGCTCATCCTTTACTGAAAAGTTAGAGAAAACAATTGGCCCCTTTCCTTTCAGGCCGGAACGAGCTTGACGTTTCAAAGTGGAATAATGGATCATAAAGATTAGAAAAGAATATAAGTATATACTGAGTTCATCCATATTGTTTTTAAAACATATGCACAACATTTTTACACATTTCCGGTAGATAAAACTTTAAAATAACACTAAATGAGATACGAACTTTAAAATAAAACTAAAGGAGATACGAATTTTAAAATAAAACTAAATGAGATACGAACTTTAAAATAAAACTAAATGAGATACGAACTTTAAAATAAAACTAAATGAGAAACGAACTTTAAAATAAAACTAAATGAGATACGAACTTTAAAATAAAACTAAATCAGATACGAACTTTAAAATAAAACTAAATGAGATACGAATTAAAAAAACAAACTAAATGAGATACGAACTTTAAAATAAAACTAAATGAGATACGAACTTTAAAATAAAACTAAATGAGATACGAACTTTAAAATTAAACTAAATGATATACGAACTTTAAAATAAAACTAAATGAGATACGAACTTTAAAATAAAACTAAATGAGATACGAACTTTAAAATCAAACTAAATGAGATGCGAACTTTAAAATCATTTGTTATTGTAGTTACATTGCCTTTTATTTCTCAACATAATTTCCACCAAACATTGATAGACCTATCCCATCACTTTATCAGTGCGCCAAGTCCTGCACTATATAAATCATTCGACTGCTGTCTCAGCTACATTTGCACTTTAAGTACAACGTCTTCGTCATTCGCCAAATGTTTCTCGCCAAGGTGGCTTTTTAGTGGACCAAAAAGTATAAAATCGCTTGGGGCTAAGTCGTATCTGTAATGTGTATGTTCTAGAGGTTGCTACCCTAGTTGGTCAATTATCCCCTGGGTTAATCGGGTCGTATGTGGTCTGGCATGGTCATGATGAAACAGTACTCCTCTAGCCAACAGGCATGGATGTGTTCTTCTAATTGTACCCACAAGCATCACCAAACTTCATAGTGTGACACAGCATTCACATTGTCACCTTTCTTCTGAAAATTGATTAGCAGTACTTCGTGAGAATCCCCAAAAACACTATGCATAACCTTCCTTGCTGACAGACGGTTAAAAAAGGATAGTCACGTTGCAATGAAGCCCGATTTGATTCTGGTTGGTAGTGATGTACACGTGATTCGTATGGTTTAGCCGCCGCAAATGTGCTTTGGTCGCATTCTGAGCAGGACGATGAGGTCGGTGTTGATGAGCAATTTATAGCGTCCTTAAGACAGTTTGGTGGAGCCGCGTATCGCAGTGGTTAGCGCGCTGGCTTCGCATCTGAGTGGTACTGGGTTCATTCCCCAGTTGAGGCGGTAATGTTTTTTTCAGACCGCAATGGCTCCCGGGTCGACCCAGCCTTAAATGGGTACCGGTTCAGTCCGGGAAGTGAAAGCGGCGAGGGAGAGGAGATGGCTACCGCCCTCATATAGCCGAGCCTTTGAAATGTGAGATCGCTAACACCTCACACCCCTACGGCAGTAATGCTATGGGATACTTTACTTTAAGACAGTTTATCGATCCAGTTACGCGATAAACATTTCTAACCGTCAACAAGAAGCATTTCTTTGTTAATATCCTTTGCAGAAATGTCTTTTGCCTAAACAAAACGCACAGCAGCGCGCTGTTCTTTGTACATCTGTGAGCACGGACGCCATTGTGTATGTTAGCTGCACGCGTGCATGCGACACTTAGCGTCTGCTACTTACAGTGGTCACAAATATGGATGTTGCTGGCACCTAACGATACATTTATAAACTACTGACTACATTTTTCAGCTATCCCATATCAGTTTATGACCTACTTACTCAACTACCCTCTTATTTGATTGTTCGAAAAAGCGCAGAAGCGCTCCAGGGGATTACAATTTATTCAGTGCAGTGAAGTTCTCAACACTTTAATACCTGCATTTGGACTACTATCACTCTTGATGTGTTGTTTGGTGGCAAGTTGTCAAACTCAGTATTGTTATATTTGCTCCACCAGTTCCATTCATATTGTATCAGCTATTATATCATACGGGACGTGTTCAAATGAAACCGGACCTAACTGCAACAAGTGAACATACCTACGAAGCGCATGATGACGTCACTTCTGGTGTAAACAGCACATACCAACCGACAAGTTAAACATCTTTGTCCAGCTCTTCGCTGTTGCCTTCGATACACTTTTGTCCCCATACACTGCCTGCATTCTGCGATGAATGTGAACTGGTTGATATCCTTCACCTGTTAGAAACCGAATCACCGCTCGCTGATCAATTCTGGACGGATTCCGTATCACACCCGCCATGTTTTCAACAGTCTGCTGAAGAAGCTATGTCGGAGGATAAAGAAAATGTGCAAACTTGGCGGTTGGTATGTGCTGTTTACATCATAAGTGACGTCATTATGCGCATCGTACGCATGTTCACTTGTTGCAGTTAGGTCCGGTTTCATTTGAACACGCCTCGTATATTAAAAAAACACAATTTTTACTGTTCTCCTTAAAACTCAGTTGTGCATCCCAAGGGACAATGGCGTCAGTGCCAGGATAAAGAACATTTACCATGAACAATCGTCTGTCTGACACTGATTTTAGCATCATCGCACGCACTCTCTCGTCAAGAGCTACTTGAGTAAACTGGCAAGACGTGTTAGTTGAGACAAATGGAGGTAGCACGGGATGTAGATTTCTTTTTGTTGGGTTTACTCACGGACTTACTAGACCTGGACAGATGGCGAATTGTGTAGGAATTTCAATATGTTTTCATTTTGGTTGAATTTTGCACGGACAGCGGCTAACAACGTTTCGATTTAAAACTGTCAGTTTTTCTTTTACCTGCACAACATGTACACGGGGCCTCTGATTTTTGTCGTCCATTTCCAATAAGACTATAGGCACTAAGTCCCACCCGTTGAGTTCAGCTTACAATTTGCGGGGTTTCAACACCCAACCGTTTCGTGCTTTCGTTTGTTAGTTTCTTTTGTTCGTTTGTTAGTTTCTTTTGTTCGTTTGTTTCTACATAGGCGAGCGCCTTACCTCTCAGCTATATCAACCCCCTATTCGCTGCCGAAGATGGATGTGTCGGACCGAAAGGTGCAAATATCGCAAGTCAAGCTGTAAACTAGCGACACAACGCATTCAGTTCTCCGGACTACATCCTGCTACTTACAAAGCCCTGTTCAAGGCTTGGTAGCGGGAGATTGAGAACGAACGCAGAAGAAGAACCCCCTATTGTATTGTCACTAGGGGGATATGGCAAAAGAGTAGCCTAATACCGAACGAAATGGAGGCAGTGTGTTGCTGCCATGAACGACGTCACTAGCGTTATGGTCACCGACTTCTTTGTCCCTTATCAGCCGAGTATCCAAAGTTCAGATTCTCATTTCGGATACAGTACCACAAAGCATTGAAATTCAAGACCAAACGATGGAAGTCAAAGGATTCACCTATCTCGGCAGCATAATCTCATCTGATGGACGCAGCGGTCCTGACTTGGCAAGGCAGATCGGACTAGCGCCTGCTATGCACGTTCTCTTACGTGTATGGGGTAACGGCAAGGTCTCCCTTAGAACAAAACTCATTTACCAGCCATGCGTGGTTCCAGTCCTCTTTTATATCCGCAACGTAGAGGTCACTGCTAAAACATGTCCACTCAATCTCATAAATTCTGAACCGGCGTCGAATTTCCATGTTCGATCATTTCATACGGCTAGACCAAGAATCTCATTGTTCGGTCATTTCATACGGCTGGACCAGGAGTCTCATTGTTTGGTCATTTCATACGACTGCACCAAGAATCTCATTGTTCGGTCATTTCATACGACTGCACCAAGAATATCATTGTTCGGTCATTTCATACGGCTGGACCAAGAATCTCATTGTTCTGTCATTTCATACGGCTGGACCAAGAATCTCATTGTTCGGTCATTTCATACGGCTGGACCAAGAATCTCATTGTTCGGTCATTTCATACGGCTGGACCAAGAATCTCATTGTTCGATCATTTTATACGGCTGGACCAAGAATCTCATTGTTCGGTCATTTCATACGGCTGGACCAAGAATCTCATTGTTCGGTCATTTCATACTGCTGGACCAAGAATCTCATTGTTCGATCATTTCATACGGCTGGACCAAGAATCTCATTGTTCGGTCATTTCATACGGCTGGACCAGGAATCTCATTGTTTGGTCATTTCATACGGCTGGACCAAGAATCTCATTGTTCGGTCATTTCATACTGCTGGACCAAGAATCTCATTGTTCGATCATTTCATACGGCTGGACCAAGAATCTCATTGTTCTGTCATTTCATACGGCTGGACCAGGAATCTCATTGTTTCGTCATTTCATACGGCTGGACCAAGAATCTCATTGTTCGGTCATTTCATACGGCTGGACCAGGAATCTCATTGTTCGGTCATTTCATACGGCTGGACCAGGAATCTCATTGTTCGGTCATTTCATACGGCTGGACCAGGAATCTCATTGTTCGGTCATTTCATACGGCTGGACCAGGAATCTCTGGGCCACATGATACTTCACCAATCGTTCCTCAGTGTAAAAGGACTTTCCCCCCCCCCCCCCTTTTCCGACAGGCTGAAGAGACCGTCTCTGCATAGTATGGCTTCGACAGATAGCAGCCTTGTCCTTCGCACTGGACAAGACATGGAACTGTGCCGCAGTGACCGATCGAGGAAAAGGGCATTAGACGCATAAGTCATAAAAGTGACCAAAAACTGACTTCATATGAGCACATATGTTAGCAACAGCCGAATCCAATTTGATATCACTTTGGTTTCCCGTAAAAAAATTATCTTAGTCTTTGTCGACCTGTACTTCTACAAGGGCAGATGCTTTTGTTCTGGTCTCAGCTCTGGCGGGAGCTGGAAGCTGGATGTAGCGGGGGGGGGGGGGGGGGGGGGACTTCCTGCTTAGCTGGCTAAGTTGGGGCAACTGCTGCGCCGGGTGCTTAACCGATGTGCGAGTCCATCTTAATAGACTCAAACACTTGAGCAAGGTAGGCACGCAACCTGTTCGGCGCCAACTATGCTGCTCTTAACAAACCACCTAACCAGGCCGGTGTTATGCCATGTCACACAGTAAAATAATAAATGCTGCAATATTTCTCATTTTACAATTTGATTTTTTAAACAAAGCTCGCCTACGTGCGGCCCTCTGAATGGTGTGAGGTTGAGACTGCATTGGAGCGAGGATAGATAAGATGCCACCATTTGACGATTGTTGCGTGTGGTAGTAGTTGTATTACATAGCAGGCAAATAAACACACGCCTGTCGTAGGGCCATTTGTCTATCTCAACACTAACAGCTTCCTTGTTGGACTTGTCCACTCGATCCGGTCTTAGATAATATTATCTGATTTTTCATGGAGTCTCTGATGCTTCGGTCCCTCCTCTCCTCTCCCTTTCTCCTCTTTCATCCTCACTGTCTCTTCTCACACTGTCTTTTACTGTCCGTCTTCCTGACAATTACACTCTCCCGTTCTCCTCTCTGTCTTACCTCCACTCTCTTCAATACCCCCTTTTCTTCATGCTCTCTCCTCTCATTCTATCTCTCTTATCATTCTCTCTCCTCTCATTCTCTCTCTCTTCTCCTTCTCTATAACTTCATTCTCTCTCTCCCTCTCCTATCTGTCTCAATATCTTTTATCTCTCTCTCTCTCTCTCTCTCTCTCTCTCTCTCTCTCTCTCTCTGTGTCTCTTGATGTCTGTTATGCCGACTTAGAAACAGCTCTAAAAAAATATAATTCACAAACTTTATATTTGAACAATAGTAAATAAGCAGAATCTAATTTCTTGATATTTGACCACAACAACAATTACAACAACAAAGAAACCGCCATGCCGTTTATGAAACAATAATCTTAATGTCGCATACGTTTTCCTGTTGACAGAAGATAAATCACTCTAGACCGGATTATAGTGTAGGATGGCGCCAAGGTAGCGCAGTGGTTAGGGCACTGGCTTCCCAGCTGAGCGGTCGGGGCTCGGTCTTCAGTTGGTGTAGGATTTGTCCCCATTGTAGAACGTCATCCGAGGTCCACCCAGCCTAAAAAATTGGGTACCAGAATAATCCGGAAAAGCAACGGCGACCGGTGTAATGAAGACCACATTCCCCCGAATGTGTCGTTAGTCAAGACAAAAATGGGCCCAACAACATTTCACCAATATGCCACATAGACCTGAATTTGGGATCTTTACTGTAATAGTGTATGATGGGCCGCCATTATACCAGCTTCCCTGTTACTGTATACTATCTATATTATACCTGTCTGATTGCTTATTGTATTTATGCCTGCCCGTATTACTTTCTTGTATTTCTTGTTCCATTATTTTTTCTGTTATTCCGCCAGATGCGCATTCTCTGTATCTCTGTTTTTGTTTTCCATCTTGTTTTTGTTTTTTTAAAGGGACATTCAAAATGTATTATATAAATAGGAGACAATAACTTTTGACCAACGGAAGACACTCAGAATGTAATCATGTGAATATTGTTCATAGTTGGGATTCGTGTGATCAAACTCTTGATGTGATACTACTTGTGTTTGCTATTAATCACAGACAGACAGTTAATTTTTCTATGCATCGCGACTTTCTTTCTGCTCCCTCCCTCTCTCTCTCTCTGCCTCTCTCTCACTCCGCCCCTCCCCTTTCCCCAATACAACTGAAACAGATTCATGTGACATTTAATGTTGTGTACTTACATAATTGACTTACATAATTGACAATCAAGCGTGGGAAGGTGTTGGATGGTTTCATAGAGTTCATTTCTAATCTAACAGTTGCGGTCTGGAGTCGACTATATCGTCCACGGACTGAAGGCATATTGGTCTTTATACTGCACGTTTCAATGTGCAGACATGGGTTGTATTACTCTATGAGTGTTTCTATAGCCTGTATCCAGGCTTCAGTAGAGAATTAGCTGGATCCTGGGATATGTACGACCGGATCTACACCATCTGAGACGTACAAGGATGCTGCATTGATATGTGATAGCTTTACTTGTCTAACATTCTGGAGATGTGGTTATAATTGCAATAATTATTTCATTTTAACCCGTCGTAAGGTTGTTTTTTTGTGTATTTATAGAGAAAAATAGCATTTGAACTAACTCCATTCTTGATTGCTCTAACCTCTAGTTTCTTCCTTTCATTTTCCCTCAGATTTGTTACATTTGATATTGGTAAAGTAGATCAGACTGTTGTTGATAATGTTGCTTTCTGAAATAAGCAACCTTACCAGTAGACGCCTTGATATTCCTACCTTTTTCCTATACTGGTATATCAAAGTGTCAGCATTAGCCCAAGAGTTTATCAATATGAAATAAACCTATCACTACGTTGCTAGAAATCTAACAGTTAATAAATGCATTGCACAACGGAGAATAAGGTTATAGGAATTTGGCATGCTGTGAGATTCTGCTCAACAATCGTCGGGGGCATGTAACTTTCAGAATAGAAATTACAAGGAAAAATATCAAAACGCAGGTAAGATGGTGCCGCACCATCTGCATAACACATACCGCATCAGAGACCGATAATTTAGCCTCACAAGCAGCTGTATGGTATCATATGGCGTGTTTGAAATACATGTGTTTAATGTTACCTGACTTCACGTATTATCATTGAATATGTCATATCAGAACCACTATTGAGGGACTTCCGTTTTGTATAGCACATATTCTCTCTCCTTCTCTCTCTCCCTCCCTCCCTCTCTTTCTCTCTTTCTTCTTTGTACGGGCTCTTATTATAAGTGGCGACTCTGATTTACGTTTAGGGCGTTTACTGTTTGACAGTGGCATCCAACGCGTCTCGGTTTCCCCCATCATTTTCACACCTCAAAGTCCTTTTAAACATCGTGTGTATTGTGGATACACATATATTTCCGGATCGTGTTTTGTCTTTTACTAACAGCTGACCGTAAATTCTCCCAGTCGGATATGCCATGCGTTTCCACAATGTGCGGCGAACTTTCAACTCCATTCACACAATAGGTATAAACAGGTTTGAAAATAACTGCGTTTGACAGCTCTGTGCACGTAATGCATGTTCTCGCTTAGCGACAGATTAGATTCGCGGCTTTCGCTTTTGTTAATTTGTGTGCTCATACCATGGCCTACTTTAGATAGGCCGTCTGACTCACCGGGAAAACCCATTGAAACGTCACATTTCACCGCCGACTAAATATCGGAACTCATATTGTGCCAATGTTTATAATCAATGCATGCTCCACACAGATAAATAAAACAAATTCACGGTACAAAACACAACAAATCACTGTTGAGAGGGATCCTGTCACAGAATCCTGCTCTGAAACCAACTGCGTATCCATCTATTTCCCGAACAATTTATTGTAGGTGCACTAGTAGTTGACACCTGCAAGTTCTGTTATTTAGTCAACCGTGGAATGTGACGTTTCAAAGGGATTTCTCCGTGAGTCAGAAGTCCTGTATTTACAGTAGGCTGTGGCTCACACATACAACTTTAAGCACGAAGCTCACATAAATATGTGGGTTTTTTTTTCTTCAGGCTTAGGTATAGAAGGTGATGGCTTAACCAAAACGAGCCCACGCCCCCTATGACATCCATTGTCAAACGTGTTATGATGGAAAACCCCTTGAAATAATGTTCAGGGCTCGGGGAACCTATGCATAATAATTATCATAACTTCAGTTCAAGGTGGGATACGTTATTCAGTAACACTTCTGTTATTTTATTCATTCGATATCTCTCTCGGGATTCTTGGAGACCTGCCCCGGAGTCCCAGGCATAAACTTCTGTTCTGTATGACTGAACGCCTGCTCAGTGTGGTTGAACGTCTGCTCTGTGTGGTTGAACGTCTGCTCTGTATGGTTAAACGTTACATATCTATGCGCATGTACATTCGAGTGATTTATTTGATGCTGACTTCAGTCTACTTATCTGATCGCTGACTTCTGATTCTGTAGACTCACAATAATATTACACAGGTGTTACTTCTACTTGCAGGTCATACTATGATCAGTCGTACATTTCTAGACTCACAATACTATTACACAGGTGTTACTTCTACTTGCAGGTCATACTATGATCAGTCGTACAGTTCTAGACTCACAATAATATTACACAGGTGTTACTTCTACTTGCAGGTCATACTATGATCAGTCGTACAGTTCTAGACTCAAAATAATATTACACAGGTGTTGCTTCTACTTGCAGGTCATACTATGATTAGTTGTACATTTCTAGACTCACAACAATATTACACAGGTGTTGCTTCTACTTGCAGGTCATACTATGATCAGTTGTACATTTCTAGACTCACAACAATATTACACAGGTGTTGCTTCTACTTGCAGGTCTACTATGATCAGTCGTACATTTCTAGACTCACAACAATATTACACAGGTGTTGCTTCTACTTGCAGGTCATACTATGATCAGTCGTACATTTTTAGACTCACAACAATATTACACAGGTATTGCTTCTACTTGCAGGTCATACTATGATCATTTGTACATTTCTAGAGTCACAAAAATATTACACAGGTGTTGCTTCTACGTGCAGGTCATACTATGATCAGTTGTACATTTCTAGACTCACAACAATATTACACAGGTGTTGCTTCTACTTGCAGGTCATACTATGATCATTTGTACATTTCTAGACTCACAACAATATTACACAGGTGTTGCTTCTACTTGCAGGTCATACTATGATCAGTCGTACATTTCTAGACTCACAATAATATTACACAGGTGTTACTTCTACTTGCAGGTCATACTATGATCAGTCGTACATTTCTAGACTCACAATAATATTACACAGGTGTTGCTTCTACTTGCAGGTCATACTATGATCAGTCGTACAGTTCTAGACTCACAATAATATTACACAGGTGTTACTTCTACTTGCAGGTCATACTATGATCAGTCGTACAGTTCTAGACTCACAACAATATTACACAGGTGTTGCTTATACTTGCAGGTCATACTATGATCAGTCGTACATTTCTAGACTCACAACAATATTACACAGGTGTTGCTTCTACTTGCAGGTCATACTATGATCAGTCGTACATTTCTAGACTCACAATAATATTACACAGGTGTTACTTCTACTTGCAGGTCATACTATGATCAGTCGTACAGTTCTAGACTCACAACAATATTACACAGGTGTTGCTTATACTTGCAGGTCATACTATGATCAGTCGTACATTTCTAGACTCACAACAATATTACACAGGCGTTGCTTCTACTTGCAGGTAAATAACAACGGCGTCATCTCATTCTTTGACGAGCTTAGAGGTTACAGACCTGTAGACTTTCCACTGAAGGATCTCACGCCTATAATAGCGCCCTACTGGGCTGATGTAGACATATCTAAGTCAAACGGCACGGTTTGGTGCAGAGAATCTAGGGATGCACATCTATTATCCAAGGTTGGTGTGTGCTATGTGTACTATATTTTTTACTGTTTATCACATTTAAAGATGCTATATACAAGTCAACATTGGTGAGGAACAACCTTAGTGATCACTTAAATGAACTTCTCTTTGCTGATGACCAAGCACTAATAGTAACCCCAGAAAAACAACCAAAGGAACATATCAGCAATCTTAATGAGGTATGTTCCGATTACAGTATGAAAATTAACATAGATAAAAGCAAAGTTATGACAACTGCAAGAAAAGAAATAAAAACAACAATATTCATGACAATTGCTAGAAAATGAATAAAAACAACAAAATCCATGCAAAACCCAACAAGTAAGACAGGTAACAAATTTCATGTACGTAGGTAACATAATCTTAGCAGAAGGAAAAGGCGACACAGAAATCCAAAACATATGTAATAAAGCAATTCAAATTATTGAACAAGTGTCTCCGATATTACTGTGTGATCACATGACAATGGATACAAAAAAGAATGATATACAACACGATATTCCTACCCACATTAAACTATCAGTGCCACAATTGGACATTAACAGACAAAGATAAAAGAAAAATCGTAACAACAGAGATGAAATACCTGCGCAGAATGCTTGGAATAACAAGAATGTATAGAATCAGAAATGAGACAAGTAGGTACATGACCAGTGCCAGACCTCATCAAGCAACAAGAAACCAAATGGTTCGACCACGTGACACGTCAAACACCAAATAGTATCTCTCAGAAAGCAATGCTATACAGATACAATGGATACAAAGCCAGGGGTCAACCACGCACAAGATGAGTTACAGAAATAACAGAAGCAGGTACACGTTTCCCGTGTACGAAGCACATATTAGGGCCCACTCAAAGAACCTCTTCATCACCTGATGCTGAAAGACACAAGCAAGACAAAAAGAGAAAAGAAAGAAAAAGTGTGTGATTTAAAGTGGTCAAGACCAGTCTGTCCGATGTTAAGTTTTTATGCTGGACAAGAAGGCTGGATTTGCATTTAAACAGTCAGCTTGCTGCTCGAGATGAAAAGTGTGTTTTTTTTCTTCAGACCTGACATAAGCAATGAGTGGTATGCAATGTATCGATCTAGTCTAATAGCTATTGCTACTGAATCGGGGCCGCTGCAAGTGTTTGTGTACATGTTTCCTGTGAGAGGGCTAGCTTCAAGAAGATCTGGGAAGAGGAGAGAGTGCCAACAGAATGGAAAGAAGGACATCTGATTAAACTGCCTAAGAAGGAAGACCTGGCAGATTGCTGCAATTATAGGAACACATTGCTGTCAGGGCCAGGCCAGATATTCAACAGAATGATCTTAGACAGATTAAAAACTGAAGTAGACAAAAAGTTCAGAGAGGAACAGGCAGGATATCGCCAGGGAAGATCATGCACAGGTCATATAGCTGCGCTACGCATCATAGAGAACAAAGCATTGAATGAAAATCATCCATATACGCACATTTTATAGACTATGAAAAGGCGTTTGAGAGTGTGGGTCGAAGTACTCTATGGCAACTGTTGACACACTATGGGATACCAGAGAAGTACACAACCCTCATCCAGAATATGAACAAACACACAGTTAGTAGAGTGGTACATGAAGGAGTACTGACTGACAACTTCGGGGTGCAAACAGGGGTGAGACAGGGATGCCTTTTCTGTTCTTAGTGGCTATAGATTTAATAATGAAACATCAGTCGAATGCAAAACAATTGGTATTCAGTGGACACTATTGTCACAATTGGAGGACCTGGACTACGCAGATGATCTGGTACTTTTGTCACACAGTCATAGTCAAATGCAAGAGAAACTTGATCTGGTGAAAGAACAATCGTCCAAATTGGGACTGAATGTCAACATGAATAAAACCAAGCTCCTTAAACTCAACACTAACAGCAAAGATCCAATCATGCTGGAGGGAGAACTGTTGGAAAAGTGGATACCTTTACCTATTTGGGCAGCACAATAGAAACATCAGGAGGTACAGATGCAGATGTAAGGATCATAATTGGAAAGGCACGAGGGGCATTCCTGACACTAAACAATATATGGAGAACCAGAGATATCAAGATTCACGCCAAAATTAGAATATTCAATGCCAGTGTCAAGTCGGTGTTGCTGTATGGAGCGGAGACATGGAGAACGACCAAGGCCATACAACAAAGACTCCAGTACTTCATTAACAGATGCCTACGAAGGATAATGGGCATAAAGTGGCAGGACATGGTGAGGAATGAAGACTTGTGGGAAATGAGACAATAACAGCCATTGGAACAAAAAATTAAGCAAAGAAAATGAGGTTGGATAGGACATACGTTGCGGAAGACACAGTTTAACATAGCTAGACAGGCTCTTACATGGAATCCTAATGGCAAAAGAGCGAGAGGTAGATCCACAAATACGTAGAGAAGAGAATGTGAGAAGTAGCTACAATTAAATAATTCCACCTGTAGAGAGGCAGAAAGAGCATCCCAGGACCGTGCACGATCGCGATATGTTGTCAATGACCTATGCACGAGAGGAGCGACGGGCTTTGATTAATTGATTGATGGACAATAAATTGAGTAGTCGTACTGGTTGACAGTCACAGGTCTTGTCTTTTTAACATCTTGGTCTGGATCTTAATGACCCGGTCCACCGCGAAGCTGCTGGTCCCAACTTCGTCTCCGGCACTTACAAGTGCATGGTAAGTGGTCCTATAGAGGCATCTCGGATGTTGCAGCTTACAGCAAGGGTTTCTGACCAACGCCATTGGAGGTCTTCCCCACGGTTTCTTGTTTTACCTCGGTGGTACCAGACTGCTGTCGCTGTGGTCAATCGACAATCTTTTCATCGCAACATGTGACCTGCCCATCTATGTTTTGCCTTGTCTGCATGGATTACCGCATCCTTCACGAGGGACAATCGTCTAATGTCAGAATTCTGGAGACCTTGCATACATTGGTTCCGGAGAGTGAGTGCGACCAAGCGTTTCTTAAGGATGGCCTGGGTAACTCAATTTGTTCTCTTCTGATTTTGTTAGTGTTCATGTCTCTGCACCGTAGCACATTGCAGGGAGTACAGTGGAATTGGAGAGGGAGACTCGTAGGTCGGCCATGACAGCCATACATGACCGTATTAATAGGCGAGAAGGCTGCCCAACCCGCGCTGCAACGCCTTATCACTTGAGGTTCCAGGTTATTCTACATATTGAGAAGACGTCCAAGATAAATGAACTCGTTGACATCCTCTAATCGTACCTCGCCAAGGAAGACTGGATCACAATTGGCGAAGCGATTGCGCAACACTTTGGTCTTTGAGACATTCATCTCCAGACCCGCTCTCTTGCCCTTTCCATCGAGTAGCTGCATCATTTGGTTGGCTTTTGCTGCGGACTCTGTGATGAGCACTATATCATCAACAAATCGATTAACATAGTGTGTATTTCTTTGACAAACTATCAGGTATACACACACTCCACCCCATCTTCTGAGAACCCCCCCACACACACCCCCACCCACCCCCAACAACATGCACGCACGCACGCACGCACCCACTCTTATATACACACACACCAACGAGGGTAAGTCAGTAAGTAGGTCACAAACCGATAGCTGACGATAGCTGAAAAATGTAGTAAGTTTCTAAAGTTGTCATTAGATGGCAACAACATTGAGCTTTGTGACTGCTTTATATAGCAAACGCTTGGTCTCGCATGCAAGTGCGCAGCTAAGATACAAAATACCGTCCGTGCTCACAAAGTGTAAAATCAAAGAACAGCGTGCTGTTGTGCGTTTTTTCTTAGTTTTTTTTTTGTTTGTTTGTAAAAAGAACTTTCTGCACAGGATGTTCATAAGAAATTGCTTCCTGTTTGCCGGTGAGAAGATTTTGTCGCATATAACGCTACGTAGCTGGGTCCATACATTTTCTTAACAGTTGCTGATGAGCCCGATCTGGTCGGCATATTCAGATTCCACCAACCGCATCTGTGCGGCGAGTGGGGGGGGGGGGGGGGGGGGAAATCATTCTAGATAACAGGCGAGTAACGATACACAGTATAGCAGCTGGTGTTCACATAGTGTACGCTACAGTATAATGCATGATCCCACCTTGACGAGATACGTATCGCCAATGACGAAAAGGTTGACGTGAAGTGCAAAGGTGGCTGAGACAACAGTCCAACAGGTTCTTTACTACATGTTTTGGTGCAAGGATAAAGCTATGGGAAAAGTGTATCAATGTTGGTGGAAATTATGTTGAGAAATAAGAGATAATGTAAGTGCAATAACAAATTATTTTCAAGCTCGGATCTCGTTTAGTTTTTAATAAATTGTAATTTGCGACCTATTCACTGACTTGCTCTTGTGTGTGGTAGCGTACGTACGTGTGTATATATATGATGATGATGTTCGGCCATCACAAGTGATGAAGACCACTTTCTTTGTTCAGCCGTGTGCACAGTCGGCTCTCTAGCTGTGTCCATGATGTTCGTCCATCACAAGTGATGAAGACCACTTTCTTTGTTCAGCCGTGTGGACAGTCGGCTCTCTAGCTGTGTCCATGATGTTCGGCCATCACAAGTGATGAAGACCACTTTCTTTGTTCAGCCGTGTGGACAGTCGGCTCTCTTGCTGTGTCCATGATGTTCGGCCATCACAAGTGATGAAGACCACTTTCTTTGTTCAGCTGTGTGGACAGTCGGCTCTCTCGCTGTGTCCATGATGTTCGGCCATCACAAGTGATGAAGACCACTTTCTTTGTTCAGCCGTGTGGACAGTCGGCTCTCTTGCTGTGTCCATGATGTTCGTCCACCACAAGTGATGAAGACCACTTTCTTTGTTCAGCCGTGTGGACCGTTGGCTCTCTTGCTGTGTCCGCTGAAATGGGTGACCTGTTCGGTGATTTAGATTAAACTGAAGAAGAACTGCGCCTTTTGTCAACCTCACTCTCTGGTCCTGAGCTACACACACACCACGCGCACGCACGCACACCACACACACACACACACACACACACACCACACAAACACACATATATATATATATATATATACACGCACGCATATACAACCATATATATAAGAATGCTTCCATACACACGTGTGTGTGAGTATGTGTGAGTATGTGTGTGTAAGGATAGGGGGTTATGTATGGAGTATAACTGCAGTACCTAAAATATGATTCGTTGAAGTGATGAGAGCACATGTGTTGCTTTGTCTTGATTTACATTCAAACCAGCTCGGTTTATTTTCACTATCAGCTCCATTCTTTGATGTTTTCTCTCCTTTTTGTAATACATTAAAAGACACACCTTTTCTTCATTTAGAATTAACCGTACTACTCAGTTCCGGATTTAGACTTGTTGAGGCTATGAGCTATATAAAGCTCAGTAACCCCCCTTGTTAACAATTTACACCAGAATTGAATGCCAACATAGTGGAACAAATGTCTGTATTATATAGTCAGCACACATAACATTTTTAAAGCGCCCAACAAGTTCTAAAATGATTTGAGATCCTTGTGGATTGTGAGGTCTAAGATGTAGTTTATTTAGCTAAGGACTTCTTCTGCGTTCGTTCTTAATCTCCCGCTACAAAGCCCTGAACAATACTTTTCAAGTAGCAGGATGTAGTCCGGAGAACGAAATGCGTTGTGTCCGCACTGTGAATGGTCTAAAATTGCACATCTGCTAACCATTCTTAGTTATATATATATTGACCACAAATGTCGGATTTTTGTTTATGTGTAATTATCGGCAAAATAGCTAAAGAGGCAAGCAAACTAGACATACAGAGACCCTAGTAACCTGAAAGTGCTAAAATTTGCGAGTTCAATTCCTAAATTTAATATAAAAATTGGTGACTGTTATTTATTTAGTAATACATAATTGTTTGTTGTAGAATGTAGTCTTAACAAAAGTTCACTGCTTCGCTGGTGGTGAGCTCAAACAAATGAATAGTCAAATTACGGGGCACACATACCCACAAATATCAAACAATATTCACAAAGAGCATCTATATGACTTCTGACAGCCCCTTTGGATGCACTGTGATGCTGCTTCAAAGATTGCTTTGTAACCTCTTCGTTGAGCATTTCAACATTGTTTGTTGTGATTATAAGGATGCGGTCTGATGTTTCTTGAAATATGTCGCTTGAGAAATAAGTTTGAGCTTGCCAAAGTTTGTTTTTTACAGCCACAGGGTCCATGTGGCTCTTCTGCAAGAAACTCAACACAATGATATAGAACTGAACTTGACAGGAAAACCCATTGCTCTTCTGCAAGAAACTCTACACAATGACATAGAACTGAACTTGACAGGAAAACCCATTGCTCTTCTGCAAGAAACTCTACACAAGGACATAGAACTGAACTTGACAGGAAAACCCATTGCTCTTCTGCAAGAAACTCTACACAATGACATAGAACTGAACTTGACAGGAAAACCCATTGGTTGACAGCTATTATTAGTTTGTTGCAAATATGAAATCAAGTACTAACCAGCTTTACTTGCGTCATTTAGTCCTGTGTAAATGACACCCTCCGACATTCAAAATGACACCTTCCAACATTCAAAAGCACACAAAGTTTTTCACGTTTTTATTCGATCCAGTGCAACTTTCTGCTGAAGACTAACGTTCCTAGCATTATCCTCAAGGGGCAAAGCTTTGAAATGTGTTTTAGGTTGAAAAACTATTCTTCTAAGTTTATGTTCTATGATATGAGAACAGAACCAGTTTTCAAGGTACAGTTGTCGTTTTAGTTCATTCATGTTTGAAATGGTTGGTATAGAAATCTGTGCAATTAATGCTACATGGAAAAGATTGTGTGGTCATTTAAAAGTAATAGACTGCCTGTTGTAGAGAGGCAAATATACTATAAGTGAATGTATAAGACGGTACGGGACACACATCTATTTGTGTATTGTAATACAACATTGTCTTGATGAATGCTTGCAATGTGAATGCATAATTGTTTAGTTGTTCTTACCCTGTATCGAACAACAGGCAACAAATGAGATCAGGGTTTTCCCAGCATACAGAAACTTCCAGGCTCACTGGGTGTTTGTTGCAACGTGGGATGAAGTCGGATTCTTTGGGGCTGATCAACAAGGTTTGAATAAGGTAGGGGGCAGTATGACTAGTAACAGACATTATCGTTTGGCTGTGTACACATTTATTTTTGTGTATATATATGTACACTATAGTTTGGCTGTGTACACATTTATGTTTGTGTGTATGTATGTACACTATCGTTTGGCTGTGTACACATTAATGTTTGTGTGTATGTATGTACACTATCTTTTGGCTGTGTACACATTTATGTTTGTTTGTATGTATGTACACAATCATTTGGCTGTGTACACATTTATGTTTGTGTTTATGTATGTATAGTGAAGTGCACTTAATCTTGTAAATGTTATTTTTTGTGAGCTAGTTTTTGGAGCTGGCTTTTGTCAGATGTGCTATTGTTGTGGAGGCCAATCGTACTGACTTCATTTAGCTGTTCATGACATATCTTTGTGCCAGGTTCCAGTGGCTCTTCTTACAACACTTGGCATACTTGAAAAAGTGAACCGGGGTCCTCCTGGCTGTAGTACAATATGAGACACATCAGTAAGCTCACTACTTTGGAGATTATAGTGTCGATTCCCACTACAGTAGCAGACTGCTGTGAGACAGCATATCACGAAAATGCATATGTGCAGAGGATGATAAATTTGGGAGTGACTAGGGGAGAAAGTGTGTTCTGGTTGGAAAGATCCGAAGAACATAAAATCAACACCTGACTGTGAGTATATATATGGTTGGCTGGCTGCTTGGACGGAGAACGGAGCACTTATGGGAATGAGGAAGGCACATTTATAATAAATGGCATGATAAAACAGCTCTTGACTATAGTGGGGAGATTAACCATAGAAAGACAAAATTAATGACCAACAACGCCGACGGCTTCAACATTAGGAGCTTGAAGTGGTTGACCGTTTTAAATATCTGGGTTCGATTGTCAGTGATGAAGGATCAAAATGTGAGGTGTTGGCCAGAATAGCACGGCTTAACAAAATCTGGCAAGATAAACGGTTAGCACTATGCACGAAAATCAGATTAATGCGTTCACTGGTCTTGTCAATATTCCTCTATGCTTGTGAGACATGGACAGTTACAGCTGACCTTCAACGAAGCATACAAGCCTTGGAGATGAGAAGTTTCCGAAGACTTTTAAACGTCACGTACAAAGATCGAGTTACAAATGAAGAAATACGAGATAGCATTACAACAGCAATAAGGCCTTTTGAAGACCTCTTGGCAACTGTCAAAAGAAGGAAACTCGCTTGGTAAGGTCACATATCGAGATCAAATGGTCTTGCAAATACAATACTCCACGGAAAGGTGCATGGCAGGCGACGAAGAGGCCGTCCCAAAAAGAGAAGAGAGGACAACATAAAAGAATGAACCAATCTCTGACCATAAGAGTCACAGGCAACAGCCGCTGACAGAGAAGGGTGGCGTGGTGTTGTGAGGATGTCTTCGTGTGTGCCCCAACGACCTCACCAGTTACAGGATGACCTGACCTGATATGGTCTCATCTTCTAGTACCTCACTGCATATGTCTTTGTCCTTTCCTTACAGGCTTTGATGATATTACATATAAGAAGTATGGCAAGATAGACACAGCAGGTCAATCCTCTATTTGTCTGGACACTGGATTGCAAGTATACAAAATCCCTCTACACCACTACAGGGGTAGAAGAGGAGTGCAGTTAAGTGATGAAAAGATAGGACAATAGAATATAGCCCTGTCCAACGCCATGGTGGTCCTGTAACCCTCTGACATATGTTTACTGGCCTTTTCTGCAGGATGATTAGAAGCTCTGTGGGACACAGAGCAAGCATGATTGAACATTTTTCTTGCCAAGCATTCCCAAAGCTCTCATACAGAAGATGTATGAAGATACAGTTAGAAGAGTAGTACACGAAGAAGCACTGGATGGCAGCTTCAGGGTGTAAACAGGTGTGAAACAAGTTGCTTGCTTTCGCCATTCCAATTCTTGTCGGCTGTAGACTGGATAATGAAGACATCAATCGAGGGAAAAAGAACTGGTATTCAGTGGACACTATTATCACAATTAAAGGACCTGAACTACACAGATGATCTTGTACTTTTGTCACACAGTCATAGCCAAATGCAAGAGAAACTTGATAGGGTGAAAGAAAAATCAGCCAAATTCAGACCCAAATTTTGGGTCTATCAATTCTTTTCTATTTTTTTTTCCAAACTCTATTTAGGATTTCTGTTTTGCCATTAGCACGTTGTTATTGGCTTTTGTACAGAGATTTACATATTCTTTGTATTTCTCTGCTTTTCTTGTCTGATTCCACATACAAGTAATGCCTCCATACTTTTCTCTTTTTGCCTATTGTAATTTTGAATTCTTCTTTCCACCATGGTATTTTTTTTCAATGCTTCCCTGTTCTGACTTCATCACAACCCTCACCTTTGCTGCAGCTACATTGGAGATGTCATTAAATTTTAACCAGACGTTTTCCAGATCCTGTCTTGATACCTGGCCCCAACTATTGACTCTCTTAGCCTATATTCGTGAGTAATGTACAATGTTGACATTGACCAATTTTTATGATTGTTCTCTTTATTGTCATGAGGTAGAGGTTGCAATGAAATCTCCGGTTCTCTAAAAACTATTAGCATCCCTGACAGCCCGATCTGTTGTGGTCTGTGGCTGCTTATTCAATATTATCAGTTAACCTCAAAATTAGGAGGCCATTCACCAATCCAGACGCTGTGCTGTCACACTCAGTAGAGGTATTGGTTCCTCCCCAAGGGCAAATTAATGACAGAGTACTAAATTTGCAAACCCATCGTTTCCATTGATTTATTATTTTGACCATCCACCTTCAGTTTTAGTGACTATCTTGGACGCAAGAAGAAAACGAGAAACATAATTACACTCACTTCCAGTTGGATTAATATAGCTGTCGTCGACCTTTCTAGAAACGAATATGTAAAATTATTTCATCGCCAGACCAGTGAAACGGACACATATTTTTAATAAGAATCCTAAGTTTGAGATTTTTTCAAGATGGTGACCTGCTGGCATATCAAGGGCATGCATGTTCAGAGTTCATCCTATGACAATGCTAAGTGCTTTTCAGCGCTGCTGAAGTGTTTGGCTCTCAATATTAATTATTTTTTTAATGATCAGTATGATCTGCTATAATCAAAAGGATTTAGTCTGTTGTATAAAGAACATTTATTTGTCAAAACCTTATAGACCAACAATTTAAGCAACATTACCAATTGTAACCTTGTCAAAACTGGTGTCAAATCTATTACAAGACTGTGTGCATTTGGTAAAATGAAGGTAATACAATGAGTAATTCAAGCCAGCAATAGTGTTAATCAGCTGGTAAATTGGACATGATCATGTCAACTATATTAAGAAAGGCATGGCCAGGCAGGCCCTGCTTATTATGACAGAGATAAATCTCTGCAAGTTTAAAGATGAACAAGTTTCATGTTTCAAGAAATTGCTTGCTGAAAGAAGGATATCTGCCTGGTAAAACAATGCATGATGTTGTTAAGAAGAGAAAAGGATTCATTATCTGATAGAACCAGCATTTGAGCAAGAGAGCCAACTATATGAACCACCTAACCAGATTTGCAGTACAATATAATCTCCATAGTGGTCGGCAACCTTCGTGTGTACAGAGACCAGAGGTCATATCAGTGACAGCTCTTAAGGCCTCATTCATCTACAGCTAATCAACTTAATGAAGCTAGCAATAATGAAACAAAATCAACTATTCATCATCTTAATTTTGTTTAAATAACATTGATGTTGTTAGGGCATCAATAACACAAATTTCTGTTAGATGTTATACTGTGTTTTGCGTGAAAATCTCTAATATTAAGCGACAGGCTGGATGAGGTCAAATTAGACCTGAAATGCACACCTGAACTATTGTTTTTGAAGATTGCAGGCCAGATACTTTTGATTGATAAGCCGGATCTAGTCTGGGTGCCAAAGGTTGCCAAGCTCTGCTACATAGTAATTGAGGTTAACAATAAATTCTGCATTTGTATTGTAAATAATGTCTAGTTCTAAAACTGAGAGCCATTTCAATATTGTTACACGTGTAGACAGTACAGGGAGGCAACTCACACTCCTACAGATGAATTAGTTCCTGACCTAAGATGGTTGTAAGTCAAGCATTTGTGGAAGGCTGGTGCCCCAAGCACTTGCTTCTTTATTGTTTCGCTGAATGGTGTTCTCAAACCAGTTATAAATCAATATCGCTGCTCCTCTCTGTGCATAAGCCATTGACAACATCTTACCATCATGCACAGTCCTGGGCTGCTCTTTCTTCCTCTCTCCAGGTGTAATTATTTAATCTTAGTTCCTTCCCACGTTCTCTTCTCCATGTATTTGTGGATCTACCTCTCTCTTTCTTCTCTTGAGGATTCCATCTAAGAACCTGTCTGGCTATGTTGGACTACCTTCCACAGCATATGTCCTATCCAGCCCCATTTTGTTAATTTAATTTGTTGTTGCAGTGAATATTGTTGACTCCTTTCCATAAGTCTTCATTTCTCACCTTGTCCTGCCACTTTATGCCCATTATCCTTCATAGACATCTGTTAACGAAGGACTGGAGCCTTTGTTGTATGGCCTTGGTCGTTCTCCTTGTCTCTGCTCCATCAATCCATACAACAGCGCCGACTCAACACTATTGTTGAATAATTCAAACTTTGGTGTGAATCTTGATTTCTCTGGATCTCCATATGTTGTTTAGTGTCAGGAATGCCGTTCTTGCCATTACAATTCTGATCCTTACATCTGCATCCCTGATGTGTCTATTGTGCTGCCCAAATAGGTCAAGGTATTCATTTCTTCCAACTGCTCTCCCTCCAGCATGATTGGTTTTTGCTGACAGTTTTGAATTTAAGGAGCTTGGTTTTCTTCATGTTGATATTCAGTCCCAAATTGGCCATTATCATCTATAAGAAGATGTAATTTTTCTTTATAATTTAAAATGCCTGGCTTAGCTTGCACTATTAGTTTCCATCATCAAACCTTGACTATCCCACCTAATGGTGCCACTCACTTTGTGGACAACAGGATAAGATTTGGTGTGCCCAGTGTCTGAGACTCCATGTTCACATTGAGAGAATGAACACAGAACATGGTGTGCACCACAAAACAAATGGTTTGTGCAGTGAGTTAGGGAAATGAACTTTAAATAATGCTAATTGTTATTTCCATTTGCAGAAAAACACATTCCAAGCAGTTCTGTTGTTAGATACATCAGGAAGACTGTCATTTGTGATCCTGAATTATGCCAAACTTGAGTGGACAACAGGTTCCAATAGCATGGGAGACCCATTTACGGGCCTTGGCGGTAATCCCGCCCAGGTATGGCAGGTAGATACATCGTAAGACTTGGTTGTCTCCCTTTAACGTTTTTTTTTCCAGAGAAATTTGCATTTTAGTTTGACGTTTAATTTTGATATTTAAAAACCAAAATTGTTTTCAAAAAGTTCTTTTGTTGTTAATATTTTGATGAGTAATATTAAACGTGTTAGAAGTTTTTGGTTGCAGAATTTTAGTTCCTTTTTATTTATGTATCTTTTTAAAGCATTGCATGCTGATGTAGTAGCTAAGAAAGGGACTGTAGTAAACATCAGAAGATATCATAGTATGTTTATTCCCCCCCCCCCCTCCCCCACCCCCAATAAATAATGTGTGTGATCACATACAAGATGGAAAAGAAGGTTGTTCACTTGATTAGCACAGTATTTATTTATGCATTAAAACAACACCGGTTAGTAGATTTGCAGTTTTGATTTATGTTAACTGTATTCTAGAGCTCTGATAAGATAGTGTCCTTTTCTAGATGGATACTCACCTACACATTCCATCAGGGGATAATGTGGACATCTAGTAATGCTAACTACTGAGCATGGTAACAATCTGCATTGCATGGAGCTGAATATTTGCAATAGTAAGGAACTGTTCTCCCCTAGCATTGGTATAAAATCTCAAATGTGTTGCATCATCATTGCAAAATTGGTGAACAAATTGTTCCATAGTTTACTATACTCATTCTACCCTATCCCCTATATACAACTGACAGAATGAAGCAGATCTCTTCTGTCAGGACAGTTTTGTCTTTGTCATGTCATTTCCTATTTGTAGTACTTTTAGTATTGGTCCCATGTACCCTTTGGAGCATAACAGGAAATAATAAAGATTAGTCAAACTTGTGGTGTGGATCCCTGAACATCTGATTGGGACTACTAAACTCTACTACATCAGTTGTAAAAGGAGACTAAGTAGGGTTGTATACAACTCTTATCATGTCAAAACAAAAGGCTACAGAAGCCACCACTTTGAGAGTACATAAATGCTTTAGTGCAGGCTTTCGACAATGACATCAGCTGCAGTCACACCAACATGCTATTATTGGGGCAATAAAGAAAGGATGATAATGGGGTTGAATAGCTTGATAGTTGTTACTGACATTTGTACAAACATTATTTAGTATGTCTTCTACAATGAAACTTTCACAGTTACTGCTACAAATTGTACAAACATTGTGTAGTATACTGCTATGTCCTTTCCAGTCAATTCCAGTAATGATTACCTATATCTGAAGAAATCAGACAGTAATAACATGAAAAGTAAGAAGGAAGTGACATTTGTTTCATAGTTCTCCACAAACAACTGAATGACTGAAATATCAAAACATCACAATGACAGAATTTTATAAAATGATAAACACTTTGTCAAGTAGTTAGTTGCTTCTGCACTTGTACAGTGCAATATACTGAGAAATAACTCTTTTATCAATGTGATATAATATCTGAGCATACCTTTCTGTGAGATAATATAATAAGTATCGATGATTCGATCTGTTTATTCCACATACCTGGATTTTCTTTTGTGACGAGTTTTCATCTTATGTGGCATTTGACATGAAATCTCTCACAGAAACGGGACCAGATTTACACCTCAGTCAAGTTGGGTTCCTGAATTTCAGTTTAGGAAGACAAGGAAGCAAGAAGGGAACTCGTCACCCCATCTAAAAATAGCTAAGACTGCACAATGAAGTCTCTAACACTTCATTCCCAACAATAATAACTGCTGTTAGACTACCTTTATCCTAACCAACTTGTTAGTGAAGATCAGGTTATGAATGTAAACACCACTCTGGTAGTACACAGATTGTTAGTTGCAAGATTCTGCTGTGATTTAACCTTTAGACAGTTTCACCTACACTTAGAATTGTGCACCCTCCCTCATACTGCACTACTGTAGACAACCATATCACGCATGTAGTAGTAGACAGCCATTTCCCCATTATATCTCTGTGAACTACAATCTGTATCAGTCTAGAAGCAACAGAGATGACAGTAGGTCCAGCATGAGTTGGACACTTCAACTCAACTAATTTGATTTATTGTCATGAAAGACATGAACAAAGGATTTATTAAGTGTAGACACAGACTCATTGTGTGCAAAATATGCTTTCTAAATTATTTCATTTTTAAAAATTGAATTTCTTTTTAAATTAATTTTTTCAAAGTGTTTTTTGTGTGTTGCCTTTTAACATTTTGATCTAGTTTGTTATTGGAGACACCAATCTTATGCATGTCTGTCTACTTTATTTGTATACGTCTTCATATATAAATACGTCTTCATGTATAAATACGTCTTCATGTATAAATAAGTTTTTAATGTTTTAAATAATTAATAATATGTTCACTGTCCTCATGAAATATATAAATAAACATATAGTAGAGTTTTCTTAAATCAATGCTTGATAAATGTAGAATTACTTTTAGAGTGTGTCAGCCTTGCTAGCTACTTAATAGTTTCCCCATTTTAAACACTGTTGACTGTCTGCATCCTGTGACAGCCATGACTGGTAGTTAGTTACAACTGAAAACTTGGTGAAGGCATGAATGAAGGTCACAGTCCTTTTCTATCTGGCATTAAAGTCCATGGTGTGCATGAATATGATATATTTTTATTAACTCATTCACTTCTAAATATTTTGGACCTTTGGTCGCAATTTTTTTTTCTTATGTAAAACTCAAACACAGCATCACTTAGTTCTGATGTATTTTTGCCTTCATTAAAAGTTGAGTGAAAAAACACATTTTATATACCAAACTGTTCACAATTGAGGTCAGAATTTAATGGAATACATATATTTTACAAAGGGAGGCGAACAACCTTATGTTAGAGATGCTCAGTGATGAGGGAAAGAGAGCAAGGCTAGACATGAACATCTCTATTACCAAAGTCATATGCAACTGTTTTGCCCATAATGACCTAGTAATATTTTAATGTAGATGTCTACATAATGTAGATGGTGAGACCCCAATCTCTTTCATGTTGTCCAGTCATCTTCTTTTGTGTACTGATACACCTCTAGTGGGTCACCCACCTTGCTGTTCTGCTTCAGGAGCCATTGATCTTTACAATTCATCTACCTCCCTCAGCATCTCAGACTTCATGTGCTAGGGATGGCTATTCCCGTAAACCGTATACAAGCAGTTTTGTGCAGCCATATTCTGGGGTTGCCTCCATAGTTTTTTTATGTCTCCAGCCCAACTGCAATGTAGCAGTTGTTTGTTGACAAAAAAGCGCATAGTTTTTTTTAATAGTTAAAAATAGTCTGTTGTTCATAATTAAATCATTTTGAACTAACTATTTAATCTGTAAGTTATTGCACTTTTCATTGCAGATGATCTGTCCTTTTATCTTTCAGTGAAGTGCCTCTGGTTATAACAATGTGACTGTGTTTTCATATGATTCTAAATGATGCTATAACGTGCCTCAGACTTCCTCTTTTGCAACTTTCTCTGCTCTGGCTGCTTTGTCCTGTTTTTTGTTTATTAAATTGTATTCTCCCTAGTCTGGAGAACTGATGTATTCTGTCTTTTCCAATGATCTAGTCAGCTTGGATGGCTCTCAATAACATGGCTCTCTGCGACATGAATCTGCGACATAAATCATGTCTTGTTTACCTAACACCTTAATCTGAATGACTGATGTATTCTCTGTCTCTTCCAATGATGTGTTTGTTAACTTCATTGACTCTCACTGACATGACTAATGGCTCACACGGACATGGTTCATAGCTGTCACTGATATAAATCATGGCATGCAAGCCTAACCCCTTAATCTGAAAGACATATTATTTGTCCATTTCTCAATTATTCATACCTATTCAGCTTAAATGACTCTAATTTAAAAAATACATGACTCTTATGCAACCCATCTCATCACTTCAATATCCGCCGTACCTAATCACAGAACAACATGGCCATCTTCCACTATGGTTCAGAGAAATGTCTGAAAACATCTTTAATGTTCATGAGTTTTTGAACTTCAAATCTGTAGTCCATCTTTATGTAGTATCAACTACTGCTCTCTATTAGATGGGGTAAAACTGACATTCTAGGCATGTAGATGACATGTTCATAGTGTCAGTTTTTCTTCATGGGGGAAACAATATGATTTGATTCTTTTCAATTGTCTTCAGATTTGCTTTATTTGGTAGGATGGTTTTGTTTGGTAGTATTTTTGTCCGTGATGAAAAATAGCATAACAATATTATGAAAAAAATAGAATGAGATTGTAGTTTTCTAATACGCTAAGACTTGTAGCCAAATAAAGTTCAACCCAGCATATTTCCTTGAGGACAGAGAAAACTTTACTGCATTCCAAAAAGTTATTGTTTATATCTAAACCGTACTCATGATAAATAAAATTTACAGTTATTTAAAATGAATAAAATACAAATAATGCAATAAAATCAGTTGGAAACATTTTAAAATATGACATCACATAGCAATGGAAAATTAGTAATTTTTATACAAATATGTAGCAGTAAAGAAATCTAATTGTCTTTCAATTGGCAGGCTGGCTTCAATGCTGGAGACAGAATTAACTATTTTGAGATAGAAGGTGCAAGGCAGAATTCGATTATAAATCTTACTCAAACTTCAAACATGGGGGTACCTGGAAAGTGGATCTTTCGCATTGACTCCACAGAAATCCAGGAGGTTTGCTCTCAGTCAGGTTGGTGAAGAAAAGGTGTATCAAGTGAATGCAATGTCTTGTTGTTATTATTGCTTGGAGGAGCATAGTTTAAGTGACTTGTGTGATAATTCATGTGTGATGTTCATGTGTGATGTTCATGTGTGATGTTCATGTTTTAGGTTTGATGATATGGAATAAGAAAGATCATTCTGCCACTTAACTAACATTCTTCTTGCTGTGTGCCTTTGTACTGTAAGATTAGTTTCATGGCACATACACATTGAGAAGTTCTTAATATTAATGTGGTAGTAAACATTAACAAGAATAAAGGAGAACCTCTTCTATATATTTAAACTAGATGCTACCGTGACTATATCTTCAATAATAAATGTGCTAAATTTAGTGTTAAACATATAACCTCATACATTTTGACTTTTTTTCTAACAGTTTATAACACACAACTTCAGGAATTATGACTTTCTTTAAACAGTTAATGGCACACAACTTTAGGAATTAGGATTTTCTTTCTAACAGTTAATGGCACACAATTTTAGTAATTAGGATTTTCTTTCTAACAGTCATTCTTCTTCTACCACTGGGGGTGTAAAGGTTTTTGTAAATACTTGCAATTGAGTGTGCAGACAAACAGGTGATTGGCCTGCTGTGTATGACTTTCTCAGAATTGGTTAATGACACATAACTTGCTGCATGAATTATGACTTTCTTTGTAACAGCTAATGAGACATAAGTATCATAAGTTTTGGCATTGATGAAGATACTTATTTAATAAAGAACTCATGCAACCTATCACAAAATGAACATGAATAATGTACCAGCTGACATGCTTTTGGTGGTCTGTGATATTCTCTATTCTTGTGTTTACTATCATTGAATAACATAGCCATTGTGTTTGATGTGTGTTTTTCTTGCAGAATCTGGTTTGGTGACCTTCCAGCCCACATTCACCTCAATGCTAGGAGGAGACCCTATCAGTGTTAGTGGCTTCTGCTTTGACACAAAAGTAGAAGTACCATCAGTAGAGGGTCGTCTTGAAATTGGAGTGGGAGCTTCAGAAGATCTGTGTTGTTTTATAGAGGACAGTTCAGCCAAGTGCTACCTGCCGCCAGTGTTTCTGACAGGATATGTTAATATATCACTGAATATTGGTGGCCGTGGCTGGAACTACACTGGAGAACTAGAAATCAGTAAGTCTGATTGTTCCAGGGAGAAATTATTGTACATTTGTGTGACAGAATGTAGGAGAAATCAAAGTTCAAACATACTTTTAGTACATATAAGGAATATCAGATTCCAGGGGAGATAAGAAAGTCCACCAATAATGGATGAACGTGTCAACAATGAAGTTTTGTGTCTGTAATAGGTGATACTACTAAAAACATATATATATATATATATATGTATATATATATATATATATATATATATATATATATATATTCAGTCCATCTGTGGTGTTAGACGTCGTGGGGAGGTGTGACCTCCTTTGTTTCATATATTTTGGCACTAGCAAATTCACTGGTGACTTGCCAGGTCAATCCTAATATCTGTTACAGTTAGGTAGTTTGGTAGCCCCTGGAATATACAATCGCCTATTTTTGGGACTGGTAGTGGTTGAAGTGTAAATTAGAGCAAGGTACACAATCAGCCTGTCCGGCGCCATCTATGCCACTCCGCTAACCACATAACCAAGACCTGATGTTATAGCCAGTCCCCTTTATGCGACATATTCTCTGTAGGGCGAAAATCCCTAGAATAATTTGAGTAGATTTGTAACTTGAATTTTGCAGAACAGCAGCCGTTAAGCCTTCTCTTTTCGATTTCCAACTGCCAAGGAATTTTTAACGTGCGCTACTGCACACGGGTGTCTGATCTCACTACTCAGAGGTCAGAGGACATGTTTTACCGGATGATCCACGTGAAAAAATCCCGGTCTCCACCGTGATTTGAACCCGCGACCTCCAGCACCCCAGACGAACACCTTTCGTTGAGACCAGAGGTGTTTGTGAAAATCTGTAAAGTTTTGTTGTTTTTACAATTTCTCTGTTTTCTCTATTCTGCCAATTCACAGTTTTCTACTATCTACACATTTTAATAAATGCATTATGATATTTTTATTTATAAATATATATATATATATATATATATATATATACATACATACATACATACATACATACATACATATATATATATATATATATATATATATATATATATATATATATATATATATATATATATACATACATACATACATACATACATACATACATATATATATATATATATATATATATATATATATATATATATATATATATATATATATATATATATATATATATATATATATCCTTACTGGAATCCTGGTATTCAATCAGGCAAGGTTGCCTGATGCCATGTAGCCAAAAGCTGCTTGAATTGTCTGTCCTTGGCCTTTAAGTACCATGATGGTCCAAAGGTGTAGTGCAGATCATATCTATATCTCGTTGACTGTTGGCAACATGGATGATTGCAGTTGTATGGTCACCAGAAAGACACTCTCCTCATCCATCTATCATCAGTCATGGCGGGTCCATTTGTACTTTTACATTGAACTCTGGTCGCGGATCTGTGGTCTCTTAGGGAGATATTTAGGACTCTGCTTCATTGCTATTTTGGTAATAAGAAGCTTTTCTGCGCCTGTTTTACATAGACTTGAAACCTTACATCCATATGCCATTGCTGGGATATCCATGCTGTTGAAGGTGTGAGCTCTGGCCTTGATATCAGCCATCTGCTTGAGTATCAGTTTAATGCGGTTGAAGCTAAACCAACCCACCTCTTTCCTGCATGAGATCTCCTTATCAATGTTGTAGTTGTTGTTGAATTTCTGGCCTAAGTAGAAATACACATTGACATTTTCGATGGTCTCATTTTCCAATCACAGTTTCCTATAGGGCAGAAAGTGTTCAGTAGTAATTGAGTCTTCTATCTATTTTGTACTAGCAAATCTGTGCGACGAGTGGAGGAGACTATTTATGATGAAATGCAAGCAGTAATAGACAGTGTAGCAACTGCAATTAGTGATGTTCACCTGTTTGGTCCATTAAAAACTCACCACAAACATATCAAGGATGACAGAGAGGCAGAATGTCAGGAACTAGGTGCAAATGTGGCTGAAACAGCAGACAAAACACTTCTATGCTGCAAGTTTAGATGTCCTGGTATAGCAATGGGATAAGTGTATCAATGTTGATGGAGATTATGTTTAGAAACAATGAGAAATGTAAGTGCAATAATAGATGGTTTTCAAGGTCTCATCTTAGTTAGTTTTTATTATATAGACATTTGTAAAAATATTAACCTTGGGACAAAATTCAGGATCTACCATTTCTGCATGGTCCCAGTCCTACTTTACGGCTTCGAAACCTGGACATTGCTGAAACATGACATGTCAAGACTGGAGGCCTCCACATTCACAACCATCCTGGGCATCCGATGGTTTGATTACATCTGCAATGTGGAGGTCTCTGCTAAAACAGACCTCCACCCAATCTTTGAAACACTTGACCGACGCTGAGTTTCTTTGTTTCGTCATGTTGTACGGCTGGACCAGGAAACCCCGGCCCACAAGATACTACACAAGTTGTTCCACAGCACCAAAAGTCTTCCCTCGACTGGCTGGAGGTCCAGAAGAGGCCGTCCCCGTACAATGTGGCTCTAGCAGATATCAACCTTCTCCACCTTGACGAGGCCTGGAACCACACCACAGCAGTGGATCATGGATGTGGCCAACCGACGCAACGGGCTTCAGACGACTAAGCGAATATTATTATTAAAATATTAACTGACTTGTTCTCATAGGTGTAATCTAGTGTTTAGGCAAACAGGTAGTAGGCCTGTTGTTTCTTCACATAATGGAAGGGATGCATCCATGCATGCAACCTTTCATGGTTCATAGCTGTTTATTTGATATTGAGAACTAACCCCCAAATGTAGAGGCCTTTCAACTATGCATCACCAACCTGACACACATGGTTTGAGGACAGGCTCCTCCCCAGGGTACAAAAAGTATTAGAGGCTTAAATTTCATTTCTGGTAAACCAACATTCAGAAGGTTTTTAAATGTCCTATTTATGTTAGTGCTGATTATTACAGTTGATGATAACCATCTACTTTTGCTCTTTTCAGCAATCAGAACATGATTACAAATAGTTTTATTCTGTTAATTGTTTTTTGTTTCAGAAAATATCATGGACGTACAAGCTGCGGTGATACGAAGCAGTCCTGATGAATGGGTCATGGGAAACAGAGTCAGTGTTTTCTGGTATAATGACTTTTTGGTTGGTGCTACCAGCTACAATATTGAGATTTTAGTTTTTAGGGTGAGTTTTCGTGTGTTTCTGCTTCTTATATATTGTGGAACTAGTTAAGAATGTTGAAAGGATGGACGAGTAGCTTAGTTCCATGTGAGATTAAAGATTGCCACTTCAGTAGAGTTGTATCATACACATGAATTAACTTCTCATGGCAACATCGTGTACAGTCTAAATCATGTGTAACCAGAATTACAGTTTGAGATTTTGTTACTCAATCTAAGCATTTCTATTTCCCCCTTTATTCTCTGCAAAAATCGAAGTCGTAAAGTCTTGTTATATTATTTCTGGTAACAATTATTTTGTAAGTGGCAAAGAATTATTAACAATTTGTATATTCTTTGTCGACATGTTTATTTTTGTTCTTCCTGCAAGAAATATTTATATGCTGTTTTTTATTTGCTTGCTACCCACAAAATAATATGTTGGAGGTTTTTACAGATAAACATATGTCATTGAAGGCTAGCTTGTAACAAGTTCTCATTAACTTTAATAATATAGTGACATCTGATATTTGTTTAAAGATTATATTTATATTCATATCATTTGTTTTTTGTTCATTTCTCTAATATAACATAAGATGGAGAAGGGCAATTCTAGTCTGCAAGTTCTGTCTAGTGTAACATACAAGACTCGTGATTCAAGGAAATATGAAATTGATATGCCAAAGGACTTCTTTGGTGCAAAGGTTGCTGTTGTCAAAGTGACAGCTCTTCCAAACAATTGTAGCAGGTATGTATTTTAAGGTATATTTTCAGTTGTAGTTTCATGTTTGTTGAATGCTCCTTGTCAGCAAGGCTATTTTACTCTAAAGGAGAGACAGTCTGTACTTTTGAAGTCCTGCAAGGGAATATCAGAGGGTGGATCAGCTGCATTAAGGTCTCTCTCGCTGGACTTTTGCTCTAGGTTAACTCCTGTAGCTAGCCTTTTGCATTACAGTGTTAACCCATAAAGCAGTGAGGTTTTTTGGTCTGCTGTTTTCCAACCATACTTGTTGCTCAAAATCGTGGAGTCGTTTTATCAAGTAAAAACACACCAGTGAGTAATCCCAGCAGGCTATTGGTTTCAGTCCAGATGTCCAAATGAAGTTTGTTAACATACTCCCAAACAACCAGAGTTCTGCCAGCTTGAGCAATATATATATATATATATATATATATATATATATATATATATATATATAAATATATATTGCTTTTATGCACTGGCTACTGTCTTAATATTAACAAGCTCATCAGAGTCACCTTTTCATTAGAATAAAACTCATTGTGCAGACATCTGACTGGCTTTTGGTTAGTTAAGGCTTGATATATCAGTAAAGTAACTTTCCTAGAAGAGACAATGATGACTAAAAACAATTGCTGCTTTGCATATAGGCTGAGAAAAGTCCCTAACCTTGAACTTGAAGGGGTCTATCCGACCTTGAGAATCTGTACGGCAATATAATGTGCCTTGAGCTGACTGCTGCATTTATTGGGGTCATTGATGTGGATATATTTTTTGCTCCAATGTGAAACATAGTCTACCAGTGTGGCCCACCTCCAGATATATTACCTCAAAAATCATGAACGAATGACTCAATGCACTTGACCCAAGAGAGGACAGACCAGGCCACAGCGGTGTTTAATGACACAACTGGACAGAAAGTTTTGCCCAGGCTAGCAGTAGTATGAATAGACATAGACGTTTTAGGCTTGGCATACAAAATGCTCTGGACAACAATACAGATCTGTCAAAAAGAGATGAAATTAGAAAAACAGCTAGTATTGACAGGGAACTAAAAACGCTGCAGGTGGACCTTGCTGCCTTACAGTAAACTAGGCTGCCAGTCTGAGGCTCAGCTTAGGAAAATAACTACATATTCTTCTGACAGTGTAGGGGCACAAATGATGCCCTACAGCACAGTGTTTGTATTGATGTGTACAACAGGTTTGTTGGTGCCATCAGCACACCAATCTCAGCATCTGAGCATATGATGTCCCTTCGACCGTGTACAAAACATGAATTTATAAACTTTATTGGGTCAAATGCATCAGCGTTGGCAATGTCTGTGGAGGTCAAAGATGAGTTCTATGTAGGCAGAGTGTTGTTGTCTCATTTACAGGCGAGGAATAGCTGTATATACTGTGGATTGTGAATGCACTTAAAGCAAAAGTCAGATGACCATTATGTCTGAGCCATCGTGAAAACGGTCACAGACTGCTTGAATTGTTCTCCCAAAATATTGTGTGCTGACCGTCACAAGTGGTAGGACACTGGGGAAAGACAATATTCCTATGGAGGTCCTCAAGGAAAACAAAGAAGTCCATCTTGTCTTGCCTTCCTAGCCTCCTAATACGTTGCTGGAAAGAGGGTGAAATCCCGCAGGACATCTGAAATGCAAGAATAGTGATGCTATACAAGAACAATGGAGAATGTAACAACTATAGAGGCATCTCTCTCTCGAACACCACAGGAAAGACATTTGCAGGTGTCATCCTAAAAAGCTACAGACACTGGTAGAGACTCCCCGAGTCTCAATCTGAGTTTATTCAAGGCCAGGCAATCTCTACACCTGACTTGATTTTCACATTTTGACTGCTGCAAGAGAAATGTAAAGAGTAGAGGGAGCTGCTGTACAATTCGTTAGTTGATCTCACATAACATACAAATGCACATTAGATGTCCGCCGAAACTGCTTAGATTGATCTTTTCCTTCCACAAAGGCTAGTGTATAGTTTGACGGCGAAATAACTGACAGCTTTGAGATACAAATGGGAGTTAAACAAAGCTGAAGCCTTGCTCCCACCCTCTTTGGCATTTTCTTCACCATACTTCTAGGAAATGTCTTTCGAAAAGTCTGCGGTGATGTGTACATCATCATGAGATCTTCAACTTGGTCTGCTTAAAAGCCAAAACAAAAACTGCATGTGTTCTACTCAGGGAGCATCTTTTCACAGACGATGCCACCATTATGGTCCATAGTGAAGTCACACTGCAATCCTTAATTGGCAACATGACCAGGGCATGTGATTTGTTCACCAAAAAAAATTATGATCTTGGGACAAAGCACTTCTACATCGATGAATATTGCCCTATATGGAAAACACCTCGTAGCAAAAGTTCCACTATCTCATCTAACTCTATCCCTTAACCAGTGATTCCCAACCTTTTTCAATTTGCAACCCCTTTTTATAAAAGTCCTGTAATCTTCCAACCATCTTCACATTTGCTTAAAAAGTCATTTTTAATATGGTAAAGAAAACACATCAAAATTAGATTTTTCAGAATATAATTCTAACTTCATATTTAACCCTACCAGACCTGAGGCACTGAACCTAACTGTAGCCCATACCTGGGCTCCTGAGCATTAAAGAGAAAAAACCAACATGATAAAGAAAAATGTTAGTTACATGCAAACAAGTGGTTAGAATAAGATGTAACTTGGAGACATTGTAGAAAATAGGTTTACCTTTCATCTAGCGTCAATATTGCACCTTTGTGTGCCAATCCACCCAGCAAAAGGCCAAGAATCTGTCTCGAGTCATAACATTTCTAAATCCGGGAGTAAACTCAACAAAGAGCCTTCATTTGTCCAATAATCCTTATAGCTGGGCTTTATACATGAGGATTCCATATAGATCCTCAGTCCAAGAACTCTCACCGTCTGTTTCACTTGAACTGGAAAAGTATTCTTGATTAAATTCTGACTCCTCAGAGTCTGAATCAACCAAAGTATTGATCACCTGTTGGACTGTCATAAGCCTAGACTTACTTTGCTTTCCTGTTGAAGTGCTTGGTTCATCAGCCGCTCGTTTCATTGTCAATTTTCCGAATTTGTTCATGTTAAATCCCACAAAATCAATTCAAACATGGGGGCAGACATTTGCAATGACTAATTATGAGGTTTGACCACGATTGGTTGGTTATTTTTAGATTCTGACACATTTTATTCACGTACTACCCAAAGTACCGTAAATTCGGTCCAGCGGTATAGCGGCAGTTAAGGAAATTATCTGAAAAGGGGTAAATCGGTGGTCTGGTAGGGTTAATGCGATAATTGTACTTGCATCTTGGCAACAAGCTTCAAAATTTTCGGCTGAATGTTTGTTAAAGCCAACCATGTCACCTTCAACATTTAATCCACTCTCAAAGCGATATGTAGAGGCAAGTAAATTAAAGTAAAACTCAATAGGCAAGCATGATGACATTTGGGTGTGACTGAAATGTGCACACCAGAACTAAGTCCAAAATTTGTCATCAAACAAATTAAATGCTGAGGAATCGTTCTGCAGTTCCAAGAATTAATTTTGTGCTTCACTGGCTACATTTCTGGAAGTAGAGAATGGATTTCATACCAGAGCAGCTGCCGAAGACAGATGTGTCGGCCCGAAAGGTGCAAATATCGCAGTCCAGCTGTAAATTAGTGACACAACGCATTCCGTTCTCCGGACTACATCTTGCTGCTTGCAAAGTCCTGTGGTCGGGGCTTGGTAGTGGGAGATTGAGAACGAACGAAGAAGAAGAAGTAGAATACCAGAGCAGAGAAGTACCACTGAATAATCTTTTCGAGGGATCCCAGAGGACCAAAGATAGATTCTCATTCAGTTCACCTTCAAATTTCTCCATGACACTGCAGAATTTGTCAAACATGGCAATGTTTCCAAGATTTACTAAAGCCAGTTGGTATTTTTTCCTGTGTAATGTACTTGTGTAAGTAAGCTGCAGATAGTTTACCAAATATGTCTGATGAAAACTGATTTTTCACCTTGTAATCATTTTAAATCATCTGTTTGAAAAGGTAATCCTATATGATTTTTATTGATTGAATAAGACTATTTTATGTTTTTACTTCATTTAAAATAACACCACAAAATGAATGCTACTATAGCAGTAAATATTCAATACAGATGAGGCAGAAACGAAACACAAGAAAAAAATGCAACTACAAATATTAGCTCAATATCTTTATCAGGGATAAAAGGTCAAGGTGGGTCTCATGGCAACAATTGTCGTCGGGTATGAAGATAACTTTTCATGGACTAAGCAGCAGTCTAACTTAACTTAACGTCTTTATACTGGTTTAGAAGACCCTGCAGAGTCTGTATACAACCAGTTACATTTACATCACCTTGCTCTAAAAGCTATGCACATCCAATTTATTCTTAAATGCATTAACTGTCCCTGCCTCCACTACCTCCCCTGGCAATGCATTCCAAGCAGACACCACTCTCTGACTAAAAAAATATTTCCTAATATCTAATCTGGACCTCTCTTTAGTCAGCTTGTAGCTATGCCCTCGTGTTATTGTGGGTGGCTGTATTTTAAAAAACTTGTTATTGTCTAATTTATCCATTCCTCTGATCATCTTATAAACCTGTATTAAGTCACCACAAATTCTTCTCTTCTAGACACTGTAGGCCGGTTTTTCTGAGTCTTTCCTCATAACTGTAATTCTGGAATCCCACTATCATCTTTGTTGCTCTTTTTTGTATTCTTTCCAGCATGTTTATATCCCCTCTATGATAAGGACTCCACACCTGTACACAGTACTTCAATCTAGGTCTAACTAAAGCTTTATACAGTTTTACGATCACTTCCTTGCTCCTATGTTTAATATTTCTTTTTTATCATACCTAACATTGCATTTGCCTTTTTCACTGCTACCTTAACTTGCTCATTCACCTTTCCTGTATGATCTATTATAACCCATAGGTCCCTTTCCTTATCTATCTTTCTAATATTGTTTTCTCCCATTCTGTAATTATGTTCCATATTGGATCTACCCATGTGGATGACTGTACATTTATCTACATTAAACTCCATTTGCCAGCTTACAGACCATTCTCGAATTTGATCTAAATCCGACATCAATATATCCACTTCCGCTATGTGAGGTAGGATGGCCAGTTCCCTTCCTTGCTGTTTATACCTTCCCCAACTCATACATCAGGTACCCATTTACAATAAGGTCAACTAGAGGAGCGGTCATACCAGGAACGAACTATGCCCTGATTTTTCTTTTATTCGTCTGAGATTTTGAACCCTGACGCAGTGTAATCCCAGTCTTTGCAAGCCAGCTCACTATCGACTAAGCTACACGCTATGTATGAAACATATGATAACGGGGATAACATACAAATTGTGCAATGGACTTTAAAAACAGTTAATGAATTCATGAAATACAGTAGCTAGAAAAGGTCATGCATCATAACATCTAATATATATATATATATATATATATATATAATATATATATATATATATATATATATTGTTTATTTCTGTCACAGCTTAGCAGGACCTTCCATTTACTCTGATGTGTTTCCAGTCAGATACACGAATGTTGCATATTCACATACAGTGTGCTCAAGCTGGCTCACAGAGCAGTCAAGTTTCAATGTCCCTGGTCACTGTCCATGTACATTAAGACAGGCTGAAGGGGACACCGCACAGTACACTCAGGATCCATTGTGTACTGAAAGCTCAGACTCATTATCAAATTGCAATTATAGATCACGATCTGCAAGTCAGTGCATTATGCCTAATCAGCACAGGTAGGCCTTATTTCTGACAACTTGTCATTATTAAGAAAGAGTGAGAAGTAGATTTCCCGACTGCTAAGCCAATACTATTGAAGTAGTGGCATAACTTTTTTCTCTTAAAAACTAAACCAAAGCAGTTGAGGAAAGGATGCTTTGAGGGAAGTAAAACTTCATAATAGCAAGTGTCATCATCACCTGTTAAGAATCAAAATACTAAAGCATTTACTTGTTGGGACAGATTCTTCCAGATGATTACATTATATCCTGTTTTCTTATAGTTATTATAGTTAGACAGTTTTTTTCAATATCTGTGTATGCTGGAGATATTTGTTGTTTGAGTTTATGTCTAAACAACATTGAAAGAACTGTCAGTGATTGACTTGGACAAGTTTATAGCAGAGAACATTCAGAATGTACCAGAAAATCTCATAATTGTTTTTTTAGCCAGTTAATTATTTGTTTGTGATTTTTTTAAAATAATGTTTTAAATCATAAATACGGATTTGCTTAGCTAAATATGGGATCAGGGGTATGCATGTTACATAAAAACCATGTCCTTTACAATGAACACCTACAGCTGTAGAAAGTGACCTTTATTCCTCAACCTTATAAATGCACTATCGGCTGAAGAATGTGTAAAGTACTGTAATGATCGTTATTTTACATATAGCTAAACTAATGTTTGCTTGCGGAGATATGACTGTGAAGACGTATGCTGAGCTGAAGACGGCTATAGAGGATAGGCAGAAATGAAAGAACAAAATCCATTAGTTTGTTGACCAGTCCTAGGACTGAATAACCTGGTGATGATGATAAAAACATATATAGGTATGGTTCAGTTACCACACCAGGACAGAAAGAAAAGTTTCATTTAAAAAAAATCCTCATTACAGCCACAAGGCCTTCGTCAAGGACCAAGAACACATGAAAACACTTAGCAAATCACAAAATAAACAAAGATGAGTATACAATATGCAAATAAGCAGCCATATTAGCCAGATAGTGGCTGAGGATGTGTGAATCACAGTATGCCACTTAGGACAAATTATCAATTAAAACACATGAACCAATGAGTGTATGCAACAACACATACTGCCACACGCATGTATATCAAGAGACACATTTGTAAAACATATATATATATATATATGTACAAACACGTATACATAAATAAGGACACAGAAATGGATGTATAAACGTAATAATAACAATAAGAGGAATGTATAAAGAAAGTATTGTGTAAGAGAAAAGGGGAAAGAGAAATTGTAAAATTAAAAAAGTAAGTAGAAGAATGAGAGAAATGTGCATATTTTCCTAGTTGCTAAATCTTTTTTGCCTATGCGAAGAAGATGAAGGCTCACAACATGATTTGACTTCTGTAAGTGTCTCTACCCAGAAGCCACCATTACTTCTGCCCTCCAGCATGTCATCCCTTTACCGTACTGATGCCATCATTCTTTCCTGTCGACCCCCAGCCTGGCTTGGTGAAACTGATTCTTACTTTTCATTTTTCCATCTTCTCTGTCCATGATATTTTTCTATTCTTCATTCAAATCCTTCTACACATGTGGTATTTCAAGATCCTCCTTTGGTAGCCTACAGACGGAATAAAAATTTGTTTGACTTATTGGTCAGATGCCAACTCAAAACTTATGTCATGGACCACCACAGACCATGCCTTGCGACATGGTTCCATAACATTCAGTGGTCTTTCCAAAAGCGGTATTTGAAATAAAAGAGGGGTTCACCTGCAGGTCACGCAACCTAATCTATGTTACTATTTGTAACCACTGAAATATAAAACACATGGGGGAGACTGGCCTTGAACTCTGTGCCAATTTCCACCCACACATCAATGATATTTCTAATCACTCCAGCTCTCCGATCACCAACTATTTTAATAACTTTGACATCAGGATAAGGTTGATTTCAGAGTCACCAGCATCATCTCCTGCTCCACCAATGATTGATGTTCGTTTGAACTCAAGATTGGTTTAACCCACCTTATGGGATGCCTTAAACCTCATGTTTGGATACATACCATACATTATTGTCTTTCTTTTTCTCTTTCCTTTTTTTTCTTTCTTTATCTCTTGCTCTCACACATTAGTATTATTATGTTTATACATCCATTTCTGTAACCTTTTGTATATGTGCATATATGTCTGTTTTTTGTACATGTGTGTCAGTTCAGTGCAGTTCAGCTGTCTGTTCACTTGGGCTGGTGAGTGACATAGTCATATTTCTTAGCTCAAATGTGTTGCTGGGTTGTTGAAAGCCAGTGTCATTGTAGGATTACTCTTATGTAATCTATCCATCTTCCATACAAACTTCCTCATCTACTGTAGCCATGTCTGGCACTGGTAGCACAGGGTTGGGATGAAGATACTATTTATCCTCTTTTTTTTTTGCTTGGAAGGAAATCTTGGGGTGTCTTTGTAGTGGAGACAGCTGGTAGGTGACAGCATTTGATGTGAATTTATGTGAAAGTGGACAAAAGTAAAATGCTAGACAGGAGACGTTTACATCTAAATGATATAAGTCAGCATGCTGTAGCGAAGTATGTGTTAATCATTGTGTTACCTATTTAAACTAGTAAGGCCTAAGAAGTATGAGACTAAAGATAGACCTACAATAGGGTTCTATAGAGGATGCAGTCAAAGGGGAGGGTTGGGGTCAGGGAAGTGTGAAATAAGTAGTCATCATCATGTAGCATGTCCTTTGTAGAACGTCACTCCCATCACAGTCTGTCTGAAAGAAACTCATTCTCTTGCCAAAACTCCAGCCTCCGCCACAGTCATACCCAGGCATTTCTGGATATCTTTATGCCATCGTCTTCTTGGTCTACCCCTTCCTCTTTTGCCTTGCACCATACCTTCCATCACCGTTCTCTCAAGACTGTTGTGTCTCTTGATGTGACCAAAGTATTTGCATTTTGTAGCCAAAATGGAATTGATAAACCAGCTCTTCTCTATGTTCAACTTTTGCCGAATGTCTACATTTGTTTTTTTCTCTGTCCAGGGTATTCTGAGGATCTTTCTGTAACATTTTGACTCAAAAGATTCGATTCTTTGTCTAGAAGTTTTGGTAATCATCCATGATTCACAGCCATAAGCTGCCACAGAAAAAACACAGGCTCTCCAAACTTTTACTTTTATCATTTTGTTGGTGCTCTGCCATAATTTCTTCAGGCTGTTTAGTCTCTGCATTGCCATAGCTAGTCTTCTTCTGATTTCTTTCGAGCAGTCGCTATTTTTGTCAATTCTGGAGCTCAGATATTCAAAATGTGTGACCTGATCTATTTCCTCACCACCCACTGTAAATTTATGCTAACATTGTGTTATGTCTGTGGTCATTATCTTTTGTTTTGTTTATGTTTATGAACAGGTTTTGATCTTTACTATGTCCATTAACGGCTGAAATTAGCTGCTCTAGCCCTTCTGCACTTCTTGATAGTATCACTGTGTTTTCTGCATATAGTAACTCTAGAATCTCATAACCCCCAATCGTAAATGGGTCTAAACTTTCAATGTTCTCGTTTCTCAAACATTTCTCATTATACATTCCGCATATATGTTGTACAGATAAGGTGGGAGGATACATCCCTGTCAGACTCCCTTTTGTACTGCAAACCAATCTGATGTTTGCCCAGATACTCGGACAGCGGCTAGTTAATCTTGGTATAATGTTTCAATGAGATGGACTATATGCAAAGGAAACCCCATTTCCTTCATGATTCTCCACAGATTTTGATGTTTTACCGTGTTGAAGGCCTTGGTGTAATCAACGGAACCTGTGTACAGGTCTACATTAAACTCTCTACATTTTTAGTATATATTCCTTAAATTGAATACATGGTTCCTGGTCCCTCTGTCTTTCCTAAAACCTGCCTGGACTACGTGAATTTCAGATTCAAACCTTTTCTCTATCCTTCTTAATAGGATTCGCAAGAGTATCTTGCTAGCATGGCTGATCAGCGCGATAGTTCGGTAGTTCGTGCACAGCTTCAGGTTGCCTTTTTGGAGGAGGGGAATATAAATTGATTTCTTCCATGCTTCTGGCCACTCTGCACTGAAATAAGTAGTGGAAAAGCAAAAATAAAAATGATAAAGCAAAAGTAAAAATTGGAAAAACAACAACATTACAAACTAAAATGTTTTTATGCAAATGTAAATAAAAGAGAAGAATTCGAATTGTATGTAGAAGAAGAAACACCAGATATAAAAAGGGTTAACAGAATCATTGACAAATGAAGACATTGCAGATAGTGAACTTGACATAGAGGGATGTACAATGTTAAGGTAAGGATAATGTTTAGGGTAGTTGGAGACAAGGCTAAGGGAGGTGGCATTTGATTATACTGTACAAATTCTTCTTCTTCTTCTTCTTCTGCGTACACAGTCAGACAGTAACCATTATTTTTTCGAAAAAAGCGGCGGTCATCCTGAGACTCTCGCCACTACCATAGAGCTTGTCTTGCAGTTCCACTGGCAATGGCCACATCTGCTCTCTCTGATCCCCGTATGTCGGGCAGTTCTGCAGCAGATGTTCAGTTGTCATTTTACCAGTACCGCACGGGCATTCGTCGGTACACCCTATCTTCAATTTGTTGAATAGGTGGTACCTCAGTCTATTGTGGCCAGTGCGAAGTCTGAAGACAACGACCTGCTCTCTTCGGTTCAACTGGTAATAGGCATCGTTTTTGGTGTAACCAGTATGTTCGGTTTCCCATTTGGTAATGTACCTGGCTTTGATAAGCCGTTTTGACTCTTCGTACGTCATACTGGTATCTGTTTGTGGTAGCCTTGCACCTTCTTTTGCCAGTCTGTCTGCCTCCTCGTTGCCTTGGATGTTGCAGTGTGACGGAACCCACTGTACCACTACCCTTTTTGGTGCGGACAGCTGGCACAGTTTGCAGAGTGCTGCTCTTAAGTCATTAAGCTCAGTGTTTTTCTGGCTTTTTAGCGCTGTGACTACGGCGAGAGCATCTGTCAGCAAGACTATGTGGCTCTCATTTTCGCTGTGTGTTGCCATTTCTTCCACTACCGCCCTCAGTGCCTCTGCCTCCGCTCTGAAATTGCTTGTGTACTTACCAGTAGCGAATGACAGTGTTATTTTTCTGCCATTTGGTAGGTTCAGGAATGCTCCTGCCCCTCCGTTCTGTGTAGTGTCTGTTACAGAACCGTCGGTGTATGCATGGGTCCAGTCCATGCTTGGGTAGCTTTTCGTTATGAAGCTTAGGGTAGTGTCTCTCCTTTCTTTTTCGGTCTGGCAGTTTTTGTTTGCAATACCTGGTATATTTTCTACCACCTCTGGAAATATATCCTGCCTCCAAGTAGGTTTTCGTACAGTAGTGATGGGTTTTGGTGTTGTTAGTGCGTTTTTGGGATCTTCGTGCATCTTTGCTTTGGCTATTTCTGCAAAGTTTCTCCGCTTTAGTTTCCCAGTTCCCAAATTGTTTAGCCTCTGGTACATTGGATGGTCCGTCAGTCTTCGGAGTTTCTCTGACTGCAGCTGGGCTCTGCAGTCTCTTCTGTCGGTCATGGATTGCAGTTTTGTAATCTTTTCAAGTTCTACAATTGGCGTTGACTTCATGCCACCTGTTATGATTCTCATGGCTTGGTTTTGAAGTTTGTTAACTTTATCGAAGTTCGCCTTCGCTGCTGTTGTCCATGCCGCGATGCCATACTCGAGAACTGGTCTCACTCTTCCAGTGTACAGTTTCTTTAGTATGCCTTCGTCTGCTCCTCAGCTTGTGCCAGCAAGTTTCCTCATGATCGCCATTCTTTCTCTGGCTTTCATTCGGTTTCTCTCAATCTGACTTTTCCATGTCATGCGCCGATCAAATGTGACTCCCAGATAGGTTGGGTTGTCGTTTGGCTGCAGGATTTTGCCATTTAGGCTTAATTTGGTACTTTGGGGTTTTAATGAGAGCGAGAATATTGTGCACGTGGTTTTCTCCTCGTTTATTTTGACCAGCCATGAGTTCGCCCACTCTTCCAGCGATGTTAGGGCCGTTTGCATCCGATTTCTTGCTATGGTGAGATTTTTTTCAGAGGTCCACATAGCCAGATCGTCTGCAAACATTGAGCTATGGACTCTTCTTGGTATATTCTCTGTAATATCGTTTATATATACCAGGAAGAGTGTGGGTGACAGTACTCCCCCTTGGGGTACTCCCTGCTCGAGTGTCACCTTTTTGCTCATCTGCCCTTGTACTTGGACTCTGGCCGTTCTTTGTTTGAGGTAGTGGTTGATCCACTTGTACATCTTCCCACAGACATCACTTCTTCTTAGCTTGACTCTAAGTCCATCCTTCCAGACTTTGTCAAATGCCTTTTCCAGATCCACCCAAACGGCTACTGTGTGTTTCTGTGCCTGGTAGGCATCTTCTATCTCCTGGGCTATGAGGATGACCTGGTCCTCAGTGGATCTGTGCTGTCTAAAGCCGGCTTGCTGTGGAATTAGTATTCGTTTTTCTTCCAGATGCCACATCAGTCTGGTGTTTATCATCCGTTCCATCAGCTTGCCGACACAGCTCAGTAGGCTTATGGGCCTGTATCCATTCGGATCTGTTTTGTCCTTTCCTGTTTTTGGTACTGGTACCAGTATTGCATCTTTCCATGCCTGGGGTACAATACCCCTTTTCCAGCTTTGGTTCAGGACTGATAGTAGTTTTTTCTTCGCTGTTTGGCCCAGCCCCATCAGCATTTCGTTTGTTATCCCGTCTTTTCCGGGAGATTTCCTTCTCTTTAGTGTTCTCATAGCCTCTTCCATTTCGCGCATTGTTAGTTTGGCCATCATGTGCTCTTCAGGAGCCGTATTTATGTTTTCGTGCCCCTTTAGCTCTTCGCTAATGTCTGTATGCTTATCTGCAGGGACCTCGATGTGGTTTGCTCTGGCATAGTGATCGACAAAGGCGTTCGCGGCTTTCTTACCTGTGATCAAGTTCTCGCCCTGCTTGATAGTAATTTGTTTATTTGACGGGGTTTCGTCGTTCATGGCTCTGACTAGCTTCCATAGCTTGTTCCCTTCTTTGTCCAGGTTTAAACTTTCCGTTTTATTTTTCCAACTTTCTCTTGCTGTTTGCTTGAGAGTGTGTTTGTACTTCGCCGTTGCGGCTTTGAGGGCGATGTTTGCCTCCATGGATTTTTCTCGCTCTGCCATGTTCCTAGCATTTGTAACCGCATCTTCCACTTTCTGCAACTCATCATTCCAGTAGGGCTTATAGTTTTTCCTAGCTCCTCTTGGGATGGTTTCAGTGGCGGCTTGCATTATTGCCTTGCTTAGGCTCTCTACCATGGGCTTCATTTTGGTGTTTCGTGTGTTGATGGTTTCACACAGCCCATCTGTCAGGATTGCAAATCTGTCCCAGTCGGCTCGTTTGTAATTCCAACGTGGGAGCGGTTTTGTTTCCTGTGGGCCTACTTCCATGTCAATGGTTAGCCTGATCGGCCTGTGGTCGCTACCTGCCAGTTGGTTTAGCACCTGGCGGTCTATTTTATAGTGTATGTCCTGTGTGGAGAAGGCCAAATCTGGAGTCGAGGTTGTGTGCCATGTTCTTGAATAGAAGCTAGGGCTATCCTCCGGCCTATTGATTAGGGATAGATTTGCATCTATCTCCCAATCTTCCACTTCGTCACCTCTACTGTCTGTGTCAGAGTATCCCCATCTCTCCGAGTGGCTGTTGAAATCTCCAACTACTATGCAGTTGGAGTCTCTGACCTCCATACTCGAGAGCGATAGGTCTCTGTTTGGTGGTCCGTACAGATTGAAAATGCGGAGCTTCGTCTCTTGAGCCATTATGTCAACTCCTACAATTTCTGCTTGTCCGGTGTGATTGACAGGTACCGCGCTACTCGGTATGCTGTTTCTGGTCAGTATCAGGACCCCTCCTTTGTGGCCTTCTCTATCTAGACGGAAGGTCTGGTATCCTCTGATTGAGAATTTATGGTTATTGTTGAGGTGCGTTTCCTGGATACATGCCACGTCAATCTTACCTTCATGCAGGTGGTGTGTTAGGGAAAGTTTTTTGTTAATGACTCCCTCCGCATTCCACTGTAATATTTTGAGGGTCTTGAGGTTTTGGCCAATAGACGTTACCCCATAGCCATGTGCCTTGACTCCACGACACATGGGTGGGTGACCACCAGTAGTCAAGGGTGGGCCCCTTCGAGGCGTGGGGCCCGGCGCTATCGCTGCCTGGCGGGTCTCCTCAGGATGAGCGCCATGCGTTTTTCGAATAGGTTGTGCTGCCATCATACTGTGATTTACGTTGCACTGTTTTGTTAGGCTTGCGGCCCCGTGCATCCGATTTCAACAGGCGTTTCTGTAGGGATGCCCTCCTTAGCCTTTGGCTGTCCCCAGCCTATCTGCAAGGCAGCAGTTGTTTCCGATCGGAGTTTTCTCTCCTATGGAAGTTGTCTTACCAGACTATCGAGTCTTCACTACTCGTGTCTATAGGGTGCAATGATGATATGTGATATATGAGATGGACTGGTTTACCCGGAAGAGAGGCAGTCCAGTGTGTCTGTATCCCAGGATCGTCACGTCCTGCCAGAAACGTAGCATTTGCATGTGAGTGGGGTATCTCTTTTTCCCTTTATTTTCTTGGCTTCTATGCAGGGATGGTACGCCTAGCATTCCCCGCCACCTGGGGTGTTGACACAGTGGGGCAGGTGTGCAATGTCCGCTGGTCTGCATCTCTTCTGCGTCCAGCATGATAGTTATGGCTGATAACGTACAGAGGTAGATATCGTAGCCGGAGTGCATTTAGCCAGAGGACAAGCCTGGTAATGTCACAGAGAAGTTGATCGCCTGGTGTGCGGACAAATCTCATGGTCAGTGGTTGAGTCTTGCCAGTTCACAGTGTGGTGGCTGCTCTACTGTTTTCGACACCCCGACCAGGTTCTAAGTCTTTGGTTGGTGTTTTTCGCACCCCATCGCCGTATAGGGTGAGTATCTAGCAGTTGTCCGCCCGCTTTGATTTGCGGGCGGCAAGGACCTCTTACTGTGGCTCTACCTGATAGGGCTGGGGCGCAAGCCCCAGGTCCCGAGCATGTAGGAGCCTCCCATTGCAGTGGTGCTGAGATTTTGGGCGGGATTTCGGCTTACAAGGGTTCGGCCGTAATCCCCCACATGGTAGCCTCGCGCCCTTGGCTTATCAGCCTGGTACGTGAACCAAAGTGTCTGCGGCTCCTCTCGATTTGAGCTCGATTTCCGTAGCAACGCCCTGTCATTTGCAGGATAAAACTGACCTGTCTTCAGATCTATTTCCAGCACCCGTTCACTATTTGGTCAGACAAATTTATTGAGGGCTTTTGTTTGTCAATGACCAGGTATTTGAAATCTGCGGTTTCTGCGGAGTTAAACACGATTTCCGTAGCGTTCTTTCATTTGAGTGTTTGAGAGCTGACTTGTCGTCCGTGAGTCTAATACCAGCGTACGTTCATTATTAGACCCAAACGGCAGTGCTCCCGATTTGTCAGTTGTTCTACAGTATTGGCGTGTTCAGTCAAATTAAGCCGCAGGTTCCACACCTGGTGGTGCCCTTCCGTCAATTCCCTTAGCGAGACAATCAAGTTTCTTAAAGGGTAGCCCCAAAAATTTTCGAGGGTCTAATTCCAGCACATGTTCTCTATTAGACCCCACGAAGGTGTACTTTTTGATAGTCATTCTGCAGTATTGGCGTGGTAAGTTAACTTAGGTCTCAGGCTCCACTCCTGATAGTGCTCTTCCGTCAATTCCTTTATCAAACACTGGATGCAGACAAAACCGAGCCACAGGCGACATAACCCCAGATTTCTGGGGGTCTAAGTCCAGCACCAGTTCCATCTTAGACCCCAGAGGAGTGGTCTCGGCATGTCAATCATTTCAGTGTTGGCCGTGTTGAGTCAAATTAAGCCGCAGGCTCCACTCCTGGTGGTGCCCTTCCGTCAATTCCTTTAAGTTTCAGCTTTGCAACCATACTTCCCCCGGAACCCAAACACTTTGGTTTCCCGGAAGCTGCCCGCAGAGTCATCGAAGCAACTCCTGCGGATCGCTAGTCGGCATCGTTTATGGTCAGAACTACGACGGTATCTGATCGTCTTCGCGCCTCTGACTTTCGTTCTTGATTAATGAAAACATTCTTGACAAATGCTTTCGCAGTAGCTCGTCTTGCGGCGATCCAAGAATTTCACCTCTAACGCCGCAATACGAATGCCCCCGTTTGTCCCTGTTAATCATTACCTCCAGTTCCGAAAACCAACAAAATAGAACCGAGGTCCTATTCCATTATTCCATGCACCATTATTCAGGCAGCCGAGGCCTGCTTTGAACACTAATTTTTTCAAAGTAAACGCGCCGGCCACCCAGGACGCTCAGCGAAGAGCACCCGTGGGAGAGAGCCGGCAGACGGTAGGGCAGGAGACAACGGGCAGTGAACCGGCGCGAGCCGGACCGCCCGCCTGCGCCTGAGATCCAACTACGAGCTTTTTAACTGCAACAACTTTAATATACGCTATTGGAGCTGGAATTACCGCGGCTGCTGGCACCAGACTTGCCCTCCAATAGATCCTCGTTAAAGGGTTTAAAGTGTACTCATTCCAATTACGGGGCCTCGAAAGAGTCCCGTATTGTTATTTTTCGTCACTACCTCCCCGTGCCGGGAGTGGGTAAGTTGCGCGCCTGCTGCCTTCCTTGGATGTGGTAGCCGTTTCTCATGCTCCCTCTCCGGAATCGAACCCTGATTCCCCGTTACCCGTTACAAACATGGTAGGCATGTCACGTACCATCGACATTTGATAGGGCAGACATTTGAAAGATGCGTCGCCGGCACATGAGGCCATGCGATCAGCACAAAGTTATCCAGAGTCACCAGTGGGGACGCCGCAACCCCGCGAGGGGAAACGACGATTGGTTTTGAACTAATAAAAGCGCTCTTTCCGCGAGGGTCGGAGCTTGGTAAGCATGTATTAGCTCTAGAATTGCCACAGTTATCCAAGTAGGATCGTGTCAACTAAGGAACCTCGACTGATTTAATGAGCCATTCGCGGTTTCACCGTGAGACAGTGTGAACTTAGACATGCATGGCTTAATCTTTGAGACAAGCATATGACTACTGGCAGGATCAACCAGATATCTGTCGGAGACGTACGTACAGCACACACCGGTCGGCGGAGGAAGGGTGTGTAAAAAGCCTCGCTGGGACGACGGCCGCAGGGACCGACTGACGGGACGGACGGTTTGTTCCACCCGTCCCTCACTCCGTCGACCTAGGACCGCCTGACAGGGGCCTCCCACACGCACCAGACGACCGACCGACCGGGCTCGCTCGAGGAGGGATGGCAGCGCTCTGTGCAGAACGGATCCCAACGACCTCGGCGACGAATTTCACTGGGACTAGAGACACAATTTGGCCTGCCCTTCTTCTCCGTAGGGAGAACGCAGGGCCTCGAGGCAACGATTCCTGCTTTCCATTTGCCGGTCACAAGCTCTTTGCGAGAGTCGGACCACCAGCGAGACGTACTGTCGAGCTCTGCTATAAGCCTTAGATAAATCACCACGGACGGACCACGTTTCCTGATACGGACCAGACTAGCGCACCTCGGTGGAGGAGCCACTACCACAAACCGCACCCAATTCGCACTACGGGGAAAGGCAGGCGAGCGTTTTCCGCAAGCCCGCGCTATCGCTCCGCCTGGCGGGACTGAGATCGCTTTACGAACACTGGTTGAAATTGAGTCGCCGCGGCGAGACAACTACCCCAGATCTGTACAAATTCAATTAATATAACTATCAAAGATGATTTATCATGTGGTAACAAAAATGACAGTGTATGGGGAGAAATAGAAAGTGTGTGTGTGTGCGAGGGGGTGGTGTAGAGAGAGGGAGAGAGAATACAGTGATTGGAATATGCTATAGATGTCCATCAAGTCAAAAAGAGGAAGATGAGGAGCTGATTAGTAGTATAGAAAAGGCAAGTGAAGGGAAATTATTATAAATGAGGGATTTCAACTTTCCATAAATATATGGGATATGGCAGAAGCACTTGTATAGTCAAAACCTTTTAAGTGCATAACTGACAATTTTTTAATTCCAAAGGTAGAAGCAGTCACCAGAGGCAAAAACACACTCGACCTAGTTTTTACTACAGAGGAAAATATGATTGAAAGCGTTACCATTGGGGAACTGTTTGCCTCAAGTGACCATCAAATCATCCGTTGGGATCTTATAACAGGGAAAGAAGTAAATATAAACACGCAAACATACGACTACTCTAAGGCATATGGATAGAAGATGCAAGAGGCAGCGAGCCATATAATCTGGAAAGATATTGTCAGAGGAACAGATGTTGAACAAAAGAGTGGGGAAGTTTTAAAACAGTTCTAGAAAAGCTAAAAGAGGAATGTGTAGGGAGCTAAACTCCAAGCGTAAAAAGTGGATTATTAGATTTGTAGTTAAATGTAGAAGGGCTAAAAATAAAGCATGGAAAAAATATATAGAAGTAGGTAAATCGAAAGAAACATATTTCAAATATTTGGACAAACAGAAAGTGAATAAAACAGCAAAAATAGACTTTGAAATAAAACATACTAATAGTAAAGGCTTCTTTTCTTATGTTAGAAATAAACAAAGAACGAAAGACAAAGTAGGATGTCTCATGGACAGCACAGGAAAAATAATAAGTGAGAATAGCGAGGCAGGTAATCTACTCAATCAGTGCTTTGGCACAGTCTACACAAAAGAGGAGTGCTCCAAGATCCCAGAGCCTATAGATATTTTTCAAAGAGACATGAATACAGCGGGATTAAGATCAATCTGTATTACAGAGGAAATGGTTTTTTAAAAATTGTAGGGGTTCAAAGTGGATAAATGTCCAAGTCAAGATAGTATTCATCCAAAATTACTGTTTGAAATTAGAGACCTACTAGTAAAACCATTGACTATATTATGTTCTCAATCACTTGATGCAGGAGTGATCCCCTTATTCAAAAAATTAGATCCAGCAAATTATAGACCACTGAGTTTAACAAGCATAGTCGGTAAATTGTTAAGTCAATAATCAAAGAAAACATTTTAATGCATTTAGACAAGTTTAAACTAATCAGAAATAATAAGCATGGGTTTACTAGAGGGAGATCATGCTTAACAAATCTATTATAATTCATGGAGGAGGTTCCTAAAATGATAGACAAAGGAGACCCAGTGGATGTTATTTATCTAAATTTTGCAAAAGCCTTTGATAGAGTACCTTATAAAAGATTATTTCTAAAGCTAAAATCACATGGAATAGGTGGGGAAGTTGCCAAATGAATTGAAAATTGGTTAAAGGGAAGAAGACAGAGAGTGGGCTTAAATAAGGAGTACTCTGAGTGGTGAAAAGTGGAGTACCACAGTGCTCGGTTTTGGGACCAATTTTGTTCTTGATTTGGACATTGATGCATGATTGCAAAGTTTGCTGATGACACAAAAGTATGCAGTAGTGTCTCATCTAAAGCAGAAGTGGATATATTGACGTCGGATTTAGATAAAATTTGAGAATCGTCTGTAAGCTGGCAAATGGAGTTTAATGTAGATAAATGTAAAGTCATCCACATGGGTAGATCCAATATGGAACATAATTACAGAATGGGCGAGAACAATATTAGAAAGATAGAAAAGGAAAGGGACCTAGGTGTTATAAAAGATCATACAGGTAAAGTGAGTGAGCAAGTCCAAGTGGCAGTGAATAAGGCAAATGCAATGTTAGGTATGATAAAGAAGAAATATTAAACACAGGAGTAAGGAAGTGATAGTCAAACTGTATAAAGCATTAGTTAGACCTAGATTGGAGTACTGTGTACAGGTGTGAAGTCCTTATCATAGAGGGGATATAAACATACTGGAAAGAATACAAAAAAGAGCGACAAAGCTGATAGTGGGATTCCAGAATTACAGTTATGAGAAAAGACTTAGAAAACCCGGTCTACAGTGTCTAGAAGAGAGAAGATAGTCCTGTTTACAGATGCCCTGGCCGTAGTCACAGCACTAAAAAGCCAGAAAAATACTGAACTTAATGATTTAAGAGCAGTACTCTGTCAACTATGCCAGCAGTCCGCACCAAAAAGAGTAGTGGTACAGTGGGTTCCATCCCACTGCAACATCCAAGGCAACGAGGAGGCAGACAGACTGGCAAAAGAAGGTGCAAGACTACCATAACCAGATACTAGTGTGACATACGAAGAGTCAAAACGGCTTATTAGAGCTAGATACAGGACCAAATGGGAAACAGAACATACTGGCTACCCAAAAAACGATGCCTATTACCAGTTGAACAGAAGAGAGCAGGTCGTGGTCTTCAGACTTTGCACTGGACACAATAGACTGAGGTACCACCTATTCAACAAATTGAAGATAGGTGACACTGACGAATGCCCGTGTGGTACCGGGAAAATGACCGCTGAGCATTTGCTGCAAAACTGCCCGACATACGAGGATCAGAGAGAGCAGATGTGGCCATCACTAGTGGCAACACTAGACAAGCTAGCTCTATGGCAGTGTCGATAGCCTCAGGAGGACAGCCGCTTTTTTCGAAAAAATAAAGGTCGATGTCTGTCAGCGTAAGAAGAAGAAGAAGAAGAAGACCTAGATTTTTTTTGCGTTCGCCTTTTTTATCTATTCCCCAAGGCGGTTTGCGTTACACTGTGGTTTTTATTTTGCGCCTGTCGGCCCAGTGCATCCGACTTCAGCATGCATTTTATGTATGGGTCTGCTTCCTCCTGCATATTCTAAGGGTTTGCTTCCCCGGGGTATTGGCCGGTGCTGTGATGGGGATCGAACCCAGCACCTTCTGGTTGTGAGCCGTGTCACTTAACCACTAGCCCACGCCATCCCCTGTAGAGGAGATATAAACATGCTGGAAAGGATACAAAGAAGAGCGACAAATCTGATAGTGGGATTTCAGAATTACAGTTACGAGAAAAGACACCGAAAAACCGGCCCACGGTGTCTAGAAAAGAGAAGAATTCGTGGTGAATTAATACAGTTTCATAAGATAATCACAGGAAAGGTTAAATTAGACTATAACAAGTTTTTCAAAATACAACAATCAATGAGAACAAGAGATCGCAGAAACAAATTAGCTAAAAAAAAGGTCGAGATTGGATATTAGGAAATATTTATTTAGTCAGAGAGTAGTGAATGCTTGGAATGCATTGCTCCAGGAGGTAGTGGAGGCAGAGATAGTTAATGCATTTAAGAATATATTGGATGCACATAGCTTTTAGAGCAGAGTAATGCAAATGTAACTGGTTGTCTACAGACTCTGATGAGTCTTCTAAACCAGTATAAAAACGTTAAGTTAAATAGTTAAACTTTATTTTTATTGTGTATTAGATTACATGTAGAAATAGTTCTTATTGTTGAACCTGTTAAATGATTGTATCATTTCCAAACAAATATTGCAGTGATGAAGATGGAACATTTGTTTGCTGTTACGACAAGATGAGTGGTGAGTTACTGATTGCACTGGATGGTCATGGTGGAGGAACCATTGAGCGTTACCATTTTCGTCAGAGTGGACCTGGTGTTGTTCCCTGTTTGACTTACATGCAAGAAGAGATATCTCCCTACTTACACTGCTGTGAGTTCAGTGGAAACAACACACTGTGTGAGCAGTATCTCAAGGTCAGACAGCCGGTTGGTTGTCAAGGATACCAGTCTCCCGCTGCAGGTAGGTATCCATTTAGATTGTATCCTTGTTGTCGTCGTTGTTGTTCAAAGCTACTCATGCAGAGTTAACTCTTTCATGTTTCTTTGGTAGCGGGTTACAATCGCTCTTCTCACATCCTGAGACAACCTTTAGAAGAGGGACAGAGGTCCTCCTAGCTGTAGTGAAATTGTGAGGCTCGTCAATAAGCTCACCACTATGGGAATCACAGTGTTGATCCCCACCTTATTTGCCAGACTGCTGTTACACAGCCTGTTTCAAGGATGTGAGGTCTTGATCAATATATTTCACTTGATGTTGCTCTTTGCTTTCTTATAACTCTCCATAACGTTGGTACCAATTAGTTCACAGTTCATAAAAGAGTGTTATTTAACACAAAGTCTAGTATTTAGCTTAATAAGTTGCTGAATTGTTATGTTCAATAATATGTTGCTGAAGTTTTGAATAGAAATCAAATGCTGGAAGAACTATACCAATGGTAAATGATAAACAAAGAAAATGGTTCTTCTTCTTCTTCTTTGTACGCTGTCAAACGTCAACCTGTATTTTTTCGAAAAAACCAGCGATCATCCTGAGGCTGTTGACACTGCCATAGAGCTTGTCTAGTGTTGCCACTGGTGATGGCCACATGTGCTTTCTCTGGTCCTTGTATGTCGGGCAGTTTTGCAGCAGATGTTCAGCGGTCATTTTCCCGGTACCACAAGTGCATTCGTCAGTGCCACCTATCTTCAGTTTATTGAATAGGTGGTACCTCAGTCTGTTGTGGCCTGTACGGAGTCTGAAGACCACGACCTGCTCTCTTCTGTTCAACTGGTAATAAGCATCATTTTTTGTGTAAGAAAATGGTTCAAAGACAGTTTCTTATTAAAACAAGAACCAAAGTTTCTACAGGATAAAAAACAATAGCTCAGAAGAAACCATTTAACAACTAAATACAACAAATGTAAAAATCAACATATCATTTAAAAACAATTGAAACAGAAAAAGCAGTGAAAAAGACAAATACAATATTAGGTATGATAAAAAGAAATTTTAAACATAGGAGCAAGGAAGTGATAGTCAAACTATATAAAGCATTAGTTAGACCTAGATTGGGTTACTGTGTACAGGTATAGAGTCCTTATTATAGAGGATATTTATACATGCTGGAAAGGATACAAAGAAGAGTGACAAAGCTGATAGTGGGATTCCAGAATTACAGTTATGAGGAAAGACTCAGAAAAACCGGCCTACAGTGTCTAGAAAAGAGAAGAATTCGAGGTGACTTAATACAGGTGTATAAGATGATCAGAGGAACGGATAAATTAGACTATAGCAAGTTTTTCAAAATACAACCACCTACAAGAACAAGAGGGCAGAGCTACAAATTAACTAAAGAAAGGATTAGATTAGATATTAGGAAATATTTTTTTAGTCAGAGAGTGTTGAATGCTTGGAATGCATTGCCACAGAAAGTAGTGGAGGCAAGGACAATTAATGCATTTAAGAATAGGTTGGATGCGCATAGCTTTTAGAGCTAAGAAATGTAAAGGAAACTGGTTAAAAAATCTAATTTGAAATAAATTAACCACCAGCTAAAATCTCCCAGCAACAGGTACTACGAAAGTGCAGACTGCCAACATCCATTAAAGTTAGTACAAGGGACTGATCCAGAAAGACAGAAAATTACATGATGATGGATAGCGTGGGTTTTGGGATAAAATATTAAGGCAGAGTTTTAGTGGTCAGGATCATTCAGTGGGGAAGTGATTAAACACTAGCGGGGGTCGAGGAGAAAGCGTCAATTGAAGCCCTGAATGACAGCGACTGACAGGAAAACATTAGACTGACACATCAGGACTCGATGAAAACACTTTGGTAATTATCATTTGTCTATTTTACAAAGTCCAATCTAGAATAGTTATCAAAATAGAAGTCAAAGAAACACAATCCTAGTAGCATCAATTTTACGTTTAGAAATCAGCGTGTTACAAAATTGAAGTCAAACTTCATCTGTTTCGTCTTCTTCGTACGCTGTCAGACATCAACTTGAATTTGTTCGAAGACTTCATCTGTTTGATAAGTTCTTTTCTAGAATAGTAATCCAGTTTGCAGTCAACGGAAAGCAGTTTGAAATTTGTGTTAGCACCATTATTTTAGTTACAGGATAGAAATAAGATAGAAGGGTTAGGAATTCTGTTTGTCCAAGGGATCGATTAGAGTATCCCTGGGTATTTTAGAATGGAATTTTCATCAGTGTTATAACTTAACTTAACGTCTTTATACTGGTTTAGAAGACCCTGCAGAGTCTTTATACAACCAGTTACATTTACATCACCTTGCTCTAAAATCTATGCGCATCCAGTTTATTCTTAAATGCATTAACTGTCCCTGCCTCCACTACCTCCCCTGGCAATGCATTCCAAGCATTCACCACTCTCTGACTAAAAAAATATGTCCTAATATCTAATCTGGACCTCTGTTTAGTCAGCTTGTAGCTATACCCTCTTGTTATTGTGGGTGGCTGTATTTAAAAAAACTTGTTATAGTCTAATTTATCCCTTCCTCTGATCATCTTATAAACCTGTATTAAGTCACCACGAATTCTTCTCTCTTCTAGACACTGTAGGCCCGGTTTTTCTGAGTCTTTCCTCATAACTGTAATTCTGGAATCCCACTATCATCTTTGTCGCTATTTTTTGTATTCTTTCCAGCATGTTTATATCCCCTTTATGATAAGGACTCCACACATGTACACAGTACTCCAATCTAGGTCTAACTAAAGCTTTATACAGTTTGACTATCACTTCCATGCTCCTATGTTTAATATTTCTTTTTATCATACCTAACATTGCAATTTGCCTTTTTCACTTCTACCTTAACTTGCTCACTCACTTTACCTGTATGATCTATTATAACCCCTAGGTCCCTTTCCTTATCTATCTTTCTAATATTGTTCTCTCCCATTTTGTAATTATGTTCCATATTGGATCTACCCATGTGGATGACTGTACATTTGTCTACATTAAACTCAATTTGCCAGCTTACAGACCATTCTCGAATTTTATCTAAATCCGACGTCAATATATCCACTTCTGCTTTAGATGAGATACTACTGTATAGTTTTGTGTCATCAGCAAATTTTGCAATCATGGATCCCATGTCAATGTCTAAATTATTTATATATATCTAAAACAAAATTGGTCCCAAAACCGAGCAGTGTGCCACACCAGTTTTCACTTCACACCACCGTTAACCAATTTTCAATCCATTTGGCGACTTCCCCACCTATTCCATGTGTTTTTAACTTTTCAAATAATCATTGATGAGGTACTCTATCAAAGGCCTTTGCAAAATCTAGATAAATAATGTCCACTGGCTCCCCTTTATCATTTTAGTAACCTCCTCCATGAATTCTAATAGATTTGTTAAGCATGATCTCCCTCTAGTAAACCTATGCTGACTATTTCTAATTAGATGAAATTTGTCTAAATGCATTACAATGTTTTCTTTGATTATTGACTCTAACAATTTACAGACTATGCTCGTTAAACTCACCAGTCTATAATTCGCATGATCTGTTTTTTTGCCTTTTTTTAACAAAGGGATCACTCCTGCATCTTTCCAATCCTGTGGAACAATCACGTTTGTAAGTGATTGAGAACATAATATAGCCAATGGTTTTGCTAGTTGGTCTCTAATTTCTTACAGCAATTTTGGATGAATACCATCTTGACCTAGACATTTATCCACTTTCAACCCCTCCAATTTTTTAAAAACCATTTCCTCTGTAATACAGATTGATCTTAATTCCGCTGTATCCATGTCTCTTAATATCTATAGGCTCTGGGATCTTGGAGCAGTCCTCTTTTGTGTAGATTGTGCCAAAGTACTGATTGAGTAGATTAGCTGTCTCCCTATTCTCACTTATTATTTTCCCTGTACTGTCTATGTGAGGGCCTACTTTGTTTTTTGTTCTCTCTTTATTTCTAACATAAGAGAAGAAGCTTTTACTGTCAGTCTTGATCCTCTTGTCAGGTTAGGTCATCCCGTAACCTGTGAGGTCGTTGGGGCACACATGAAGACATCCTCACAACCCCACGCCACCCCTCTCTGTCAGATGCCGCTGTCTGTGACTCTTCTGGTCGGAGACTGGTCCATTCTTTTATGTTGTCCTCCCATCTCTTTTTGGGCCGGCCTCTTCGTCATCTGCCATCCACCTTTCTGTGGAGGATTGTATTTGCAAGACCATTTGATCTCGATATGTGACCATACCAAGTGAATTTCCTTCTTTTGACAGTTGCCAAGAGGTCTTCGAGAGGCCCTATTGCTGTTGTAATTCTATCTCGTATTTCCTCATTTGTAACTCGATCTTTGTACGTGACGTTTAAAGGTTTTCTGAAACATCTCATCTCCAAGGCCTGTATCCTTCGTTGAAGGTCAGCTGTAACTGTCCATGTCTCACACGCATAGAGGAATATTGACAGGACCAGTGTACGCATTAATCTGATTTTCGTGAATAGTGCTAACCGTTTATCTTTTGTAGATTTTGTTAAGCCGCTATTGTCTGTGCTAATCTGGCCAACACCTCACATTTTGATCCTTCATCACTGACAATCGACCCAAGATATTTAAAACGGTCAACCACTTCGAGTTCCTGACCGTTAGCTTTTATCCTGCTGTTGAAGCGCATGGCGTTGTTGGTCATTAATTTTGTCTTTCCAGCATTTATCTTCATACCATAGTCAAGAGCTGTTTCATCGAGCCTTCTGACCCATTCCTGGAGTTTTGCTTCTGAACCCGCCAACCCCTCGATATCATCTGCAAAACGAAGGTTGGTAATTGTTCGGCCCCCAATCTTGATAGTACCAACGTGACCTCCAAGTGCCTCACTCATAATTCCTTCAAGGAATATATTGAAAAGAGTTGGAGAGAGTGTACACCCCTGTCTCTCACCAACTGATGTGCGAAACCAGTCCCCTCACATCCCATTCACAAGAACTGCGCTAGACGCCTTGTCATACAGGTGTTCAAGGACCATTATAATATTTCCGTTGATATTATACATCCTCATGGTTGCCCAAAGCGCTTTATGCCACACCCTATCAAACGCCTTCTTAAAATCCACAAACACATGATACAGTGTTTGCTGCTGTTCTAGATATTTCTCGCTTAGCAGCCTTAAATTAAATATCTGTTCTGTAGTGCTTCTTCCCTGTCTGAACCCTGCTTTGCTCCTCGGCAATGATGTTCTCAGCTTGAGGTTTCAATCGGTCGAGGATTAATCTAAGCATGACCTTGCTAGGGTGGCTGATGAGGCTTATTGTTCTGTAATTTTGGCACAGCTTTAGGTTTCCAGACTTATGTAACGGCATAACTATTGATTTCGTCCATAAGTCCGGCCAGTTTCCTGTCACCCAAATTTTGTTGCAGATGTGTGTCAGACCTTCCACCACTACCTCTCCACCTGCTTGCAAGAGCTCTGCTGGTATATTGTTCACGCCTGCCACCTTCCCTCTTCTTAATGTCTTTACCGCTGCAATTACCTCTTACTTCGTTATCAGTTAGTTATCCTCTATATTTGTTGGTGTTGGGGGGATTGTTTTCTCAGGTTCGTTTCGCCCTTCATAGTTATATTTCTCGGAACAGTACTCTGTCCATCGTGCCAGTACGTCATTTTCCTCAATAAGGCACTTGCCGCTTTTATCATGGATCATAAGCTGATCATATGATCCATGATCCTCTGAGCAAGTTTTTTTTTCGAAGTCTATTTTTGCTGTTTAATCGCTTTCTGAGATATGTTCTGCTTGTCCAAATATTTTAAATATGTTTCTTTTGATTTACCTGCCTCTATATATTTTTTCCATGCTTTATGTTTTGCTCTTCTACATTTCACTACAAATCTAGTTATCCACTTTTTACGCTTGGGGTTTACCTCCCTACATGGAACACATTCCTCTTTTAGCGTTTCTAGAACTGTTTTAAAACTCTCCCACTCCTGTTCAACATCTGTTCCTATTACAATATCTTTCCAGATTATGTGGTTCGCTGCTTCTTTCATCCTCTTAACATCTGCCTTAGAGTAGTCGTATTTTTGCGTGTTTATGTTTACTTCTTTCCCTGCAATAAGATCCCAACGGATGATTTGATGGTCACTTGAGCCAAACAGTTCCCCAACGGTAAAGTTTTCAATCATATTTTCCTCTGTAGTAAAAACTAGGTCGAGTGTGTTTTTGCCTCTAGTGGCTGCTTCTACATGTTGAATTAAAAAATTGTCTGTTATGCACTTAACAAAAGGTTTTGACTCTACAAGTGCTTCTGCCATATCTCATTTTATTTCTGGAAAGTTGAAATCCCCCCTTAATAATAATTTCCCTTCACTTGCCTTTGATATGTTACTAATCAGCTCCTCATCTTCCTCTTTTTGACTTGATGGACATCTATAGCACACTCTAATCACTGTTTTTTCACCCCCACTTTCTATTTCTCCCCGTACACTTTCATTTTTGTTACCACATGATAAATCATCTTTGATCGTTATATTAACAGAATTTATACAGTATAATAAAACGCCACCTCCCTTAGTCTTGTCTCCAACTATCCTATCTTTCCTTAACATTGTATATCCCTCTATTTCAAGTTCACTATCTGCAATGTCCTCTTATGTCCATGATTCTGTTAATCCTATTATATCTGGTTTTTCTTCTTCTACATACAGTTCCAATTCTTCTCTTTTATTTACTATGCTTCTCACATTTGCATAAAAACATTTTTGTTTGTAATGTTGTTGGTTTTCCACTTTTTGCTTCTGCTTTATCATTTTAGTGTTTGCTTTTCCACTACTTATTTCACATTTCCCTGACTCCAACTCTCCCCTTTGACTACATCCTCTACAGCACCCTATTGTAGGCCTATCTTTAGTCTCATGCTTCATAGGCCTTACTAGTTTAAATTTCTAACACAATGATTAAACATATACTTTGCTACAACATGCTGCACAATCTCATTTAGATGTAAACCTCCCCTGTCTAACATTTTACTTTTATCTACTTTCACATCAATAAATTCCATTCCCATGTCTGCACACATCACCTGTAACCTAAGGTTGATACCTATTATTTTGCTATCTAGATAGTCTGACCCATCTGCTCTATCTAAAATGCCCATCATTGTGGCCTTTCTAAACTTTTTTTCCTTAAGTGTTCCCATAAAACTTTTATATTTATCCATAATTATTTCTGTACATTAACAGTCCGAAAGTAGTAGTTAGATAGTTTTAATCAGAGTATTATTATTATTATTATCCCTAGTTTACAAAAATTGACTTTTTGTAATAGAAGCTGAAATAAATGTGTCTTTTGTATAATTGGTATTGTATAGTTCTCAGTGTGAACTGATTGTATAGATAGTTTAGGTGTGTCACACTGTGCTGTATTTAATTAAAAGTTTGTTCAATTTAGGATGTAAGAAAGCTTTTATTTGTATGAGATTTTAATAATTTTTCAACTATGCAATAAGCAACAAAGATGTTGTACAAACTGAATGTAAGGTTTGAAACAGAGATATAATACCAGCAGACTGGCAGAAAGGATATGTAAATGGACAAAGAATCTACAGCAGTGCGCAAATCAAAAAGGGCTGGTGTTGTTATCTGTGCCTAGGAAAATATTAAACAAGATCATACTAGAGCGACTAAAAGAGGCCATAGACAAGCAACAAAGAGACAAACAGGCAGACTTTAGACAAACAAACTTTGTTGCAGTTCAGATAGTTACACTATGAATAATAGTTGAACAGAGTGTAGAAGGAAACTCTTTACTATACATACATCAATGACTATGAAAAGTGTTTTTGACAGCTTAGTCAAAGAATCATTCTGGAAGTTGCTCAGGCACTAGGAAGTGTCAATGAAGTTTTGTAGCTAACATAATTTGTTTAATGTTTGATTGAATGTCAACTCAACTTAACGTCTTTATACTGGTTTAGAAGACTCTGCAGAGTCTGTATACAACCAGTTTCATTTACATCGCATTGCTTTAAAAGCTATGCACATCCAATTTATTCTTAAATGCATTAATTGTCCCTTCCTCCACTACCTCCTAGGGCAATGCATTCCAAGCATTCACCACTATCTGACTAAAAAAATATTTTTGAATATCTAATCTCACCTCTCTTTAGTCAACTTGTAGCTATGCCCTTTTGTTCTTGTGGGTGGCTGCATTTTTAAAAACTTGTTATAGTCTAATTTATCCATTCCTCTGATCATCTTATAAACCTGTATTAAGTCACCACAAATTCTTCCCTCTTCTAGACACTGTAGGCCGGTTTTTCTGAGTCTTTCCTCATAACTGTAATTCTGGAATCCCACTATCAGTTTTGTCGCTCTTTTTTGTATTCTTTCCAGCATGTTTATATCCCCTCTACGATAAGGACTCCACACCTGTACACAGTACTCCAATCTAGGTCTAACTAATGCTTTATACAGTTTGACTTTCACTTCTTTGCTCCTATGTTTAATATTTCTTCATACCTAATGTTGCATTTGCCTTTTTCACTGATACCTAAACTTGCTCACTCACCTTACCTGTATGATCTATTATAACCCCTAGGTCCCTTTCCTTATCTATCTTTCTAATACTGTTCTCTCCCATTCTGTAATTATGTTCCATATTGGATCTACCCATGTGGATGACTGTACATTTATCTACATTAAACTCGAGTTTGCCAGCTTACAGACCATTCTCGAATTTTATCTAAATCTGACCTCAATATATCCACTTCTGCTTTAGATGAGACACTACTGCATAGTTTTGTGTCATCAGAAAATTTTGCAATCATCAATGTCCAAATCATTTATATAAATATCAAGAACAAAATTGGTCCCAAAACCGAGCCCTGTGGCACTCCACTTTTCACTTCACACCACTCAGAGTACTCCTTATTTATGTACAACCCTCCGCCTTCTTCCCGTTAACCAATTTTCAATCCATTTGGCATCTACTCAAGCAGATCCTGTCTTGGGCCACGGAAGTCCAGTGCAGGGTAAGTACTCCTCTAGAGGCATCTTGAATGTCGAATGTTGCAGCATACAGCAAGGGAATCTGACCAATGCATTGGAGGTCTTCTGCGCGGTCTCTTCTTACCTCTGGGGTACCAGACTGCTGTTGCTGTACTCCATCAACCATCGTTTCATTGCAACATGTGACCTGCCCATCTATGTTTTGCCTTGTCTGCATAGATTACCGCATCCTTCACCTGGGACAATCGTCTCATGTCAGAATTGTGGAGACCTTGCATACGTTGGTTTCAGAGAGTGATTTCAACCAAGCGTCTCTCAAGGGAGGCCTGCGTCACTCTCAATTTGTCCTCTAATGATTTTGTTAGTGTCCACATATCGGCATCATAACATAGTTGAAAGATAATAATTGATAAGTATTCTAGTCAATTTTGTAAAAAGTCAATGCTTCACCATTGTGAATAATAAAATATAAGTGTTCTACTGATTCTCTGTGCAGCTCAAGCAGCAGGGGACCCACATCTTGTGACACTGGATGCCTATAACTATACTTTCAATGGTGTTGGGGAATTCACTTTACTCAGGGTCAAGGACATGCAGACTACAGTTCAAGTCAGGGCAGTACCTGTCAAAAATAATCAAAGTAGGTTAACATGGCTCATGTCTGTTGTAGCAGATAGAACAGGGTTCTGCTCTTCTGACTCACTGAAGCCTCTCCTATACTCTCCACTTCTACACTCTTCCATCTATCACCTCAACTAACACTCACTTTAATAAACTAAGGACACTATTTCACAACAATAAAAAAATAAAAAATTCTTTATTCCTACACGTTACAATTACTCTTCTATTCTTTTATTACACACAGCTTACTACACACTCCTCTCTAATGGCTATCCAACTACAGCTAAACCTATAACTATTGTCATCAGTCTACTCTCCAAACTTGGCCTGCTGTAATTTAGTGACGAATATTTCGTGTATTGACCCAGATGGTAAATTTGTTGTTAAACCCAGGTAATCGTCCTTGGCTCTGTTTCTTTATGACGACTGTCGATCTGTGTGGTGGATGTAAAAAATCTAGGCTGCTTCTGGGAGATCTGCGATAACTATAAAAATTTCCAATGTCGCCCATGTGTCTGTCGATGGTTGCTAATAATTTATGGCGAAGTTTTTTCTCTTAGCCAATCTAAATCTTGAAGAAGGGCTGTACTCTTCTATAGTGTGATAGCTGTCAAAATCGAGGCTTCTTCTGTCAGATGTACGATGACTCTGCACAATTCTAATTACTTTGACAAAAAAATCTGTATTACCTTTCTTCTGTGAACTGAGGATGCAATTCTATTCTCAATTACTGTAGGTCTAGATCTCGTCGGAATCCGTCTGTCCTTGGCTATAACTAACGTTCACTCTCTAGGTGTGTTCTCTTTGACTGTCCTTTTCCTTGTTTGCTTCCGGTTTTTAACCCCCAGACTATATTTTCTTACGCCAGACCTAATTTCAAGATGGTGCGTGTTTCCTGTCTTCCACTTTCGTGATAGATTATTCAGAGCATTGTAGGGGTATTTGCAGACGTTGTGAATGGTTAGGAAAATACCATCACTGATTCTATTCGCTGTTTTAAAATTGAATTACCCTTGCAGCATAGTTCTGGTAAAACTAAGAACTTTCTAAACTGAGACATGATTCGTCTGGCAAGACTAAATCTGCCACACTGTCTATCTGGTATTACTCTTACATTCTGCATGTCTCTGTGCATATTCTTTTATTATTAGCTCCCAATGCCTCTTCAAGAAGACCTCTTTGCAACTGTCAAAAGAAGAAAACTCACTTGGAACGGTCACATGTTGAGATCAAATGGTCTTGCAAATACGATCCTACACGGAAAAGTGCAAGGCAGATGATGAAGAGACCATCCCAAAAAGAGGTGGGAGGACAACATAAAAGAATGGACCAATCTCCAACCAGAAGAGGCACAGGTAGCGGTCGCTGGCAGAAAAAAGTTGTGAGGATGTCTACATGTGTGCCCCAACGACCACTGGTTACAGGAGGATCTGACCTGACCTGAATGACTCTTATATTAATTCTTCTTGTATCTCCCTTCTATTTTTTTCCATCCATCCCTTCATCATTTCTTTTCATCATATTAGTTTCTCTATCTTTCTCTTTTATTCTTCTACTTTCTTTATTTTTTTTAAATTTTGCTCTTTACAAATCATTTTCTTGTATAAACTTATTTTCTGTCTTTCCATGTAATCCATGCACAATGTTGCACCTACCTTCTTTCTGATTTCTTCATTTCACACTCTATCCATCCTCGTTGACCCTGACCGCTTTTCTCAAACCCCTCATTTTGCATGCCATGATTTTTCTTTCTTATGTCTTGGTGAGACTAATGTCTGACACTGGTAGTAGATAGTTGGTATAAAAATATTATTAATCAAATGTTTCTTTATCTCCAGTGGGATGTGTGTGTGTCTTAATAATGGTGAGAGCTGTTGAGAAACCAAATTGGCTTTCTTGATTCTATCTCTCTGGTCACTAATCTGTCATAGAGCCAAACTGTGTTCTACAAATTGTTTTTTTTTTACTATTGGTCTTATTCTATTTTTCAGGATTTTTGCGTTGATAACAGCAGAACTTGGAAAACTCCAGATCCTCAACAAAAGCGCTCGAGTGGCTACCCTCCCATTGCGGAATCACGGGAAACGAGAGAGCTGATGCTCTGGCAAAAGATGACAGCAAAAAAGGCACAATTTAATCATCGAGTACCATACAGAGAAATCAAGAACATCATCAGAAATCAGTATACACACCAATGGAGACAAGACAGAAACAAAAGCAGTACACCAGACCCAATTCACTATTTCAAAAGAAATCAACAAACTACCTTATTTCGCATGAGAACTGGACACTGCAGACTACTAGAACATCTGTACCGACTGAGGATCTCACTCACCGATGAGTGCCCATGTGGAACAGGATGCCAGAACCCTGAGCATATTCTACGGGAATGCCCAATCTCAATCTATAGGGAAATGAGATGCCAGACCTGGCCAGAGGATGCGGAACTGAGACAAAAACTGTGGGGCAGCCGCTCCGACCTGGTGAAACTGTTGAACATCATCTTTTTAAATGTCCGGCCCTTGCAGGTGTTAGGAAAGAGCTTCTTCCTCCGAGTCCAGACAAATGGAACACTTTGTACAGAACTAAACAACAGCTTACAAACACTTGCAGATACCACTATATGGCATTGGGCCAAAGGGCAGGAGCCCATAGGCCACTGGATCAATAACCAACCAACCACACTGTCTATTCATGGTGTCTTGTTTCGTTAGCTGTATTAGATAGTTTGTTTAACTTCTGTTATGATTGATTAATCAGAAAATTGCAAATTGATTAACTTCTTTTCTTCCACCCACTATATTTTCAGATCAGCTGCAGAATGCAACTGTGTTCTCTGCCATAACAATGAAGGCCAGCAACTCATCCTCAATTTTGGAGATACGTCTAAGGATTCCTGGAGAACAGGAATTAGTTTCAGTTTATAAGGATTCCGAAATATTTTCATTAAGTACAACTACCTCTCAGCTGTCAGGTATATATCAGCTTTTCTTACTTCATTAATTGCTTGCCTTTCTCCTCCTCTTCTATACATCTTCCAAAAATCTGCTCCCTATTTTGTTTTGGTAATTGTTTTGACTATGACTATAACAAACTGTGCAGAAAGAAATGTATATCTGTGCCTTAAACAATTCAATTAATCAATCAATTCTTGTTACCACCAGAGGAGCATAGGCACTAAAACAAAATATATGCTAAGTGTTTCTGTCTCCTGCCAACACCTCCAGTTGGTCCCACATTCTGACCAGCTTTCATCATGTGTGCAGCTATTTTCATTATCCAAGTCTGCTTGGGTCACCCTCTACTCTTCTTGCCCTTTGAGTCCAGGAAAGAGACTGATGGGTAGCGCTGTTTGACCAATAGACCACAATAGACCACACCAATTGTTAACAGTGATGTGTACTTTAATTCTTTGTTTTTCAGAAATGACAGTTTATACAGATGACTCCCAGAATGGTACAGTAGAACTGACTATAGTTATGGTAGATGTGGGCCTGTCTTTGTTAGTGCAAGCAACAGAGGAAATGCTCAACATAATGGTGATGGCAGGTTCTCAGCTTAAGGGTGAGTAAGAATTGTATATCTTTTTGGAATAAACTACTGGTTGCAGATTTGTGGGCATATAACATCATGGGTCTTGCATATATTATGGTCCAGCAATATTAAGAAATATGAACATGTCTTTTAGCACTTGATAGATATCAAAAATGTGAATTGAGATTATTACCAACTCCATCCACCACTGAAATATGATAAATGCTGTTAGTGTTGTTGTGGACAAAATGTCATAACAATTAAAATATGTGATCACTAGGTCGTCTAGAAGGCCTACTGGGAAACTACAATGGTGACAGCAAGGATGATCTCACAGCGAGCGACGGAACGGTACTGCAAGTGAATGCAACAATGAGAGAAGTTCACAACAAGTTTGGCATGTCATGTGAGTTGGTTACTGGCACAAACTTGATACTTTCATTTAATAATCAGTCTAGACTTTCTCTGTTCATTACACTTTGTTAGGCAAACAGTCATCCCACATGATTGTGTAATTTTTATGAGCTTTCCATGTCAAGCGGAAAAATTGTACACTGTTTTTGATTACACTTCTTACATTCTCACAACAGGGCTTGTTCCCAAGAATGAGAGCTTGTTTACAGTGGTCTCAGTATCAGATTTTGACAAAAAGGGTCAGGAGATGAAAACAGTATTCTACACACCAGTTTTTATTGATGAAGCATCAGACAACACTAACATCAGTGATATAAAGAGACTATGTGATGATAATGTGCAGTGTCAGTTTGACTACAGAATCACAGAGAAGGAAACAATCGCTCTAGCAACACTCAAGTTTAATCAGCTATATGAAGAGAGAAAGCAAGATGTCAGCGAAGGTAAGTCAAATACTGAAATAAAACATCAGCTCATTTCATTATGTTGACTAGCTGAAATCTGACTGACATAAGTGCCTCAAAACAGATACACTTTCGCTGCAGAGAATGGGCATGTTTTGTCTTATGTCATCTTTATGGCATGCTCAGACAGAATCCTGATCAATGCTTTCCATTTACATCATTATCTTCCTCAAATCCTTTTGCCTTCAACCGTTCCTCCTCTTTAAGCATCATGATTATCTATCCTTTTCATTACAAGCTGAATGCATGGCATCAACTGTTTGTATGTTATGCCTTTCAATAGTTATGTGGGGCAAGTGTATGGCCTAGGGGTTGTAAGCTGGCTTACAATCTCAACGTACCAAGTTCAAATTATGTCATACTCGGTTTGACAAACCAGGCATGTCGTGGGTTTATTTCATGGTATGACTGCTTTTCCCAGTTGACCTAGCTGTAAGTGGAACACTTTGAAGTCATCTCAGAAGCTACTGAGTTCATGCTCTGTCGTTAGCACTTTCAGTAATGAAAGGGACTGAGCACATAAACTTAATGTCTTTATACTGGTTTAGAAGACTGCAGTCTGTATACAACCAATTTCATTTACATTTCCTTGCTCTAAAAGCTATACGCATTCAATTTATTCTTAAATGCATTAACTGTCCCTGCCTCCACTACTTCCTGTGGCAATGGAGGCCCACATGTGAAATGGGGATCAGTTAAATTAGTAATTTTCCATATTTTTATTTTAGTTGTGTAACGCCAACAGTTAGCAATTTAATGTCAGTTTTTTTAAATCCAAAAACTCAACTCAAACTAATAAATGTATGAAAGAAAATGGATTCTGTGTTTATTTTGTAAGGATTATTATTGATCCCCAGATACATTTTCTTCACAATTAATAAAGCAATATTGACTTTCGGCTTGAATGGGGTGTTATTAGGGCATAGGAAGCATCAATCTTTCACTCTGAAAGTTACTTAAGATTTTTGTTTTCAATGTTTGAAGATATTTGCGATGTTTCTTTGGTAGTGGGTTACAGTGGCTCTTCCTACATCTCGAGGCACACTTGAGAAGATATTTTATAAATTATTGTCCCATGTGTACATTTCACAATCACTCAACCCTAAAACCGACAATGTCTGCACATATGGCGAAGGGTGTCAATCTCATAAAGTTTAGCCATGTGCACTAGACCATGGAAATATGACACAGGCTAGCCAAAATACTATTACATATAGCCAATGACCATGCCAGGTTAATTTAAGGAAAAAAAACAACAAACTAACTAACCCACATGGAAAACATGTGGAACTGAGATGCTAGTTCTGTCAGGCAGAACATACTGACTAGGACGTCGCATCTGGGTCAAGCACAATATACTGACCAAGACCACTATCTCTCTTCCATGTAATGTTCCCTGGAAATGGGCTGTTTTCAAGGCAGTCTGGCTGACGAGATGTGGATCAACATGATCCCTGTAGTAGTGAGTGCCAAGCATAGCACATCCGCCTAGAGAATCGCAGTCCACCTTCATCAGCACGCTCAGGATGTGAGGAAAGCTACTGCAACTCGCCACTTAACGTCCTTTTCAGGGCGCACAAAAGAGTGAACCTACTCATTGTGGGCATTCGAAACAACAACAACATGGGAAACAGCAACACATTTCCATGGGCACAAATTCAAGTCTTCAACTAGTCTGAATTCCAGTTAAATCTGTGGTCTGGCGGCATCCACAGTGGACTAAAGCATAAGCGCAAAATTAGACTGCAGCCTGTTAGGCCTGGTGGAGGTCTTGATTGACATGTTTTACCTGCCCCTGATTACTCTATGCTGCTGAGATTATTAAGAAAGGAGCTTATATTCCTAGTCACACTAAACAATGTCTAAATTTAGTCACACTAAACAATGTCTACATTTAGTCACACTAAATAGATATCAGAGAATGACTTAACCATATTAAGAGAATAAAATTATGCAATTCATAAGTTGTTGCATTTATTATAAGTTTTATTACTATGTTAGTGACACACTGAATATCTTTATTATTTATGCTTTTTTCTCAGTTGTGCGGTGTCCTTATCTTGGTGCTGATGCTGTTGCTAATGGCAACCGCAACCAAACAGGATTACAGGTTGGGGATATAATAATGGTTGAGTGCAATGATGGTTACAGCGTGAATGGATCAGAGAAACTGACATGCACAAAGAACGGAGAATGGAACACTTTGCCTCCTACCTGCATACGAGGTAAGTGTATTTGTACTTCAAGCTTCACCAAACCTGATCATATGAAAGAGAGTTGACTCTAGAACCCAGCATTCGGTGTAAGTACATGTTCTGCTGGTCATGCCTTCCATCCAGCTCAACTTACATTAGGATGGGGAAGAAGAATTTCTACTGGTGACATGCTTAACTCTTAGTATCCAAAGCGCCCCCTCAGAAAACATTTCCGCTGTCTGCTTTTTCCAGGGTTCCGTTTGAGAAACAAGACAACCACTGCCTCTCTAACACTATTTTTATACGAAGTTGCAGACAGTTTGCCCAAATTTTTGTACAATCATATCAACACTAGACATTTGCATCACATTTCCAGAAAACCTCATGTGGGAATAATCATCCATTTTAAATAAACTGATATTTTCTGTTATCATTATTTTTTGGTAAACCTTGCTTTTTTGTAATGAGAAATGGCTTCAAACACAAATGATTGCAAGCAAAGATTCTCAGCCAAGCAAGCATCAGCACTTATTCATTCATAGATTGAATTCGATAAGGATGATTTATCGAATAGGGATAGTTTGCATGACTAGTATTAAGAAAATTATTGTAGTTGACAAAGTTGTCAGACTCTGAAGACATGGGCCATCTCCCCTGGCTGGACCTAGTGACTAGTTCTAGGTGTAGTAATACTTACTAGAACAAATCATGTTCCAATGACAAGAGATAGATTCGAACTTAGACATGTAAGATCAAGTACACCTGATAATGTTGAAGCAATATAGTTTAATTTTTAAAATTTGAAATGCAAATTACTGAAATAGAAAGTCTACATTTGGTTGTAAATTATGGATTTTTCCAATTGTGACAACCAATTTCAAAATGCATGCAGAATGTTTATTTATAACAAAACACACATACAACTTTCCTAACTTCTGTGAAAATAGATATACTCTACAATAATCCTGAATTTATAAGTTTCTGTATTGCGTAAGGATTTAAATATTATTGTAAGAACAAAATTTTGTGTTCTCTTTTGTAAATTTATATTTGTTCTATTTCAATCTTTATGTATCTTTCATATATATTTAAAATTTATATGTTTAACTATGTTCATATAATAGGTCTTTCATTTCTGCATATTTCGATAACACTTTAGTTAATATATAGATATAGCTATAGATATCTTTAAAAGAGACATGAAAACAGCGGGATTAAGGTCAATCTGTACAATAAAGGAAATTTTTTTTCTTTAAATTGGAGTGGTTGAAAGTGGGTAAATGTCTAGGTCAAGATAGTATTCATCCAAAATTGCTCTTTGAGATTAGAGACCAACTAGCAAAACCATTGACTATAATATGTTATCAATCACTTGCAAAAGGGATTGTTCCACTGAATTGGAAAGATGCAGAAGTGATCCCCTTATTTAAAAAAATCAGATCCAGCAAATTATAGACCAGTGAGTTTAACAAGGATAGTCTGTAAATTGTTAGAGTCAATAATCAAAGAAAACATTGTAATGCATTTAGACAAGTTTAATCTAATCAGAAATAGTCAGCATGGGCTTACTAGAGGGAGATCGTGCTTAACAAATTTATTAGAATTCATGGAGGAGGTTACTAAAATGATGAATAAGGGGAGCCAGTGGATATTATTTATCTAAATTTTACAAAGGCCTTTGATAGAGTATCTCATCAAAGATTATTTCTAAAGGTAAAATCACATGGAATAGTTAGGGAAGTTGCCAAATGGATTGAAAATTGGTTAAAGGGATGAAGACGGAGAGTGAACTTAAATAAGGAGTACTCTGAGTAGTGTGAAGTGAAAAGTGGAGTGCCACAGGGCTCAGTTTTGGGACCAATTTTGTTCTTGATATATATAAATGATTTGGACATTGATGATTGCAAAATTTGTTGATGACACAAAACTATGCAGTAGTGTCTCATCTAAAACAGAAGTGGATATATTGAGGTCGGATTTAGATCAAATTTAAGAATTGTCCGTAAGCTGGCAAATTGAGTAGAGAAGTGTACAGTCATCCACATTGGTAGATCCAATATGGAACATAATTACAGAATGGGCGAGAACAATATTAGAAAGATAGATAAGGAAAGGGACCTAGGGGTTTTAATAGATCATACAGGTAAGGTGAGTGAGCAAGTTCAGGTATCAGTGAAAAAGGCAAATGCAACGTTAGGTATGATAAAAATAAATATTAAACATAGGAGCAAGGAAGTGATAGTCAAACTGTATAAAGCATTAGTTAGACCTAGATTGGAGTACTGTGTACAGGTGTGGAGTCCTAATCGTAGAGGGGATATAAACATGCTGGACAAACGAGCGACAAAGCTGATAGTGAGATTCCAGAATTACAGTTATGAGGAAAGACTCAGAAAAACCGGCCTACAGTGTCTAGAAAAGAGAAGAATTCGAGGTGACTTAATACAGGTGTATAAGATGATCAGAGGAACGGATAAATTAGACTATAACAAGTTTTTCAAAATACACCCACCTACAAGAACAAAAGGGCATAGCTACAAATTAACTAAAGAGAGGTCCAGATTAGATATTAGGAAATATTTTTTAGTCAAAGAGTGGTGAATGCTTGGAATGCATTGCCACAGGAGGTAGTGGAGGCAGTGACAAGTAATGCATTTCAGAATACATTGGATGCGCATAGCTTTTAGAACAAGGTAATGTAAATGAAACTGGTTGTATACAGACTCTGCAGTCTTCTAAACCTGTATAACGACGTTAAGTTAATCCTTATAAATAAATATACTTATCTAAAATCAGTAAAAGCCGTCAAGTTTAAAAACTCCTTAAAATGAGCTTGTTAAAATGTGGTTTTTGAGCATGTATACTAAGAGTTAAAACAGTGTCGGCAGTCACTATCAGACGTAGTGCTTGCATCACTTTGAGGAGATGGTTACCATAACTTTAGCAGTACCAGACATCAACAGTCAGAACCAGGTTCTTGAGATGCTATAAGTCATGCAAAGTCTTGCAACAGGACCTGTGAATTATTTGAGCTCTAGAATTAAGAATTCACTTGAAACTAATGTAAACTCTTAGAAACTCTGGTAGAGATGTAGTCCAGGATCTGTCAAATTCTCCTTTCTTAACACATTGACCATAATGAACACTCCATCACTTTTGTCCACAGGATTACCATGAGCAAACACTCCATCACTTTTGTCCTCACGATCACCATGGGTGAACACTCCATCACTTTTGTCCTTACGATCACCATGAGTGAACACTCCACTTTTGTTCACATGATCACCATGAGTGAACACTCCATCATGTTTGTTCACATGATCACCATGAGTGAACACTCCATCACTTTTGTTCACAGGGTCACCATGAATGAACACTCCATCACTTTTGTTCACATGATCACTATGAGTGAACATTCCATCACTCTTGTCCTTATGATCACCATGAGTGAACTCCATCACTTTTGTCCTCATGATCACCATGAGTGAACACTCCATCACTTTTGTCCTTACGATCACCATGAGTGAACACTCCACTTTTGTTCACATGATCACCAAGAGTGAACACTCCATTATGTTTGTTCACATGATCACCATGAGTGAACACTCCATCAATTTTGTCCTCATCATCACAATGAGTGAACACTCCATTGCCTTATTCCTAGCCACCATCCTGATTATAATCCCGACTAACTCCAAGCATCCACTTTTTCCGGTGACAGAAAACAAATTCCCAGACTACTTAAATTGGTTACCTGAATGTGTTCATCATTTTACCTCACCTCCTGTTTTTCTCCCAGTGATTCCTGATGAAAGTCTACTAGTTACTATTGCTGTTGGAGCAGGCATTGGTGGCTTTGTGTTGGTAGTAGCAGTTGTACTTATAATCAGATTGGCTTGCAAGAAATGTTCTGGCAAAAAATTCACCAAATCAGTTATAAGGTAAGTCATGACTTCTGAGGTTTCCAGCACTAATTCGTATTGTCAAACATTCACGGATTATGGGTTTCTTATGTAATATGTTATTAACTGTTTTGTTATCATCTGTATTTTTTTTTATTTGGCTTGGCTTTGTTCGTTCTCAATCTCCCACTACCAAAACCTGAAGAGGGCTTAAGTAGCAGAATGTAGTCCAGAGAACGGAATGTGTTGTGTCGTAGTTTACAGCTTGACTGCGATACACATTTGACATCAGCAAGCATATTTTGGGTACCGGGTTAGCATTCCCTCTTCAATCCATTCTCCTAAGCCAGTCTGCTCTATCGCAGCCTGTTATCCAGAATCACCGCATGGAGGTGTAGAAGGGTCTTGGTAGTTCTGGTTCGCCGGCCCTGACGCTAGAAGTCAGCTATGGGTCGCTGACCGCTGCAGCTCATGCTTAAAATAGTTATTAATTAGACAAAAAATGTGATACGCTGGGTAGAACTGACAATGAAGAAATTTATATCATAATAATAGTTGCCCATCACAAACGAAAATGACAACAGCATCAAACTACTTGTGAGATGTGTTGTCATATGCTATATGAGCCCAATTCTGACAGGGCAAACTTTATGGCACCCGGGGCACTCATGTGAAGAGTTGGCTGTGCATTCTGTTCTTTCGGGCGACACGCCTACTCCGAGCCTACGTAATGAAGTTTCTCTCTGCAATTTTATCAACTTTGGTGAAGCTAATGGGCCAGGTGGAATGGTTCTGTGCAGGCATCTTTCAGGAGGTGGCATCAATGTTGAAACTTTTCAAGGAGTCTCACGTTTCGTCTGTCCTAATGAATGTCTGCCTATTCTGAGCTCATCATATAAGAGCTGCTTTGGTATGTGAACTACGTGTTTCATCCATCTTATCTGGGCTTTTTGCAGAAGCCCATTAATTCTCAACATGTTAGTCTTACTAAGAATTTCAGTTAGGCACTTTGTCCTGCCACCTGATCCTGAGCAGACATGAAAACAATAAAGCTGTCTGTTGGGTCGCTATACACTGTCTATATTTTACAAGTATGGAGCAGTGTTGTTGACACTACAGTGTACAGCACGATACACTTCAACCTTGGTGGTGACACTGATGCCATGTTGAATCCAGATGTTTGCTTGCGGCCTCCCAAACGCAGAACTTGCCTTTGAAATCCTGCTATTAACCTCCAAGTCGATATTTATCTCTCTGGTGAGGGTACTGCCTAGGTCGGTGAAGCTGGAGATGTGAATTATTTATGGTAATGTTTAGTTCAATGTATGGCTTTCCAGGAACAGGCTGGAAGAGTACATCAGTTTTTATAGTGTTGATTGTGAGACCAAAGTTACTGCATGCCATCGGAAAATCTGTCATGATGGATTGCATTTCTTGTTTTGAGGCGTGTTAAGGGCACAATCGTCAGCTCGAAACATCATGAAACTGACAGACAACCGCAATGATTCTGCCAGGACAACCAAACTTTGCCATGATTTGCCAGAGCCTTTCCCTATTGACAGTGTCAAAGACATTGGTCAGGCAGACCAAGACTATATACAGGTCACAATGATGTTCTTGACATTGCTCCTGAAGTTGACGTGCTACATATATCTTGTCGGCCATCCCACAAGTCATACGCAAACCACACTGACTCTCTGGAAGTAGGCTCTGCTCAAGGTGACCAGTTAGGGGGTTGAGCAGGACTTGGGCCAGAAATTTGTCCATAATTGACAGCAATGAAATATATCTGTGGTTGTCACAGGATGGACAGTTGCCATTTTTGCTTGTATGGGTGTACAATTGTGGCATCTTTCATCTTCTGTTGAACTTTTTCAGTTTCTCATATACATCGGAAGAGTGTAGCCAGTTGCTGGAGAAGCACTGGGCCACCTGCTTGGTAAATCTAACCAATGAGCCTTAGCTCTGGACATCGAGCTGATAGTACTTTTTACCTTGGCCTCGCTGGACTCGAGGTCAAGCCCTTGGTTAATAGCAATTTGCGGCTTACAAGCTATGGCTTGTTCACTTATGATGGACAGACAGTAGAGAATGGTTAAATTGTACTAGTTGACATCTAACACATACATTTTCATGTGTTACTTTATCTCAATTTGGCTGCCCAACTTTACAGCCTTACTGTGTCGGGTCATGGGTTAACTACCCGACAGAGGCTTACTCTGAGTTTGGGTTTGGCTGTTGATGTGTTCATGTTTTTACCATTTTTAGCACAAGCAAACAAGCCATTCACCATCCCTAAAAATACTTTCAATGAACTGATGAAGAAATCGAGCTGGTTACAATTTTATATGTTCCATGTCAGGAAAGGTCCAGATTTAAGTCCTAACAAGCATAATTTTACATCCATGTATGCTAGTTGTACTGGGTGAATACAATATACATACCAAGCACTACACTAGTGTCTCACCAAATTTGATGTTTCTGTTTTTTTAAGTAAGGGCTGAAAGCATTGGTTAGTTTTCATCATTCCAACAGAAAACTGATTAGTCAATACTAGTTCGTCATATATTTATCTCAATACATGCAATAATTTCATTGAAGATACAAAGTAGATAGTATTTCTTGATCATGTATTCATTCCTTCAATGATTACTTGTTCCCTTAAAAGTAAATTGACTGTTAAAAATAAACATGTTGTTACATTGCATAAGGAACTAAGAAAAACTGTAAATTGTACTCTCTAATCAGTTTTTAAAAATATTTGTCTCTAACATTTTTAAACTGATTATAATTTTCTTATCCTAATAAGAAGTGGGTGTATGTCATTCTGATGAAATGTGTAGATGATGAGCCTCCATGATGCATCTCAATCTTGCAATATAATATTTTATTTCAGAAAATTTAGATTCAATATTGCAATAGATATATTTAGAAGCCACCTCTCTACTCCCCATGAAATCCTATGTCATATCGATATCTCTCTATCCATGGTACTCCAGCTACACAGTTAAATAAATCCTTAAAAATACCAGGGAAATCTGGCTGAACAGGTGGGCAACAGAGACATTGAGTCGCAGTGTATTTAGCAAAATGTCACAACCAAAGAATAATAATGACATAAAAGACAATACAGAAGATAACAAAGTCTTATCTTTCAGTTGTGAACAGATCACACTGAAGTCAATACTCACTTAAACTACATCAACCCTCAGCAGAACTTGCACTTGGGAAACAGTTGCACTTATTGAGTGCAAAGCGCTTGCAGTCATGAGGAAATGTTTTTAACAAGTTCTGCCAACAAATGCCAATACACTATAATTTTTTTATTTTTTTTGGCGTTTGCCTAATTTTTTTCTAATCCCTAAGGCTGTGTGCGTTGCACTGTGTTTTTATTTTGCGCCTGTCGGCCCAGTGCATCCGACTTCAGCATGTATTTTATGTAAGGGTCTGCTTCCTCCTGCATTTTCTAAGGGTTTGCTTCCCCGGGGTAACGGCCGGTGCTGTGATGGGGATCGAACCCAGCACCTTCGGATTGTGAGTCGTGCCACTTCACCACTAGGCCACGCCGTCCCCCAATACACTATAGGGCACAGTGGAACAACAACTTAAGAAGACCTGTTTCTATATAAGAATGGCATTGGGCTGCCAAGAGCAGCCCAGCAGCTGTGGGAAAGCAAACAACAACTGTGGTACACGATAATTTTTCTAGAATGAGCTACTTTGGTATTGCCTTTTTTTTTTCTTCTTTTTTTTTTGTGGAAAGAGTTTTCTGTACTGTGTGATATATGTATAAATGTGTGCATGTATATCTGTTATGGAGATATGTCGTCTGAGTTTTGACATTCTGTATTGCGTTCAGAAATATGTGCCATTGGAATTTATTTATTGTCTTAATAATTCATTAACCTATCAACTTGAATTTTTGCATGTGTCATTATTTTCATTATGACCTAAATATGTTATGCAGAAAAATTATGTAGACTGCACATTTATCAAAACAGATGTTTCCATTATTATTTTCATGAGTCCTGTGGTTATCACATTTTACAGTACTTCCGTTAATTTATACAACATTAAAAGCTGCAAGTGTACCTTCATTTATCATAGGGTATGTGTTAAATAATTTTTCTTATAAGTGTGCATTAATGTGAGCGTTTACGATTTTCCATAAAAGCATGTGCAATATTTGATTTCTAAATAACCTTTCCTACACATCAGCATCAGTAGAAATCATAAAATGCTATCCAGTGAAGACATACATTTTTTTTATATACCCCAAATAAGCTAAAATGCATACTGATTACTTGATATAATTGAAAAAAATGTGACATAGCGTCAATCTTACAATAACTAAAAATATATTTTCATGAATTTATCTCATAATTACTGAGACGTATTATTTGCAAGATTTATGTGTATTTCTAAATGCACTATAATATGAATTTCAACTTATGTTTGTTTAATCAAAAAGGTTTTGCTCTTTGAATGCCTGGTCTATAATCATAGAATTTGATCTGTAAGCTTTTGTAGTGGTTGTGACTGCTTTCATTACCTCTGTATGGGAGAGCAAAGAGTCAAATCATGTTCAGCAGAAACATGCTGATGGAGACCTTACTTCTCGTCCACATCATGCTTCTGGAAAAACAGGATGTGTCACAACAGTTTGACCAATGAGGTGGAGATCGACACTATGATTCCCTTAGCATTGAGCATACTGAGAAACCTCACAGCAGTCAGGAGGACTAAGGTTCACCTTCTCAAGTATGCTTTGGTATTTAAGAAGAGCCACTGTATACCACCACCATAGAAATGTCAAGAGTTGAAATTAACTCGATACTAATGCAGATTTTTGTAGTAAGATATTTATTGCAATGGTTACATGGAAGGTATGCTGTTATTTAAGCTGGGAAGTCTTAAAGGTGTAGGTGAAATTGAGATTTTTCACCATGGTCACTGGCAGTCGAATCTGTACATTTGCTAGATGAAGACAAAGTTTATTCTGTGTTCACATAGTAAAAAAACTACGACACTATTGCAGTGAATCTTCTTCTTCTTCGTACGCTGTCAGACGTCAACCTGTATTTTTTAGAAGAAAGCAGCGGTCATCCTGAGGCTTTTGACACTGCCATAGAGCTTGTCTAGTGCTGCCACTGGTGATGGCCACATGTGCTTTCTCTGGTCCTCGTATATCGGGCAGTTTTGCAGCAGATGTTCAGCGGTCATTTTCCCTGTACCACAAGTGCATTCATCAGTTTATCTTCAGTTTATTGAATAGGTGGTACCTCAGTCTGTTGTGGCCTGTGCAGAGTCTGAAGACCACGACCTGCTCTCTTCTGTTCAACTGGTAATAGGCATCATTTTTTTGTGTAGCCAGTATGTCCTGTTTCCAATTTGGCCATGTATCTGGCCCTAATAAGCCTTTTGGATTCTTCGTAGGTCACACTAGAATCTGGTTGTGGTAGTCTTGCACCTTCTTTTGCCAATCTGTCTGCCTCCTCGTTGCCTTGGATGTTACAGTGGGATGGAACCCACTGTACCACTACTCTTTTTGGTGCGGACTGCTGGCATAGTTGACAGAGTACTGCTTTTAAATCATTAAGTTCAGTATTTTTCTGGCTTTTTAGTGCTGTAACTACAGCCAGGGCATCTATAAGCAGGACTATATGGCTTTCATTCCTTTTACCTGTCACCATTTCTTCTACTGCAGCCCTCAGTGCCTCTGCCTCCGCTCTGAAATTGCTTGTGTATTTTCCAGTTGCCACTGACAGAGTTATTTTTCTGCCATTTTGTAGGCTCAGGAATACCCCTGCCCCTCCATTATGTGTTGTGTTTGTTACAGAACCGTCGGTGTATGCATGGGTCCAGTCCATGCTTGGGTAGTTTTCCATTATGTACCTCAGGGTTATGTCTCTTCTTTCTTTTTCAGTCTGGCTGTTCTTGTTTCCAATACCTGGTATATTTTCTACCACCTCCGGAATGATATGCTGCTTCCAGGTGGGTTTGCGTACAGTAGGGATGGGCTTTGGTATTATTACGGTGTTCATAGGATCTTCGCTCATCTTTGCTTTGGCTATTTCTGCAAAGTTTCTCCGCTTTAGTTTCCCATTTCCAAATGTATTTAGTCTCTGATGCATTGGATGGTCTGTCAGTATTCTGAGTTTCTCTGCTTGCTGTTGGGCTCTGCAGTCTCTTCTGTCGGTCATGGATTGCTATTGCAGTGAATCAAGATGTCATCATTCTCGCTAGTTCCGTACATTCATGAGGACAAAATACTGTCATTCTCAACAACAGTAGATACTTATACAAGCATGATACCTCAGAATGATGAAGGGCATGGTTCAAAATGTGTGCCACACTGTCACATTTAGCAGGTCACCATTTGTAGGGAATAATGCTGCGTGAAACACTCAATTTGTGGCTGAGTTAATAGACATGGCACCATCTTCAACCGGATATACATAATGAAATCTTATCAGGGGTTTGTTTTTCTGCAAATCTTTTTCTTTAATAATGATTGTACTGCAAACATTCTGCACAAATCATTGAATCACCTTATGTGTGTTTCAATGTTGTTGAGGCAGGGACAATTAATCCATTCAAGAATAGATTGGATGTGCATAGTTTTTAGAGCAAGCAAAACTGAATGAAATTGGTTGTATACAGACTCTGCAGAGTTTTCTAAACTAGTATAAAGACGTAAAGTTAAGATAAGACTGAGTTTTGATTTGTATACAGAGCACTTATGAATGAGTTATGTGCTGGTATTGTAATGTCTGTGGAGGGAAAACACTAATTTTTACAACAAAAATGGACAAATTGTGCAAAAATTTTTCTTATGTCAATAACACTTAAACTAATCAAACTAGAACTTTCCAACTTTCACGGTAGTTCACTGGGAAAATAGAACCCTCTTGGGATATTGCAAATCTAAATCGTCCCCAGTAGATATGAGTTTAGGAATGAAAAGTTTGTAACTGATTTTAAGTGCTTTATCACAAACACATCGTAACATGACCTAGCGGCAGTCATATAGTACTGACCAGCTGTTGACCCTTCCTCCAAGTGACCTGTTACTAAGATAGAAGTCTTATGGAGTCAACACTATTTATAGTGCTATGCCAAGATAGTACTGTAGTTTATCATTGTGCTATGCAAAGATTTAAAAAATTAAGTGAAAATAAATTGGTCAGATATCACACTGAGACGAAAACATAAAGGAGACCTACATTACAACCAATAGGCCTTCATCAGGGACAACGAGGAACAACACTAATGAATTAGCGAATCATAGAAGAAGAGTAAAATACATAAATGGGAGATGTCAACATATAAAGGCGTAAATAGGGTACTTATCTGAGAAATTATCTAATGGCTCCTCACAGGTCAGATGCAGGATACTAAAATATGTAAATAATAACACTGTGAATAAAATGTAGAAGCTTAAGCATACTGCAGGAAGGAAAGCTCCTTGTAGGGTTGTGTAACATACCTGAGGGTATTGGTGAATTGAAAATATGAATTATAAATATGTAAACGTCAGTTTATTTTCAAGAAAGTAATACTGGCCTATTTACATTATTCCTTATTTGTGTTATGACTTAGATGCTTCTTAATGTGATTCTAACAGTCTGACCTTGAAAGTCAGAGAAATGAGAAAAAATTATGTGAGAAAATGTCATATTTTGGGCCCCCTTAAAACTGAGAGACATTTTCGCATAATTATGCACTGACTTTGAAATGTTAGTAGTGACAATTACATTTTTATGTGACCTGACACCCGGGATTTGTCGTGCCCCATCATAATGTAAAGTTTGCCATTGTGTCATAGTTTGCCATATGTTGTATTGCCTTGTAAAGACAGTAGATATTCTGTAATACCATGTCCTAAATAGATTTTGTATTTTCTTCTGCAGCTCTGATGTAGAACAGACGATTGAATTACCCAGTTTATTCCCAATTTCTGACATTCCAACTCCAGTTTTTGAGAACAGTCTGTTCATGTCCAGGTATGCATAATTCATTCAAAACATGAGCATTGTTTATACCATTGCATGACCATGAAAATACCTCTCCTTCATTTTTGTATTGGCCAGCACTATCAAAACTTGTCAGTAAATGATGTTTCTGCAGCTGTCATTTTAACTAACATTACGTATAAATTTGTTGTCAGAAAACAAATAAGCAAGCAAAACCCCAAAAATGAAATGCTGTCAAGAAATATTAATATCGCAAACACTATATGTAAATGCGGGAGTTGGGAGTGAAATTAAATTTATGACTTCTAGAATTTAATTCAGTTTAATGTGAATTTTACAAGGTAATGGTAGTACCATAATACTGCTGTCAGTGCTGAAGTGTTGGAGACTTCATTGAGCTAAGCCACAGTTTGTAAATGAGATGGGGTGGCCAGTTCACTCCTTCGCTGCCTTTCCTTACCTAGCAGTAAGTCAGGTATCCACTTACAGCTTGGTTGACAAGAGCATGGTGATAGTAGGCTTTGAATCAAAATATAAAAATAACGATAAAATGAATAACACAGATTTAAACTATAGAAATGACCTAGATTTTTCCATCAAAGATGTTGTTGAATGCCCACAATGATTAGGATTACTCTTTTGTGTGCCATAAAAAGGACGTTAAGTGAAGGGTTGTCATAGCTTTCTTCAGATTCCGAGCGTGCTGATGAAGGTGAACTGGGGTCTTCCAGGTGGTTGTTTGTCATATGCTTGGCTTCATCTGGTTGTTGCTCACTACTATGGGGATCACATTGATCCCTCACCTCGTTAGCCAGGCTGCCATGAAAACGTCTCGTTTCCAGGGAGGACTGCAAGGAAGGAAGCAGGGTCTTGGCCAGTATATTTTGCCAGACCCTGACTAATATGTCTGATCAGTATATTGGGTCTCCCCTTCCATCAGAGATAAAATATAAACTTAGCCGTCATACCAAGCAGCAGCTACAGGGCCATTCCTATAAATGCCGATTCCAGCAATCTGAAAAAAGCATTATATATTTTAACTATTGAAAAAATTAAGATGTCACCATACCTAATGAAGATGTCACTATACCTAATGAAGATGTCATTATACCTAATGAAGATGTCACCATGCTCAATGAAGATGTCTCCATGCTCAATGAAGATGTCTCCATACTTAATGAAGATGTCACCATGCTCAATGAAGATGTCTCCATACCTAATGAAGATGTCACCATGCTTAATGAAGATGTCACCATACCTAATGATGATGTCAACATACCTAATGAAGATGTCAACATACCTAATGAAGATGTCAACATACCTAATGAAGATGTCAACATACCTAATGAAGATGTCAAGATACCTAATGAAGATGTCACTATACCTAATGAAGATGTCAACATACCTAATGAAGATTTCACCATACCTAATGAAGATGTCAACATACCTAATGAAGATGTCAAGATACCTAATGAAGATGTCACTATACCTAATGAAGATGTCAACATACCTAATGAAGATTTCACCATATATAACATTCTGTAAGGTCAAAGGATACTAAAAGTGGAAGTAGACCATGCCTTTAGCAATGTCTTTAACAGGGCCATTTGCCAGGATCAGATAACATTACTTGTGAAGTGATGCAGACCTTAGAGGACTTTAACCTTGATACAGTTCCAAATCTCCTAAACAAGATTGTTGTGAGATGGTGCAGGTTCCAATAGATTTGTAACGTCAATTTCTATAGCAGTTGCTAAAAATGATTGTGTTTGTAGAGATTAGAACAAGCATTCTTATGGATGGGCCACATCATCACAAATCTTATGAGAATAATCATGGCTTAGAACATACAAGCAATGCGTATTAGTGGAAGCTATTGGAACAACTTGCATTGTGTGAGGGTAAGTCAGTAAGTAGGTCACAAACTGATATGGGATGGCTGAAAAATGTGGTTGGTAGTTTCTAAAGGTGTCATTAGATCACAGCAACATCCAACTTTGTGATTACTATAAATAGCAAACGCTAAGTGTTGCATGCACGTGCACAGCTCAGAATCAAAATGGCATCCATGCTCACAGAATGTGGTGGGGGGATGGAGAGAACTTTCTGCAAAGGATATTCATAAGGAAATGCTTCCTGTTTACTTTGAGAAATGTTTGTCATGTACAGCGGTTCATAACTGGGTCAAGGATGCTCTAAAATTGCTGATCTAGCCCAAACAGGTCATCCTGTTCAGATTTCAACAGAAGCATCTGTGGAGGAGAGGATTTCAGCTACAGGCAAGTAATAATAGACAGTGAAGCAACTGCAATAGGGTGTTCACAATGTTTACCCTACAGTATAATACAAGATCCCACCATGCTGTGGATGTATCGTGAATTACCAAGAGGTTGAACATGAAGTGCAAATGTGGCTGAGACAGCAGACCAAAGACTTCTATGCTGCAGATTTTGGTGCACTGACCAAGTGATGGAATAAGTGTATCAGTGTTGATGTAAATTATCTTGAGAAATAAGGGACAATGTAAATGCAAAATAAATTGTTTTTCAAGTTTGTATTTCATTTATGTTTTTTAAATAGCTCTTTGTGACCTTTTTACTGACTTTTCTTGTATATTAAGAGCAATTATTGATAACAAATAATAATAATAATGATAGATCCCTTGACATGTAAAATATGAATTTTTTGCTTCATAGTCAATACCAATGCATTTGACACAGTTTGACTTGAAGAAAGAATGCATACACCAAGTGAATTAGACATAGCTTGTAGATTCTGAGAACTATACTGGCAACAAGAGGCAAGTTAAAATCAATATTGTAAACAGCAAGATATTAAATATAAAAAGGTATGTAAGAAAGGAAGTTTGCCATAGCCTATAAATATGGGCAATTAAATGGTCACAAGGAAACTAAAAGAAGAACAAGAAGAAAAGAATGAAGTAAAAACAGGAGAACACAAGAGTAACACTTTACATTAAAAACAGGTGACACAGCAATTATAGCAGAAAATAAGATTTACAGAAACTTGTACACACTAAAACAGCAAACACAGACTAAATCTAAAATATTTCTAAAGCAGAAATAATGGTCAAAAGGTTGTTGTTGTTTGCGTATGCACACAATGAGTAGGTTACTCTTTTGTGCACCCTGAGAAGGACATTAAGTGGCTGGTTACCGTAGCTTTCCTCATATTCCATGCGTGCTGATGAAAGTGGAACGTGGTCCTCCAGGCGGTTGTACTATGCTTGGCTTCATTTGTGTGACGCTCACTACTACGGGGATCACATCGATCCACATCTTGGTCAGCCAGGCTGCCTTGAAAACAGCCTGTTTCCAGAGAAAACTACATGGAAGAGAGATTGTAGTCTTGGTCAGTGTATTGACCCTGATGCAACGTTCTGGTCAGTATTTTGTGCCTGACTGGATGGACTAGCATCTCAGTTCCCCTAGGAGAAGGGGGTAGATGTATAACAAATGCTAACAAATGTGAATCACACAAAACTAAAGTAAGGCTTCCAGAAATTAAGAAAACACTCACAAACTTTGATCACTCCCATTGAAAGTGAGATAGGTAGTCCTGCACTCATATATTGTATCAATATTTGCTTTGTGATTATAGCTAACAATTAATGAACACCCACTGCAAACGCACACACACACACACAGAACATATAACATATGTGCTAGGGGTAACATTGAACATGCAAATCATTGAAATCAAAGCTCCTTAACAGTGCACAAGTTGTCATTAAATATGTGAGGATATGGTCTACAGAAACAAAATCTCTTGCTGGGTCAGCAAATGTTGTTACCTTTTGTTTATTGATGCTAAGTAGAGAGAATATCTATACATTCAAAAGTAGAGGATTGTTAGACTATCAAGAGTACCTCTGAGATTATTTAGAAAGTTAAAATCACATGGAATAGGTGGGGAAGTTGCCAAATGGATTGAAAGTTGGTTAACAGGAAGAAGACAGAGAGTGGGCATAAATAAGGAGTACTCGGCGGGGTGTGAATTAAAAAGTGGAGTGCCACAGGGCTTGGTTTTGGGACCAATTCTGTTCTTGATATATATAAACGATTTGGACATTGATACATGATTGAAAAATTTTCAAATGACACAAAACTATGCATGAGTGTCTCATCTAAAGCAGAAGTGGATATATTGAGGTCAGATTGTCAAACTGTATAAAGCATTAGTTATGACCTAGATTGGAGTGCTGTGTACAGGTGTGGATTTCCTATCGTAGAGGATATATAAACGTGCTGGAAAGAATACAAAGAAGAACAACAAAACTGATAGTGGGATTCCAGAATTACAGTTATAAGGAAGGACTCAGAAAAACCTATCTACAGTCTAGAAAAGAGAAGAATTCAAGGTGAAATTACAGGTTTATAAGATAATCAAAGGAAAGAATAAATTAGACTATAACAAATTTTTTCTAAATGCAACCACCAACAAGAACAACAGGGCACAGCTACTTCTAGAATAGATGCTCATAACTTTTAAAGCAAGGAAATGCAAATGAAACTGGTTGTATACAGACTCTGCAGGGTTATGTAAACCAGTATTACGATGTTAAGTTTCAGTTTCAATTAAGTATGTGATGTTTTTGATGATGTTTGTCCATCACAAGTGATGAAGACCACTCTCTTTGTTCAGCCATGTGGACAGTCTTTTCTCTTGCTGCCGTTGTGTGTCGTGCCTTTTCCATAACCACAAGAGGTTCTAGGGACATCACTGGCATCTCTCCCCGGCTGTGTTCAGTTCATTATAGTAGTGTCTAAATGTCTCAAACGCCAATTTTGTGAAGTTCAGCCGTGTAAACTAGGCCGTGAAATATGACACAGGTTTAAGCGTAGTGCCATTCATATAGCCGATGTCCAGACCAGGATATTCGGACGGAAGAAATCACACAAAAATGAACGGATTAACCAGTCCAAACAGAAAACAACACCACGTTTCCTTGAAAACAAGTATAAGTCATCGACTAGTGTGAATTCCAGGTAAATCCGTCGTCTGGGCAGCATCCATTGGAAACCAAAACAGTAGAGCAATGTAGACTCGCAGCCAGTTACGGCACGATCTTTGTTGCGTATGTAGTATATATATACAATTAAATATATACAGTACTTGTGAACCTCAAAGTTATCTGCATGCGTATTATTGATATGTTCTGTCTTTGAAAATCATCTGTTTGAATATATATACCAGATGTAATACTATGTACACTGTGTTGGTTTCTTGTTTTCTATTCTGCCATTGCTTCTTTCTATTTTAGCCTCCATAAACTGAGTGAGAAAGGAAGCTTTCAGATCCCACGACCTACATTTGTTGACCCCAACATTTACTCTGAGTACTTCTAGTCCAGATTGAACCTTATCTGACAGACATCGCAAGGTTAACATAATGCCATGCCAGAGTTTTGTTCATTTCAGAAGAGACTGTTCCACTTTTCTCTGAATCAGTCCAACTAGGGGCGCTTAACTCTCAAGATAAACACAAGAAAGCCCTTGTTGAAAACTCTTGACAAAGCAGCAGCATCATCATTTGATCTGGTACACCTTGTATGACAGGTACATTGATAGATGAAGTTATCAGTGTATGAGAACTGGTGCCACATGTGGAGAATATTGTCTATAATGTGTCTTCTGTGGCAGTTTCGTAATGGGCAGCACAGGTTTTCTACCACATCATGGTCATTATGTTTGTTTGACCGCGAGACAAATCTATTTGGACAACTTTGATGTTACCATTGGTCTGTACTGAACAGAGTTAATGGTAACCCTTAGACACTTTATTGTGGTACTGCAACATGAGAATATGTTTTAACACACATCATCAAACCATGTAATGTATCATCTGATTAGAACGTGAACCTCTATCATACACAGCAGACCTCCACCGGGCTTTTACACCACAGCCTGTGCTGACACAAATATCAATTAAACTTATGGTATTCTTTGAATCCATCATACATATTTTCACATACTCAATCAAATATGTATGTGCAAGTTGTTCAACTTCTGAGGCCACATATGGCATATTGTTTAGGAATTAAGCATAAAATTACAGAATCATTAATTTTGCTAAAACGTTATTATTTTTTTATTAAGTAGGTTTAGAGCTAACATTTGCTGAAATGAATTAGCAAGGCTTAATCTAACAGAAAGCTCAGCTTAAAATAAGTATGCACATAATTCATCTTATTTACTCCCGTGTCGTTGATGACAATGTTTACAAATAGCAAGCAAGTGTTTAAACACTTTGGTAAACACCTGTAATAAATTAGAGAATTCACCATGTCCATTATAAAGCAACTTGTCATCCTGGCCATCAACGTGTGGTTCACTGAAGTACATTATGTCTCAAAAACATGTATACATGTGTGTGTGCATGCATGTATGTATGTGTGTATGCATGTATGTATGTGTGTATGCATGTATGTATGCACATGTGTGTGTTTGTGTGCTTAGGTGAATGTGTTGCAAAACCACAACTTAAAGCCATAGATGCATTTGTTTCAGAGGTGCAATTTATTACTTTGCTGCTTATTTTCTGGTCATGTTGTCTCAGTAGTTCAAGACAGGGAAATGGTGTCTACATTGTGTTGTACGTTATTATTTTATGTAACAGCTATTGCAAATTCATCAACAATAGAAATCCCCACTGCCAGTCAACACCTTGAAACCAAACAGACTGAAAATGGCTGGGGCTTGCTACATGGAAGGAATCTAACAAAGAAGCAATCATGATGTATGTCAAACAATTTCAGGCTGCACGATGAAGTAGTATTTAAATTAAGATGGATGAAAACAGGCATGGAAGAGCTAAAGATTGCACATGTATTTATGAAAGTATAAGAATGAAAATGGTTTGTGTTTGGTGGATAGAACCTTCAGAGTTGGGAAACCTGAACATAACAAGAGTTTTCACTATCCATCTTCAATGACCATAATGTGCTGCAGTAGAAGAAGGCAGTTTGTCATTCCTTTTAATACCAACATAATTAAAGAAGAATATGAATTATGTAAAAGTTGAACAGAAGCAACAGAAAGTACTTGCAAATTGAAAGAACAATATGTAACAATATGTATCCAAAGGGACATTAATACAGAGGGATTAAGATCAGTTTGCATTATGGAGAAAATGGTTTTTAAACAATTGAAGGGGTTAAAAGTGGATAAATGTCTGGGTCAAGATGGTATCCATCTAAAATTGCTGTTTGAAATTAGAGACCTAATAGCAAATCCATTGGCTATAGACCTATTATATTCTTAAATACTTGCAAAGGGAATTGTTCCAGGGAATTTGAAACATGCATGAGTGATCCCCTTGTTCAAAAAGGGCAAAAAACAGGTCTAGCAATTTATAAGAGTTTAACGAACATAGTCTGTTTAATTTTATAGTCAATAATCAAAGAAAACATTGTAATGCACTTTGACAAATGTAATCTGATCATAAATAGTCAGCATGGGTTTACTCAAAGGAAATCATGCTTAACAAATCGATTAGAATTCATGGAGGAGGTTGCCAAAATGATAGATGGAGGGCAGCCATTGGATGTTAGTTATCTAGATTTTGCAAAGACCTTTGATGGAGAGGTACATCAAAGATTGTTTATGAAGTTAAAATCACATGAATTAGGTGGCGAAGTTGCCAAATGGATTGCAAATTGGTTAACGGGAAGATAATAGAGGGTGGGCATAAATAAGATGTACTCGGGAGTGGTGTGAAGTAAAAAGGCCAGTGCCACAGGGCTCGGTTGTGGGACTAATTTTGTTCTCAATATATATAAATTATATGGAATTCATGATTGCAAAATTTGCAGATGACACAAAACTATGCAGAGGTGTCTTAGCTAAAGCAGAGGTGGATATATTGAGGTCGGATTTGGATAAAATTCAAGAATGATCTGATTGCTGGTAGATGGAGTTTAATGTAGAGAAATGTACAGTCGTCTACATGGGTGGATCGAAAATGGAATATAATTACAGAATGGGAGTGAATAATATTAGAAAAATAGTAAAGGAAAGGGACGCAGGGGTTAAAATAGATCCTACAGGTTAGGTCAGTGAGCAGGTCCCTGTAGCAGTCAAAAAAGCAACTGCAATGTTAGATATGATAAAAAAGAAACATTAAACATAGGGGCAAGGAAATGATAGTCAAACTGTATAAAGCAGTAGACCTAGAATGGAGTACCTGTGTTCAGGTGAGTCCTTATAGAGGGGATATAAAAATTCTGGAAAGGATACTTCTTCTTTTTCGTACGCTGGTTACAGCGCTATACGTTGCACTGTTTTGTTAAGCCCAGTGCATCCGATTTCAACAGGCGTTTCTGTAGGGATGCCCTCCTTAGCCTTTGGCTGTCCCCAGCCTATCTGCAAGGGGCAGCAGTTGTTTTTGGTCAGAGTTGTCTCTCTTAGGGAAGTTGTCTTGCAGGACTATCGAGTCTTCCCTAGTCGTGTCTATAGAGTGTGATGATTATATGATATGATATGATGGACTTTATGTACTAGTTTGTACTATCCCGGAAGAGAGGCAGTCCAGTGTGTCTGTCCCAGGATCGTCACGTCCTGCCAGAAACGTAGCATATGCATGTGAGTGGTGTATCTCTTTGCTCCGTTTATTTTCCCGGCTCCTCTGCAGTGATGGTACGCCTAGCATTCCCCGCCACCTGGGAGGTTGTCACAATAGGGCAGAGGTGCAATGTCCGTTGGCCTGCATCTCTTCTGCGTCCATTGGGATGACTGATAGCAGACAGAGGTAAAGAACGAGGCAGGAGTGCATTTAACCAGGGGACAAGCCTGGTCATGGCACGGAGATGTTGTTCGCCTGGTGTGCGGACATATCTCATGATCAAGGGCTGAGTCAACAGTCCGCAGCGAGGTGGCTGCTCTACTGCTTACGACACCCCGACTGAGAACTAAGTCTTTTACTAGTGGTTTCACACCTCAACGCCGTATGGGGTGAATATCGAGCAGCTCCCCGCCCGCTTTGATCGACAGCAACCTTTCTCTGCGGCTCAATCGGGTCGGGCTGAGACGCGAGCGCCAGGTCCCAACCATACCGTTGCCTCCCGTCGCAGTGGTGCTGAGATTCAGGGCGGGATTCCGGCTTAGAAGCGTTCGGCCGTAATCCCTCAGAAGGTAGCCTCGCACCATTGGCTTATCAGCCAGGCACGTGGACCAAGTGTCTGAAACCTGCGACTCCTCTCGAATTGAGCAGGATTACCGTAGTAACGCCCTGTCATTAGTAGGGAAAGGATACAAAGAAGAGCGACAAAGCTGATAGTGGGATTCCAGAATTACAGTTATGAGGAAAGACTGAAATACCGATCTCCAGTGTCTAGAAAAGAGAAGAATGTGAGTTGATTTGATACAGGTTTAAAAATTAATAAAGAGAAAGAATAAATTAGACTAAACAAGTTTTTCAAAATACAGTCGGTTATATGAGCAAGATGGTATAGCTTCAAATTAATTATAGAAAGGTCCAGATTAGGAATTATTTTTTAGTCAGAGAGTGGTGAATGCTTGGAATACATTGCCACAGATTATAGTGGTGGCAGGGTCAGTTAATGTATTCAAGAACAGATCGGACATAGTTATTTATAGATCAAAAGAGTAGAAAAAACTGGTTCCATACAGACTCTGCAGTCTTCTAAACCAGTATAAAGAAGTTACGTTAAATTATGAAAAAGTCTAACAGAAATACTTGCAAATTTAAAGAACAATTTAAGTAATGGAATAGATAAACAAATAGTACTCTGCATTTGTAGAAAGTTGAGCAGAAATACACTATTGACAATAGAAGATTGAGGAATGCAAAAGTATGAATACACACAGAGAGAATCATGTAGACAGTGAGTGTATGTTGGTGACTTTCTTGTGCTATATTACCCTGGGCAAATATAATCATGTGACAGTGAAGTATGTCAACAGCGGGTGAAGAGAGAGATTATCAATGTGTGTAGGCTTGAGTAAATGACGTACAGTGCTTGTGGGAGTGTAGATACATATGTGTGTGTGTGTGTGTGATGCGTACAAGCACGCGGGCGAAAAGGAGATAGAGTGAGAGAAAGACAAGACACAGCTTTTACAGAAACTGCAAAAACTATCTGTTAAACTCTTGTTATGTGAAAACAAGTAGTGATTCAACTACTAACATTACCAGAAACCATTTTTCTCAATATACTGGTTTACTCCACGCCATCAATGGAACAAATTGAGATCATTTCTAGAAAACAAAATTGAGAAACAAGTATATTTTAAAGGCCTAGTAAACAAGCAACAGAACAGAAAGTCAAATAATAGGCTCTCTGCATGACAAATCAGACCTCCCGGTGACAAATGTGTCATTGTCTAAAAACAAAACGGGGGGATTATTCCCTTGTATTTGTTTATAAGTTGACTAACTTAGAGGTTCCATTTGTATCCCTGATAACTGTGTATAGGTCATGATCAGTCTTATCAGTAGCCAGACTTCCTTTGAGTAAGAGGTTGACAAATTTACAAGACCAAGTAATTTTACCTAATAACAATAAGAATTGTTCTGGCTTCCAGGACTTACCTTCGCAGCACTGACAACTCATACTGACAACTGAAGTACATTCCTGAAGCTAAATTTATTGTCTGGCTACAGCACTGCTTGTAAACACAACTATCATTTCAGTACGTGGGCACAAATGAAAATTGTCACAGCATAGTATATCAACTAACATTTGAATTTGTGTCTACCTATGAGAGAGGACATATGATAGTAGTGTTTCAGTAGTATCATTTGAGTTTGTGTGCTTGTATGAAAGTTACCATATGACATCAGTAGTACACCCTTAATTTTTTGTTTGTTTTGTTTGTTTGTTTGCGTTCGTCTTATTTCTCTAATCCCCAAGGTGGTGTGCGTTGCACTGTCACCCTTCATTTGAGTTTATATGCTTGTATGAAAGTTACCATATGACATCAGTACTACAACAATCATTTGAGTTTGTGTGCTTGTATGAAAGTTACCATATGACATCAGTACTACAACCATCATTTGAGTTTGTATGCTTGTATGAAAGTTACCATATGACATCAGTACTACAACCATAATTTGAGTTTGTGTGCTTGTATGAAAGTTACCATATGACATCAGTACTACAACCATCATTTGAGTTTATATGCTTGTATGAAAGTTACTATATGACATCAGTACTGCTTGAGTGTTTGTATGGAAGTTGTAATTTATCAGCCATTGTGTGAGATCAAACAGTTGAACTTGACAAAAATTGTGAGTGTTCATATTGACTATACTTAAAGTGTGTGTCCTTGCCCCAAAAAATTATCATATCTAGTCGGTATGCGGGAGTTCATTGACTTGTGTATGTGAAGCAGATATAACTAGTTTGTGTAACCCTCTGTGCCTTATTTCACTGATTTGTTGTTGTTGATTTTGTTGTACAGATTGTGTAAATACGACATAATAACAACTTGACATTATAAGTTATGGAATTGATGTTCTTTTGTATGATTTATATTTGTTCAGTGTAAATAGTATAAAGTGACATGGATTTGTTTGCCTGAATGTCAGCTACGTGGTTGATTTTTTATGTTGAGTGTTTCCTGATATGTATATATTGTGTTTGTTATACTTAAATCTTGAAATGTATGCTCATATGATAAGATTCACTGACACATGTGTGTAAGTGCTTACGTGTATGATCATGTATGTGTCATGTACACATACACTTGCATTTGATTGATCAAGACTGAGAGAGAATCCTTCGTCACTCTTGTCTTTTGTTTCCAGTGTCATCTCTCATGATGAAGTGATTTAATCATTTTAATCTGCAACCAACGTTTCAAATTGTTGCCATTGCCATTACAATAGTTTGAAAGAAGGTTGGATGATCTATATGCACTTAGAGCATAGGGCATAGTGCTTCCAAATCTATAATATTGTTCATGTACATTTGCATAACATTCATGTGTATGACAGACATGAACTAGTGCTATCCTGAGTCTAGACTCTAGCAATATCATTACATTTATGTGTGTGCCAGGCATGAACTAGTGCTAGCCTCAGTCTAGACTCTAGCAATATCATTACATTTATGTGTGTACCATACATGAACTAGTGCTAGCCTCAGTCTAGACTCTATCAATATCATAACATTCATGTGTGCCAGGCATGAACTAGTGCTAGCCTCAGTCTAGACTCTAGCAATATCATAACATTCATGTGTGCCAGACATGAATTAGTGCTATCCTGAGTCTAGACTCTAGCAATATCATAACATTCATGTGTGCCAGGCATGAACTAGTGCTAGCCTCAGTCTAGACTCTAGCAATATCATAACATTCATGTGTGCCAGGCATGAACTAGTGCTAGTCTCAGTCTAGACTCTAGCAATATCATAACATTCATGTGTGCCAGGCATGAACTAGTGCTAGCCTCAGTCTAGACTCTAGCAATATCAACTTCAAACAATTGCATCAATGTCATTATTGACCAGAATCAATGTTTTAAACCCAAGGAAAACCAACTGAATGTCTAGTGATGTTACCCCTTCTCTTATGCTATCATTATCTGTCTCCTTTAACTGAATATCCTGAAGCATTTATGATCTTTTTAAGATTTCTTTAAAAAATAAAATAATTTCACATAACTGTTGAGTGTTTTCTAGTAAGTTGCATTTTAACTTTGTGGAAATAGGTTTCACAATTTCAACTAATCAAGATAGCATGACAGGAAATATATTGCATAATTGTGGGCTTAGTATGTACTGTCCGGCCGAAGACGGATGTGTCGGACCGAAAGGTGCAAATATCGCAGTCAAGCTGTAAACTAGCGACACAACGCATTCCGTTCTCCGGACTACATCCTGCTACTTGCAAAGCCCTTTTCAGGGCTTGGTAGCGGGAGATTGAGAACGAACGCAGAAGAAGAAGAAGTATGTACTATTTTTTATCTTTAAATTGATATATATTAACTTGCACTAGTAGACCAGAACACTGTAAGCAGTAATAAATGGTTCTGTTCTGTAGAACCAACATCATTGCACTCTGGGTAGACCCATAGGTACTCAGTCTCTCTCAGTAAATGGTGATGAGTGTAAATACTGATGATGGTTCTTGTAGCTGGTTGGTTGCACACACTCTTGCTCATTCTTTCAGGTACTTCTCTCTGCAGGACCCATGTATGATTTCAAAATCTTGCAACTTGTGCATTGCTGGTTTATAAACTGCAGCGTCTTCACCCAAAAGACCGTCATTGATAAACTTCAAAATGTCACTTCTATCCATTTCCAATGTCCCCACTGCAGGTGTCCCCCTGCAGCCAGGATGTCTGCTCTTTCACTCCTGCAAACTACAGCATGGCCAGGAGAGCAGATTCACATGGAGGTTCAAGGCCTCTATGTTCACTTTCCACTCATGCCACAGTCAGCTCTTCTGCACCATCCGAAGCAGGGATTAGGAGCAAAAGTCACTTCATCTATCTCCATTCATTATCCAGATCCTGTGCAGCGGCCAGCGACCCGTAGCTGACTGCTAGCATCAGGGCCAGCGAACCAAAGCTGCCAAGACCCATCTACACCTCCACGCGGTGATCCTGGATAACAGGCTGCAACAAAGCAGACTGGCTAAGGAGAAGAGATCGAAGAGGGAATGCAAACCTGGTACTCAAAAAAATGCTTGCTCAAGTCGAAAGTATTTGACCGAAAGGTGCAAATATCACAGTCAAGCTGTAAACTATGAAACTTAAGTCCTTTTCAGGGTTTGGTAGTGGGAGATTGAGAACGAACGAAGCCAAGCCATCAATCTCCATTCTGAAATTGAACATTGCTGTCAAGTATGCAACGCTTCTCTCAGCAACGAACCTGTCTCTCACTCTAGCAGAGAAGACCAAGCCAGCTTTCTTACCACAAAGCACAGATCCTATATATGACAGCATCACAATCCTGGACATTTTCACTTATTAGTTGTTTAATCTCAAGGTCTGAGGGGAATAAATGATAGAATAATAACTTTACAGATCCCATTGAGAAGAAACCAAAATGCCACCCTGATCAGTGAGTGTCTACGCACCAATGATGACCAATTCAGATGACAGCAAAGACAAATTCTATGAAGAACTATTTGGTATTTAGCCAAAAAGATAGTGTTCACAACCATATGAAGAGTGGTCCAAGAAAAGTTCAGGAAAATGAAGCACACGTGGTTGGTAAATAAGGCAGATGAATTACAACTTTATGCTGACAGAAATTATACAAAATGACTCTGTTCTCTCGTTGGTACTAAAGTCTGAGAAGCTAGTCCTACTTAGTGACTTCAATGCCAGAGTGGGGACTGACCATCGGATCTGGTATGGAATATTCGGTGTGCACGGTACAGGCAAGTGCAATAGTAATGGTCTCTCATTGCTTGGGCTATGTGCAGCCCACAACCTAGGAATCACGAATACAATGTTTCGCTTGCCCACATGGAACAAAACATCATGGATGCATCCCAGATCAAAGCAATGGCACTTAATTGATTATGTTGATCACCAGGAGGACTGACAGACATGATGTAAGAGTGACCAAAGCTGTGTGTGGTGCAGAGTGCTAGACCTATCACAGGCTCATTGTGTCCAAACTGAACTTCTACATCAAACTCAAGAGCAGGCATCACGGTGGAAGGCAAAGGGAAAAATGTTAGACACCATAAAACTGCAAAACATGATGATCGCTGAAGGACTTATAAGGGACCTAGATGGGAAACTAGAGAATCTGCAGCTTGGTCAGACCAATGTGGATGAAGACTGGGCCACCATTAGAGACTCTGTATACTCCTTCGCTTCTAAACACATTGGATATACGACACGTGAACATCAAGATTGGCTTGATAAGAACGACGCAGAAATCATGTCCCTTGTCAAGAAAAAAAATGAGCTATTCAGATCTCACCAAAGGGACACATCGTCTGCAGCCAAAAAGATGACGTTCACAACCATATGAAGAGTGGTCCAAGGAAAGCTCAGGAAAATGAAGGACGCGTGGTTGGGAAACAAGGCAGCTGAAATCCAACTTTATGCTGACAGAAACGACACAAAACACTTCTATGATGCTTTATAGACTGTTTATGGCCCTCAATATGGAACTTCAATTCTGAATGCAGATGGCTCAGAACTGCTGACAGACAAACCGAGAACACTGTGCAGAACACATCCGCACGGTCCTAAAACCAACCTTCCTCCATCTGCAAGGAGGCAATAGAACCCCCATCCTCAGACAACCCTGAACAATGAACTGGTCGTTACTCCAAATATCGAGGAGGTCAGAGCAGCAATCAACCAACTATCAAATGGGAAGTCTGCAGGTCTGGACCTAATATCGGCTGAGATCTACAAAGCCGGTAGTTGTGTCCTAACATAAAGACTAACTGAGCTGTACAACACAATATGGACCACTGAGACTGTCCCACAAGAACTGAAGGATGCTAGCACCACAACACAATATGGACCACTAAGACTGTCCCACAAGAACTGAAGGGATGCTACCACCACAACACAATATGGACCACTGGAACTGTCCCACAAGAACTGAAGGATGCTACCACCACAACACAATATGGACCACTGAGACTGTCCCACAAGAACTGAAGGATGCTACCACCACAACACAATATGGACCACTGAGACTGTCCCACAAGAACTGAAGGATGCTACCACCACAACACAATATGGACCACTGGGACTGTCCCACAAGAACTGAAGGATGCTACCATTGTCCACTCATACAAGCGAAAGGGAAACCATCAATCCTGCGACAACCACAGAGGAATCTCCCTCCTATCGACTGCTGGCAAGATACTGGCACGAGTTCTCCTCAACCGATTGATCGTTTGCCTAGAACTCGGTCTTCTTCCAGAGAGCCAGTGTGGCTTCAGATCGGGTCGCGCTCTGCAACTTCAGACAAACTTGCTTTTTCCTGATGACTGCGCCTTCACTGCCATCACTGAAAGAGACATGCAGACATATGTGGACAAGTTCTCAACAGTCTGCTACATGTTCTGTTTTACAATACCAAAAATAACCGAAGTCATGTTTCAGCCTGCCCCGAATCACGCATATCGCGACCCAAATATCAAGAACGAGCGCTTCAAATCAGTAGACAACTTCACGTATCTCGACAGCACTCTTCCCAGGGAAAATACTATTGACCCTGAAGTCAGTAACAGAATCTCCAAGGCCAGTACTGCCTTTTGGAGGCTGCTGTTGTCATCATCGCTTGCGATGGACGGCTATTAACCTCGAGGTCCGACTTCCCACTGCATCAGTCTCTGCATTCACTCCCCAGAGTGATAATGACCCAGTGGTAATATGTCATTTTATCTCTAGTGGGAGTCCACTCTTCCTCTTTCTTTATAGTCTCTACTGTGGTTACCTGATCAATCCTTCTCTCCTGATTTTTTTGCCCTTGATATTTGCAATGTTCAATTACAGTGGGTGCCTCTTGTCTGCATGTGGGCTTTGGCCTTGGTCAATGTGTATCTAGACTTTACAAAAAGAAGTCTAAGCATGAATCTTGTCTTCACAATGGGGGTGTCCCTGATGCATGTTCAATTTTGTTTTTTAAATGGACAGGTAGGGTACACATGAACAGCGCTAGTAATCGGGCCGTCTTGCATTCTGTCCTTTCGTGCAGCTGGCTTTTCCAGAGATGCAGTAATGGCTCTCTGCTCAGCAATGCAAGCACCATGAGTGATAGCTGTCTGCCAGGCTGGGCGGCTTGGAGCAACCATCTCCCAGGCAGTGACATCAATGGTAAATTATTCAAAGACATTTTTAGATTGTCTTTGTATCATTTCTTTTGTTCCCCCAGCAAACGCTGTCCTGTCCAGTGCTCACCATACAACAGTTGCTTAGGGAGGTGCTCATCTGACATGCGACCAACAATGCGCAGTTCATGTGACCTGGGCTCTCTGCAGCAGCTTATGTATGTCAGAGAATCTCACCCTGCTGAGGACCACAGAGTTTGGCACTCTATTCCGCAAACCGATCTTCAGCAGCCTGCGGAGACAGTTTACAACAAAATGATTTAAGTTTCCTAACATGCCAGCTATAGATTGTTCATGTTTCACATGTGTACAGAAGGGTGGTTAGCACAACAGCACGATACACATTGATCTTGGTGGCGACACTGATTCCTTGCTGGTCCCAAACATTTGCTCGTAGCCTTCCAGAAGAAGCGCTCATCTTGAAAATTCTGTATGAACCTAGAGTGATGTTTGGTTCATGGTAGGGTTTTTTAAAATAACATTACCTCCTTTTTCTTGGTGCTGACTGAAAGACCAAAGTTAGTGCGCGCAGTTGAGAACTCGTTCATGGTTGCTTGCATGTCCTGTTCTGAACACATGTAAATGACAATCATCAGCAAAGAGGAGATTTAAGATGGTTGCTTCTTTTACCTTTGTGAGGGACTTTAGCCACAGCAGAGTGAACAGCTGCCTATCTGCCCTGTACTTGAGATGTACGCCAGTGTCACAGTCATGTGTAGCATCAGAAAGCATGGCTGCAAACACCATGCTAAAGAGCATGCAGCCCTGTTTGACTTCACTGATGACTGTAAAAATGCTGCAGATATATCACTGTCAATCAGCACATAGGCCGACATCCCATCTTGAAACTGGCAGACAACTGTGATTAATTTTTCGAGGCAACAGAAATCAACGACAGGCTTGGTATCCAATCCAATACAGATGAGATTGAGAAAACAATTAGCCTAATGTTCAGTGGCAAAGCCCCTGGGTCAGATGCTATTCCTGCTGAACTTTACAAACAGATGCCCTGTGCTGCTAACAGACCTCTTTTGCTCAATTTAAGATACGGGTCATATGCCGCAGGAACTGAAAGACACCACCATTGTCCACACGTAGAAGCACATAAGCAATCGTCAATCTTTTGATAACCACAGAATAATCTCCCTCCTGTCCATTTATGGAAAATTTCGAGCTTGAGTCTTGCTCAACAGCCTATCAACTCATCTTGAGCAGATGCTACTGCCAGAGAGTTAATGGGGTTTCCGAGCTGGATGGGGGAAGGTTAAATTGGATGTTGCCTTGCGGGATACCTGTTTACTGGAAAGGCTTCAGGAGTTAACCCTGAGGAAAAATCTACATCCTAAGCTATCTCCAGTCATCTCGATAATGTCTTGTCACTAGTCAAATGTAGCTCAAGATGAGAGAATGAGGTTGACATATTGTGCAAATCTTCCTCCATTTCAGTGGATAGAGTTTTGAAAAAGACTCTCCAAGACTTCTCTGTTGCATTTGATGGTGATTCATCTGGATATACATGTGTCCAGATTTTGCTTAGGCAGTGATTCTCTTTATGTTTCACAGTTAGGAATCTTCTTTCTGTTTCTGTTTGGCTGCTTTCTTTTACCAATGCCGGAAATGTTCTCAATCAGTTCTTGGAAGTGGCATCCGGTATTTTCTCCAGGTGGGAAGGATGTGTGTAATGTGCATAGATTTTATTTGTAGGGTCTGTTCTTCACTTTTCTTTCACTGATGCCACTAAGTTGCTCCTCTTTAGTCTTACTCTTCCAAGCCCATTTATTCTCTGGTACATTGGGTGTTTTATGAGCCTTATTGAATTTCTCACCTTGTTTTTGTGCTCTGCTGTCCCCCATTGGTTGCAGATTCGTAATTTTTTCCAGTTCTCTAATGGGCATGATCCTCTTTTCCACTGTTATGATTCTCATTGCTTGGTTTTGAACTCTTTGAATTTATTTTGTCAAAGTTTGATTTAGCTGATAGCTGCTATGTCATATTATAGGACTTGTCTCATGCATCCAGTGCACAGCTTCTTTCCCCTTCCTTCCCCCCCCCCTCTTCACCAGATCAGCGAGCGGTGAGTCGGTTTCTAACGACTGAAGGATATCGACCAGTTGACATTCATCGCAGAATGCAGGTAGTGTATGGTGACAAAAATGTGTTGAAGACAACAGTGAAGAATTGGACAATGATGTTTAAAGAAGGACGGGAGTTAACGAAAGATCTTCCAAGACCAGGTCAGGCGCATATTGTTTGCCATCGCCAAAATTGATGCAGCAATTCGGGTAGACCATCGCCGGAGCTTATGTTCACCACACTTTATTCACCATACACTGCCTGCATTCTGCGATAAATGTCAACTGGTCGACATCCTTCAGCTGTTAGAAACCAAATCACCGCTCGTTGATCAACTCTGGATTGATTCTGTATCACACCCATCATGTTTTCAATGGTCTGCTGAGAAAACTATGAGATAGAGGATAATTAAATTTTGCGAACTTGGCAGTTGGTATGTGCTCAATTAGAAGTGTGGTGTCATCATACGCATCATACATATGTTCACTTGGTGCAGTTAGGTTTGGTTTTATTTGAACATGCCTCATAGTTACCAATCCATTCTTACATTTTCAAGCAGACGACGTCTGCACAGCTTGATTTTCAATCCCTCTTTTCATACGTTATCAAATTCTAATTCTAAATTCACCTGACCAAAGGTGAATTTTTTTTTTTCTCATGTAAGCCATCTCAATTTCCTGGGCAATGTGGGTGATCTTATCTTCAGTTGATCGCTGTTGTCTGAATCTCTTTTTTTTTTTTTTTTGAGTTCAGGATCTTTTGGTGATGATATCTTTGCAGGCCAGTCGCCATGATGAAGTCTGTAGTCTTCACATCAGGTCGGAACGGTCAGAGCTCCCACTCTGTCGCTGTCATCTTCAGGACCTCTGTGATGTCTTGTGTCTATCTTCTCCTTGGTGTGCCTCTGCGTTGCTTTCCAGTCACCATACCCTCCAGTATTGTTCTCTCCAGGTCATTATGACGTTTGATGTGGTCAAAATATTTCAGCTTTCTAGACAAGATATTGTTTACTAACTAATTTTCCTCGATATCCAGTTCTTGTAGGATATCTACATTTTTCCTTTTCGCTATCCATGGTATTTTAAACACCCTCCTGTAGCATTGTAGTTCCAAAAGATTCAATCATTTTCTAACTTTTCAAATTCAATCAGTTTTTGTGTGGTCGTCAACATTTCACATCCGTACATTGCCACCGGGAAGATTCAAGTTCACAGAATTGTTGTGTTTGTCATTTTACTAGAGTTCTGCCATAAGTTTCTCATTTTATTCAACCTCTGCATTGCCATAGCCATTCTCTGTCTGACTTCCTTCAGGTCATCTCCATTGTTGCTTATAATTGAGCCGAGGTACTCAAAACTTCTGACTTTCTCAATCTCCTGTTCTAGAATAACTTTAGGTTTTGGTCTTTGCCTTGTCTGTGCTCATTATCTTGGTTTTACTTGCATTCAGGAATAGATTTTGGTCTTTGCTGTGTTGTTTCACCGACAGGATCATTCATTCCAGCCTCATAGGGCTCTTTGAGAAAACAACTGTGTCATCTGCATATCTGAGCTCTGGTGTCTCATTCCTGCCGATTCTTAATGGCATAAACTTATCATAATTTTCCTTCTTTTTTGTCATTCCTCATGGATTCTGCATATATATTGAATAGATAAAGGTGGTTACTGTCTGACTGTGTACGAAGAAGATGAAGAAGAAGAATAGATAAAGGGAGAGTATGCATCCCTGTCTTGGCTTGGCTTAGCTTCGTTCATTCTCAATCTCCCGCTACCAAACTCTGAATGGGCTTAAGTAGCAGAATGTAGTCCAGAGAACGGAATGTGTTGTCGTAGTTTACAGTTTGACTGTGATATTTGTACCTTTTGGTCCAACACATCCGACTTCAGCAAGCATTTTTTGAGTACCGGGTTAGCATTCCCTCTTTGATCCCTTCTCCTTAGCCAGTCTGATCTGTTGCAGCCTGTTATCCAGGATCACCGCGTGGAGGTGTAGAAGGGTCTTGGTAGCTCTGGTTCGCTGGCCCTGACGCTAGTAGTCAGCTATGGATCGCTGACCACTGCAGCTCATGCGCTCGCATCCCTGTCTCACACCCTTTTGAACTTCGAACCAGTCTGAAGTTTCATTGACTATCCTGACCGCTGCCTGTTGGTCTTCCTAGTATAGTGATTTGATCAAGTGAATCCGGAACGCTATGTCTGTCATCATGCTCCACAACGCTTGGTGTTGCACACAGTTGAACATTTTCATGTAATCTATCAAGAAAGTGTGTAGGTTCACATTGCACTCTCTGCATTAAAAACAATATTTCTAATGTTGAGGATGTGATCATTTGTGCTCATACCTTGTCTGAAACCTGTCTGTGCTTCATGGACCTCCCCATTGAGCTTGTTTTCTAGCATCTTCATGATGATCCTTGGTGGATGTTGCTGGCATGACTTGTTAAAACAATGGTTGGATAATTGGTGCATTGCTTCAAATCACTTTTCTTGGGGAGAAGTACATACACAGATCTTGTCCATGCCCTTGGCCATATTGCACTGTGCCAAACCTTCCACCATATTGCGTGACAGATGCTTAGTCTAGCTTCCCCTCCTGCTTGAATAAATTCACAGGGTAAATCATTGCATTCTGGTGATTTTCCTTTCTTCAAACCTTGGATTACGGAACGAACCTCTTCTATACTAGGTTCTGGCTCTGGATCGGGTGGCTTAGGCCTTGTGTTGAAGCCGCCATCAGTGTTTTCATACAGTTCGCTGCATTATTCCTTCCATTTCTCAAATATGTCCTTACTTTCTGTCAGTGCATTGCCATCTTTATTGTGTATGACATGCAATGCTAGTTTGAGTTCGCCAGTTAGTATTTTGATTTCTTAGAACGCGTCTGTTTCTTTCCCTTGTTTTTGTAATGCTTCTTATTCTGCTACACGTGTCCAATATGGGTTGTTTCTTGTCCTTCTGGATCTCTCTTCTAATTTCTCTTGTGCTGTTTCTGTATTTGGCGCTACTGTACTCTATCCCAGATTATTTTAATTTTGTTCTCTCTTCTATGAGTCCCATGGTCTTTTCTGTGATGTAACTGATGTTTGTGCCATTTTCTATGTATATTGCTACTTGCAGATGAGATTAGAATATTTTCTGCATGTGTTGCGAGTTCATCAGGTGTCATGTCTTCTTGCACTGCCATGAGCATCACTAACTTATTTGTCACCTCTATTGTGTGTTCTAGTGGTATTGGGAGGATGTCGTAGCGTTTGGTCTTTCTCTTTTCAACAGCTTTTTCAGTCTTATCTTGATGTCCGCGATTAGCAACTGGTGGTCTGAGTCGCAGTCTGCACCTGGTAGTGTCTTCATTGACCTCCATCTTTGTGGCATTAGAATGTAGTCTATTTGATTTCTGCTTTTCCCATCTGGTGAAGTCTGCGTATAGGGTGTCTAGGGTGTTGTTTAAAGAGCGCATTTGTGATTGAGAGATTTTTTTTCCATAAAAAATCCCATTAGCTTTTTCTCCACTTTCATTTCTTAGCCCTAATCCAAATGGCCCCTGTATTCTCTCTTCTTCTTTTTCTCTGTTGCTTCCTATTTTCACATTGAAATCTCCCATGACTATCATGATGTCTCTTTTCTCTACTTTATTTACGGCCTCTTGTAAATCATAGAAACTCATCTATCCCTTCTTCCACTGCTGCTGCAGTTGGTGCATACACTTAACTTAACTTAACGTCTTTATACTGGTTTAGAAGACCCTGCAGAGTCTGTATACAACCAGTTACATTTACATCACCTTGCTCTAAAAGCTATGCGCATCCAGTTTATTCTTAAATGCATTAACTGTCCCTGCCTCCACTACCTCCCCTGGCAATGCATTCCAAGCAGACACCACTCTCTGACTAAAAAAATATTTTATAATATCTAACCTGGACCTTTCTTTAGTCAGCTTGTAGCTATGCCCTCGTGTTATTGTAGGTGGCTGTATTTTAAAAAACTTGTTATAGTCTAATTTATCGTATTATTGTGAAGTTTCTGTTTTTCCTTTTAAATCTGATCTTCAGTACTCAATCATTAACTGGATTGTATCCAAGCAGTGCTGCAGATGCTCTTTTCGATAAAAAGAAACCAACTCCTTCATAACTGCTCCTTTCTCTCCCTCAGAATACAAAGCATTCTTCTGTATGGGTGCTGAAATGGCCCTGAGTCGCCCACCTGTGTTCCAAGATCCCCAATATGTCCACTATTGTTCTGTCCATTTCCTTCTCAATCATGAGAAGTTTTCTCGGATATAGGCTTCTTCTGTTCCAGGTTCCGATTCTGAGTTTTTCGTTCAGACCAGCGCCAGGACTGTCCACTGTATTCCTGTCAAGCTTTTGACCATCATCACTATTACTTGTACTTGCACTGGCATTGCTCTGATCCCCACTTCGTTTACTTTGACTGGCATGTGGGTCTCACCATCGGATCTTTTAGTTTTCTTATGTTTAGCTGTCATGAATTTGGGGGGTAATTTACATACAGTAGTTTGCCATTGCTTTCTGTATGGTTCTGGCCGCTTTTCTCCTTATGTTCCCTGGTGCGCCCTAAATCCAATACTAGGCTGGTCCAACTCCTGCCTTCCAAGCCATTGTCACTTATGTTGATCATCCATCTCCATCTCTTCCGCCAGTGACTGTGTGTGCTAATTAGTGGGGGCTCCCATCCAGGGTATTTAATATAGTTTGGCCGACAAGTCAAAGCCGTTGCCCGGGGGGTGGCGCTGCCGAATACTAGCAATCTCGTGGAGCCATACGTGAATTAGGCAGGAGTGTGGGAACAAAATAAAATCCAGGCCAACCTGCGGAAAGTACTATCCCTCCACTTCTGCCCTACTCCTCTTATTTTGTGTTCAACAAAAACCTCATATTTTATGGGGGTTGGTTCTAGTTTCAACACATCTTTGTCTAGATTTGGCGCGTATTTTGAAAAATACATTATCCAGTTTAGTAACTGATGCCACGCTGCACAAGAGATTAGGAAATACAATAAACAACATGTATTGGACACATACAACAGGATAGAAGAGTTGCAAAAACAAGAGAAGTAAACAGACGTGTTCAAAGAAATCAGAGCTCTCATTGGCGAGTTCAAATCACTGTCACTACACGATGACGATGATAATACATTGACGGAGATATGCAAGGATATGCTCCAGAGATGGAAGCAATATTGCAGACATGTATAAAGACAACGGGGGCAACACCAACATAACGTCTAAGACAGAGGATATATAGCTAGAACCTACATGTGAGGTCCGATTAACAATCAAAGGTTTGATGAAAGGAAAATCACGGGGATGTGATGATATATTGACTGAATTCATACAAGCAGGTGGGGAGGCCCGCGTCAAAATCCACATGGCCACGCGCATAGTAAAGACCTGTGTATGTCCCACTCCCAAAGACCGGTGATCTAAAGCGATGCACTAACTGTCGAACCATCAATCTAAGTAGTCATCCTAGCAAAAATTGCATCACGAAATGGTTAGAAAACAAAATCAGCAAATGGTTCAGGAAGGTTTTCAACATGGCAGAGGCACAAATGATCACACATCATTATAACATGCAAAATAGTATTGAAAAGTGCAGAGAGTTCAATGCCGACTTTTATAACTGCATCACAAACTATACCTAGGCTTTCGTCTGTGTGCAAAGCTTTGAAAAATCATGACTGACATGTGGTTCGTGCTGCATTGGACAACAAGCAACGATCAGAATAGCTGGAGAAACATTAGAAAGGTTCGAGGTACACAAGGGAGTTTGACAAGGATGCATACTCTCCCCTTATCTGTCCAATATCTATGCAGAAAGCATAATGAGATAAGAGATGGACGACCTGTTCACAATCAGCAAGAATGGAATACAAGAACTACGATATGTAGATAATACAGTTGTCCTCTTGACGAGCGCTGCGAGGCTGGAACAGATGATCATGTCAGTTAAATAACGCAACAAAAAACAAAATCTATTAATAAACACTTGCAAAACTAAGGCAATGAGCACTGACAAGGTGAAAACCAGACCTAAGGTTATCCTAGAGAAGCAAACAGTTAAGAATGTCACAGGTTTTGAATTTCTCAGCTCGACTATAAGCAACAATATAGGTTACCAAAAATAAATAAATAGAAGAATGGCCTTGACACAACAGAGGTTAACTAAAATTAAAAGTGAATGGCAGAAAGATATATATATATAATTTGTCCATCACATGTGATGAAGACCACTCTCTTTGTTCAGCCGTGTGGATGGTCTTTTCTCTTGCTGTGTCTGCTGAAATGGGTGATTTGGATTACAGTGAGCAAGAAACATCGCCTTTTGTCAACCTCACTCTCTGGTCCTGAGCTACCCTTGGCCAGTGGCAAGATATTTATCAAGATGACTGGATATAGCACAGGATGCAGATTTTTCCTCAGGGTTTACTCCCGAAGCCTTTTCTGTAAACAGGTATCCCGCAAGGGGGGGGGGGGGGGATGACGTCTAACGTTGTATGTCGTGCCTTTCCCATAACCGCAAGAGGTCATAGGGGCATCACTCAGCATGTGAGTATCTTGGGCACCTCTCTCAGTGTGTATTCTAGTCCATTATAGTCATGTTTAAATTTCATACACCAAAACTGACACTGTTTGCAGCTAGGGTGAAGAGCATCAATATCGTGAAGTTCAGTCGTGTGAACTAGACCATGAAATACGGCACAGATTTAAGCGTAGTGATATTCATATAGTCGATATCCAAACCAGGATAATCGGACAGAATAAAACACAAAAAACAAACAAATTAACCAGTCCAAATGGAAAAAACAACATGTTTCCGTGAATACAGGTGTAAGTCGTCGACTAGTGTGAATTCCAGGCAAATTCGTGGTCTAATGGCATCCATTATGAAATAAAACGGCTGTGCAATGTAAACCCGCAGTCTGTTACGGCGCCATCTTTGTTGCATATAGAAAGTTATAGAATAGAAGTATCTCCATATTGAAGGCACAGAGCGGAATGAAAGTGAAAATCCACAATAGAACAAAATTGATGTAAGGGAAAGGCTTGAAGAGCAACATTAGAAAAGCTAACTGCATCCTGCCAAATAAGAAAGAACATACTAAGCAGGTCTGGATGACTGAGGACATTCTAAAATTCATGGAACGTTGAAAACAAGCAAAACACAAAAATAATTAAAATATTATTGATATAACAATTTTATCAATGTGCAGACAGACTAAAGAGAAATGGTTGGAGGTAGAATGCAAAAGTATAGAACATATGAACGCGAATTACAAAACAAAAGAACTTCATTAACTTACCATTTTTATACTGGCTTAGAAGACTCATCAGAGTCTGTATACAACCAGTTACATTTGCATTACTCTGCATTACTGAAAAAACAAAAACACAAACAAAACAAGCTCTAAGTACTATGCACATCCAATATATTCTTAAACGCATAAATTTTCCATGCCTCCACTACCTCCTGGGGCAATGCATTCCAAGCATTCACCGCTCTCTGACTAAAAAAATATTTCCTAATATCAAATCTAGACCTTTCTTTGGTTAATTTGTATCTCTGTCCTCTTGTTCTCGTTGGTGGTTGTATTTTGAAAAACCTGTTATAGTCTAATTTAACCTTTCCTGTGATTATCTTATACACTTGTATTGTCACCCCGATTTCTTCTCTTTTCTAGACACTGTAGGCCAGTTTTTCTGAGTCTTTGTATCCTTTCCAGCATGTTTATATCAACTCTACGATAAGGACTCCACACATGTACACAGTACTCCAATCTAGGTCTATAACAAATGATTTATATAGTTTGACAGTCACTTCCTTACTCATATGTTTAATATTTCTTTTTATCGTACCCAACATTGCATTTGCCTTTTTCACTGCTACCTGGACTTGGTCACTCAATTTACCTGTATGCTATATTATAACCCCTAGGTCCCTTTCCTTATTTATTTTTCTAATATTGTTTTCTCCCATTCTGTAATTATCTTCCATATTGAATCTATCCATGTGGACAACTGTACATTTATATATATTAAACTCCATTTACCATCTCACAGACCAGTCTCGAATTGTATTTAAATCCGACCTCAATATATCCACTTCTGCTTTACATGAGACACTCCTACATAGTTTTGTGTCGCCCGCAAATATTTAAATCATGGATCCGATATCAATGGGAAAATCGTTTATATATATCAAGAACAAAATTGGTCCCAAAACCGAGCCCTGTGGCACTCCACTTTTTACTTCACACCACTCAAAATACTCCTTATTTATGCCAATTCTCTGCCTTCTTCCTGTTAACCAACTTTCAATCCATTCGGCAACTATTCCAAGTGATTTTAACTTTTTAAATAATCTTCGATGAGGTGCTCTATCAAAAGCCTTTCTATCAAAATCTAGATAAATGACATCCATTGGTTCCTCATCTATCATTTTAGTAACCTCCTCCATGAATTATAATAGATTTGTTAAGCACTATCTCCCTCAAGTAAACCCATGCTGACTATTTCTGATTAGATTAAAACTGTCTAGATGCATTACAATGTTTTCTTTGATTATTGATTCTAACAATTTACAGACTATGCTTGTTAAACTCACCAGTCTATAATTTGCTGGATCTGATTTATTTCCCTTTTTGAATTAGGGGATCACTCCTGTATCTTACCAATCTCTTGGAATAATTCCTTTTGCAAGTGATTCAGAACATTATATAGCCATTGGTTTTTCTAGTTGGTCTCTATTTCAAATAGCAATTTTGTATGGATACCATCTTGACCAGGGACATTTATCCACTTTTAATCTCTCCAATATTGTTTAAAAAATTTCCTCCGTAATACAGATTGATTTTAATCCCACTATATCCATTTCACATTCAAAAACATCTATATGCTCTGGGATCTTGGAGCAATCTTCTTTCATGAAGAATGTGCCAATATACCACCAAGTGTTTCACCATCTGCTTATATACATGTGTGTGGAAGTAGTTATATGTACATGCATGTTCATTTTGTTTTTGTTTTTTTCTATGTATGTGAATAAATGAATATATGCTTGTGTGTGAATAAATGAATATTTGTGTGGATAAAGATACATCTGTAAGTGTGTATAAATGAATATGCATGTGTATAAACATAAGTACATGTGTATATGCATAAATAAATAGGTATACGTGTATAAGTGAATATGTTTGAAAATATCTCAAAGAAACAAAAATTTACATTACTAACTTTTTGAAAATTTAAATCATTTTAAATTGATGTCACCACTCACTTCACAAAATGTAACTCCCACCATCTCAACTTTCATCTCATGGGAAATTATCATTTTATTTCACTTCACATCATTTTCATGTTCAAATTTGAAAATTGTAATAATTTATTATGTGCAATAAAGAATTTTCAAAACAAAAACAACAAAATTTTTTTTTTTTTTAAATAAAATAAAAAGAAGAAGAATGTGCCAAAGTATTGATTTAGTAGATTAGCTGCCTCCTTATTTTCTCTTATTATTTTACCTGTGCTATCTATGAGAGGGCCTACCTTGTCTTTTGTTCTTTGTTTATTTATAACATAAGAAAAGAAGCTTTTACTATCAGTGTTGATCCTATTATAAATTTTTTTTTCAAAGTCTATTTTTGCTGTTTTATTCACTTTCTGAGCTATGTTTTGCTTGTCCAAATATTTTGTATATGTTTCTTTCGATTTACCTACCTCTATATATTTTGTCCATGCTTTATTTTTAGCTCTTACACATTTAACTACAAATCTAGTTATCCACTTTTTATGCTTGGTGTTTACATGGAAGACATTCCACTTTTAGTTGTTCTAAAACTGTTTTGAAACTTTCCCACTCTTGTTCAACATCTGACAATGTCTTTCCAGATTATGTGGCTGGCTGTCTCTTTCATCTTCTGAACATCTGTCTAAGAGTAGTCGTATGCTCGCGAGTTTATGTTTACTTCTCTCCTTTCTATAAGATCCCAACGGATGATCTGATGGTCGCTTGAGCCAAACAGTTCCCGTACGATAACGTTTTCGATAACGTTTTAGCAGATTGCACGGATTTTCAAACTATAAGTTTGATGAGTCATATCAGCAAAATACTACTTCAACTCATACAAGAAAGAATTAAAGGGAAGATTGGTCAAAAAGTCAGAGCATAGCAGTTTGGTTTTAAGCAGAACAGCGGAACAAGAGAAGGGATTTTCTGTCTGAGAATGATTGTGAAAAAATGTACTGAGATGCAAAAGGATGTACATGCTTGCATCATTTATATGATAATATGAGGCATGAACAGCTGATAAAATATCTGGAGGATATAAATTTGGACGGTAAAGATATCAAACTGATCACAAACTTGTATTGGGAGGTTTCTTTGTATGTTTGAGAACTAGAGAAGTATAAATATAAAAAAGAGGATTAGACAGGGTTGTGTGCTGTCCCCTGGCCTGTTAAAAGTATCATCATCATGTAGCTTTATTGAACGTCGCTAACATCACATTATCTTTCCTTTGCCACAACTCCAGCCTCCACCACAGTCATAGCCAGGCATTCCTGGATATCTTGGTACCATCATCTTCTTGGTCTACCCCTGCATTTTTTGCCTGGCACCATCCCTGTTCTCTCACTACGGTTGTGTCCCTTGATGTGACCAAAGTATTTACATTTTCTGGCCATAATGGAATTGATAAACCAGTTCTCCTCTATCGTCAACTCTTGCCGAATATCTACATTTGTCTTTTTCTCTATCCAGGATATTCTGATGATCTTTCTGTAACATTTTGACGCGAAGGATTTGATTCTTTGTCTATAAGTTTTGGTAATCGTTCATGATTCGCAGGCATAATCTGCCACAGGAAAAACACAGGCTCTCAAGACTTTTACTTTTGTCGTTCTGTTGGTGCTCTGCCATAATTTCTTCAGGCTGTTCAGTCTCTGCATTGCCATAGCTATTCTTCTTCTGATTTCTTTCGAGCAGTCGCCATTTTTGTCAATTCTTGAGCCCAGAAATTCAAAATGCGTGACCTGATCTGTTTCCTCACCACCTACTGTAAATTTATGTTGACATTGTGTTTTGTCGGTGGTCATTGTCTTTGTTTTGTTTATGTTTATAAACAGGTTTTGATCTTTACTGTGTCCATTTACAGCTGAAATTAGCTGCTCTAGCCCTTCTTGATAGTATCACTATGTCGTCTGCGTATCGTAACTCTGGAATCTCGTACCCGCCAATTGTAAATGTATCAAAACTTTCAATGTTCTGTCTTCTCTAACATTTCTCATTATACATTCTGCTTAGATGTTATCTAGATACGGTGAGAGGATACATTCCTGTCTTACTCCCTTTTTTACTGCGAACCAAGCTGATGTTTGCCAAGATACTCGGACAGTGGTTCGTTGATCTTGGTATAATGTTTTAATGAGATGCATAATGTGCACAGGAAACCCTATTTCCTTCAAGATGTTCCACAGATTTTGATTTTTTACCGTATCGAAGGCCTTGGTGCAATCAATGAAACATGTGTACAGGTCTACATTAAACTCTCTACATTTTTTGTAGAAATTCCTTAAATTGAATATGTGGTCCCTGGTCCCTCTGTCTTTCCTAAAATCTGCTTTGACTTCATGAATGTCAGATTCAAATCTTTTCTTTATCCTTCTTAATAGGATCCACAAGAGTATCTTGTTCAACGTTTACACAAAATAAAAATGAAATAAAAGAAATGTATGGATTGAACATAGGAGGACAAAGTATAAATAATATCAGATATACAGATCAAGAACATCATCAGAAATCAGAAATCACCAATGGAGAGAAGACAGAAACATAAGCAGTACGCCAGACCCAATTCATCAACTCAAAAGAAATCAACAAACTACCTTATTTCGCCTGAGAACTGGACACTGCAGACTACTAGAACATCTATACCGACTGAAGATCTCACACACAGATGAGTGCCCATGTGGAACAGGATGCCAGAATCCTGAGCATATTCTACAGGAAAGCCCAATCTATAGGGAAATGAGATGCCAGCTGGCCAGAGGATGCGGAGCTGAGACAAAAGCTGTGGGGCAGCCGCTCCGACCTGGTGAAGACTACAGACTTCATCATGGCGACTGGCCTGCAGATATAGCATGACCAGAAGATCCTGAACGCAAAGAAGAAGACGATATACTGATGACACTGCGTTAATGGCAGATGATCCAGTTCATCTGCAGAACCTTATGGATAAGATACAGCAATGTCTGCTGTACATCAATATAAGAAAACTAAAGTTATGGTGTTGACCAAAAGGAAACAAAGTCCACAAGTTAACATCCACATAAATGGAGAACTTCTGGAACAAGTGTCAAGTTATTTATACCGTTATCAGCTAATAACGGGGGACGGCAAGTGCGAAAGGGAGATCATTCAGAGAATTGCAATAGCGAAGAATACATTTAACAGCGTGAGACATATGCTGCTGTCCAAGCAAATATCTCAGAACTTAAAAATGAGAATAATTAAATGTGCATTCAGTTTTATTGTATGGAATAGAAAGCTGGACCTCGTCCAAGAAAAGGAGAAGACAATTGAAGCCTTTCTTGAAAAGATCGAAAAACAAATAGTGAGGTTCTGGAACAAATCAAGGTGGAGAAGATACTTCCGAAGGAAATAAAAAGCAGATAAATAAAATATTTTGGTCATGTCAAGCAACATAATGGTCTGCTGAAAGTTACATTGAAGGGACGAGTGGACGGCAAGAATGTCAGAGGGCGGCAGAGGTACAGATGTACAGACAACATCAAGATGTGGTCAGGATACAGTTTGACTGAGTGCACCAACCTGACACAGGAGAGAGAAAGCTGGAGATGCATTATCGTCAACCTCCGATGAGGAGGCGGCACTTGATGATGTCAGAACACTAACACAATTATAAAAATAAAGATTCTGAGGACTTGCATTTTCCCAGTCGCAACCTACAGATGTAAAACATGAGCAACAATGCAAACCCTACAGAAGAAGATTGAAACCTTCCAGCTAAAATGCTACAGAAGGTTGCTAAAAATACCATGGGTAGCGAAAAAAAAAAATGCAGAAATCCTACAGGAGCTCGTTATAGAACAAAACTGGCTAGTGAACAACAGTACGTCTTGGAAATTAACATACTTTGTTCATATAAAACGTTACAATGAACAATACCTGGCAAAAGATGCAGGTGCAGATTGAAAAGAATATGGACAATGGACATTACAGAGGCTCTGAGGTTTACAGTGACATAAACAGGAAAGCTGACCAAAGATCGAGTGTCGTACAGATCAATTTTTCATGAGAGCGATGTTCTGCAAAGAACATGCTACATGATACTGATGACCTTGTCATGCAAAAGTAACAATCATTAAGATGGTTTGTCAGTTTCCTCCAAACTATTGGAACTGCAGAAACACATTTTTCGTCCTTTCCAGCTCAACCAGCCGCACAGATTAGTTGCACATGATTGTCAACATGTGTATGGCTCAATACCAGCCCTGGTCAATGCTCTCACAGCCAAAGTAAAGACTATAAGCTTTCTTTGTCATATATGCAGCGTGCTACCTTTGCGACAGAAATATCATTTGTCTGGAAATACAGCAGAAACCAGCTACACTGTTCGCAAGACATATTGAACTATACTTCTCTCTCAGACTTCACATCGCAAATTATGACAACAAAGAAAATTGGTTGCAATAACTGCTAGAGGTTGTGTTATCCGGGGCTCAGGGCTATCTGTCTCTTACTGAGGGCTGATGTCTCTTACTCAGGGCTATCTGTCTCTTACTCGGGGCTATATGTCTCTTACTCAGGGCTATCTGTCTTCTTAGGGACCCTCGCGCTCAATATATCGGACTTCAGCGCATTCATTCCTACTGAACACCCCCCCCCCCCTCCATTTGGGGCTCAGGGCTATCTGTCTCTTAGGGATTTTCGCGCTCAATATATCGGACTTCAACATATTCATTCCTACTGAACACCCCCATCCCCCTCCATTTGGGGCTCAGGGCTATCTGTCTCTTGAGGATTCTCGCGCTCAATATATCGGACTTCAGCGCATTCATTCCTACTGAACACCCCCCCCCCCCCTACATTTGGGGTCAGGGCTATCTGTCTTCTGAGGGATTCTCGCGCTCAATATATCGGACTTCAGCGCATTCATTCCTACTGAACACCCCCCCCCCCCCCTTCAATTTGGGGCTCAGTGCTATCTGTCTCTTGAGGATTCTCGCGCTCAATATATCGGACTTCAGCGCATTCATTCCTACAGAACACCCAATTCCCTCAAGTTCGGGCTCAGGGCTATTTGTCTCTTAAGGATTCTCGCGCTCAATATATCGGACTTCAGCGCATATATTCCTACTGAACACCCCCCCCCCCTCCATTTGGGGCCCAGGGCTATCTGTCTCTTAGGAATTCTCGCGCTCAATATATCGGACTTGATCGCATTCATTCTACTGAACCCCCCCCCCCCCCTCCATTTGGGGCTCAGGGCTATCTGTCTCTTAGGGAATCTGGCGCTCAATATATCGGACTTCAGCACATTCATTCCTACTGAACATTTGGCGCTCAGGGCTATCTGTCTCTTAGAGATTCTCGCACTCAATATAGCGGACTTCAGCGCATTCATTCCTACTGAACACACCCCCTCCCCTCCATTTCGGGCTCAGGGCTATCTGTCTCTTAGGGATTCTCGCGCTCAATATATCAGACTTCAGCGCATTCATTCCTACTGAACACCCCCCCCCCCCTCCATTTGGGGCCCAGGGCTATCTGTCTCTTAGGGATTCTCGCGCTCAATATATCGGACTTCAGCACATTCATTCCTACTGAACATCCCCCCCCCCCCCTCCATTTGGGGCTCAGGGCTATCTGTCTCTTAGAGATTTTCGCGCTCAATATATCGGACTTAAGCACATTTATTCCTACTGAACAATTTGGGGCTGAGGGCTATCTGTCTCTTAGGGATTCTCGCGCTCAATATATCTGACTTCAGCGCATTCATTCCTACCGAACACCCCCCGCCCCTCCCTCCATTTGGGGTCAGGGCTATCTGTCTCTTAGGGATTCTTGCGCTCAATATATCGGACCAGCACATTCATTCCTACTGAACACCCCCCTCCCCCCATTTAGGGCTCAGGGCTATCTATCTCTTAGGGATTCTCGCGCTCAATATATCGGACTTCAGCGCATCCATTTCTACTGTACACCCTCCCCCCCTCCTCCATTTGGGGCTCAGGGCTATCTGTCTCTTAGGGATTCTCGCGCTCAATATATCGGACTTCAGCGCATTCAATCCTACTGAACACCCCCCCCCCCTCCATTTGGGGCTCAGGGCTATCTGTCTCTTAGAGATTCTCGCGCTCAATTTATCGGACTTCAGCGCATTCATTCCTACTGAACACCCTACTCCCTCCATTTGGGGCTCAGGGCTATCTGTCTCTTAGGGATTCTCGCGCTCAATATATGGGACTTCAGCACATTCATTCCCAAAGAACACCCCCTCCCCTCCATTTCGGGCTCAGGGCTATCTGTCTTTTAGGGATTCTTGCGCTCAATATATGGGACTTCAGCACATTCATTCCTACTGAACACCGCCCCCCCCCCCCCCCCCCCCGCCCCCGCTCCATTTGTGGCTCAGAGCAATATATCTTTTAGGGATTCTCGTGCTCAATATATCGGACTTGAGCGCATTCATTCCTACTGAACACCCTCCCCCCCCCCCCCCCCCCCCATCCATTTGGGGCTCAGGGCTTTCTGTCTCTTAGAGATTCTCGCGCTCAATATATGGGACTTCAGCGCATTCATTCCTACAGAACACCCAATTCCCTCAAATTCGGGCTCAGGGCTATTTGTCTCTTAAGGATTCTCGCGCTCAATATATCGGACTTCAGCGCATATATTCCTACTGAACACCCCCCCCCCCCCTCCATTTGGGGCCCAGGGCTATCTGTCTCTTAGGGATTCTCACGCTCAATATATCGGACTTGATCGCATTCATTCTACTCAACCCCCCCCCCCCCCTCCATTTGGGGCTCAGGGCTATCTGTCTCTTAAGGAATCTCGCGCTCAATATATCGGACTTCAGCACATTCATTCCTACTGAACATTTGGCGCTCAGGGCTATCTGTCTCTTAGGGATTCTCGCGCTCAATATAGCGGACTTCAGCGCATTCATTCCTACTGAACACCCCCCCCCCCCTCCATTTAGGGCTCAGGGCTTTCTGTCTCTTAGAGATTCTCGCGCTCAATATATGGGACTTCAGCGTGTTCATTCCTACAGAACACCCCCTCCCCTCCATTTCGGGCTCAGGGCTATCTGTCTCTTAGGGATTCTCGCGCTCAATATATCGTACTTCAGCGCATTCATTCCTACTGAACACCCCCCCCCCCCCCCCCTCCATTTGGGATTCATAGCTATCTGTCTCTTAGGGATTCTCGCGCTCAATATATCGGACTTCAGCAAATTCATTCCTACTGAACATCCCCCCCCCCTCCATTTGGGGCTCAGGGCTATCTGTCTCTTAGGGATTCTCGCGCTCAATATATCGGACTTAAGCACATTCATTCCTACCGAACACCCGCCCCCCCCCCTCCATTTGGGGTCAGGGATATCTGTCTCTTAGGGATTCTCGCGCTCAATATATCGGACTTCAGCACATTCATTCCTACTAAATAACCCCCCCCCCCCTCCATTTAGGGCTCAGGGCTATCTGTCTCTTAGGGATTCTCGCGCTCAATATATCAGACTTCAGCGTATCCATTCCTACTGTACACCCTCCCCCCTCCCCCCCTCCATTTGGGGATCAGGGCTATCTGTCTTTTGGGGATTCTCGCGCTCAATAAATCGGACTTCAGCGCATTAATTCCTATTGAAACCCCCCCCCCCCCATTTAGGGCTCAGGGCTATCTGTCTCTTAGGGATTCTCGCGCTCAATATATCGGACTTCAGCGCATTCATTCCTACTGAATACCCCCCCCCCTTTTTGGGGCTCAGGGCTGTCTGTCTCTTAAGGATTCTCGCGCTCAATATATCGGACTTCAGCGCATCCATTCCTACTGTACACCCTCCCCCCCCCCCCCCACCCCCTTGCATTTGGGACTCAGGGCTATCTGTCTCTTAGGGATTCTCGCGCTCAATATATCGGACTTCAGCACATTCATTCCTACTGAACACCGCCCCCCCCCCCCCCATCCATTTGGGGCTCAGGGCTTTCTGTCTCTTAGAGATTCTCGCGCTCAATATATGGGACTTCAGCGCATTCATTCCTACAGAACACCCAATTCCCTCAAATTCGGGCTCAGGGCTATTTGTCTCTTAAGGATTCTCGCGCTCAATATATCGGACTTCAGCGCATATATTCCTACTGAACAAGTTTTGGGGCCCAGGGCTATCTGTCTCTTAGGGATTCTCGCGCTCAATATATCGGACTTGATCGCATTCATTCCTACAGAACACCCCCTCCCCTCCATTTCGGGCTCAGGGCTATCTGTCTCTTAGGGATTCTCGCGCTCAATATATCAGACTTCAGCGCATTCATTCCTACTGAACACCCCCCCCCCCCTCCATTTGGGGCCCAGGGCTATCTGTCTCTTAGGAATTCTCGCGCTCAATATATCGGACTTCAGCACATTCATTCCTACTTAACATCCCCCCCCCCCCCCTCCATTTGGGGCTCAAGGCTATCTGTCTCTTAGGGATTTTCGCGCTCAATATATCGGACTTAAGCACATTTATTCCTACTGAACAATTTGGGGCTCAGGGCTATCTGTCTCTTAGGGATTCTCGCGCTCAATATATCTGACTTCAGCGCATTCATTCCTACCGAACACCCCCCCCCCTCCCTCCATTTGGGGTCAGGGCTATCTGTCTCTTAGGGATTCTTGTGCTCAATATATCGGACCAGCACATTCATTCCTACTGAACACCCCCCTCCCTCCATTTAGGGCTCAGGGCTATCTATCTCTTAGGGATTCTCGCGCTCAATATATCGGACTTCAGCGCATCCATTCCTACTGTACACCCTCCCCCCTGCCCCCCCTCCTCCATTTGGGGATCAGGGCTATCTGTCTCTTGGGGATTCTCGCGCTCAATAAATCGGACTTCAGCGCATTAATTCCTATCGAAACCCCCCCCCCCCCCATTTAGGGCTCAGGGCTATCTGTCTCTTAGGGATTCTCGCGCTCAATATATCGGACTTCAGCGCATTCATTCCTACTGAACACCCCCCTCCCTCCATTTGGGGCTCAGGGCTATCTGTCTCTTAGGGATTCTCGCGCTCAATATATGGGACTTCAGCGCATTCATTCCTACAGAACACCCCCTCCCCTCCATTTCGGGCTCAGGGCTATCTGTCTCTTAGGGATTCTCGCGCTCAATATATGGGACTTCAGCACATTCATTCCTACTGAACACCGCCCCCCCCCCCCGCCCCCGCTCCATTTGGGGCTCAGAGCAATATATATTTTAGGGATTCTCGTGCTCAATATATCGGACTTGAGCGCATTCATTCCTACTGAACACCCTCCCCCCCCCCCCCCATCCATTTGGGGCTCAGGGCTTTCTGTCTCTTAGAGATTCTCGCGCTCAATATATGGGACTTCAGCGCATTCATTCCTACAGAACACCCAATTCCCTCAAATTCGGGCTCAGGGCTAATTCTCTCTTAAGGATTCTCGCGCTCAATATATCGGACTTCAGCGCATATATTCCTACTGAACACCCCCCCCCCCCCTCCATTTGGGGCCCAGGGCTATCTGTCTCTTAGGGATTCTCGCGCTCAATATATGGGACTTCAGCGCATTCATTCCTACAGAACACCCAATTCCCACAAATTCGGGCTCAGGGCTATTTGTCTCTTAAGGATTCTCGCGCTCAATATATCGGACTTCAGCGCATATATTCCTACAGAACACCCCCCCCCCCCTCCATTTGGGGCCCAGGGCTATCTGTCTCTTAGGGATTCTCACGCTCAATATATCGGACTTGATCGCATTCATTCTACTCAACCCCCCCCCCCTCCATTTGGGGCTCAGGGCTATCTGTCTCTTAGGGAATCTCGCGCTCAATATATCGGACTTCAGCACATTCATTCCTACTGAACATTTGGCGCTCAGGGCTATCTGTCTCTTAGGGATTCTCGCGCTCAATATAGCGGACTTCAGCACATTCATTCCTACTGAACACACCCCCCCCCCTCCATTTGGGGCTCAGGGCTTTCTGTCTCTTAGAGATTCTCGCGCTCAATATATGGGACTTCAGCGCATTCATTCCTACAGAACACCCCCTCCCCTCCATTTCGGGCTCAGGGCTATCTGTCTCTTAGGGATTCTCGCGCTCAATATATCGTACTTCAGCGCATTCATTCCTACTGAACACCCCCCCCCCCCCCCCGCTCCATTTGGGATTCAGGGCTATCTGTCTCTTAGGGATTCTCGCGCTCAATATATCGGACTTCAGCAAATTCATTCCTACTGAACATCCCCCCCCCCCTCCATTTGGGGCTCAGGGCTATCTGTCTCTTAGGGATTCTCGCGCTCAATATATCGGACTTAAGCACATTCATTCCTACCGAACACCCGCCCCCCCCCCTCCATTTGGGGTCAGGGATATCTGTCTCTTAGGGATTCTCGCGCTCAATATATCGGACTTCAGCACATTCATTCCTACTAAAAAACCCCCTTCCCCTCCATTTAGGGCTCAGGGCTTTCTGTCTCTTAGGGATTCTCGCGCTCAATATATCAGACTTCAGCGTATCCATTCCTACTGTACACCCTCCCCCCTCCCCCCCCCTCCATTTGGGGATCAGGGCTATCTGTCTCTTAGGAATTCTCGCGCTCAATATATCGGACTTGATCGCATTCATTCTACTGAACCCCCCCCCCCCCCCCGCTCCATTTGGGGCTCAGGGCTATCTGTCTCTTAGGGAATCTGGCGCTCAATATATCGGACTTCAGCACATTCATTCCTACTGAACATTTGGCGCTCAGGGCTATCTGTCTCTTAGAGATTCTCGCACTCAATATAGCGGACTTCAGCGCATTCATTCCTACTGAACACACCCCCTCCCCTCCATTTCGGGCTCAGGGCTATCTGTCTCTTAGGGATTCTCGCGCTCAATATATCAGACTTCAGCGCATTCATTCCTACTGAACACCCCCCCCCCCCTCCATTTGGGGCCCAGGGCTATCTGTCTCTTAGGGATTCTCGCGCTCAATATATCGGACTTCAGCACATTCATTCCTACTGAACATCCCCCCCCCCCTCCATTTGGGGCTCAGGGCTATCTGTCTCTTAGAGATTTTCGCGCTCAATATATCGGACTTAAGCACATTTATTCCTACTGAACAATTTGGGGCTGAGGGCTATCTGTCTCTTAGGGATTCTCGCGCTCAATATATCTGACTTCAGCACATTCATTCCTACCGAACACCCCCCGCCCCTCCCTCCATTTGGGGTCAGGGCTATCTGTCTCTTAGGGATTCTTGCGCTCAATATATCGGACCAGCACATTCATTCCTACTGAACACCCCCCTCCCCCCATTTAGGGCTCAGGGCTATCTATCTCTTAGGGATTCTCGCGCTCAATATATCGGACTTCAGCGCATCCATTTCTACTGTACACCCTCCCCCCCTCCTCCATTTGGGGCTCAGGGCTATCTGTCTCTTAGGGATTCTCGCGCTCAATATATCGGACTTCAGCGCATTCAATCCTACTGAACACCCCCCCCCCCTCCATTTGGGGCTCAGGGCTATCTGTCTCTTAGAGATTCTCGCGCTCAATTTATCGGACTTCAGCGCATTCATTCCTACTGAACACCCTACTCCCTCCATTTGGGGCTCAGGGCTATCTGTCTCTTAGGGATTCTCGCGCTCAATATATGGGACTTCAGCACATTCATTCCCAAAGAACACCCCCTCCCCTCCATTTCGGGCTCAGGGCTATCTGTCTTTTAGGGATTCTTGCGCTCAATATATGGGACTTCAGCACATTCATTCCTACTGAACACCGCCCCCCCCCCCCCCGCCCCCGCTCCATTTGTGGCTCAGAGCAATATATCTTTTAGGGATTCTCGTGCTCAATATATCGGACTTGAGCGCATTCATTCCTACTGAACACCCTCCCCCCCCCCCACCCATCCATTTGGGGCTCAGGGCTTTCTGTCTCTTAGAGATTCTCGCGCTCAATATATGGGACTTCAGCGCATTCATTCCTACAGAACACCCAATTCCCTCAAATTCGGGCTCAGGGCTATTTGTCTCTTAAGGATTCTCGCGCTCAATATATCGGACTTCAGCGCATATATTCCTACTGAACACCCCCCCCCCCCTCCATTTGGGGCCCAGGGCTATCTGTCTCTTAGGGATTCTCACGCTCAATATATCGGACTTGATCGCATTCATTCTACTCAACCCCCCCCCCCCCCTCCATTTGGGGCTCAGGGCTATCTGTCTCTTAAGGAATCTCGCGCTCAATATATCGGACTTCAGCACATTCATTCCTACTGAACATTTGGCGCTCAGGGCTATCTGTCTCTTAGGGATTCTCGCGCTCAATATAGCGGACTTCAGCGCATTCATTCCTACTGAACACCCCCCCCCCCTCCATTTAGGGCTCAGGGCTTTCTGTCTCTTAGAGATTCTCGCGCTCAATATATGGGACTTCAGCGTGTTCATTCCTACAGAACACCCCCTCCCCTCCATTTCGGGCTCAGGGCTATCTGTCTCTTAGGGATTCTCGCGCTCAATATATCGTACTTCAGCGCATTCATTCCTACTGAACACCCCCCCCCCCCCCTCCATTTGGGATTCATAGCTATCTGTCTCTTAGGGATTCTCGCGCTCAATATATCGGACTTCAGCAAATTCATTCCTACTGAACATCCCCCCCCCCCCTCCATTTGGGGCTCAGGGCTATCTGTCTCTTAGGGATTCTCGCGCTCAATATATCGGACTTAAGCACATTCATTCCTACCGAACACCCGCCCCCCCCCCTCCATTTGGGGTCAGGGATATCTGTCTCTTAGGGATTCTCGCGCTCAATATATCGGACTTCAGCACATTCATTCCTACTAAATAACCCCCCCCCCCTCCATTTAGGGCTCAGGGCTATCTGTCTCTTAGGGATTCTCGCGCTCAATATATCAGACTTCAGCGTATCCATTCCTACTGTACACCCTCCCCCCTCCCCCCCCCCTCCATTTGGGGATCAGGGCTATCTGTCTTTTGGGGATTCTCGCGCTCAATAAATCGGACTTCAGCGCATTAATTCCTATTGAAACCCCCCCCCCCCCCATTTAGGGCTCAGGGCTATCTGTCTCTTAGGGATTCTCGCGCTCAATATATCGGACTTCAGCGCATTCATTCCTACTGAATACCCCCCCCCCCCTTTTTGGGGCTCAGGGCTGTCTGTCTCTTAAGGATTCTCGCGCTCAATATATCGGACTTCAGCGCATCCATTCCTACTGTACACCCTCCCCCCCCCCCACCCCCTTGCATTTGGGACTCAGGGCTATCTGTCTCTTAGGGATTCTCGCGCTCAATATATCGGACTTCAGCACATTCATTCCTACTGAACACCGCCCCCCCCCCCCCCCCCGCCCCCGCTCCATTTGGGGCTCAGAGCAATATATCTTTTAGGGATTCTCGTGCTCAATATATCGGACTTGAGCGCATTCATTCCTACTGAACACACTCCCCCCCCCCCCCATCCATTTGGGGCTCAGGGCTTTCTGTCTCTTAGAGATTCTCGCGCTCAATATATGGGACTTCAGCGCATTCATTCCTACAGAACACCCAATTCCCTCAAATTCGGGCTCAGGGCTATTTGTCTCTTAAGGATTCTCGCGCTCAATATATCGGACTTCAGCGCATATATTCCTACTGAACAAGTTTTGGGGCCCAGGGCTATCTGTCTCTTAGGGATTCTCGCGCTCAATATATCGGACTTGATCGCATTCATTCCTACAGAACACCCCCTCCCCTCCATTTCGGGCTCAGGGCTATCTGTCTCTTAGGGATTCTCGCGCTCAATATATCAGACTTCAGCGCATTCATTCCTACTGAACACCCCCCCCCCCTCCATTTGGGGCCCAGGGCTATCTGTCTCTTAGGAATTCTCGCGCTCAATATATCGGACTTCAGCACATTCATTCCTACTTAACATCCCCCCCCCCCCCTCCATTTGGGGCTCAAGGCTATCTGTCTCTTAGGGATTTTCGCGCTCAATATATCGGACTTAAGCACATTTATTCCTACTGAACAATTTGGGGCTCAGGGCTATCTGTCTCTTAGGGATTCTCGCGCTCAATATATCTGACTTCAGCGCATTCATTCCTACCGAACACCCCCCCCCCCTCCCTCCATTTGGGGTCAGGGCTATCTGTCTCTTAGGGATTCTTGTGCTCAATATATCGGACCAGCACATTCATTCCTACTGAACACCCCCCTCCCTCCATTTAGGGCTCAGGGCTATCTATCTCTTAGGGATTCTCGCGCTCAATATATCGGACTTCAGCGCATCCATTCCTACTGTACACCCTCCCCCCTCCCCCCCCCCTCCATTTGGGGATCAGGGCTATCTGTCTCTTGGGGATTCTCGCGCTCAATAAATCGGACTTCAGCGCATTAATTCCTATCGAAACCCCCCCCCCCCCCATTTAGGGCTCAGGGCTATCTGTCTCTTAGGGATTCTCGCGCTCAATATATCGGACTTCAGCGCATTCATTCCTACTGAACACCCCCCTCCCTCCATTTGGGGCTCAGGGCTATCTGTCTCTTAGGGATTCTCGCGCTCAATATATGGGACTTCAGCGCATTCATTCCTACAGAACACCCCCTCCCCTCCATTTCGGGCTCAGGGCTATCTGTCTCTTAGGGATTCTCGCGCTCAATATATGGGACTTCAGCACATTCATTCCTACTGAACACCGCCCCCCCCCGCCCCCGCTCCATTTGGGCTCAGAGCAATATATATTTTAGGGATTCTCGTGCTCAATATATCGGACTTGAGCGCATTCATTCCTACTGAACACCCTCCCCCCCCCCCATTCCATTTGGGGCTCAGGGCTTTCTGTCTCTTAGAGATTCTCGCGCTCAATATATGGGACTTCAGCGCATTCATTCCTACAGAACACCCAATTCCCTCAAATTCGGGCTCAGGGCTATTTCTCTCTTAAGGATTCTCGCGCTCAATATATCGGACTTCAGCGCATATATTCCTACTGAACACCCCCCCCCCCTCCATTTGGGGCCCAGGGCTATCTGTCTCTTAGGGATTCTCGCGCTCAATATATGGGACTTCAGCGCATTCATTCCTACAGAACACCCAATTCCCACAAATTCGGGCTCAGGGCTATTTGTCTCTTAAGGATTCTCGCGCTCAATATATCGGACTTCAGCGCATATATTCCTACAGAACACCCCCCCCCCCTCCATTTGGGGCCCAGGGCTATCTGTCTCTTAGGGATTCTCACGCTCAATATATCGGACTTGATCGCATTCATTCTACTCAACCCCCCCCCCCTCCATTTGGGGCTCAGGGCTATCTGTCTCTTAGGGAATCTCGCGCTCAATATATCGGACTTCAGCACATTCATTCCTACTGAACATTTGGCGCTCAGGGCTATCTGTCTCTTAGGGATTCTCGCGCTCAATATAGCGGACTTCAGCACATTCATTCCTACTGAACACACCCCCCCCCCCTCCATTTGGGGCTCAGGGCTTTCTGTCTCTTAGAGATTCTCGCGCTCAATATATGGGACTTCAGCGCATTCATTCCTACAGAACACCCCCTCCCCTCCATTTCGGGCTCAGGGCTATCTGTCTCTTAGGGATTCTCGCGCTCAATATATCGTACTTCAGCGCATTCATTCCTACTGAACACCCCCCCCCCCCTCCATTTGGGATTCAGGGCTATCTGTCTCTTAGGGATTCTCGCGCTCAATATATCGGACTTCAGCAAATTCATTCCTACTGAACATCCCCCCCCCCCCTCCATTTGGGGCTCAGGGCTATCTGTCTCTTAGGGATTCTCGCGCTCAATATATCGGACTTAAGCACATTCATTCCTACCGAACACCCGCCCCCTCCCCTCCATTTGGGGTCAGGGATATCTGTCTCTTAGGGATTCTCGCGCTCAATATATCGGACTTCAGCACATTCATTCCTACTAAAAAACCCCCTTCCCCTCCATTTAGGGCTCAGGGCTTTCTGTCTCTTAGGGATTCTCGCGCTCAATATATCAGACTTCAGCGTATCCATTCCTACTGTACACCCTCCCCCCCTCCCCCCCCCCTCCATTTGGGGATCAGGGCTATCTGTCTCTTGGGGATTCTCGCGCTCAATAAATCGGACTTCAGCGCATTAATTCCTATTGAAACCCCCCCCCCCCCCCATTTAGGGCTCAGGGCTATCTGTCTCTTAGGGATTCTCGCGCTCAATATATCGGACTTCAGCGCATTCATTCCTACTGAATACCCCCCCCCTTTTTGGGGCTCAGGGCTGTCTGTCTCTTAAGGATTCTCGCGCTCTATATATCGGACTTCAGCGCATCCATTCCTACTGTACACCCTCCCCCCCCCCCCCTTGCATTTGGGACTCAGGGCTATCTGTCTCTTAGGGATTCTCGCGCTCAATATATCGGACTTCAGCACATTCATTCCTACTGAACACCGCCCCCCCCCACCCCCGCTCCATTTGGGGCTCAGAGCAATATATCTTTTATGGATTCTCGTGCTAAATATATCGGACTTGAGCGCATTCATTCCTACCTGAACACACTCCCCCCCCTCCCCATCCATTTGGGGCTCAGGGCTTTCTGTCTCTTAGAGATTCTCGCGCTCAATATATGGGACTTCAGCGCATTCATTCCTACAGAACACCCAATTCCCTCAAATTCGGGCTCAGGGCTATTTGTCTCTTAAGGATTCTCGCGCTCAATATATCGGACTTCAGCGCATATATTCCTACTGAACAAGTTTTGGGGCCCAGGGCTATCTGTCTCTTAGGGATTCTCGCGCTCAATATATCGGACTTGATCGCATTCATTCTACTGAACCCCCCCCCCCCCCCGCTCCATTTGGGGCTCAGGGCTATCTGTCTCTTAGGGAATCTCGCGCTCAATATATCGGACTTCAGCACATTCATTCCTACTAAACATTTGGCGCTCAGGGCTATCTGTCTCTTAGGGATTCTCGCGCTCAATATAGCGGACTTCAGCGCATTCATTCCTACTGAACACACCCCCCCCCCCCCTCCATTTGGGGCTCAGGGCTTTCTGTCTCTTAGAGATTCTCGCGCTCAATATATGGGACTTCAGCGCATTCATTCCTACAGAACACCCCCTCCCCTCCATTTCGGGCTCAGGGCTATCTGTCTCTTAGGGATTCTCGCGCTCAATATATCAGACTTCAGCGCATTCATTCCTACTGAACACCCCCCTCCCTCCATTTGGGGCCCAGGGCTATCTGTCTCTTAGGGATTCTCGCGCTCAATATATCGGACTTCAGCACATTCATTCCTACTTAACATCCCCCCCCCCTCCATTTGGGGCTCAGGGCTATCTGTCTCTTAGGGATTTTCGCGCTCAATATATCGGACTTAAGCACATTTATTCCTACTGAACAATTTGGGGCTCAGGGCTATCTGTCTCTTAGGATTCTCGCGCTCAATATATCTGACTTCAGCGCATTCATTCCTGCCGAACACCCCCCCCCCCCCTCCCTCCATTTGGGGTCAGGGCTATCTGTCTCTTAGGGATTCTTGCGCGCAATATATCGGACCAGCACATTCATTCCTACTGAACACCCCCCTCCCTCCATTTAGGGCTCAGGGCTATCTATCTCTTAGGGATTCTCGCGCTCAATATATCGGACTTCAGCGCATCCATTCCTACTGTACACCCTCCCCCCTCCCCCCCCCCCCTCCATTTGGGGATCAGGGCTATCTGTCTCTTGGGGATTCTCGCGCTCAAAAAATCGGACTTCAGCGCATTAATTCCTATTGAAACCCCCCCCCCCCCCCCATTTAGGGCTCAGGGCTATCTGTCTCTTAGGGATTCTCGCGCTCAATATATTGGACTTCATCGCATCCATTTCTACTGTACACCCTCCCCCCTCCTCCATTTGGGGCTCAGGGCTATCTGTCTCTTAGGGATTCTCGCGCTAAATATATCGGACTTCAGCGCATTCAATCCTACTGAACACCCCCCCCCCCCTCCATTTGGGGCTCAGGGCTATCTGTCTCTTAGGGATTCTCGCGCTCAATTTATCGGACTTCAGCGCATTCATTCCTACTGAACACCCCCCCTCCCTCCATTTGGGGCTCAGGGCTATCTGTCTCTTAGGGATTCTCGCGCTCAATATATGGGACTTCAGCGCATTCATTCCTACAGAACACCCCCTCCCCTCCATTTCGGGCTCAGGGCTATCTGTCTCTTAGGGATTCTCGCGCTCAATATATGGGACTTCAGCACATTCATTCCTACTGAACACCGCCCCCCCCCCCCGCCCCCGCTCCATTTGGGGCTCAGAGCAATATATATTTTAGGGATTCTCGTGCTCAATATATCGGACTTGAGCGCATTCATTCCTACTGAACACCCTCCCCCCCCCCCCCCATCCATTTGGGGCTCAGGGCTTTCTGTCTCTTAGAGATTCTCGCGCTCAATATATGGGACTTCAGCGCATTCATTCCTACAGAACACCCAATTCCCTCAAATTCGGGCTCAGGGCTATTTGTCTCTTAAGGATTCTCGCGCTCAATATATCGGACTTCAGCGCATATATTCCTACTGAACACCCCCCCCCCCCCCTCCATTTGGGGCCCAGGGCTATCTGTCTCTTAGGGATTCTCGCGCTCAATATATCGGACTTGATCGCATTCATTCTACTCAACCCCCCCCCCCCTCCATTTGGGGCTCAGGGCTATCTGTCTCTTAGGGAATCTCGCGCTCAATATATCGGACTTCAGCACATTCATTCCTACTGAACATTTGGCGCTCAGGGCTATCTGTCTCTTAGGGATTCTCGCGCTCAATATAGCGGACTTCAGCGCATTCATTCCTACTGAACACACCCCCCCCCCCCCCCTCCATTTGGGGCTCAGGGCTTTCTGTCTCTTAGAGATTCTCGCGCTCAATATATGGGACTTAAGCGCATTCATTCCTACAGAACACCCCCTCCCCTCCATTTCGGGCTCAGGACTATCTGTCTCTTAGGGATTCTCGCGCTCAATATATCGTACTTCAGCGCATTCATTCCTACTGAACACCCCCCCCCCCCTCCATTTGGGATTCAGGGCTATCTGTCTCTTAGGGATTCTCGCGCTCAATATATCGGACTTCAGCAAATTCATTCCTACTGAACATCCCCCCCCCCCTCCATTTGGGGCTCAGGGCTATCTGTCTCTTAGGGATTCTCGCGCTCAATATATCGGACTTAAGCACATTCATTCCTACCGAACACCCGCCCCCCCCTCCCTCCAATTGGGGTCAGGAATATCTGTCTCTTAGGGATTCTCGCGCTCAATATATCGGACTTCAGCACATTCATTCCTACTAAACAACCCCCCCCCCCTCCATTTAGGGCTCAGGGCTTTCTGTCTCTTAGGGATTCTCGCGCTCAATATATCGGACTTCAGCGCATCCATTCCTACTGTACACCCTCCCCCCTCCCCCCCCTCCATTTGGGGATCAGGGCTATCTGTCTCTTGGGGATTCTCGCGCTCAATAAATCGGACTTCAGCGCATTAATTCCTATTGAAACCCCCCCCCCCCCATTTAGGGCTCAGGGCTATCTGTCTCTTAGGGATTCTCGCGCTCAATATATCGGACTTCAGCGCATTCATTCCTATTGAATACCCCCCGCCCCCTTTTTGGGGCTCAGGGCTGTCTGTCTCTTAAGGATTCTCGCGCTCAATATATCGGACTTCAGCGCATCCATTCCTACTGTACACCCTCCCCCCCCCCCTTCCATTTGGGGCTCAGGGCTATCTGTCTCTTAGGGATTCTCGCGCTCAATATATCGGACTTCAGCACATTCATTCCTACTGAACACCGCCCCCCCCCCCCGCCCTCGCTCCATTTGGGGCTCGGAGCAATATATCTTTTAGGGATTCTCGTGCTCAATATATCGGACTTGAGCGCATTCATTCCTACTGAACACACTCCCCCCCCCCCCCCATCCATTTGGGGCTCAGGGCTTTCTGTCTCTTAGAGATTCTCGCGCTCAATATATGGGACTTCAGCGCATTAATTCCTACAGAACACCCTATTCCCTCAAATTCGGGCTCAGGGCTATTTGTCTCTTAAGGATTCTCGCGCTCAATATATCGGACTTCAGCGCATATATTCCTACTGAACAAGTTTTGGGGCCCAGGGCTATCTGTCTCTTAGGGATTCTCGCGCTCAATATATCGGACTTGATCGCATTCATTCTACTGAACCTCCCCCCCCCCCCCCCCGCTCCATTTGGGGCTCAGGGCTATCTGTCTCTTAGGGAATCTCGCGCTCAATATATCGGACTTCAGCACATTCATTCCTACTAAACATTTGGCGCTCAGGGCTATCTGTCTCTTATGGATTCTCGCGCTCAATATATCGGACTTCAGCACATTCATTCCTACTAAACATTTGGCGCTCAGGGCTATCTGTCTCTTAGGGATTCTCGCGCTCAATATAGTGGACTTCAGCGCATTCATTCCTACTGAACACACCCCCCCCCCCTCCATTTGGGGCTCAGGGCTTTCTGTCTCTTAGAGATTCTCGTGCTCAATATATGGGACTTCATCGCATTCATTCCTACAGAACACCCCCTCCCCTCCATTTCTGGCTCAGGGCTATCTGTCTCTTAGGGATTCTAGCGCTCAATATATCAGACTTCAGCGCATTACTTCCTACTGAACACCCCCCCCCCCTCCATTTGGGGCCCAGGGCTATCTGTCTCTTAGGGATTTTCGCGCTCAATATATCGGACTTAAGCACATTTATTCCTACTGAACAATTTGGGGCTCAGGGCTATCTGTCTCTTAGGGATTCTCGCGCTCAATATATCTGACTTCAGCGCATTCATTCCTACCGAACACCCCCCCCTCCCTCCATTTGGGGTCAGGGCTATCTGTCTCTTAGGGATTCTTGCGCTCAATATATCGGACCAGCACATTCATTCCTACTGAACACCCCCCTCCCTCCATTTAGGGCTCAGGGCTATCTATCTCTTAGGGATTCTCGCGCTCAATATATCGGACTTCAGCGCATCCATTCCTACTGTACACCCTCCCCCCTCCCCCCCCCCTCCATTTGGGAATCAGGGCTATCTGTCTCTTGGGGATTCTCGCGCTCAATAAATCGGACTTCAGCGCATTAATTCCTATTGAAACCCCCCCCCCCCCATTTAGGGCTCAGGGCTATCTGTCTCTGAGGGATTCTCGCGCTCAATATATCGGACTTCAGCGCATCCATTTCTACTGTACACCCTCCCCCCCTCCTCCATTTGGGGCTCAGGGCTATCTGTCTCTTAGGGATTCTCGCGCTAAATATATCGGACTTCAGCGCATTCAATCCTACTGAACACCCCCCCCCCCTCCATTTGGGGCTCAGGGCTATCTGTCTCTTAGGGATTCTCGCGCTCAAAATATCGGACTTCAGCGCATTCATTCCTACTGAACACCCCCCTCCCTCCATTTGGGGCTCAGGGCTATCTGTGTCTTAGGGATTCTCGCGCTCAATATATCGGACTTCAGCACATTCATTCCTACTGAACACCGCCCCCCCCCCCCGCCCCCGCTCCATTTGGGGCTCAGAGCAATATATATTTTAGGGATTCTCGTGCTCAATATATCGGACTTGAGCGCATTCATTCCTACGGAACACCCTCCCCCCCCCCCCATCCATTTGGGGCTCAGGGCTTTCTGTCTCTTAGAGATTCTCGCGCTCAATATATGGGACTTCAGCGCATTCATTCCTACAGAACACCCAATTCCCTCAAATTCGGGCTCAGGGCTATTTGTCTCTTAAGGATTCTCGCGCTCAATATATCGGACTTCAGCGCATATATTCCTACTGAACACCCCCCCCCCCTCCATTTGGGGCCCAGGGCTATCTGTCTCTTAGGGATTCTCGCGCTCAATATATCGGACTTGATCGCATTTATTCTACTCAACCCCCCCCCCCCCCTCCATTTGGGGCTCAGGGCTATCTGTCTCTTAGGGAATCTCGCGCTCAATATATCGGACTTCAGCACATTCATTCCTACTGAACATTTGGCGCTCAGGGCTATCTGTCTCTTAGGGATTCTCGCGCTCAATATAGCGGACTTCAGCGCATTCATTCCTACTGAACACACCCCCCCCCCCCTCCATTTGGGGCTCAGGGCTTTCTGTCTCTTAGAGATTCTCGCGCTCAATATATGGGACTTCAGCGCATTCATTCCTACAGAACACCCCCTCCCCTCCATTTCGGGCTCAGGGCTATCTGTCTCTTAGGGATTCTCGCGCTCAATATATCGTACTTCAGCGCATTCATTCCTACTGAACACCCCCCCCCCCTCCATTTGGGATTCAGGGCTATCTGTCTCTTAGGGATTCTCGCGCTCAATATATCGGACTTCAGCAAATTCATTCCTACTGAACATCCCCCCCCCCCCTCCATTTGGGGCTCAGGGCTATCTGTCTCTTAGGGATTCTCGCGCTCAATATATCGGACTTAAGCACATTCATTCCTACCGAACACCCGCCCCCCCCCCCTCCAATTGGGGTCAGGGATATCTGTCTCTTAGGGATTCTCGCGCTCAATATATCGGACTTCAGCACATTCATTCCTACTAAACAACCCCCCCCCCTCCATTTAGGGCTCAGGGCTTTCTGTCTCTTAGGGATTCTCGCGCTCAATATATCGGACTTCAGCGCATCCATGTACACCCTCCCCCCCCCCCCTCCATTTGGGGATCAGGGCTATCTGTCTCTTGGGGATTCTCGCGCTCAATAAATCGGACTTCAGCGCATTAATTCCTATTGAAACCCCCCCCCCCCATTTAGGGCTCAGGGCTATCTGTCTCTTAGGGATTCTCGCGCTCAATATATTGGACTTCAGCGCATTCATTCCTACTGAATACCCCCCGCCACCTTTTTGGGGCTCAGGGCTGTCTGTCTCTTAAGGATTCTCGCGCTCAATATATCGGACTTCAGCGCATCCATTCCTACTGTACACCCTCCCCCCCCCCCCTTCCATTTGGGGCTCAGGGCTATCTGTCTCTTAGGGATTCTCGCGCTCAATATATCGGACTTCAGCACATTCATTCCTACTGAACACCGCCCCCCCCCCCCGCCCTCGCTCCATTTGGGGCTCAGAGCAATATATCTTTTAGGGATTCTCGTGCTCAATATATCGGACTTGAGCGCATTCATTCCTACTGAACACACTCCCCCCCCCCCCCCATCCATTTGGGGCTCAGGGCTTTCTGTCTCTTAGAGATTCTCGCGCTCAATATATGGGACTTCAGCGCATTCATTCCTACAGAACACCCTATTCCCTCAAATTCGGGCTCAGGGCTATTTGTCTCTTAAGGATTCTCGCGCTCAATATATCGGACTTCAGCGCATATATTCCTACTGAACAAGTTTTGGGGCCCAGGGCTATCTGTCTCTTAGGGATTCTCGCGCTCAATATATCGGACTTGATCGCATTCATTCTACTGAACCTCCCCCCCCCCCCCGCTCCATTTGGGGCTCAGGGCTATCTGTCTCTTAGGGAATCTCGCGCTCAATATATCGGACTTCAGCACATTCATTCCTACTAAACATTTGGCGCTCAGGGCTATCTGTCTCTTAGGGATTCTCGCGCTCAATATATCGGACTTCAGCACATTCATTCCTACTAAACATTTGGCGCTCAGGGCTATCTGTCTCTTAGGGATTCTCGCGCTCAATATAGCGGACTTCAGCGCATTCATTCCTACTGAACACACCCCCCCCCCCTCCATTTGGGGCTCAGGGCTTTCTGTCTCTTAGAGATTCTCGCGCTCAATATATGGGACTTCAGCGCATTCATTCCTACAGAACACCCCCTCCCCTCCATTTCGGGCTCAGGGCTATCTGTCTCTTAGGGATTCTAGCGCTCAATATATCAGACTTCAGCGCATTCATTCCTACTGAACACTCCCCCCCCCCCTCCATTTGGGGCCCAGGGCTATCTGTCTCTTAGGGATTCTCGCGCTCAATATATCGGACTTCAGCACATTCATTAATACTTAACACCCCCCCCCCTCCATTTGGGGCTCAGGGCTATCTGTCTCTTAGGGATTTTCGCGCTCAATATATTGGACTTAAGCACATTTATTCCTACTGAACAATTTGGGGCTCAGGGCTATCTGTCTCTTAGGGATTCTCGCGCTCAATATATCTGACTTCAGCGCATTAATTCCTACCGAAAACCCCCCCCCCCCCCTCCCTCCATTTGGGGTCAGGGCTATCTGTCTCTTAGGGATTCTTGCGCTCAATATATCGGACCAGCACATTCATTCCTACTGAACACCCCCCTCCCTCCATTTAGGGCTCAGGGCTATCTATCTCTTAGGGATTCTCGCGCTCAATATATCGGACTTCAGCGCATCCATTTCTACTGTACACCCTCCCCCCCTCCTCCATTTGGGGCTCAGGGCTATCTGTCTCTTAGGGATTCTCACGCTCAATATATCAGACTTCAGCGCATTCAATCCTACTGAAACCCCCCCCCCCCTCCATTTGGGGCCCAGGGCTATCTGTCTCTTAGAGATTCTCGCGCTCAATATATCGGACTTCAGCACATTCATTCCTACTGAACACCCCCCCCCCCCTCCATTTGGGGCTCAGGGCTATCTGTCTCTTAGGGATTTTCGCACTCAATATATCGGACTTAAGCACATTTATTCCTACTGAACAATTTTGGGCTCAGGGCTATCTGTCTCTTAGGGATTCTCGCGCTCAATATATCTGACTTCAGCGCATTCATTCCTACCGAACACCCCCCCCCCCTCCCTCCATTTGGGGTCAGGGCTATCTGTCTCTTAGGGATTCTTGCGCTCAATATATCGGACCAGCACATTCATTCCTACTGAACACCCCCCTCCCTCCATTTAGGGCTCAGGGCTATCTATCTCTTAGGGATTCTCGCGCTCAATATATCGGACTTCAGCGCATCCATTTCTACTGTACACCCTCCCCCCCCCTCTTCCATTTGGGGCTCAGGGCTATCTGTCTCTTAGGGATTCTCGCGCTCAATATATCGGACTTCAGCGCATTCAATCCTACTGAACACCCCCCCCCCCCTCCATTTGGGGCTCAGGGCTATCTGTCTCTTAGGGATTCTCGCGCTCAATTTATCGGACTTCAGCGCATTCATTCCTACTGAACAATTTGGGGCTCAGGGCTTTCTGTCTCTTAGAGATTCTCGCGCTCAATATATGGGACTTCAGCGCATTCATTCCTACAGAATACCCCCTCCCCTCCATTTCGGGCTCAGGGCTATCTGTCTCTTAGGGATTCTCTCGCTCAATATATCGTACTTCAGCGCATTCATTCCTACTGAACAAGCCCCCCCCCCCCCTCCATTTGGGGCCCAGGGCTATCTGTCTCTTAGGGATTCTCGCGCTCAATATATCGGACTTCAGCAAATTCATTCCTACTGAACATCCCCCCCCCCTCCATTTGGGGCTCAGGGCTATCTGTCTCTTAGGGATTCTCGCGCTCAATATATCGGACTTAAGCACATTCATTCCTACCGAACACCCGCCCCCCCCCCCCTCCATTTGGGGTCAGGGATATCTGTCTCTTAGGGATTCTCGCGCTCAATATATCGGACTTCAGCACATTCATTCCTACTAAACAACCCCCCCCCCCCTCCATTTAGGGCTCAGGGCTTTCTGTCTCTTAGGGATTCTCGCGCTCAATATATCGGACTTCAACGCATCCATTCCTACTGTACACCCTCCCCCCTCCCCTCCCCCCTCCATTTGGGGATCAGGGCTATCTGTCTCTTGGGGATTCTCGCGCTCAATAAATCGGACTTCAGCGCATTAATTCCTATTGAAACCCCCCCCCCCCCCATTTAGGGCTCAGGGCTATCTGTCTCTTAGGGATTCTCGCGCTCAATATATCGGACTTCAGCGAATTCATTCCTACTGAATACCCCCCGCCCCCTTTTTGGGGCTCAGGGCTGTCTGTCTCTTAAGGATTCTCGCGCTCAATATATCGGACTTTAGCGCATCCATTCCTACTGTACACCCTCCCCCCCCCCCCCACCCCCTTGCATTTGGGACTCAGGGCTATCTGTCTCTTAGGGATTCTCGCGCTCAATATATCGGACTTCAGCACATTCATTCCTACTGAACACCGCCCCCCCCCCGCCCCCGCTCCATTTGGGGCTCAGAGCAATATATCTTTTAGGGATTCTCGTGCTCAATATATCGGACTTCAGCGCATTCATTCCTACTGAACAATTTGGGGCTCAGGGCTTTCTGTCTCTTAGAGATTCTCGCGCTCAATATATGGGACTTCAGCGCATTCATTTCTACAGAACACCCCCTCCCCTCCATTTCGGGCTCAGGGCTTTCTGTCTCTTAGAGATTCTCGCGCTCAATATATGGGACTTCAGCGCATTCATTCCTACAGACCACCCAATTCCCTCAAATTCGGGCTCAGGGCTATTTGTCTCTTAAGGATTCTCGCGCTCAATATATCGGACTTCAGCGCATATATTCCTACTGAACACCCCCCCCCCCTCCATTTGGGGCCCAGGGCTATCTGTCTCTTAGGGATTCTCGCGCTCAATATATCGGACTTGATCGCATTCATTCTACTGAACCCCCCCTTTCCCCCCCCCCCGCTCCATTTGGGGCTCAGGGCTATCTGTCTCTTAGGGAATCTCGCGCTCAATATATCGGACTTCAGCACATTCATTCCTACTGAACATTTGGCGCTCAGGGCTATCTGTCTCTTAGGGATTCTCGCGCTCAATATAGCGGACTTCAGCGCATTCATTCCTACTGAACACACCCCCCCCCCCTCCATTTGGGGCTCAGGGCTTTCTGTCTCTTAGAGATTCTCGCGCTCAATATATGGGACTTCAGCGCATTCATTCCTACAGAACACCCCCTCCCCTCCATTTCGGGCTCAGGGCTATCTGTCTCTTAAGGATTCTCGCGCTCAATATATCGTACTTCAGCGCATTCATTCCTACTGAACCCCCCCCCCCCTCCATTTGGGGCCGAAGGCTATCTGTCTCTTAGGGATTCTCGCGCTCAATATATCGGACTTCAGCAAATTCATTCCTACTGAACATCCCCCCCCCCTCCATTTGGGGCTCAGGGCTATCTGTCTCTTAGGGATTCTCGCGCTCAATATATCGGACTTAAGCACATTCATTCCTACCGAACACCCGCCCCCCCCCCCCTCCATTTGGGTTCAGGGATATCTGTCTCTTAGGGATTCTCGCGCTCAATATATCGGACTTAAGCACATTCATTCCTACCGAACACCCGCCCCCCCCCCCCTCCATTTGGGTTCAGGGATATCTGTCTCTTAGGGATTCTCGCGCTCAATATATCGGACTTCAGCACATTCATTCCTACTAAACAACCCCCCCCCCCTCCATTTAGGGCTCAGGGCTTTCTGTCTCTTAGGGATTCTCGCGCTCAATATATCGGACTTCAGCGCATCCATTCCTACTGTACACCCTCCCCCCTCCCCCCCCTCCATTTGGGGATCAGGGCTATCTGTCTCTTGGGGATTCTCGCGCTCAATAAATCGGACTTCAGCGCATTCATTCCTACTGAATACCCCCCCCCCCCCTTTTTGGGGCTCAGGGCTGTCTGTCTCTTAAGGATTCTCGCGCTCAATATATCGGACTTCAGCGCATCCATTCCTACTGTACACCCTCCCCCCCCCCCCACCCCCTTGCATTTGGGACTCAGGGCTATCTGTCTCTTAGGGATTCTCGCGCTCAATATATCGGACTTCAGCGCATTCATTCCTACTGAACACACCCCCCCCCCTCCATTTGGGGCTCAGGGCTTTCTGTCTCTTAGAGATTCTCGCGCTCAATATATGGGACTTCAGCGCATTCATTCCTACAGAACACCCCCTCCCCTCCATTTCGGGCTCAGGGCTATCTGTCTCTTAAGGATTCTCGCGCTCAATATATCGTACTTCAGCGCATTCATTCCTACTGAACCCCCCCCCCCCCCCCCCCTCCATTTGGGGCCGAAGGCTATCTGTCTCTTAGGGATTCTCGCGCTCAATATATCGGACTTCAGCAAATTCATTCCTACTGAACATCCCCCCCTCCATTTGGGGCTCAGGGCTATCTGTCTCTTAGGGATTCTCGCGCTCAATATATCGGACTTGAGCACATTCATTCCTACCGAACACCCGCCCCCCCCCCCCCCCCTCCATTTCGGTTCAGGGATATCTGTCTCTTAGGGATTCTCGCGCTCAATATATCGGACTTCAGCACATTCATTCCTACTGAACACCGCCCCCCCCCGCCCCCGCTCCATTTGGGGCTCAGAGCAATATATCTTTTAGGGATTCTCGTGCTAAATATATCGGACTTCAGCGCATCCATTCCTACTGTACACCCTCCCCCCCCCCTCCGTTTGGGGCTCAGGGCTATCTGTCTCTTAGGGATTCTCGCGCTCAATATATCGGACTTCAGCGCATCCATTCCTACTGTATACCCTCCCCCCCCCACCCCCTTGCATTTGGGGCTCAGGGCTACCTGTCTCTTAGGGATTCTCGCGCTCAATATATTGGACTTCAGCACATTCATTCCTACTGAACACCGCCCCCCCCCCCCCCGCTCCATTTGGGGCTCAGAGCAATATATCTCTTAGGGATTCTCGTGCTCAATATATCGGAATTGAGCGCATTCATTCCTACAGAACACCCTCCCCCCCCCCCCCCCCATCCATTTGGGGCTCAGGGCTTTCTGTCTCTTAGAGATTCTCGCGCTCAATATATGGGACTTCAGCGCATTCATTCCTACAGAACACCCAATTCCCTCAAATTCGGGCTCAGGGCTATTTGTCTCTTAAGGATTCTCGCGCTCAATATATCGGACTTCAGCGCATATATTCCTACTGAACACCCCCCCCCCCCTTCCATTTGGGGCCCAGGGCTATCTGTCTCTTAGGGATTCTCGCGCTCAATATATCGGACTTGATCGCATTCATTCTACTGAACCCCCCCTCCCCCCCCCCCGCTCCATTTGGGGCTCAGGGCTATCTGTCTCTTAGGGAATCTCGCGCTCAATATATCGGACTTCAGCACTTTCATTCCTACTGAACATTTGGCGCTCAGGGCTATCTGTCTCTTAGGGATTCTCGCGCTCAATATAGCGGACTTCAGCGCATTCATTCCTACTGAACACACCCCCCCCCCTCCATTTGGGGCTCAGGGCTTTCTGTCTCTTAGAGATTCTCGCGCTCAATATATGGGACTTCAGCGCATTCATTCCTACAGAACACCCCCTCCCCTCCATTTCGGGCTCAGGGCTATCTGTCTCTTAGGGATTCTCGCGCTCAATATATCGGACTTCAGCGAATTCATTCCTACTGAATACCCCCCGCCCCCTTTTTGGGGCTCAGGGCTGTCTGTCTCTTAAGGATTCTCGCGCTCAATATATCGGACTTCAGCGCATCCATTCCTACTGTACACCCTCCCCCCCCCCCCCCCCCCCACCCCCTTGCATTTGGGACTCAGGGCTATCTGTCTCTTAGGGATTCTCGCGCTCAATATATCGGACTTCAGCACATTCATTCCTACTGAACACCGCCCCCCCCCGCCCCCGCTCCATTTGGGGCTCAGAGCAATATATCTTTTAGGGATTCTCGTGCTCAATATATCGGACTTCAGCGCATTCATTCCTACTGAACAATTTGGGGCTCAGGGCTTTCTGTCTCTTAGAGATTCTCGCGCTCAATATATGGGACTTCAGCGCATTCATTTCTACAGAACACCCCCTCCCCTCCATTTCGGGCTCAGGGCTTTCTGTCTCTTAGAGATTCTCGCGCTCAATATATGGGACTTCAGCGCATTCATTCCTACAGACCACCCAATTCCCTCAAATTCGGGCTCAGGGCTATTTGTCTCTTAAGGATTCTCGCGCTCAATATATCGGACTTCAGCGCATATATTCCTACTGAACACCCCCCCCCCTCCATTTGGGGCCCAGGGCTATCTGTCTCTTAGGGATTCTCGCGCTCAATATATCGGACTTGATCGCATTCATTCTACTGAACCCCCCCTTTCCCCCCCCCCCCCCGCTCCATTTGGGGCTCAGGGCTATCTGTCTCTTAGGGAATCTCGCGCTCAATATATCGGACTTCAGCACATTCATTCCTACTGAACATTTGGCGCTCAGGGCTATCTGTCTCTTAGGGATTCTCGCGCTCAATATAGCGGACTTCAGCGCATTCATTCCTACTGAACACACCCCCCCCCCCTCCATTTGGGGCTCAGGGCTTTCTGTCTCTTAGAGATTCTCGCGCTCAATATATGGGACTTCAGCGCATTCATTCCTACAGAACACCCCCTCCCCTCCATTTCGGGCTCAGGGCTATCTGTCTCTTAAGGATTCTCGCGCTCAATATATCGTACTTCAGCGCATTCATTCCTACTGAACCCCCCCCCCCCCCTCCATTTGGGGCCGAAGGCTATCTGTCTCTTAGGGATTCTCGCGCTCAATATATCGGACTTCAGCAAATTCATTCCTACTGAACATCCCCCCCCCCCTCCATTTGGGGCTCAGGGCTATCTGTCTCTTAGGGATTCTCGCGCTCAATATATCGGACTTAAGCACATTCATTCCTACCGAACACCCGCCCCCCCCCCCCCCCTCCATTTGGGTTCAGGGATATCTGTCTCTTAGGGATTCTCGCGCTCAATATATCGGACTTAAGCACATTCATTCCTACCGAACACCCGCCCCCCCCCCCTCCATTTGGGTTCAGGGATATCTGTCTCTTAGGGATTCTCGCGCTCAATATATCGGACTTCAGCACATTCATTCCTACTAAACAACCCCCCCCCCCCTCCATTTAGGGCTCAGGGCTTTCTGTCTCTTAGGGATTCTCGCGCTCAATATATCGGACTTCAGCGCATCCATTCCTACTGTACACCCTCCCCCCTCCCCCCCCTCCATTTGGGGATCAGGGCTATCTGTCTCTTGGGGATTCTCGCGCTCAATAAATCGGACTTCAGCGCATTCATTCCTACTGAATACCCCCCCCCCCTTTTTGGGGCTCAGGGCTGTCTGTCTCTTAAGGATTCTCGCGCTCAATATATCGGACTTCAGCGCATCCATTCCTACTGTACACCTTCCCCCCCCCCCACCCCCTTGCATTTGGGACTCAGGGCTATCTGTCTCTTGGGGATTCTCGCGCTCAATATATCGGACTTCAGCGCATTCATTCCTACTGAATACCCCCCCCCCTTTTTTTTGGGGCTCAGGGCTTTCTGTCTCTTAGAGATTCTCGCGCTCAATATATGGGACTTCAGCGCATTCATTCCTACAGAACACCCCCTCCCCTCCATTTCGGGCTCAGGGCTATCTGTCTCTTAAGGATTCTCGCGCTCAATATATCGTACTTCAGCGCATTCATTCCTACTGAACCCCCCCCCCCCCTCCATTTGGGGCCGAAGGCTATCTGTCTCTTAGGGATTCTCGCGCTCAATATATCGGACTTCAGCACATTCAATCCTACTGAACACCCCCCCCCCCTCCATTTGGGGCTCAGGGCTATCTGTCTCTTAGGGATTCTCGCGCTCAATATATCGGACTTGAGCACATTCATTCCTACCGAACACCCGCCCCCCCCCCCCTCCATTTCGGTTCAGGGATATCTGTCTCTTAGGGATTCTCGCGCTCAATATATCGGACTTCAGCACATTCATTCCTACTGAACACCGCCCCCCCCCCCGCCCCCGCTCCATTTGGGGCTCAGAGCAATATATCTTTTAGGGATTCTCGTGCTAAATATATCGGACTTCAGCGCATCCATTCCTACTGTACACCCTCCCCCCCCTCCTCCGTTTGGGGCTCAGGGCTATCTGTCTCTTAGGGATTCTCGCGCTCAATATATCGGACTTCAGCGCATCCATTCCTACTGTATACCCGCCCCCCCCACCCCCTTGCATTTGGGGCTCAGGGCTACCTGTCTCTTAGGGATTCTCGCGCTCAATATATTGGACTTCAGCACATTCATTCCTACTGAACACCGCCCCCCCCCCCCCGCTCCATTTGGGGCTCAGAGCAATATATCTCTTAGGGATTCTCGTGCTCAATATATCGGAATTGAGCGCATTCATTCCTACAGAACACCCTCCCCCCCCCCATCCATTTGGGGCTCAGGGCTTTCTGTCTCTTAGAGATTCTCGCGCTCAATATATGGGACTTCAGCGCATTCATTCCTACAGAACACCCAATTCCCTCAAATTCGGGCTCAGGGCTATTTGTCTCTTAAGGATTCTCGCGCTCAATATATCGGACTTCAGCGCATATATTCCTACTGAACACCCCCCCCCCCTTCCATTTGGGGCCCAGGGCTATCTGTCTCTTAGGGATTCTCGCGCTCAATATATCGGACTTGATCGCATTCATTCTACTGAACCCCCCCTCCCCCCCCCCGCTCCATTTGGGGCTCAGGGCTATCTGTCTCTTAGGGAATCTCGCGCTCAATATATCGGACTTCAGCACTTTCATTCCTACTGAACATTTGGCGCTCAGGGCTATCTGTCTCTTAGGGATTCTCGCGCTCAATATAGCGGACTTCAGCGCATTCATTCCTACTGAACACACCCCCCCCCCCCCTCCATTTGGGGCTCAGGGCTTTCTGTCTCTTAGAGATTCTCGCGCTCAATATATGGGACTTCAGCGCATTCATTCCTACAGAACACCCCCTCCCCTCCATTTCGGGCTCAGGGCTATCTGTCTCTTAGGGATTCTCTCGCTCAATATATCGTACTTCAGCGCATTCATTCCTACTGAACACCCCCCCCCCCCTCCATTTGGGGCCCAGGGCTATCTGTCTCTTAGGGATTCTCGCGCTCAATATATCGGACTTCAGCAAATTCATTCCTACTGAACATCCCCCCCCCCTCCATTTGGGGCTCAGGGCTATCTGTCTCTTAGGGATTCTCGCACTCAATATATCGGACTTAAGCACATTCATTCCTACCGAACACCCGCCCCCCCCCCTCCATTTGGGGTCAGGGATATCTGTCTCTTAGGGATTCTCGCGCTCAATATATCGGACTTCAGCGCATCCATTCCTACTGTACACCCTCCCCCCTCCCCCCCCCCCTCCATTTGGGGATCAGGGCTATCTGTCTCTTGGGGATTCTCGCGCTCAATATATCGGACTTCAGCGCATTCATTCCTACTGAATACCCCCCCCCCTTTTTTTTGGGGCTCAGGGCTGTCTGTCTCTTAAGGATTCTCGCGCTCAATATATCGGACTTCAGCACATTCATTCCTACTGAAAACCGCCCCCCCCCCCCTCCATTTGGGGCTCAGAGCAATATATCTTTTAGGGATTCTCGTGCTAAATATATCGGACTTGAGCGCATTCATTCCTACTGAACACCCTCCCCCCCCCCCCCCATCCATTTGTGGCTCAGGGCTTTCTGTCTCTTAGAGATTCTCGCGCTCAATATATGGGACTTCAGCGCATTTATTCCTACAGAACACCCAATTCCCTCAAATTCGGGCTCAGGGCTATTTGTCTCTTAAGGATTCTCGCGCTCAATATATCGGACTTCAGCGCATATATTCCTACTGAACACCCCCCCCCCCCTCCATTTAGGGCCCAGGGCTATCTGTCTCTTAGGGATTCTCGCGCTCAATATATCGGACTTGATCGCATTCATTCTACTGAACCCCCCCCCCCCTCTGTCCATTTGGGGCTCAGGGCTATCTGTCTCTTAGGGAATCTCGCGCTCAATATATGGGACTTCAGCGCATTCATTCCTACTGAACACCCCCCCCCCCTCCATTTGGGGCCCAGGGCTATCTGTCTCTTAGAGATTCTCGCGCTCAATATATCGGACTTCAGCACATTCATTCCTACTGAACACCCCCCCCCCCTCCATTTGGGGCTCAGGGCTATCTGTCTCTTAGGGATTTTCGCACTCAATATATCGGACTTAAGCACATTTATTCCTACTGAACAATTTTGGGCTCAGGGCTATCTGTCTCTTAGGGATTCTCGCGCTCAATATATCTGACTTCAGCGCATTCATTCCTACCGAACACCCCCCCCCCCTCCCTCCATTTGGGGTCAGGGCTATCTGTCTCTTAGGGATTCTTGCGCTCAATATATCGGACCAGCACATTCATTCCTACTGAACACCCCCCTCCCTCCATTTAGGGCTCAGGGCTATCTATCTCTTAGGGATTCTCGCGCTCAATATATCGGACTTCAGCGCATCCATTTCTACTGTACACCCTCCCCCCCCCCTCTTCCATTTGGGGCTCAGGGCTATCTGTCTCTTAGGGATTCTCGCGCTCAATATATCGGACTTCAGCGCATTCAATCCTACTGAACACCCCCCCCCCCCCTCCATTTGGGGCTCAGGGCTATCTGTCTCTTAGGGATTCTCGCGCTCAATTTATCGGACTTCAGCGCATTCATTCCTACTGAACAATTTGGGGCTCAGCGCTATCTGTCTCTTAGGGATTCTCGCGCTCAATATAACGGACTTCAGAACATTCATTCCTACTGAACACCCCCCTCCCTCCATTTGGGGCTCAGGGCTATCTGTCTCTTAGGGATTCTCGCGCTCAATATATCGGACTTCAGCGCATCCATTCCTACTGTACACCCTCCCCCCCCCCCTCCATTTGGGGCTCAGGGCTATCTGTCTCTTAGGGATTCTCGAGCTCAATATATCGGACTTCAGCGCATCCATTCCTACTGTACACCCTCCCCCCCCCCCCCCCACCCCCTTGCATTTGGGGCTCAGGGCTATCTGTCTCTTAGGGATTCTCGCGCTCAATATATTGGACTTCAGCACATTCATTCCTACTGAACACCCCCCCCCCCCCGCTCCATTTGGGGCTCAGAGCAATATATCTCTTAGGGATTCTCGTGCTCAATATATCGGAATTGAGCGCATTCATTCCTACTTAACACCCTCCCCCCCCCCCCCATCCATTTGGGGCTCAGGGCTTTCTGTCTCTTAGAGATTCTCGCGCTCAATATATGGGACTTCAGCGCATTCATTCCTACAGAACACCCAATCCCCTCAAATTCGGGCTCAAGGCTATTTGTCTCTTAAGGATTCTCGCGCTCAATATATCGGACTTCAGCGCATATATTCCTACTGAACACCCCCCCCCCTCCATTTGGGGCCCAGGGCTATCTGTCTCTTAGGGATTCTCGCGCTCAATATATAGGACTTCAGCGCATTCATTCCTACTGAACACACCCCCCCCCCCTCCATTTGGGGCTCAGGGCTTTCTGTCTCTTAGAGATTCTCGCGCTCAATATATGGGACTTCAGCGCATTCATTCCTACTGAACACCCCCCCCCCCTCCATTTGGGGCTCAGGGCTTTCTGTCTCTTAGAGATTCTCGCGCTCAATATATGGGACTTCAGCGCATTCATTCCTACAGAACACCCCCTCCCCTCCATTTCGGGCTCAGGGCTATCTGTCTCTTAGGGATTCTCTCGCTAAATATATCGGACTTCAGCGCATCCATTCCTACTGTACACCCTCCCCCCCCCCTCCGTTTGGGGCTCAGGGCTATCTGTCTCTTAGGGATTCTCGCGCTCAATATATCGGACTTCAGCGCATCCATTCCTACTGTACACCCTCCCCCCCCCCTCACCCCCTTGCATTTGGGGCTCAGGGCTACCTGTCTCTTAGGGATTCTCGCGCTCAATATATTGGACTTCAGCACATTCATTCCTACTGAACACCGCCCCCCCCCCCCCCGCTCCATTTGGGGCTCAGAGCAATATATCTCTTAGGGATTCTCGTGCTCAATATATCGGAATTGAGCGCATTCATTCCTACAGAACACCCTCCCCCCCCCCCCCCCCCCATCCATTTGGGGCTCAGGGCTTTCTGTCTCTTAGAGATTCTCGCGCTCAATATATGGGACTTCAGCGCATTCATTCCTACAGAACACCCAATTCCCTCAAATTCGGGCTCAGGGCTATTTGTCTCTTAAGGATTCTCGCGCTCAATATATCGGACTTCAGCGCATATATTCCTACTGAACACCCCCCCCCCCCCTTCCATTTGGGGCCCAGGGCTATCTGTCTCTTAGGGATTCTCGCGCTCAATATATCGGACTTGATCGCATTCATTCTACTGAACCCCCCCTCCCCCCCCCCCCGCTCCATTTGGGGCTCAGGGCTATCTGTCTCTTAGGGAATCTCGCGCTCAATATATCGGACTTCAGCACTTTCATTCCTACTGAACATTTGGCGCTCAGGGCTATCTGTCTCTTAGGGATTCTCGCGCTCAATATAGCGGACTTCAGCGCATTCATTCCTACTGAACACACCCCCCCCCCCTCCATTTGGGGCTGAGGGCTTTCTGTCTCTTAGAGATTCTCGCGCTCAATATATGGGACTTCAGCGCATTCATTCCTACAGAACACCCCCTCCCCTCCATTTCGGGCTCAGGGCTATCTGTCTCTTAGGGATTCTCTCGCTCAATATATCGTACTTCAGCGCATTCATTCCTACTGAACACCCCCCCCCCTCCCTCCATTTGGGGCCCAGGGCTATCTGTCTCTTAGGGATTCTCGCGCTCAATATATCGGACTTCAGCAAATTCATTCCTACTGAACATCCCCCCCCCCTCCATTTGGGGCTCAGGGCTATCTGTCTCTTAGGGATTCTCGCGCTCAATATATCGGACTTAAGCACATTCATTCCTACCGAACACCCGCCCCCCCCCCCCTCCATTTGGGGTCAGGGATATCTGTCTCTTAGGGATTCTCGCGCTCAATATATCGGACTTCAGCACATTCATTCCTACTAAACAACCCCCCCCCCCCCCCTCCATTTAGGGCTCAGGGCTTTCTGTCTCTTAGGGATTCTCGCGCTCAATATATCGGACTTCAGCGCATCCATTCCTACTGTACACCCTCCCCCCTCCCCCCCCCTCCATTTGGGGATCAGGGCTATCTGTCTCTTGGGGATTCTCGCGCTCAATATATCGGACTTCAGCGCATTCATTCCTACTGAATACCCCCCCCCCTTTTTTTTGGGGCTCAGGGCTGTCTGTCTCTTAAGGATTCTCGCGCTCAATATATCGGACTTCAGCACATTCATTCCTACTGAAAACCGCCCCCCCCCCCCTCCATTTGGGGCTCAGAGCAATATATCTTTTAGGGATTCTCGTGCTAAATATATCGGACTTGAGCGCATTCATTCCTACTGAACACCCTCCCCCCCCCCCCCCCCCCATCCATTTGTGGCTCAGGGCTTTCTGTCTCTTAGAGATTCTCGCGCTCAATATATGGGACTTCAGCGCATTTATTCCTACAGAACACCCAATTCCCTCAAATTCGGGCTCAGGGCTATTTGTCTCTTAAGGATTCTCGCGCTCAATATATCGGACTTCAGCGCATATATTCCTACTGAACACCCCCCCCCCCCTTCCATTTAGGGCCCAGGGCTATCTGTCTCTTAGGGATTCTCGCGCTCAATATATCGGACTTGATCGCATTCATTCTACTGAACCCCCCCCCCCCCCTCTGTCCATTTGGGGCTCAGGGCTATCTGTCTCTTAGGGAATCTCGCGCTCAATATATGGGACTTCAGCGCATTCATTCCTACAGAACACCCCCTCCCCTCCTTTTCGGGCTCAGGGCTATCTGTCTCTTAGGGATTCTCGCGCTCAATATATCAGACTTCAGCGCATTCATTCCTACTGAACACCCCCCCCCCCCCCTCCATTTGGGGCCCAGGGCTATCTGTCTCTTAGAGATTCTCGCGCTCAATATATCGGACTTCAGCACATTCATTCCTACTGAACACCCCCCCCCCCCCCTCCATTTGGGGCTCAGGGCTATCTGTCTCTTAGGGATTTTCGCACTCAATATATCGGACTTAAGCACATTTATTCCTACTGAACAATTTTGGGCTCAGGGCTATCTGTCTCTTAGGGATTCTCGCGCTCAATATATCTGACTTCAGCGCATTCATTCCTACCGAACACCCCCCCCCCCCCCTCCCTCCATTTGGGGTCAGGGCTATCTGTCTCTTAGGGATTCTTGCGCTCAATATATCGGACCAGCACATTCATTCCTACTGAACACCCCCCTCCCTCCATTTAGGGCTCAGGGCTATCTATCTCTTAGGGATTCTCGCGCTCAATATATCGGACTTCAGCGCATCCATTTCTACTGTACACCCTCCCCCCCCCTCCTCCATTTGGGGCTCAGGGCTATCTGTCTCTTAGGGATTCTCGCGCTCAATATATCGGACTTCAGCGCATTCAATCCTACTGAACACCCCCCCCCCTCCATTTGGGGCTCAGGGCTATCTGTCTCTTAGGGATTCTCGCGCTCAATTTATCGGACTTCAGCGCATTCATTCCTACTGAACAATTTGGGGCTCAGCGCTATCTGTCTCTTAGGGATTCTCGCGCTCAATATATTGGACTTCAGCACATTCATTCCTACTGAACACCCCCCCCCCCGCTCCATTTGGGGCTCAGAGCAATATATCTCTTAGGGATTCTCGTGCTCAATATATCGGAATTGAGCGCATTCATTCCTACTTAACACCCTCCCCCCCCCCCCCCCCCCATCCATTTGGGGCTCAGGGCTTTCTGTCTCTTAGAGATTCTCGCGCTCAATATATGGGACTTCAGCGCATTCATTCCTACAGAACACCCAATCCCCTCAAATTCGGGCTCAAGGCTATTTGTCTCTTAAGGATTCTCGCGCTCAATATATCGGACTTCAGCGCATATATTCCTACTGAACACCCCCCCCCCCTCCATTTGGGGCCCAGGGCTATCTGTCTCTTAGGGATTCTCGCGCTCAATATATAGGACTTCAGCGCATTCATTCCTACTGAACACCCCCCCCCCCTCCATTTGGGATTCAGGGCTATCTGTCTCTTAGGGATTCTCGCGCTCAATATATCGGACCAGCACATTCATTCCTACTGAACACCCCCCTCCCTCCATTTAGGGCTCAGGGCTATCTATCTCTTAGGGATTCTCGCGCTCAATATATCGGACTTCAGCGCATCCATTCCTACTGTACACCCTCACCCCCCCCCCCCCTTCATTTGGGGCTCAGGGCTATCTGTCTCTTAGGGATTCTCGCGCTCAATAAATCGGACTTCAGCGCATCCATTCCTATTGAACACCCCCCCCCCCATTTAGGGCTCAGGGCTATCTGTCTCTTAGGGATTCTCGCGCTCAATATATCGGACTTCAGCGCATTCGTTCCTACTGAACATATTTGGGGCTCAGGGCTATCTGTCTCTTAGGGATTCTCGCGCTCAATTTATCGGACTTCAGCGCATTCATTCCTACTGAACACCCCCCTCCCTCCATTTGGGGCTCAGGGCTATCTGTCTCTTAGGGATTCTCGCGCTCAATATATGGGACTTCAGCGCATTCATTCCTACAGAACACCCCCTCCCCTCCATTTCGGGCTCAGGGCTATCTGTCTCTTAGGGATTCTCGCGCTCAATATATCGTACTTCAGCGCATTCATTCGTACTGAACACCCCCCCCCCCCTCCATTTGGGGCCCAGGGCTATCTGTCTCTTAGGGATTCTCGCGCTCAATATATCGGACTTCAGCAAATTCATTCCTACTGAACATCCCCCCCCCCCTTCCATTTGGGGCTCAGGGCTATCTGTCTCTTAGGGATTCTCGCGCTCAATATATCGGACTTAAGCACATTCATTCCTACCGAACACCCGCCCCCCCCCCCCCTCCATTTGGGGTCAGGGATATCTGTGTCTTAGGGATTCTCGCGCTCAATATATCGGACTTCAGCACATTCATTCCTACTGAACAACCCCCCCCCCCCCCCTCCATATAGGGCTCAGGGCTTTCTGTCTCTTAGGGATTCTCGCGCTCAATATATCGGACTTCAGCGCATCCATTCCTACTGTACACCCTCCCCCCTCTCCCCCCCCCTCCATTTGGGGATCAGGGCTATCTGTCTCTTGGGGATTCTCGCGCTCAATAAATCGGACTTCAGCGCATTAATTCCTATTGAAACCCCCCCCCCCCCCCCCGCCCATTTAGGGCTCAGGGCTATCTGTCTCTTAGGGATTCTCGCGCTCAATATATCGGACTTCAGCGCATTCATTCCTACTGAATACCCCCCCCCCCCTCCTTTTTGGGGCTCAGGGCTGTCTGTCTCTTAAGGATTCTCGCGCTCAATATATCGGACTTCAGCGCATTCATTCCTACTGAACACCCCCCACCCCCCCCACCCCCCACCATCCATTTTGGGCTCAGGGCTATCTGTCTCTTAGGGATTCTATCGCTCAATATAACGGACTTCAGAACATTCATTTCTACTGAACACCCCCCCCCCCTCCCTCCATTTGGGGCTCAGGGCTGTCTGTCTCTTAGGGATTCTCGCGCTCAATATATCGGACTTCAGCGCATCCATTTCTACTGTACACCCTCCCCCCCCCCCCCCCCCTCCTCCATTTGGGGCTCAGGGCTATCTGTCTCTTAGGGATTCTCGCGCTCAATATATCGGACTTCAGCGCATTCAATCCTACTGAACACCCCCCCCCCCTCCATTTGGGGCTCAGGGCTATCTGTCTCTTAGGGATTCTCGCGCTCAATTTATCGGACTTCAGCGCATTCATTCCTACTGAACAATTTGGGGCTCAGCGCTATCTGTCTCTTAGGGATTCTCGCGCTCAATATAACGGACTTCAGAACATTCATTCCTACTGAACACCCCCCTCCCTCCATTTGGGGCTCAGGGCTATCTGTCTCTTAGGGATTCTCGCGCTCAATATATCGGACTTCAGCGCATCCATTCCTACTGTACACCCTCCCCCCCCCCCTCCATTTGGGGCTCAGGGCTATCTGTCTCTTAGGGATTCTCGCGCTCAATATATCGGACTTCAGCGCATCCATTCCTACTGTACACCCTCCCCCCCCCCCACCCCCTTGCATTTGGGGCTCAGGGCTATCTGTCTCTTAGGGATTCTCGCGCTCAATATATTGGACTTCAGCACATTCATTCCTACTGAACACCCCCCCCCCCCCCGCTCCATTTGGGGCTCAGAGCAATATATCTCTTAGGGATTCTCGTGCTCAATATATCGGAATTGAGCGCATTCATTCCTACTTAACACCCTTCCCCCCCCCACCCCCCATCCATTTGGGGCTCAGGGCTTTCTGTCTCTTAGAGATTCTCGCGCTCAATATATGGGACTTCAGCGCATTCATTCCTACAGAACACCCAATCCCCTCAAATTCGGGCTCAAGGCTATTTGTCTCTTAAGGATTCTCGCGCTCAATATATCGGACTTCAGCGCATATATTCCTACTGAACACCCCCCCCCCCCCTCCATTTGGGGCCAAGGGCTATCTGTCTCTTAGGGATTCTCGCGCTCAATATATAGGACTTCAGCGCATTCATTCCTACTGAACACCCCCCCCCCCCTCCATTTGGGATTCAGGGCTATCTGTCTCTTAGGGATTCTCGCGCTCAATATATCGGACCAGCACATTCATTCCTACTGAACACCCCCCTCCCTCCATTTAGGGCTCAGGGCTATCTATCTCTTAGGGATTCTCGCGCTCAATATATCGGACTTCAGCGCATCCATTCCTACTGTACACCCTCACCCCCCCCCCTTCATTTGGGGCTCAGGGATATCTGTCTCTTAGGGATTCTCGCGCTCAATAAATCGGACTTCAGCGCATCCATTCCTATTGAACACCCCCCCCCCCCCATTTAGGGCTCAGGGCCATCTGTCTCTTAGGGATTCTCGCGCTCAATATATCGGACTTCAGCGCATTCGTTCCTACTGAACATATTTGGGGCTCAGGGCTATCTGTCTCTTAGGGATTCTCGCGCTCAATTTATCGGACTTCAGCGCATTCATTCCTACTGAACACCCCCCTCCCTCCATTTGGGGCTCAGGGCTATCTGTCTCTTAGGGATTCTCGCGCTCAATATATGGGACTTCAGCGCATTCATTCCTACAGAACACCCCCTCCCCTCCATTTCGGGCTCAGGGCTATCTGTCTCTTAGGGATTCTCGCGCTCAATATATCGTACTTCAGCGCATTCATTCCTACTGAACACCCCCCCCCCCCCTCCATTTGGGGCCCAGGGCTATCTGTCTCTTAGGGATTCTCGCGCTCAATATATCGGACTTCAGCAAATTCATTCCTACTGAACATCCCCCCCCCCTTCCATTTGGGGCTCAGGGCTATCTGTCTCTTAGGGATTCTCGCGCTCAATATATCGGACTTCAGCACATTCATTCCTACTGAACAACCCCCCCCCCCCTCCATATAGGGCTCAGGGCTTTCTGTCTCTTAGGGATTCTCGCGCTCAATATATCGGATTTCAGCGCATCCATTCCTACTGTACACCCTCCCCCCTCTCCCCCCCCCTCCATTTGGGGATCAGGGCTATCTGTCTCTTGGGGATTCTCGCGCTCAATAAATCGGACTTCAGCGCATTAATTCCTATTGAAACCCCCCCCCCGCCCATTTAGGGCTCAGGGCTATCTGTCTCTTAGGGATTCTCGCGCTCAATATATCGGACTTCAGCGCATTCATTCCTACTGAATACCCCCCCCCCCCTCCTTTTTGGGGCTCAGGGCTGTCTGTCTCTTAAGGATTCTCGCGCTCAATATATCGGACTTCAGCGCATTCATTCCTACTGAACATATTTGGGGCTCAGGGCTATCTGTCTCTTAGGGATTCTCGCGCTCAATATATCGGACTTCAGCGCATTCATTCCTACTGAACACCCCCCACCCCCCCCCCCCCCACCCCTCCATTTTGGGCTCAGGGCTATCTGTCTCTTAGGGATTCTATCGCTCAATATAACGGACTTCAGAACATTCATTTCTACTGAACACCCCCCCCCCCTCCCTCCATTTGGGGCTCAGGGCTGTCTGTCTCTTAGGGATTCTCGCGCTCAATATATCGGACTTCAGCGCATCCATTCCTACTGTACACCCTCCCCCCCCCCCTCCCTCCATTTGGGGCTCAGGGCTATCTGTCTCTTAGGGATTCTCGCGCTCAATATATCGGACCTCAGCGCATTCATTCCTACTGAACCTCTTCTTCTTTCTTCTTCTTGTTCGTACGCAGTCAGACAGTAACCATTATTTTTTCGAAAAAAGCGGCGGTCATCCTGAGGCTGTCGCCACTGCCAGAGAGCTTGTCTTGCAGTTCCACTGGTGATGGCCACATCTGCGCTCTCTGATCTTCGTATGTTGGGCAGTTCTGCAGCAGATGTTCAGCGGTCATTTTACCGGTACCGTACGGGCATTCGTTGGTACCACCTATCTTCAATTTGTTGAATAGGTGGTACCTCAGTCTCTTCGGTTCAACTGGTAATAGGCATCGTTTTTGGTGTAACCAGTATGTTCGGTTTCTCATTTGGTCATGTATATGGCTTTGATAAGCCGTTTTGACTCTTCGTACGTCATACTAGTATCTGCTTGTGGTAGTCTTGCACCTTCTTTTGCCAGTCTGTCTGCCTCCTCGTTGCCTTGGATGTTGCAGTGTGATGGGACCCACTGTACCACTACCCTTTTTGGTGCGGACTACTGGCACAGTTGGCAGAGTGCTGCTCTTAAGTCATTAAGCTCAGTGTTTTTCTGGCTTTTTAGCGCTGTGACTACGGCGAGAGCATCTGTAAGCAGTACTATATGGCTTTCATTTTCTTTGTGTGTCACCATTTCTTCCACTGCCGCCCTCAGTGCCTCTGCCTCCGCTCTGAAATTGCTTGTGTACTTACCAGTAGCGAATGACAGTGTTATTTGTCTGCCATTTGGTAGGTTCAGGAATGCTCCTGCCTCTCCGTTCTGTGTAGTGTTTGTAACAGAACCGTCGGTGTATGCATGGGTCCAGTCAATGCTTGGGTAGCTTTTCGATATAAAGCTTAGGGTAGTATCTCTTCTTTCTTTTTCAGTCTGGCAGTTTTTGTTTCCAATACCTGGTATATTTTCTACCACCTCTGAAAATATATCCTGTATCTAGGTAGGTTTTCGTACAGTAGTGATGGATTTTGGTGTTGTTAGTGCGTTTATGGGATCTTCGTGCATCTTTGCTTTGGCTATTTCTTTCAAGTTTCTCCGCTTTAGTTTCCCATTTCCCAAATTGTTTAATCTCTGGTGCATTGGATGGTCAGTCAGTCTTCGGAGTTTCTCTGACTGCAGCTGGGCTCTGCAGTCTCTTCTATCGGTCATGGATTGCAGTTTTGTAATCTTTTCAAGTTCTACAATTGGCGTTGACTTCATGCCTCCTGTTATAACTCTCATGGCTTGGTTTTGAAGTTTGCTAACTTTATCGAAGTTCGCTTTTGCTGCTGTTGTCCATGCCGCAATGCCATACTCGAGAACTGGTCTCACTCTTCCAGTGTACAGTTTCTTTAGTATGGCTTCGTCTGCTCCCCAGCTTGTGCCAGCAAGTTTCCTCATGATTGCCATTCTTTGTCGGGCTCTCATTCGGTTTCTCTCGATCTGACTTTTCCATGTCATGCGGCGATCAAATGTGACTCCCAGATAGTTTGGGTTATCATTTGGCTGCAGGAATTTGCCATTTAAACTTAATTTGGTATTTTGGGGTTTTATTGAAAGCGAGAATATTGTGCATGTCGTTTTTTCCTCGTTTATTTTGACCAGCCATGAGTTCGCCCACTCTTCCAGCGATGTTAGGGCCTGCTGCATCCGATTTCTTGCTATGGTGAGATTCTTTTCAGAGGTCCACATAGCCAGATCGTCTGCAAACATTGAGCTATGGACTCTCCTTGGTATATTCTCTGCAATGTCGTTTATATATACCAGGAAGAGTGTGGGTGACAGTACTCCCCCTTGGGGTACTCCCTGCTCGAGTGTCACCTTTTTGCTCATCTGCCCTTGTACTTGGACTCTGGCCGTTCTTTGTTTGAGGTAGTGGTTGATCCACTTGTACATTTTCCCACAAACATCACTTCTTCTTAGCTTGACTCTAAGTCCGTCTTTCCAGACTTTGTCAAATGCCTTTTCCAGATCCACCCAAACAGCTACTGTGTGTTTCTGTGCCTGGTAGGCATCTTCTATTTCCTGGGCTATGAGGATGACCTGGTCCTCAGTGGATCTGTGCTGTCTAAAGCCGTCTTGCTGTGGAATTAGTATTCGTTTTTTTTCCAGATGCCACATCAGTCTGGTGTTTATCATACGTTCCATCAGCTTGCCGACACAGCTCAGTAGGCTGATGGGCCTGTATCCATGTGGATCTGTTTTGTCCTTTCCTGTTTTTGGTACTGGTACCAGTACTGCGTCTTTCCATGCCTGGGGTACAATTCCCCTTTTCCAGCTTTGGTTCAGGACCGATAGCAGTTTCCTCTTCGCTGTTTGGCCCAGCCCCATCAGCATTTCGTTATTTATCCCGTCTTTTCCGGGAGATTTCCTTTTCTTTAATGTTCTCATTAGCCTCTTCCATTTCGTTCATTGTTAATTTGGCCATCATGTGCTCTTCAGGTGCCGTATTGATGTTGTCGTGCCCCTTTAGCTCTTCACTAATGTCTGTATGCCTATCTGCAGGGACCTCGATGTGGTTTGCTCTGGCATAGTGATCGACAAAAGCGTTTGCAGCCTTCTTACCGGTGAGCAAGTTTTCGCCCTGCTTGATGGTAATTTGTTTGTTTGACGGGGTTTCGTCGTTCATGGCTCTGACTAGCTTCCTTAGCTTGTTCCCTTCTTTGTCCAGGTTTAGGCTTTCCGTTTTGTTTTTTCCAGCTTTCTCTTGCTGTTTGCTTGAGAGTGTATTTGTATTTCGCTGGGGCGGCTTTGAGGGCGATGTTTGCCTCCATAGATTGTTCTCGCTCTGCCATGTTCCTAGCATTTGTAACTGCATCTTCCGCTTTCTGCAACTCATCATTCCAGTAGGGCTTATAGTTTTTCCTAGCTCCTCTTGGGATGGTTTCAGTGGCGGCTTGCAGTATTGCCTTGCTTAGGCTTTCCACCATGGGCTTCATTATGTTGTTTCGTGTGTTGATGGTTTCACACAGCACATCTGTCAGGATTGCAAATCTGTCCCAGTCGGCTCGTTTGTAATTCCAACGTGGGAGCGGTTTTGTTTCCTGTGGGCCTACTTCCATATCAATGTCTAGCCTGATCGGCCTGTGGTCGCTACCTGCCAGTTGGTTTAGCACCTGGCGGTCTATTTTATGGTGTATGTCCTGTGTGGAGAAGGCCAAATCTGGAGTCGAGGTGGTACGCCATGTTCTAGAATAGAAACTAGGGCTATCCTCCGGCCTATTGATTAGGGAGAGATTTGTATCTATCTCCCAATCTTCCACTTCGTCACCTCTGCTGTCAGTGTCAGAGTATCCCCATCTCTCCGAGTGGCTGTTGAAATCTCCAACTACTAAGCAGTTGGAGTCTCTGACCTCCATACTCGAGAGCGATAGGTCTCTATTTGGTGGTCCGTACAGATTGAAAATGCGGAGCTTCGTCTCTTGAGCCATTATGTCAACTCCTACAATTTCTGCTTGTCCGGTATGACTGACAGGTACCGCGCTACTCGGTATGCAGTTTCTGGTCAGTATCAGGACCCCTCCTTTGTGGCCTTCTCTATCGAGACGGAAGGTCTGGTATCCTCTGATTGAGAATTTATGATTATTGTTGAGGTGCGTTTCCTGGATACATGCCACGTCAATCTTACCTTCATGCAGGTGATGTGTTAGGGAAAGTTTTTTGTTAATGACTCCCTCCGCATTCCACTGTAGTATTTTGAGGGTCTTGAGTTTTTGGTCAATAAATGCTGCCCCATAGCCATGTGCCTTGACTCCACGACACATGGGTGGGTGACCACCAGTAGTCAAGGGTGGGCCTTTTCGAGGCGTGAGGCCCGGCACTATCGCTGCCTGGCAGGACTCCGCAGGATGAGCGCCATACGTTTTTCTGATCGGTTGTACTGTCATCATACTGCGATTTACGTTGCACTGTTTTGTTAGGCTTGCGGCCCCGTGCATCCGATTTCAACAGGCGTTTCTGTAGGGATGCCCTCCTTAGCCTTTGGCTGTCCCCAGCCTATCTGCAAGGCAGCAGTTGTTTATGATCAGAGTTGTCTCTCTTATGGAAGTTGTCTTTCCAGACTAACGAGTCTTCACTACTCGTGTCTATAGGGTGCGGTGATGATATGTAAGATGATATATGAGATGATATATGATATGGACTGGTTTACCCGGAAGAGAGGCAGTCCAGTGTGTCTGTACCCCAGGATCGTCACGTCCTGCCAGAAACGTAGCATTTGCATGTGAGTGGGGTATCTCTTTGCTCCCTTTATTTTCTTGGCTTCTATGCAGGGATGGTACGCCTAGCATTCCCCGGCACCTGGGATGTTGACACAGTGGGGCAAGTGTGCAATGTCCGCTGGTCTGTATCTCTTCTGCGTCCATTGGTATGGCTGATAGCGTACAGAGGTAGATATCGAAGCAGAAGTGCATTTAATCAGGGGACAAGCCTGGTAATGTCACGGAGATGTTGTTCGCCTGGTTTGCGGACATATCTCGTGGTCAAAGAGTGAGTCTCGACAGTTCACAGTGAGGTGGCTACTCTACTGTTTTCGATACCCCAACCAGGAAATAAGTCTTATGTTGGTGGTTTCGCACCCCATCGCCGTATAGGGTGAATATCGAGCAGCTATCCGCCTGCTTTGATCAGCGGATATTCCTACTGAACACCCCCCCCCCTTCCATTTGGGGCTCAGGGCTATCTGTCTCTTAGGGATTTTCGCGCTCAATATATCGGACTTCAGCACATTCATTCCTACTGAACACACCCCCCCCCCCCCTCCATTTGGGGCTCATGGCTATCTGTCTTCTTAGGGATTCTCGCGCTCAATATATCGGACTTCAGCGTATTCTTTATTACTAAACCCCCCCCCCCTTCTCCATTTGGGCCTCAGGGCTATCTGTCTTCTTAGGGATTCTCGCGCTCAATATATCGGACTTCAGCGTATTCTTTCCTACTAAACCCCCCCCCCCCCCTTTCTCCATTTGGGCCTCAGGGCTATCTGTCTTCTTAGGGATTCTCGCACTCAATATATCGGACTTAAGCACATTCATTCCTACTGAACACCCCCCCCCCCCTTTCTCCATTTGGGGCTCAGGGCTATCTGTCTTCTTAGGGATTCTCGCGCTCAATATATCGGACTTCAGCAAATTCATTCCTCTTGAACACCCCCCCCCCCCTCCCCCTTCCATTTGGGGCTCAGGACTATCTGTCTTCTTAGGGATTCTCGCGCTCAATATATCGGACTTCAGCGCATTCATTCCTACTCAACACCCCCCCCCCCCTTTCCATTTGAAAATTAGAGCTAATTCACGATTTTAAATTCATATTATTAACTTAATGTCTTTATACTGGTTTAGAAGACCCTGCAGAATCTGTATACAACCAGTTTCATTTACATCACCTTGCTCTAAAAGCTATGCGCATCCAATTTATTCTTAAATGCATTAACTGTCCCCTGCCTCCACTACCTCCTCTGGCAATGCATTCCAACCATTCACCACTCTCTGACTAAAAAAATATTTCCTAATATCTAATCTGGACATCTCTTTAGACAGCGTGTAGCTATGCCCTCATGTTATTGTGGGTGGCTGTATTTTAAAAAAAAATTGCTATAGTCTATTTTATCCATTCCTCTGATCATCTTATAAACCTGTATTAAGTCACCGCGAATTCTTTTCTCTTCTAGACACTGTAGACCGAGTTTTCTTTTTCTCATAACTGTAATTCTGGAGTCCCACTATCAGCTTTGTCGCTCTTTTTTGTATTCTTTCCAGCATGTTTATATCCCCTCTATGATAAGGACTCCACACCTGTACACAGTACTCCAATCTAGGTCTAACTAATGCTTTATACAGTTTGACTATCACTTCCTTGCTCCTATGTTTAATATTTCTTGTTATCATACCTAACATTGCATTTGCCTTTTTCACTGCTACCTTAACTTGCTCCCTCATCTTACCTGTATGATCTATTATAACCCCTAGGTCCCTTTCCGTATTTATCTTTCTAATATTGTTTTCTCCCATTCTATAATTATGTTCCATATTGGATCTACCTATGTAGATAACTGTACATTTATCTATATTAAACTCCATTTGCCAGCTTACAGACCATTCTCGAATTTTATCTAAATCCGACCTCAAAATCCACTTCTGCTTTAGATGAGACACTACTGCATAGTTTTGTGTCATCAGCAAATTTTGCAATCATGAATCCCATGTCAATGTCCAAATCATTTATATATATCAAGAACAAAATTGGCCCCAAAACCGAGCCCTGTGGCACACCACTTTTCACTTCACACCACTCAGAGTACTCTTTATTTATGCCCACCCTCTGCCTTCTTCCCGTTAACCAATTTTCAATCCATTTGGCAACTCCCCCCCCCCCCCCCCCCCCTGTGATTTTGACTTTCGAAATAATCTTTTATGATGTACTCTACCAAAGGCCTTTGCAAAATCCAGATAAATAACGTCCATTGGCTCCCCTTTATCTAACATTTTGGTAATCTCCTCCATGAATTCTAATAGATTTGTTAAGCATGATCTCCCTCTGGTAAACCCATGCTGTCTATTTCTAATTAGATTAAATTTGTTTAAATGCATTACAAGGTTTTCTTTGATTATTGACTCTAACAATTTACAGACTATGCTCGTTAAGCTTACAGGTTCATAGTTTGCTGGATCTGCTTTTTTGCCCTTTTTGAATAAGGGGATCACTCCCGCATCTTTCCAATCTCGTGGAACAATCCCTTGTGCAAGTGATTGAGAACATAATATAGCCAATGGTTTTGCTAATTAGTCTCTAATTTCAAACAGCAATTTTGGATGAATACCATCTTGACCTGGACATTTATCCACTTTCAACCCCTCCAATTTTTTTAAAACCATTTCCTCTGTAATACAGATTGATCCTAATCCTGCTGTATCCATGTCTCTTTGAAAGATATCTACAGGCTCTGGGATCTTGGAGCAGTCCTCTGTTGTGTACACTGTGCCAAAGTAGTGATTGAGTAGATTAGCTGCCTCCCTATTTTCACTTATTTTTGTTCCTGTGCTGTCTATGAGAGGGCCTACTTTGTCCTTTGATCTTTGTTTATTTCTAACATAAGAGAAGAAGCTTTTACTATGAGTCTTGATCCTCTGAGCAAGTTTCTTTTCGAAGTCTATTTTTGCTGTTTTATTCGCTTTCTGAGATATGTATTGCTTGTCCAAATATTTTAAATATGTTTCTTTTGAAATATTTTTTCCATGCCTTATTTTTAGCTCTTCTACATTTAACTACAATTTTAGTGATCCACTTTTTACGCTTGGGGTTTACCTCCCTATATGGAACACATTCCTCTTTTAGCATTTCGAGAACTGTTTTAAAACTCTCCCACTCCTGTTCAACATCTGTTCCTCCGACAATATCTTCCCAGATTATGTGGTTCACTGCCTCTTTCATCCTCTTAACATTTATCTTAGAGTAGTCATATGTTCGTGTGTTTGTGTACTTCTTTCCCTGCAATAAGATCCCATCGGATGATTTGATGGTCACTTGAGCCAAACAGTTCCCCTACGGTAACGTTTTCAATCATATTTTCCTCTGTAGTAAAAACTAGGTCGAGTATGTTTTTGCCTCAGGTGGCTGCTACTACATGTTGAATTAAAAAATTTTCAATTATGCACTTAACAAAAGGTTTTGACTCTACAAGTGCTTCTGTCATATCCCATTTTATTTCTGGAAAGTTGAAATCCCCCATTAATAATAATTTCCTATCACTTGCCTTTACTATGCTACTAATCAGCTCCTCATCTTCCTCCTTTTGACTTGATGGACATCTATAGCATACTCCAATCACTGTTTTTTCACCCCCACTTTCTATTTCACCCCATACACTTTCATTTTTGTTACCACATGATAAATCCTCTCTGCTCATTATATTAACCTCGTTCCATCTTCATCATCACGCTCACCTATTAGGAAAGCTACTGCAACCCGCAACCTAATGCTCATTCAAGGCACATCAAAGAGTAAAGTTACTCATTGTGGGCATTCATTCAACAACTGCAGAAGGTCGCTCTTCAGGAAACCTATATTCGAGCCTTGCAGTGACCGATTATATAACTTAACTTAACGTCTTTATACTGGTTTAGAAGACCCTGCAGAGTCTGTATACAGCCAGTTACATTTACATCTCCTTGCTCTAAAAGCTATGCGCATCCAGTTTATTCTTAAATGCATTTACTGTCCCTGCCTCCACTACCTCCCCTGGCAATGCATTCCAAGCAGACACCACTCTCTGACTAAAAAAATATTTCCTAATATCGAACCTTGACCTCTCTTTAGTCAGCTTGTAGCTATGCACTCGTGTTATTGTAGGTGGCTGTATTTTAAAAAACTTGTTATAGTCTAATTTATCGATTCCCCTGATCATCTTATAAACCAGTATTAAGTCACCACGAATTCTTCTCTCTTCGAGACACTGTAGGCCGGTTTTTCTGAGTCGTTCCTCATAACTGTAATTCTGGAATCCCACTATCATCTTTGTCGCTATTTTTTGTATTCTTTCTAGCATGTTTATGTCCCCTCTATGATAAGGACTCCACACCTGTACACAGTACACCAATCTAGGTCTAACTAAAGCTTTATACAGTTTGACAATCACTTCCTTGCTTCTATGTTTAATATTTCTTTTTATCATACCTAACATTGCATTTGCCTTTTTCACTGCAACCTTAACTTGCTCACTCACCTTTCCTGTATGATCTATTATAACCCCTAGGTCCCTTTCCTTATCTATCTTTCTAATATTGTTTTCTCCCATTCTGTAATTATGTTCCATATTGGATCTACCCATGTGGATGACTGTACATTTATCTACATTAAACTCCGTTTGCCAGCTTACAGACCATTCTCGAAATTTGTCTAAATCCGACATCAATATATCCACTTCTGCTTTAGATGAGACACTACTGCATAGTTTTGTGTCATCAGCAAATTTTGCAATCATGGATCTCATATCAATGTCCAAATCATTTATATATATCAAGAACAAAATTGGTCCCAAAACCGAGCCCTGTGGCACAAAACTTTTCACTTCACTCCACTCAGAGTACTCCTTATTTATGCCCACCCTCTGCCTTCTTCCCGTTAACCAATTTTCAATCCATTTGGCAACTTCCCCACCTATTCCATGTGATTTTAACTTTCGAAATAATCTTTGATGATGTACTCTATCAAAGGCCTTTGCAAAATCCAGATAAATAACGTCCACTAGCTCCCCTTTATCTAACATTTTGGTAACCTCCTCCATGAATTCTAATAGATTTGTTAAGCATGATCTCCCTCTGGTAAACCCATGCTGACTATTTCTAATTAGATTAAATTTGTTTAAATGCATTACAATGTTTTCTTTGATTATTGATTCTAACAATTTACAGACTATGCTCGTTAAACTCACCGGTCTATAATTTGCTGGATCTGATTTTTTGCCTTTTTTGAATAAGGGGATCACTCCTGCATCTTTCCAATCCTGTGGAACAATCCCTTTTGTAAGTGATTGAGAACATAATATAGCCAATGGTTTTGCTAGTTGGTCTCTAATTTCATACAGCAATTTTGGATGAATACCATCTTGACCTGGACATTTATTCACTTTCAACCCCTCCAATTTTTTAAAAACCATTTCCTCTGTAATACAGATTGATCCTAATCCTGCTGTATCCATGTCTCTTTGAAAAATATCTATAGGCTCTGGGATCTCGGAGCAGTCCTCCTTTGTGAAGACTGCCAAAGTACTGATTGAGCAGATTAGCTGCCTCCCTATTCTCACTTATTATTTTCCCTGTACTGTCTATGAGAGGGCCTACTTTGTCTTTCGTTCTTTGTTTATTTCTAACATAAGAGAAGAAGCTTTTACTGTCAGTCTTGATCCTCTGAGCAAGTTTTTTTTCAAAGTCTATTTTTGCTGTTTTATTCGCTTTCTGAGATATGTTCTGCTTGTCCAAATATTTTACCTATGTTTCTTTTGATTTACCTGCCTCTATATATTTTTTCCATGCTTTATTTTTTGCTCTATCTTTCTAATATTGTTCTCTCCCATTCTGTAATTATGTTCCATATTGGATCTACCCATGTGCATGACTGTACATTTATCTACATTAAACTCCATTTGCCAGATTACAGACCATTCTCGAATTTTATCTAAATCCGACCTCAGTATATCCACTTCTGCTTTAGATGAGACACTACTGCATAGTTTTGTATCATCAGCAAATTTTGCAATAATGGATTCCATACCAATGTCCAAATCATTTATATATATCAAGAATAAAATTGGTCCCAAAACCGAGCCCAGTGGCACTCCACTTTTCATATATGTACTTTAGTCGTCTTTAACAACATGTTTGGAAAGGGAAAATTGTCATATTCCTTTATTCGGGGTACCACTCGACATTAAACACCGCAATGATGTGTGTTTTTTTAAAATCGATAGTTCGTTAAATAAGACTGTCAATCGACATATTTGTGTCAAACTGATGTCAGTCAATTGATTGAAACAAGATTAGTCTGACATTCGATAGATAAATTAGTAGAAAAAGAGTGAAGAAAGAGAGAGAGAGAGAGAGCGAGATGTGATAGAGAGTGAGATAGAGAGAAAGCGAGAGTGATAGGGAGAGAAAGCAGTGTTAGAAAAGCATTGGCAATCAATGTCGGACAAAGAGCATTTATGATTTAAATTTTCTAGCGGAAGTAGGCGCCATTTCTCAACAAAATGGCGGACGTTATGGTGTGGCGACATGGATAGAAAACAGCTGAAATAACTGATTTATCTTGTTCAATGGAAGAATGCTGACAAGATATCTTGCAAGATAAAAAACAATAATAATGGAATCATCAGAGGAAGTGTATGAGAAGGTTGGTCATTACTTTTTATTGTTTACATCATAGTGAAATATTTTTCCCATAATAATATTATAAATTAATTAATATAATATAAATTTAATAATGAATAATCAAATCAAATAATCTTATAAAGGATGGCAGATGGTAATACCCGTAATGTACGGCACATTTTCATTTTGTACAGTGGCATTACTGTCAATAAAATTACAGAATATCAAAGATAATAATGACTACAGTCATCGTTAAATTGAAGTGAGTATGTAAAAATTAAAAAAAAATCTTTCATCTATTTACACTTAACAGTTACCATTTCTAAAGACTAAAGTGTCTAAAGACGTTAGTTTACAGCTTTGTTGTACTGACGTCTGTAAGTGTAAGTCTGTAGTAATAGTAGTAGTAGCTTGGTAAGACTTTCTGATTTCTGAGTGTTTCATGTTTTGCCTGTAGTAATACAATAGTATTTAGAATTTTAGTAGCTTAGTAAGGAGTAGTAGTAGTAGTAGCTTAGGAAGGGGAGACAAGAGGAGAGAAAGAGCGGGAAAGAGAAAATGTCGAAAAAGAAAGTCAGATAGACTTGGGTTAAAAAATGTACGGATAGGCTACTGGAATTGCCGCAGTGCTACCCAACACAAAGTGATTCTCCAAAAATTGGTGTACAGTTTCGACTTATTCATGATCCAGGAGACCTGCTTGAAGAAGGAGAATGTTACCATCAAGTGTCCAGGATACAGCACAGGTGCTACAATAATCCATGCGGGCCCGGTAAGCGGGGACTGGTGATGTATGTGAAGCAAGAACTTCCCCATACATGGATAGATACTAGCACCTGTAAAATTGAGGATGTCGAGCTACAAGGGATTGAAGTAACAATCAACCACCAAGAATGAAGAATCTACAACTTATACGCTCACGTAGATCACCTCTTCGAGGACATAAAGTGGGAATTTCTGTCGGATGTGTCAAGAGTCGCAGAGCAAAAAGTGCCTAATTGCAGGGGACTTTAATGCTAAGTCAAAGGAGGGCAAGGGGTCGCCTTGAGCCAGGCATTAGTCTAGACAAGCTTCACTCTCGTAAATGACGGAATACCAACTAGAATAGCATCTCGACCGGGAGATACGGATAGGGTCATCGACCTGGCTCTTATATCCAGTGATGTTGCTCCATCCACACGCTGGCACGTATTAGGGGCACAAGAGAGCGACCACCTGCCATGTGTCGTACTTATACACAGGAAAGCCAAACAGGTGTTCAGATACATGTACGAACAGGATAATGTAGTGAACAAGCTGCGCCAGACGATCGGATGCAGGACCGCTGGTGGACTCAAGCTGTTGATAAGGCCTGGAGAGAAAAGGAGACGGCAACAGGGGATTGGCAAAAAACCAGAAAGAGAGCTGGTATTAATGTCGACGCATTGAACGAGAAGGAGGAGGTAAAATGCAAAACTACCAATTCCTTTAAAGCGTTAGCTAGGGAGTCCAAAAGCGAGCAATGGGAGGAGTTCATCACAGGTGGGGGTAATGATAATACCCTCCAGAAGTTCTGGCACATGCATCGAAAGATGAATGGAAAGACTACAAGCCATCTTATCTCCAACATTCAAGACACCACAGGGAGGATCCTGAAGACAGATGAAGAGAAGGGTCTAAGTTTTTTCAGTCGATGTGTTGCCCAGACTGACAAAGGCGATAGAGATGCCCGTCAGGAAACTTGGAAAGGCATCTTAGACGCAGCTATCAGGGGAGAGGCTTATGTAGACCTTATCACCGAGGCAGAGGTTGTAAATAGCCTACATACAAGCAAAAACACTGTCCCAGGTCCTAATGGAGTACAGTATTGCCACATCAAGCAGTTGAATGAGACAGAGATAAGAAATATGGTGAAGGAGTTCAACCACACTCTAGAGAAGTCATCTGTGCCTGAGGACTGGCTTCATAGCTATCTATGCCCACTGCCTAAACATGCTAAAGACTCTACGCTTCTCGGCAGCCATCGAATAATCTCCATACAAAATGTATATCGCAAATTTGCTCGAGAAGATAGTGGCCAGAAATATAATGGCCTACCTTGAACGGGAGCAGATTCTACCCGATACACTGGGCAGCTACAAAACAGCGAAGGAGACTTAGGCTAACGCTGGCATTTTCGCGTATGATGTGTACGAAGGGTTTCAGTCACAGCAAGAAACAGTCGCGGGGGCACTCGACCTGGAAGTAGCACACAACTGTGTCGATTTTGGGACCTTAATTACCTGTCTGCAGCAGTGTGGTTTAAACTCGTGGCTGGTTAGTTGGATATCAGCTGCCCTGATGGAAAGAACAGTTGCGTTACGCATGGGATCGTGGACATCAGAACCGAGGCAAATATGTCCAGGACTGCCTCAATGGTCTCCGCTCTTACCGGTGCTGTTCAACATCTACACGGTAAAAGTGACCAATATTCAACCCACAGGAACAGGACGAACGTTGACATTTGCCGATGACATCCTAACGTACAGGACTGGCTCAGACTGGCAAGAGTTGGTCAAAGACATCCAGGAAACCTTGCAAGGAATCTCACAGTGGTGCGACGACTCAAGCTCTAAGATCAATCCGAACACGATGTGGCGCTCTTTGAATAATTCCATAGTAAAGGCTGAACTCCCGGGCATCACTTTTGATGGTTGCGCCAGTGACAGGTTGAAATACCCCGGAGTGACTTTTGATCACAGTCTTTCCGATAACTGCCATGTTGACCATATCGTACAACGAGGGTTAGGAGCACTCAAGACCATGGCTGCTGCCGACTTGGAACAATGCCTCCTGTTCATCCTATTTCGCCAGGTCGTATTGTCTGTCATCGATTACGGACTAGGCATCCTCACATTATCAAGAACACAGTGTGAAAGGTTGGACCGCATCCAGAATGAAGGTATGGTTCTTGGCTGCACTAGAGATACCCCGATTGTGATGATGCAGTACATGTTGGGATTGTTATCGGTGACATCCAGACATAAACTGGCACAAGTCAAAGCCTATATGCGTGTCACCACAGACACTCGGCACCCTCTGCACAATAGTATCTCAGACATCAAGGGATCAAGAATCAAGAGAGGGTCGTCATGGGTGGCACATGCTGAGACAACAATCGGACACGTCACTCCAGCTGAGACGATAGCCAAAGGGGAAGAATGGGTCCACACTGGTGATAGAATGATAGAGTACCAGAGAGTCATCATAACCTTAGGCAAGGAATGCAGAGAATGGAACAACGAGAGAGCAGAGCACGAGGTAAATCTGCTGATAACTGAGAACACCCAGGAGAGTGGCGCTGTCACATACACTGACTGATCAGTCGTGCGCAGTGGGACATCAGGCTGGGGTTTCTCGGCTAGAGGGAGAGGCGAGGTCGTTGCTGAGCGCAGTAGGGCATACATGTCAACAACCTCAAGTATGAGAATGGAGACGGAAGCAGTGACCTCAGCACTGAAAGGGATATCGCAGACTTCTATAACAAAGGCAGTCACCGTGACAGATATGCAAGCCATACTTCAGAAAGTACAGAAGGGATGGCTTAGGTATGAGTGGATAGCTGCTCTTGAGGCCTCAAACCTCCAGGCCTGACCTGGATCTATTGTCCTGCTCGTGCCGGCATTCAGGGCAATAAAAGAGCTGACATCTTGGCTTCACTGGCTCCCATCATGGGCACATTGGTGATGGACAGAAGTGACATTTTGAAATCAATCAATGACCGCCTGCTGGATGAGGACACCGCAATAGATGAAGCATCAATCCACAGACTGCAAAGTTTCTACATTAAATGAGGTTCGAGCGGAGTGGGGCGCATGAGAGGACAGTGCAGGAGAGTGTACAGCCAGCAAGCTACAAGGACCATCAGCATCCATACCTTACGCCATGGGTATGCCCGGAGTGCAGTGACGTTGATTCACAGAAACAGAACAGAAACAGCTTAGTAAGACTTTCTGATTTCTGAGTGTTTCATGTTTCTCTTTGCCTTTGCTGTAATGTAGGTGAGACTTTTGAGTGTTTCTCTTTGCTGTAGTGTAGGTCAGACTTTCTGAGTACTAAGTAGTAAAGTAGCCATATAACAATTATTAAGTATTTACATTTAAAAATGACAATGTAGTGATACATTATTTATAAATACAACTTTGTTACCAATGTTAAACTTGGTCCTTAATTAATGCAAGGCACAAGAGAAGAAACTGTCAATGTTTAACAATGAAAAGTTCCACTGTCGCCAGGAGAGATAAATTGAGAAATGGCATTAATACTGTGTGAAAATGCCTTGTGCTGAACACATTTCAAGACCAAAAAAAAAGATGAGAATGCAGACAAAAATTAATGAGAATCAGAATGAGAATGGAACATGATCAATTACCACAACCATTCACGCTTACAACACAACAATATTTATTATTATGGGTGCCATGGATGGCTACAAGTCACAAGGAAGAACGAGAGGTAAATGGATAGATGTCATTCAATCATAACAGAACATTCACAACACCGTGACACTTACATTACAAAAATCATTACAACACACTTGGTCCAAGAAAACCAACTGAAGTTAAACTCCCCATAGGCTAGAGCCATATAACTATATTATGGGGAGCTTAAGATGCCTATCTCTAGTACTATGCAATAACGGCACAAGACAAGTAAACTAGTAAATAAAGTAGTAGTAAAACTAGTAGACCTATAATAGTATCTGTAAGTTATTAAGTAGACTTACTAAAGTAGATCTATCTACCTCTGGCTTTCAATAGTCAATATTAATAATAGTATTAGAAATAATAGTATTAGACCTATATCTAGATGTCTATATAAAATAATGTTAGTCTAATTATTGACATTGTTGCTTTGTTGCCAAACTGATGTTCAGATATGGTAAGCAGTAGTGCCAGTTGATAAGTTACAACAGAGGTGTGCTGTGAGCCATATAGACCAGACATAAACATTTGCAGGTCACCAATGCATCACTGGTGTTTCTTTGTTATTATTGTTATTTAAAATGATAAAATGTATTCACGAATTGTACACAGTATATGTAACATCTAAATAGTTCCTCCTCATTGTTAAATTACCTCAGCTAAATAGATTGATAGGTGGTTCTTCATTCATATCTCAGGACATAGTTTGTAACTGTTATATACTATGTCAATTCTGAAGAAAAAAATATCTGCATTTGTTAATGAATTAATCCTGCCGAAGACGGATGTGTCGGACCAAAAGGTGCAAATATCGCAGTCAAGCTGTAAACAAGCAATACAACACATTCCGTTCTCTGGATTACATCCTGCTACTTTCAAAGCCCTGTTCCGGGCTTGTTAGTGGGAGAATGAGAACAAACACAGAAGAAGACGAAGTAGTGAATTAACTTTACATCAAATTCAGCATAAGACTAGGAGTATAGAAGTAAAAAATCTGTCAGGTTGTCATTTTGCACCCGAGAAGTGCAATGGAGATGGGTAATTTCTGATATACCTTCCTTGTTTATAAGTAAACTGATACATTTTATTTATTAGGACAATACAAATCTTTTCATGGCATAATCATATTGACTAGAAACACGCACAGCTAATTAATATTTAAAATCTCACCTTAATTAGCACATGAACAAAAAATTGAAGAAGTTGCATTTTACACATTACCATGAACCTCTTGCAGTTGCAGAGAAATGATCATTTTTTTAAATTTCTTAAACAGCACGTTCAATTATCTTTAAAATGAAATCAAATTTTTAAAAATCTGAACAGTTACAACTTAATTTATACTTGCCTCATGGTAAAAAGATGAGGGTAAAAATTTTGTTTACGATGCAGCAAATTTATTTATGAGGATGGGTCTAAGCTTAGTGAAATGTTGCTGTCTTCAAGACACACTGAAAATGTGACCACAATGCAACCAAAAGAGGTTTCAATTCTCTTCTTTATTTTCTTGGATAGGATCCAGGTTTCTACTCCACCTTTACCTTTTTACTCACCCTCAATCCTATTGCGATTTATTCCTGTTTTTCAGCTTCTGCGCCATCGTCGCCTTTGCCAGGAAGGCGTAGATTTTCTCCATGAAACTTGCAAGATGCTTGCATTTTTCCATAAGTGTGTCTATTCCGAAGCTGTTCCTGCATTTTATCCTCACACCTCTGTCCGTGAGATTGTGTTCCATCATCTCTCTATCCTTCATACAGATTCTTCCACACAGGTGGTATTTCCTGATCCGCTTGATTCAGACGTGATAGAAACATGTGTGACCCGTTGGTTACTATCTTGCCTTGCAAAAACAGGTGAGGTTGCGTTACGTGTCCCTATATTATCCAAACACGTTCTGTCGGTTATGTGAGGCATTTATTAGTGAGTCATGTCTGTTTCAGTAAGATTTCAGGGACAGTAATAAATTACACCTGTGTCTTGTCTTAATTTGAATTATAAGATGTTCTTTGAAAATTATTAGAATCTTCATTGTAGTCTCAGTATTTTCATAAATCACTGTGTGTCCTAAATACACAATTCAGAGTTTATGTATTGTAGTGTTTTCAATTAATTTGATCACTCTCACTTTATGATCATTTTGGCTACTTGTTGCACTTCTCGCTGTGACTAGAAAAATTATTATAAGATGAATAGTTAGGTACTTCCGTAAGGGTGAATCTGTAGTGTATGTAATCAGCAACCTACAGTCATCATTATTCATATATCCCTCTTTACACACTCAAATTTTGTAATACAGTTGATAGTAAGATGGTCAGTTGGGTTATATATGAGTGGTGTCATTTGGCCATGCATATATTCCAGTGTGGAACTGTGGTTCCTCTGATGACCAGATTATTTAGTCACAATTGACAAAGATATCTATATTCTCATTATGTGTATAACCTTGGTGTTGTTTTGTCTTCTGTTCCCTGCAGCTTGATATATAGTTCCTGCTTTTAATGTCGGAACTGCAGTGACATAGAATTGAAGAATGTTTATCTTCATTTGAATTTTGTAATTATAATTCCATGAAATCAATGTGATAATGGTTCTCATTCTCTGTGTACTTTATTTACGTTTGATGACATAAAAGTAATGCTCTTGTGGTCTTTATGTTCAGTGTCTAGAACAAACTATACTCTGTCCTGTATTTACAGTGATGTTATTTGCTTCACTTCGACACGATTTGATGAGTCCCAGGATGCTTATTATGTAGCATTATAATTTCCTCACCACTTGTTCTTTCTTGCTGGTTTCATACATACTTCTGATATTAAAATTTGTTATTCTGATTTGTATCTCTATCATTTGAGAATTTGTTGGTGGTCATGGTTTTGTGAATTTACATCAGTAGTCTCTTATGAAGAGGTTTCCTTTTGTTGCTTGTGGCTATTAGACTTATTGCAGTACTTGTTTGGATTGCTGGTCATTTCCCAATTACCTAGCAGGTCAATATGTCTGACTTCTCTCCAGATTAGCTGTTCAGATTATCTCAGCATACTAGAGATACAATGCTACATTTTACATTGCTTATGTCTTTTGCTAAGACACATTTATTCTCGCCACACTCAAGTGGAGTACACTGATATAAACACGTGTATATTGCTAATAATCCTCTTAATTTTGCCAGGCAGTAAGTGTAGCCATATGCATTTATCTACAGTTGTGTTGTGCAGGTTTAACTTCTGAACTTTAATTTTGTTTCAGTTTATGGGCTTCTGTAGTGTTTCACTAAAAGGAGAAAATCCCAAATTCTTGGATTTGATAAAATCTCGGTATGAAGGCTGCGATGATGACTTCCGAACTTCAAAAAAAATGGTACAGCTTTTGGAGAAAACTCAAAAGAATATGAGCTATGAGGCATCACGGAAGTTTGTCCACCTCAAATACTTGCTAACAGAACTTAAGATAAATTCTTCTGCCAAAAGAAAGAACAAGGTTAAGAAAAGGAAACATTCTTCAGATTCAGAAGCAGAGACTGAGCATGCAGAAAAGGTTCCAAAATTGAAAGACTGCAGTGTAGTGGTAGAGAAGGTTCCTCATAGTGACACATCATTACTTGATCAAAACATAGTGCAAGATGTAAGGGAAAGTGATGACCAGTCACAGTTGTGCATAAGAAAAGCATGTTCCATTACAGATGGAAATTGTAATAGTGCATTATGTATCGCTGTTGCACATGATGAACAGATGGACAATTTTCGGAAGGAACATGGCTCAGGTTTAGAATTGTTTAGTCGGCCACCTGTGTCACCAATTTGTAACTGGGGATCATCTTCAAGTGAAAGAGTTGACATTGATAAAATTGCGCTTACTCATTGTCAAGGTGACAAATGTGATTTTGACTCAACAAGCCCTCACTCTCCTCATATCACAGCAGCAGACAGCAATAGAGTGATGTCAAATAGAAAGTCTGTATCAGTTGTTGGTATTGATAGTATTGCTAAAGAAGGATGTATTAGACCTGGAGCTTTGGAGAACAGTCCCAGTGCATGTACCCTATTCTCTAAATGCAACAGTAATGACCAAGAGTCACAATCCTTGCAAGCTGAAAGTGCCAGTTGTCAAATTAATAATACTGAACTAAAAACAGCATTAACTGTTGAATCTACATTAAATAGTATCATCACTGAAACTGTATCCCCTAGAAAGAAGTCCACTTCTATTGTTGATGTTGAGTTGTCAATCTCACCAGACATGTTAATTATTGAGTCATCTTCTTTGTATAAAAGGCATCTTAAAGAAACTTTGAGTAACAAAAGTGATAACAGCAAGACATTGCAACTAGATTGTGCACAGAGCGCCATAGCTATGTTTTCTGCTCAAACATGCAAAGAGAATCCATGTTTAGAAATAGATAGCTCCCATAGTGTGAAATCTAGTACCATATCAGATGGTCTGAATGCATCGAGTTCTACCAATAATGAAGAGATTACTGCATGCACATTGCCAGACAATGTGCATGAGAAACTATCATTCCAGGAACCTTTGGTTGAACCATATTCATCGTTGTCACCATACAATAGTGCCTGTGTTTCAACAAATGCAACTAGTCTTAAGAGTCCACAAGACAAGTCCAATCATGTAAACTATGGTTGTATAAATTATGAAGAAATAATATCAGATGAAGAAGAAAGTGCTCATGAGGAATCAGCAGTTTCACAGAGACAGGATACTTTCATATTTGAAACTAGGAGTAGTGTAGATAATAAATTACCTAAAAGGGTACCCTTGTTGCCTAGCACAAAGACGGATGCTTCTATTAGCAGCAGCTTATTTTGTGTCAAACCGTACTCACATGGCAGTCACAAAAAGGCAGCCAAGGAACCAAAGTCTTTCACTGCAGGTATATACTGTGATGTTTTTCTTTTTTTTTTCAAGCACTTCTTTCTTTTTTGTTCTTATTACTATTTTTTTTTCTTTACATTGACATTTTCAAATTACTTTTAAACTATAGGTAGCTACAGATGCCAGTTACTACTCTTCCCAGTAAAGAAAATGTATTTGGTTGATGATAAATACCATATTTAATTGATTAATATCAACAGTATGGCATTGTGCAAAAAATCTGCTATATACCGATTGATGATGAGCAAAGAATTTGACTAGACCAAATCTGTTGTCCTGTTTCCTTCACCTCAACACACACAATCATACCAATTGTCCTCCTGTTCACATTTCCAATTCTATTGTTGCCTTCTGTGCTTTGTTGCAAGTTAAACTTACACTGACTTGTCATGGCAACACTTTTACAGTAGATGATATATTTGAGTGGTCTCTCATTGAGATTATTATCTCAACATTTTATTAATTATCTTGAGAACCTTGGAAGTAAGTTAGTCATTAATGCCACCAGTTTTTGTTACTGAATGTGTCATATTGGAGACATAAATCCACCATGAAGATCTTGTTGAGAGAGAGAGACTTGTCCATTTGCAATATTTGTTCTTATTAATTGTTAAAGGTTGCAAGTCTGCTTCATTCTTGATGGAAGATAAAACCTTAGACTCTGGTATGTCGGCTGATGAATTTCAGAGAGAGGATAGGGAAAAAAATGTCAGTACAGATGAACACAAGCTCAAACAGAGGCGAGTCATCAAGTTGGAACGTCTGCTTGGTGTAAGTCATTTTGGTTATGAAGTGCAAACATAATGAAATGTAAAGTGTTTACATGTTACCCGAAGTAGCCATTATAGCTAAACTTGTTTGTTATTTGGCCTGTGTAGAAGTTCATATCAAGAACACGATTTGCCATTTTCTTTTTCCACTTTAATTCAGTATTCCAATAACTTAAAAAAATATTAATCTGATGTTGTCCTTTCTGTTTTTCCTCCGGCTAACACAGCTAACCTATTTAATTCAAGACATTGGGGATGGCGTGGGCTAGTGGTTTACATGGCTCACAACCGAAAGGTGCTGGGTTCGATCCCCATCACTGCACCGACCGTTACCCCAGGGAAGCAAACCCTTAGAAAATGCAGGAGGCAGCAGACCCATACATAAAATGCATGTCAGATGCACTGGGCCGACAGGTGCGAAATAAAAACTGCAGTGCAATGCACATCCGTCTTGGAGAATAGATAAATTAGGTGAACGCAAACATAAAAAAAAAAAAATTCATTTAACAGGTTAATCAAATGTGTTACTTGTAGCAGTTCTCCGTTAATTAAAACAAAAAATTTATACTGTTATTCATTTTTTACATGTGTAATAATGATTATTTTATGACTGGTCAGTCGTTGCGCAGCGAAATAGAGAAGTGCCAGGATACTGAGATGACCTTGGAAGATCTTGACGATGAAAATGCAGCCTACATTTATGAGGACAAACTAAAACGCAAATTTGTGGCTGCTTGGAACAAGCTGTGTGAAGTAACTGACAGGTCTGTCACTACCGGTCGTCCCACAGAAAGAACCATCAGATACAGTGGTATGTTCTTTTCCCATGTGATCTCCGGACTATGATAAAGCTTTGTGCTGTTAAATTTTCCTTGCAAAACACATAGTGACCTTTACTCACTTTGGTATGTTGAACCTAACCTATACTCACTTTTGTATTTTGAACCTAACCTTTACTCACTTTGGTATGTTGAACCTAACTTTTACTCACTTTTGTATTTTGAACCTAACCTTTACTCACTTTGGTATGTTGAACCTAACCTTTACTCACTTTGGTATGTTGAACCTAACTTTTACTCACTTTGGTATGTTGAACCTAACCGTTACTCACTTTGGTATGTTGAACCTAACCTTTACTCACTTTGGTATGTTGAACCTATCCTTTACTCACTCATAAAACTGCATATTTGGCTTTTATTGTTATTACATTTTTTTTTTTAGGTCTTTATAGAGATTTTGTGTGGATCTACAGATACAGATCTACACATCTGCAATAAAATATGGGTGACAGGAAACTGGCCGGACATGACTTATGGACAAAATCTATGGTTATACCGTTACCCAAGTCTGGAAACCTAAAGCAGTACTAAAATTACAGAACAATAAGCCTTATCAGCCACTCTAGCAAGGTCATGCTTAGAATAATCCTTGACAGATTCAAACCCCAAGCGGAGAACATCATTGCTGAGACGCAGGCAGGGTTCAGACAGGGAAGAAGCACTACCGAGCAGATATTTAATTTGAGACTGCTAAACAAGAAATATTTGGAACAGCAGCAAAAATCGCATGTTTTTTTAATTTCAAGAAGGCGTTTGTTAGGGTATGGCACAAAGCACTATGGACAACCATGAAGAGGTATAAAATCAATCGAAACATACATATCCTTGAACACTTGTATGACAAGGCAGTGCATGTGAATGGGAGGTGTAGGGACTGGTTTCACACATCGGTCGGTGTGAGACAGAGTTGTGCAGTCTCCCCAACACTTTTCAACTTATTCCTTGAGGGAATTATGAGTGAGGTACTTGGAGATCACGTTTGTACTGTCAAGATAGGAGGCAGAACGATTACCAACCTTTGTTTTTACAGATGACATCAACGGGTTGGCGAACACAGAGGCAGAACTCCTGGAAAGGGCCAGAAGACTATGAAACAGTTCTTGACTATGGTATGGAGATTAATGCCGGAAAGAAAAAATTAATGACCTATAACGCCAATTGCTTTAACAGTCGGAAAAAAGCTAATGGCCAAGAACTCAAAGTGGTCGACCGTTTTAAATATCTGAGTTTGATTGTCTATGATGACAGATCAAAATGTGAGGTGTTGACCAGAATAGCACAAACAATAGTAGCGCTTGCATGGCGTAACAAAATCTGGCTAAATAAACGGTTGGCCATATGCACGAAGATCAGATTAATGCGTACGTTGATCCTGTCAATATTCCTCTATGCTTGTGAGACATGGACAATTACAACTGACCTGCAGCGGAGTTTGCAGGCTTTGGAGATGAGATGTTTCCTAAGACTTCTAAACAAAGATCGTGTTACAGATGATGAAATATGAGAAAGAATTACAACAGCAAAAGGGCCTTTTACCGGCGTGATGTTGACCACATTATCCACTATGTGCCGTTGGTTACAAAATAATATGGGCCTATCACCATATTTCCTATGCGCCGCACATCGTGACAGGATCTTTACTTTTTAATAAGTCCTCTTGAAGACCTCTTGGCAACTGTCAAAAAAAAGGAAACTTGATTGGTACAGGCACATATCGAGATCAAATGGTCTTGCAAATACGATCCTGCATTGAAAAGTACAAGACAGAACGAAGAGGTCGTCCCAAAAAAAGGTGGGAGGACAACATTAAAGAATGGGCCAATCTCCGACCAGAGAAGGCACAGATAGTGGACGCTGACAGAGAGAGATGACATGGGGTTGTGGGAATGTCTCGATGTGTGCCCCAACGACCTTACTGATTACAGGACGACCTGACCTATCGCCATGGTCATGTTGGGGTTTGCAGGAATGAAATATCTAGCATCTTGACCTTGAGATATCCTTAGTATGGATAGAGGTGAAATTTTGAAGTTCATCAACTACCTCTTCATGGTCAAAGACACTAAACTACAAATGATGAACTGACAGTGTACATATTGCATTACGTTTTGAAATCATACACAGACACATCAGATAGGGGCGCTTAAGAGGCCTGAATAGGAGTGTATACAACAAGCGAACTGCAGGACCAACAGTATCTATACTTTTCAGTTTCCTGAGAGAAACTAAGCACCCGTGGGTCTGTCTGCAGTGCAAAGATATTGAGTCTTAACAGAACTGAACTAATTTTATTTTCTTACCTACCGTATGTTACATACATACATTGTTGACATCTTATTCATTTGTTCTCAAACTCTCTGAAAAGGGATTTGCAAGTAGCAGAATGTAGTCCCAAGAACGAAATGCGTTGTGTAGCTAGTTTACAGCTTGACTGCGATATTTGCACCTTTAGGTCACTGGCGCTAGCAGTCAGCTTTGGATCGCTGACGGCTACTGCTAAGCATCTTGATCCCATACATTATTGACTGTTTTATTGTAATTGTACTCTGTGTATATTCGTCAGTTCAGGTGCTGGTATTTTGATTATAGAAGCATGTTTTGCTGTTGTTCAGTTTAATCTCAAATCACTTTCATAGGGGGACGGCGTGGCCTAGTGGTTAAGTGGCACGGCTCACAACCAGAAGGTGCTGGGTTCGATCCCCATCACAGCACCGGCCGTTACCCCGGGGAAGCAAACCCTTAGAAAATGCAGGAGGAAGCAGACCCTTACATAAAAATGCATGCTGAAGTTGGATGCACTGGGCCGACAGGCGCAAAATAAAAACCACAGTGCAACGCACACCGCCTTGGGGATTAGAGAAAATAAGGCGAACGCAAAAAAAAAAAAATCAAAAATCACTTTCATGATCCTAATAATACTTTCATGCATGATTGAAAGGACACTATTGTCCAGCACCTGCCGTCATATGTGGTATGACGCCAGAAATTTTTCTCAGTAACCACTGGTTAAATCTGGTTGTAAGTGGTTTGATATATCAGGTCTGGTTAAATCGTGGTTGTGGAATGTTAGATATATCAGGATAGTTAAATTTGGTAGATACATTTAGGTGGTTAGATATATCAGGTCTGGTTAAATTTGATAGATCGGAATGTAAGAGATTAATATGTCAGTTCTGTTTGTTTTACTTCTGAAAAAGACTTAATTATTTGAGAAATGAAATGAGATTGTGAAGATAGTCACAGTCAAAATGGGACAGACACGACTAAGCCGTCCAGAAAGTTTGCAGTAGTTGTTTCATTTGCTACTTATCATAGATTTAGTTTGTACCTAACTCAAAAACATGACTGACCATAAGACATCCTGTCTACAATATGTATAATTGCTATATTTGTAGATGTCATTTTGTTACTTTTGCAGTTATTTTTTTTAGGTACTCGCTATGGAGAAATAAATCGTCGCATTCAAAAGTTCTTGAACAAGAAGAAAGTGTTTCCTGACTTCCATGATATTAAAAGTATAGTCAAGCTGACAAACAAAAAGTGTGATCTCAACTTAAGGTAAGTGTTTACTTTTATTATATTAGACTTATGTTCTTAACAATTGACTTCACTGCACTTCATGCCCATAGGTGCTCAGTATCTCTCATTAAAAAAACGAAGAGTGTGGTGTGGATACTGATATTTCCTCTGGCTTGTTGGTTGAAAACACTCCTGATACGTCGATTTCAAAGTTTTGAAGTATGGGAATTGTGATTCATCTATTGCAATCATTCAACAGGCAGTCATTAATAGACTTCATGTGCCTATATCAGGTGCTTGCTTAGTCAAGATGTCAGCTCTTTTATTGCCTAAAACCCCAGTTTGACCAAACCAGGACAGCAGATCCACTTGCCTCTGGAGGTTGGAGGCCTCTACAGTGGTTATCTGCTCGTGCCTTAGCTATAACTGTACTTTCTGAAGTAAGGATTGGAAGTCTGACAAATGACTGCTCTTGTTAAATAGGTCTCAGATAGCCATCCCAAAGCTGGGGTCACTGCCTCCATCTGCATTCTCATACTGGAGGTTATTATCCTGTATGCCTCACTTCGTTCAGCAACAACGTGACCTATTACTACTGTAACAGAAGCCCCAAACTAATTTCTCACTGTGTATGATCGAGCCATCAGTATATGTAACTGCATCACATCACTCTCATGAGATTGTGCCCTATCGGCTGGTTAACCTCGAGCTCAGCATACCAGCCGATTTTTAAAACATTATCTATATTAACCTTTTACAGTCCACTGCTAGTAAACATTCTCATAGAGTTACAGAAGGGCTGGCTATGGCATGAGTGGATAACCAGTGTAGAGTCCTCAAACCTAGTGGGGCTATGCTGTCCTGGTCTGATCAAACTGGGGTTCCAGGCATATTGCTAGTGAACATACACCAAACTTTTAGTCTGTCCAGATAGTCAACTCCAGAATTGCTACACACAATCTATGAGCAAGAGACCAGATGAAAACCCATTGGGAAACGAGGAGAGCTGAAATCAACTATGTGCTCAGTAGTGACATGACGTTTGTTACCAATGTGGACGCGCTACAAAGACTTGATATGTACAGCAGCCACAGGTCAATCAGGGTGACAATGGATCTGACCACTCCTTCCCTCCTGTGCCCACAACACCCAATTCTGCGAAGTTTATGGACCTTATTCAAAACTAGACTTAGCAATGCATATGATCTAACTGCCACCTGAAACAACTGATGCACGTTTTGAATAGCTGCACCACCACTGTCAAAATATGTGGATACACAGCAACTTCTTGCAACTAGAAAAATGCTCAAGATCAGAGGTGGGCTAGATAGGATTGCCCTCTGCAAACTAAACAAAAGATCAGACGCATTCTCTAAGAAGATTATGAGCAGTTAGCTTAACAATGCTTGAAATGGAGCTGAGACCAGAAGTAGTATTATAAAATGCAGGAAGACACTACAACAAAAGATAGACTTGAAGAAATAAGATGGCACAACATTGACAGATAGAGAACAAATTGAGGATGAATGCACAAACTTCAACATTGGTCTCTTCACATCAAAAACAGTAGTGGCTAACAAACCAGTAAATATAGAAACAGATTCACTACCCGATATAAGTGGCGACAAGGTCCTACACACGACCCAGCACCTAAAGTCAGGCAAATCATCTGGTCTGGACAGAATCACTGCAGAAATGCTCCAGAATGGTGGACATATCGTTCAACATCTGCTTTCATACAAGACAAATTAAATGGGCGTTAAAATGGATTGCAGTAGTTTTCCTCACATGCAGATGTAACAGTTCCCGCCTGAGCAAGGGAAGTTTAGGACAGGGGTGATGTGGTTGCTGATACCTGAACAAGTTAAAGCTTAAAGCTACCTGAATGCGTGTCAAGGTCACTCACCGTCTCAACAAAGGAGAACAGAGTTTGGGTAAGGAATGTGGACAGGTAGAAACTGACCACTGGCCTTCCGATTTTGGTAGGGGGAGATTGATTGACAGACGGAATGGCAGCGGGGCTTGCTGCGAGAGGAGTGACAGGTGTGCAAAGTGTTTCGTTCCAATAAGACTGGATATAGTCATTCCCTGAAATCCATTAGTTAAGCTTGGACTTTGCTTGAGTGTATATAACTCGAGAGAAAGTTTGGCTCAGCAGGCTGGATGGAGAGGAGACTGGATAGAGAGATGAGAGCGAGAGAGAGACTGAATTTAGATAGTATGTTTAACTCACCGACTTAGATAAAGGAGCGATTGATAGACTGTTGCACAAATGTTAGTGATAGAACAGGATCGCTCAAGTAGGTGTGTGAGTTTTGTATTAAGTGATAATCTGAACGTTGTGTTGTAAGCAAGGACCCATTGTGAACGAGGTATGTCCAGATCGCCCGCCTGAGGGGATTTGAGTGAGGAAGAGTATTTGATAAGGTGTGTTGAGGACGCAGTTAGGTGTGTGGGATGTAATTGCAAGGCAATAGAACTGGGTTTAGATAGTTGGGAATTCCATCAATAGCTAATGATTAAAATTTCCGCTTTATTTAATATTTATATTAACATATATATAATAATAGAATAATTAGTTAAGATGATATGTATTGAATTGTGTTTGTAATTCCACTACTCATTTTTTATGATATGAGTATTATGTAATAAATATGCCACCTGCTGTGTGATATGTCATTTACTGAGTATGGTCATGAATGATGTGGATGAGTGTGAGAATGTTCTAAGTTAGAATAACGGCCAGGGCAAACAGTGGGGTCTGTTACACAGAGCATGCTGATGAAGGTGAACCTATGTCCTTCAGGCTGTTGAGCTATGCTTGACTTCATCTGCGTGATGTCCACTGCTACGGACACCTCACTTCTATTGTTAGCCTGATTACCTTGAAAACAGCACGTTTCCTTGGAACACTGCATGGAAGTGAGATGTGGTCTTGGTCAGTAATATTACGCCTGACCCTGATGCAATGTCCTGGTCAGTATGTTGTACCAGACCGGACTAGCGTCTTAGTACCTCATGGGGAACTATAATGATTGAATATTAGTGTATCAAAGTACAGGATTGGCATTTTTTCAAATTCATCCCAGCTAAAAACAGATTTCTCCTTTCATTTACTTGCCTCAACTCCATTTGTTAACATATATTTTCATGAATGGTCTGTATTTGTTGTGTAGCTGATTAGAAGCATCTATAAAGGAGTTTTACCATGTACTAAAAGAACATAGTTATAATCACAACTGTGTGTGCCTTTAATGTTATTTCCTTTCCCTTTGTTATTTCTGAATTTAGTACCATGATGATAAATGACATTGCACGAGAAGCATTTGTGGACATTGGAGAGATGCTCCAAACTAGGAGGCATCAGGATTTTATAGCATCTTTTGGGACACGGCAAACAGATGTTTTACGGTAAGTCTATATCATGGTTTTCAGCTATGCTTGTTAGGACTCAGCTTACATTGATGATCATCATCATGTAGCATGTCCTTTGTAGAATGTCACTCTCATTCCAGCCGATATCAATCTTGATCTACAGTCAGTCTTCCCACCAGAACATTGATGATGTTCGTGTATATTAGTCTAGATAGTAGTTGTAGTAGTAGCATCCTCTTTCAGTCATGACTGACTATAGGATATGACTTTTTGAGTTTTTCTTGTTCTCTTTCTCCTTGCTGCGTTGTTTTTTCACTTCTCTGTTGAAAGATCTTCTCTTCACCAAGTGTGAAGTGGCCCTTCAGGGTACATCTCCATTTGGATCTTCCCAGCATGTCAGACTCATGCTCAGGGCCTTCATATCACGCTTACACATATCTTTGAACCCTAACTGTAGTCGACCGACTGTTCTTTTGCCATCCACCAACTGTCCATAGAGGATATCGTTGGGAATGTGACTGTCTTCCATGCAACGAACATGACCAAGCTGTAGCCTTCGCTGCCTAAGGAGAGTGTACATACTTTGGAGACCAGTGCAAGAGATCATCTCTGCATTTGTCACTCTGCCCATCCATGTAATTCCAAGAATGTATTGCAGGTGCCATAGATGGAAGGTGTTAAGCCTGTGCTTTTGTTTGGAATAAGTTGTCCAAGTCTCGCTACCATTTAGGGGTGTGCTAACGGCACATGTATTGTACACCATGTCCTTGGTTTTCATTGTCTGTTTCTGGTTTTTCCAAACTGGGTTATGAGGCAAGTAAATGTAGCAGCAGCTTTGCCAATGCGACTGTCTATTTCTGGGACTAGAGAGAGCTTGTCGCTGATGAGGTGTCCCATGTATGTGAATTGGTGCACATCTGCCAGTTCATAATTATCAATGCTAAGATACAAAAGTAATAACTAATATTATAACCTTTAAGTGAGGCTAATGACAATCTATCAGAAATAATCTTACATGTAAATGTTTATTGTAAATGTGCAGACACAACCATCTTTCATAACCATAACAAAAATAGAAGACATTCCACAAACCAAATTAGGAACACAAACACATGTTTCAGAGGTCGGTTTTGGTCATGATGGGCGGCCATTTTTAAGTTTTTAGCGGCCAATGTTGATACCTTTTAGCTGGAAAGGGTTAAATGTTGTTTGTAATATGTTTGTTTACAGGTTCTGATGAATTAAATTAATGTTCCCATTTAAATTAAATAGCAAATGTCCAGAGATAAAATACTCAGTATCATATTGCAACAAACCTGATTATACAATTGTTTTGTTGTTTTTAAATAAAATACTTTTAACAAATTCCGCAGTTAATATAAGATAAATGTCGGTTTCGGAAAGAGCTAAAACATTGATAGTAGATCTACAATAAACTAAACTCGAGACAAACGTTTCGAAGAGGTATGTTCTAGTTAGTAGCTATATTTATACTGTGAAAAATCAATTCTTTCTTGATCTACAGACATAGTGACAGGTATGTACTTGCATTTTCTTTGTACAATGCAGTTTTATTGTTAACTCCACTTCACCATAAAAAAAGTACATTTAAAAAACCGTTTGCACTTTGTAATGTTGATTCTTTTTGCTGTTATCAGGAACAGTATGGACCCCTATTTGGCTGATCCTGAACTGAGAAAGAAAGTCGATAGTAACAGACAAGTGGCCAAATTAAACCTCGACAGTGTAAGTTTGTTATTTTTATCAAATCGTACGTTTCATTTTATATATATATATTAATATTGGAATATTTTGTTATAGTTGAAAAGAGATACAAGCCTTGGCTTATGTGGTAGTTGCTAAAAGAATCACAATAAGAGGGCCTTGACCTAAATATCAATAAGTAATGGTCATTTATAAGAAACATAACTGTCCTGTAACATGCAATTAAATGAAATTGCTATTGATCAATTTGACATGGATGAAATGGATAACTTCCAAAAGCATGGAACACATATAGTGCCAGTATTCCAAAACCAAAAAAACAACCTCCAAATAAACATAAAAGCTAGCTTATCTGCCCATCTCCCTAACATCTAGCATGGGCAAATTGGGGGACATAATAATAAAACATTTTTCTCTATTGATTCATTGAGAGATTTAGCACCTTATGTCAGGAACAAGCACGGTTTAGAATTGGCAGTTGTACAGAAGCCCAGCTTTTCAGGCTGGCTCAAAGAATAAATGATGGCTTCCAGAACAATAAGCATACAGTGGCCATATTCTTTGGCTTACAATCAGGACTGGAGAAAAGGTCTCCTGATGTCCCTTCAGACATATGGCAAGTCCAAATGATCGGATCAATCAAGTCACTAGCCAGAATCAAATTACCATTTTCCAGCTTATATACATTCCACTTAACAAATATCTGAACAGAATCCAACTACAACACACTTCAGTGTCAGTTTCGTAAATGCTCATACGAAACTGTTGATCATTATCTCTTTGAGTGCCAGTGCTCAATGATGTTAAGACAATACTTCTTCCTCCAAGGTTTGGCACTAATCAACAATTAAAAACACATGCAGATACTATTGCATGGTATTAAGCTGAAGGACGAGAGCCAGAATGCTACTGGGTCCATAACAACAACATAGAAGAATGTCAAGTCTCATGAACAGCTACATAGACATCTTCTTCTGCATTCATTCTCAATCTCCCGCTACCAAGTCCTGAACAGGGCTTTGCAAGTAGCAGGATGTAGAATGGAATCCATTGTGTCTCTAGTTTACAGCTTGACTGCGATATTTGCACCTTTTAGTCTAACACATTCGTCATCGGCAGTACAGAGGCTAAAATGAGGATGCCATGAGATTTCACAAGAGAACTTGGTTATACACATAAAAATAAAGCAGTTCACACTTTTGTAGAATGTCATAAGAAGATTAACCTTCACCACACAACATTACAATATTTAACACAATTTCTGCAACAGCATTATTTTTAACATGTCATGTTTTACTATGGTTGTTGACTTTGAGAGTCTGTAACCTTTTTGTTTGTTGGTCTATAGCAGTGGTGGCCAAGTTAAGGTTGGCCGGGGACCAGATTATGGTAAAGGGTAACACCAGAGGGCCAGACCTGTAACATCCTCAAAAAAATAACGTTCTGAGATTTAGTTTCACATATATAATGAACCCATACAGAAAGCAATGGCAAACTACTCTATACTTAGAAAACATTTTTACAAATGTAAACTCTTATACATGAAAACGTGCACAACAGTTACAAGCACAGAAGTGTTACTGGTTGATTTATACTTAAAACACTTCACAAGGCCAACTGTGCACCTCAACTCCTTCCTATAGAAATGTACCTACCATCCACCCTCACAATCACTTTCCCATACCAGTGCTAAAGACAAAGCAACACCATTTGATCTCAGCAGAAAAGATATCTGATTGTTTTCAGTTTCTCATTATTAAAGTAGGTACCGACACTGTCTTCACCTGTCCACATACACTATCAGAGATTTGACGATATCATTTTTGTTTTGTCTGTACTATTGGTATGAGAGAGAGAAAGAGTTGTGGGAGGAGGGGAGATAATAATCGTTCATTTTGGCTCTTTTTGGTTTTTGTTTCTGGTGCCTGTGCGTGCCATTTTGTAATATTTTTGTTAGCGGAGTATACATTAATTTTCAATTATTAATATTAGGTCGACACAAAACTGGTTGGCGGGCCGGATTGGCTCACGGGACATAGTTTGGCCACCTCTGGTGTATAGACATAAATGAATAAAGAACTTGTTGGTATTATTGATTTTTGTTGTACATGTGTAAGTTTCTGATACAAGAAGATGGTGAGAATTTATAAAAAAGCACAAACATTTAGACTCGTTGATTAGGGAACGTCACTCCTCTATAAATTAAATTACCACAAAGCACTGATACTGTTCTTATAAGATCTGTTATTTAATTTATTTTACACTATAAACATTTATTTCATCTACATAAACAAACCGAGTGGACTGTCGGGGTCTTTGTGTATGACAAGGGCAAGAATAGCACCATTGCCTCACAGAGAGTATATCGTAAGAGGAGGCTAACTGTGTGACATGGTTAGGTGGCTTGTTTAGAGCGGCATAGAGGGCGCCTACTTTGCTCTAGTGTTTGAGTGTATTAAGATGGACTAGCTCATCGGTTAACCACCCTCTGTAAGCGCTTGTCACAGAGCAACAGAGTATTAAACTGCTCGAGCTTAGCCTGCTAAGAAGGAAACCCTTTTCCCGGGTATATCCAGCTCAAACCACAGCTGGGACCTGCACAGGGGCATCTGCTCCTGTAGAAGTACAAATCGACTAAGAACATAAACAAACTAAATAGATCAACCTCACAAAGATCTTTTGCAACAACTTAACTTCACCATTCTCAAATCTAACACAAAAGACTTCCCACTGGTAAAACCTGTGTAGAAGGAAGTGATGTATTCATCATAACAAACAGTCAATTTCTACTGTAGCCCGGATTGGCCATGTAGGATTAAAACAATGTATATTCAGCTGTTATTTTTTCCAGACATCAATTATGTCCCGATTTTGCAGTGGTGGAGCGGTGAAGGTTAAATTTGCAGAATGAGACAGCTGGCAGAGAACTAATGAAAGCCTCATATAAGAGGAGGACAGATAGATGGTGTACTAGGTAGTCTGAACATATAGAACATGCTCACATCATTTAAAAAACACACACACCACCACCACCCCACTTGATTTGAACATTAAATATTCCGATGTCTTGTTCAATGTAGGCTGCATTCTCGTACCTTGTCAGACATTAACTTGAATATATGTAAAGAAATCAGTTGACAGCATGAGACTTGGTATCTCCGTTGAGTTTGTCCAGAAATGGTATTGGTGATGCCCAAATGTGCTTTCTGTTGTGCAATGTAGGGGAGGGTGCTACCAGTGGCATTGGGTATACCCTTCAACGGAGGGGGTTTTGGCACACAAGCTCATCTACCATGACACTAGAGAGTAGGCATAGAATGTCATCAATACTCTAGTATTTCACAGCTGATGGTGACATTCTGTAACGTGTGAATTTGTCTGAACTGAAGTTTTTACAAATACTATTATCATCATTGTTTGTTAACAGGTTATTGCCAAGTACACAAGACTGCAGTATGATCGAAATTATGAAGATGATGAAGTAGAAGATGAGGATGAAGTGGACATAAAAATTGGAAAGAATAATGCAGGAACAAAAGAGAAAAGTAAGAAGGAAGCAGTCAGCAAGGAAATGGAAGACTTTGTCACTTCTGCAAGTATAGAAGGTGAGCTTTTCCCTTTTTGTTTAATTATATAAGCTGCTGGTCCAAGTCTGTCCTACATCTACTAAAGACCAGTCTATCATGCGGTAGTGATATGCACCTTTCTGCACGTCTGTGAAACATGGACATGTATACATGTCAAGAAACTAAGACATTTCTATGTGAGCTATCTCTACATGTTGCTCAGGATAAGCTCACAGGATCAAGTGGCCAATTCTAAAGTCATCTACTATGCAAAACTATCACTACGACGATTGTTCCCATTGTAGTGGTCCCCTAGGAGAATTTATAGGGATGGGGAATAAATGCCATTTGATCATGCAGTTTTAGCACACTGTACAGGCTAGGATTTTATTTTAGCTGATAGAAAAATACGTGGTACTGAGGTTTTGAACACATGTATTTGTGGCTAGAAGACTAACATCAAACCCACTCAGCCAACAGCTCCAGTATGAAGTCATCAACAGGGCAAAAGCCCGAAGAATTTATATACTGCTGCAGGGACCAAGTCAGATGGACTGGGCATGTTGTTTGCAAGCCCTGATAAACATTTCCCAAAACAGTTTCTATACAGTGAACTGTGAACAGACAAGGGGTCATTTTAGGGGCAGAAGAAATGCTACAAACACTCAATGAAAATGGCTGAATAGTTCTTCTTCTTCGTCGTACGCTGTCAGACGTAGACCTTTATTTTTTCGAAAAAAGCAGCGGTCATCCTGAGGCTGTCGACACTGCCATAGAACTTGTTTTGTGTTGGCACTGGTGATGGCCACATCTGTTTTCTCTGATCCTCGTATGTCGGGCAGTTTTGCAGCAAATGTTCAGCGGTCATTTTCCCGGTGCCACGCGAGCATTCCTCAGTGCCACCTATCTTCAATTTGTTGAATAGGTGGTACCTCAGTCTATTGTGGCCAGTGCGAAGTCTGAAGACCACGACCTGCTCTCTTCTGTTCAACTGGTAATAGGCATCGTTTTTTGTGTAGCCAGTATGTTCTATTTCCAATTTGGTCATATATCTAGCTCTAATAAGCCTTTTTGACTCTTCGTATGTCACACTAGTATCTGGTTGTGGTAGTCTTGCACCTTCTTTTGCCAGTCTGTCTGCCTCCTCGTTGCCTTGGATGTTACAGTGGGATGGAACCCACTGTACCACTACTCTTTTTGGTGCGGACTGCTGGCATAGTTGACAGAGTACTGCTCTTAAATCATTAAGTTCAGTATTTTTCTGGCTTTTTAGTGCTGTGACTACAGCCAGGGCATCTGTAAGCAGGACTATATGGCTTTCATTCCTTTTACCTGTCACCATTTCTTCTACTGCAGCCCTTAGTGCCTCTGCCTCCGCTCTGAAATTGCTTGTGTATTTTCCAGTTGCCACTGACAGTGTTATTTTTCTGCCATTTTGTAGGCTCAGGAATACCCCTGCCCCTCCGTTCTGTGTTGTGTTTGTTACAGAACCGTCGGTGTATGCATGGGTCCAGTCCATGCTTGGGTAGTTTTTCGTTATGTACCTCAGGGTTGTATCTCTTCTTTCTTTTTCAGTCTGGCTGTTTTTGTTTCCAATACCTGGTATATTTTCTACCACCTCTGGAAATATATGCTGCCTCCAGGTAGGTTTTCGTACAGTAGGGATGGGCTTTGGTGTTGTTAGTGCGTTCATAGGGTCTTCGTTCATCTTTGCCCTGGCTATTTCTTTAGTTTCCCATTTCCGAAATTGTTTAGTCTCTGGTGCATTGGATGGTCAGTCAGTCTTCTGAGTTTCTCTGCTTGCTGCTGGGCTCTGCAGTCTCTTCTGTCGGTCATGGATTGCAGCTTTGTAATCTTTTCAAGTTCTACAATTGGCGTTGACTTCATGCCTCCTGTTATAACTCTCATGGCTTGGTTTTGGAGTTTGCTAATTTTATCGGAGTTCGCCTTTACTGCTGTTGTCCATGCCGCAATGCCATACTCGAGAACTGGTCTCACTCTTCCAGTGTACAGTTTCTTTAGTATACTTTCGTCTGCTCCCCAGCTTGTGCCAGCAAGTTTCCTCATGATTGCCATTCTTTGTCTGGCTCTCATTCGGTTTCTCTCGGTCTGACTTTTCCATGTCATGCGCCGATCAAATGTGACTCCCAGGTAGTTTGGGTTGTCGTTTGGCCGCAGGTATTTGCTGTTAAGACTTATTTTGGGGTTTGTTTTAAAGCGTGAATATCGTACATGCTGAATAGTTTAAATATTAACCGTTTTCTGCGGGAACAGTGTCATGCAAAACATCAGTTTAATTAACAAACTATCGTTGGTTAGGGGACCTGAATTATAACCCGATTTCTGCGCATGCATAGCTTTCGTTTATAATTCGTGACATTCCATTGATATTTTACGCATGCTATGAAAAGTTGACCTTTCCTTTCCGGTAAAATTTAGAAGCCAGAGCCCGAGAAATGATTTTATTATTTGGTCAGACCAAGGATCATGCATCTGGATTACACATGGATATTCAACACATGTACGATTCAGATTGGGACTGGAACACATGAGAAGGAACTTTGGTCATGTTTTGAGGGATTTAACTCAGAAATACACCCAACAGTGTACACACATTTTTTTGTGTGCTTTAAATTTTCCTTCACATTAATGGTGTTATGCTTCATACTAATTTATGTTTTTGAGGATGGTGTGGGCTAGTAGTTAAGTGACACGGCTCACAAACCAAGGTGCTGGCTGTTGCCCTGGGGAAGCAAACCCTTAGAAAATGCAGGAAGAAGCAGACCCTTACATAAAATGCATGCTGAAGTCGGATGCACCACGCCGACAGGGGCAAAATAAAAACATAATGCAACGCCTTGGGGAAAAGAGAAATAAAGCCAACGCCCCCAAAATATGTATGTATATATATATATATATTTTTATTTTTTTATTATGAATACTTCATGCCATAGGTAGTTTAATAATATGGCTTACAATCTTTAGATCGTAATTTTAGCTCAGTTTGTTTGATATTAATGAGTAGTTTTTGGGAAAGTAAAAACTATTTGACATATGGAGTTGTAACACTTGTCACTGAAAGATGTAATTCGGCAAAATTAGCTTGCACTGAAAAGAGTTAATATCACCTTGGAGAGCTTAACCTAGTGCACTGCCTTCACACAATGTGAAAACATCAACAGAGGTGAAAGTAGTAACTCAGGCACTAAAAAAATGAGCTGCCCAAAAAGACAAAATGTACAAGCAGCTCAACTATTGAATTCATCCATGTGTCACATGAATCGTTTGGTCTGCTGTGATAGTATATATTTTATAGCCATATGTGATCACATCTTACAACACGCCTTCGCTCTGCGATGGGTATCTATTATTGTTATTATGTCTATTAGAAGTAATGATTAATGGCTCATAGAACGGACTTCATTGCATATCAAACCAAGCGCGATGTGATTTGAACCTGGTATTTTTGGATTGTAAACCAAGCTCACAACTCCTAGACCACATGCTCCCCATTTAAAAAAGTAAAGTAACCCAAAGCATTACTGCCGTAGGGGTGTTAGGTGTTGTCTCTTTGTCTCTCTTTGCTGCAGCAATTTGACTCGTTCTTGCAGTGATTTTTAACCCTCCTCTTATTACATGCCTACAAAATGGGGACTGTTTCAATATTATGTGTGTAATAAGCTTTCTAATATATTAGCTGTCTTCAGCACATGCTGTTTAAACATTTTAGAGACTTCTTAGATATTTCTTCTGTAAAACCACATCTCAGTGACTCTATTTATTTGATAATTTACTTGAAAGTCTATGAATCAGACATGAAGTTACATGCTTGAAAGTGTGTCTGTAAAATACAGATATGTGCTGGTGACTGCACACAAGAAGCACAAACTGCACAAGACCGCTGTAGTCATGAACGACACATGCAGACAAGAATGTATCCACATTGACTATAGAATGACATCATTTTTGCTAATAGGAGATGAGTAGTTGTCAATTGAAGCGGTACATACATGACAACAACCTGGAGACTGAGACCGTGACTTCTTCAGTGGATATGTGAGACCTCATTAATACTGCCATAAGTGAATATCAGATATAGATATAGCAGCATTACACCATTCACAGTGGGGACATTTGATATGGATAGGACCTACTGGAATCAATTAATGACCACCTGTTAGATGATGGTACTGCAATAGATAAACCAGCAATCCACAGAACAAGAATTTTGTTCAATCAGGTGTTGGTCATGCTAGTTGGGGATGAAGCTGGAGTGTGTAAAACAAGCATGTTACATTGACCATTATTATCTATATTTTTGCCATTTGCTGATAAAGACTAAACACATAAAGATTTGCCCAGTGTACAATGAATGTTAATATTTAATAACATAACAGTTAACCATGAATCACTTCAGTATGACAGGATTGACTGCAACAGTGAGGAATATTGATACCTACTTCCATTTGTAACCTTGAAATCAGCTTACAAATCAGTTCAAGTACTTTAGAAACACTTTTATAATTTAATATGACTATACAGCTACTTTGTTATCTCACTGTTACCAGATTGTCATTTATATATAATTTGTGAATCTATGTGTGTGTTCAGTACTCAATATAAACACGACAATCTGTATTATTTGTCCATCTGTATGTGTTGAGTGGTGTGTGTGTGTAAACATTTCAACCTGTATATGTTGAGTGGTGTGTATAAACATGACAACCTGAATGTGTTGAAGGGTGTATATGAACAGTTCAGCCTGTATGTGTTGAGTACAGATATGTAAACATTTCAACCTGTATATGTTGAGTGGTGTGTATAAACATGACAACTTGTATGTGTCGAGGGGTGTGTATAAACATTTCAACCTGTATGTGTTGAGTACAGATATGTAAACATTTCAACCTGTATTTTTTAAATATATTTTTTAAACGATGGCCTTATTTCTCGATTCTCCAAGGTGGTGTGCATTGCACCATGTTTTTATTTTTGCACCTGTCGGCACAGTGCATCCAACATCTGCATACATTTTAAGTGAAGGTCTGCTTCCTCCTGCATTTTCTAAGGGTTTGCTTCCTCTGGGTAACGGCTGGTGCTAGGATGGGGAATGAACTCAGCATCTTCGGGTTGTGAGCCATGTCACTTAACCATTATCCCATGCCATCCCCTCTCAACCTGTGTGTGTTGAGTGGTGTGTATAAACATTTTAACCTGTATGTGTTGAATGATGTATGTAAATATGACAACCTGTATGTGTTGAATGATGTATGTAAACATGACAATATGTATGTGTTGAGTGATGTATGTAAACATTTTAACTTGTATGTGTTGAATGATGTATGTAAACATGACAATATGTATGTGTGGAGTGATGTATGTAAACATTTTAACCTGTATGTGTTGAATGATGTATGTAAACATTTTAACCTGTATGTGTTGAATGATGTATGTAAACGTGACAATCTGTATGTGTTAAGTGATGTATGTAAACATTTCAACCTGTATGTGTTGGGTGATGTATGTAAACATGACAATCTTATATGTGTTGAGGCATGTATGTAAATATGACAACCTGTATGTGTTGAGTGATGTATGTAAACATTTCAACCCGTATGTGTTGAGTGATCAATAGAAACATGACAATCTTTATTGCAGTTGACATGGCTGAAGAAGATGATGATACATCACAGCAGTCTGCTACCAGATACAACCCCACATTTGTCCATTTGGGACGGAGCACATACTTGCTTACTCCAGAGAAAAAGTCCACAGCCAGTGGTAGCAACATTCCAAGTACAGATCAAAGTGATGTAGAAGCTCAAGTTTCTGAGGGTGAAGGGGAATGCTACAGACCCCAAGCAAGCAGCATCATCATTATTGAGGCAAGTCCTGCCAAATGTCAGACAGAACCATGGAAAATTGAATCTTTTAAAATGAGTAGAAACTCTCATTACTTGGATCTGCAGAGAATTAACAGAGAAGCAAGTCAGTCTCAACCGGTAAAAGCAAACCATCTTTTAGATGCAGAGTCTGAAAGAAAACGGTCAAATATCAAATACACCGCACGCAAACCTTTGTCAAGTAGCGAATTCATTCCAAAAAATTCCTCTGACACATTGTCGTATAATTTAGAAAATTCCAAAATAAATGAAAATAGCGATGAGGAGAATGATGACCAGTCAAGTGATTCCACTTCTGAAAAAGATGTAGATGACAAAAATGTTGATGATGATGTTGAGGAGATTGTCATGATTATAAACAGAAGTGAATCAGAGTGTGATACTGCATCCTCTAGGGGCATATCTCCCATAAGTGTGGTTTCCCTCAGTAGTGACAGTCTTACAGAGAATGATGACATGCAAGTAGAGGAAATTATTACTGCAGTCAAGGTATGTACGAATGACAAACAAAGCATCTCATCTTCCAATATTTCCAGCAAACATTGCCCTAGGCAGATTGAACACAGCAATTTAGAAAAACAGATATTTTTGCATGCCATGGGAATGCAGGGAAAAGAAATTGAATCTTCATCATCTGTTGGTTGGACAGAGGGAACAATTGGCATAGTAGAGAAAAACGGCAACCCTATCTTAGATGACGTAAAGGAGACAGAGGACAAATATATGTCTAATCAGACTCCAGCCATGTTTAGTGCAGGAGTAGACCAACAACAAGAACGGTTCACCACTGATAATGTATGTCTCATTGCTGAGGATTGCCATTTGCCTCAAAATATACAGATGACTCAGAATGATTGTATCATCTTAGGTAGCACACACACACAATCTATCCATTTAACAGAAGCATCAGCTCAGGCTGGAAAAGTCAGTGAAGACAATGTTATTTCTGTACAGGCTTTCAATGAGATAACAGCGGCAAGCGGGACCCAAACAGAAATATTTCAGCCCGAGAGAGATTGTTTACAGTCACCAACTAAAAAATGCACTTGTGTAGAACCGAATGAGAACACAATCAAGAATGCTGAAAATGCAACAAGGTCATGCAGAAGCTGCGCTCACTCTGTTTGGACAGACCAGCAGATGAAGGAAACAGTTGACGTTAGTCAGAAAATGCTGTCAGATATTGCTAACAAAGAAGTTATAGCCAACACAGAAAAGGTTGCCTCAGAAATAGGTAGCACAGCTTGTCCCCAAACTGCTATAGAAGATTCTGCCGTGACTGGGGAGTTTAAAGATATCACTTGTGATAGCGACTTACCCAAAATGTTTAGCTGTGTAGTATTGGCTTCCAAGTTGCAAGCTGTGTCTACTTATGAATTAAAGAAAGAAGAAGTGGCTCCAGAAAAATCTACAGAAGACAAAACAAAAAGTGCCAAACCTAGTTCCATTGAGTCTTTTGGTGCTGTAAAAAGGTACTCAAGCATGGGATCCGAAAACTCAAAAATTGAAAATAAGATTGAAAGTGAACTTTTGAATAATTCATTGAAAACCGTTGTTGAAAACCTGAAAGCTTGTCCTGTCACTCCTAAAACCTGTCAGAACAACACTGAACCCGCCTGTGAAAAGATTTCAACCACTAACAATGAGGGTACATGCAACATTAATAGTGGCGGAGGTATTGAATGTTATTCTGATGTCATCAATGAGCCCAGAATAGATTCTGCAAAATCTTCATGTAAATTTCTGAAGGACAGAGTAATGAATGAGGTGATCATCCTTGATGATAGTAGTGTTGATCTGTCATGCTCTCAAGATTCTCCAGTTTTTTCACAAAGATCTGAGTTGCCATGGTTTCGAGAAAACAGTTCAAATGGTGAAAAACATAGCACCTGTAACTCAGATGAAGGAATAAAAAAAGATTTTCATGCTTCCTCTGGCAAGAATGGAAATGATGGTAAATGTCAGGATTCTTATCAAGAAATGGCTGATGTGCCTAAAGATGTACAAGATTCACATAAAAATGGGCAAAAAATATCTTTTTTAGTGACATTGTCTGAGATCAATGATCAACCTAAAGAAATCTTCAAATTAGATGAGACTGCAAGCAGGATCAGCATTACAACTGATTTGGAACTTAAGAAGAGGGAACCAGATCAGCAGTTAAGTGAATTATATGTTAAACATGCTCACAAAACAAACATATCTAATTCTCAAGATTTAATTGGAAGTACTTCAGAACTTGGAGAGCTGGTCTCAAACATTGTAAGAGAAGAGCCAACAACAGAAAGTTATGACAAATATAAAGAAAATGTTGCAGGTCTGTGTGAAAACATTAACACCACTGCAATGTACTCCAAAAATACAGAAACAAAAAGAACAACTAATAAAACAGAGCAAGAAGTGAATATAAGAGTCAAAAGTACGAATGAAAAAACTGTGGAAACTTTAGGTGAACAAATTAATAACCACAGTTCAAGGACAGCTGCAAATATGATTGAACATCAAAACACTATCAAGCAGGCACAAGAAAATCATTCTCCAAATTTGTTTGATGACTCCTCAGTATTTACAGTTTTCACTGACACAGACAATGTAATAATAAAGGATAACAAAGAAGTTGCAGCTTCAACTGTTAATCTCACTCTACACAGTGAAAGCGTGCACACAAATGTTCTATGCCAAGAAAATGTGGCTTCAGTGTATAGTAATCAGAAGGATGAGCATTTTTCTTATATCATAGGCTCAAAAGTTAAAAAACTGTTTGTAGGAAATGGACAAGATGCCATTCATTCAGCAGTTAGCAACTCTGGCATGAGAATGGCAGTGACGGACGCTGTAGACAACACTGTGTTTAGCAGTATTGTTGAGGAACCTATATACCATAGTCCTAAAGATGAAGGAAGTACAAATACAAATGTCTGCGAAGTAAACAGTGAAACCACTACTGCAGAAAATGCTAATGAAGTGATCAAGAAACAGGGACTGTTTGACAAAATTGATAAGACCAGTGTTGTAGCAAGCAATGAGCATAATGTAAATAGCTGTGAAGATGACAGGTACGTGTCATCGGATAATGTTAAAACTGATTTGAGAGCTAGTGCAAATGATGGGGTCAGTATCCTATGTAACAGTGATTGTCAACATGCATTACATAGCAGGGACATGGAGACTTTGACAGGTGCAGATGACAAAATTATTACAAAGTTTGACAATGAAATCCAGACTTTTGTGGATGAAAACTATACAGAGACTAGAAATGACCCTATGGTTATTGATGTGGTTGAAGAACAAAGTTTAGAACAGAATGGCAAATTTTCCAAATTAGGTCTAAATTCAATTGAAAGGGCTGAAGATGATGGCGATGAAAGTGTTGATCTGCTTAGCTCTAATAGCCATAATAGTGAAACTAATCTTGAGGACTGTGGAAGTATTTCACATAGATGCAATTCAGATTCTGATACATCAAGCAGCAAGCCAGAAACACAAACACACGAGGACCTCAATGTCAGTACTCAGAAAACGTCTTTGGTTTCAGGCCCACATAGCAATGTCCCCCAAGACTCTGTCACGACAGAGATGGAAGAAAACTATTTTGTTATAAAAAATGTTATTTCTCTCAGAGAAGGCGGTGAAAATGTAGCTGACAATGCCATAGTAAATGAAATTCTGCCAGGTTACAAGGAAGGGGCTGTTAAAGATGTTGATGGGCAAGTTCGACAGAAAGTATTGAATGATTGTAACAAGGAGTCAAAGCTGGCTAACTTTAGTGATGCTGCCAGCATTGGTCTGGTCAGTGAAATGTATGCAGTCAATAGAAGGAAGAATGGGGAAGTTGTGTCTGCCAAAAAGTTCACTGAAAGTAGCAGTGGCACAGATGCAGAATTAGCTTCTCTTGATGATGAGGATGAAATCAAAATCATTGAAGAACTCTCATCAATAAAAGGTTTAAGGACCAGTGAGAACTCTAAGAAAGATGACAGAAAGCTTGTGGACCAACTTCTTTTAGACATAGACCTTACAAAATCTGAAGGAATCACATTTTCAGGAAGCAATGTCATTTCAGTATCTGCAAGTCAAATGTCTAGAGAGTGCTGGGATACATGTGATAATGCTGAAGAAAACGGTACTGTTGAGATGGCATCTGAAAAAAGGGATGGCTCATTGAACACAAATTCTCTATGCCATTCTTCAGTTTTGAGTGTAGAATGTGAGGAGATAAACCCGAGTGAAGAAAAACTCTCATCACCTGCACCACAATCACATACTACAAGTCCAGTTAATTTTCAGGCAGGTGTCAAGAACAGCAAGAGGTCCTATGATGAGTCTGTTTCAGGAAGGCTATCTAGCAAGGCTGTAGAGCTTGATTCTGAAGTAGAAAATGCAGGTGAAAATAAGACTGCCTGCAATCCTGTGATAGAAGTAGATATATTACCGCAGCCAAAAAAGCAGAAAGTTATAAAGGCAGATTTTATAACTGATATCATCAGTGGTGTCATGTCAGAGTTTCCATCTACTGGAAAAATCAGTAAGACGTCTACATTTGTGGCAAAGAATAATCCACATGTCACAGGTACCACTGGGGAAGAAACTATATTTTCATTGTCTAAAAGTTCAGATCAGGTTGGGGGAGATGATGAAGATGTTGTCATCATGGAAGAGTCACCACCATCATCTAGCAATCATTATAATGTTATTCCAGTTGCTTTACGTGACAGTAAAACGCTTTCTTGTAAAACTTCAGCTGGTTTCAAAAGGCAAACATCCCCATACTCTTACGCTTCTGTTGGAAAAACAAGTTGTGTTACTAGTCGTCCAGTCCCGTTCAAGAAGCATCAAATACTACAGGCTTCTTTGAGCAACCCTGATCAAATGTTTCCAAATGCCCCTTCATTTCAATTCCAGCATTCACAGGCTCAATCCATCAGCAATCATACCAAGAGGTCACCAGTTTCTTCCAAAAATAATTCTCCTTTGTTTGTAAGAGCAGGCAAGAATCCTCTTGCTTCAACATTGATAGGCAGCAGAACCAACAAAATATTGCCACATGGGAAGGCCAATGCTTCCCAGTCCCTTCCAAGACTGATGCCTAGAGTTCCTATTCCCAGCATACAACCTAATGGATCCAATGAATTTAACACATCCTATCCTAAGCATTGTGCAGTTGATGCAACAGCTAACAGATTTTCAACCAAAAGATCTCAGCTGTCAGCCTCTGACCGCATAAGTTCATCAGATATTAGATGTAGACCTCAGATGTCAAATACGCCACTGTTCAAAAACAGATCTTTGGCTCTTGCCAGGTTTCCATCTGACAACAGAGGTAGATCAGGACTAGCACCACACAGAGCTGGAAGATTCAATTATTACCCAAAGCAGTCTTTATCAGAGACAGCACACAACACCGAAAAACACAAGCCACAGCTCTCCCCCTCTCATGGTCTTCAGACAGCTTCAGTACAGTGTGGCACAAGAGTGAATACAACCAGAGGCAGGAGCAATCAACAGAGAATGCTAGATGGCACGGAGATAACTTTAGGTGACTCTGATGATGATGATGGAGAGTGTGATAACACATACTCTGGCCTAAGAATTGTGTCTGTGGCAAGCCTGTCTCCAACTCAATGCAATTTGAACACTTTGCATGGCGACTACAATGTTCCAAATACAAGCGTTCAAGATCAGTCACACAAAAAGAGCAGAGATGTCATCGTTATTCCAGATTAAACTAAGCTGTGTTATTTTATGCCTTTTTGGCAGTTGAAATTATCAAAACTTGTTAGGTAATTCTCGTATTTAATTCTCATATAACTTTGATGTGGCTTTGACTATTTCCAGATTATTGTAGCTCAGTGTATTTGAAGATTGGGCCAGCTGTGATTGGCATTTAGTGACATTCTTCTCAGCTATATGAAAATAGATAACTTATAAACGAGAGCTACCTGTGGTATGAAAACTAGTCATATAAATGTTAAAATCAGATTTGCAAGATGGTTGAGGACTGGTGCTCAACCATCTTGCAAATCTGATTTTAACATTTATATGACTAGTTCTCATACCACAGGTAGCTCTCGTTTATATTTTCTCAAGGACGCTAAAAAATTGCAAATGAAGCCTGGCCTGTTCGTCTTGTTCAGATTGCAACAGAATCATCTGTACGGCTGGTGGAGGAGATAACAGGCGAGTAGCGATAGGCAGTGAAACAACTGCAATATGGTGTTCACATGGTTTAGCCTACAGCACAATACATGATCCTACTTTGGTGAATGGCGAAGAGGTTGAACGTGAAGTGCAAATGTGACTGAGACAGCAGTCCAAAGACTTCTATACTGCAAGTTTTGGTGCACTAATATAGCGATGGGATAAGTGTATTAATGTTGAGAAATAAGGAACAGTGCAAGTGCAATAATAAATTGTTTTTAAGTTCCTGTCTCATTTAGGTGTTTTTTTTTTTAACATAGCCATTTCTGACCTATTTACTGACTTGCTCTCATAGTTAAATCTGAGCTGGGATATTTCATTGCAAATCTTTCTTTCTGCTGCTTTGGTTCTTCTACTTGTTTCTGTGTTGTGTTTTCAAATTTTTCTTGTAAAATAAATTTTTTTTGATGCATGAAATTATTTATTTCAGTGCATTCTTATTTTAAGGGGAATTTACATTTTTGCTTGTGTCAAATATTTGTTTCTGCTTTTGTGGTTAATAATTCTAGAAACTTTTTTTTTTTTTTTGTACGAGGTGTGTTGTTGTTCAGCATAAGCGCTGTCAGACGTAGACCTATATTTTTTCGAAAAAAGCAGCGTCATCCTGAGGCTGTAGACACTGCCATAGAGCTTGTCTAGTGTTGCCACTGGTGATGGCCACATCTGGTCCTCGTATGTCGGGCAGTTTTGCAGCAAATGCTCAGCGGTCATTTTCCCTGTACCACACGAGCATTCGTCAGTGCCACCTATCTTCAATTTGTTGAATAGGTGGTACCTCAGTCTATTGTAGCCAGTGCGAAGTCTGAAGACCACCACCTCCTCTCTTCTGTTCAACTGGTAATAGGCATTTGTGTAGCCAGTATGTTCTGTTTCCCATTTGGTCATGTATCTAGCTCTAATAAGCCGTTTTGACTCTTCGTGTGTCATACTAGTATCTGGTTGTGGTAGTCTTGCACCTTCTTTTGCCAGTCTGTCTCCCTCCTTGTTGCCTTGGATGTTGCAGTGGGATGGAACCCACTGTACCACTACTCTTTTTGGTGCAGACTGGTGGCATAGTTGACAGAGTACTGCTCTTAAATCATTAAATTCAGTATTTTTCTGGCTTTTTAGTGCTGTGACTACAGCCAGGGCATCTGTAAGCAGGACTATATGGCTTTCATTCTTTTTACCTGTCACCATTTCTTCCACTGCCCCCCCCCCCCCCCCCCCCCCCCCCCCCCCCCCAGTGCCTCTGCCTCCGCTCTGAAATTGCTTGTGTATTTTCCAGTAGCCAATGACAGTGTTATTTTTCTGCCATTTGGTAGGCTCAGGAATGCCCCTGCCCCTCCGTTCTGTGTTGTTTTTTACAGAACCGTCGGTGTATGCGTGGGTCCAGTACATGCTTGGGTAGTTTTTCATTATGTACCTCAGGGTTGTATCTCTTCTTTCTTTTTCAGTCTGGCAGTTTTTGTTTCCAATACCTCTGGAAATATATGCTGCCTGCAGGTAGGTTTTTGTACAGTAGGGATGGGCTTTGGTGTTGTTGGTGCTTTCATGGGGTCTTCGTGCATCTTTGCTTTGGCTATTTCTGCAAAGTTTCTCCGCTTTAGTTTCCCATTTCTGAAATTGTTTAGTCTCTAGTGCATTGGATGGTCAGTCAGTCTTCTGAGTTTCTCTGCTTGCTGCTGGGCTCTGCAGTCTCTTATGTCGGTCATGGATTGCAGTTTTGTAATTTTTTCAAGTTCTACAATTGGCGTTGACTTCATGCCTCCTGTTATAACTCTCATGGCTTGGTTTTGGAGTTTGCTAATTTTATCGAAGTTTGCCTTTGCTGCTGTTGTCCATGCCGCAATGACATACTCGAGAACTGGTCTCACTCTTCCAGTGTACAGTTTCTTTAGTATACTTTCATCTGCTCCCCAGCTTGTGCCAGCAAGTTTCCTCATGATTGCCATTCTTTCTCTGGCTCTCATTCGGTTTCTCTCGATCTGACTTTTCCATGTCATGCGCCGATCAAATGTGACTCCCAGGTAGTTTGGGTTGTCGTTTGGCTGCAGGTATTTGCCGTTCAGACTTAATTTGGTGTTTGGGGATTTGTTTGATAGCGAGAATATCGTACATGTCGTTTTTTCCTCGTTTATTTTGACCAGCCATGAGTTCGCCCACTCTTCCAGCGATGTTAGGGCCTGCTGCATCCGATTACTTGCTATGGTGAGATTTTTCTCAGAGGTCCACATAGCCAGATCGTCTGCAAACATTGAGCTATGGACTGTTCTTGATATATTCTCTGTGATGTTATTTATATACACCAGGAAGAGTGTGGGTGACAGTACTCCCCCTTGAGGTACTCCCTGCTCTAGTGTCACCTTTTTGCTCATCTGCCCTTGTATTTGAACTCTGGCTGTTCTGTTTTTGAGGTAGTGACTGATCCATTTGTACATTTTCCCACAAACTTCACTTCTTCGTAGCTTGACTTCAAGTCCCTCTTTCCAGACTTTGTCAAATGCCTTTTCTAGGTCCACCCAAACCGCTACTGTGTGTTTTTGCTCCTGGTAGGCATTTTTTTTTCCTAGGCTATGAGGGTGACCTGATCCTCAGTGGATCTGTGCTTTCTAAAGCCTGCTTGCTGTGGAATTAGTATGTTTTTTTCTTCCAGATGCCACATCAGTCTGGCGTTTATCATACGTTCCATCAGTTTGCCTATACAGCTCAGTAGGCTGATAGGCCTGTATCCATTTGGATCTGTTTTGCCTTTTCCTTTCTTTGATACTGGTACAAGTACTGCGTCATTCCATGCCTGGGGTACAATACCCCTTTTCCAGCTTTGGTTCAGGACTGATAGCAGTTTCCTCTTTGCTGTTTGGCCCAGCCCAATCAGTATTTCGTTTGTTATCCCGTCTTTTCCGGTAGATTTCCTTTTCTTTAATGTTCTCGTGGCCTCTTCCATTTCATTCATTGTTAGTTTTGCCATCATATGCTCTTCTGGTGCCATATTGATGTTGTCGTGCCCCTTTTGCTCTTCACTAAAGTCTGTATGCCTATCTGCAGGGACATTCAATGTGATTTGCTCTGGCATAATGTTCAAGAAAGGCGTTTGCTGCTTTTTTTCCAGTGAGCATGTTATCACCCTGCTTGATTGTAATTTGTTTGTTTGATGGAGTTTCGTCATTCATGGCTCTGACTAACTTCCATATTTTGTTCCCTTCTTTGTCTAAATTGAGGCTTTCTGTTTTGTTTTTCCAGCTTTCTCTTGTTGTTTGGCTTAGAGTGTATTTGTATTTCGCCGTGGTGGCTTTGAGGGCGATATTTGCCTCCATAGATTGTTCTCTCTCTGCCATGTTCCTAGCATTTGAGACTTCATCTTCCGCTTTCTGCAATTCATCACTCCAATAGGGCTTATAATTTTTCCTTGCCCATCTTGGGATGGTTTCAGTGGCAGCTTGCATTATTGCTTTGCTTAGGCTTTCCACTATGGGCTTCATTTTGTTATTCCGTGTGTTGATGGTTTCACACAGCCCATCTGTCAGGCTTGCAAATCTGTCCCATATGGCTCGTTTGTAAATCCAACGTGGTAGCGGTTGTGTTTTCTGTGGGCCTACTTCCATATCAACTTCTAGCCTAATTGGCCTGTGGTCGCTACCTGCCAATTGGTTTAGCACCTGGCGGTCTATTTTGTGGTGAATGTCCACCGTGGAAAAGGCCAAGTCTGGAGTAGAGGTGGTATGCCATGTTCTAGAATAGAAGCTAGGGCTATCCTCCGGCCTATTGATAAGAAAGAGATTTGTGTCTATCTCCCAATCTTCCACTTCGTCACGAGGTGTGTTCAAAAAAGTATACGGCATTTGTGCCGGAAAATACAATTACTCACCTGGAGGTTTGAAACCCTAATCCCCTTCAAACCACTCCGGGACTCCACACACTTCTTACATCGGTCCCACCATTACAGGAAAGCCTCTTTGGGAATGAACGGCTGGGTCGTCACAGTCCGCATAATGTCTTCTCGTGACTCAAATGAGGTCCCTTTCAGAGAAATTTTCAGCTTGGGAAACAGCCAAAAATCACATGGAGCCATGTCTGGAGAATAGAGAGTCTGGCAAACCAGAGATGCAAAGAATGGGTGTGTGTGTTGTCGTGATGGATCTGCAAAGTTTCTGTTGTCCACAGATCCGGTGATTTGCGTCGAACAGCATCACGAATGTAGTGCTCTTTGGTAATATTTTGACTTTGTGGTGCGTACTTGGGATGTACAACTCCATGGAAGTAAAAGATAACAGTCAACATAACTTTGACATTGCTGCTCGCCTGCCTTGCAAATTTTGGCCTTGGGGAGGATGAATGTCTCCACTGTGACGACTGCAGCTTGGTTTCTGGGTCATACTATAAACCCACGACTCATCACCAGTTATCACAGTATTCTGGAAGTCAGGGTTGCTGTTTACGCTGCCTAGCATGTCCTGTGAGACTTCCAGGCCGAGTTGTTTCTGCTTCATCGTTAGCGGCTTCGGCACGGATTTCGTGGACACTCTCTGCATAGCTAAATCCTCGCTCAAAATGAAGTGTGTCCAACCAATGCTCATCTGCATGTTCTCAGGTAAGACCAAGGTCCGTACTTGTTCAATTACTTTATCATTTTGGCTTGTTGAGGGTGTACCAGAACATGATCCACTCTCCACTGATGCACGACCATCTTTGAAGCGATTGTACCACTCCTTAGTTTGTGTGATGCTCATGTCATGGTCACCGAAAGCCTATTAATCGTCCGAATGGTTGCCTCTTGGGTATCATTTAGCTTTGGGCAAAATTTGGTGTTTCCAAGGAAAATAATTAAGGTCGGATACTTTTTTAACACACCTTGTAATTTAACATGAATTGTTCTCATTGAAAGCAGTCTTCAATGTTATCTATTATGTCTCCCAACCAAGATAGCATTTGAGTCACTGAATAAAGTATGTGATTCATAAAATATAAAATGTACGGAACTCAAAATACACAAATCAAATATTTTCTGAGTTCCGTACATTTTATATTTTATGAATCACATACTTTATTCAGTGACTCAAATGCTTTTTCTAATTTCACAGCAAAGAAACTATTTAAATTGTTATCGTTATGTTTATTTTTTAAAAATTGCTGGCAGTAGCTTCTCTTTTTATTTATTCAAGCAAGAGATGTATAGTCCACTGACATCATCAGCCAGTCTTGAAATTCCACATGATTCGGAGTTGAAATGCCCTTAAAAATGAGGTTTATGTGTTGGTCTTCTGCCAAGAAACGGTAAAAAATCATCGATTTGGTTTGAAATAAAAAATGAGATTTTTGTATGTAGAGAAAATAAAATTTCACTGCTGTCAAATGAGGACCTGAGTGGATGAGGTGTCGCAGTAGTTAGCTGTCTTGGCAATACTAAATGAGTACCTGAGCTGTCACAGTAGTTACCTGTCTTGGCAATACTAAATGAGTACCTGAGTGAATGAGCTGTCACAGTAGTTACCTGTCTTGGCAATACTAAATGAGCACCGGAGTGGATGAGCTGCTGCAGTAGTTACCTGTCTTGGCAATACTAAATGAGTACCTGAGTGGATGAGGTGTCGCAGTAGTTACCTGTCTTGGCAATACTAAATGAGCACCTGAGTGAATGAGCTGTCGCAGTAGTTACCTGTCTTGGCAATACTAAATGAGTACCTGAGCTGTCACAGTAGTTACCTGTCTTGACAATACTAAATGAGCACCTGAGTGGATGAGCTGTCACAGTAGTTACCTGTCTTGACAATACTAAATGAGCACCTGAGTGGATGAGCTGACGCAGTAGTTACCTGTCTTGGCAATACTAAATGAGCACTTGAGTGGATGAGCTGTCACAGTAGTTACCTGTCTTGACAATACTAAATGAGCACCTGAGTGGATGAGCTGACGCAGTAGTTACCTGTCTTGGCAATACTAAATGAGCACTTGAGTGGATGAGCTGACGCAGTAGTTACCTGTCTTGGCAATATTAAATGAGTACCTGAGTGGATGAGCTGTCGCAGTAGTTACCTGTCTTGGCAATACTAAATGAGTACCTGAGCTGTCACAGTAGTTACCTGTCTTGACAATACTAAATGAGCACCTGAGTGGATGAGCTGTCACAGTAGTTACCTGTCTTGACAATACTAAATGAGCACCTGAGTGGATGAGCTGTCACAGTAGTTACCTGTCTTGACAATACTAAATGAGCACCTGAGTGGATGAGCTGACGCAGTAGTTACCTGTCTTGGCAATACTAAATGAGCACTTGAGTGGATGAGCTGTCACAGTAGTTACCTGTCTTGACAATACTAAATGAGCACCTGAGTGGATGAGCTGACGCAGTAGTTACCTGTCTTGGCAATACTAAATGAGCACTTGAGTGGATGAGCTGACGCAGTAGTTACCTGTCTTGGCAATATTAAATGAGTACCTGAGTGGATGAGCTGTCGCAGTAGTTACCTGTCTTGACAATACTAAAAGAGTAGATTTTCTAGTTGCGTCGAGCTGTAGTCAACTTAGCTGTAAACAGGTAACTCCTTATTCTGTTTATTTCCATTGTAAATAGTTACTTGTCAATTAGTGCATGCAAGGAAGGGAACTGGTGAACATTAATATCTGAGGTTTGTTTTTCATACTTTAGAATGGAATATGTTACAAGTATTCAATATATGTATGTGACAGTGTGGAAACATGCTTAGCACTCTTACCTGACTTTAACATAACGATTTAATCAGTACACTACACAGTAATGAACCTATGTATCCTCTCTGTGTATCCCAACAACGATACAATGTAACAATACACCATCATAATCATTTTTTAATTCTTTGTTTTTAATTATTGCAGGGGACTATGAATGGTATTTTTAGCAGCACTCATTTTTATAAAAACCAAAGTTTTGACCAAAAGTTTCACGTGTTGCCAACATTATATAGCATAACACACAAAAAATAAAAAAGGATAGTTTGATTGACAAATGCTTCTAGCACAAGAAGAATGCTTAAAGACAAAGGAATACTGGATAAAGATGCACTATGTGAGTTAAACAAAAAGACTAGATGCAAGCTCAAAAATAAATATGAGCAGCTTAGATTAAAATGAATGATCAAAGCAGCATAGGCAATGTTATAGAAATGTAATCTTTAACAAAAGAAAGATACTGTGAAGGTCCTAAGCAAAGAAAATTATACTATCATGATGTATAGAGAAGAAATCAGAAAAAGAATGTAGAAAATATATGGGGCACCCCTGCACCGAGTCTGTAGTCTAGAAAAGTCCACAACAAGCGGAATATTTTCCGCTACGAAAGATAAAAATAGATCTGATCCTGCATGTGATTTATTGGTGAAAATAAAGGCCTCAGTTTAAATTAAAAAAATTGGAGGTGAAAGTGACTAATAAACCTGACTTTACAAAATGCTGCGTCAAAAGATGCAATTACGAAATAAAATAGAATAGCCCAAGCAAAATCAGTTTTCCAGACCATGAAGGGAATATTATGCAACAAAACTTTGTCGCTGGAACTGAGTAAGAGAATCCTTGGATACTATGTGGAACCAGTACTGAAAAAATGGCAGTGAGTCATGGACATAGATCTTTGTAAGCAACAGAAATGTAGTTTAACAGAAGAATGCTGCGAATTCCACGGACTGCAAGGAAGACTAATCATACAGTACTCGAAGGTGGGGAGCCGCGTAGCGCAGTGGTTAGCGCGCTGGCTTCATATCTGAGTGGTTCTGGGTTCATTCCCCAGTTGAGGCGTAAATGTTTTTTGAGAACGCAATGGCTACCGAGTCGACCCAGCCTTAAATGGGTACCGGTTCAGTCTGGGAAGTAAAGGCGACCAGCGTGATGCTGACCACATCATCCACTGAGTGCCGTGGGTTACAAAATAATATGAGCCTAACACCATATTTCCTATGTGCCGTATGGCGTGACAGGATCTTTACTTTATGGAGCAGCACAGCGCAGTGGTTAGCGTGCTGGCTTCACATCTGAGTGGTCCTGGGATCATTCCCCAGTTGAGGCGGAAATGTTTTTTTCAGACCGCAATGGCCCCCGGGTCGACCCAGCCTCAAATTGTTACAGATTCAGTCCAGGAAGTAAGGTGGCCGTGGGTACAAAATAATATGGGCCTAACACCATATTTCTTATGTGCTGCATGACGTGATGGGATCTTTACTTTTTACTCGAAGAGGCACAAATACAAAGACAACTTATTGCAAGGATCAGAACAAGGCAGTCATCCTTTTTCGGGCATGTTATGAGAAGAGGCGGCTTGGAGCACATTGTAACAACGGGAAAGATAGCAGGAAAGAGAGAGAAGATGTTGGACAACCTGAGAGAATGGCACGGACAACAATCAACAACAGAGTTGGTAAATGACACATGTAATAGAAGCTGATGGAGGTCCATTATCACCATGCCAACCGGTAGAGCACCAGATGATGATGTGGTTTATCATTTCTTTGTTGTACAGGAAGTGACCTATGACTAAATAGAACACTACATAAGTGATTCAGACAGGAGGAGAAATATTAGCACATCAATTGACCAAACTATTTTATAATTTTCTTAATTATATATGACAAATTTATGACCAGTGGAAAATTTTTTAAACAATTTGTATCAACAAAACAAGGACATAGAAAAAGTGGCACACCATCTAACATCAAATTTGCTTGCTATTGTCTATATTTAACAAAAATGTATGTAGCATGCCCTTGGCAGAACAGCATGTCTTACAACCACCAACCCAACCTATTTGACTGTTATCAGTCTCTTTACATGATTGCAATACACTAAGTTGCCATTACTTTCCTCACGCAGAGAAACGTTTGCATCTATGTATGCAAGACTGAACAAGGTGTGATTCGAACCCAGTGCATTGGGATAGTGAAACAGACATTTCACCCAATGGGCCACACTACCTCATAGTTATTATCTATATGCAAACTTTTCAGAAAAGTGATCGCAAACAGACTAGAGGGCAGGCAGGTTTCAGGAAAGGTTACTCAATCACAGACCACCTACACACAATCAACACCTACACACAATCAACACATACACACAATCAACTCTGAAATAACTGCAGTTGTATATGTCATGAGAAACCAAGGTATTGAAGAACAGTGAGCTTATCTGATAGATAATATAAATGAGAGATGTGCAACTGATTTTTATCTATTTTACAGACCAAGCAACATACCAATACAATGTGTTTTGACAGTAGGGGACACAATCTCACCATTAACATTTCACAGCAACCCTTGAGGAAGTCCTTACAAAATGAATAGGACAAATATAAGTATGGACAGATAAATGCTCACTCACCTAGCATTTGCTTATGACATAGTAATCATCAATCACATCATCTAGTCATCAGAAAAGTCTAATTGAGCTCAGCGAAGCAAGCAGGGTAGTTAGCCAAAAATGTATTAAGAAGAAACCCCAGTACCTACTTAGAATTCTGGTATTCAAACTTGCATATATATGCCTGCTGCCAGGCATCTGTAGTTTGTTGCGATTTAACTTCCTACAGTTTACTGGGTCTGGGTGAAAGTAGGTGACTAATTGGGTAGAAATTTAACTTTGTTCACAATCTTTGCCATTACAGCAGCTAACGACCTGTTGATTTTTAATTTCAATTGCCAAGAATTCTTTTATATTTGCATGTGTACATGTGAACTCTGAGTTTATTGCAGAATATCCAATGGGGTGGTGCTTGGTCTAACCTCGCTCTTGAGACGAGGAATTGCTTTAAACGTGGGTTTCGAACTCTGGCTGTTTTGCGCTTCCGTTTGTTTCTATAGCGATGTACTGAACAATTGGTGCCTACCAGTGGAACTGCAACTATGAAATGATCTCATCGAGTATGTGAATATTTGTACTGAGATAAGAAATTAACATCAACAAAACAGTTCAGAGATTTCACAATGAGAGCAACAGATGAGAAAGATGCAGGACATGTGCAAACTCCTTTAATAGCAAGGTTATTCCAACCATGGTATATGGCAGTCAGATGAGAATCAGATGTACTGAAACTTAAGAGTTAATAAAAGGAATGAAGTACGTTAAAAGTTTGCTCAAGGGACCAAACCCACAATACTAAAATCTAATGCCAAACCTTATTCAAGGATGTTCTTCAATGAGGTTTGGCACCAGATGTAGGCCTGACAGTAAATGGACACAACATGTGACATTCTAATGACTATCAACTATGTGTGCACTTTGGATTAGGCTTGGTTCAACATGATATTCAAAACAGTAGATCAGCAGCATTCATTGAAAGAGCAGTTGACTACCTGGCATCATTTACAAGTTGATCTGCCTGTTACCAGCATTCCAGTATTGTTTCAAAGTTGATTTTGTTCAGCATTATTGGCCATTAGTTTGCAATTACCATTGTATGAGATTGTTTGTTGAATGTGCACACACATCTTGGTCTGCCATTTTGACTTTTGTACAGTTCATGATCTCATCTTCTCCTTATCTATATTAAATTTTGTTGGTTGACTCTTCTGTGTTGTAATGTCTTAAACTGCCCTACATCTTGTCTTTCTGTCATCCTATTGTCTTTTTTCAATGATTTTACCTGTTATCACGGTGTGCTTTCACTCAGATCATAACATTAGACAAATTATTGTTTCATTCTGATTTTGTATTAGCTTGCTACAGCACATCCTATTGATTGTTTGTAAACCAGTTTCATAGTGGTGTGAAGAGTGACAGGTTAATCCCATCAAGACATGCATGAGTGATGCTCCTTGAACACCACACTATATTGAAGTCAGATCTCAGTAGCATGAGTCTTAATGGGGTGTGCCATTTAATTGAGTATATTTGATCTCAACCTGTCATATGTATATCATGTAGATTAAACCATACAGATATGCAAAACCTAAAATGATGATAAAATCAAGATATGAACTGGTCCAGATAAAAGGAAAAACTAAATGTGAATCATCACAAAGATTCAAACTGATGTCTTAGCCTGATGAATTCTTAATTCTTGCTAAATACTCCCAAGACATCCATAATACATGAGAGTCTCTGACACCCTACAGTCAGACTTCACTCGGTAGGTGAAGCCCATGTCACAGCTACTGTTGAAAGTACCAGTGATCCTCTTCAGTTGCCTTGGATATTTAATTCTGATCTATCATCATCATCATAGAGCACACTGATGTCACATAACATCACATTATCCTCAGCGTCAGTCCAGTAGATGTGCCAAACAATATTCTGTATGTGTCCCAATCTTTTGCAACACTACCAATGTGGCCCTAGGTCTTTGGTCAGTCCATCTCACCATTGCTAGGTGGACGACCCCATGGACGTGTACAGTCATATGGCTACCAAAATGTTCTATGTGTCTATCTGTTGTCAGGCATGCGTACCACATGCGCAGCCCAATGATGTTTGCATGACATTGCTGCTTCCACAATTTCCGGAAACAAAGTTTGGCGTAGAATTTATTTACTTCAGTTCTTATGCAATATCAAAATTTTTTGTACGTGCCATTTCACTGCTCTCTGAGCTTCTCAGCATCTGTTTTACGCAAGTTCCACATTTCGCATCCATAAATTGGTGTAATGACCATGGAATTGAAAGTGTGGGCTCTTGCTGTGCCGTGGTGTCTTTCATCTTTTGGAGTATTGGCTTAATGGAGTTAAAGGAATACCAAGCTGCTTTTTGTCGTCTAGAGATTTTATGATCGATTATGTGGTTGGCATTTATCTCTTGGCTTAGGTAGATATAGGAGTTGACATTCTCATTGATTTCTTCTCTTAGCTAATGTCCTGCTTTGGGCAGTAATGGTAACTGGTTACTGAGGCAATGCAATGTGTTTTACTTTTATTTATCTTCAGACCAGCAGCTCTACTGACCCCAGTTCAAGGATTGCTAGACTCTTTAATTGTATGACTGATAAGCACAATATCATCTGCAAATTGGAAATGGACGAGCTACTTGCCATCTATTACACTTTCGTTGATCCAATGTAATTGTTGGAAAATCTCTTCGAGAGCCACTGTAAATAGCTTTAGGGAGATGGTGTCGCCCTGTCAGAACATAAACTGGGCAGTGGTATAGTGGTGATGGCTATGTTGCAGGCTTTGTTAGTTTCCTCAATGTCTGATATAGGTTTCAGAGAGCATCTACTACAGCATTTGTCTCAATACTGTCAAGGGCTTTCTCGTAATCAATAAATACAAGCTATAAGGGTATGCGAAGTTCACATGCCCTCTCTATTGGTTTATTGATCATGTCGAGGTGGTCAATGGTGGAAAGCCCATTTCTGAATCTGGGTTGTTCATCAAGTTGCCTGTTGATTCTGTTGGCAATGACTTTAGTGAATATCTTGTACATTACCGGTAACAGGCAAATTGGATGATAGTTCCCAAGATGTTCAGTATCTCCCTTTTTGTGGATTAGAACAGTCGTTGAGGACTTCCACATCAGGAATTTGTACTGAATAAAGACCCAATTGAACCGCTCAATCATGACAAAATCCTGTGCACCATTAACCAGGCACTGTTCTGGGATCAGATGAGATAACTATAGGGAGAGAAACTCTAGCAGTTCATCTGTTTAAATTATTCAAATGAATCCCTCACTGATGTATTCCTGCTATATTTCTATTATATTCTCTTTCCTTAATCTCCTTCTTTCCTTTGATGGCAAACACCCAGTAGCTGTGTGTGTTCTTGTCTTTGTTAGCTCATATATTTGTTTGTACATAAAAGTTGCATCCTTTTTAGTGCTGACTTAACAAAGTTTAATTTACTGTTTTGCATTTGTGTAGTTGGTCTTTATTTTGTCATATTAATTTTATTGCTATTTCTTTTTTTGCATCAATCAATTGTACACTTTCATCAGCGATCTATTTCTTTGATGCAAAACATAGTATCTGTGGTATTTTCTATGATTTGGATGTCTGGCATATTCATTTCTTTAGCACTGATCATCTATATTCTGGTTTGAAAAAAAAAATTGCATTGTATATATTATGTACTGTAATATTATTTCTCATTAATATTGTTTGATTTAAGTAAGTTACATCTAGTTTTGTGCTTATTATAACCTTAAATTGTACCTAAAGTTTTACAGTTACTGGCACAATTATACCCTTACAGTGTTCATACAACTTGTCTCTTGTTTGCCGTGCTTACTTCATAATTGCTGATAGTGCCACAGTCTAGATACAGAAACAAACATGTCTAGTATTCATGCTATGAACCAGAACTCTCAGATAACAAATCATATTTAAATTGTCTCCATATCAATGATGGACTGCTTAAACTATACCAATTTTGACACAGAAAAAAAAGCAAGGTTAAAATTTCAGACATGTATCGACATGTTCATCTAGATATGTCTCTATTAAGGACTTGCCAATCGAAAATAACTCGAGTGAAACAAGTGTTAATATCAATTGTGCAATTCTTCCTCACTTTAATCCAATCACAGCGTAAGTCACTCTTTCATCCATTTCAACGAACAGAGCAAAAGATTTTCTAAAGGGCTGAAAATAGAGATTGTCATCAACACATGTAATGGACAAACATCATCATTATTATAGCTAAAGCAAATAGAAGTTCACTTTCATAACTGACTGACACACAAGTTTTAATGCAAAAAGTTGAGACTGCTGAATTAGTGTCTTTATTTAAACCAAGGAAGCTACAATGTTGTGATATTGCACCAAAGATAGGCAAATACTTTGTAGCTTTCAATGTCATGGTGCATTTAGTTTAGAGAATGGTTGATAATTTTGCCTGTTACAGATATTGTTACAGATAGACACTTAGAAGACATAGTAATAGAACACCATTCTGATTTGCACACTTTTCCAGTCCAGCCTAATTTTGCAATTTGTGTTTTACAGTCTATGACAAGTTCAGCGACTGTGTATGTTAGTTTTTTTCAAAACAAAATTCATTAATATTAAAGAAATTGAGCTAAAATAATTATGTTACTTCGTTGGTTCGAATGCCCACAATGAGAAGCTTTACTTTTTTGTGCGCCCTGAAAAGGACGTTAAGTGGTGATTTGCAGTAGCTTTCCTCACATCCTGAGCGTGCTGATGAAGGTGGACCGAGGTCCTCCAGGCATTTGTGCTATGCTTGGCTTCATCTGCGTGTTGTTCACTACTATGGAAATCAAGTAGATCCCTAACCTTGTTAGCCAAGTTGCCATAAAAGCAGCCTGTTTCCAATAAGCCGAGGTGAGGGTCTTGACCAGTATGTGTTGCCTGACCCTGACTAACATGTCTGATCAGTATGTTTTGCTTGACCCTGACTAACATGTCTGATCAGTATGTTTTGCTTGACCCTGACTAACATGTCTGATCAGTATATTTTTCCTTTCCAAAATAATGAAATTTAAAAAATGATTGGTTATTTGTGAATAATAAAAATGCATTAGTGTGAAGTGTTAAATGTCATTAATTACAGGGAAAAATTATGCAGCAAAATAATATTTTTGTTTGTTGCACTCACCACGCTAGGTTCATTCCTCAATACTATTACTGCAACAGTACCTTTCCCAGTTAAAATCTGAATTGGACATGTTGATTATCCATGTGTAATCCAGAAGCGTGATAAAATAATCAATAATTTCTTGGGTTTTGAGTCCAAACTTTCCTCACTCAAAATATGACAAGTTTAAAAACTCATCACAATCATAACTACGGACTTGATGAAAATAATTACACATTAAACTAAATCTGGATAATCCAGCATAATTGTTCAGGTTATTTCAAACCCTGAAATGTAGCATGTGTTAGATGTTGATCTCAGTTCATCGGATGGAAACTGTCATTTTGCACGCGATGTGTGGAATGTAGCTGTATTTTTACAGTTAATCACATATATTCATAGCCTCATTTGAGGTTACAAAGTAAAGGGAACAGGTCACCCAACCATACAAACAAATTGGTTTCTAAGAAATAGTTTATCTAGAGTTAAAAATGTGGGTTTTTTTTGGTTCCAGATGCTCAGTGTTATAAATTGGAAGCCATGTGTTACTTCGCAGAATACCAAAAGTGACAATCAAAATAAAACATGTGCATGTGCCTTTCCCTAAAACATCTATGCAGTAAAAACACTTCATACTAAATATTCAATAATTAATTTTAAATTCTTAAACTTGTATGGCACAAAATTAATAAAATATCAGAAATAATATTTAATTTTAAATTGTCAGAGCCACAAGGGAGTTGAGGAAATATAAAGAAACTCGGACCAGGTAGTCAGTACGTCATCAGAATCTTTCCAATAAATGAATATTCTCATAGAGTGGTAGAAAGAACAGATTGAGGAAACTCAGTTCAAATGTTATAACATACATGTAACCTATCTTGCAGTTTTGGCTCTGACGCACCTTTAATTGGGAGATTTGGTGTTCTGGTACCCCTGACTTATTCATTTGGCAGATGGGATAAGACTGATTTTGAAAACAATTTTTGATCTCGTACCTCCTTAATGTAAACCTTGTGTCTGGTGCTAATTTAATGAAAGGCTGTTCTATAAATGCTAGTTCATGGTGCCTGCATACAACAAAAAAATAGGATAAAATGGCACATTGTATAGAAATCCTGCTATGTGACTTAGCAATTTTCATCTTTAGCCAGTTGTATATTCAAATTTGGTCATTCGTACAAGCATGTATTCATTGTGTCACAAATCAGGAATCCTCATAATATATTTTGTTTAAAAATAAAAGTATTCTGTGCAGTGTAAATACTGTGTGTGAAAGGTATAAATTTAGAAGGAAAAGCAATTAAAATATTTCCTGTCCCACTTCCTGTCCCACTTCCTGTCTCACTGTCTCTTGCTGTTTGCTGATGCCATAATTATTCTTGTTTTCTCTTTCTGGCGGTTGTCCTAAAATGGGTGTTGTGTCATAGTTTATAGTGAGGCTGTGATATCTGTGCCTTTCAGTCAGACACATCTGGTAACAGCACGTTATTTTTGTGATCAGGTTTACTTTCCCTTCTCAAACCCTGCTCTTATAGCCAGACTATTCGAGTGCATTCTGTTTCCAGGTCTGCCATTTGGAGGCAGAATATGGTCTTGGTCACTTATGGTTGGCTGACCATGGCTGTTGCATTCACTGCATCATCTTCAGCCCAATGCCAGAGTTATAATATTAGGCCTCTGAAATTGAAATGAGATCTTATATTATGTTATTTTATAATATTAATAATAACTCCATTGTCACCGATGAGGAATGCCGACATCAAACTTATCACATATGAAACTGGGTGCATACCAGGCTAATACAAGCAAGAAAAATTCTGGCACGCACTGTCTGCATATAATGTTTTATGTCTCTGTGCTTGTAACTTTAGGATTGCATGTTTGTCCTGCACTGACTGCCAATGGTAAGGTTTGAGGACTTCCAGCCCTTTTAACAGCACCCCTTCAAGTTTTGAAAGATTTTTTTGTCAGATTTTCCCAGCTAGTTATGAGACGTGTTCAAATGAAACCAGACCAAACTGCAATAAGTGAACATATGTACGATGCGCATAATGATGTCACTTCTGGTTTAAACAGCACATACCAACCGTCAAGTTTACAAAATTTCATTATCCTCTGACTCATAGTTTTCTCAGCAGACCATTGAAAACATGGCGGGTGTGATCCGGAATCCGTCCATAGTTGATAAGCGAGCAGTGATTCGGTTTCTAACAGCTGAAGGATGTCGACCAGTTGATATTCATCACAGAATGCAGGCAGTGTATGGTGAGCAGCAAAGATGGCACGATAACTGGCTGCCGGTCTACATTGTTCTTCTGATTTAGTTCATTATAGACCATGGATTTGCCAGGAATTCACACTAGTTGGCGACTTAAACTTGTGTTCACGTAAACGTGTTGTTCTTTTCCACTTGGACTGGTTAATTCATTCATTTTGTATGTTTTATCCTGGAATGGACATCACTCTTATGAATACCACTAAGCTTAAACATGTGTAATATTTCACGGTCTAGTTCACACGACTGAACATCACGAGATTTTTGCCCTAGTTGAAGACAGTGTCAGCTTTGTTGTATGAAATTTAGACACAACTATAATGAACTGCCACCTGGAGAGAGATGGGCTCCGTCAGGTGTGTAGCGGCCCAAGACACACCATTGTTGTATGGCGGGAGCTGGTACTACAAGCTACAATAATGGTACCTCAATGACCTAGGTTATGGGACTGATGATGATGTATGGTGACAAAAGTGTGCCAAAGACATCGTTGAAGAACTGGACAACGATGTTTAAAGGAGGACATGAGTTAATGCAACAATATGCGCCTGACCTGGTCTCTGAAATTCTTTTATTAGCATCAGTGTTTGTATGTCCATCACAAGTGATGAAGACCACTCTCTTTGTTCAGCCGTGTGGACAGTCATATCTCTTGCTGTGTCTGCTGTAATGGGTGACTTACGCGGAGATTTGGATTAAAGTGAGGAAGAAACTGCGCCTTTTGTCAACCTCACTCACAGAGCCTAAGCTACCTTTTGCCAGTGGCAAGACATTCATCGAGACGACTGGAGATAGCATAGGATGCAGATTTTGCCTCAGGGTTACCACCGAAGCCTTTCCGTAAACATGTAACCAGCTGGGTAGAAAGGTGGGAAGGCATCTAACGCAGTTTGTCGTGCCTTTTCGATAACCACAAGAGGTCGTATTAGCATCAGTACTGTTCAATATTATGTGAGTTAAGACATCCCTTCACCTGTCATGGTCAAAATTCTTGTTCACATCGTTAAACAGTACTCATAGTAGGACATCCCTTCACCTGTCATAGTCAAAATTCTTGTTCACATCGTTAAGCAGTAGTCATAGTAGGACATCCCTTCACCTGTCATAGTCAAAACACTTATTCACATTGTTGAACAGTACTCATGGTAATCTATTATAAATATTAAGTATTACATTCATGTTATTTGTAATTATTGATTGATTTTCTGCAACTTCATTTTGTTGCAGTTTTATATAGTGACATTTTGTGAATGTAAGTAAAGAATTAATGCCTGCTCTCCATTACTCCATCACTCTTGAATTTGATGTGTGGTGTTGTCAGCCTCAGACTTCCTCAAGTTCCTCACAAAATCAGGGAACCTGGTGTCATTACATGCCTGAAGGCCATCATATCTAACAAACATAAACTACAAACGTTTTTCTTTACTTTCTGTTGTTGAAGGAATGTTCTCATCGCTTCTTAATTCTCTTAATCTCTTTTCACAGACTTTCACTGTCAAATGAATACACTCAGCTGTGAATATAGACAATAATTTGTGAGCTTGTATTGTGGTTGTAATTTGTCCTCATGAAAGAAAATGAGTTGGGTCAAATTGAAATCATGAAAATTGGTTTTCTTCAAAATAAGTATTTCAATGGTCATCATTATTAGCTATCTATATTTAAATATTTCTTCAAAGATATTCACAGAGTTGCATCATTCTTATTATATGGCAGAATTCTACTATCTACAGTCTAAGGTACTTTATTGTTGACAATCTATGTTTTCTGCTTAAAATGCCTTTATGGAAAATCTAATATAACACATTAAACCAACAATTTAAAGAAAGAGCAAAGTAAGCGCATGTTCTGCTTTCATTATGAGTTGGCTTGTGTAATATGTATCAGTTAAAGGATACACTGCAGAATACAAGTGCTGATCAAAATGTATTCTACCTCATGCTGGATAAACAAAACAACCTACCTATTTAATGTAAAACCCTTTCGAAATAGGCCCTTTATGAGTTGACATACTGCTCCCAGGAGTACTCTTACTGCTGCAAGTTGTTTGAGATCTTCATCAGGTGTTTCATTGCATTTGTTTTATTTCTTCTACGTCCTGAAATCTCATCACTTTGAGTTGCACCTTGAGTCATGGAAAGAGCCAAAAGTTCTGGGCAGCCATGCCTGTGGAGTATGGGGTAGGGGGAGTGGTGAACCAAATCAATGCAATATTTAAAGAAAAAAATCATGGATGAGATTTGATGCGTGGACCGGAGGATCTGTTATAACAATACTCCGGCCCATGCATCGCACCTCATCCAGGACTTGTTACTGAAACACAGCATTGGAATGGTTCAGACGTGGCTCCCGCGACTTTTGGCTTTTTTATGGGACAAGATGTCATGGCAAAAAAGAAATCAAGGCAAATTTGGCGAAGCGCCAAAAAATGACTTCCTTCTGAAGAAGCACTGCAGGGAGAAGTGCGTCAGCTTAAAAGGAGTGTTTCAATTGCATTAGGTTGTGAACTAAGTAGGTCAACTCGTTATTTTTGTAATTGTCCAGTCGAACTTACAGTTGGATACTCTTATCAGCTCTTATATATCAACAAAACCATCCAGTGATGTGGTTGACAAGCAGTTCTTCAGGTACAATAGTGGGTCAAGTTAATTCATGGCTCCATCTCCATGTTATGCTTTAAAGAAACAAGAAAAGAAATACCAGTCTCTGTTGGAAAGTGTTATTTTCCTGTGGGGAGGCTAAAATGGCCTATATAGACACATCAATTCCGTACACCTTAATTAATATAAATACAGAATATCTGTACTGCCACACGTGTACAAAATCTTCAAAACGTGTTTATATCATATAATAAGTACTATTGTACGCTTATTCATATATTGCTCGTAAAGAAATTTAAATTCACATTTGTACTAATTAGCAAGCCTAACTATCAGCTGTCAGATACAAATTTAAAAAAGGTAAGTACCTCTTAAGAAAAGACCAAGGTGGTGTAAAAAAAACCCACTAAAAAGACAGCCATAAAATAAGAACATTACCCAAAAAAAGTTCCCAGAAACAGTTATTCCCACAAAAGCCAAACACAATACACTTTGTTAGATATAATAACTTTGAACATTTGCACCAAAGATGAATAGAAGTTCTTGCAACATTTACAACTGTTGTAATAGACTGCGCCGGTGACTTGAATCTTCTGTCCTATAACTAATCAGATACAGAATAAAATCATATATAGAGTTGAGACGTCACTTAGTTCAGATTAAGAATACCAAAGGAAATAACGTGTCTTGAAGACACACTCCTACAAGAGTGGCATCATTCATATGTTTTGGTAGCAATATAGACAAAGTATCAATAAAGACACGAAAATAAGAATATAAAAGGTGAGAGGAGCCTTTAGTGTACTTGGTAACTTGAAGTTGGCAATGAAGTTGTTAGAAACTGCAGTAAAGGTTTATCCCATAGTAGTTGCACTACTGTCAGAGAATGAAGTTGTTAGAAACTTCAGTAAATGTTTATACCATAGTAGTTGCACTACTGTCAGAGAATGAAGTTGTTAGAAATTTCAGTAAAGGTTTATCCCATAGTAGTTACACTACTGTCAGAGAATGAAGTTGTTAGAAACTTCAGTAAAGGTTTATCCCATAGTAGTTATGTAACAGACCCTCTGCTTGCCCTGGCTAGCTGATCCTATCACTTTCAACGGTTCACCTGAGACAGATTGTAGATTCGCTGTCTTGTACACTAATCTACAATTCTTCTTTATCTTCCTATATAAGTTTTCACTGATGATGGAGACCTCAGCTCCGGAGTCTACCAACCCACGTACTCTTACATTTCCTAATTCCAAAATGCAGGAGTTAGGGTCACAAATCCTATTAATGGTGAATTTTCGGGACTTTATAAAAGGTCGCCTCTCGCCTGTCCCTCTTGGAGAGCGACTTAATCTTTTCCCGACTGGTTATATCTACCATTGTTTGCTCTCCCCGCGCCCCTTTGGTTCCCCCTACCATAGTAGGCTGTCGTTCTTCCAGGCTGTCTCCTCTGCTCCATACTGGGCTGTCCAGGCTCTCTACACCAATTGGCGATATGACCTTCCCGATTACACCTATAACAGATAACCGGTCGCCGTACCTCTAGAACGGGCTTAGCTCTGCCGTTCTCTCCATTCTTGCGCCAAGTAGGTCTGACGTAATTAATGTCCATTTCTTCCTCCCGTCTCCTTTCCTCCTCTCGTCGATCGATAGCTGGCTGTCTGTCGGTGCCTGAGCTGGTGTTTCTGCCTAGTCTGAGGTCGAATCTTCTACGTAAGTTCTCCTCTGCTACCGCTGACTGGATGGCCTCGTTTAAGGTTTTAGGGGCCTCTCTCATTAATTTTAAACGTAATGCGTCTGAACACAGGGCGTCTTCAAAAATGGTTATCAGCTGGCTGCTTATTCCCACTGACTCCATGTCTTGGCCTATGAACGCCTCTTCCGCTAGGTTTAGCAGACGATCGCTAAAGAGTTGGACGCTTTCTTGTCTGTCCTGTTTCAGCTTCCTCAATGCAGACAAAGCGTATTGCGGATCCGTGACCTCCGCATATCTCCGGGTTAAGTCCTTCTTGACTTCGTCCCATGTCTGTCCTAATGCCTGCTGCAATCTTCGTCTCATGTGGTCTTGAACAAACCCTGCGCTTGTTTGAAATGCAATTTTTCCCTTATCTTCATCGCTAACATTGTTCAGATAGGCATACTTGTCTAAGCTGTCCATCCATTTCTTAAACAGTTTCGGGTTCCCGTCGAATGGGGCTATCGTGGCTGTTATATTGCCATGCGATGTGGCTAGCGATAGTCTATTCAGCGTGTCTGTTAGCGCTGTCGTCTGTTCGTTGTCCATTATTTTCAAGACCTTGTTACTCGTAAAGAGCTTCTACAGGTAAAAAAATTATTAGTCGTGCAGCAAAACAAATGTCCGTCTGTCAGTAATGCAATAATGTATGAGAGAAAAAAAATGTCACACTTACCAATCAGATGATTGGAAAAGCTGTCTATGGTTCTAACACTCTAACCACTAGCTACTCCTCTATTCCTAACTACACACACAAGTTATGTATAACTGCGACACTTGTGTTAAACATGCACTTCAAGATCTATAGTTACACACGCACTATATTTATAAATCTACCACGACTATCCGTGGTCAACAGGCACCAAAATAATAATAACGTGTAACAGACCCTCTGCTTGCCCTGGCCGCGATCTAACTTAGAACATTCTCACACCCATCCACATCATCATGACCATACTCAGTAAATGACATATCAAACAGCAGGTGGCATATTTATTATATCATACTCATATCATACAATGAGTAGAGAAATTACAAACACAATATAATACATATCTTAACTAAACATTCTACTAAAACGGGAATTGTAAGCATTAGCTATTGATGGAATTCCCAACTAACTAAAAACCCAGTTCTATTGCCTTGCAATTACATCCCACACACATTGCCTTAACTGCGTCTTCAACACACCTTATCAAATACTCTTCCTCACAGAAATCCCCTCAGGCGGGCGATCTCGACATACTCGTTCACAATGTGTCCTTGCTTACAAACACACGTTCAGATTATCTATTAATGCAAAACTCACACACCTATTTGAGCGATCCTGTTCTATCACTAAACATTCGTCCAACCGTCAATCAATCGCTCCTCTATCTAAGTCGGTGAGTTAAACATACTATCCACATTCAGTCTCCCTCTCTCTCTCACTCTCCTCCATACAGCCTCTCTCTCTCTCCAGCCCCCCTCTCTCTCTCCAGCTTCTCGAGCTAAACTTTCTCTCGAGTTATATATCCTCAAGCAAGGCCAGAGCTTGACCAATCGATCTCAGGTATGGTCATCTTCAATCCCAATTGGAACGAAACACTTTGCACACCTGTCACTCATTCTCTCGCAGCAAGCCCCGTTGCCAATTTCGTCTGTCAATCAATCTCCCCCTACCAAAATCGGAAGGCCACTGGTCAGTTTCTACCTGTCCACATTCCTTAACCCAACTCTGTTCTCCTTTGCTGAGACAGTGAGTGACCTTGACATGCATTCAGGTAGCTTTAAGCTTTAACATGTTCAGGCATCCTAAACTCCCCTTGCTCCGGCGGGAACTGTTACATTACCTCCCTAAACTACAGACCGAAACATGGATGGTCATTTTTTTCATCTGGCAAATGACCACTATTTTCGTCTTCACTATCCAAAATGTAAACACTACTCCTGTTTACAACTTCACTCACATCGTACATGCATAAAAAAGACATGTCATTTGATACATATAAACTTTTTGTAATACATACACAATCAATACAAGCAGAAGAAAAACACTGTGGCTGGTCGTTTTTACAACACAAGCCACCACTTTTACATCGTTTTGCAGTCAAATACACCCAAGTCTGTCCCTGCGGGACCTTTAACTCATCAAAACAGAAACACCTTAAGGAATTCTCCTTACTCATTGAGGTCAACATACCTCGACCTGTTCCCGTGCCTTCCTCTAAGGACACGAACCTTCATTGTTACACACGACCAGTTCAGGTCAATTTTCTCAGGCGGTCTCATTACACGCCTGACCGACGATCACTTCATACTAACTCCTGTGAGGCCACGAACTTACGTGTGTTATCCTCGGGCTAGTTATCACTGTCTTTCTTGACAGCTATCCCCTCTCAAAGAAAACAGCAAAATTCTTTATGTTTCCCACAAAAACGATATTTGACAATATATATCATAGTCAATATTACAACTTCTGATCAATGTAGTCTTCTCTGCAAAGACTCCACATACATGTGATTCTGGAACTCGTGGTGACTTGTGCTTGAGGAGGCCTACAGTCTGGATGAGATATACTGCTCTGTAGATCACCTATATAACCTGTATCAAATACCTGTAAACATGATGATTCAACAACAACAACAACAAAAAACACAAGACAAATGCATTGCATACAATGTCGAAACCCAAACACCAAATACAAATGTCAAAATATTTGCACGCATACTCATGATATCAGTATTTCAGTCCGTATCACACCTTGATACTTATGTAAGGACACATAATCATGTTTAAACAAACCAGCAACAATCAATTAAAGTGCAAGTAATACGCTTGTCAAAATCCAAATATCAAAATATTTACACACATAAACATGACCAAGTGCCATCAACCTTCACTCCTGCTCGTGCCCCACAGATGAGCACCTGTTAATGCCCCCTTTATAAGATACTAAACTATGACTAAGTTCTAACTTAATCAGGTACTAAACTATGTCCCTAAACTATGACTAAGTTGTAACTTAATCAGATACTAAACTATGTCACTAAACTATGACTAAGTTCTAATTTAATCAGATACTAAACTATGTCTGAGTCAAAAGTCAAAAACCGAATCGTCCACCTGTCGAATTACGTCATGCTGTAACCCTACTAGTCCAGGTGCAGTCTTTGTCCCGAGGAATCAAAACCGAGTGTTGTGATCTAACTAATTCACCGCTATTTCCCCAAATTCCCCTCATCAAAGCTACCTGGTCAGATATTAACCGAAACATCACGTCCACGTGTTAACGCCCGCGTCGCGTAATCATTACCTGGCGCATCCAGCTATCCTGCGTCTCTTGTCCGTTTCTCTGGTCGGAAATGTCCCTTTGATCTCGATCAGTCTGAAGCGAAGACTGACCGTCGCGCTCATTGTCTGGCGTGTACTTCAGACAACGAATTCAAAGGAATTTTTAACATCTGGTCTTTCCTCCATCTCTATACCCTACCCCCTAATTATCCAAATCTCCGTTTCCCAAGGATAACGGTAGATGAAACAAATTTTATGCAAATGCATACATCAACTGGAGTTTCACATGATAGCCCATGTGTGTAAGTACTCCACACCACTTTACCTAATTCCATTTCTGATTTCCATGTTTTTGGCTAGCGTCAGTAAACATTGCATCAACCGTTCCTTATCACTACTGCTTATTTTAACCAGACTATGCGTTGCCCCATCAGCTGTCTCTGATTGCTGCGCGATTTCCTCCTGTAAAACGCCCATCGTCTGGTCTGTTTGTTTCACGGTTGTTTGGTTCGTACCTACCGGTTCTCTGTTAGTGTTACGTACACTTACATCGTTCGCTACTTCAGCCTTCCGTCCATCTGTATTCACTATTTGTGGGAAAAACTTTTCACACTGTTCGTTTGACTGTTGGCTTATCTCGAACTGAGATCTTTTCATCTTTGCTTCGATGACTGGTTCGCTGTCCTGGCTGTGGTTAACCTGTCTTTCCCTTTTCTTCGTTTTCCTTAGAAACTCTGTTCCTCCTTTGTTGGCTGCTGTTGGTGCGTCCGTTTCGCATTCCAACTGTGCGTCATTTCCACTTCCTTCCTCGGTGGCCGAAGGGTTGTCCCTTCTTTCGGTCTGTTCAACCACTTCTCCCGCATGGCTAGAACCTGGCTTGGGTGGGCACGAAACCATAGCTGGTCCTGCCACCATTCCTCCTCCTCTTCTTTCCTCTTCATCTGACGAATCACCGTCTGTTTCCTTGCTCGATTCTTCGTCTTCGGGTGGCATGGCGTAGGTACATTTTCTAACTGGTCTCACTCCTCTACTTCTCTGTGGCTCAACCCATTCAGTATCTCTGTGCCTTAGATACTGGGTGGTTGTTTTAGCTACATGTCCCGTCAGCTGATTTTTAACTACATACGTTATGGGACCTAATTTTTCTAGGACAAAGTAATTGTTTTCCCACTTCCTATCAAATTTTGAAGTTCTTACATGCCGCTTATAATATACGAGATCGCCACACTGAAAAGTCTGGGGTTGGGCGTCTCTATCTGCATACTTTTTCCGTCTATCTGCGGCCCTCTGCCCGTTCCTATGCACCCTCATATAGGCGCGATGCATTTCCTGTAGCAACGTCGAGTGATACTCGTCACCCGTGTATTTCCTTCTAGGTAACAATAGGTTATCTAGCGGAAGTACCGGCTCCCGACCATATAACAGCTGGTAAGGAGAATATTTCGTGCTCTCATTCACGTTCATCCGAATGGCCGAGAGCGCTTGGTTTAAGAACAAATCCCAGTCTTGGGTATTATTCCCCAGGAGTTTGGCCAGAATGTCGTTCATCGCCCTATGCTGTCTCTCATTCCTCCCGTTACTACGGGGCCAGTAGAATGAGGTAGTGACGTGCTTGATATTCAAGCTGGTCATGACCTGACTGAACTTCTTACTCGTGAACTCCTTACCGTTGTCTGTGAGGACAACTTGAGGACACCCAAAACGGGGGATAAAATCTTCTAAAAAGATTCTAATCACAGTTTCTGTGGTCTTGTCAGATATGGCTACCGCTTCAGGCCAAGCGCTGAAACTATCCGTTATCTGCAGTATGTATTTGTTACCAGATAACGTGGTTGTATGAGGCCCTGATATGTCTATACTTATTTTTTGCATAGGATAATGTTGTATGTCCATCTCTTGGAGTGGACATTTAAACACTTTCATGTTCCTAAGCTTGCATGGCTCGCATCTCGCCACGTATTCGTAGACCTCTTTATAAAGTCCCGGCCAGTAGTACTTTATCCTAATCGAGTCAGTGGTCTTGTCTTTCCCCATATGCCCATTTCCATCGTGATATTGATGAATGACTTTTTGTCGCAAATGGGCCGGCACATACTTCCTGTCCCTAATCTGGTCTTCGCGCCCCCCAATATAGTACAGTTGATCATCTTCTACAGATACTACGAAACTTTTTAATCTTGCCTCACTCTTGTTAGCCTTAATATCCTCCTTGATTTTCCTAAGTTCCTCGTCTTTTTCTTGTTCTACCCGCATATCAAACAGTTCCTGCTCATTTTCGTCTGAACCAACGTCGTCATCGTTTGACTGCGCTGCCTGTATACCGTCCTCTTCCACCTGGTTCGAGTTGATGATGTTGACCTGAAAGTTGTGGTCATCAATCTCCGGTTGCTCCTCTTCTGCTCCCTCTCTCTCCACATCACGGTGTTTAATTCTAGATAAAAGATCAGCACAATTGTTATCCTTCCCTGGGACATATTCAACGCGCGCATTGTAACCTTGAAGATTGAGTGCCCATGTTTGAATTTTTCTATTTTGGATGGGTGATTCTAACAGTGACTTCAGTGGTTTATGGTCGGTTCTGATAATAAACTTAGCATTATGCAGATAGAAATTCAACTTCTGCAATGCGTAATGAATGGCATAAGCCTCTTTCTCGACCGTTGACCAGTTCCTCTGAGACTTGCTCAGCTTATGCGACAAAAAGTAGATAGGTCGCTCATTTCTGATACCGGGAATGATGTCCGTTTCACCATCCAGGCAAGGCTGCACAAGACAGGCACCGATTGCGCTGTCAGACGCGTCAGTATACAGGATTAGATCTCGGTCAACGTCCGGATGCGTTAACAGTGGTACTATTGTTAGGCTATCCTTGAGATACTCAAAGGCTCTCTGGCATTCTTCCCCCCACGTAAACCGGGCGAACTTTTTAGTTAACTCTATAAGGGGTTCGGCAATCTGCGAGAAATTCGGGATAAACCTTCTATAATATCCGCACATTCCTATAAATCCCCTGACTTCCCTAACGGTTCGTGGCGAAGGCAATTCTCTAATAGCTGTTACTTTCTCCTCGTCCGGTTTGATCCCGTGTTAGTTCACAATGAACCCGAGGTATTTAGTTTCCTTCTTCAGAAACTCACATTTACTCAATTTTAACTTCACCGAGTGTTCTGACAGTCTATCGAACACCTTCTGCACGTGTTCTAGATGATTCTCTACCGAACCGGCTGTGTGGATCAGAATATCGTCTACGTAAGCCATGGCAAATTTATGCATTCCGCTAAGCACTTCGTCCATCAGACTCATATATGTCGCGGGTGACCCTTTCAGCCCAAATGGCATTACGTTCCATGCAAAGCTGCCTACATGTGTGCTGAATGCACTTTGCTTCTTGGCCTCTGGGGTCATTGGAATACACCAGAATCCTGATCGTGCGTCCAAAGTGGTGAAATATTCCGACTTGTTTAGAGTCCCCAAAATGTCGTCTATTAATGGAAGAGGGTAGGATATGTTGGTCGTGATCTGGTTCAAAGCCCTGTAATCACAACAGAACCTGTGGGTCCCATCCTTCTTAGTGACGATCACTATGGGACTCGACCACGGCGAGCGGGCTCGTTCAATAATTCCAGCCCGCAGCATGTCCTCAATGGCTTTCTCTACTATCTCCCGATTCTTTAACGGTGTCCTATACGCTCTCAGACTAACAGGCGCGCTATTTCCTGTGTCGATATCCATCTTAACGGTGGTTGTACGTCCTAACTCCATATCACTAAGCGCAAACACCGCTTCATTAGCTACCACCAACTGTTCTACCCGAACTTTATGTTGTGGTGCAACGTTTATCTGGCCCAAAAGTTCCCTTTTCCGTTGAGGCCAGGCCGGGCTTGCGGCATGTCTGTTACATGCGTCCAACTGGTTGACTGACTGTTTTCTACCTAATCTTCTCCAGTCTGAGCCCTCACAGTGCCTATCGTAAGCCGTCTCTAGGACCCGTCTCCTCACCTCGTGTGACCTCTCTAGCCCTCTCCCAATTCCTTGGTTAACCAGGGTTCTCCGGTCAACCGTTTCCTTTGATCTCCCGCTATTTTCGTGTTGGCCTCTCCCAACTCCTCTCTCTCCCCTACTCACAAAGGAATGCTCCAGCGTATTCCTTATGTTTCTTTTACCTCTCTTACATTCAAACCTGTGGTTTCTGTAGCCTGTGTGCTGGTCCGTCCTATTGTCTAACCGTGAATCGTGTTTTATGATGGCATAGGTTTGTTTCCTACGATTCTCATCTACCAGGACCCTACCAAGAACACAACCCTTCTTTATCTTTATCGTCTTGTTAGTTTGATTGGTTATCAAGATCGGAAAATCCAGTCGTCTCCCTAAACAGTTGATACCGTCCGTGACGTATAATCCAGGCTCCTGTATGACGTCACGGTCCGCCAAAGTGGTGGTGTGAATCTCTTGACCTACTGAAAAATACGGACTGTTGCCTAGCCTAGCTTGCAATAGGTTGATGGTTTGGGGTTTTAATACGGCTGTTGTCTTGGCCCTAATCAGAGATGCGATATGTATGTCGTCCTCCAGATTGACATAAGCCTCCCCTATCTTCATCTTCATCAGGTCGTAATACAAGCGGACATTGAATGCTCTAAAGAAATCTCGACCTAGAATGAGCTGCCGCTGCACTCCCCTAACTACAAAAAACGCATGTTCCAGCAGTTGTCCTCTTATCCTAAAACGCATGCTAGCTGATCCTATCACTTTCAACGGTTCACCTGAGACAGATTGTAGATTCGCTGTCTTGTACACTAATCTACAATTCTTCTTTATCTTCCTATATAAGTTTTCACTGATGATGGAGACCTCAGCTCCGGAGTCTACCAACCCACGTACTCTTACATTTCCTAATTCCAAAATGCAGGAGTTAGGGTCACAAATCCTATTAATGGTGAATTTTCGGGACTTTATAAAAGGTCGCCTCTCGCATGTCCCTCTTGGAGAGCGACTTAATCTTTTCCCGACTGGTTATATCTACCATTGTTTGCTCTCCCCGCGTCCCTTTGGTTCCCCCTACCATAGTAGGCTGTCGTTCTTCCAGGCTGTCTCCTCTGCTCCATACTGGGCTGTCCAGGCTCTCTACACCAATTGGCGATATGACCTTCCCGATTACACCTATAACAGATAACCGGTCGCCGTACCTCTAGAACGGGCTTAGCTCTGCCGTTCTCTCCATTCTTGCGCCAAGTAGGTCTGACGTAATTAATGTCCATTTCTTCCTCCCGTCTCCTTTCCTCCTCTCGTCGATCGATAGCTGGCTGTCTGTCGGTGCCTGAGCTGGTGTTTCTGCCTAGTCTGAGGTCGAATCTTCTACGTAAGTTCTCCTCTGCTACCGCTGACTGGATGGCCTCGTTTAAGGTTTTAGGGGCCTCTCTCATTAATTTTAAACGTAATGCGTCTGAACACAGGGCGTCTTCAAAAATGGTTATCAGCTGGCTGCTTATTCCCACTGACTCCATGTCTTGGCCTATGAACGCCTCTTCCGCTAGGTTTAGCAGACGATCGCTAAAGAGTTGGACGCTTTCTTGTCTGTCCTGTTTTAGCTTCCTCAATGCAGACAAAGCGTATTGCGGATCCGTGACCTCCGCATATCTCCGGGTTAAGTCCTTCTTGACTTCGTCCCATGTCTGTCCTAATGCCTGCTGCAATCTTCGTCTCATGTGGTCTTGAACAAACCCTGCGCTTGTTTGAAATGCAATTTTTCCCTTATCTTCATCGCTAACATTGTTCAGATAGGCATACTTGTCTAAGCTGTCCATCCATTTCTTAAGCAGTTTCGGGTTCCCGTCGAATGGGGCTATCGTGGCTGTTATATTGCCATGCGATGTGGCTAGCGATAGTCTATTCATCGTGTCTGTTAGCGCTGTCGTCTGTTCGTTGTCCATTATTTTCAAGACCTCGTTACTCGTAAAGAGCTTCTACAGGTAAAAAAATTATTAGTCGTGCAGCAAAACAAATGTCCGTCTGTCAGTAATGCAATAATGTATGAGAAAAACAAATATGTCACACTTACCAATCAGATGATTGGAAAAGCTGTCTATGGTTCTAACACTCTAACCACTAGCTACTCCTCTATTCCTAACTACACACACAAGTTATGTATAACTGCGACACTTGTGTTAAACATGCACTTCAAGATCTATAGTTACACACGCACTATATTTATAAATCTACCACGACTATCCGTGGTCAACAGGCACCAAAATAATAATAACGTGTAACAGACCCTCTGCTTGCCCTGGCCGCGATCTAACTTAGAACATTCTCACACCCATCCACATCATCATGACCATACTCAGTAAATGACATATCAAACAGTAGGTGGCATATTTATTATATCATACTCATATCATACAATGAGTAGAGAAATTACAAACACAATATAATACATATCTTAACTAAACATTCTACTAAAACGGGAATTGTAAGCATTAGCTATTGATGGAATTCCCAACTAACTAAAAACCCAGTTCTATTGCCTTGCAATTACATCCCACACACATTGCCTTAACTGCGTCTTCAACACACCTTATCAAATACTCTTCCTCACAGAAATCCCCTCAGGCGGGCGATCTCGACATACTCGTTCACAATGTGTCCTTGCTTACAAACACACGTTCAGATTATCTATTAATGCAAAACTCACACACCTATTTGAGCGATCCTGTTCTATCACTAAACATTCGTCCAACCGTCAATCAATCGCTCCTCTATCTAAGTCGGTGAGTTAAACATACTATCCACATTCAGTCTCCCTCTCTCTCTCACTCTCCTCCATACAGCCTCTCTCTCTCTCCAGCCCCCCTCTCTCTCTCTCCAGCTTCTCGAGCTAAACTTTCTCTCGAGTTATATATCCTCAAGCAAGGCCAGAGCTTGACCAATCGATCTCAGGTATGGTCATCTTCAATCCCAATTGGAACGAAACACTTTGCACACCTGTCACTCATTCTCTCGCAGCAAGCCCCGTTGCCAATTTCGTCTGTCAATCAATCTCCCCCTACCAAAATCGGAAGGCCACTGGTCAGTTTCTACCTGTCCACATTCCTTAACCCAACTCTGTTCTCCTTTGCTGAGACAGTGAGTGACCTTGACATGCATTCAGGTAGCTTTAAGCTTTAACATGTTCAGGCATCCTAAACTCCCCTTGCTCCGGCGGGAACTGTTACAGTTACACTACTGTCAGAGAATGAAGTTGTTAGAAACTTCAGTAAATGTTTATACCATAGTAGTTGCACTACTGTCAGAGAATGAAGTTGTTAGAAACTTCAGTAAAGGTTTATCCCATAGTAGTTACACTACTGTCAGAGAATGAAGTTATTTGAGACGTCAGTATACTCCGCAGCTTGAATGAGATAGGGTGACCGGTTCATTTTCTCGTAGCCTTTTTCTTCCATGGTCACGTGCCACCAGTTACCCTTCTACAGCTGGGTCGGCTGGAGCGAACCGATAGCGGGATTTACCATGAAAAGCGATTACTCTATACCACTACGCTAAACGTATGCTCTCCTATTACAGCAAGAGTATTTTTTTCTTCAGACGACCACGTGGTTTTTAGACTTCGTCAATCCTGACGAAACTATGTTCTTTTGTGTTCCTCAATCTTTGTCAATCCTTATAAAACATTCTGGTTTGTTCCTCAATCTTTGTCAATCCTTATAAAACATTCTGGTTTGTTCCTCAATCTTTGTCAATCCTTATAAAACATGGTTTATTCCTCACAATTTGTCAATCCTGACCAAATCATTGTGGTTTGTTCCTCAATCTGTATCTTCTTCTGCGTTCGTTCTCAATCTTCCTTTACCAAGTCCTGAACAGGGCATTGCTAGTAGCAGGATGTAATCCGGAGAACGGAACGCATTGTGTCGCTAGTTTACAGCTCAACCGCGACATTTGCACCTTTCGGTCCGACACATCCGTCTTCGGCAGCTCAATATGTCTCAATTTATGGCTTAACATTCTAGTTTGTTCCATACATGCCAGATCACTACCTCGCACTAAGAATGGCTTAAACCAGAGGAGGAACAAGTCGTTTATGATCTAGTCGCCAGGTAGAACATGTAGAAGTCAGTGCTGGAGGGTATGGGTGAATTGGTCTCGAAAATCTTAATTCTAAATGTGCAAAGTAATAATTACTTATTTCTGCTGTTCCATATTTGTGTTATGCCTTCGCTGTCATGTAATATGTGACTGGCAGTATGACCTTGAAAGTCGACGGAAAGAAAAAAATTACGCTGAAAAATATTACATTTTATGAGGGGGTGACGAAAATCGTCGGAGTAAATACACGGAACTAGTTCTGAAACACATAAGGCACCATGGCGACCAGCAGGCGCCGGAATTTCTCGTGTCCTGGTCTAGACTTTATTTTTAAAAAAACAAAGGCTCCTAGGTTGGTACGATTAAGAAATGCTGGCAACGTTAACTTTACAGATAATAATAATGTTCGCTTAGGCGTCTGATGCCCGTTGTGTCGGTCGGCCACAGCTGTGTCGTGGTTCCAGGCCTCGTCCAGGGGGGAGGAGGAGGCTGCTACTTGCTGGAGCCATACTGTTCGGGGACGACTTCTTCTGCGTCTCCAGCCGGTCGGGAGAAGGCTTTTGACGCTAAGGAACGACTTGTGTAGTATCTTGTGGACAGGGTTTCCTGGTCCAGCCGTACAACACGACCGTACATAGAAACTCGGCGTCAGTCAAGTGTTTCTGAGATTGAGTGGAGGGCTGTTTTAGCAGAGACTACCACGTTGCGGATGTGGTCATGACATCGGATGCACAGGATACGCCTCTGGTTGCGCATATGATAGGCTTCCTTGAGTTTCAATACCTTGGGGTGCTGTGTCGGAAATGAGGTTCTGAACTTTGGTCTTGGTACAGGATATAGACAGGCCTAGAGAGGACGTTTCACTGTCTAACATTTCCAGAGAGTGCTGCAGCGCAGATCTGTCTGTGCCGAACAGGACAATGTCGTCGGCGTAAACCAGACCAGTGAAGACTAACTGATCAATAATTATACCCTCCTGATGGGCGCTGAGGTGGTCAAGAAGTCAGTCGACTGCCCTGCAGAAAAGGTCGGGGGCAAGAACACATCCCTGTCTGACACCCAAAGTTGTGGGGAATCTGTCAGAAAGAGCTCACCCAATCGAATTCTGGCGTCGGTGTCAGTTCCTTGGTCAGGCTCAATGTGTGAGGAGGTGCAGAGTAAGGATAACGTCGGTAGTAGAAGGGCCATGGGTGAAGCCAGACTATTCTGGGCGACGTTTTGTACTAGAGAGACTTGAGTCTAGCCAGTAGCACGTGGGCAAACACCTACCCGGTACCGAGAGTACGGAGGGGAAGAAGAAAAAAAAACGCACGAACATGACCGTTTAGCGTAAGATAATCAATCTTGTTCTAAATTATGAATGTGAAAATACAAACTTTCTACTATAATTAGAACAGACGTTAGGCGGTTGTGAATTGTTGGGTATTTAAAAAAATAATTTAAAAAAAACCGCTGCATCAGACATTTATATTTTCTACAGATAATAAAAGTAAACAAAACAAAGATATAAATGTACATTTTTAAATATGAGGCGTCTATTGCTAAACTATGAAACTAAATAAATGTCACCTGAGTTTATTGCAATGTTACAACCGATCTAGGACAAACGACCAGTTCAGTTATATATAGCATGTTGTGTACAATTTCACATTTTTAGTATAAGAAACTATATATATATATAATTACGACTAACATTATTGTAGTGGTTAATTAATATTTTAGCGGACGGCGTGGGCTAGTGGTTAAGTGACACAGCTCACAACCAGAAGGTGCTGGGTTCGATCCTCATCACAGCACCGGCCGTTACCCCAGGGAAGCAAACCCTTAGAAAATGCAGGAGGAAGCAGACCCTTACATAAAATGCATGCTGAAGTTAGGTGCACTGGGCCGACAGGCGCAAAATAAAAACCACAGTGTAACGCTCACCGCTTTGGGGAGTAGAGAAATAAGGCGAACGCAAAAAACAAATATATATTTATATTTCAGATGGTATTAACAAATACAACTGTCCAGGGTTGACCCAGCCTAAAAAATTGGGTACCAGAGCGAGTCTGGGAAGTAAAGTTGACCGCGTATGGCTGACATCTGTCTTAGTGTGTTGTTGGGCGTTTCTCTCATTTTGAATTTGCGCATTTATAACTAAAGAAAAGTGTAACATATGAGTCTCAATTTTACATTTTAATCGTGACAAAATGAGGGGTCTGCGATCAAGGGATTATGAGCTTGGCTCTCAAATCCAACGTACCGTGTTCAAATCATTCTACGCTCGGCTGTGGCTGGGCATGTGGGTTTTTCAATAGTGCGACCACTTCTCCCCTTCAACCCAGCTGTAAATGGGTACTTGACGAAGTCAAGAGAGAATTTCGGAGCCGCTGTGTAAGCTACGAAGTTCGTGCTCTGTTGTCGGCACTTTCGGAAATGAAAGGGACTGATCACATTGGCAGCGTCCAGGTGGAATTTTCCATTTTGTTTCATTTGTGACAAATTGTTTTAAATACCGCAATCCGAGAGCATGAGTTGCAGAGGTCAGCTACCCATAGCTAACTGCTAGCGTCAGGGCCAGCGAAACAGAGCTTCCAAGACCCTTCTATACTATAACTCCACGAGATGATTCTGGGTAACAGGCTGCAACAGAGCAGACTGGGTAAGTAGAAGGGATCAAAGAGGCTAACCTGGTACCCAAAATGCCTGTTGATTTCGGATGTGTTGGACCGAAATGTGCAAATATTGCAGTCAAGCTGTAAACTACGACACAATGCATTCCGTTCTCAGGACAACATCCTGCTACTTGAAAACGAAGAAGAAGATATACCGTATGCCAATTTTTCAACTCTGGCTACTGTTAAATGCACACGTTTACAACTTGTTTTCCGTGCACACCAATCCAAACTCATACGTTATAACCGGTCACAGTTCATGCAGTCTAGCTCACTTCAACCGATGAACAATATTTACAAATGGAATAAACAAACATTTTCTATATGTATATACATATTCATCATCATCATGTAGCATGCCCTTTATAGAACGTCGCTCCCATCACAGTCTGTCTAAAAGGAAATCGATCCCTTGCCAAAACTCCAGCCTCCGCCCCAGTCATACCCAGGCATTCCTGGATATCTTGGTGCCATCGTCTTCTTGGTCTACCCCTTCCTCTTTTGCCTGACACCATACCTTCCATCACCGTTCTCTCGAGACCGTTGTGTCTATTGATGTGACCAAAGTATTTGCATTTTCTAGCCAAAATGGAATTGATAAACCAGTTCAACTCTTGCCGAATGTCTACATTTGTCTTTTTCTCTGTCCAGGGTATACTGAGGATCTTTCTGTAACATTTTGACTCGAAGGATTCGATTCTTTGTCTGGAATTTATATATATAACCAGAATATTTTTTGTAAACAAACTATATACATATATAGTTTTAAAAAAAAACAATATTCTGGTTTTCCCAAGATTTAAAAAAAAAAATAGTTATTGTGGATAGGTGCGAGAGAATCTTTCGTGGCGTATCTTGGCTTTGTGAACATTACTGATACCACAAAAGCCATTATTATTCCGCACTCCCTGACCTATTTCGAACATCGCACAAGGCTTACAAAACAGTTTCTTGATTTGCATGCACGTGGCAGAGTCTAGAGGGTTCGCTGAGCTTATCTAAATTATCACAACGTGTATCCACATTACGACACGATTACACACGGTAGGTAATACAGTAAACACTCTCCATGTTGTCCATCACAAGTGATGAAGACCACTCTCTTTGTTCAGCCGTGTGGACAGTCGTATCACTTGCTGTGTCCGCTGAAATGGGTGACTTGCGCGGTGATTTGGACTAAAGTGAGGAAGAAACTGCGCCTACAGCGGAAGTTTTAAGCACTAGCTGTTGTTAACTCTTCCAAACTACTTAACCCAAGATTCTTGCCGCTACACCCCCTCCCCTTATTTACACACTCAACACACTCTCACAACTCGCTTACAAGATCGTATTATGTCCTCTGTCGTTCTGTGCACTCAAACACACTCATATCCCTTCAGTCAGGTGATCTGTACAGTCACACTTACTTCCAATTCACAATTACAATCAGATCAATTACCAGCAGGCGACCTGTGCATTTACAAACACTTTGATCACGTCCTTCTAATCGGAATCACGTACTCCCTTATGGTCACACACTCTGTCGATCGTTGCATACATATACTCCAGAACACACATCGTTCACTCGGTGTCCTGCACAATATTACAGACATTCAGATATCTTCTAGTCACATGGTGTCCATCACACATACTTATAGAGCGACTGGCCAAGACTCAAAGGCGTATGCTGGTTCAGTCACACTGCAACTCATTTTATCTCTCACAAACACTTAGTCAGCATGCTAGCTAGTCCATGCAACTCATTATCTCTCTCTCTCTCTCTCTCTCTCTCTCTCTCTCTCTCTCTCTCTCTCTCTCCAGGCCAGTCTCTCGAGTTCATCATTGCCGAGCATTATATAGTCTCAAACAACTGCACAGCTGTACAATGACCTTCTGTTGGTTGTCTGACTTAGTCATCACCCTAGTTTGGATCTATCTCCAACTAGTTGTTATTGTACGAATCACTCAGAATTCCTGTCACTCCAAATGTCGCAGCAGCAGAACATGACGACCTCTGACTGCCACAAACTCCACTACCTTAATCGGAATGCCAAAGTGGTCAGCTCCTAACCCCCACCTGTACCAGACACATTCTTCCCCTAACCATTCGTTCTTATTGTCGAGATGGTGATTGACCTTGGCACACATTCAGGTAACCTTTGTTCCCAGAGTCGCCGGTCCCATCACCCCGACCCTTAACGCCCATGCTCCAGCTGGAACTGTTACATGCAGTTAACAAATTTGAAGAAGCATAATACTCTCTGTTTTGAAATGACATGTATAGTTTTTCATTTTTGTTTTAGCAGAAATGTCGTTATTACTCTACTGGATACGGTAAAGAACACAGCAATGTGACACGTGATCGGCACTGGTACATACCTCTGACCTACTTACACTAACATTGCTTAACTTAACTTAACGTCTTTATACTGGTTTAGAAGACTCTGCAGAGTCTGTATACAACCAGTTCCAATTACATCACCTTGCTCTAGAAGCCGTACGCATTCAATCTACTCTTCAATGCATTAACCGCTACAGCCTCCACCACCTCACTTGGCAATGCATTCCAAGCATTCACTACTCTCTGGCTAAAGAAATACTTCCTAATATCTAATCTGGACCTCTCCTTAGTGAACTTATAGCTGTGCCCTCTTGTTCTTGTTGGTGGTTGTATTTTTTAAAACTTGTAATAGTCTACTGTATCCATTCCTCTGATCATCTTATACACCTCTATTAAGTCACCAGGAATTCTTCTCTCTTCTAGACACTGTAGGCCGGTTCTTTTTAATCTTTCCTCATAACTGTAATTCTGGAATCCCACTATCAGCTTTGTCGCTCTTTTTTGTATTCTCTCCAGCATGTCTATATCCCCTCTCTGATAAGGACTCTACACCTGTACACAGTACTCCAATCTAGGTCTAACTAATGCTTTATACAGTTTGACTATCACCTCCTTGCTCCTATGTTTAATATTTCTTTTTATCATCCCTAACATTGCATTTGCCTTTTTTACTGCTAATTGAACTTGCTCTATCACCTTACATGTATGATCTATTATAACCCCTAAGTCCCTTTCTTTATCTATCTTTCTAATATTGTTCTCTACCATTCTGTAATTATGTTCCATATTGGATCTACCCATGTGCATGACTGTACATTTATCTATATTAAACTCCATTTGCCAGATTACAGACCATTCTTAAATTTTATCTAAATCCGACCTCAATAAATTCACTTGTGCTTTAGATGAGACACTACCGCATAGTTTTGTGTCATCAGCAAATTTTGCAATAATGGATCTCATACCTATGTCCAAATCATTTATATATATCAATAATAAAATTAGTCCCAAAACCGAGCCCTGTGGCACTCCACTTTTCACTTCACACCACTCAGAGTACTTCTTATTTATACCAACCCTTTGCCTTCTTCCCGTTAACCAATTTTCAATCCATTTAGCAACTTCCCCACCTATTCCATGTGATTTTAACTTTCGAAATAATCTTTGATGAGGTACTCTATCAAAGGCCTTTGCAAAATCCAGATAAATAACGTCCACTGGCGTCCCTTTATCTAATATTTTGGTAACCTCCTCCATGAATTCTAATAGATTTGTTAAGCATGATCTCCCTCTGGTAAACCCATGCTGACTATTTCTAATTAGATTAAATTTATCTAAATGTATTACAATGTTTTCTTTGATTATTTACTCTAAAAATTTACAGACTATGCTCTTTAAGCTCACAGGTTTATAGTTTGCTGGATCTGCTTTTGTGCCCTTTTTGAAAAAGGGGATCACTCCCGCATCTTTCCAATCCCGTGGAACAATCCCTTGTGCAAGTGATTGAAAACATAATATAGCCAATGGTTTTGCTAATTGGTCTCTAATTTCAAACAGCAATTTTGGAGGAATACCATCTTGACCTGGACATTTATCCACTTTCAACCCCTCCAATTTTTTAAAAATCATTTCTTCTGTAAAACAGATTGATCCTAATCCTGCTGTATTCATGTCTCTTTGAAAAATATCTACAGGCTCTGGGATCTTGGAGCAGTCCTCTTTTGTGTACATTGTGCCAAAGTAGTGATTGAGTAGATTTACTGCCTCCCTATTTTCACTTATTTTTATTCCTGTGCTGTCTATGAGAGGGCCTACTTTGTCCTTTGATCTTTGTTTATTTCTAACATAAGAGAAGAAGCTTTTACTATAAGTCTTGATCCTCTGAGCAAGTCTCTTTTCGAAGTCTATTTTTGCTGTTTTATTCGCTTTCTGGAATATGTATTGCTTGTCCAAATATTTTAAATATGTTTCTTTTGATTTACCTGCCTCTATATATTTTTTCCATGCTTTATTTTTAGCTCTTCTACATTTAACTACAATTTTAGTTATCCACATTTTACGCTTGGGGTTTACCTCCCTATATGAAACACATTCCTCTTTTAGCGTTTCGAGAACTGTTTTAAAACTCTCCCACTCCTGTTCAATATCTGTTCCTCCGATAATATTTTCCCAGATTATGTGGTTCACTGCCTCTTTCATCCTCTTAACATCTTTCTTGTATCTGGCAAGCTTTGTTGTGAGGGAACAGTTTCAAAATCAGAGTCCTCTTCCATATTTCATCCTTTGAAACTCTGTCAAATTATATTGACAATCGAATATTTTAACACTTCACAAGATCTCTTTAATTAAACCGAGCAATTACATAAGACTATACAACAATACCGCTCATAAGAAGCAGCCAATTATATTAACTTATCACAGAACGCCAAGAGGTCAACATGTATCTAATTGCACAGTGGGACTACTATATCTAGTCATATACATGGGGAGAGCCGATAACACTTCCGATGCCAGAGATCTGTCATTTAGAGGCGCAAATATCGTTGAATATTGTGACGCAAACTGACTCAGGATAGTGAGGAAAACTAATTCTGTTATTCAATATTTTCCGTGGAAATTTTACTAAAAGTAGCAAAAATGTCTATGGACTAGCTTAGTCCTACTAGCCCACTGACGGCACGCAACAGGTTAAGTGCGAAGCTGCTTGGTCAACCGAGATGATCTTGAAACATGCCCATACCATGTGAGCTTGCGTATTTTTACCATACTCAATAGGCTTTTATATTGGCCGACCTCTCTTTTAACGGTGTCCCGAATTGCCTTATTCGTGACGTAGTCTAGAACGAAATGCCGAGGATTCGACGTAGACATCTCATCTCCATTGCACACATTCTTCGCTCTAGAACTGATGTCCAAGTTTCGCACGCGTAAAGATACACGGAAGTGACAAGTGCATACATTAAACTCAACTTAGATTTCAGGTTGGTGCTTTTGTCCCTTCTTATTGGCCTCAATTTGACCAGAGCAGCCATGGTCATCGCTGTTCGTGCCTGAATCTCAGTTCTGGAACCGTCCACACCCATCAGTACTCCCAGGTTTAACAATTTGCAATGGTTCGCCTTTAGTCGCAATCGGACTCGTTAGGCTCTCTGGGAAGTTGACCTTGATTTTTCCTTGGTCTGCATTAATTTCCATTCCAAACCGCTGAGCGGTATTGTCAAGGTTTGAGATTCAATTCGCAAGTTCTAGCTTCGTTCCAGCCAGCCCGGTAATGTCATCAGCAACCCGGATATTGGCGAGTGAACGACCACCTATGCTGACACGTGATCCTCCTGAGCTTCGGACATAAGTTCAAGAAAAACGTTGAATAGGGTCGGTGAAAGAATACATCTTTGTCGTACACCGGTTGACGTGCCGAACCATTTCTCAGTCATCTCGTTAAGGTAGACTGCACTGGTGGCTTGGAAGTAGAGTTTCTCAATGGCGTAGGTAAGCCGATATCCCATCTTATACTTTTGCATAGTTGCCCACAGGACCTCATGGCGTTTTTAAAGTCAATAAAGACTTAGTATAGCTTTTGAATATGCTGAAGGTATTTTTCGTTGCGCAGTAGCAGATTAAAAATGTGTTGAATTGTGCTGCGACCAGCCCGAAAACCGGTTTGTTCTTCTGCAATAACGTTTTCTGCCCTTGGTTGCAGTTTGCTAAAAATAACATTAAGCATTACTTTGCTTGGGTGGCTGTTAAGACTGATGGTTCGGTAATTTTGACATTGTTGGAGGTTATCCTTCTTAGGTAGGATTATTAGTGATTTTGTCCAACTTGTTGGCCATTCCTACGTCTGCCAGATCGAGCTACAAATATTCGTGAGGATGTCTATAACCAAAATCCCTACATATGTTATCTATACCAGCCGTCTTGTCCTCTTGAGAGACTTTATCGCGACCCCTACTTCTTCACGTAGGATGATGAAATTATTGTCTCTTGTGGGACTTCTATTAATGTCCCTTTAGGGTCCCCAGTGGTCTGTACTGGGAGCAGTATTCCGCCCATCTTCGAATAACATCTTCCGTTTTTTTCTCCTCAGCATTGTCTTAGCGAAGTCAAAAGACTCTAAAAAAGACTTTAATGAGAACATTTTAATACGTTATCCATGAAGTGCAAGCAGGTTTAAAAAAAAGGCAGCGGGACTAAAGATCACATAAAAACATCCCGGAAAAATGTTGAGAGTTTAACGTAGATCTGTATGCCTAATCTACACCAAGACCTTCGATAGCGTAAAACATCAGAAACGGGAAAATCATTATATGTATGTGGTATCCAGTACATCTAATCTATCTAATCGAATCATTTTACAAGGAACAACAAGCAGCTGTCAGAATATCTGGTGAAACAGTTTGGTTCGAAGTACAAAAGGGAGTTTAAGCAGGGACGCATATATATTTATATATATAGGAAACAAAAGATAAGTTTTATGAGGACCTTGAGGCGCTCATCGCTGCAGTCCCCAAATCTTACAAACTGGTCATCCTCTGTGATTTTAACGCTAGGGTTGGCACAGACCATACAGCCTGGGAGGGGGCCATTGGCAGACATGGTATCGGAAAATGCAATAGTAACGGACTGCTCCCTCTGAGGACATGTGCCGCAAATGAACTACTCATTACAAACACAGCTTTCCGACTACCTGTCCGAAATAGAACCACATGGATGCAGCCAAGGTCCCGCCACTGGCACCTCATTGACTATATTATCATCAGACGTAGGGATCGAGCGGATGCTATGGTAACGAAGAGCATGTGTGGTGCAGAATGTTATACCGACCATCGACTTGTCATTGTCAAGCTAAACTTCAAGATCCAGCCCAAAATGCGCCCCCAGGGAAAGAAACCACTGAGCAGGCTAAGTGTCTCTCAGCTGAAATACGAACCCACGAGAGGAGGCTTCCAGGAAGAGCTTGAGGATAGACTGTCTGAGCTTCGTTTTGAAAAGAACGACATCGACAAGAACTGGGCATCATTGAGAAACACACTCTACGATACAGCTGTTAAACACATTGGCCCACTCACGCGCAAGCATAAGGACTGGTTTGATGAGAACGATCTAGAAATACAGGGCCTTCTCGATGCAAAACATGAAGCGCACAGGGAATACCAGAGGGACACACCATCTCCGGCAGCAAATGCTGCCTTCAATACTGCTCGCAAATCTGTCCAGACCAGGCTTAGAGAGATGCAAGACTCCTGGCTCAGCAAAAGAGCTAACGAAATTGAGATGTTCGCCGAGCGTCATGACACCAAACGGTTTTACGAGGCACTGAAAGCTCTCTACGGCCCGCAGCCCTCTAGTAATACTCCAGTTCGCAGTGCGGATGGGGTACTGCTAACAGATAAGGTTCAGATTCTAGACAGATGGGCAGACCACTTCTGCAAAATACTAAACCACCCATCGTCCATAAATGAAGAGGCCATCCGGCGAATGCCGCAGGTGGAACTGAACCTGGCGTTAGATGAAGTAATTACTGAGGAGGAAGTCGACAGGGCAATCAGTTCACTATCTATAGGAAAAGCTCCAGGAGCTGATGCAATACAAGCAGAGGTATATAAGACAGCTGGCCCATCCCTCACCAGAAGGATCACTGAACTCTTCTGTCACATGTGGGCTGGAGGTAAAATTCCGCAGGAGCTAAAAGACGCCTCAATCGTTCACCTGTACAAAAGAAAAGGCAATCGTCAGGAATGCGACAATCATCTTGGAATATCGCTACTCTCCGTAGCAGGCAAGATCCTAGCGCGCTTACTGCTAAACAGGCTCAACAAACACCTTGAACAAAGCCACCACCTCCCAGAAAGCCAATGTGGATTCAGAGCCGGAAGAGGAACAGTGGACATGATTTTTGCCGCTCGCCAAGTACAAGAGAAGTGTCGAGAGCAAAATCAGGCCTTGTACACCACATTTATTGATTTGACAAAGGCATTTGATACAGTAAACAGAGGAGGGCTGTGGATGATAATGTCTAAGTTTGGCTGCCCCAACAAGTTCATAACAATGGCGAAACAGCTACACGAAGGCATGTGTGCTCGTGTACTGGACAGCGGTGCAATCTCTAAGACGTTTCTAGTATCAAACGGAGTAAAACAAGGATGTGTACTCGCCCCGACTTTGTTCAGCATGATGTTCGCGGCCACGGTGACAGACGCCTTCAGATCATTGGAGCTTGGAATACCCATAAAGTACCGCACAGATGGCAAGTTACTCAATTCCAGAAGAATGAAGGCCAAAACCAAAGTGGCTGGCGACATAATCAGGGAACTTGTATTTGCTGACGACTGCGCTCTAATGAGCAACTCAGAACTGAACATGCAGGTTGGAATGTACCATTTCTCTGCCGCATGCGAAAATTTTGGTCTGACCATAAATGCCAAAAAAACAGAGGTCATGTACCAACCAGCAACAGGCATGCCGTACACAAAACCAGAGACTACAGTCAGCGGGCAGACGTTGAATGCCGTAGACAAATTCACATATCTGGGCAGCACGCTGTCGAGATCTGTCAGCCTAGACGATGAGGGGGCAAGCAGAATAGCAAAGGCCAGCACAGCCTTTGGTAGAATGCGCTCGATGGTCTGGGCACGTCGTGGCATCAGCGTCAAGACCAAACTCAAAGTCTACCGTGCAACCATCATTTCAACCCTACTATACGCTTGCGAAAGCTGGACTGTATACTCTGGACATGCAAGGAGGTTAAACCACTTCCACACAGGTTGCCTGAGGCGAATATTCAACATCCAATGGCAAGATCGTGTCACTGACATCGAGGTTCTCTCGAGGGCTAACATGCCCAGCATCCACACACTGCTAGAAAAAGCACGACTAGGATGGGCCGGACACCTCGTCCGTATGTCAGACGAGCGGCTACCAAAGAAGCTTCTCTACGGCGAGCTGAGAGAGGGATGGAGCGAGAGGGGGCGCCCAAAGAAACTAAAAAGTTGCCAGATAGACATCGACACCTGGGAATGTCTTGCGAAAAACAGATCTGACTGGAGAAGCGCAGTCAAATCGGGTGTAGCTGCTGGTGAAGATAACCGTGTTGTGAAAGCCCAGAACAGACGAAAGACGCGGAAATCCCGAGCAGCGGGAACACCATCCCCTTCTACAAACCTCGTGTGCCCGATATGTAGCAGATGTTTTCGTGCTCGCACTGGCCTGTTCAGCCACATGCGCACCCACACCCAACAGGGAAATCTGTGACAAGGATGATGTCGGTGGTCCTCATCGACAACTATGGACAGCTATTATTATTATTAATTATATATATTTAACATTTATGCAGAGTGCATATTGAGGAACGTTAGAGAGGATGAGAATATAGAAAGTTATAATCCATATACAATCGGCGGATACAAGATCCCAGAACTAAGATACGTAGATGACACAATGCTACTATCAAACAGTGCAGATGGGTTAGAACATCTAATTGCAGTCGTAAGCAGATGAAGCGAAAATCAAAACTTCTGTAAAGATAATGACCAGCGACAAACAAGAAGTCAATATAAATTCTTCTTCTTCTTCTTCTTCTTCTTCTTCGTACGCAGTCTGACAGTAACCATTATTTTTTCGAAAAAAGCGGCGGTCATCCTGAGGCTGTCGACACTGCCATACAGCTTGTCTTGCAGTTCCACTGGTGATGACCACATCTGCTCTCTCTGATCCTCGTATGTCGGGCAGTTCTGCAGCAGATGTTCAGCGGTCATTTTACCGGTATCGCACGGGCATTCGTCGGAACCACCTATCTTCAATTTGTTGAATAGGTGGTACCTCAGTCTATTGTGGCCAGTGCGAAGTCTGAAGACAACGACCTGCTCTCTTCTGTTCAACTGGTAATAGGCATCGTTTTTGGTGTAATCAGTATGTTCGGTTTCCCATTTGGTCATGTATCTGGCTTTGATAAGCCGTTTTGACTCTTTGTACGTCATACTAGTATCTGTTTGTGGTAGTCTTGCACCTTCTTTTACCAGTCTGTCTGCCTCCTCGTTGCCTTGGATGTTGCAGTGTGATGGGACCCACTGTACCCCTACCCTTTTTGGTGCGGACTGCTGGCACAGTTTGCAGAGTGCTGCTCTTAAGTCATTAAGCTCAGTGTTTTTCTGGCTATTTAGCGCTGTGACTACGGCGAGAGCATCTGTAAGCAGGACTATATGGCTTTCATTTTCTTTGTGTGTCACCATTTCTTCCACTGCCGCCCTCAGTGCCTCTGCCTCCGCTCTGAAATTGCTTGTAGATTACCAGTAGCGAATGACAGTGTTATTTTTCTGTCATTTGGTAGGTTCATGAATGCTCCTGCCCCTCCGTTCTATGTAGTGTTTGTTACAGAACCGTCGGTGTATGCATGGGTCCAGTCCATGCTTGGGTAGTTTTTCGATATAAAGCTTAGGGTAGTATCTCTCCTTTCTTTTTCAGTCTGGCAGTTTTTGTTTCCAATACTTGGTATATTTTCTACCACCTCTGGAAATATATCCTGCCTCCAGGTAGGTTTTCGTACAGTAGTGATGGGTTTTGGTGTTGTTAGTGCGTTTATTGGATCTTCGTGCATCTTTGCTTTGGCTATTTCTGCAAAGTTTCTCCGCTTTAGTTTCCCATTTCCCAAATTGTTTAGTCTCTGGTGCATTGGATGGTCAGTCAGTCTTCTGAGTTTCTCTGACTGCAGCTGGGCTCTGCAGTCTCTTCTATCGGTCATGGATTGCAGTTTTGTAATCTTTTCAAGTTCTACAATTGGCGTTGACTTCATGCCTCCTGTTATAACTCTCATGACTTGGTTTTGAAGTTTGCTAACTTTATCGAAGTTCGCCTTTGTTGCTGTTGTCCATGCCGCAATGCCATACTCGAGAACTGGTCTCACTCTTCCAGTGTACAGTTTCTTTAGTATGCTTTCGTCTGCTCCCCAGCTTGTGCCAGCAAGTTTCCTCATGATTGCCATTCTTTCTCTGGCTCTCATTCGGTTTCTCTCGATCTGACTTTTCCATGTCATGCGCCGATCAAATGTGACTCCCAGATAGTTTGGATTGTCGTTTGGCTGCAGGAATTTGCCATTTAAACTTAATTTGGCATTTTGGGGTTTGATGGAAAGCGAGAATATTGTGCATGTGGTTTTCTCCTCGTTTATTTTGACCAGCCATGAGTTCGCCCACTCTTCCAGCGATGTTAGGGCCTGCTGCATCCGATTTCTTGCTATGGTGAGATTCTTTTCAGAGGTCCACATAGCCAGATCGTCTGCAAACATTGAGCTATGGACTCTTCTTGATATATTCTCTGTAATGTCGTTTATATACACCAGGAAGAGTGTGGGTGACAGTACTCCCCCTTGGGGTACTCCCTGCTCAAGTGTCACCTTTTTGCTCATCTGCCCTTGTACTTGGACTCTGGCCGTTCTGTTTTTGAGGTAGTGGTTGATCCACTTGTACATTTTCCCACAAACATCACTTCTTCTTAGCTTGACTAAGTCCATCTTTCCAGACTTTGTCAAATGCCTTTTCCATGTCCACCCACACCGCTACTGTGTGTTTCTGTGCCTGGTAGGCATCTTCTATTTTCTGGGCTATGAGGATGACCTGGTCCTCAGCAATATAAATTCAAAGTCGGGGGTGTGGAAATAGAACAATTCACGAATTTTGAGTATTTGGATTTTAGAATTGTCAACAATGGCGACTGCTCAATGGAATTAAGAAGGAGATTAGCAATGGCAATGCAGAGGCTACACAACTTGAAGAAACTATGGCAGAATACCAGAGGCTACACAACTTGAAGAAACTACGGCAGAATACCAGAGGCTACACAACTTGAAGAAACTATGGCTGAATACCAGAAGCTACACAACTTGAAGAAACTATGGCAGAATACCAGCAAACCAACTAAAGTGAACATTTTGAGAACCTGTGTTTTTTTCCGTGGCAGCATACGGCTGCGAAACATGAACAGTTACCCAAACCTCAAGGAAGAGAATCGAGTCTTTCAATAGAAATGTTATAGAAGCGTGCTCAGAATACCTTGGACGGGAAAAAAGAAGAATGCAGACATTCGACAATAATTTGGACATAGAGAAGACCGGTTCATAAATTCCATAATGAACAGACAATGATCTTGAGAAAACGATAATGTTATTATGCCGGGCAAGAGAGGCAGAGGAAGACCAAGAAGGCGATGGCACCAAGATGTCAAGGGGTGCTCGAGCATGACTCTGGAGTGGGCTAGAGATTTGCCAATAGATTTTCTCTCAGATGGGAGCGACGTTCTGTAAGGGACATGCTACACGACGTTCTATAAGGGACATGCTACACGACGTCCTGTAAGGGACATGCTACACGACGTCCTGTAAGGGACATGCTACACGACGTTCTATAAGGGACATGCTACACGACGTTCTGTAAGGGACATGCTACACGACGTTCTGTAAGGGACATGCTACACGACGTTATGTAAGGGACATGCTACACGACGTTCTGTAAGGGACATGCTACACGACGTTCTGTAAGGGACATGCTACACGACGTTCTATAAGGGACATGCTACACGACGTCCTGTAAGGGACATGCTACACGACGTCCTGTAAGGGACATACTACACGACGTATATGTAAGGGACATGCTACACGACGTTCTGTAAGGGACATGCTACACGATGTTCTGTAAGGGACATGCTACACGACGTTATGTTTGAAGATTTTTCTTCCAGCATTACCCATTGCTCACCTGTTCAACCAAGCCTCTTTGTTCAATTTTCAGTAGTTGTTTGACAAATGTAGGAGTTATTGGTGTGTATTGTTGACCTTGACTAATCTCCTTTTCACCAGTCTGTCTGTCTTGTTACTGCCAGGTGTATTTGAGTGTGAGAACGCGTCATAGGTGGCTATGACATAATTATTTACCATTAGTGCCTGTGAGCATACTCTTCATTCTTGGGCAGGGTTGGGAATGTGACTAGCACGAATGGATTGTTTGTTGCTGCCGTGTCCAGTCTCATACACAACTTGACCGTTGTTGTTATAAGGGGGAGGAGGAAGGGGGTGGGGGGGGGGGGGTTGTCGCTATGGTCGAGAAGTAAGACATGCATATCAAAGCATTGAATGGAAATGGTAAATGGTGGGCGATCGAATCCCACAGGTTTCAATTGATATTTGATCTCAAAGAAGGTGGGACCAGAATGCCTGCATCCTGAGTTACCTCGTCGTCTCGACTTATGATGTCTACCCACTGGTCGAAGGTAGCAACCCGGTCTGACGAAGACGGAGCGTGTCAGTCACAGCGCAAAAACCGGGGAATAAATCATGGCAAACGACCAACAGGATATGGTCTTGTAGCATGACAAAGGATCCTGAACGCAAAGAGAAGAAGATGGAACATCTGTGGACTGAATAATAAAGAGCTGGCGATAGCAGAATTCATGAAACTGGAAATTACTAATATTCAAATGCAAGGATCACATATTCATAAACTCCATATAAATTATATATATATTTTTTAATACAGGGTGTAATAACAACGCATGAGAGAGCAATCGTGACGAACAAAGTTTCTTCATAAATAATTGTAAATATTCAGTTCATTTCAAGTGCCATCTCTACATTGAAGGTCGGCTGCAATGGATCTTCAGCGTCCTCATTCTCTTGGCTCTTCGCCTGATGGTGCAAACATACCAGGCTTATCTTTCCATCTTTTGATGTTATCCTCACAGCTCTGGCACGTTTGTTTCCTTTCAGTATTATTTAGAGTACGGTTTTCATGTTTTTTGATGTGACCAAAATATCCAAACTTATTGAATTTGGTTTCGATCATCAATTCTCAGAACCGGTACCCATTTAAGGCTGGGTCGACCAGGGAGCCATTGCGGTCTGAACAAATATTTCCGCCTCAACTGGGCAATGAACCCAGAGCGCTGACCAGTGTGCTGCGCGGCTCCCAAAACAAAGCCGTGCATGACACATAAAGACATGGAAACAAATCCGTGCATGACACATACATATAATGAGGACAAAGCTATGCATGCCATTTATAAAGACACACAAAATAGGAACAGAGCTGTGCATGCCACATATAGACAGAGACATAATGGAAACAAAGCCGTGCTCTGCAACCAATAGACAGAGAGAGACATAATTTGAACAAAGTTATGCACGACACCAGTAGCGGACTAAGGGAGGTGGTGGTGGTTCGCCCCAGGTGCTAGGATTTCTAGGGGTGCCATGGAAAGATATTACTACATATTCCCGCTCTTTCCATCTGTGTGTGTTTGTGTTTAATAATTTATCTTTACGTCAAACTGTCCAAAGTCTCTGTGTAGTTGATGAAACAAAGCTACATATCTTTTTTTTTAAATCTCAAGAGGCTTTTCTATTTTGATATATTAATTCCACTATCGTCCATTTTTCATTCTACAAATCCACATTGTTCTTTCAGTTTTTCTGCTTTTGCTTGATTATTTGTCCCAAACACGATTTATTCTCATTAGAATTTTGGTGATATTACTCAATAGACTGATTGTTCTATGTTTTTCACACTCATAACATTCAGTGTTTCTTTGGTACAAATGGCTTCATACAAATTGGCTTCAACGTATCTGGAGAGATTTGTCCTGTCTCAAAATTTTGTTTAGAAGGTTTGTTTACAGCATCCGAACCAAAGTCTTCCAGAGCCAACAAGTGTTACATCGGTGATGTTGTTTGGACTAGGTTTATTTTTACTTTGTTTCAGATGTTTTAGTGTTTTCTACTTCAGATTCTAAGTATAGGTGCCTACCAGGTTATTAGGAATGGTGAACTCTTTTGTGTTTTTTCATTGGCATAAAGAGTATTACTTTATCCATCCGGCCATGATTGACATCCCTTTCTATTAACATTGCTTCCTTTTTTGCTTTTGTCTAGTTGCTTCCCTGATAATAACCAAATGTTTTGTATACATCTCATTCGAAGTTTGTTGATGGTATTGCTTTGTTCATAGCACAAGTTCACTTCTGTTGCATTTGTTTATAATATGTCAAATACAAAGAGTCCCTCTCGTTGTCGGCCCCTGGTTTTCCCTTTTAACTTTTAAACCAATGAACGTAATTCATTAAAATTGTCATGGACATACTGTGAACAAGTTGGATGACGAGGAACTACGTACTGTCTATTTTCACCAGGATGGAGCTACGTGCCCCTCAAATGGCAGTATGGCTGAAATTGCTTCCTCCTTTGAAGATTGTGTCATTTCTAAGTGACTTTGGCCACCAAGGTCGCCTGACCTTACCTTCCTAATGGGCACGCTAAAAGGGAAAGCGTTTCTCAACAAGCCAAGGAATCTCATGAAACTAATATACAAGAAAACATTTGCTAGGAAACTGAGTCTGTAACTCCTGATGCGTTGGTGAATAGCTTCCATAACATGGAGAGGTGTGTGCAGGCATGCCTTGATGCTAACGGTGACCACTTGCAACATTTATAATATGAGATCATTATGCTTCTCACACGCCATGGTGTGTCCCTGTCAAATGTTATTGAAACACATTCATTGGTTTAACAGTTATAAGGGAAAACCAGGGGCAAGTGGGACACCCTGTGGTATCTCATTCACTGTTTAAGATGTGCATACAGGATTTATTCAGTTAGCCACATACACATATTTGATTTAATAACCCACACATGATGTATTCAATACATATTTTGATGACCCGTTCCTCAGTGTACCAACTTCGTCTCCAGCGGACCCTGTCTTAGGCCATGGTAGGCCAGTGCCTGGTAAGTTGCAGCGTGCAACAAAGGAGTCATACCAATGCATTGGATGTCTTCCCAGCAGTCTCTTCTTATGTCGAAAGTACCAAACTGTTGTCGCTGTGCTCCATCGACCATCGTTTTGTCGTCACATGTGACCTGTCCATCTATGTTTTGCCTTCTCTGCATGGATTACTGTATCCTTCACCAGGTACAATCGTCTTATGTCAGAATATTGTAGAGACCTTGCATATTTAACTTAACTTAACGTCTTTATACTGGTTTAGAAGACCCTGCAGAGTCTGTATACAACCAGTTTAATTTACATCACCTGTATTAAGTCACCACGAATTCTTCTCTCTTCTAGACACTGTAGGCCGGTTCTTTTTAATCTTTCCTCATAACTGTAATTCTGGAATCCCACTATCAGCTTTGTCGCTCTTTTTTGTATTCTCTCCAGCATGTCTATATCCCCTCTCTGATAAAGACTCCACACCTGTACACAGTACTCCAATCTAGGTCTAACTAATGCTTTATACAGTTTGACTATCACCTCCTTGCTCCTATGTTTAATATTTCTTTTTATCATCCCTAACATTGCATTTGCCTTTTTTACTGCTACCTGAACTTGCTCCCTCACCTTACATGTATGATGTATTATAATCTCTAAGTCCCTTTCTTTATCTATCTTTCTAATATTGTTCTCTCCCTTTCTGTAATTATGTTCCATATTGGATCTACCCATGTGGATGACAGTACATTCATCTACATTAAACTTAATTTTCCAGCTTACAGACTATTCTTGAATTTTATATAAATCCGACCTCAATATATCCACTTCTGCTTTATTTTGCAATCATAGATCCCATATTAATGTCCAAATCATTTATTTATATCAAGAACAAAATTGGTCCCAAAACCGAGCCCTGTGGCACACCACTTTTCACTTCACACCACTCAGAGTACTCCTTATTTATGCCCAATCTCTGCCTTCTTCCCTTTAACCAATTTTCAATTCATTAAGCAACTTCCCCACCTATTCCATGTGATTTTAACTTTCGAAATAATCTTTGATGAGGTACTCTATCAAAGGCCTTTGCAAAATTTAGATAAATAACATCCACTGGCTTCCCTTTATCTATCATTTTGGTAACCTCCTCCATGAATTCTAATAGATTTGTTAAGCATGATCTCCCTCTAGTAATCCCATGTTGACTATTTCTAATTAGATTAAATTTGTCTAAATGCATGACAATGTTTTCTTTGATTACTGACTCTAGCAATTTACAGACTATGCTCGTTAAACTCACCGGTCTATAATTCGCTGGATCTGATTTTTTGAATAAGAGGATCACTCTTGCATCTTTCCAATCTCATGGAACAATCCCTTTTGTAAATGATTGAGAACATAATATAGCCAATGGTTTTGCTAGTTGGTCTCTAATTTCAAACAGCAATTTTGGATGAATACGATCTTGACCTGACATTTCAACCCCTCCAATTTTTTAAAAACCATTTCCTCTGTAATACAGATTGATCTTAATCCCGCTGTATCCATGTCTCTTTGAAAAATATCTATAGGCTCTGGGATCTTGGAGCAGTCCTCTTTTGTGTAGACTGTCCCAAGGTACTGATTGAGTAGATTAGCTGCCTCCCTATTCTTATTTATTATTTTCCCTATGAGAGGGCCTACTTTGTCTTTCGTTCTGTGTTTATTTCTAACATAAAAGAAGAAGCTTTTACTATCAGTCTTGATCCTCTAAGCAAGTTTTTTTTCGAAGTCTATTTTTGCTGTTTTATTCACTTTCTGAGATATGTATTGCTTGTCCAAATATTTTAAATATGTTTCTTTTGATTTATCTGCCTCTGTATATTTTTTCCATGCTTTATTTTTAGCTCTTCTACATTTCACTACAAATCTAGTTATCCATTTTTTACACTTGGGGTTTACCTCCCTACAGGAAACACATTCCTCTTTTAGCATTTCTAGAACTGTTTTAAAACTCTGCCACTCCTGTTCAACATCTGTTCCTAGGACAATATCTTTCCAGATTATGTGGTTCGCTGCCTCTTTCATCCTCTTAACATCTGTCTTAGAGTAATTGTATGTTCGCATGTTTATGTTTATTTCTTTCCCTGCAATAAGATCCCAATTGGATGATTTGATGGTCACTTGAGCCAAACAGTTCCCCAACGGTAACGTTTTCAATCATATTTTCCTCTGTAGTAAAAACTAGGTTGAGTGTGTTTTTGCCTCTGGTGGCTGCTTCTACATGTTGAATTAAAAAATTGTCTGTTATGCACTTAACAAAAGGATTTGACTACAAGTGCCTCTGCCATATTCAATTTTCTTTCTGAAAAGTTTAAATCCCCTATTAATAATAATTTCCCTTCACTTGCCTTTGCTATGCTACTAATCAGCTCCTCATCTTCCTCTTTTTGACTTGATGGACATCTATAGCACACTCCAACCACTGTTTTTTCACCCCCACTTTCTATTTCTCCCCATTCACTTTCATTTTTGTTACCACATGAAAAATCATCTTTGATCTACAATGTCCTCATATGTCCATGATTCTGTTAACCCTATTATATCTGGTTTTTCTTCTTCTACATACAGTTCCAATTCTTCTCTTTTATTTACTATGCTTCTCACATTTGCATAAAAACATTTTAGTTTGTAATTTTGTTGTTTATCACTTTTTGGTTTTGCTTTATCATTTTAGTGTTTGCTTTTCCGCTACTTATTTCACACTTTCCTGACCCAAACTCTCCCCTTTGACTACATCCTCTATAGCACCCTATTGTAGGCCTATCTTTAGTCTCATACTTCATAGGCCTTACTAGTTTAAATTTCTAACACAATGATTAAACATATACTTTGCTACAACATGCTGTCTTATCTCAATTAGATGTAAACCTCCCCTGTCTAACATTTTACTTTCCCATCAATAAATTCCAATCCCATTACCTGTAATCTAAGGTTGATACCTATTATCTTGCTATCTAGATAGTCTGACCCATCTGCTCTATCTAAAATGCCCAACATTGTGACCTTTCTAAACTTTTTTTCCTAAAGTGTTCCCATAAGACTTTTTGTATTTATTTATAATTATTTCGGTACTGTCTCTCTTTACATTATTTGTTCCTACTATTACCACAACATGACTGTTTCCTTTGTCATCTATCCTCTTTATTCTCCACTCTATGTTCTCTATTTTTGCTCCCCCAATATCCATTCTTTCAAACATGTTGTGTTGTTTAGACAAATGTCTGCCAACCTCCCTCACCATTGAATCTCCTACTACCAATACTGAACCCTCAGCTATATTTGCATACTTCTCTCAAAAGCTCTCTGCCCTCTGAACTGTTTCCTCACTAAAATCCCCCTTACTTCCTTTACTACACCTTGACTGCAACTTCTTTAAAATTTCCTAAATTTTCACTTTGTTTCCCTTCTATTTTCATCTGCCTCTTTTCTATATCCTCCAATCTCTTCTAATTTTTCCTTAAATCACCATACGTTGGTGGTTCCGACCAAGCTTCTCTCAAGGGAGGCCTGGGTCACTCTTAATTTGTCCTCTAGTGATTTTGTTAATGTCCACGTCTCAGCGCCGTAGCACATCGCAGGGAGTACAGTGGAATTGAAAAGGGAGGCTCGTAGGTCCTGGCCATGGCAACCGTTCAGGACCGTGTTAATAGACGAGAAGGCTGCCCAACCAGCGCGGCGACGTCTTGTCAGTTCAGGTTCCAGGTTATTCTTCATATTGAGAAGGCGCCAAAGATAGATGAACTCGTTGACATCCTCTAATCGTACATCGCCAAGGAAGACTGGATCTCAAGTGGCAAAGCGATTGCGCGACACTTTGGTCTTCGAGACATTCATTTCCAGACCCGCTTTCTTGCCCTCTCCATTGAGTAGCTGCATCATTTGGTTGGCTTCTGCTGCTGACTCTGTTATGAACACTATGTCATCAGTAAATCGAAGATGATTGAGGTGTCTACTGTCAATAAGGATGCCAAAGGTGCCCCAGTTGCATAGGCTAATGACTGATTCCAAACATACAGAGAAGAGGTTTGGTAAGATAGGATCGCCCTGGCAGACTCCCTTTTGAATTTTCACCACCATGTATTAGCCACACATGATTTACTCAATTAGCCACACATGAATTACTCAATTAGCCACACATGATTGACTCAATTAGCCACACATGATTTACTCAATTAGCCAGACATGATTTACTCAATTAGCCAGACATGATTTACTCAATTAGCCACACATGATTTACTCAATTAGCCACACATGAATTACTCAATTAGCCACACATGATTTACTCAATTAGCCACACATGATTTACTCAATTAGCCACACATGATTTACTCAATTAGCCACACATGATTTACTCAATTAGCCCCACATGATTTACTCAATTAGCCACACATGATTTACTCAATTAGCCACACATGATTTACTCAATTAGCTACACATGATTTACTCAATTAGCTACACATGATGTATTCAACTAGCTTCAAATGGTGCACTTGCCCTAACTATTCTTGCATTCTATAAAATCATCTATTTGAATAACCTGAGACAGAGTAATGCCGAGGTACGTAAATCTGTTAATAGTTTTTAAACATGTGGCATTTGGCAGACTTCATAGTAGTGTATGGGATAGACGAGAGATCAGGACTCAAACAAAAATGAAGGTCTACGCTGCCGTTGGTCTACCTACACTCTTATATGCGTGTGAAACCTGTAACCTTCTATAGTCGTCATGTCAGAAAATAAAATCCTTTCCACGTGCACTGCTTGCAGAAACTACTCAGGATTAGATGGCAGGACATTGTGCCATATACAGATGTGTTAGTGCAATCGGACAAGTATACACACCATAATATGTGCAGCACAGCTGAGACGGGCTGATTATGTGGTACGTATGTCAGATCGTCTACCAAAAGAGCTGCTCTATGGTGAAAAATGGCAAGAGAGTAACTGGTGGACAGCGGAAAAGGTACAAAGGCACACTTAACAGATCACTGATCCAGTACGGTATTAACCATGTTGACTGGGAAAGAATCTCCACTTATCGCACAGACTGGCATAGCACTATTACAGAGGGTGTTCAGAGACATCAGGCATAAAAAATAAATAAGGCTAGCTCACATCAACCCTTCTTCAACCTCTGTGGAAGAGGGTGTCCTATTTCCTTATACTAAGAGCGACAGATAATTCAGGCTCTGATTGACTTATTTAGCCATCTTAGGGCTCACACAAACAGTAAATCTTGGCAAATTGGTCCTCATCGATTATGATAGAAGAACAACAGAATAACATTCAATTATCCGCACATGCAGTATCTAACAAGCCACACATGATGTATCCTTCTGAAGTCTTCAGTCTGGTGTTACAGGTGTGTGAAACGTGTAGGTTTGGAAACATTCTTGTCACATGTCCAAACCATTTCATTCTTTATCATTAACCACATCTATGATATTTTCTCCCTTAAGAAATCAGGCAATCCCTGTCATGGAACCCCCAGGGAAGGAGAGGCATAGGCAGACCAAGGAATACATGGAGATGAGATCTAGAGGCAGAAGTAGAGAAAACATGAAAAAGCTGGAAGGAAGTGGAAAAAATTGCACAGGACGGAGCTGCTTGGCAAGGGTTGGATGATGGCCTATGAACCCCTGGATGATGGCCTATGAACCCCTGGATGATGGCCTATGAACCCCTGGGTGATAGAAGGTGAAAGAAATGATGTTTTCTCACTTTCTATTGGATTTCTTTGTTTCTCACTCTTTTCCAGTAACACTGACAGCTTTGTGGGGCATCTCATTTCACATATAGCAATTTGTGTGTTTTTTTGTGCTTATGTCAGACACTGAGAACAGAGAGTTAGTATGAATATACTGTTGATCATTTGTCTCTATTGTTTCCATTAGAATATTTTAATGACTTATTATAGTTATTTTTAGCTTTTAATAAATTTATTAAACTACATATTATATCTTCACTATGCCATGCATGTTGTTTACATTTGACCATACACGATGTATTCATTAAACCACATATGGTGATTAAATATTCACTATGCTCCATATAAAGTGTTGTATGACTACCTCAAAACACATTGAATTTTAGGTCCCACTGTTTCATCATCATCATCATGTAGCAAGTCCTATTCAGAACATCGCTTCCATCACAGTCTGTTTGAAAGAAACTCAATCTCTTGCCAAATCTTCTGCTTGCTCCAGAGTCATGTCCAAACATTCCTTGACATTTTGATGTCATCGACTTCTTGGTCTATCTCTACCTCTCTTGCCTGGCATCATACCTTCCATTACAGTTTTCTCAAGATCGTTGTGGCTTTTGATGTCGCCAAAGTATTTCAATTTTCTGTTAATGGTGAAATTTATGAACCAGTTCTCCTTTATGCCCAACTCTTGTTGAATGACTGTAATTGCTATATTTACCTGAAAAGAGAGAAAGATAGAGAGAGAGAGAGAGAGAGCAAAAGAGAGAGAGAGAGAGAGAGAGAGAGAGAGAGAGAGAGAGAGAGAGAGAGAGAGACCTGGGTCACTTGCAGTTTATTGTTCATTGCTTTTGTAATAGTGTACATGTTTCAACATATTGCAGACAGCACAGTATTTTATTGTACAAGGTGTATTACTTATCTAAGCAATATTTCAGATTTGCAAAGTGTAATAATGACCTCCTAAGGCCCAAACCCACATCTACATCATGGGAGTTGGAAACAGGGCAATGTAAAGGATAACCCAGAAAAGTCGTTGGGGAATGAAGTAATGGTACTGCTGTGATTGGCCTAGCAAGTCAACAAGCAGTATACTATTGCAAATGAAAACATGAAAGGAGCTTAAACAGAGTGGATTACTATGAGGGTGCCTCAAATAAAAACTGGACTTTTCTTTTTTTCTTCAAAAATTATTAAGAATATTTATTTTTAAAATATTTGTTTTTTAGAAAACAACTATATTTTTAGATAAAATCTAAAAATATAATGGCGGTCCTCATCGACAACGATGGACAGCTATTATATTTTTAGATATAATCTTTATTTCATTCAATATAAGTCCCCCTGTGCCTACAAAGTGAGTGGATTCCTCTTGAAAAAAAGTATATTTGTCATGTTTGTAGCCATTTATGTACCACCTGTTTCACCTCTTCATTGGATCTTTAAAGTCTTTCCTCTCATCGCCTCTTTGAGTGGTGCAATTAATTTCAATCACTAAAAAATAGATTATCAGAATCCACATGTTTGATTAAATTGATCAATTGTTTAAAGAGACTTTAATGGCTAAAAGAAATACCATAAATAAATTAAGGATTTGAAGAAAAAAAACAACTAACATTTACATAATATTTGTATTACAAAACTCTTTATGAAAGAAACCTGTTCATTGAAGGAAATGCAATAAATCTATGTAAATAAAGGTAACCAATGCATGTTGACATTTAGGCTCTATCAATTTTGATTTATTGACTGCATTTTTGTACCTAACTGTTTGTCAACATTTGCAAAGTTAAAAGAGAACGCTAAGATGTGTAGAGTAGACCTAGCTTTGGTAACATCAACAAAATTATTACTGACTCTAACACTAGCAAATGAGCAGCCGATATTGGAACATGGAATATCATATATAATAGTAATAACAAAATTACACTAAAGTAATACCACACAGTAATACCCTACATTACTAAATATAACATCAAGATTAACTAATTATACATGCAGACATTTGTTTTAATGAAAAAAGTTTTGTTGACTTTTAATATATTCCCTACTGCAGGTCCACAGCAGCAGTACAACTTAGGCCGTATTATAATATTACATTCTGTTGTATTTCTAAAAAAATGTATAAATTATTTTAAAATTAGTATCAGGTTTAATGTAGATAAATGTACAGTCATCCACATGGGTAGATCCAATATGGAACATAATTACAGAATGGGAGAAAACAATATTAGAAAGATAGATAAGGAAAGGGACCTAAAGGGTTTTAATAGATCATACAGGAAAGGTGAGTGAGCAACTTAAGGTAGCAGTGAAAAAGGCAAATGCAATGTTAGGTATGATAAAAAGAAATTTTAAACATAGGAGCAAGGAAGTGATCGTCAAACTGTATAAAGCTTTAGTTAGACCTAGATTGGAGTACTGTGTACAGGTGTGGAGTCCTTATCATAGAGGGGATATAAATATGCTGGAAAGAATACAAAAAAGAGCGACAAAGATGATAGTGAGATTCCAGAATTACAGTTATGAGGAACGACTCAGAAAAACCGGCCTACAGTGTCTCGAAGAGAGAAGAATACATGGTGACTTAATACAGGTTCATAAGATGATCAGAGGAATGGATAAATTAGACTATAACAAGTTTTTTTTAAATACAGCCACCCACAATAACACGCGGGCATAGTTACAAGCTGACTAAAGAGATGTCCAGATTAGATATTAGGTAATATATTTTTAGTCAGAGAGTGGTGTCTGCTTGGAATGCATTGCCAGGGAAGGTAGTAGAGGCAGGGACAGTTATTGCATTTAAGAATAAACTGGATGCGCATAGCTTTTAGAGCAAGGTGATATAAATGTAACTGGTTGTATACAGACTCTGCAGGGCCTTCTAAACCAGTATAAAGACGTTAAGTTAAGTTAAGTTAAGGTGTCAATAAAAATTGTGGGATCAAAGACACATTAGACAAGATGACAGCAGTCAGCAACTCTGCTGATTGTTTGTGTCAGGGTCAGTGAACCAAAACGGATCAAAACCCCATTTGGCCTACAGGTGGCAGCCCTGGAAACATGCTGCATTCAAGCAGCTGACTGAGAGAATCGGGATCTAAGGGAGAAGGTAAACCTGGTCCCAAAAATGTGTCAGACTGAAAGGCGCAGATATCGCAGCTTCACTTTAAACTACAATACAGCAAAACATAACGTCAATTACATGAAGAATGATGAAAAGGAAAAAGAGTAAAACTGTTTTGTATTTAATAAACACATGTTGCTTTCAAAATGTCTGACATGGTGCCCAGGAGGGGGGAAGTAAAATAAGTAAGTACTTCGCCTCTGGACATCCTGAATTTGAAAACCCATATATTGTGAATTCTGAGTATTGGAAATTGTGTTAACTCATTCATTCCTGAATATTTTTGGACTTCTAGGCACATATATTTTTCAAATGTAAACTTCCAGATAGGAAGTATAGGTACATTTATAAATTTAGGAAAAGTGGTTATTGAGAAACTTTAAAATATATATTTGGCAACAGTGCAGGTCAATATATAGGCTCTGTTGCATTGTAAGATAGTTTGCAAGCCAATATATCGGCTCTACGGAGTGGATCAGTTAAGATCATGTACTACTAGGAAAGCTTTTGATAAAGTTTGGAAAGAAGGACTTTTACAGAAACTGAGAAATAATGGAGTGATGGGTAGAATGTACAAATAGATAAAAGCATACTTACATAACAGAAGAGCCAGAGTCCAACTAGATAGCCTCAAGAGTAAGAAAATTCTACTGTGTCATGGTGTGCCATAGGGAGGGGTTCTTTTCCCTACACTTTTCATAGTCTTCATCAATGACTTGATTGCTGAACAAAAGTTGCAATGTATTGATGCCTTGACCTCATGGACAAACAGATGGTGTGTAAACATTAACACAGAAAAATGTAGCACTACGCTTTTTACCCTCTCCCCAAAACAAAAAGCTGGAGTTATCAAGATAAATGTAGAACACCTCAGAGAAGATAAACAACCCACCTATCTTGGAGTTACATTCGATGATAGGTTGACATGGAGGGAACACGTCAACAAGGCAGCCAAAAAAGCCAGGAGGAAGTTAGCCATCCTGAGAAAATTAAGTGTAACCACATGGGGAGCTAGTGGAAAAATACTTAACAAAGTTTACCAACAAGGCATACGGCCACATCTGGAATATGGGTCAGCAGCGTGGTGCCCTGCGGCAAACACTACCCTAAAAGAGGTGGATAAGGTGCAAAATCAGGCACTTAGGGTCATTACAGGAGCAATGAAATCAACACCTATAGTGAAGATGGAGAAAATGGGGAGGATACAAGCACTAAGAGAACGCAGAGACACAAAGGTATTAACACAGGCAGAAAAGTTCCTCTGCATGCCGAGCCATCCAATGAAAGACAGATTTCAAAATTTAGCAATGGGAAGACTGAAAAGAAGTAGTTTTATGCATGAGGTAAACGACTTCGCAAGCAAATTGTAGATATACCTGAAGTTGACATCCCCCTAAAGTCTGTACCAGAACAAACTCCTTGGAGAGAAGAGCATGGACTATCAGTATGCATTCAAACAAAAGTGAAAAAAAATACTAGACAAGGATAAACAGAACAGTGTGCAACATAGGATAGTTACCCTCCTTTTCCTGGATGAAGAATACCCACAAGACCTCTGGATCAGAATATACACAGATGGGTCAGCACAGAATGCAGTAAAGAATGGTGGAGCGGGAGTGTACATAGAATACTCAAATAACATTAGGGATACAGTCAGAGTACCAACTGGAAAATTCTGTCATACATATGATTCAGAAATCCAGGCAATCAAGGTGGTAACTGAGAAACTGTTGAACATCAATGTCAGTTTTACAACCTGTAGTATTTCTGACAGATGCACAATCAGCAATCCAAGCACTGAAATTTGAGAAACTGCCAGATCTACAGGCTCTACTGTCTGAACTGAGCAACCAGCGCAAGATTGTCATGCAGTAGATACCTTCTCATTGTGGAGTACCAGGAAACAAGAGAGCAGATCGACTGGCAAAGGAGGGTGCTGCAGACAAGCAACCAGATGTGCCAGTTACATACCAAAGAAGATAAGGATGATTAAATCAATCAGAAAGCCACCAACAGTAACACCAGACGATTACCATAACATGAACAGACAAGAAAAAACTGTTGTATTGCGCCTTAGAACAGGACACAACCGACTCCACAGCCACATGTACACGAAAATGAAGATTGGCAACTCAGCCATGTGTACATGTGGACAGGCACCCCAGACAGCAGAGCACATACTACAAAACTTCCCCGTATATAATTTACAGAGAAAAATCTCACTGGCCCATAGAAACAACACTGGAAGAGAAACTTTATGGACCTGTATGTGAACTACAAAAGACAGTGAAGTTTATACAAGAGACATCGTTGCAGATGTTGACAATATTTTAAAGTGAACAAAAGAAGAAGAAGAAGATTGAAGTAATGAACTGTTTTAATTTAATCAAGTGAGAATGTTACTGTGGTTTTGTCTAACTTCTTTTGCTAGATTTGTTACTTGACTTTCCAGATTTTCTTCCACTTTTCTCTTCCCTCACATCTGCAACTGACATTGGTAAATTTGCCTTAAATGACTTTATGGCAGTAGTGGCTGTTGATGATGATTTAGAAGCTGCAGCTGACTGGCAGTCCATCTGTGAAAGTTAAATGTTGGTGAAATTGTTACTAGACAGGTAGTGTGAGAAGAAGAACTCGTTCATGATCAATAAAAGCTAATGATTTTAACAAATCTTTTGTTGAATAATGTTAATGTTGATTGAAAAAATGATGTAGAGCAATAGCTCTAATTTGATAACAATTTTGATAAATAAAATAGAACATTGAACAATATGCAACCATTGAACAGAATATTGACATTTAGGCCAAGATAAGTTTTTCAAAACACAAAATGTGAGATAAGCAGTTATACAAAACAATGTCTAAACAGTAATTGAAAATAATATGTAGATCTAATATCACCTGTTCATGCTGTTTTTCTAGTTGTTTCTCAAGAACCCTGATTCTCTCCTCCAGGGCTATAATTTCTGCCTCAACATAATTTACTCTCTCTTCAGCCAGCTGTGCTCTTTCTTCAGTTGCTCTGACACATATAAGAACAATATATTTATTGCCACAAAAACACTGACCATATTTGTCTTTGAAAAACAAAATTGAAAACAAGCAATATCAAAATTTGATAATTTATAGAAACAGTATTAAAAGTGATTAGAAAAGGAATAATTAGGTAGCTGAAAACGCATGTGTTTGTGTAATGATTATAGCTTACGTTTGGTTTTACATCGGTATAGTAGCTACCAGTGCCACTTTGAAACTGTCATCAACGTATTCACAACATTTTCCACACACACAAAAAAAACAGGAATCACATCCTAACATACAAAATATTATTGAAAAGTGCAGAGTTCAACGCCGACTTACACACCTGCTTCAAAGACTATACCAAGGCTTTCAACTGTTTGTGGCACAAAAAGCTATGGAAAATCATGACCCACCTGATTCGACTGACCAAATAGAGAACAACAAGTAGTAGTCAGAATAGCTGGCACAACACGGATGCATACTCTCTCCTTATCTGTTAAATATCTATTCAGAAAACATAATGAGAAGTGTCAATCATGACGAAGTGGGAATGAAATACCAGAACTAAGATATGCAGATGATACAGTTGTCTTCTTGAAGAGCGCTGTGAGGCTAGATTAAATGATCCTGTCTGTCTGTAAGCAAGAAACAAAATCTGTTCACAAATACTGACAAAACTAAGTAAATGAGCATTGAAAAAGCAAAAACCAGACCTAAAGTTATCCTAGAGAAATAAAAATTTCAGAACGTCACGAGTTTTGAATACCTCAGCTCAACTATAAACAACAGTGAAGATTACCAAAAAGAAATAAAGAGAAAAATTGCCATTGCAATGCAGAGGTTAGGTAAAATGAAAAACGTATGGCAGAACATTAACAAATGACAAAAATAAAGATCTGGAGGACTTGCATCTTCCCAGTGGAAATGTATTGATATGCAAGACATGGTCAACTACACAAACTCTACATAAGAAGATTGAATCATTTGGACTAATATGATACAGGAGAGCTCTCAAAATACCGTGAATAGCAAAAAAGAAAAACACAGAAATCGTACAGGAGCTCGATTAAGAACAAATCTGGCTAGTCAACAACATTACGTCTAAGAAATTAACATACTTCTGCCATATCAAACGCCACAATGGCCTAGAAAGAATGATACTGGGGGAAGATGGCATGGTACCTAGCAAAGCAGACAGATAAGAAGATGAACAAGGGACATCACAGAGACTGGGGTTGGCAGTGACAGAGGCAGAAGAGCTGGCCAGAGATCGAGCGTCTTACAAATTGGTTGTCATAAGAGCGGCGATTTTCAAAAGACATACTACATCATCATGATGATGATAACACAAACATCTTGCCAAAATAACATAAAGTTAACTCATTCGCTTTCACAAGCCGATACATAAGTTTTTTTTTCTTCAGAAAACCCAGGAGCCGATATATTGGCTTTTGCGACTGTGTTCACAAAATCACATTTTTTCCAATTCCTAGTTCCCCTAAATGTTTTATTTTGGTTATTGGCGAAAGTTCAGATTTTGTACTTTTCATTTCCAGAAGAACTAGTGAGTGTTTCATTTGAAAAATGTTTTTTTTTCGTACTTGGAAACCACATTTTTTTTCTTCAGAGGGCAGCATTGAATTTAGCCCATGCCCCTTCAGTCAAATCACATAAAGTTTTTACAGTAGAAGCTTTGTAATGGTATGGTTAGATTATATTATTGCTAACAGTAGTGATGATGAAAATATTGATCGTTCTAATAGCGATATTTCAATTTCTTGATCTAGTCTTAGTTCTAAGTTCAGCAAAGAAAGTGAAACTAGATCTACTGAGGAGGGGGCGGTGCTCTCTTTTGTCTCAAGCAATGGTAGTAACAGTTCACAAATTCGGTAAAGGTTCAAGATCCTGCACAACCATGCTAGTGTGTATAATATAAATGTGTATATATATATTTTGAATACATTCTTTCTGTGTGTCCGTAAATTGTAAACACTCACGCTGATGTTGATTGGTGCTTTTATTTTTTAGCATGTTTTCAACTTCACGCACCTTCAGTAAAATATGAAAACTGTGAAAACCAAATTAGGTGTAACTTTCAGAACATCTTCCCTAGTGGATTAGAAAGTCATTACATTATTCATGTATTGGTTTACAGCTGAACACATGTTCATCAGGGGAACAATTATTTTTATAATTTTAACAAATAAAAACGATTATGCAACTATAATCCATCATACACAAATTTGTAAAATATGTGTATTCCGTTGAATTCTGGCCGGAATTGTGAACAGTTTGGTATATCATTTGTGTTAGTTTAGGTAACTATTATTGAAGATAAATAAATCACAACTAAGTGATGCTGTGTTTGAGTTTTACATTAGAAAAAAATTGCGTCAGAGGTCCAAAATATTTGTGAGTGAATGAGTTGACAGGATGCAGTCCATAAATTCATTAATTCCCTAATTTTAACACAGCACAAATATAAAAAGTATACTATCTCCTAAACTGACTATAAATTTTTTTTCCATGATGAGCATTAAACAATATTAGTGAGGTATCATGAAATATAAAAAAAACAAAAAAACAGTCACATTTATTCAGTATGGCACATTAAATCAATTAAGAATAGTATTGTGACTATTAAGAGACATTTGTAGACTCTATGGTACACGTGTAAGAGCATCGCAGTGTTTTAATAAATATTCTGGTTTCGTTGTTCATTATTATATAGAAAACACACAAACAAAACTATCTCTAAAATAATTTCTTGAAATTTTATTTCACTCTCTTCCTGTCGTACCTAATTATTACAATGTCAATGAGCTAAACATTATAAAACATACATTAGTTGATCTTGCAGTGTCTCCACTGCTGCCAAAGCTTCAAATGCTTTTCTAGTATCAGAGGATCCACCAGTACCAAATTTAGCAGCTCTCTGGTCCGGTGACTGAAGATAGAAATAAAATGCATGCTAAATTAATTTTAAAACTAATTTCTAATGTATAATGGGGAGTAGCGAGGTCTGGGCTGGACATCCCGCTCGTTAAAGAAAAGTGAAGCGTCTGATAAAGCTTCTCCTTTCCAGGTGTAGAGATCGCTGCTGGATTCACTGTTCAACTTGCAGTTCAGGAGTTTCCATGCCAATGACCTCTCCTACATTATTGTGTCCCCAGTAGCACCTTCATGAGGGGCCCTCTATTTTTTACAGAGCCTGCTGTGGGGCGCAACCGAGTACCCGGCGGTATAACTGGGGGGGCAGATTGAGCTCATTAGCTTTGGGTTGACAGCCAATCTAAGAGAAGGTAAACTCTGATTAAACCCAGGTAGATGAAGCTCGTTAGCCTGTTCAGGAAGTTCGCCTAGGAGAGGAGGAACTCTGATATTAAACCCACAAGTCCCAGAGAGTGCTGACTAGTCTTGGGACGATGAGAGTATCGTTGGATGTCTTGACTAATGAGTATCGACTCCACTGCCTTGTGGAAACATCAGGAGAAAGTAGGGCTATAGGAGTAAACCCAGACAGAAAACCTGGAGTCATAGCACCTAAGGTGGATGGTTTCAAAATTGCAAACTCATTGAGCTGGTGCCAAATTGTCATACTTTGCATTCCTTTGGATTACCCCACCAAAGCCGAGAGGGGGATCCTGCAGTTTGGGCAGCCCAGAGTCTCCATATTCAGTGCCCAGGCTTGCGCCCCGAGAGGCTGCTCACAGGGTGCCATGCGCATAGTCTGCAAAGACTGAGACGCCTATGAATGGCTTCGCTTCGTTCCTTCTCAATCTCCCGCTACCAAACCCTTAAAGGGCTTAAGGAGCAGAATGTAGTCAAGAGAACGGAATGCGTTGTGTCATAGTTTACAGCTTGACTGTGATATTTGCACCTTTCAGTCCAACACATCCGACTTCAGCAAGCATTTTTTGAGTACCGGGTTAGCATTCCCTCTTCGATCCCTTCTCCTTAGCCAGTCTGCTCTGTTGCAGCCTGTTATCCAGCATCACCGCATGGAGGTGTAGAAGGGTCTTGGCAGCTCTGGTTCGCTGGCCCTGATGCTAGCAGTCAGCTATGGATCGCTGATCACTGCAGCTCATGTGCTGCTCAGCGTCTTCATCCCAGACGCCTATGAATGAATGCATAGGGTAAGAATAATCTCAAAAATAAAGAAAGGTAAATGAGCCAACAGAAATACAACATTTAGCCTATAATGCTGTTTCTAATAATAGCATCTAGCACGCTTTAAAACTACATATTATTCTCCATATTTCTGCTGCTGGATCAGTTACTTCAATTTCTCTATATAAGTATGTTCGACATGGTCTACCTGGTATTAAAAATATCACCGAATATATCTGTCAACGTCAGTTCGATATCTGCATATTTTATCATGAGGACCAATTATTCAATGTAGTATTTAATATTTGTTTGTCTTTCTTTCTTCTTTCTTTTCACTTTTTATCCTGCTTGTGCCTTTCAGCATCAGGTTAAGAAGAGGTTTCTTGATTGAGCTCTAGTATGTGCTTCGTACGTGGGCAGTTTCACTGCTTGTTATTTCTGCTATCCATCTTTTGTGTGGTTAGCTTTTGGCTCTATATCCATTGTATCTGTGTATTATTGCTTTCTGAGGGATACTTCTTCTTTTTTTCTTCTTCGTACGTTGTCAGGGGTCGACTTCAATTTGTTCAAAGAAAAACAATTGGTGGCGGGGAATGGGCACAGTGAACCCTACGGGACTTCGGTACCTTGGAGAGTTGCTAATGCACCCCCTTAATTACTTAATGTCAAAACAGTACATTTCTGGCTTCTGCCTGTGGTGGGAAGAACATCCACAGACTCACCAGTCCGATAATGCCAAAACATGTGAAGTAGAAAATTTAAAAGTTTTACAAACGAGCTTGGACAATGTCTCGGTCATCAAGGTCCGCGCTTGGCAGTGGGTGACCAGACTACAATTGGTGAAAAATGGACTACTGGAAACAAACATAAACATACTAACACGAGAAAACCTAGGAGGAAGCATGTGCAAATATAAGATAACAAGTTTTCATGTAACGTTCTCATCATCATCATGAAGTATGTCCTTTGTAGAACGTCGCTCCCATCACAGGCTGTCTGAAAGAAACTCGTTCTCTTGCCAAAACTCCAGCCTCCGCCACAGTCATACCCAGGCATTCCTGGATATCTTGGTGCCATCGTCTTCTTGGTCTACCTCTTCCTCTTTTGCCTGGCACCATACCTTCCATCACCGTTCTCTCAAGACCGTTGTGTCTCTTGATGTGACCAAAGTATTTGCATTTTCTAGCCAAAATAGAAATGATAAACCAGTTCTCCTTTCTGCTCAACTCTTGCAGAATGTCTACATTTGTTTTTTTCTCTGTCCAGGGTATTTTGAGGATTTTTCTGTAACATTTTGACTCAAAAGATTCTATTCTTTGTCTAGAAGTTTTGGTAATCGTCCATGATTCACAGCCATAAGCTGCCACAGGCTCTCAAGACTTTTACTTTTATCATTTTGTTGGTGCTCTGCCATAATTTCTTCTGGCTGTTCAGTCTCTACAGTTTACTCTTTAACGTTCTACAGTTGAATATTTGTGGCCTGAGAAATAATAAGAAGCTCAAGCTTGCCAAGGTTTTCAACAGCCACAGGGTTCATGTGGCTCTCCTGCAAGAAACTCTACACAAGGACACTGATCTGAGCTTGACAGGATACACCAGTTATGCCTGTGAGTGCACTGACTGTCGTGCCATAGTTACCTATATCCGAAATGACATTCAGGGATATGTCACACATAATATAGCCCATCCCAAAGACATACAGAAAATCAATATCTGTCACACTAGATCAAAGTACCCTATATACAACATTTACAGTTCCCCCCAGACGACCTGCAGCCTGCCAGATCTGCATGAAACACAATATCACAAAACACTCCTTGCAGGTGACTTCAATGGACACTCGTCTCGTTGGGGTTACACTGACCATAACAGTACAGGAAAATTCATTGAAGAGCTCTGAGATGCAACCAGCTTGTCTGTATTGCCCAACGCTGCTGCATAGGGTCCACCTCTCTCTCAGTCGGCCTGACTTGATGATCTGCTTCTCTGATTTGATAGACTCTTGCAACCTGCAAGTTCTTGATGATATTGGAAGTGATCACATCCTAATCTTCATCACCGTAACCATTCCCAGTTAAACATGCTACAAACAGAAAACTAGAACTTTAGTAAAGCTGACTGGAGACTATTATTCAAATATTCATCTGACTACTTGCTTGGATTTATTGACAGCAGCAGTGTAGAAAGACTCAATAATGGGGTGACAAGAGCTATTCTGAATGCAGAATCACAAAGCATCCCAAGGGGCAGTAGGAAGTCGTACAAGCCATTCTATACTAAAGAAATGCAAGCTGTCATATCTGAAAGAAATGAAGCAAGAACAGCCCTCAAGAGAGCACCATCACAAGAATCAAAGATTCTCTTCAACAAATTATGTGCAAAGGTCAAACTCATAGTTAAGAATGCAAAGAAACTTGACCTAAAGCACAATTGGAAGGAGCCTTGGCATTGATGGACAATTTGTCTGGAAACAGGAGGAGAAAAAATCCGAAGCCAGTGATAGACGGTAGAGGAATAATAACTGAAGGCCAGAAAAAAGCAGTGCACTTCAACTGGTACTTTGCCTCTGTGAACAGAGCAGGAAAGCTTTCTGAGTTAGACAAAGAATGTCTAGAACACTTGAAACGTCAAGAGAAAGCCCAAACCGCTAGTGCCTCCATATTTGAAGATAACTTCAGTATGCAAGAATTTCAACAAGGACTGAAGAAATTAAAACCTAGAAAGTCTCCTGGACCAAACAGAATCTATAATGAAATGATAACTCACCTGGGCTCATTGGGGAAAGAAACAGTCCTCAAGTTAATCAACATGACTTGGAGAAATGGACAACTGCCCAAAGACTGGAAGAATGCGCATGTTATCCCATCCTGAAAGACAACAAACCTCCAGATGAACCAAAAAGCTACCGTCCCATCTCATCAACATCATGCCTTGGAAAAGTAGCAGAAAGAATGGTACATGTACGTCTTTACTGGTTCCTTTAGAGTTCAGAAATCCTTTGCCATGAACAGGCAGGTTTCAGAAAAGGTAGTTGCACAGAAGACCAGCTTTTCAGGTTAACATAGAAAATTCACGATGGGTTCCAAAATAAGAAACATACAGTAGCAATCTTCTTCGACTTACAATAGGCCTATGATCAAGTATGGAAAAAAGGTCTTTTGGTGAAGATGACTGACGTGGGGGATTAGCAGAAAGCTGTACAACTGGATAAAATATTTCCTCATTGACCGAATAATCCAGACAAAGATGAACAATGCAAGACAGAAGAACAATGCAATCTCCTCTAAAGAATTCTTAGAGGAAGGCTTACCACAGGACTCTGCTTTGAGCTGCACTCTCTTTCTCATTTACATAAATGACCTGGTCAAGCACATCAAAGCTGAAAAAGCCATGTATGCTGATGATTTGGCAACATGGCAGAGCCACAAAGATGTAGAAAGTGCAGCACAAAGATTAAATGTTAAAAAGGTTAAAAATAAAGAATTGACTTGGCTTCAGTTATTGAAGAGGCTTGCTGGTGCAGCATAGGGATTTTACAATGACACTCTGAGAGGCTTGTATCTTGGATATGTATGCCCTGTTTTAGAATACAGCAATGCACTCCTGACAACATGCTCACAGACTAATTTAGAGTCCCTGGACAGATTGCAGAACAATGCCCTGTGCCTTATTAGTGGAGCAATGAGGTCAACGCCCACTGTGGCATGTGAAATTCATGTGAATGTAGAACCCCTTGAGATGCAAAGAGATGTGGCTGCTATGGAAGTTTATGAGAGGAGTAAAAAAAAGAATGAGCAAAGACCACTCCAATAGGAGGCTTGTAGAAAAATGGCAGCAAAAGCAAAGAATAAAACAAAAGTCAGTGCTCCACCACGTCAGTAAGATTAAAGACACGTCCCAGACAAAAGACAAGAAACATAGAGAGCAACAAGAAATTTACCACCACATCCATGTTTAAAAATGCCAGAAATTCAAACAAGACTGGCTAAGAAGGGAGCAAGTCAAAAACAACAATACACACCAACAACCCTACAGACAGTCAAACTACTACTGAAGATTGTAAACAAAGAGGCTTTGGTGAATATATTGGCAATGGGAAATATTTGGAGAGAAATCTACAAACATATGGCCATCCCAAATCAAAGACAACATCAACCTCCTGAAAAGGAGAGACCAAAGCACCATTTTCCAGAACAAACTCCAGAGTGCTGGCTGTGCACACATCCCTATGAAACTGTTAAACATTATTTTTTTGAATATCCGGCCCTTGCAGGTGTTAGGAAAGAGCTTCTTTCTCCGAGGCCAGACAAATGGAACACTTTGTACGGAACTAAACAACAGCTTACAAACACTTGCAGATACCACTATATGGCATTGGGCCAAAGGGCAGCAGCCCATAAGCCGCTGGATCAATAACCAACCATCCATCACATGTGATGAAGACCACTCTCTTTGTACAGCCATGTGGGACAGTCTTTTCTCTTGCTGTGTTTGTTGAAATGGGTGATTTGGATTAAAGTGAGGAAGAAACTGCATCTTTTGTTAACTTCACTCTCTGGTTCTGAGCTACCTTTGGCCAGTGGCACAATTTTATCGAGACGGCTGGAGATAGTACAGGATGCAGATTTTTCCTCAGGGTTTACTCCCGAAGTCTTTCCTGTAAACAGGTATCCTGCAAGGCAGCGGAGGGGGGATGATATCTATCATTATGTATCTTGTCTTTCCCATAACCGCAAGAGGTCATAAGGACATCACTCAGAGTGTGAGTGATGTGTTGGGCATCTCTCCTGGACTGTGTTATACTCATGTGTCTACATTTCACAGTCACACCAAAACCGACACTGTCTGCAGCTAGGGAAAAGGGCACCCATCTTGTGAAGTTCAGCAGTGTGCACTAGATCATGAAAATTCTACCCAGGTTTAAGCGTAGTGCTAATTCATATAACTAATGTCCAGGCCAGGATAATCGGAGGGAAGAAAACAAAAAACAAACGAATTAACCAGTCCAAATGGAAAACAATGAACTGTTTCCATAAGTGTAAGTCGTTGACTAGTGTGAATTCCAGGCAAATCCGTGGTTGGCGGCATCCATAATAAACTAAAACACCAGAGTAATGTAGACCTGCAGCCGGTAGGGTGCCATCTTTGCTGCTTTTCTTGTCTAGAGGTAGCAAAGACCAACATACGTGCATTTGCACCACATGTCTCGATAGTTAGAGTAGGCAGGAGACAGAAATCTTAAGGATAGTGTTAGAGCTATGTGTTCTAGATCAAGGAGAAGTAGAGTGTGAAGAATTCAATAAACGTTTGTTTACCATTTGTGTACCAATTCAAGCCGTGTTTCTGTTATATCATAAATAACGCCAGTGTGTTAGCAACAGTGATCAGAACTGTAAAAAGTGTGAGGACAGTCATTTAGAAATAGATTGTAGTGTTGTTGTTTAATGCCCACAATAAGTAAGTTTACTCTATTGTGCCCTGAAAAGGACATTAAGTGGTGGGTTGTAGTAGCTTTCCTCACATCCCGAGAGTGCTGTTTAGAAATATATAAAAGTGTAGCAGTGAATGTCAGAATTTATCAATAAAGAACAGAGGGTGTGTTGTGTACTGTATTACATCTGAATATTTTATGGTGCAGTGACTGTGGGTGCAGCTCTTTTACAAAGAGAAGTTCATTTAGGCGTTCACTGAGGTTGTTTCACTCACTTATGTTGGCTTTTCTTTTTACATATTTTGTCTATATATGTGATAAATAGTAAAGGAGATAGTACACATTCTTGTTGTCATCATCATTCATGTAGCATGTCCTTTGTAGAACGTCGCTCCCATCACAGTCTGTCTGAAAGAAACTCGTTCTCTTGCCAAAACTCCAGCCCCTGCCACAGTCCTACCCAGGCATTCCTGGATATCTTGGTGCCATCGTCTTCTTGGTCTACCCCTTCCTCTTTTGCCTGGCACCATACCTTCCATCACCGTTCTCTCAAGACCGTTGTGTCTCTTGATGTGACCAAAGTATTTGCATTTTCTAGCCAAAATGGAATTGATAAACCAGTTCTCCTCTATGCTCAACTCTTGCCGAATGTCTACATTTGTTTTTTTCTCTGTCCAGGGTATTCTGAGGATCTTTCTGTAACATTTTGACTCGAAAGATTCTTTTCTTTGTCTAGAAGTTTTGGTAATCGTCCATGATTCACAGCCATAAGCTGCCACAGGAAAAACACAGACTTTCAAGACTTTTACTTTTATCGTTTTGTTGGTGCTCTGCCATAATTTCTTCAGGCTGTTCAGTCTCTGCATTGCCATAGCTAGTCTTCTTCTGATTTCTTTCGAGCAGTCGCCATTTTTGTCAATTCTGTGACCTGATCTATTTCCTCACCACCCACTGAAAATTTATGCTGACATTGTGTTTTGTCTGTGGTCATTATCTTTGTTTTATTTATGTTTATGAACAGGTTTTGATCTTTACTATGTCCATGAACGGCTGAAAGTAGCTGCTCTAGCCCTTCTGCACTTCTTGATAGTATCACTGTGTCATTTGTGTATCGTAACTCTGTAATCTCGTAGCCCCCACTCATAAATGGGTCGAAACTTTCAATGTTCTCGTCTTCTCAAACATTTCTCATTATACATTCTGCATATATGTTGTACAGATAAGGTGAGAGGATACATCCCTGTTAGACTCCCTTTTGTACTGCAAACCAATCTGATGTATGCCCAGATACTCGGACAGCGACTAGTTAATCTTGGTATAATGTTTCAATGAGATGGACTTTATGCAAAGGAAACCCCATTTCCTTCATGATTCTCCACAGATTTTTATGTTTTACCGTGTCGAAGGCCTTAGTGTAATCAATGAAACATGTGTACAGGTCTACATTAAACTCTCTACATTTTTCGTAGATATTCCTTAAATTTAATATGTGGTCCCTGGTCCCTCTGTCTTTCCTGAAACCTGCCTGGACTACGTGAATTTCTTATTCAAACCTTTTCTCTATCCTTCTTAATAGGATTCGCTAGAGTATCTTGCTAGCGTGGCTGATCAGCGCAATAGTTTGGTAGTTCGTGCACAGCTTCAGTTTGCCTTTTTGGAGGAGGGGAATATAAATTGATTTCTTCCATGCTGCTGGCCACTCTGCACTGTGCCATATCTGTTTACACAGCTTGTGATAGACTTGAGCACATGCCTCTCCTCCTGCTTGTATTAGCTCTGCTGGGATATCATCGCATCCTAGGGACTTTCCCTTTTTCAGGCTTTTAATTGCAGAGCGTACTTCTTCCAATGTTGGTTCAGGTTCTTTCTCATCCTTTGGTAGGATTGTAACTGAGCACTTTGTGCTATCTCCATACATGGTTCTGCAGTACTCTCTCTATCTATTCAGTATGTCTTTGATTTCTCTTAATGTGTTATCCTCTTTGTTATTTATGACATGTGGAACCAGACGAAACTCCCTTGTCAGTGTTCTTATTGCCTTAAATGCATCTCTCTCTCTGCCTTGTTGCTGTAGGTTTTCTATATCCTTACACGTTTCTACTATGTATCTTCTTTTATCTTTTCTTATTTCTCTTCTAACTTTTCTTGCGCAGTTTTTATATGTTGTGTTGGTCCCCTTACTTCCCATTTGTTTTAATTGTTGCCTTTCTTCAATGAGTTTCTGTGTTTCCTCTGTTATATAGCTCTGTTTCTTGTGCGACATCTTGAGAATCATTTCTTTCGCTGTCGAGATTAAAATATCATTTGCATCCGATGTCAACTCCTCAGATGTCATCTCTTCTTGTTGTACACCAGATCTAATATCTGTATCCTACTATATACTACTCAGTATCTATAAGTTTAAAATCTGTACTTTCATTCAGTGTATTACTTACTATTTTCTACATATGGCTCTCAAACCATTTTAATTGTTTACCCTGGATGTATGATGAAAATTCTGTAAAATGTAAATGGATTGCACCTGATCTCTGATGTGGAGATAGTAATTGATCAATCTTTTCTACTGATTTTCTCCTCACCTGCATGATGGTCTGCCTGTGCGTGTTAGCATCAGCCCCCAACACTTCTATTCTTTTCTCTTCCTCAATTTTAGACATTGAAAGAGATGATGTTTCCAGTCTATTATCTGTTTGTGGTGAGAGGTTTTGACCCTGTATAATATATAATAAAGCTAATTTAACCTGATTAATAGCATGTCAGATGATAGTCCTTTCTTTATAAGTTAATATGAGATAGAGAAAGCCTTCTGTAATATAGTTCTTCTTCTTCATTGATCAACTGATGCTATGCTTCTAGTCTGGTGAGGTTCACCAAGGAGACTGTGCGTTTCAGGTCTTCGCTGGTCAAACTATATAAATCATTGGTTAAACCTAGATTGGAGTACTGTGTACATGTGTGGAGTCCTTATCGTAGAGGAGATATAAACATCCTGCAAAGGATACAAAGACTCAGAAAAACTGGCCTAAGTGTCTAGAAAAGAGAAGAATTCGAGGTGACTTAATACAGGTGTATAAGATAACCACAGGAAATGTTAAATTAGACTAAAAAATTTTTCAAATTTCAACCACCAACGAGAACAAGAGGGCACAGATACAAATTAACTAAAGAAAGGTCCATATTGGATATTAGGAAATATTTTTTTAGTCAGAGAGTAGTGAATGCTTGGAATGCATTGCCCCAGGAGGCAGGGGTAGTTAATGCATTGAAGAATAGACTGGATGCGCATAGCTTTTAGAGCAGGGTAATGCAAATGTAACTAGTTGTATAGAGACTCTGATGAGTCTTCTAAACCAGTATAAAAATTTGTCAAAGTTAAGTTGATGGTTCCTGTAAAGTATTGTACACACTTCTGCTCAATCCTCTTGTGCAGCATACTTCACTGGAACCACATTTGATTTCAAAGTTCTACAGTCTGTTGTGGTTGTTTCATCTGTTGCAGTGTTGTCATCATCCAACAGGCGGACATTGAAAGACTTCAAAATGTCACACCTATCCATATTCAATGTACACATAATGAGAAGCCAGGATTATTGCTCTTTCATTGACCCGAACCCTAGTATAACCAAGGCAGTAGATCCACACCAGTCTCTGGAAGTTTAAGGCCTCTACAGCTGTTATCCATGCATGCTTTAGCCAGCCCTTCTATACCGTCTGAAGTAAGGATTTGGCATCTGAGATGATGATTGTCCTTGTTAAAGAGGTTTCAGATAGCAATCACAGAGCTGAGATCACTGCATTTATCTCCATTCTCGTACTGGAGGTTGTTGTCCTGCATGCCATGTTTCACTCAGCAACAACCTGACCTGTCACTCCAGCAGAAAAGCCCCAACCACTACATAACATCAGTCCATCTGTAAATATGAAGACATGACTATCCTGGTTGACCTAAAGCTCTGCTTTCCTGTTGTATCACTTTCTGCATTCCCTGTCTAGGGTTATGATAATTATGTTGTAATTTGTCATTCTATCAACACCCATTCTTCACCCTTGATTATTGCCTCAACTGTAGTCACCTGTGCAATCATTCTCTCTGCCTGTACAATATGTGACACCCCTCTCTTGATTCTTGGCCCCTTGATGTCTGAAGTGTTCTAGCACAATATGGCTGTGGTACTCACATATAGGTTTTGACCTGTATCGTTGCATCTGACCAGAGAAATCCACAGAAAACATGCAGACATCCTCGAAGCTGAAACCCAAAAGTGTGAAGCACTTATTCCAGAACCTTGAATACGAGGACAGGATCAGTTCAAAATAATCTTGGAGGTTCCAGGGTTAACGATGAAAAGTGAGCAGTCACCAACAGAACAAAAAAATATAGAAAATCACTCTATACCAGCAGGAGAGATATACCAATTTCAGAGCTGAAGCAAGAGCTATTCATGCAGCAACTCAGATTCTTATCAGCGAAAACTACAAGGAAAATGGCCATTCTAACAGACTACTCCAGGAGTGTACTCCATGCCATCTCAAGCCCCAAACAAGATAGACTCTCACATGAAATAAAATACAACATAGGATTGCTATCTCAAAAAATAGATTTACTCCAACAGTGGATTCTGGCCCACTGGTATCCCTGGAAACGAGAAAGCAGATGAGCTCGCAAAAGCCGGAAGTGGAGGCACACAGACTTCCCATCTACAGAACTATAAAGAAACAAAGACATCAAACAATCCATGAGGACAGAATGGACAGACCAGAACAAAGAATACAGGCCAGAAAATGACAGTATAGACAAACTTGGCAGAGATGGACAGACAAAGATCTTCAGACTCAGAACGGGACATTGTAGACTCAAGGCCCACCTCCACAGAATGGGTCTGAGAGGCACTGTCACGTGTGATTATAGAGCACCCAAGCAAACACCAGAACATATTCTGCAGTACTGCCCTACCTATGCAGACCAATGAGAGGCAGTCTGGCCTGGGGGAGCGACCATGCTCGAAAAGCTGTGGGGGACCAGCAAAGACCTGAAACTTCCTTACTCTTATGTTTAATATTTCTTTTTATCATACCTAACATTGCATTTGCCTTATTCACTGCTACCTGGACTTGATCACTCACTTTACCTGTATGCTCTATTATAACCCCTAGGTCCCTTACTTTATCTATCAATCTAATATTGTTCTTGCCCATTCTGTAATTATGTTCCATATTGGATCTACCCATTGGGTGACTATACATTTATCTACATTAAACTCCATTTGCCATCTGACAGGCCAGTCTTGAATTTTATCTCAATCCAATCCCAGTATATCTAGTTCTACTATAGATGAGACACTTCTACATAGTTTTGTGTCGTCCACAAATTTTTCAATCATGGATCCTATATCAATGTCCAAATCATTTATTTGTCTCAAGAATGAAATGGGTCCCAAAACCAAGCCCTGTGGCACTACATTTTTCACTTCACACCACTCAGAGTACTCCTTATTTATGCCAACTGTTTGCCTTCTTCCCCTTAACCAATTTTCAATCCATTTGGCAACTTCCCCACCTATTCCATGTGATTTTAACTTTTTAAATAACCTTCGATGAGGTACTCTATCAAAAGCCTTTGCAAAATCTAGATAAATAACATCCACTGGTTCGCCCTTATCTATCATTTCAGTAACCTCCTCCATGAATTTCAAAAGATTATTTAAGCAAATATTCCTCTAGTAAACCCATGCTGACTTATTTCTGATTAGATTAAACCTGTCTAGATGCATTACAATGTTTTCTTTGATTATTGATTCTAACAATTTACAGATTATGCTCGTTAAACTCACCGGTCTATAATTTGCTGGATTTGATTTCTTTCCCTTTTTGAATAAGGGGATCACTCCTGCATCTTTCCAATCTCTTGGAACAATCCCTTTTGCAAGTGATTGAGAACATTTATATTGCCAATGGTTTTGCTAGCTGGTCTCTAATTTCAAACAACAATTTTGGATGAATACCATCTTGACCTGGACATTTATCCACTGTTAATCCGTCCAATTTTTTCACAATTTTTGTTCTAAAACTGTTTTGTAACTTTCCCACTCTTATTCAACATTTTAAAACAGTTCAAGAAACGCTAAAAGAGGAATGTGTTCCATGTAGGTAGGTAAACCCCAAGCATAAAAAGTGAATTACTAGATTTGTAGTGAAATGTAGAAGAGCGAAAAATAAAGCATGGAAAAAATTTATAGAGCCAGGTAAATCAAAAGTACAGGGAAAATAATAAGTGAGAATAGGGAGGCAATTATCTACTCAATCAGTACTTTGGCACAGTCTACACAAAAGAGGACAGCTCCAAGATCCCAGAACCTATAGATATTTTTAAAAGAGACATGGATACAGCAGGATTAAGATCAATCTGTATTACAGAGGAAATGGTTTTTTAAAAATTGGAGGGTTGAAAGTAGATAAATGTCCAGGGGAAGATGGTATTCATCCAAAATTGCTGTATGAAATTAGAGACCAACTGGCAAAACCATTGGCTATATTATGTTCTCAATCACTTACAAAAGGGATAGTTCCACGGAATTGGAAAGATGCAGAAGTGATCCCCTTATTCAAAAAAGGCAAAAAATCAGATCCAGCGAATTATGGACTAGTGAGTTTAACGAGCATAGTCTGTAAATTGTTAGAGTCAATAATCAAAGAAAACATTGTAATGCATTTAGACAAATTTAATCTAATTAGAAATAGTCAGCATGGGTTTACTAGAGGGAGATCATGCAACAAATCTATTAGAATTCATGGAGGAGGTTACTAAAATGATAGATAAAGGGGAGCCAGTGGACGTTATTTATCTAGATTTTGCAAACGCCTTTGATAGAGTACCTCATCAAAGATTATTTCGAAAGTTAAAATCACATGGAATAGGTGGGGAAGTTGCCAAATGGATTGAAAATTGGTTAACAAGAAGAAGGCAGAGGGTGGGCATAAATAAGGAGTACTCTGAGTGGTGTGAAGTGAAAAGTGGTGTGTCGAAGGGCTCGGTTTTGGGACCAATTTTGTTCTTGATATATATAAATGATTTGGACATTGATATGGGATCCATGATTGCAAAATTTGCTGATGACACAAAACTATGCAGTAGTGTCTCATCTAAAGCGTAAGTGGATATATTGAGGTCGGATTTAGATAAAATTCGAGAATGGACTGTAAGCTGGCTAATGGAGTTTAATGTAGATAAATGTACAATCATCCACATGGGTAGATCCAATATGGAACATAATTACAGAATGGGAGAGAACAATATTAGAAAGGTAGATAAGGAAAGCGACCTAGGGGTTATAATAGATCATACAGGTAAGATGAGTGAGCAAGTTCAGGTAGCAGTGAAAAGGGCAAATGCAATGTTAGGTATGATAAAAAGAAATGTTTAAACATAGGAGCAAGGAAGTGATAGTCAAACTGTTTAAAGCTTTAGTTAGACCTAGATTGGAGTACTGTGTACAGGTTTGGAGTCCTTATCATAGAGGAGATATAAACATACTGGAAAAAGTACAAAAAAGAGTGACAAAGATGATAGTGGGATTCCAGAATTACAGTTATGAGGAAAGACTCAGAAAAACCGGCCTACAGTGTCTAGAAGAGAGAAGAATTCGTGGTGATTTAATACAGATTTATAAGATGATCAGAGGAATGGATAAATTAGACTATAACAAGTTTTTTAAAATACAGCCACCCACAATAACAAGAGGGCATAGCTACAAGCTGACTAAAGAGAGGTCCAGATTAGATATTAGGAAATATTTTTTTAGGCAGAGAGTGGTGAATGCTTGGAATGCATTGCCAGGAATAAATTGAATGCGCATAGCTTTTAGAGCAAGGTGATGTAAATGTAACTGGCTGTATACAGACTCTGCAGGGTCTTCTAAACCAGTATAAAGACGTAAAGTTAAGTTAAGTTAACATTTGTACTTCTGACAATATCTTTCCAGATTATGTGGCTGGCTGTCTTTTTCATCTTCTGAACATCTGTCTTAGAGTCGTTGTATGCTCGCTAGTTCATGTTTACTTCTCTCCTTGCTTTAAGATCCCAACGGATGATCTGATGATTGCTTGAGCCAAACAGTTCCCCAAATGATAACGTTTTCAATCATATTTTTCTCTGTAGTAAATATTAGGTCAAGTATGTTTTTGCCTCTGGTAGCTTCCTCTACATGCTATTTTATTTACAAATTTGTCAGTTATGCACTTAACAAAAGGATTAAACTCTGCAAATGCTTCTGCCATATCTCATTTTATTTCAGGAAAATTTAAATCCCCCATTAATAATAATTTTCCTGCACTAGCCATTTTCATGTTACTAATTAGCTCCTCATCTTCCTCTTTTGGGCTTGAAGGACATCTGTAGCAAGCTTCAACCACTGTTTTTTCACACTCACTATCTATTACTCCCCATACACTTTCATTTTTGTTGCCAGATGATAGATCATTTTGTATAGTTATATTTACTGAATTCGCACAGTATAATAAAACGCCACCTCCCTTAGCCTCATCTCCAACTATCCTATCTTTCCTTAACATTGTATATCCCTCTATTTCAAGTTTACTATCCGCAATGTCCTCATATATCCACGATTCTGTTAATCCTATTAAATCTGGTATTTCTTCTTCTACATACAGTTCCAATTCTTCTCTTTTATTTACTATGCTGCTCCCATTTACATAAATCCATTTTAGTTTGTTATTTTGTGGATTTTCCAATGTTTGCTGTTGCTTTATCAGTTTTATATTTATTTTTCCATTACTGATTTCACACTTCCCTGACTCAAACTTGCCCCTTTGACTGTTTCCTCTTTGGCACCCTGTTCTAGGCCTATCTTTAGTCTCATACTTCATAGACCTAACTAGTTAAACATTTTATACAATGATTAAACATATACTTTGCTACAACATGTTGCCCTATCTCATTTAGATGGAAACCTTTCCTGTCTAGCATTTTACATTTGTCTATTTTCACATCAATAAAATCTATATCCATATCTGTACACATTTTCCACAACCTGTGGTTGATACCTATTTTCTTACTGCATAGATAGTCTGACCCATCTGACTGTCTAAAATACTCATCATGGTGACCTTCCTGTGCTTTTTTCTTCAAGTGTCCTCAACAGATTCAGAACTTGTATATTTTTATTATTAATTCTGTACCATCTCTTTTTAGATTGTTTGTACTGTAACAGTTCCAGCCGGAGCATGGGTGTTAAGGGCAGGGGTGATGGAGCCGGCGAGTCTGAGAACAAAGATACCTGAATGCATGCCAAAGTCACTCACCGTCTCGATACAAAGTTGACAAAGGAAAACGGGGGGTTGAGGGAAAGAATGTGTCTAATACAGGTAGGGGTTAGGAGCTGACCACTCTATGTTCCGATTTGGGTAGTGGGGGGTTAGTGACAGACAGAGGCCATCAGGTCTTGCTGCGACATTTTAGAGTGATAGGAATTCAGAGTGATTCGTTCCAATAACTAGCTGGAGGTAGATTCAAACTAGAGTGATGGCTGAGTCAGACAACCCACAGAAGACCATTGGACAGCCCTGATACTGCTTGAGACTATTTAATACTAGGCAAAGTTTAACTCAAGCAGACTAGCCATGGAGAGACTGAGAGTTTAGCTAGGAGATTGGCTGGAAAGGAATGAGAGTTAAGCTCACCAACTTTCTAGAAGAGCGATTAATAGGCTGCTACTAGTTAGCAGGCTGTTTTACGAATATGCGAGAGATCGATTGAGTTGCAGGGTAACTGAACCAGCTTACGCCTTTGAGTCTTGGCCAGTCGCTCTATAAGGTGTGTGTTGGGCACCCTGTGACTAGGAGAGATCTGAATGTGTTTACGCAGATTGATTGAGTGTGTGACCGCATGTGAGTATACGTTGAACAGATTGAATGTGTAATGTCAAGATCACCTGCCTGAAGGGATCTGAATGTGTAATGAAAAGATCACCTACCTGAAGGGATCTGAGTGAGTGAATGCACAGAATATGATCGTGAAGACAAGTTTGTGAAAGTGTGTTGAGTGTGCAGATAGGGGAAGGGAGTGTGGCGACTAGAACTGGGTTGTATTAGTTGAGAGGACTATTCAAAAGCTTGTGCATACAACCTCCGAAGTAGTTAATATTTATATTGATATATATATAATATATGATTAGTTAGTTAAGAGGTATTTTACTAGTTGTTTGTAATAAATCTGTTACCTGTCATTACTGAGTTATTTTCTGGGTGTGGTTGTGTCATGAATGATGTGGATGCATGTTGTAACATTCTAGATAGCTAACTCCCAGTGAAACCTGGACTATGCCACACTACCTACCACAACGTGACTGTTCGCTCTGTCACCTATCATCTTTATTTTTCTCTTTATTTCCTCAATTTTAGTACCACCAATATCAATTTTTTCAAAATATTATGTTGTTTTGACAGATGTTTGCCAACCTCCCAAACCATTGAATCTCCTACTATCAACACTGAACCTGCCTTTATATTTGCATATTTCTCTACAAAACTGTCTACCTTATCTCTCCTACACAAATGCAGCTTCTTTAATATATCCTAAATTTTCTTTTGATTCTCTTGTATTTTCTTCTGCCTCTTTTAAGTTTAGACACCCTTCCCTATTTGCTGAGAGAGACTGAGTACCTAAAGGTATGTTCAGAATGCAGTGGTCGGCTCTTAAGAAAAGAACAGAACTCACCACATCCCTTAGTACCTATTATTGGCATGTATCAGTTGATCCACTGTAAATGGATACCTGACTTTCTGTTAAAGAAGAAAATATTCATTCTCATAAAAAAACTGTGGATTAGTTGAATGAAGTCTGTAACACTTCATCATCAACAGCAGTGTGTCTGCTATGAGACCACCTTTATCCACTGCATGGTTTATCATTTTCATTAGCTAACTTCCTGTCATTTCATGAAACGTTTATCTATTAATTGTTCTGGTTTGAACAATTGTATGAGCATTTTACCTTTTCTCTTCTCATAACATATCTAAAAATAGTGGACTGACTCTTTCTAGTATTTCATAAACTTCAAACTATTCAACTTTGTGCTTGCTGATCCATCATGTAGCATGCCTTTTACAATACACTGATTGCCTTGTAAGACATCATTTGATTTTTAGCCAGTTTTCTTGCCTCTGTCACCATCATCTTCAAAACTTTGCTGATGGCATGTGTCTATCTCCTCTTCAGTCTGCCTCTGCCACATTTTCCAAGTGCCATACATTTAAGTATAGTTTTACTCCAGTATTTCAGTTTCATATACGCAATGCTGTTTGCCAGCCAATTTTGATCTATACCAAGCTCTTTTAGGACATATGCGTTTTTCAATTTTGGAGTTCATGGGATTCTTAGAACTCTCTCATAGCATTTTAGCTCCAAAGATTCAATTTTCTTCTTTAGTGTTTGTGTGATGCTCCATGTTTTGCACCCGTATGTTGCTACAGAGCAGAACACACAATAATAAAATAATTTCTGCATGTCCACATAATTTTTTTAATTATTGTGTGTTCTGCTTTACATTTCTCATTTTATTATGCATGGCCATGGCCCTTTCCTCCTGATTTTTTTTGGGCAGTCTTCATTGCTACTGATAATGGATATGAGATATTAGAATGTGATATTTTTTATTTCTTAATTTTTTTTATTGGTCTGTTTTGTTTATAGTCATTATTTTGATTTTACTGAAATGTTGTTCTTCGATACATTGTTTAATAGACAGGATCATCTGTTCTAGTCCCTCGGTGCTCTTTGAAAGGATAAATGTATCATGCGCATATCTAAGTTCTAGTATTTCGCTTCCACCAGTTGTAAGAGTGTCAAACTTTTAATGCATTTGGTTGTATCTGACATTTCTCATTATGGTTTCTGTATAGCTGTTGAATAGATACGGGGAGAATATGTATTCCTGTCTTACTTCCTTTGGTACATTAACCAGTCTGATGATATGCCAGCTATTCTGACTGATGCTTCTTGCTACTGACATCATGTCACATGTCACATGTTATTAGGTGATTGTTTGAGAAAAGCAACAACTCATTATTAAAAGAAGAACTACAAATGAAAGCTACAAGCTTTGATATGGATATCTGATGAAGCAAACTAATGATTATATACATTCTTGGTTGCAAAAATGAATTAGAAATGAGAGAGAAAGGTTTGCTTAGACAAAATAAGGGAATGGACAGGAATAATTATGTGCAATGTTGAAAAGGAGTTGAGAGAGATGTCTGGATATCATAGGCAATCAGCACTAAAAAGAGGACAGAACAAGATATTAGTGATGCATAACATGTTTACTGATACATTGCTCAAGCCAACTACTGAAAGTCTGCAATATTGCAATACCTCTTTTGCTGAGTCTGCTTCTGTTATCGTACTATGCTCATTCTCAAAAGCAGTAATTTCAGAAGTTTCCTGTTCTGTTTTTGACTCTCCTTGATCATCATAAGCTGACTTCTGTTAAGAAGTTGATGAACAGAGGTATAAGAAAAAGAAGTGCTGGAAGGACACAAATTACTACTATTCAGAAGTTTGTTTATCATTGACTTGTCATGCCTAATGTATGAGCTTCTTTAAGCAAATAAAAACTGTAACTAATCCTAATGTATTAACCAAAGTAGATTCTGACATAAGGACCATAGGAAGATGAAGTGGTAAACGACAAAATTACATAGTATAATTATGTAGGTATTTAATTAGTAGCGCCCTCCCTCTACACCCATTTGCTCACTCACATCCCCATTGCATTCCTCATCAACACAGTCCCCTCTCCCACCCCCTACCACTAGAGCATGACATTCTAATATGATCTTCCAAGTTGTGCACCACATCAACCAAAACCTAATTGTGTGCCAAGATTAGTGACATCATTATTGACAAAATTGGTTAACTGGAAGAAGGCAGAGAGTGGGCATAAATAATGAGTACTCTGAGTGGTGTGAAGTGAAAAGTGGAGTGCCACAGGGCTCGGTTTTGGGACCAATTTTGTTCTTGATATATATAAATGATTTGGACATTGATATAGGATCCATGATTGCAAAATTTGCTGATGACACACAACTATGCAGTAGTGTCTCATCCTAAACAGAAGTGGATATATTGAGGTCGGATTTAGATAAAATTCGAGAATGGTCTGTAAGATGGCAAATGGAGTTTAATATAAATAAATGTACAGTCATCCACATGGGTAGAACCAATATGGAACATAATTACAGAATGGAGGAGAACAATATTAGAAAGATAGATAAGAAAAGGGACCTAGGAGTTATAATAGATCATACAGGAAAGGTGAGTGAGCAAGTTCAGGTAGCAGTGAAAAAGGCAAATGCAATATTAGGTATGATAACAAGAAATATTAAACATAGGAGCAAAGAAGTGATAGTCAAACTATATAAAGCATTAGTTAGACCAACATTGGAGTACTGTGTACAGGTGTGGAGTCCTTATCAGAGAGAAGATATAAACATGCTGGAAAGAATACAAAAAAGAGCAGCAAAGCTGATAGTGGGATTCCAGAATTACAGTTATGAGGAAAGACTCAGAAAAACCAGCCTACAGTGTCTAGAAGAGAGAAGAATTTGAGGTGACTTATTATTACAGGTTTATAAGATGATCAGAGGAATGGATAATTTAGACTATAACAAGTTTTTTTAAAACACAGCCACCCACAAGAACAAGAGGGCATAGCTACAAATTAACTAAAGAGAGGTCCACATTAGATATTAGGAAATATTTTTTTAGTCAGAGAATAGTGAATGCTTGAAATGCATTACCACAGGAGGTAGTGGAGGCAGGGACAGTTAATGCATTTAAGAATAAATTGGATGCGCATAGCTTTTAGAGCAAGGTAATGTAAATGGTACTGGTTGTATACAGACTGCAGAGTCTTCTAAACCAGTATAAAGACGTTAAGTTAAGTTAAGTTATTACACTGTATCACGCACGATACAGCGTAATTGTGGAATGTCATATGTACAATGATGTTATAAGGATTAAAAGAAAAGGCATCCTTGAACAAAATTTGGTGACGCTTGGACCCTAGATGCTGGATCGCATGAGCAAACCAACATCTAACAAGGATCAAAAGAAATGGGATCCTTGAGCAAATGTTGGTGATGCTGTGATACAGCTCGAATGAGCAATATACTTTTTCTTTGCAGACACAGATTTTAAATTATTATTACAGATAAATTGAAATCACTCTTTCTATTCAGTCTTATTTACTTACTTACTTAGTAGCTTCTCTTCTTCCGTGAGGTGTAGAGGTTTGCCAGAGAGAACGTCATACTGTTCTATTTGCCGTCTTTTTCCTGGCCTCTTTCCAATCCAGACCTAGGTTACTTAGGGGCTGTCATATGTTGTCTTCCAACGTACTTTGGGATGTCCTGGTGGTCTGCATCCTTGACTTTTTATCTCCCATGAACGCCTTGGTATCCGATCTTCTTCCATTCTACAGACATGGCGAAACCACTGTAGTTGAGAATGCTCCACTCGTGTATGCAGGGGTTGGACTTTGAGATTGCTACGTATTGTCTGGTTACGGATCTTGTCCCTTTTCATCACCTGAACTTGAGTACTTCTGTTTGCCCAAAATCCACATTGAGTCTCGTCCATATTTGGCACTGCTAGACCTCTTAATCGCCATTCTAGAATCCTAGAGTAGACTTTCCTGGGAACACTGAGAAGGAAAATACCTCACAATGTCGATTGTCACCCTCTTTAAATATTGGTATGGGGACGGTGTGGGCTAGTGGTTAAGTGACACGGCTCACAACTCAAAGGTGCTGGGTTCGATCCGCATCACAGAGCTGTTACCCCGGGGAAGCAAACCCTTAGAAAATGCAGGACAAGCAAACCCATACATAAAATGCATGCCGAAGTCGGATGAACTGGGCCGATAGGCGCAAAATAAAAACTGTAATGCAACGCACACTGTCTTGGGGAATCGAGAAATAAGGCAAAGCAAAAAAAAATTTTTTAATTTTGGTATTATTATGGCAACCTCTCAATCTCTTGGTATCTTCTTGTGGCGCCAAGCTGCCTTGAGAATCTTCATGAATAGTATCTCTCCTGCCATTCCTATGTATTTAAACATTTCTGGTGTTTACCTTCATGTCCTGCTGCTTTACCAATCTTAATTTTCTCCAATGCCTATCTTTAGTTCTTCCATTGTGATATTATCGTTCCCCTCCATGGCTCCCTCCTCTTGAATTGGGACTCAAAAGGATATCTGAGAAAAATTCTTTCCGTTCATTACCTCTTCTGGGGTGGTCAGCAGCGCACCTTGTTTATCTTTAACAAATTTCAGGGGGCATTCCTTTTCCTTCCTAATGATCTTTAGGGTCCTGTAGAATAGTTTCTGGTTTTCTCCAGCATTATTTTCCAGTTTATCTTCAAATTCCTTCCAGGATTTCTGTTTGGCCTTGAGCACAGTCTTTTTTGCTTCTGTTCTAAAATTTACACATTCTTTATATTTTTTTGGTTTATTCTTCTGTATTCCTAGCCCCTAGGTATTGCTTCCATGCCTTTTTCTTTTCTCGTATTATTCTTTTCACTTCTTCTGACCACCATGGTGTACTCTTTCTCTTCCACCCTTCTCTGGTTTGACCGCATACCTCTACTGCAGCCTCTTTGAGGATGTCTTTGAACTTTACCCAGAGCATTTCCATATCTTCTTCACTATCCTTTCTATTGCTATTGTTATGAGCCCTTGATTATCTCCTCTTAACATCTGGTTCTCTTAGTTTGGAAGCCTTAATTCTATTTTCTCCTTGTATGTTGTTATGTTTCTTGCTTGTTGATGGTTGTTGCCTGGCTGGATAACTTTTTTGGTTTTCTCTCTTTATTTTAACTAGGTAGTGGTCACTTTCTATCTCTGGTCTTCTGAACACTCTAGCATCCTTCACATGCTTGAAATCACTTTTCTTCACTATTGCATAGTCAATTATGGATCTATCATTTCTTACCAGCTCACATCATGTGTAGGCATGATAAGCTTGTGTGGAAACCTTGTGTTTGTAATAACAAGGTTTTGTTCTCAGCAGTCGTTTTCCATTGTCATATAAGACATCTTCTCCATACCTACCGATCACTCCATCCCATCTAGAATAGTCATTTCCAACTCTTGCGTTGAAGTCTCCAAGGAGAAGAATTTCATTTTGGCAATCGTCAACGGTCCTTTGCAGGAGCTCATAAAATGAATCTTTTATGTCAGTGCTCTCATCTTCGTTTAGTGCATGCACAGTGACGATATCCATTTTACTATCCTCCTCTTGTAGACTTATAACCATCAGTCGTTCTGAAATGAATTTCCATCCTTTAATGTTTGCTTTTTTATTACTATCCACGGTTCTTGTGTGTTAATTCACCCATTCTGAAATTTTATGCCATTCAATGACCACACGGGTTTCCATACAAAAATAATTATAAGTGTCTAGCTATCAGGGTACAGTTTTGTTGGGTGCAATTTTGTTGTTTTTTGTGGGCCCTAAAAAAGGACCTTGATGCTGGTTTGTTGGTTTTGTGGGTCCTGAAAAGAGCCGCGAGGGGAACAGATTACCAAGGATTTTTTGTGGGCCCTAAAAAGGACCTTGATGCTGGTTTGTGGGTTTTGTGGGCCCTGAAAAGGGCCGTGAGGGGAACAGATTACCAAGGATCGCTGAAGCTATGCACATATCAGGACATACACATGTGGTTCGTTCGTAGCTGCACAATTTAAAAAGGAGGCCAAAATTCTGTGATGTCCTGCAGAATATTGTCGAACGGGTGTAACTGACGGACTTTATTCCAATGTCGCCACAGAAACTCACACATGTAGGAATCTATCATGTATCTGTGTGTTCCATTTTGACATTTGTTGCGCTCTTTGGCAGCTTTCCACAACCTCTCTATCCATTGTGTGTTTGGTCCTGTGATAGGGTCGACAAAATGTGCAGAATGATTCACTGTTTCGTGACTTAAACCAGGCACATTCTGAATAGTACTGTATGCATGCCATTGATCAGACACAACTGTCGTACCAGGACGAATGTTGGCTACAATAATGGGCATTAGTGTTGCCGCTCAGCGGTCCGACAATGGAACCATCAAACACTCACTTGTCGGTCCGACACTGGAACCATCAAACACTCACTTGTCGGTCCGATACTGGAACCATCAAACACTGACTTGTCGGTCCGACACTGGAACCATCAAACACTCACTTGTCAGTCCGACACTGGAACCATCAAACACTCGCTTGTCTGTCCGGCACTGGAACCATCAAACACTTGCTTGTCGGTCCGACACTGGAACCATCAAACATTCAGTTGTCGGTCCGACACTGGAACCATCAAACAGTCACTTGTCGGTCCGACACTGAATCCATCAAACACTCACTTGTCGGTCTGACACTGGAACCATCAAACACTCACTTGTCGGTCCGACACTGGAACCATCAAACACTCACTTGTCGGTCCGACACTGGAACCATCAAACAGTCACTTGTTTCAAGCACAAATTCCACCAAATACCCACTGCTGTGGAAATATACGGCCGACGTTATTTTTCATGCGTGTGAACACACTTTCATCAATCTCAACCGTCGTATTTGGACTGCCAATTACAGCGGGATTAGCAATTAATGAATTTGCACAAACCTCAATGAGGTTCCTGTTCCATTTTATGGCAGCATTATTGGCAATTCCTAGCTCTGATTTACAGAAAGCAATGCTAGTCATCTCTTTACTCAGTAAATGAAGAGAATAATCTCCCTATAGGACAGACGTGTGCCCTCTAACCATGTGCCAGAACGAACAGGAATGTCCTGCTGACATGTGAGACATCTCTAATGATCTTGGCGAACTGTGAGAGACAAAGTGATAACATGATTTTTAGCACACAGTCGGACGGTGTGTATAATTCGTCTTTCCTGCAAAAACTGCACACAATTTATTTTCTTGCGTGTCAAGTGTGACAACTGCAAGAAATTCATCTTCCACGTACAATGTTAGATCTGAGAATGACATGGACATAGGTTTACTGCACGAAATGAAGACGCGCGAATTGAAAAGTATGGTGCTTCGTCTGGCTACATTCTACAAAATTTGACCTATTATAATCCGTGAGTGAATTAAAGCACAAGTACCCTATCCACTATACAGCCCATACATGCTCTGGCTCTTTCAGTAATGGGAACTCCCCTGTAGAGTAACATGTGCCATCATGGTCCAGAATGCCCTGTCCCTTTTTCTTTGTTTCTGTAAGTGCCAGGACTGTCAATTTTGCTCTTTTCATCTCCTCTAATAGTTCATTTTCTTTTCCGTTTATACTTCTTACATTCCATGTTCCGTAAATCGTGGTCCTTATTTTTCACATGTTCATCGCCGTTATGATCAGTCCAGTTTTCTCTATGGTTTTCTAATCGTTTGTTACGACAAACAGGTGATTAACCTGTTGTGTCTTTGCATGGTGGAGGGGCTGGCTCCTTACAGGCTGCCTCCATGCCTGCTGACCCGTTTTTGTCCACGGCTGCTTATTTATTTGCAGCTAACCGCCAATTTAGGAAGCCTTTCAGCAATCCGCAAACACGCCTGGTAGGAGGTAGGTTCCTCCCTCAGGTTAAGTCTTATTTAATTAAATAATTGTTGTCATAAAAGTTGGGCTTAATCTTTTAACTTTGTTGTTTCACCAACATTTTCCTTATCCAACACAATTACACAAGTTTGGCGAACCTTATCAAGACCTTCTACCAGTAGTAAAAACACGCAAGCTTCATGGTACGGCCATGTAATACAATCAGGTAGACAACCAAACAAGATACTCAAAAAGCACAGTCCCTGGCAAAAGAAAGAGAGATCACCCCAAGCACCCCAAGAAGTGCTGGACAGATGATGTTTGAAAGTGGACGGGCAGCATTTTTACGGAGGCCGAGGTTATGGCGATGGACTGATAGAAGCTGTGAAAAGTGGTTCATGAAGCAGTACTGAGATGTGATGCCCCTTCGACCTCTTAGGGTTGCGAAAATGATGAGATGAGAGATCTTTCTTGAAATTGTTATTTTAATTTTACCTCTGTTTCCACCTTCTCCTTTGTTATACTTTGCAAGTTCTCACTATCCACCAAAGTTCCAGCAGCATAGTGATTATATTCTGATCTTTCAGAGATTGCTGTAGAAGTTTTGCTTGGGAACAACTGCTTTACAGATACACCTGTTGCTTGGGACAAAAGCATCTGGGCAGTCTGTATCCAATCGGCACATTCAGTCTGTCAACGCATACAAATGCAAAATTTATGACTATAAAACACATACAACAAATGAACATAGTGACATTAGCTAGTGCGACACATTGTGTAATGATTGTGTAATGAACTGTTTGAATGCAAAAGGCAAGTAAGAATAACAGTAAGAGCATTTGAATCTTCTTAGTGCAATATGGAGTTATCATTTCGAATTGTATTTAAATATATGACTTCTTTATTATTTTTTCATTTTCTCCACCTATCTAAATGTACTACTTGTCTTCGAGTTTTTAATAATTTTTGTCACAAATTTGTATTGTTTTACATTGAAAATAATTTGACAGGGTCATAGAAGCTTTATTTTGTCATGCACTACTTTTTATGCAGCATTAAAACTATATTTTCTATTTGCTATTTAAGTTCAATTCAAGTGCCATCTCTGGATCGAAGGTCGGCTGCAATATATCTCCAGTGTACTCTATCTCTTGCCATAATGGTGCAATCTGAGAGGCTTTTTCCAGTCCATCTGATGTTATCCACCCACTTAAAATGTTGTCTGCCTCTTGAACGACTGCCTTCCACCCTACCCCCCAGTATGGTCTTCAACAAGGCAGTATGTCTTGTTTTAATACCAAAATAACGTAACTGTCTAATTCTGATTTCGATCATTAATTTTCACCCCCAACTTTTTCAATACCTCATGATATGTTTTCTTCTATTTCCAAGAAATGCAACACTAACTTCTTCTTCTTCTTCGTATGCTGTCAGACGTCAACTTGAATTTTTTCAAAGAAAGCAGCTGTCATCCTGAGGCTGCCGACACTACCATAGAGCTTGTCTAGTGTTGGCACTGGTGATGGCCACATGTGCTTTCTCTGGTCCTCGTATGTCGGGCAATTTTGCAGCAGATGTTCAGCTGTCATTTTCCCTGTACCACAGGTGCATTCGTCAGTGCCACCTATCTTCAGTTTATTGAATAGATGGTACCTCAGTCTGTTGTGGCCTGTGCGGAGTCTGAAGACCACGACCTGCTCTCTTCTGTTCAACTGGTAGTAGGTGTCATTTTTTTGTGTAGCCAGTATGTTCTGTTTCCCATTTGGCCATGTATCTGGCCCTAATAAACCTTTTGGACTCTTCGTAGGTCACACTAAAATCTCAACCCAAACTTCTATATACCCACATTTCGAAGGCCTCAATACTTTTTTTCCAACTTGTTATTTATTGTCCATGTTTCTGTGCCATAAAGTGGTGACGAGTATACATAATACCTGACAATTCTCATTTTCAAATTCTGATTTATCTGTTTGGATGTCAGTATGTTTCATATGTTGCTGAATACAATCTTGGTCATAACTATTCTCAATCTGATTTCTTTTTTACAGCTACCAACTTCCGTTATTATATAATCTAAATAGGAGAAACTCTGTACCTGTTCCATTAGTTGATTTTTTATTTGTATCTGCATACATGGTTTCTTGTCTCTTTGCCCAATTATCATAGTCTTTGTTTTCTTTATGTTTATGTCTAATCCAAACATCAAAACTGTATCATCCGCATATCTAAGATTATTCATTGCCTCTCCTTCAATGACAAGCCCTGGCATCCCCTCTGTCTGTTTGAATATATTTTCTGTGTAGATATTTAAAAAAACAAAGGGGATAATACACTATACTTGAGGAGTCCAACTTTTCTGATTTAACTGTAGCAGTTTGTTCCCAGTACACATTACAAAGCAGTCTTATTTCTTTACCATCTAGACCTATTTCTTGGAGACATTTTATTAATTTCTCATGCTGGACTCTGTCAAAAGCCTTTTGGTAGTCTATGAAGCAAAATATAAATGCCATTTTGTATTTCTATATATATTTCTCTGTCAGAGTTCGCAAACATAAAATTGCTTTGCTTGTTCTATTAAACTTTTGAAAACCAAATTGTTCTTCTGAAACTTCCCTCTCTACTTATCTCTTATTCTCTCTTGTATGATCTTGAGTAGTATTTTAATTTGTGTGACTCTTTAGACTTATTGTTCTAAAGTCTGAACATTCTGTTGCATGAGGTTTTTCGGGAGTGTTATAAATGTAGATGTTTTCAGGTCCGTTGGTATGCATCCAGTATTGTATATGTCATTACACAGATCAGTAAGTATATCTATACAAAATCCCTCCAGGGCCTCTATCATTTCTTTGTTTATGGAGTCCGACCCTGTTGCTTTTCCTTTTTTCATAGTTTTTATAATATTTTCCACCTCTAATCTGAGGATACTGGGTCCTTCATTATTATCTGTTGATGGTTTGGCTCCCCGACTGTCCTAAAAAGGTTCCCTTGTATATTCCACCCATCAGTTTGATATGTCATTCTCATCCATCAAAAATTAAATTAAATGTTATTTAAGTCTCTCAAAAGTCCAATCCTATGTCCTTGTCACGAAGGATGGAAACAACAAAATAGGTGGTTGCTGGAATGGATGAAATGTGGTGTGGTTTTATGCAAAGGGCCACTATGGTAGCTTTGAAGGCCAATAGGACTGACAAGAAGCTTGGCCTAATCTAATCAGTAAAGACGATTTTGAAAATACACCACCAGAGGGCAAGACACAAACAGAATGGAAGGATTTCAAAGATGCAATTACAAATGCGGGGGGTTGGGCAGAAGTGTGTAAGGGATAGCACCTCACGGTGAGAGGCAGCCACATCCTTGATGGCCAGGATCCTATTTGGTTCCCCCACTTCTGTCTAGCTCACGTATGGCTTCTAGAGTCTGCTTGTCTACGGCAGCGCCACCTCAGAGGCAACGGCTTTGGCTGGCCGGCTAAACTTCGTGGGTGAAATGACAAGAAGGGGAGTCCACCCCTGACAAGTACACACAGCTGCTGGTGGAAGAGGCGGAAGATCGACCTGTGCGACAACGACTCTGAAAGCGGGAGCTGGAAACGCCTGGTATCGGGCTAAGGACGCACCAGAGACCATAGTGGGTAAGCGGCAGAACAACGTCCAGAAAGCAATGGCAAACTACTGGATGTAAAATGCCAAGAAACCTATGACAGTCGAGAGAAACGAAACTCAAAGATCTGATGGTGAGGCCCTCAGACCAGGCAGATTTTCGACGCCAACTGGGGAAGAGGCCAATTTCAGAGTCAGTACAAGTAATAGAGATGACGGCCTAAAGCCTGACTGCATTACAGTGGACAACTCTGAAATGGGACTAAAAACAAAACTAAGAATAGGCACCTGGAACGTCAGGAGCCTATACCAGGGCAAGTTATTCATGATTGGAAGAGAAATGAAGAGAACCAAGATAGAGATTCTTGGAGTCTCTGAGCATAGATGGGCCAGTCAAGGGCACTGTACCAGCTTCTCAGGAGAAACATTTATATACTCTGGGACGGACAAGGGTGGAAAAAGTGGGGTTCCACATGTCCGGTTCCACATGTCATAAATGACGAAGAGGATAACACACTAACAGAAACCAAAGACATACTGAATAGATGGAGAAAGTACTGCAGAACCATGTATGGAGACAGCACAAAGCGCTCAGTTACAATCCTACCAAAGGATGAGAAAGAACCTGAACTAACATTGGAAGAAGTACGCTCTGTAATTAAAAGCCTGAAAAAGGGAAAGTCCCCAGAATACGATGATATCCCAGCAGAGCTAATACAAGCAGGAGGAGAGGCATGTGCTCGAGTCTATCACAAGCTGTGTAAACAGATATGGCACAGTGCAGAGTGGCCAGAAGCATGGAAGAAATCAATTTATATTCCCCTCCCCAAAAAAGGCAACCTGAAGCTGTGCACGAACTACCGCACTGATCAGCCTTGCTAGCAAGATACTCTTGCGAATCCTATTAAGGATAGAGAAAAGGTTTGAATCTGAAATTCACGTAGTCCAGGCAGGTTTTAGGAAAGACAGAGGGACCCGGGACCACATATTCAATTTAAGGAATATCTATGAAAAATGTAGAGAGTTTAATGTAGACCTGTACACATGTTTCATTGATTACACTAAGGCCTTCGACATGGTAAAACATTAAAATCTGTGGAGAATCATGAAGGAAATGGGGTTTCCTTTGCATATAGTCCATCTCATTGAAACATTATACCAAGATCAACAAGCCGCTGTCCGGGTATCTGGGCAAATATAAGATTGGTTTGCAGTACAAAAGGGAGCCCGACAGGGATGTATCCTCTCACCTTATCTGAACAACATATATGCAGAATGTATAATGAGAAATCTACGAGAAGATGAGAACATTGAAAGTTTCGACCCATTTACGATTGGGGGGTACGAGATTCCAGAGTTACGATACGCAGATGACACAGTGATACTATCAAGAAGTGCGGAAGGGCTAGAGCAGCTACTTTCAGCCGTTAATGGACATAGCAAAGATCAAAATCTGTTCATAAACATAAAGAAAACAAAGATAATGACCACCGATAAAACACAATGTCAGCATAAATTCACAGTGGGTGGTGAGGAAATAGATCAGGTTACACATTTTGAATATCTGGGCTCCAGAATCGATAAAAATGGTGACTGCTCGAAAGAAATCAGAAGAAGACTAGCTATGGCAATGCAGAGACTGAACAGCCTGAATAAATTATGGCAGGGCACCAACAAAACGATAAAAGTAAAAGTCTTGAGAGCCTGTGTTTTTCCTGTGGCAGCTTATGGCTGTGAAGCATGGACGATTACCAAACCTTCTAGACAAAGAATCGAATCCTTCGAGTCAAAATGTTACAGAAAGATCCTCAGAATACACTGGACAGAGAAAAGAACAAATGTAGACATTCGGCAAGAGTTGAGCATAGAGGAGAACTGGTTTATCAATTCCATTTTGGCTAGAAAATGCAAATACTTTGGTCACATCAAGAGACACAACGGTCTTGAGAGGACGGTGATGGAAGGTATGGTGCCAGGCAAAAGAGGAAGGGTTAGACCAAGAAGATGATGGCACCAAGATATCCAGGAGTGCCTGAGTATGACAGTGGCGGAAGCTGGTGTTTTGGCAAAGGGAACGAGTTTCTTTCAGACAGACTGTGATGGGAGCGACGTTCTACAAAGGACATGCTACATGATGAATTACAAATGCAGGATCAGAGAGAGAGAGAGAGAGAGAGAGAGAGAGAGAGAGAGAGAAAGAGAGAGAGAGAGAGAGAGAGAAAAAGAGAGAGAAACAAATAATTGAAAATTGAAACATAAAATGAGAACAATGCCATGTATGGCACTATTAACCCACTGTACTTCTTCTTCTTCTTCGTACGCAGTCAGACAGTAACCATTATTTTTTCGAAAAAAGCAGCGGTCATCCTGAGGCTCTCGCCACTGCCATAGAGCTTGTCTTGCAGTTCCACTGGTAATGGCCACATCTGCTCTCTCTGATCCTCGTATGTCGGGCAGTTCTGCAGCAGATGTTCAGCGGTCATTTTACCAGTACCGCACGGGCATTCGTCGGTACACCCTATCTTCAATTTGTTGAATAGGTGGTACCTCAGTCTGTTGTGGCCAGTGCGAAGTCTGAAGACAACGACCTGCTCTCTTCGGTTCAACTGGTAATAGGCATCGTTTTTGGTGTAACCAGTATGTTCGGTTTCCCATTTGGTCATGTATCTGGCTTTGATAAGCCGTTTTGACTCTTCGTACGTCATACTGGTATCTGTTTGTGGTAGTCTTGCACCTTCTTTTGCCAGTCTGTCTGCCTCCTCGTTGCCTTGGATGTTGCAGTGTGACGAACCCACTGTACCACTACCCTTTTTGGTGCGGACTGCTGGCACAGTTTGCAGAGTGCTGCTCTTAAGTCATTAAGCTCAGTGTTTTTCTGGCTTTTTAGCGCTGTGACTACGGCGAGAGCATCTGTCAGCAGGACTATATGGCTCTCATTTTCACTGTGTGTCACCATTTCTTCCACTGCCGCCCTCAGTGCCTCTGCCTCCGCTCTTAAATTGCTTGTGTACTTACCAGTAGCGAGTGACAGTGTTATTTGTCTGCCATTTGGTAGGTTCAGGAATGCTCCTGCCCCTCCGTTCTGTGTAGTGTTTGTTACAGAACCGTCGGTGTATGCATGGGTCCAGTCCATGCTTGGGTAGCTTTTCATTATGAAGCTTAGGGTAGTATCTCTCCTTTCTTTTTCAGTCTGGCAGTTTTTGTTTGCAATACCTGGTATATTTTCTACCACCTCTGGAAATATATCCTGCCTCCAGGTAGGTTTTCGTACAGTAGTGATGGGTTTTGGTGTTGTTAGTGCGTTTATGGGATCTTCGTGCATCTTTGCTTTGGCTATTTCTGCAAAGTTTCTCCGCTTTAGTTTCCCATTTCCCAAATTGTTTAGTCTCTGGTGCATTGGATGGTCCGTCAGTCTTCGGAGTTTCTCTGACTGCAGCTGGGCTCTGCAGTCTCTTCTATCGGTCATGGATTGCAGTTTTGTAATCTTTTCAAGTTCTACAATTGGCGTTGACTTCATGCCACCTGTTATAATTCTCATGGCTTGGTTTTGAAGTTTGTTAACTTTATCGAAGTTCGCCTTCGCTGCTGTTGTCCATGCCGCAATGCCATACTCGAGAACTGGTCTCACTCTTCCAGTATACAGTTTCTTTAGTATGCCTTCGTCTGCTCCCCAGCTTGTGCCAGCAAGTTTCCTCATGATTGCCATTCTTTCTCTGGCTTTCATTCGGTTTCTCTCAATCTGACTTTTCCATGTCATGCGCTGATCAAATGTGACTCCCAGATAGGTTGGGTTGTCGTTTGGCTGCAGGAATTTGCCATTTAGACTTAATTTGGTATTTTGGGGTTTTAATGAAAGCGAGAATATTGTGCATGTGGTTTTCTCCTCGTTTATTTTGACCAGCCATGAGTTCGCCCACTCTTCCAGCGATGTTAGGGCCGTCTGCATCCGATTTCTTGCTATGGTGAGATTCTTTTCAGAGGTCCACATAGCCAGATCGTCTGCAAACATTGAGCTATGGACTCTTCTTGGTATATTCTCTGTAATATCGTTTATATATACCAGGAAGAGTGTGGGTGACAATACTCCCCCTTGGGGTACTCCCTGCTCGAGTGTCACCTTTTTGCTCATCTGCCCTTGTACTTGGACTCTGGCCGTTCTTTGTTTGAGGTAGTGGTTGATCCACTTGTACATCTTCCCACAGACATCACTTCTTCTTAGCTTGACTCTAAGTCCATCCTTCCAGACTTTGTCAAATGCCTTTTCCAGATCCACCCAAACAGCTACTGTGTGTTTCTGTGCCTGGTAGGCATCTTCTATCTCCTGGGCTATGAGGATGACCTGGTCCTCAGTGGATCTGTGCTGTCTAAAGCCGGCTTGCTGTGGAATTAGTATTCGTTTTTCTTCCAGATGCCACATCAGTCTGGTGTTTATCATCCGTTCCATCAGCTTGCCGACACAGCTCAGTAGGCTGATGGGCCTGTATCCATTTGGATCTGTTTTATCCTTTCCTGTTTTTGGTACTGGTACCAGTATTGCGTCTTTCCATGAACCCACTGTACAACCTGTGCTCCTGATATTCAAATTTAATAGACTGAAAAGGCGCATGACGGAATGGATCGACACACTCTTTGGCAACTATTGAGACACTATTGGATACCAGAGAAGTACATAACTCTCATACAGGATATGTTCAAAGATACAGTTAGCAGAGTGGTACATGAAGGAGCACTTGGTGCAAACAAGGGTGAGACAAGGATGACTGCTCTCACCCTTTCTGTTCTTGTTGATTATACATTGGATAATCAAGGCATCAAATGATGGAAAGAAAACTAGTATTCAGTGGACACTATGGTCACAATTGGAGGAGGATAGTCATAGAAACTGGACATGATCAGCCAAATTTGGACTGAATATCAACATGAAAAAAAAAATCAAGCTCTTTAAAATTAACCCAATCAACAATGAAACAATTATGCTGGAGGGAGACCAGTTAGAAGAGGTGGATGCCGTTAACTATTTGGGAAGCACAATTTACATGTCAGGGAATACAGATGCAGATGTAAAGACCAGAATTGGAATGGCAAAAATGGCATTGCTGACAGTAAACAACATATGGAGATCCAGAGAAATCAAGATTCCCACCAATATTAGAATATGCCAGTGTCAAGTCGGTGCTGCTGCATGGAGCTGAAACATGGGGAACAACCAAGGCAATACAACAAAGACACCAGTCCTTCATTAACAGATGCCTATAATGGATAATGGGCATAAGTGGTATGGCATGGTGTGAAATGAAGACCTGTAGGAATGGAGCCAACAATAGCCATTGGAACAACAAATATGGAGAAGAGAATGGGGTTTGATTTGGAGAAAGGCATTGTTCAATATAGCTAGACATGCTCTCACATGAAATCCTCAAATAAAGAGAACGAGAGGTAAAACCTAAAAATACATGGAGAAAAGAATGTGAGAGGGAACTGTGATCAAATGGTAACACTTGGAGATATGCAGAACGAATAGCCCAGAGCCTTACAATATATATGGCGAGTTGTGGTCTATGGCATTTGCACCAAGAGGAGTGATGGGCTTTGATTGATTGATTGATTTCTATGATGAACAATTTTAGTCCAGGTTTTCCCAGCATACTACAATAAACAAATATCACGTCCAAATAGGAAACAATAAATACTTACTCTGTAACCTGCTAGGCATGTCATAAGAGGCAACTAAGGAGGGTTTAGCCATGGGGCTAGCTAACTATTAGATTCAAGAAAAAGGAGACCTTTACAACACATAGTAGAAGAGGAGTAATTTTAATCTACATTGCACTCAATGAAAGGGAAAGCAACACTAATGACTTGTGGTCTATAACAAATAAAATAATTAATATTAACAAACAAACTTACAAATAAAAAGATAAACTTAACTATTCATGTCTGATAATTTATTGGTAATTTTTATTGATGTTAAAATATATTTTTCATCATTTACCTTGTTTTTCTAATGCAGAGTGTGTTGTACTGTGTTTTGCATCTTACAGTCGTGACTTCAGCACTTATTTTTTTATGGATTCACTTCACATAGGTCTTGATATGTCAAGGCGGATCGGACTAGCTGCGTCCGCTATGCACGGCTCCAGACATGTGTGGAGTAATGACAAGATATACCTTAGGCCAAAAATTTGCATCTACCAGTCCTACGTGGTCCCAGTCCTGCTTTACGGCTCTGAAACCTGGAACATTGCTGAAACATGACATGTCGAGACTGGAAGCCTTTCATATGCACAACCAGCGGCATATCCTGGGCATTCGATGGCATGACTCCACCCACAACATGGAGGTATCTGCTAAAACAGGCTTCCATCCAATCTCAGCAACACTTGACAGGCGCAGAGTTTTTATGTTCGGTCATGTTGTACGACTGGACCAGGAAGCCCCTGCCCACAAGATACTACACAAGTCGTCTCTCAGTGCCAAAAGTCTTCCCCCGACCAGCTGAAAACGCAGAAAAGGGCATCCCTGAATAGTATGGCTCCAGCAAACAGTAACCTCCTCGTCCGCCCCGGACAAGGCCAGAACCACGCCACAGCTGTAGTCATGGATGTGGCCGACTGACGCAATGGGCCTAAGCGATCATTATTCCCATAGGGTATGACTATGTTACAACTCACGCCCCCACCCCCTCCGCTATCTGACTGGGATCTATTCTCATCATGTTTTGCTTTAAACAAAAACAGTTGTTTCGCAGTTAAAATATCAGTATCATTCAGTTAAAATGAGGTTCATGAAGAACAAATTTTGCTGTGGTTGAAACATAATAATTTTTGTAAACAGTAGTAGCCATTGTTTGCATTTTGAAATAATAGTGACACAAATCAAGCAAATGGTATTGTAAATCATTACATTTATAATCAAGCTTTTAACTTACCCTTAACCTTTTGAGTTCATTTAGCTCGTAGTCAGCATTTTCTTCATTGTTGTCTTGTTTTTTCAGAGTATTTTCTATTACAATACCATCACAGCAGCTGTGAGAGTGAGTATAAATTAATATAGCATATATGGTAATTTTGCAATATTAATTCTCTTCAAATAAGTTACAGACAGAGGAATGTATGGAAATTAAAAGGAATTAAATCCACCACGAAAATACAAATCTTCAACCCCAATGCAACATTAGGAACAACAAAAACTTCAAAGAAAAAAGTTCAAGCTTTCACCAATGGGTACCTATATCAAATTGAGGTATTAAAATGGTATGATAAAGTCCCTAATGTGGAACAGATAACACAACAGATATCATTGGCACTTGATGTAAGGAGAAGACGCTGGTGTTGGATAGGACAAACATTATGATACATTATTGACAGCATTACAAAACAGTCTATTCTGGAATCCCTAAGGCAAGAGAAGTAGAGGGAGACAAACTCATAGAGAAAAGAGCTTTCACAAACATGAAGGAAACAAGGAAGATGTGGACAGAGCTGCAAAGGATGGCACAGGACACAGAGACTTGGCACATATTTGGAACATATATGCTCTCCTATTTTTTAGACTGGTGGAGGTGGATGCATAAATTAGAGCAAGGTAGACCTGCAGCCTGTCAGACGCCATCTAAGCTGCTCAGCTAACCACATAACCAAGACCTGAAGTTATAGCCACACAGTCCCCTTTTTGCAATATATTCTCTGTGGGGCAAATATTCCTAGAGTAGATTTTTAACTTGAATTTAGCTCGAGCAGCGGCCATTAGACCTACTCTTTTCGATTACAACTGCTAAGGTATTTTTAACATGGTGTTGAGGAGCAATATTCCCCTGTAATTATTATCCATCGCCCCTTTTCTTGTAAAGGGTGACTATGTTGGCGTCTCTCATGTCCTGTGATACGCCCCCCCCCCCCCCACTCCCCCCGCATCCCAACACCACTGGCAGATATGTTCGTACAGGTATTGAAGAACTACGCCCCCCGGCATTTGATGATATCTCTACCGGGTGCCTTTTTCCCTGGCATCCCCTCGATAGCTTTTTCCAAATCTTTTATGCTCAGTTTATCGCCAATCTCCTGCAATAACTGCAGAATCTCAAATTTCATTGAGAGCAGAGTCTAGCACTATGTTATTACAGGTGTACCAGACTGAATAGTGTTCGGCCCATCTCTTCATTTGTATATCCTTGTCCAGAATAATCTCACATGTCGCAGATTTCAGAGGCGCTGTACACTTTTTTGTAGGTCCAAATGCTTTCTTTATGACCTCGCACATTGCCCTGATGTTACCAGTGTCTGCTGCCGACTGAATGTACTTACAGAGTTTAAGCCAGTAGTTATTTGCACATTTCCTTGCAAGGCTCTGTACTGTACTCTTTGCGAATTTGTAAGCCTCCAAGGTCACGCAGCTCTGGGAATTCTTAAACTCCAGGTGAGTAGATTGGTGCTTTTTAATGGCTGGTGCAAGGATGGCAGACCCACCCTCAAACCAGTCATTTCTGCTTGTTGTCTCCTTCCCAAAGACTGTCAGGCTGTGGTGTGTATTGACCCGCTGATGTGTTTCCACCTTTCTGTAGCGCTTCCAATAGTGCACTGTTTTGCCATTAATTCCGAAAGGGATTTTGTGAATTCTTCCACCCTTTCAGGGATATCTGCTTTGCTGTGTCTATGCGGCATTTACCCACAGGCCTTACGTTGTGGATCTTCTTGGGCTAAAGTCTCATTTTGCTGCAGACCAGTGAGTGGTCAGTATCGCAGTCTGCACTGTGAAACGTACATGTTTGCAAAATATGTTTCAGTTCAGACCGTCTAGTAATGACCAGGTGCCAATGTCTGGAGCAAGGATGTCTCCAGGATACTTCGTATTGAGGCTTCATTTGGAAGAAGGTATTAGTGATGCGGGGATTCCGTGACAAAGTGGTTAAGTTGTCGGCCTCGTGATCAGGTGGTGTGGGTTCGACTCCAGACTCCGCCGTCTTTTTCACGGGTGTTTGATGCGGAGTCCTCTGCATCTCGTAGTCGCCCCCTAGTCGTCTTGTCCTTGACTTGCCACTGGGGTCGGGCGGCACGAGACGAGAGGGTGAGGATAAAAAGTAGCGCAGTTAATCCTTTCTAAAAATAACGCTAGCAAAATTAATTATGCCATCATCGTCTACGATGGACGGTGGCCTTTGCCTTGTTAGTGATGCACAGGTCATGGTAGGCACACATCTCCAAAAGCCGCTGTCCATTTTCGTTCATCTTTTCGACACCAAACTTTCCCATGCACATAGGCCAGGAGTCGTGATCGGCTCCAACTCTTGCATTGAAGTCACCCAGTAGAATCAGGTGTTCTTCACTAGGGATCCTTGTGATGAGTGAGTTCAGCTGGTGATAGAACTCATCCTTGGAGTCACTAGTGGCGCCAAGTGTAAGAGCATACACGCTGATCAGATTTACTATGGCATTGGATGTTTGGAGATGAAGAGATAATAACCGCTCTGTGTCCTTTTGGCATATCTCTGTCGATCCTAAAGGGGAGTTTTTTTTACGGCAAAACAAACGCCATGTTCTCTGACGTCCTCTACTCCTTTCCCTTGCCAGAAGAACGTGTAGTCCTTTTCCCTGAAAGACCCATACTTGGCCAGACGTGTTTCTTGGAGGGTGACTATGTAGACTTGAAGCCTTTTGAGTTCCTGGTCTATAGTTAAGGTCTTGCAAACATCGCTTTTCACTTGGAGGTCCTCCGTTATACCTGTGGTCATGGTGCGTACGTTCCAACAACCGAGCCTCATTGTAGGTTTTTTAACTATGGGTTGAGTTCTGACGTGAACTCTCTCTAGTGCCTGCCTGGGCATATTGATGCAAGGACCGCTGTTGTCCAGTCAGCAGATTCCCCCTTCTCCATGCATCAAAGGGAACAACAAGTCGATACTAATTGGCACCGGGGGCGTCACAGAAGTTTTCAGACTGGCATTGGGTACAGTACCTGACTCCCTCAGGGACTCCGGCTCTTGATTTGATATCTGGGTTAACTCCAAAAGCCTTTTCCACAAGTGGATATAACCGCAAGGCAGCAGAGGTTAGTTTTTGAGGTCGACTAAGACTAAGACATGGACTCAGGATGTGAGACAAGATTTTCAAACTTGACAATTTATTACTAATGTTAATGTTTATATGAATAATTGCACAGAAGAGACTGAAATGATAAAACTGGTAGATGATAAAACTGATAGATGATGTGACTTGTAGATGATCAGGATAAAGAGACATAAGAGATTTTCAATAGACTAGCCGGAATAAGCATGCTTGAGATTTCTTCTTCTTCTTTGGCATTTGTCCTGAAAAGGACATTTGTGATGGTACGTCGTAGTTTACAGCTAGACTGCGATATCGACCCCTTTCCGCCGATACATTCGATTTCAGCACAGCATTTTTGGGACCGGGTTTGACTTCCCTCTTCAATCACTAATCTTTTAGCTAGACTGCATGGTTGCAGTCAGTTTCAAGGGCTATCACTTGAAGGCGGAATAGGTCAGCTATGTGTCACTGACTGTTATCAGCTCATTCACTGCTGTATCTTCAGCCCCCTTGAGATCTTATTGAAGATTAGTGCACAATAGAGATATACAAAAAATAAAAGTTTTTTAAAATTGGTTTCTAGTATTCATTTAAACATAACATATCCTTTAGACAAAAGTACTGGAGTGTGCAAGTCCATGATAATGAAACAATAATTGTTTCAATCTTCAAGCACAATTATCGTAACTGTCCAAAGTAGGTTAAAAAAAACAATCTGTGCTATTAAATTTGGATGTAATAAATGCCAAACAGTTTGAACATGTTGTATGAGTACTGAATAATAATTTATTATCTAAAGTTCTCACAGAGCCACATAATTTGAAAAGGTTTCCAGAAATTCAAAGAGTGTGTTTGCAACTTCAGTCAACTGTTCAATGGATGCACTGCCCAAAAGAGCCATCTCTGCTGCCTCCTGAGAGTTTCCTTTCATATCATGAGCCAGACGTAACAAAACTTGAATCATCCATCTGACCATCTCTGAGTGTAGAGATGAAACCTACAATAAATTATTATAGTAAAAAAGTAAGAGATTGCAGATGTCATTACCAGGATACTTTTATTCTTCAAATGCCATATTATAGCTGACTCATGTAACTAATACCTTGGCACTCTTTTAATGTTTCAAGTTGCATTTAACATATTTTTTCCACACTTTCATTAATTATAAATTGTAGAGAAACAATTGGAATTCAAGAGGGAACTACGTTTATATATTCTTTTGAATTTCCATCACTGTACCATAATCAAAATAATGTTGGAAAAACACATTTATGACAAACCAAGCTCACTTTTAACAATTCAAATTCTCACTGAAAACAAAATACATTTTGAGATTTATTTTATTTTAAACTATTGAACAGTGACACAAAAGAAGATGGAAGAAAAAGTCACCAGACACAGGTTTTTAGTTACAATGCCTTACATAAACTTCTCCAGACTTTCAAGCACAGAAACAATTCATTCCCTTTTGTTCAACCACCTTGGTGGAATAAAACAGTAAAATAGGCATGGAAAGAAAAGGAGGTGGCAACATGCTGAAAATAGATGACCTATGGATATCGATGAGGATTGATGAGATGAATAAGGAAAAATGTAGAACCACCATTTTAAAGCCTTAGCCATGGTAATTTTTAAAAATTAGACTTACGAGGAATTTATAATAGGGGTGGGTAATGATAATACCCTCCACAAATTCTGGAACATGAATTGAAAGATAAATGGGAAGATTACAAGTCAGTTATTTCCCAACTATTCATGATTCCAAAGGAATTTCCTGAAGACAGTGGAAGGTGAAGGGGCTTGGATGTCTTAATGCGAAACATTGTTCTGACAGATAAGATTACCGTGCTTCTCAGTAGCTATCAAATAATCACCCTACAGAATGTCTATGGCAAATTGCTTGAAAAAATAGTAGAACTTCCTACTCCATTTGCTGGAGTGACAGGCATGCATCACTGTACTGAACCTTCATTCATCAATGAATTTTGATGATAAAAAACAATAGAATCCTGCTCCTCTTTGGTGCATGCAAAATGGGTGTCTTTAGGTATGAAGCGTTAGAGACTTCCTTATTTGAGGTGTGGTTGTCAGTTCCCTTCCTCGCTGCGTTTTACAGCTGATCCAACTGGAGCGCTTATTCAGTGAGAGTTAAATCCTGTACTTTTGCTGTGAAAAGCAAGTGCTAAACTCCTATGTTATTCTAATCGTTAAACAGCTATTTATGACATCATGTGACTTGTCTGCACCATGCGACCTGCATGACACTCTTGAAGTCCTTTGCAATGATACTGCCAACTTACATGGCAATGGCACAGAGTTTCAAATTTATATTGCAATTTTTTTAGGTTTTCATTTAAGTCCCCTTTGTGTACGTATGTGTATACATGCGTATATGTCTCTTTGTCTGCCAGTTTCTATTTTCTAGACTATTCTAGAGTTTGATGTCTCCAAAGTATTTTATTTTTCTAGAGGTAATGCTGTTTACCAGTCAGTTTCGATCTATGGTATTCTGAGAACTTTCCTGTTCTTCATTTAAACTTGAAAGATTCAATTTTCTTTCTTAGTCTTTGTGTTATGTTTATGTTTTGCATACATATGCTGCCACAGGGAAAATGCATATCCTCAAAATTTTTGTCTTTTGTCTTTGTTTGTGTTCTGCCATACATTTCTCATTTTATTTAACATCTTCCTAGCAATGGTTATTCTTCTCCTGATTTCTTTTTTGGAAGTCTCCATTGTTGCTGATAACGGAGTTGAGATTTTTTAAGCTTGTGACATTTTTATTTCATTTCCAAAGGGGATGCGTGGGCTTGTTGTTAAGTGACACTGCACACAATCTGAAGGTGCTTGGTTCGATACCCATCACAGCACTGGCCGTTACCCCGAGGAAGCAAACCCTTAGAAAATGTACGACGAAGCCCCTTACATAAAATGCATGCCGAAGTCGGATGCACTGGGCCGACAGGTGCAAAATAAAAACCGTAGTGCCAAGCACACAGACTTGGGGAATAGAGAAATAAGGCAAGAGCAAAAAACAAATAAAAACAACAACAACAACAAATTTCATTTCCTAAAGCAATTTTAGATCTGTTTTTTTATTTGTCAGTGGTCAATATCTGTTAGACAGTTGTTGCTCTTGTTTTCGCAGAACATGTTTGGAGTTTGCATCTTGACGTATCTTGACTTGCAGGCCAGCACACAAAGCCCACCTCCAGCCAGGTCTGTCTTTGGCAAGTTGCGCTCAGTTACAGGTGTTCATATCCGACGATTTCAGGTCATGCCTTCAAAAGTCTTTGTTATGGTTGTCCGTGGTCAACTCTCCGTATAGGATATCTTTTAGAATTTGCCGGTCCTTCATTCTGTACATGTGACCAAACCATAGGATCATAACTAAACTGGCAATCTTTGCACAGTCCAACACATCATTGTTTGTCACTCCATGAAATTCAAAGTAGAATTTCAAGCAGAACACATGAAAAGTATTCCTAATCTCTTTTGCAGCTTTGCATCCAGTGAAAGGTTGTTGGTGATAGTAGATTTGAGGTAGTTAAAATTATTTACTACCTCTAGATTTTGACCATTTAAGACAATGCCTAAAGGATCTGCCCTGAGTCATCACTTTCATCTTGTGTACACTGATGGTGAGTCCAAACAGATCACAGGATTTTGCTAACCTATTTATGAGGATCTGTAACTCGGCTTCCGTGTGAGCAACCAGGGCAGCATCATCTGCGAAGAGCATATCCTGAATGAAAGTCTCCATTCTCTTACTTTTGCACACAGTCTAGTTTGATTGAATAATCCCTAATCTGACCTAGTATGCAGGAATATCCCTTCTGTAGCAATACCTAAGGTGTATTTTAGCACGATGGCAAAGAAAATGCTGTTAATAACAATGGCCTCAGATTCCTGACCGTTGTGCAGCACTGTACCTTTCATGCCCATGTAAAAAGACCTATTAATGCTCAGTAGTTTAGGTGGGCAGCCAATTTTGGACAATACTTTGAAGAGACCTTCTCTGTTTAGCAGGTCGAATGCCTTGGTGAGGTCGATGAAGGCAAGAAAAAGTGGTTTGTGTTGTTTTCTGCTTGGACCTCTTTGTCAGAAGCATAATGGTGTCCAGTAAGGTGTTCCTTCAGCTTCAGGAAGAGGAAGAAGCCACAAGGTGCCAGATTAGAGCTGTACGATCAGTGCAGTAAAATATTGCCAAACTTGAGATTTCAAAATGGAAGACATAATGCTGTTGATGAACCACGGCTTGGGAGACCAGCAAGGGAGGCAACTGACACAGTGAAACAGCAGATTGACTGACTAGTCCATGGCAACAGGCAAGTCACTATTGATGAAATAGCTGTAGATTTCAACATAAGTCATGGTGCTGCGTACAAAATTGTCCATGATGACCTCGGTTATAGGAAAGTACGTAGGAGATGGATTGCAAGGCAGCTGACAAAGAAATAATGGTTGAGGTGCAAAATTGGTTAAACATCCCACCAAAAAATCTTTTTTCTAGAGAACATCCACAAGCTATTTGACAAGTGTGTTGCCAGGCAGCAGGACTATGTGGAAAAATACGACCTAGAAATTATTGTTTGTACTCTTTTAAAAAAATAAAATTCCTGTTACTTGATGAATGCCCTTCCTCTCTCTCTCTGTGTGCATGTGAGTGTACATGTGTATTTGTATATACATATATATATTTGTATATACATATATATATATATTTCCTTCATATATCTTGGTAGCATTATAGATAAAATGGGAGGCATGGATACAGATGTCAAAATATGGATACAAAAGGCAAGGAATGCTTTCATTGCTTTGCATAACTTATGGAAATCAAAAGAAATTAAATCCAAAACAAAAAATACAAATCTTCAAATCAAATTTATAGTATGACTCTGTAATGTGACAAATCTGTCTCAAAAGGCTAGCATTTTTCTCTCTTTTCCTATGTTCCATGGTCATGACATGCTCCTGTCATGGACACCTGTCATCTGTCTAAATCCTCTTGTTGTAAAGATGATCCCTGAATTTTTAATCATGTTTTTGCTGAGTTCTACTCTTGCTGCCCTGGCTATCAGTTTCAAGCTGACAACTTGCTCTTCTCTATTTAAATCATAGCAGTTGTCTTCTTTGCTAGTCTATCTACAGCTTCATAGCCTTCGATATTGCAGTGGGAGAGGATCTATTGAATGGCCAACCTTGGATGTACTGCTGAGAGCTGTCAGGGAGCACATGCATTGTTCAAGATCTCCATCTTTATGTTAATTTATAGCTGCTAATAATGTTTTCTTGGTGGATATCCATCTTGAATTACAAGTTTACCAGTAGCTTTCAATGCCTCTACTTCAACATGGAAGTATGTTCCCATTGTTTTTTTTTCTCCATTCCTTAGTCTGTAATAGGCCCCTTCCCCTTTATTGGATGTGGCTGTGTTTGCTGAGCCATCTGAATATATGTGTTTCCATGTTTCTGGTAGGCACACTATCCTGAGATATTCTTCTAAATTTATTTTCCTTTCTAAATATGATATGAGTTTCCTTCTTTTATATTCCCTCTTTAGTTTCTACCATCTCAGGAAATTCAGCTTTTTCCCATGGTAGAATTTGCGATGTTTGTTTTAGGTGTCTAGTTACTGCCTGACTTATGATTGAGTCTACTCTTGCAAGTTTTTTGTTTTTGATGTGAAGTGGTTTCTCTTTAATCTCCCTCTTTCATGACTTATTCTGCCATATATTGGATGAACTGTCATTTTCTTTAACTTCTTCCCCTGCCGGAGTGCTTTTTGGTCTCTGCACGTCTCCATACTTTCAATTCTTGTGATGTTCTTCATTGCATTTATTGGTGTTGTTCTTGTAGCTCCAGTGATGATAAATGTACCTTGATTTTATGTTGCATTCATTTTGGAAGTTATTTTGTGCTGCGGTGACTATACTGCTATCCTGTATTCTGGCAACGGTTTCACATAACCTGTGTACAGTTTCTTTAGAGTATTAATGTCAACTCCCCATGTTGAGCTGCTATCTTTCTCATTATGGCTAATCTGTTCTTAACTTTGTTGGATGCTTTTTTAAATCTGTTTTTTCCATGTCAGCCTTGGGTTCATTGTTATGTCTAGATAAAATGGACATGTTTAGAGGAAGAGTCTGACCATTTACTTTTAGGATTAGTTTTTGGGGTTTTAGAGATAGAGAGATGATTTTATAAATGGTCTTGGTTTTGTTGATGATGATTTATCATTTTTTTGTCCATGTCGCTATTTCATTTAGGGCCTCTTTCATTTGGTTTCTAGCTACAGGTGTAGATTCTTCAAATGTCCATATCGCTAAGTCATCTGCATATAGTGCAGTGTATACTCATTTAATGATTTCTGTGATTATATCCTTGATATATATGTGGAGCATGTAGCCTAATCAACAGTGAGCTGGCTTGCAAAGACTGGGATTACACCACACCAGGGTTCGAAATCCCAAATCGATAGAAAAAAATCAGGGCGTGGTTTGTTCATGGTACGAAAGCTCCTCCAGTCAACCCAGATGCAAATGGGTACGTGACATATGAGTTGGGGAAGGTATTAATAGCAAGGAAGGGAACTGGCCACCTCAATTGACATAGGCTGCAGCTTAGTCCATGAAAAGTTATCTTTATCCCCGACGGTAATTGTTGCCATGGGACCCACCTTTACCTATATGAGGAACAGTAAAGTTGAGAGTTCCTTGCGGAACTCATTATTCCATTTTAATTTTTTTGCTGAGGTGTCCTTGGAGTTGTACTTTTGCTGTCCTGTTATCCAAGTAATCACTGATCCATTTGTATATCTTGTTAGATAGACTAATGGGTTACACTGCTCGTTTTCTTTTTTTCTTGTTACGCATATTTTATCTCCTGTGAGATATATGTCACCTGATCTTCTGTAGATCTGATGAAAGTCTGCTTGCTGGGTAAGTCTTTGGATTTCATATGCCAGGTTATTATAGTGTTAATGATTCATTCCATTAGTTTCCCTATACAGCCGAGAGCTGAGTAGACTAATAGCTGCCTGGCTTCATAATGTTCTTTCCATGTTTGTTGTTGTTGTTATTATCTCATAGCTGCTGAGCAAGCCTGCTCTTGGCAGCCCAATGCCATTCTAATATATATACATGTCTTCTTGAGTTGTGTCACTGCTACGTACAGTGTGTTGGTAATTGTCAGCAGTGCTTGTAAGAATCTTTTCCTCATGTGCGCAAGCGCCTTGCATTCACTGAGTAGATGTTGAACTGTTTCGTCAGGATCAGAGCAATGTCTGTACAAGAGCAGGTGCTGGGGATTGATGCAGTTCAAGTGGCTATTGACTCTGGTATGCCCTGTTCGGAACTGAAAGATGAGACTTTGATCTCTTCCATGTAGTTTATTTATGTCATCGTTACTTTTTGGCTGACATTTCGCTAAATACACTGTGACCTGTTGTTCCCATCGCCCACCTGTTCATCCAGATGTCCAGAGTATTATTCTTAATAATTTGTTTTACTGTGTGGTTACTGCATGGTCTATCAAATTGTTGTTTCGAGGCTCCTCTTTTTGCCAATCTATCGGCTATCTCGTTCCCTAGTAGCTCACTATGTCCAGGGATCCATTGCAAGGTGACATTTATCTCGTGGGCAGTGATGATATTGTTGATCACCCTCCCCACCAAGAATAGCTCCTTTTCTTTGTATGGGGTGTTCTTCAGCGCTTCCAGAATCGATTTGGAGTCACTAAAAATTACCAAATCCATCTGCAAGAATTTGCCCAGGTCAAACTGTTGGTCTTCATGTGTGATTCTTTGGCATAAAAGTTAGACTAATGCGCTCTTTGGTGATCTCAATATTTTTGTATGCCTGCGAGACCTGGACCATTACAGCAGATATCCAGGGCAGAATACATGCAATGGAAATGAGGTGCTATAGAAAACTCCTAAATGTTACATATAAAGATCGTGTCATGAACGTAGAAATACGACAGAGAGTTGAAAATGCTATTGGCCTTTTTGAAGATCTGTTCACAACAATCAAAAGATGAAAGATGGCCTGGTGCGGGCACGTCGCGAGGTCCAATGGAATTACCAACTCGATACTCTTCGGTTCCGTACCGGGACAGAGAGGGCGAGGACGTTCAAGGAAGAGGTGGGTGGACACATCACTGAGGGGTCAAACCTTCATCCTGGTAAGATATGACAGGTGGCGGCAGACAGAGGAAAATGGCGTGGGATTTTGGGAGTGTCTTTAAGTGTGTCCCAATGACCTGATGGGTTACGGGAAACTGAACTGAAACTGTTGGTGCAAAATCTTCATCATTTGAACGGTTTTTGCTGCATGAATAAAAAACTCATATATGGACCCATCCAGGTATTTCATATGGATACTATACACTGCAAAAAAGGCAGACTTGAATGCTGATCCATCCGTATAGACCAGGACTGCCGATTTTGGGTATCTAGAGACTGCCTCTAAGGCACATGTCTTCAGGATATTAGGTGTAGTCTCCTTGGTGGCTGCCTTTTCTGTCAGGTGTGTTTTTATGACCGGCAGGCAAAGATTTTCCCAAGCAGTTGGTCCAAAAAGCCTTTTTTCCATTTCTCTATCCTCTGGCAGATGGTGAATATGGCTTTCCTCCTCTGCTACATCCAGTGGGAACAATTGCTTCAATCTTCTCTTTTGTTTCCAAGTGTCTATTTGTACCCTATTTGGGTGGTCATTTTCTTGTCTCTTGTATCTCTCTACTGCTTCAGTTAGTGCCCCCTTTCTCCAGATATCTAGCGGTTCTATGCTGGCCTCTATCTTGCATGCCGCTGTAGGTGTTGATCTCATCCCCCGCCCCCCCCCCCCCACAAATTAGTCTGAGAGCTTGATTCTGCACCCGATCAATAGATGAGATGTTATTTGTACCTACAGTCATCTGTATGGATAGGATGTAGTCCATCACCGGTTGTACATAACCAAGGTATAGTTGCAGAAGAGTTTGTTTATCAGCTCCCGCTTGGTTGCTTTATTTCTGACGTTGTAGATGTGGCTGTCAAATTTCAACTGTCTGTCCAGTGTTACTCCAAAATAAACTGGGGTATCCTCTTTTACTAGTAATTCCCTATTCATTTTGATGTTAATCGCTTTGCTTCTTTATGACTGTGAGAGAAGATGGTGTATATGGTTTTCTGTGTATTTATCTTTAGTTTTCACAGTTTGCAGTATATTGAAATTGTTAGAAGCGCTCTGCTGATCTTGGCTTTTGTCAAAATGGGATATTTCTCGATGGTACAAATGGCAAGATCATCTGCAAACAATGCCTTTGACACGTTTACATGTCTAGTGAGGTCATTTATATAGATGAAGAAAAGGGTACAGCTTAGAGGAGAGCCCTGTTTCAGTCGTTCTTCTAACGTTCATTTACTTGATGTTGCACCTGCAAAGTTGGTATTTATAGTTCTGTTGGTCAGGAAGGCCTGTATCCATTTGATCATCTTTCCATTCCAATTTTCTTCATTTTTATCAAAAGGCCCTTCCTCCAGATCCTGTCATATGCTTGCTGTAGATTAATAAACACTGCTAGTGTGCTTTTCCCATCTTGGAATCTATCACATGCTGTGTAAACCTAAAGAGGGGATCATCCATGTGGTGTCCATGCCTGAACCATGCCTGGTTTCTATGAAGGAGGTTTTTGCTTTCCAGCCACCAATATAGTTACCATTCCTTCAACCACTTTACCTAAACATGAGGTGAGCGACACAGGTCTATAGCTTTCCAGGTTTTCCTGGTTGTTTCCCTTTCTTCAGTATGGGTTTGATAGTTGCTGATAGCCAAATTGATGGCAACTGTCCTTCGTCCCATGTTCTGTTGATAAACCCTAAAAGTACCTCTTTTGCCTTTGGTCCTAATTTACTTATCATCTCATTTTTAACTTTATCTGGTCCTGGTGCTTTATTTTTTGCCAGTTTCCTCATCGTCATGCTCAATTCTTGTGAAGTGAAGTGATTTTAAAGGCAACTATATTGGTGGAGTTGATGTTAAAGGAGTCCTTTAAAAGTGTTTTATCTAGCAGTTTTCTTGGTTGAGCTTTATTTACTCTAGCATAAAATTTGTTAAAGATCTCAGCTTTCTTGGTGTTTGATGCTATTTCATCCCTAGATTCTCCGGCCAGAGGTGTTGAGTTTGACTTTCTCTTGTTCCCTTCTAGGTTGCTCAGTAATCTCCATGCCTTGTTCCCTTCTATTTTTAGATCAGCTTGCTACAATTTTTTCTCCAACTCTCCTGCTTGCTTTGTTTAGTGATAGATCTTACTTTTGCTGTCCATCTATTATACTCTGTTTTATTTAGGGTATTTCGGATCAAGATGCTGAGCAGCGCATGAGCTGCAGTGGTCAGCGGCCCATAGCTGACTGCTAATATCAGGGCCATCGAACCAGAGCTGCCAAGACTCTTCTACACCTCCACCCAGTGATCTTGGATAACAGGCTGCAATAGGTCAGACTGGCTAAGGAGAAGGAATTGAAGAGGGAATGCTAACCCAGTATTAAAAAAATGCTTGCTGAAGTCAGATGTGTTGGACCGAAAGGTGCAAACATCGCAGTCAAGCTGTAAACTATGACACAATGCATTCGGTTCTCTGGACTACATTCTGCTACTTAAGCCCTTTTTAGGGTTTAGTAACGGGAGATTGAGAACGAATGAAGCCAAGTCATTTAGGGTATTTGGAGATTTTTCTACCTTCTTCTTGGCCTCTCTTCTCTCTTTGACGGCTACCTCCAGCTCTGGATTCCAGTACAGTTTATATTTTCTGTACGTGCCCTGTGGGATGCATTTCCTTGCAACTGTTGATATCGTGGCACATATATGTTTGAAAGTTGTATTGATGTTATCATTCTTACTTATTTGGCTAAGCCCAGCATCAGTTTCCCGGCCATAACGGTTTCAGTTAGCCTTTCTGAAATTCCATGATGGTTATCTCCGAACCGTGCTATCCCTCTGTAGTGTTTCAATAATTGTTAGGATAGGACGATGATCGCTTACAACATCCTCCAAGACATTAGTAGTAGTGTTATCTATCAAGTCAGCTGATTCAAGTGTCAGATCGGGACGGCTGGTTGTACCTTGATAAAGGTCTCGTAGGTTGGACAAAGAAAAGTTGTTTTGAAAGACAGACGACAGATGAGAAGACCATTTAACCCATGGGTGGGGTTTGGGTTGGTAACAGCCAGAGCATACTCCACTCATCGGTGGGTACTGTACTTAAGGGTCCCCAAACTGCTCCCCGCCTGGTTATACCACCAAGTACACAGTCACCCCCATAGCAAATTCAGTAAACAACAGGGTCACCCACGAGAAGGTGTTGCTATGGACACATTTGTGCAGAAGACGCTGTATGCCAGAGGTTTGCTGTCAACCGGACAGCAGCTTCCACGGTGATCACTGCCACTCTGGATGTGAGAGACTGTAGATTCGCATCAGCATTCATTTGATGTAGGCAGGACATTGTGCCCAGACCCTACATCGACCTCTATTTCCATGTTTAAAGAGGGATAATCCCTGCCTCCTAACACACTGGGGAATTTGTACTTTGCTAATTCTCCCATGAGAATGCATTTTATTAGTGATATCATCCTTGGGCTTTTCTCTTCTTGATGGCTGCTCCTAGTTCCATCTTGGTGATATTTATCATCAAATGTTCTCCAGGTACCTGCATTGAGTGCTCCATGTGTTTCCTTTTGCTCTTAATTTATATTTTTATGTCTGTTGGGATTCGGTTTCTACTTGTTTTTGAGTAATTTCTGGACTAGAAAATTAGCTATTTTTTTTCTTGGCTAGTGTCTTTACTTCATTTTCAATCGCATATTGTTGGCTTGTAGCTGTTTTCATGACTTAAGATCTTTGATAGCTTCCAGAGTTTTTTGTTCTCCCTATCAAAGATGAGCATTTCTGCACGATTGTGCAGGTTGATTGTTTTGCTTTATCTTGCCATAGCTACCTTGATTGCAATATTACTTTCTTGATTTTGGTTAATTTCCACTCTTTCTCTTGCGTCTGTTAGTTGAAGTTCCATCTGTTGCACTTCCAGTTACCAATATGGTTTGTAATTTCTTCTAGCGTCTCTTGGGATGTTTTCCATTGCTATGATTAGAAGACATTGGTTGAATTTTTCCACAATTCGTTCCTACGTTCCTGTTGCTGGTATTGAGCTGTACTTTTGGTAAGCTTCTGCCAGTTTTATTTCTTAGTTTCACCTATGCAATGGCTTGTGGTCCGATGAAATGCTTTCCAAGTTTATGGTAAGTTAGATGAGTTTGTGGTCACTTTCTGCTAGAGGAGCGAGTACTGTTCTTTGGAATTTTTGGCTTGCTCCTTGTTGGTAAAAGCGAGGTCAGGAGATGTTGATGACCATCGCCTAGAAATAAAATGTAGGTAGGTAGAGATAGGGATATCTTATTTGGAGTCCATAAGTTTGGCAGCACCATTCTCGCCTACCAGACTTCCACTTTTTTAATAAATAAAGTACTGTGCCAAAGGTATAGTTTCACTGTAACACAGGCCATCACTATCTAGTTTAATTTTCCAATCACTGTACTCCAATTGTTTTCATGCTACCAATTTTCTTCATAGCTCGTTTTTTTTCTTGTAACCTTTAACTGTTTTTGTACAAAGTTAATAAAGTCAACCGCCTCTTGTCTATTTGCTTGTATATTATAAGATATTGCAAAACTTGTGTATCTGTATATCCAATTTTTTATAATTTCCACATGACTGATTTGTAAGTTTTTTTAAACTGAAGCTATGAATCTGCAGTAAAAATATTACTTTAATAGTAAGCCACTACACAAAGTCAACAATAATATCATACCTGTTTCACCAGCTTGGCATCTTCACTGTCTATAGAATTACTAGCCTTTGTAGCCCACTTTTGAGTTTTTTTAATAACATCATGGAAAGTGAAACTTAAATCAGAAAATAAAGTGATACATTGTGTAAATGTGACATACAATAATGACATAGTGAGTGAATGTGATGAGATGTGATAATATGAGTTAATGTGATACTGTATAACACACTGAGTGAATATAATGCAAAATAGTGTTATGAATCGATTCAATTTCTCTATCATTATGTGACTTATTGACATTACTGGGTTTTTATTTAACTCCGATTAAAAATACCCTATGCCTTATTGAAGTTTTCAACGCATATCCTCATTGTCAGAAATCGGATATCAAACCACTTGGTCAGTCGCTCCCATCTATTTAATATCAGATCATGTTACAAATTTGGCAAGTCATTGATATTCATAGACACTTTCTATCATATCTCACTTTCCTTGCAGCCTATTTAAGACATCTTTATATTGTAAAATATCGCATATAATACGCACTGGTGTATAATACGTATGCTTGATTTACAGCAACATTTTCTGGTAAAATTAAAATTAGCGTATAATAAACACATGATTTTTCAAGATTTTATTTTATGAAACATTTATTAGAATAGTGAAAGTTTTAGCAATAATATGATATTAAACAGAAGTAGGTTCTAAAAAATCAAAATTGTAGGTACTTTGGACTCCCTTGTCATCATTCTCACTAGAAAACACATGTCACATTTAATTCATAACATTTTCACTGTCAAATTGTGACAAACTTTCTTCTTCTTCTTCTTCTTCTGCGTACGCAGTCAGACAGTAACCATTATTTTTTCGAAAAAAGCAGCGGTCATCCTGAGGCTGTCGCCACTGCCATAGAGCTTGTCTTGCAGTTCCACTGGTGATGGCCATATCTGCTCTCTCTGATCCTCGTATGTCGGGCAGTTCTGCAGCAGATGTTCAGCGGTCATTTTACCAGTACCGCACGGGCCTTCGTCGGTACACCCTATCTTCAATTTGTTGAATAGGTGGTACCTCAGTCTATTGTGGCCAGTGCGAAGTCTAAAGACAACGACCTGCTCTCTTCGGTTCAACTGGTAATAGGCATCGTTTTTGGTGTAACCAGTATGTTCGGTTTCCCATTTGGTCATGTATCTGGCTTTGATAAGCCGTTTTGACTCTTCGTACGTCATACTGGTATCTATTTGTGGTAGTCTTGCACCTTCTTTTGCCAGTCTGTCTGCCTCCTCGTTGCCTTGGATCTTGCAGTGTGATGGGACCCACTGTACCACTACCCTTTTCGGTGCGGACTGCTGGCACAGTTTGCAGAGTGCTGCTCTTAAGTCATTAAGCTCAGTGTTTTTCTGGCTTTTTAGCGCTGTGACTACGGCGAGAGCATCTGTAAGCAGGACTATATGGCTTTCATTTTCACTGTGTGTCACCATTTCTTCCACTGCCGCCCTCAGTGCCTCTGCCTCCGCTCTGAAATTGCTTGTGTACTTACCAGTAGCGAATGACAGTGTTATTTTTCTGCCATTTGGTAGGTTCAGGAATGCTCCTGCCCCTCCGTTCTGTGTTGTGTTTGTTACAGAACCGTCGGTGTATGCATGGGTCCAGTCCATGCTTGGGTAGCTTTTCGTTATGAAGCTTAGGGTAGTATCTCTCCTTTCTTTTTCAGTCTGGCAGTTTTTGTTTGCAATACCTGGTATATTTTCTACCACCTCTGGAAATATATCCTGCCTCCAGGTAGGTTTTCGTACAGTAGTGATGGGTTTTGGTGTTGTTAGTGCGTTTATGGGATCTTCGTGCATCTTTGCTTTGGCTATTTCTGCAAAAGTTTCTCCGCTTTAGTTTCCCATTTCCCAAATTGTTTAGTCTCTGGTGCATTGGATGGTCGGTCAGTCTTCGGAGTTTCTCTGACTGCAGCTGGGCTCTGCAGTCTCTTCTATCGGTCATGGATTGCAGTTTTGTAATCTTTTCAAGTTCTACAATTGGCGTTGACTTCATGCCACCTGTTATAATTCTCATGGCTTGTTTTTGAAGTTTGTTAACTTTATCGAAGTTCGCCTTCGCTGCTGTTGTCCATGCCGCAATGCCATACTCGAGAACTGGTCTCACTCTTCCAGTGTACAGTTTCTTTAGTATGCCTTCGTCTGCTCCCCAGCTTGTGCCAGCAAGTTTCCTCATGATTGCCATTCTTTCTCTGGCTTTCATTCGGTTTCTCTCGATCTGACTTTTCCATGTCATGCGCCGATCAAATGTGACTCCCAGATAGGTTGGGTTGTCGTTTGACTGCAGGAATTTGCCATTTAGACTTAATTTGGTACTTTGGGGTTTTAATGAAAGCGAGAATATTGTGCATGTGATTTTCTCCTCGTTTATTTTGACCAGCCATGAGTTCGCCCACTCTTCCAGCGATGTTAGGGCCGTCTGCATCCAATTTCTTGCTATGGTGAGATTCTTTTCAGAGGTCCACATAGCCAGATCGTCTGCAAACATTGAGCTATGGACTCTTCTTGGTATATTCTCTGTAATATCGTTTATATATACCAGGAAGAGTGTGGGTGACAGTACTCCCCCTTGGGGTACTCCCTGCTCGAGTGTCACCTTTTTGCTCATCTGCCCTTGTACTTGGACTCTGGCCGTTCTTTGTTTGAGGTAGTGGTTGATCCATTGTACATCTTCCCACAAACATCACTTCTTCTTAGCTTGACTCTAAGTCCATCTTTCCAGACTTTGTCAAATGCCTTTTCCAGATCCACCCAAACAGCTACTGTGTGTTTCTGTGCCTGGTAGGCATCTTCTATCTCCTGGGCTATGAGGATGACCTGGTCCTCAGTGGATCTGTGCTGTCTAAAGCCGGCTTGCTGTGGAATTAGTATTCGTTTTTCTTCCAGATGCCACATCAGTCTGGTGTTTATCATCCGTTCCATCAGCTTGCCGACACAGCTCAGTAGGCTGATGGGCCTGTATCCATTTGGATCTGTTTTATCCTTTCCTGTTTTTGGTACTGGTACCAGTATTGCGTCTTTCCATGCCTGTGGTACAATTCCCCTTTTCCAGCTTTGGTTCAGGACAGATAGCAGTTTCCTCTTCGCTGTTTGGCCCAGCCCCATCAGCATTTCATTTGTTATCCCGTCTTTTCCGGGAGATTTCCTTTTCTTTGGTGTTCTCATAGCCTCTTCCATTTCGCGCATTGTTAATTTGGCCATCATGTGCTCTTCAGGTGCCGTATTCATGTTTTCGTGCCCCTTTAGCTCTTCACTAATGTCTGTATGCTTATCTGCAGGGACCTCGATGTGGTTTGCTCTGGCATAGTGATCGACAAAGGCGTTTGCGGCTTTCTTACCTGTGATCAAGTTCTCGCCCTGCTTGATAGTAATTTGTTTATTTGACGGGGTTTCGTCGTTCATGGCTCTGACTAGCTTCCATAGCTTGTTCCCGTCTTTGTCCAGGTTTAGACTTTCCGTTTTATTTTTCCAGCTTTCTCTTGCTGTTTGCTTGAGAGTGTGTTTGTACTTCGCCGTGGCGGCTTTGAGGGCGATGTTTGCCTCCATAGATTGTTCTCGCTCTGCCATGTTCCTAGCAATTGTTACTGCATCTTCCACTTTCTGCAACTCATCATTCCAGTAGGGCTTATAGTTTTTCCTAGCTCCTCTTGGGATGGTTTCAGTGGCGGCTTGCATTATTGCCTTGCTTAGGCTCTCCACCATGGGCTTCATTTTGGTGTTTCGTGTGTTGAGGGTTTCACACAGCCCATCTGTCAGGATTGCAAATCTGTCCCAGTCGGCTCGTTTGTAATTCCAACGTGGGAGCGGTTTTGTTTCCTGTGGGCCTACTTCCATGTCAATGGTTAGCCTGATCGGCCTGTGGTCGCTACCTGCCAGTTGGTTTAGCACCTGGCGGTCTATTTTATGGTGTATGTCCTGTGTGGAGAAGGCCAAATCTGGAGTCGAGGTGGTGTGCCATGTTCTTGAATAGAAGCTAGGGCTATCCTCCGGCCTATTGATTAGGGAGAGATTTGCATCTATCTCCCAATCTTCCACTTCGTCACCTCTGCTGTCTGTGTCAGAGTATCCCCATCTCTCCGAGTGGCTGTTGAAATCTCCAACTACTATGCAGTTGGAGTCTCTGACCTCCATACTCGAGAGCGATAGGTCTCTATTTGGTGGTCCGTACAGATTGAAAATGCGGAGCTTCGTTTCTTGAGCCATTATGTCAACTCCTACAATTTCTGCTTGTCCGGTGTGATTGACAGATACCGCGCTACTCGGTATGCAGTTTCTGGTCAGTATCAGGACCCCTCCTTTGTGGCCTTCTCTATCTAGACAGAAGGTCTGGTATCCTCTGATTGAGAATTTATGATTATTGTTGAGGTGCGTTTCCTGGATACATGCCACGTCAATCTTACCTTCATGCAGGTGATGTGTTAGGGAAAGTTTTTTGTTAACCTTTAGCACGCCAATGTCCTGAATCTTTGAACCGAAAAAAAGACGAATTTTTTCGCCGTGGTTCAAAGAGTCCGGACAGTGGAAGTGACCTCGCTATTTTTTAAAAACTTCCGGGTTAACACTATAGAAACAAATCAGCGCATGCGTATTCAAGCAGGAAATATGATAAACTTCCTTTCTGCCGGTTCATTCTGTCCTAGAAAGACGCAAGCCATTTTTTTGTCAATTTTGAAAGTCTGATTGTCGCTTTTCTCGATCGATATGGAAACCTCTGCCATTGCTGAAGAATTTCTTTTTGATAGTGACTCCGATGATGGGGAGTTGGTCGGGTGTTGTAGCACCGATAACGTCGCTGTTCCCCGATTGAGTGGTGCAGGAGATGCAGAAGATAATGAGGAATCTGATTCTAGCATCGATAGTGATAATGAACCAGAGGTAGGTATACCTTCTGGTTATGATCACGACTGGCTTTGCAACTTCGAGGAAATTGCTAGGCCTAGTGGTGTTGATCCTGAGATTTCTGAAGCAGGTATGTTTGGTTTATTTTTTACTGCAGACATTATTGAATTGTTTGTAGTAGAAACAAACAGATATGCTGCCTCTATGAAAGAGAAGAAAGGTATCGATGCCACCCCAGCATCACGTGTGGCATTGTGGAAGCCTGTCACTGTAGATGAAATGAAGGCGTTTCTTGCTTTGATGCTTATCATGGGGTTGGATAAACGATCTTCATTTGACTTGTACTGGTCAAGTGATATGCTCCTAGAGATGACAGGGTTTAGAAGTGTTATGCCCAGGAATAGGTTCTTGAGCATATTGTCATTTTTTCACCTTGTCGACAACACCACTGCACCACCAAGGGACCATCCTGACCACAGCAAAGCCTTCAAAATTCAGGGCTTTGTTGACATTATCATTCCTTTGTGGCAACGTTATTTCAAACCCTCCAAGGAGGTAAGTGTTGATGAAAGTATGATTGCTTTCAAGGGTAGGACCAGCCTTATGCAGTACATGCCTAAGAAACCCTCAAAGTGGGGAATGAAGGCATGGGGCCTAGCCGACTCCAAGACCGGCTACCTCTGGAATTGGCAGCTGTACCTGGGGAAGGAAGACAATATGGACCGATCTAAAGGTGTTGCTCACCATGTTGTGTCTTCTTTAGTTTCCCCCCTGTATGGTAAGGGCCATGTTGTATACATGGACAATTTTTTTTCTTCTCCAGCTCTTTTCCGTGAGCTCCATACACACCAGACAGCTGCATGCGGTACACTTCGTTGTAACCGACAAGGTGTACCTCCAGTGATAAAGGCTGCGAAACTTAAGGCTGGGCAGCCCCCCATCACCACAAGAGATGGTGCTCTTACATACATTACATGGTATGATAAGAGACAAGTCAATATGTTGACTACTGCCCATGGGTTGCAATCCTTCACAAAGACCGTGCGGTCGAGACACCATCCCGGTCATGTGCGGGTTGTCGACAAGCCATGCGCTGTCGAAGCCTACTCCAAACACATGGGAGGTGTTGATCGCTTAGACAAGCAGTTGACATACTACCTGCATTCCCACAGGAGTGTCAAATGGTGGAAGAAAATATTCTTCTACATGTTTGAAGCCAGCTTCGTCAACGCGCTTGTGCTTTGGAGGGCATTGCATCCCCAGCGTTTGAAGGCAGAGCAATTTCGCCTTCGAATTGCTCATGGCCTTCTTGAGGGGTACCAGTCTGGTGTCACTTGCAGACGAGGACGCCCTTCTAGTGTTCCATTAGATAGGCTGGTAATGGGAGACCACTATCTCATGATCACAGAGAAGCGACAACCGAATGGCCAAGTCGCGACACTAGATTGTGTAGTCTGTTCCGACAGAAAGAATAAGAACCGTCACCAGGTTAAATTTTTATGCAAGAAGTGTAGGGTACCTCTGTGCCATTATCCCTGTTTCGAGAGGTATCACACACTTGTGAATTTCAAAATTCCTTGTAACGAAACCCTTCATCGGCAGTAGGTGAGTCAAAATGTTTGTAATGTTGCCAAAATTTTACCTTTCCCTTTTTGCTTCTCAAAAACTAACATACATACAACAACAAAAACAACACCAACACATTTATTATCCATTTATTTCTATACTCACAAAAAATCATATCAATAGACCAGCAAATAACAATTCTTAAGGTTCTCAAAGCCAACAACCACCGAAAAATATGAGGAGCTCAAAAATAATGCGGTTGCAGGGGAAATCGCGTACTTTTTTTAATGCGGAGTGCTAAAGGTTAATGACTCCCTCCGCATATCACTGTAGTATTTTGAGGGTCTTGAGGTTTTGGTCAATAGAAGTTGCCCCATAGCCATGTGCCTTGACTCCACGACACATGGGTGGGTGACCACCAGTAGTCAAGGGTGGGCCCCTTCGAGGCGTGAGGCCCGGCACTATCGCTGCCTGGCGGGACTCCGCAGGATGAGCGCCATGCGTTTTTCTAATCGGTTGTACTGTCATCATGCTGCGATTTACGTTGCACTGTTTTGTTAGGCTTGCGGCCCCGTGCATCCGATTTCAACAGGCGTTTCTGTAGGGATGCCCTCCTTAGCCTTTGGCTGTCCCCAGTCTATCTGCAAGGCAGCAGTTGTGACAAACTTTCAATGTAGATTACTTTTGGTATAAAAAATGTAGTATTTTTTAGTGCTTGCATATTTTACTCACTCAAGTTTTACTACAGAGTTCGTTCTTAGTGCGATGCTCTCGGCAGATGGCTACACCCATCTGCTGAAAGAGACCAAGCTAAAATGGGGAAGAAACCCGAGGCAGTGAAGTCGAACCCCCGCTGAAAGTTTTATTTTTTTTTTAGCAGGCCAAATGAGTAACAATTGTGTAACAATACACAAGATTTTACGGTATCCATCATTATGGTTGTCGCATCTAATGTTTAATATCTTAGTCATCATGTGCATGATGCCAATGTCTGTAACGTCAAATGTGAAAGCTAGGAGACAAAGAGTAATCAATACTTAGTATTGAAATTGAAATGTATTTCTTCTCTTGAACTTGGCAAACAAGTAGCTGATATCAGATGTAAAACATAGAATAATGTCTTCTAAAGTTAGAGCATTTGTAGCTGAAAAACAAAAATATAATAGCGCCTGATCCAATGAACCAGATAATATATTATGTTTAAAATAGAGAAGTTATTTTTAATCTGGGAGGGTGATTCAACGTTTCTGTAGCAAGTACCAGTGTTTTTTTACCCCAAAAAACTAGTTTAGTGTCTAAGTAAAGTACTTCACAGGAACAGATTAACGCTATAACACACAAATATGTTACTCCTTATTCTATTATTTCCTTATCCAAAGAACTTTTAAGGAACCAACTAACAAGGGGTATCATGGATCCAATGTAAATATCACACAATGTGAGGAAACATTAGGCTGCATATTTTGAGTGAAAGTGAGACAATTTGATGCTATAAGCAGTTCAATAATACTGTAAGTGAATTCAACATAATAAAACATGTGAATTATCAAAAAACAAAATACAAATTTGTTTTCAAGGACTCAGTTTATTCTACTGCTGAAGTCCACTCTGGGTGATTCATAAGACTGAGAATTACAAATGCTCATCTATGTAGTTGCCATGCAATGCGCAAAGTATGATTTATTTTAAAACCGAAGGCAACAGAGAGGTCAACCTAAGACAATATAGTTTAGAACCATGGATGCAGAAATTTAAAAAAACATGACTAGCTTAGGCACTGTACAAAGAATGATGGTCACTAGCTGTTTTGCAAGTCATTTGTCAAAGATGCAAAGAATAGAAACGTATGAAAATATACATTTTCTAATCAATTACATTCAACCATAAGTTTTACCCAAAATTTGATTGCTCCTCTTGTCCGTCAGCAATGTTTAACGCTACACCAATGCATTCAATTGCTTGGTTCAGCTGTTGCAGCCAATCTTCAAGTACATGGTAGAAGTTCCCCCATTCAGATTCTTGGAAAACTAGGATTCCGAGTGCACTAGATGTGAGACGGGCTTCCCAAATTTCCAGAGAGCCTTGAAGATGAATGATCATATTTGCAATGCCTGTGAAAGTGGGGAAACAAAATCTGCATTCATTGTATCTCTTCAATTTCAGAATTGAGAATGAGTTATTGCAAATTTGAGCAAAACTTTGTTTATTAGATCCCAAAACTAATGGCTCTTAATTCTTAGCAGACCTGTACTTCTTCAGAGGCAGATGAGCTGGATGTAGCTGGGAGAAAGGTTTCCTGCTTAGTGGGCTAGGCTCGAGCAGTTTAATACTCTGCTGCATTGGGACAAGCGCTTACAGAGGGTGGTTAAGCAATGTGCGAGTCCATCTTAAAATACTCAAACACTAGAGAAAAGTAGACTTGCAGCCTGTTAGGCGCCATCTATACTGCTCTAAACAAACCACCTAACCATGGCTGGTGTTATGTCATGTCACACAGTTAGTCACCTCTTATGACATGCTTTCTGAGGCAGTGGTGCTATTCTTGTCCTTGTCATACACAAAGACCCCGGCAGACTACTTGGGATTAATGGTACTTATATAATTAATGGTGTTAACATTAGAATGAATACTATTTAGATAAAAATAAAGTAAACTGATGATACATCAAAATTACATACCATTTTCACCAGTGGTTCTGTCATGAAGCTGCTTAAGCAACTGATCAGCTTCCTGTACAGAAATTATACAAATTGAAGGCTATAAATAGACACAAATTTAAGAAAGATTATATGACAGATAAGATTAGATATGCTGTTTACATACACAGACAGCTTCTTAACATGCATGTTTCAAATTGTAATACTAAAAAAAAAAATACAAATTACTCTGTACATATATTCTATAATTTTCTACTGACTGGCAATTATGTCTCCTAAAGCAAAAATGGTCCCTTTAGGGCAGTCAGTAAAGTCTAACAATTTATAAGGTATTTTTCTTTTCATTGATGTAGAAATTTCCTCTCAAAATGAAAGGTTGACTTTTCTATTTTGTTCAAACATTGTGTTTTGCTCTAACCACATTATTGTCCCCTACTATTATAGGTAGCTACAAAACAATGGTAATGATGGAATATTTGATTATGATGTTTATGAAGTTTATGATGGCCTCCAGTTTAAGCAGAATAACAGTTGCTGTGACCCTTGACCTGGAGTAGACATATAATCAGTTGGACTGTGATGTACTGTTTGAAAAAATGTTAAATTAACTGTTTCTAGTGAGCTGGATAGCTGTTGTGCTGATGGAGAGAAAAATTAAACTCTGTTTAGGTTAATGGATATCAGAACATGTGTGCATATATCCAAGACCCCGAGAGGGTATTCACTTTGCTACAAGCAATGTTCTGTACAAAACACAATAAAAGTAGCCCAAATTCAACCCATATGGCCAGGATGAGCTATGACACTTGCAAATGACATCATCATATACAGGGCAGGCTAAAACATGCATGAAATGATCAAAGGCATTAGAAAATCCTGACAAGCAATGTCACAGTGGTGAGGGACGTCCAGCTCACAGATCTGTCTCAACAAGGTTTGCATGATGTGGTAATCCTTGAATAACTACATAGTAAATGCTGAACTTCCTTGGCTATACTCTCTGTGTGTCATTGAAAGCCATGCCAGGTTTAAATATCGTGAAGTAACATTTGATCACAGCCTGTCATATAAGTACCGTTAACTCAAAACAATAGCAGCTGATAACCTGGAGCAGCAACTGCTTTTCCTAATATTAATGGTTGCCCATCGCAAGCGAAGATGGTAACAGATTAGATATGTGTAGTCAAAAACGATGCCTATTACCAGTTGAGCAGAAGAGAGCAGGTTGTTGTCTTCAGACTTCGCACTGGCCACAATAGACTAAGGTACCACCTATTCAACAAATTGAAGATAGGTGGTACCGACGAATGCCCGTGCGGTACCGGTAAAATGACCGCTGAACATCTGCTGCAGAACTGCCCGACATACGAGGATCAGAGAGAGCAGATGTGGCCATCACCAGTGGAACTGCAAGACAAGCTCTATGGCAGTGTCGACAACCTCAGGATGACCGCCGCTTTTTTCGAAAAAATAATGGTTACTGTCTGACTGCGTACGAAGAAGAAGAAAAAGAAGATATGTGTAGTCAGATGTGACCACATATGACCGTGCAGTACATTCTGAGCATGACACATTTTACTGCATGTAGCTGGCATTGGTAATTGGACTGTCTTGTATTCTGTACTTTCAAGTAGCTAGCTTTTTGTTTTTGGCGACACAGTGATGATTATCTACTCGCCAATGCAAGCACTGTGTGTGACGGCAGTGCACGAAGCTGAGTAGTTCAGAGTAAGTATCTCCCAGGAGGTGGCATCAATAAGGAAACTGTTCAGAGATACTTTCAGATAGTTTTTGTATAATTTCTTCTGTTTTCCTGACATGCGCTAGTCTGTCCTGAGTTCACAGTACAACAGCTGCTTAGGTTGGGCACATGTATAATATAACCCAGTCCTTCTGATTGTGGCTCCATGCAGCAGAGTATAGATGTTTGAGAGCCTCACCTTGTTGAAGATTTCAGAGTTGGTTACTCTATCATGTCAGTTGATCCTGAGCAACCTTTGAAGACAGCGAATGTGGAAATGGTTGTTTCCTTAAATGTTCACTATAGTCTGTCCATGTTTCAGACATATAGCAAGGTGGTTAGCACCCCAGCATGATAGGCCCTAATCTTTATGGCAACACTGATTCATTGCTATTCCAAAACATTTGCTCTTAGTCTTCCGAAAGCAGCCCTTTCCTAGGCAATCCTGTTGTGGACATCAGAGTTGATATTTGCTTATCTGGTGAGGATACTACCAACGTAGGTAACGTTATCAGTTGTTCGAAGATGTTAGCTCTGAACAGTGATGTTTGTTTCTTTGGTAGAGCTTTCCTGGAGCAAGTAGAAACATTACTTCTCTTTTCTTTGTGTTGATGGTAAGACAAATGTTAGTACATGTAGCTAAAAATATCCATTCATGGTTGTCTGCAAGTCCTGCTCTGAACATGTGTTAATAGTGCAATCATCAGCCAGCAAAGTGCAATTCTAAGATGGTTATTTATTTCACCTTTGTGAGAGACTGTATGTGTTTCATATTGAACTTATATATACAAGTGTTTCTTGTCTGTGGTTACTCACATACAGTTGATAATAACATAAACAAGTATGACTCAGATACCATGCTGGAACAGAAACACAAATAAACCTACATTACAGCCACAAGTACATCATCAGTAACAAGGAACAGCACAGATGACAATATATATATATATATATATATATCTGTCTGTGTCTGTCCTGTGTCTGTCGTGTGTGTGTGTGTGTGTGTGCGTGTGTGCGTGCATGAATGCGTATGTGTGTCTCTGTCTCTCTCTGTATAGAAAATATATTTGTTTTATTATTTTGATCATATTATTTTGAACATAAGTACATTCTGGCAAAGATGGTGCCGTAACTGGCTGCGAGTCTACATTTCTTTACTGTTTTGGATCATTATGAATGCCACCAGGCCACGAATTTGCCTGGAATTCACACTAGTAGACGACTTACACTTGTGTTCACGGATACGTGGAGTTGTTTTCCGTCTGGACTTGTTATTTCGTTCTTTTTTTTGTGATTTCTTCCATCCGTTTATCCTGGTCTGGACGCCGGCTGAATGGCGCTACGCTTAAACTAGTTATACCTGTGTCGTATCTCACGGGTTAGTTCTGCCGGTTCACCTTCACGAATATGGCGTGTGGGAATTTTAGATGCTACTATGATGAACTGAATACAGCTGGGGAGAGATGCCAGACTCACTCACACGCTGAGTGTTGTCCATACGACCTCTTGTGGTTATCGAAAAGGCACAACAAACTGCGTTAGATGCCTTCCCACCTTTCTACCCTGCGGGTGACATGTTTACGGAAAGGCTTCGGTGGTAACCCTGAGGCAAAATCTGCATCCTATGCTATCTCCAGTCATCTCGATGAATGTCTTGCCACTGGCAAAAGGTAGCTTAGGCTCTGTGAGTGAGGTTGACAAAAGGCGCAGTTTCTTCCTCACTTTAATCCAAATCTCCGCGCAAGTCACCCATTTCAGCGGACACAGCAAGAGATACGACTGTCCACACGGCTGAACAAAAAGAGTGGTCTTCATCACTTGTGATGGACAAAAAACTACATTCTGTGATTATTATTTCTCACACTTTCCTGGCCATTTGACCAACTTTCTTGCAAATGGGTGACACCAGATTAGTATTCTGTTGAAATCATTGTTCATAGTTTTTGTTATGTGAGTAACCACAGACAAGAAACATTCACTGTACATGATTGCAGACATCAAGGAATGAATATCAAAAAGGATATCATTGATGGCTAAGACAGAGAGGTGACCACAGTTGTTGCTATAATTAAAAAGGGAAGACTCGATCCTTACTGGTGCTAATATTATGGACTAATGCTGAATCCCCTTCACCTTTTGCCTGAGACAATGAAAAAATAGCGAACTACAGAAATAATCAGCATAAGCACCCAGCTGCAAGCAATGAACCTATGGGTCTGTCTGGAGTACATAACATAAACATATTACTCCTTTATTGATCTTATTGTTTGTCGAATTGAAGCTACATACAACTTTACTGAAAGATTTAACATTTTCTCAGCCACAAACTAAGAAAATTTAAACTTTTAATTTAATTCCAAAATGACACAATTTCTCTTTTAATTACCTTATTAAGTGTAAGCATGCTGATCTGATCTGAATGCACTTTGTTGTCAATACCACAGTGCCGTCCAAACATTTTCAGAGCATTATCTGTCCATTCTTCAATTTCTCTGCGTATCCGAGATAATTCTTCTCTGCTGTTCAGTAACATGACTCCACTAAAAGTATCTGCCTCTCTGACAACTGACTTCAAGGAAAAATATAAGAACATAATTCAAGATATGTAGTCTTTTTCACAAAACAATCTGAACAAGGATATATTAACATGTTGAATATGTATAATTCCCAACAGTTAAAAACTATCAAACCTAACTGCAGATATTTGCATTGCCCTTTGTGTAAGCATACAATTAGAGTAAGTCTTTCTGCCTTATGAATATGTTGTATGGAACTCCAATTCTGAATGAAGATGGCTCAGAACTGCTGACAGACAAACCAAGAATATTGGAACGTTGGACAGAACACTTTCGCAAGGTCCTCAACCAACCGACCTCTGTCTGCAACGAGGCAATAGAACGCCTGCCTCAGACACCACTGAACAATGAACTGGATGTTACTCCAAATATCAAGGAGGTCAGAGCAGCAATCAACCAACTGTCAAATGGGAAGGAAGGCTGCAGGTGCGGACCTAATACCAGCTGAAATCTACAAAGTAGGTAGTTGTAACACAGAGACTAACTTTCGTGGACCTGACCAAGGCTTTCAACAGAGATGGGCTTTGGAAGGTCATAGGGATATTCGGCTGTCCAATCAGATTCACCAAGATCGTCAAACAATTCTTCGAAGGTGTGAATGCTATTGTTCTGAGTGATAAGGAAATGTCAAATGCCTTTCCTGTGACAAATGGCGTCAAGCAGGGCTGTGTACTAGCCCCAACACTCTTCACCATAATGTTTGCTGCCATGCTCAGCGTTAGCATTTGTCGGTCCGAAAGGTGCAAATATCGCAGTCAAGCTGTAAACTAGTGACACAACACATTCCGTTCTCCGGACTACATCATACTACTTGCAAAGCCCTATTCAGAGCTTGGTAGCTGGAGATTGAGAACAAACGCAGAAGAAGAAGAATATCATTCAAAAATTGACTGGCACAACATTGAGAGCACAGCAAGATGTCCTCCAAACATCAGCACTCATTCTGTGTTTCTCCATAGCTGACTACACCACACCAGTTTGAAAAAAAAATAAACAGCCTTGCACAAGTCAGACTTATTGATAAACCAATAAATGAGACTAGATGGATAGCTACAGGGTAACTAAAATGTACTCCAATTGAAAAAATATATACCCGATAATCGACATAGCATCACATGAGGCACGAAGAAGTGTTGCATCAGAAATTGAAAGAGGGAAACAGGCAAATGCTCTAAGTTGGCACCTCTATGCTCTATGTATGGCAAGGCTCAAATCTAGATGAAGTTTCTTACAGTCAACACAGCTGCTACAGACCATTCCAGGAACATGCCACATAAACAAATTAAATGAACTGACACAGATTCTCTGAATCAAACTGCAGGTGGAACCTATGCCACCTGCCATATGCAACAGAATAGTCACTAAATCGACTCAGAACTGGTTTATCATGATTCAGGAAGAACTTAGATATGAGGATACAGGGATGATGAGATATGTGACTGTGGAGCAACACAAGACCCAGACCACCTAATGATCTGCCCAACCCTTCTGGAGACATGCAATATGGATATGTTGAGGGGAATGACAATTCAATCCGCAATAGCTGAACTTTTGAAAATTGATGTCTGACATGGTGTCCAGGACACAGAAAGTAAGGAAGTTGCAGAATGCCCATCAGATCAGGTCAGGTCATCCCGTAACCGGTGAGGTCGTTGGGGCACACATAAAGGCATCCTCACAACCCCACGCCACCCTTCTCTGTCAGCGACTGCTGCCTGTGCCTCTTCTGGTCGGAGATTGGTCATTCTTTTATGTTGTCCTCCCACCTCTTTTTGGGCCAGCCTCTTCGTCGTCTGCCTTGCACCTTTCCGTGCAGGAACGTATTTGCAAGACCATTTGATCTCGATGTGATCATACCAAGCAAGTTTTCTTCTTTTGGCAGTTGCCAAGAGGTTTTCAAAAGGCCCTATTGCTGTTGTAATTCTATCTCGTATTTGCTGATTTGTAACTCGATCTTTATACGCGACGTTTAAAAGTCTTCGAAAACATCTCATCTCCAAGGTATGTATCCTTCGCTGAAGGTCAGCTGTAACTGTCCATGTCTCACAAGCATAGAGGAATACTGACAGGACCAGTGTACGCATTAATCTGATTTTCGTGCACAGTGCTAACCGCTTATCTTGCCAGATTTTGTTAAGCCGTGCAAGCACCGCTATTGTCTGTGCTATTCTGGTCAACACCTCACATTTTGATCCTTCATCACTGACAATGGAACCCAGATATTTAAAATGGTCAACCACTTCAAGTTCCTGACCATTAGATTTTATCCTGGTGTTGAAACCCTTAGCGTTGTTGGTCATTAATTTTGTCTTTCCAGCGTTTATCTCCATACCATAGTCAAGAGCTGTTTCATCGTGCCTTCTGACAGATTCCTGGAGTTCTGCTTCTGAACCCGCCAACCCATCAATGTCATCTGCAAAACGAAGGTTGGTAATCGTTCGGCACCCTATCTTGACAGTACCAACGTGACCTTCAAGTGCCTCACTCATAATTCCTTCATGGAATACATTGAGGGACGGAACAAACCTGAGAAAACAATCCCTCAAACACCAACAACTGTAGAGGATAACCGACTGATAACGAAGGAAAAAATTGAGTCTTTCTTCATAACTGTAATTCTGGAATTCCACTATCAACTTTCTCAGTCTTTTCTTTAAAAAAAAACTTTTTCTAGCAAGTGAGTGAGGATGCATTTTTGGTTGTGTCGCGTGTGTGTTTCCGTAATGAGACCCCCTCAGTCATGAAGTCTGATGAAGGCAGTCAGTATAGAAAGGTCGACAACTGTCTCGTCTAAGGTTTCTCTCTCTCTCAACAAGTTTGGGACTGACTCATCATCATCATCAACAATCACTGCAAGCTGTTGAGACTCAGCCTCGACTGTGAGAATTTGTTTGAAAAGCAGACGATCAACATTTCTATCATCCGATTGTGCTGCTGATCATCCCTCAACAGATTTGCTTCAATGTCCAAATAGTTCCAGTGATTAAACACAATAGGATCACTATTTCCTTCAAGGCCCATTGTAATAGCTGACTAAGGAAGGTTGTGAATGGGACTAGCAACCCTAGCACGTAAGAACCATTTCTAATAAAATCACACTGCAAACAATTAGATTCAAGATTTAATTAAAGCTGGCTAGGGTAAACCAAATGTAGTGTTTGACCTATATTCTGCCATCTGCAGTGACAGGTAAATGAATGAATAACTGCTTTTTCATTTGTCATTTTCTATGGTACAAACCTCAAGCCAAGATTTAACACTGGCAATTAGAGGTCTCACAAAGTCCTCATCTGGTATTTTGACTACTCCATTATCAAGGTCACTGAAAACACAATTGTTATTAATTAAAAATGAGTTGTGGTATAATATATGAATTACATTTAGTAGCTACAGCTACAACAAGAATCAAGCACAATAAGACATAAGACAATAAAACAACAACTCAACTAAGGAGATCTTTCTTCCAACATTGAATAGACCGCTTATAGTAAAATGGACATTTCTGATAATAAATCTAACAATAGATTGCACAACTATTTCAAAACCAAACAGCGAAAATGTTGAATTCTTTAACTTATCTGCAATTCTTTCCTAGAGAGTATAAACAAATATAAATACCTGGGAAGCTCACAGATGATGGTCAAATATTCAATTTAAAAAAAAGAAGTATTTCTCTATTCAGAAAATTAAATTTCTTAAATTGAAGCAAAACAATAATGGCTAAATTATACACATCACAATTATCTGTTATAATCTTAGATATGGTTATTATCTAAGATATGATAGGTTTGAATAAATCCACTAATGTTATTTCATTGCAAAGGAATAAAAGATGAAGTTAATCAAATGCGTGCTGGAACATAATTTTATGCATTTACAGAGATAAATTATAAAATAATTTTTCTAGCTCATTGAACCATGACTAAACTATCTGGTTTAAAGGTATAATAGCAACCAAAAAGATGGATAGAATGAATCAAAGAAACATAGGTTGATATCAGTCAAGGAAACAACATTGTGCAAATAAATCATATTTTATGATCTTGACTATGGACTTGCAGTGGAAGAAAGAAAACTATCATTATAGTGTTTATTCCCATTGCTAAGGTCCAATGGGAGGATTTTTTAAGCCAAGGAATAAAGGCCCCTTGTTCCTGCAGTACAGGCTAGGCATTTATCTGCAGTAGCAAAGCGTGATTATAAATTTAGGGTAAGCTGAGTCATGAACATAAAGGGGCACACTAAACAATGTCAAAAAAGTTTTGAAAAGTGCTATGCGTTTGTGCTGAATGAGGTAGTTGAAACCCATGCTGTCAACGTACTTCTGTGCAGTTGTCTATGTTTTCTTGTAAATCAGCTCTAAGCATCTTTGTTTCATTTCTGAAAAAAAAAATATTCTTCACCCACCAGAGAAGGCCGGCGTAATTTGTGACTTGTTAGATGTGAGAAGAAATGGCACCCTAATGACCATCTTCTAGATACCAATTTACCTGATTCCTATATCCTACACTGTATTAGGTTGGATACAATCAGCTTACCATTTCAACAGAATCTGATAAATTCTCTTTGGTGCTTCGCGCATTTGCTAACATGTCACTGCACTTAAACATAAATGACCATTACAATTTCAATTTCTAATTTATTTCACATCTGTTTTATTCAAAGGGATATCTTCTCTAACTCTTCAAAACCGTTTGGGACAGCTCATCCTATCTTGTCTATTCTAATGCTTTGCTACTCATCTTACGTCTTATAAAAATAACCTATACCATACCAAGATTTTGAACCTTTGTCTCCATGGTCAGAAGAACTATTTCTCCAATACATTAAAAAAACAATAACTTTCACAAAGCCTTCCTTTACATTATTATCGTCCTTGACATTATTATAAGAATATGGCTGGCGCACCATTTATGAATACCCTGCACAGTGTCTGGATCCAGCAAAGGCTCTCACTGGTAATCAAGCTGTGCATGTACAAAACACGTGTCATCCCCATTTTGTTATATGGCTCAGAGACCTGAACTATCCTGCAGCATGGTCAGAAGCACAGCTCGAGGTATCCACTAGTACGACTGGGTCACAAAAATTGAAGTCATATAAAACACAGACCTGGACAACATTTACACCATGCTAAATCATCGCCGTCTGTTCCTATTTGGACACGTGGTCCAACTTCCCAACCCCCTGCTCTTGAAATTAAGACAGGGACTTTAAGGGTCTTCTTCTTCTTGTTTGCCATGCTTTTTATTTTTATGTTTACAAGTGAAGTTCAGTTCTCTTGATAAAGGTTGCTGTAGTGGAGAGTTCTTTAAGGCTTCCAAACAGCTTTGTGTGGATATTCATCTCTGTGGGCGAATGCTCAGTACGTAATTGGCTAAATATATAACAGTCTTGCAGGATAAGTTTGAATGTCTGTGCTGCCTGCTCACACATATACATTGGTGATGTAGCCAATTTAGCTGGTGTAAGTAACTATTCAATATGTTATGTCCCATTCTCAAGCAGAACAGGATCACTTCTTTTGCTCAATCAAGACAGTGATAATAGTTGTCTTTCGTTTGGTCAACTTTTCTTATGGCTTGGATAACAGTCTTCTTTTCTTGGAAAGTGATTGTTTGTTCATTTTGTTCTTGTGTTACTCTCTCCTTTTGCCAACCTGTCTGCTGTCTCATTTTCTGGTATACCACAGAGTGATGGTATCCACTTTAGCACTATCCTTCTCTTGGCATTTAGTTCGCGCAAGGGTTTGCCTCTCCGGTCTGTTGGTGTTAGAGTCATGGCACTGAAATCTCACAAGAACACTGAGCTGAACGAATTGAGGGAGCCTTGGTAAAAATGTGTCAAGGGTTCCAGAAAGCAGTGATTTGGTGGATACCATTACAATGTAATATCAAGGGAAATGAGGAAGCAGACAACCAAAGAAGGAGCAAAACTTATTCAGGAAGAATACCTGGTCAACTATGAAGAAGCAAAAGCCACAATAAAAGGACAATACAATGTAACGTGGCAGGAAAAACACCTCAAACACCACGCAGATGACAGATACAAACTGTCAAGAAAAGATCAAATTTATCATACTTTGACTCCAAACTAGTCTCAACGAAATCAGACACCACTTGTACACCAAATTCAAGATATGTACCACCAGCCTATTTTACTGCGACCTGGCAGATATGAAAGCAGCGCATGTACTTCAGAACTGCCCCTTGCACACAGATCTGAGGAAGAGGATGTGACCCATGCACACTCATCTTGAGAAGAAACTATAGGCTGGTACTGAGACCTTGAAAAGAACAGCAGACTTTATTGAAGAATGCGTAGTCTTAGTCTAAATGAGCAATGATTGCAGAAAAAATATTTTATATAGATTATTTGGCATCCTGCACTTTCTTCGCACAGCATGGTTTCTATGACATTTATGTTTTTCCTTATTATTTTTAGTATTCCTTCCTTCTTCAGCTCTTTTCTGTTCACTCTGAAGAATTGATATCCCTGTATCTTAAACTGTTTTTGTTCTTGTAGATGAATTTCTTGTATACAACATACACTATGCATGCCTGTGTGTGTGCTCACACGCGCGTAGCCACACATTTATATACGTAAATAGAAGTAGAAGTTTCTGGTGGAGACAGCAAGCATCAATGGTCAGTCCAACTATTATATTCTGTATTGAAAAGACTCACTGTGTAGTGTACACATAACTTCATTGTGCACTGTTGCAGCGCATATGTTTAATTTATTTCAGTTACGATGTGTCTTTTGTGGATGCTTATCTGTTATATCTGGAAATTCAGTACAGAGTAGATTTGAACTCTTTGATAATGAATGACCTATTTAAGTTTATGTATTAGAACCAAAGTGTCCACACAGTGGACATGAAACGTTGCTATCATTAGTTCTTATGAAAGTCAAAGAAAATGTTAACATGACATACAGATTATGAAGCCATCATACATATTACACATTTTAGATCCTAATGTGAGAAGTCAACCAATTTATTGACTGTGGTTATGGCTAGACACCTAGCATGACATAGTTGAACACTGCAACCTGCACTATCTCCAGCCATCCCAAATGCATCTTGCAGTTGGAATCTGACAGCTTAGGATAAGAGAGTGAGGTTGAAGTCAACGCATCTTTTCTGCATTGAAATGCAAGTAGAGTATGAGTCACAGAATTAGACAAAACCATCAAGTCTGATATGGCTAACGTTTGTTTATTTCAATGGACAACTAATAATAATTCTCTCTCGCTCTGCACTAATCACTCTCTCTTTCTTATATAAACACATAGATTCATAATCTTATTTAGAAAGCTTACATGTATTTCTGCTTAAAAATTATCAGATAATTTTGCACATCAGTTTGAATGGGTTTAATGTTGTCCTTCATCCTATCTTCCCTCTGCTGTAGGGATAAGTTCATGTCCTCTAAGAGATCTCTCCATTTCTCTATATGACCCTATATGACCAAAACATGTATACCAAATCAACTATGACTGTGAAATAGGAATATACATTTATTATTTAAAAATCTATGGTATTCATAATAAAACATGCAATAGACCATTAATACTAATTTATAAATGTTTGTTATTGGCCCATTAGAGCCTGAATTTAAATTGTAGTGTTATTTTTTTCTTCTGCTTTCACCCTGAAAAAGGTGTGTCGTAGTTTACAGCGAGGCTGCGATATCTGTGTCTATCGTTCTGCTGACACATTTGATTTCAGCCAACTCTTTTGGGTAAATGGTTTGCCTTCCCACTGTAGTCCTTATTCTCTTAGCCAGACTACACTAGTACAGCCTGTTTCCTGGGTCACCGTTTAGAGGTGAAATAAGGTCTTGGTCAGCACTGGTTTACTGAGCCTGAAACAAGCAGCCAGCTATGAGTTTGAAAAAGCACTTGTCAGCATTAAGTTGCTCATTTGTTGTTGTATTCCTAGCCGAATTACTGATGAAAAGTAGATATTTATAAATCACTATATACAATGTTTATTGAATATAATGATTTATAAATATCTACTTGTCATCAGTTAATTTCTGCACATCATTATCATTTAGCATGTCCCTAGCAGAGTGACAGCCCGCCTGAAAAAAATTTGATCTCTTGTCAAATCTCCAGTCAGCTCCAGAGTCATGACCAAGCATTCCTTGACATCTTGGTGCCATCACCTTCTTTTGCCTACCTCTCTCTCTCTCTCTCTTGTCCAAAATCATACCTTCTCTCAAGAACCATTGTGTCTTTTGATGTGGCCAAAGCATTTCAATTTTCTGTTTTATGGAATTTATGAACCAGTTCTCCTCTTGTCGCGAATGTCTGCATTCTTGCTTTTCCGATCCATAGATATTCTGATGACCCTTCTTTAGCATTTCTCTACCTTGAGATTTGGGTAACTGTACATGTTTTGCAGCCATATCCTGCCACGGGGAAAAAGCACAGGTTGTCAAAATTTAAACTTTTGTTGGTTTGCTGGTATTCTACCATAGTTTCCTCAGGTTGTGTAGCCTCTGCATTGCCTTTGCCAATCTTCTTCTTCTGATTTCTTTTGAGCAGTCACTATTGTTTTTAATTCTGGAGCCCAGATACTCTGTTCGTGACCATGTTCTATTTCCACATAGCTTCGGCTGGCCAAACTACGTGAGTGAATTGAGCCAAAAAAATGGGGGATTCGACAATGACTCTGAAGACAGCAGCTGGAAAGACCTGGTATCAGGCTAAGTGGTGCACCCTGATCAGCGGCCCTAATAATATTCAGAAAGCAACGGCAAACTATTAAATGAAAAATTGCCAAGAAACCCATGGCTGTCAATAATTATGACTCAAAGATCTGATGACCTCTACATTTGGAGATTTGCTGTTAATATCCGTTAAACAGCCCCAAACCAAAAAAAGTGACCTAACTTGAAGACAAAAAGGAGGCAGCCTCTACATCATGCAAAGACACAACAGGACAATCACCTGTTTGTAAGTCTATACAAAAAAAAAACCGAACTGATATTTAAGATAATAAACTGGTACAAATTACAGACTATGATTTTTGGAAGATGGAATGGGATCAAGATGCTGAGCAGCGCATGAGCTGCAGTGGTCAGCGACCCATAGTTGACTGCTTGCGTCAGGGACTGCGAACCATAGCTGCCAAGACCCTTCTACACCTCCACACGGTGATCCTGGATAACAGGCTGCAACAGTGCAGACTGGCTAAGGAGAAGGGATAGAAGAGGGAATGCTAACCCAGTACTCAAAAAATGCTTGCTGAAGTCGGATGTGTTGGCTCGAAAGGTGCAAATATCGCAGTCAAGCTGTAAACTGCGACACAACGCATTCTGTTCTCTGGACTACATTCTGCTACTTAAGCCCTTTCAGGGTTTGGTAGCGGGAGATTGAGAACGAACGAAGAAGAAGAAGAAGGAAGATGGAATATTAAAAGTATCAAAGAAAAGGAGAAAGAGCTCATGGAAGAAATGAAGATAACAAAACTGGAAATCCTAGCTTTCACAGAAACAAAGAATAAAAAAGGACAGATAGTTATGGCTCTTGAGGGCAATATGTCTCTCTACAATGGAGATCCAACTATCAACAGAGTCAAAGGGGAAGTAGGTTGTATTATGGCCAGAAGTCAAAGGACTTAATCAAAAATGGAGATTTATATCTGAATACATTATGGTACTGGACCTCAAAGAAGCAGACAAAATTGTCAACGTCGTCATTGTATACACACCAAATGATGGGGACAGAATAGGTGCCAAAAAATAATTGAGTGGCTTTAAAAGACAGTGGATGATTTTAGTGACAAAATTCTTCTTCCTTATTTCAATTCCACAGTCAGAGATACGTGTGATTGTGGAGCACTCAAGCAAATGCCAAAACATATCCTGCAGGACAGCCCTACTTATACAGACCAAAGAGAGGCAATCTGGCCCAGGGGGGGCAACCATGCTCAACAAGCTATGAGGGACCAGCGAAGACCTGAAACTCAGTCTCCTTTGTGAACTTTACAGGACAAGGCGCATAGTATTAGTTGATCGAAGAAGAATTTCAGTGGGAAAAGATCATTCCAGATGGACGGACTGATTGGGAGATGTTGTTGTTGTTATCTTATAGCTGCTGAGCAATTTTGCTCTTGGCAGCCCAATACCATTCTTATTTAGATACAGGTCTTCTTCCGTTGTTTCACTTCTCCGTAGTGTGTTGGCAATTTGTCGGCAGTGCTTGTAGGAATCTTTTCCTCACGTCCACAAGCGCCATTTACTCAATGAGTTGGTGTCTAGCTGTTTCATAAGGGTAAGAGCAATGTCTACACAAGGGCAGGTGTTAGCGATTGATGCAGATCAAGTGGCTATTGACTCTGGTGTGTCCTGTTCAGAACTGAAAGATGAGACTTTGATCTTTTCTATATAGTTTATTTATGTCATCATTACTTTTTGGCTGTGACATTTCGCTAAATACGTTGCAACCTGTTATTCCCGACACCTAGATTTCCCGTTCATCCAGATTTCCCTGGCATTATTTTTAATAATTTGTTTTATTGTGTAGTTACTGCAGGGTCTATCCAATTGTTGTTTGGCGATCCTTGTTTTTGCCAATCTGTCAGCCATCTCATTTCCTGGTGGACCGCTATGTCCAGGGATCCATTCCAAGGTGACAGTGTGAACAGTGATAATGTTGTGATTAAAAATAGAAATGGTGGCGATGTTTTTAATACAATGGAAGGTGACTCCTAAAATTCTGCAGCAAGCAAAGCCTGGTCATCACAAATACCAATTCCCTCACAAGTGCACACACTCTGTGAACTGACAAAGAATGATAAATCACTGGCATTTATTATGCCTTGGTGAGGATTAATTTAAGTAATTGAGAGAGATGCCAGAGCCTGGAGAGGACCAAATATTGGAAATGACCACTATCTCATGACAATGAAGAGGATAACCAAAAGAGTTGCCACACATAACAGTATCGACAAACAAGTAAGAAACCAAACACCAAAGAAAGAGAAGAAAGAATAACGGCATACAAGCTAAGAGAATCACAAGTTAGGACCAGATATCAGGGATTTATATAAATCTTCTTTATCTTCTTTTGTTCTACTGCTCTTGCCATACAGCATTGCAGAGATGTGGGATACGGAGATTTTTTGTTATCGTCAAGTGGGAGGCTTGTGCTGTCATTAGGTGTAACTTCATCAACTTCATGGACCGGAGACCTGTATATGATATGCTCTTGATGCAGGCTGGTCATAATACATTCTGACTAAATGACCAAACCACTTGATTTGTTGAGAGTCAATGTAGGCAGTAACTGGGTTTGCCCCCACTGGCTGCCTCAGCGGGGTGTTGCAGATTCGGTCATGGGTTGTCTTTCCGGTTGCACTTCTCACATAGCGTATCTCACAGCTCTGGATCTTACTCTTATGGGTTGCTAGTACGGACCAAGATTGACATTGGTAACAAAATGTAGGAATAAATAGTGTATTTATATTTGTATTGTATTTATTTCAATAGCAGTCAAAAATTCACCTGAGGATTTAGAAGCTCTTTGGTTAAAGTTTAATACTATTCTCAAGGCAGCTGCAGCAAAAGCATATGATGAAATCAGAATGAAGAAGGGTATGAAGAGGACATACTGGTGGACAGAAGTCAAAATGATAATAGAAGTGAAGAAAAAGCCATGGAAATTATACTTGGAAGCCAAAAATACTTCCACATTACACCTTTCCGTGCAGGATCATATTTGCAAGATTGTTTGATCTCGATATGTGGACACACCAAGCAAGCTTCTGTCTTTTGACCATTGCCAAGAAGTCTTCTAACATATATGTTATGTGTGTTATTGTTTTCTGTTGTTATTTGTTTACTGGGATATATTTTACATAGTGTTAGGTATATAATGCAGTGATGATTGTAGAGCATATGTCACTTACATCTCAATGCCCTGCACACTGCTTCTGTCCCTTCTTTTTCCCCTACTTTTTTTTCCTATATCTGTCTGCATACAATGGTTATCAGTTACTATTACATTTATCATGTATAACTGATCTCATACATTCATCTCCTAAATTGTCACTCATCTTTCCATTTCTTTGACCACATCATTATCAGTTTAATAGGGTATACAATTGATCTCTTCCCTTCTTTATTCATCAATTCACCTGTTCAAGTATCACCATAACACCTCAATGAAAATGAGAAATAGAATGCTTCTACCTGTATTTTGGTAAGAAGATCTGTGTCCCTATCACTTAGAAGAATGGTAAAGTGGCTGGCCAGTTTCACCCAGCTTTTTTCAAGCAGCTGTAAACGCTTTGCTGTATTAAGTTTATACTCCTCTGTTACCTGGGATAAGATAATATCCACACTAGCTCATAAACAAGTGATGTATAAATAGACAAGAATAATAATATAACAAGAAAAAGAGATATGTAGATGGACAAGTGTTGCCTACATACAAAGTTATGTTAATCTACAAATTAAATTTAATCTAATCAGAAAGAGTCAGCGTGGGTTTAAAAGAGGGAGATCATGCTTAACAAATATATTAGAATTCATGGAGGAAGTTACTAAAATGATAGATAAAGGGGAACCAGTGGATGTTATTTAGATTCTGCAAAGACCTTTGATAGAGTACCTCATCAAAGATTATTTTGAAAGTTAAAATCACATGGAATAGGTGGGGAAGTTGCCAAATGGATTGAAAATTGGTTAACGGGAAGAAGGCAGAGGGTGGGCATAAATAAGGAGTACTATGAGTGGTGTGAAGTGAAAAGTGGAGTGCCACAGGGCTTGGTTTTGGGACCCATTTCGTTCTTGATATATATAAACAATTTGGACATTGATATGGGATCCATGATTGCAAAATTTACTGATGACACACAACTATGTAGTAGTGTCTCCTCTAAAGCAGAAGTGGATATATTGAGGTCAGAAATAGATAAAATTTGAGAATGGTCTGTAAACTGGCAAATGGAGTTTAATGTAGATAAATGTACAGTCATCCACATGGGTAGAGCTAATATGGAACATAATTACAGAATGGGAAAGAACAATATTAGAAAGGTAGATAAGGAAAGCGACCTAAGGGTTATAATAGATCATACAGGTAAGATGAGTGAGCAAGTTCAGGTAGCAGTGAAAAGGGCAAATGCAATGTTAGGTATGATAAAAAGAAATGTTTAAACATAGGAGCAAGAAAGTGATAGTCAAACTGTATAAAGCATTAGTTAGACCGAGATTGGAGTATTATGTACAGGTGTGGAGTCCTTATCATAGAGGGGATATAAACATGCTAGAAATAATACAAAAAAGAGCGACAAAGCTGATATTGAAATTCCAGAATTACAGTTATGAGGAAAGACTCAGAAAAACCGGCCTACAGTGTCTCGAAGAGAGAAGAATTCGAGGTGACTTATTATTACAGGTTTATAAGATGATCAGAGGAATGGATAATTTAGACTATAACAAGTTTTTTTAAAACACAGCCACCCACAAGAACAAGAAGGCATAGCTACAAATTAACTAAAGAGAGGTCCATATTAGATATTAATAAATATTTTTTTAGTCAGAGAGTGGTGAATGCTTGGAATTTACTGCCATGGGAGGTAGTGGAGGCAGGGACAGTTAATGCATTTAAGAATAAATTGGATGCGCATAGCTTTTAGAGCAAGTTGATTTAAATGAAACTTGTTGTATACATGCTCTGCAGAGTCTTCTAAACCAGTATAAAGACGTTAAGTTAAGAAAGGCATTCAATATAGTTCAACTGTTGCATAACTGTGTAATTCAGATTAAATGTAATTCCTAAAGAAAAACATAAGCAAGTTATTTATATACATGTAAATGATGTGTATTAGAGTAAATATTTTAAACATATGACATAGGTGATATCAAGACAATTGACTGATATTTGCTTCCGCAAATGATTTAAGCCTTTGTGAATTATTATTAATTCTCCCAATTTGGACGTCAGCCGCGAATATGAAATAAGCAGCCGTGACCAAAAACAGGCCGGAAGGCATGGAGGTTGTAAGGAGGCAGCCCCTCCACCATGCAAAGACACAACAGGTTAGTCACCTGTTTGTCTTAACCAATGATTACAAGACAAACCAAAGAGAAAACCAGACTGATATTAATGGCGACGAACAGGTGAGAAATAAGGACCACGATTTATGGAAAATAGAATGTAAGAAGTATAAACGAGAAAGAAAAGGATTAATAGAGGAGATAAAAGGGCAAAACTGACAGTCTTGGCGCTTACAAAAACAAAGAAAAAGGGACAGGGCATTCTGGGCCATGATGGCAACACGCTACTCTACAGTGGAGTTCATATGACTGAAAGAGCCAGGGCAGGGATAATAGACAGCAACCGAAAAGCAAAGGATGGAAATTCATTTCAGAATGACTGATGGTGCTAAGCCTACAATAGGATAGTAAAATGGACATTGTCACTGTGTATGCACCAAATGAAGATGAGAGCACTGACATAAAAGATGAATTTCATGAGCTCCTTCAAAGGACTGTTGACGATTGTCGACATGAAATACTTTTCCTTGGAGACCTCAACTAAAGAGTTGGAAACTACTATTCTAAATGAGTGATTGGCAAGTAATAAGAAGATGTCCTAAATGACAATGGAAAAACAACTGCTGAGATTTTGCAAGGAACAAAACCTTGTTATTACAAATACAAGGTTCCCACACAAGTGCATCCATGCCTACACAATATGCGAGCCGGCAGGAAATGAAAAAAATCCATCCTTGACTATGCAATAGTGAGGAAAAGTGCATTAAGTATATGAAGGATGCTAGAATGTTTAGATTACCAGATAGGAATCTACCACCATCTACTTAAAACAAAGATAGTAATAGAAAAAAGTTACCCAGGCAGGCAACACCCAATAACATACAAGAAACCTAATAGCACAAAACGAGAAAATAAAATTAAGGCTTACAAACTAAGAGAACCAGATGTTAAGAGAAGATACTAAGGGCTCATAACAACAGCAATAGAAAAGATAGAGGAATCTGAAGAAGATATGGAAATGCTCTGGGTAAAGTTCAAAGACATTCTCGAAGAGGCTGCAGTAGAGGTATGTGGTCAAAACAGTGAAGAGTGGAAGAGAAAGAGTACACCATGGTGGACAGAAGAAGGGAAAAGAATAATATGAAAAAAGAAAAAGACATTAAAACAATACCTAGAGTCTAGGAAAACAGAAGAACAAACAAAGAAATATTAAGAATATGTAAATTTTAGAACAGAAGCAAAGAAGACTGCTCAAGGCCAAACAGAAATCCTGGAAGGAATTTGGAGATAAGCTGGAAAATAATGCTGGAGAAAACCAGAAGCTATTCTACAGGACCATAAAGAACACAAGGAATCAAAAGAAATATCCTCTGAAATTTGTTAAAGATAAAAGTGTGCTGCATACCGCCCCAGGAGAGGTAATGAACAGATGGAAAAAATATTGTCAGATCTCTTTGATGTAAAGAAAAATCAAGCCCTGGAAGTGACAGTCCCAATCTCAGAGGAGGAAGCCACGAAGGGAAACAATAATATCACAATTGAAGAACTAAAGGCAGTATCCAGAGTAAACTGGCACAAGTCAAAGCCTATATGAGTGTCACCACAGACAAGTGGCACCCTCTATACAGTAGTATCTCAGACATCAAGGGATCAAGAATCAAGAGAGGGGCATCATGAATGGCACAGGCTGAGACAAAAATCGGACACGTCACTCCAGCTGAGATGGTAGACAAAGGGGAAGAATCGGTCTACACTGGTGATAAAATGATAGAGTACCAGAGAGTCATCATAACCTTAGGCAAGGAATGCAGAGAATGGAGCAGCGGGAGAGCAGAGCACGAGGTCAATCAGTTGATAACGGAGAACACGCAGAAGAGTGATGCCGTCATATACACCAACGGATCAGTGCTGCGCAGTGGGACATCAGGCTGGGGTTTCTCAGCTAGAGTGAGAGAACAGGTTGTTGGTTGTTGCTGAGCACAGTAGGGCATACATGTCAACAACCTCCAGTATGAGAATGGAGACGGAAGCAATGACATCAGCACTGAAATGGATATCTGAGACTTCAATAACAAGGCAGACGTGCAAGCCGTACTTCAGAAGGTACAGAAGCGGCGTACGAAGAAGAAGAAGCTACAGAAGGATGGCTTAGGTACGAGTGGATAGCAGCTGTCAAGGCCTCAAACCTCCAGAAGTTGACATGGATCTACTGTCCTGCTCAAGATCGGGTTCAGGGCAATGAAAGAGCTGACATCATGGCTTCACAAGCTCTCATCATGGGCACATTAGTAATGGACTGAAGTGACATTTTGAAATCAATCAATGATCGCCTGCTAGATGAGGACACTGCAAATAGATGAAGTTGCAATCCAGACTGCAAAGTTTCGACATTAAACGAGGTACGAGTTGAGTATGGCGCATGAGAGGAAGGAGCAGAAGAGAGTACAACCAGCGAGCTAAAGGGACCATCAACATCTATACCCTGCGCCATTTTCTGAGCGAGACTGAGCACCTATGGGTATGCCCGGAGTGCAGTGGCATCAATTTTTAGAAATATAAACAGAAACGCAGTATTGGAGAAAATTAAGGTTGGTAAAGCAGCGGAAGGAAAAGTACATAAAGTATAACACCAGAACTGGTTAAATACATGGAAACGGAAGGAGAGATACTTCTTCTTCTTCTTCGTTCTCAATCTCCCACTACCAAACACTGAAAGGGCTTAAGTAGCAGAATGTAATCCAGAGAACGGAATGTGTTGTGTCATAGTTTACAGCTTGGCTGCGATATTTGCACCTTTCGGTCCAACACATCCAACTTCAGCAAGCATTTTTTGAGTGCCGGGTTAGCATTCTCTCTTCGATCCCTTCTCCTTAGCCAGTCTGCCCTGTTGCAGCCTGTTATCCAGGATCACCGTATGGAGGTGTAGAAGGGTCTTGGCAGCTATGGTTTGCTGGCCCTGACACTAGCAGTCAGCTATGGGTCGCTGACCACTGCAGCTCTTGCGATGCTCAGCATCTTGATCCCAGGAGAGATACAATTCATAAAGATTCTTAAGGCAGCTTGGCACCACAACAAGATACCAAGAGATTGGGAGGTTGCCATAATAATACCAATATTTAACAAAAGTGTGACAATCGTCAATGTGAAAATCACAGAGGTATTCCCTTCTCACTGTTCCCAGGAAAGTCTACTCTAGGATTCTAGCAGAGCCAAACCCAAGGTGGGTTTCGGGCAAACAGAAGTATTCAAGACCTTATCTTTTCACTCAGACAACTGAGCAAATAGGCACTTGAGTATGATGAGAAAATGCATCTCTGCTTTCTGGATCTGGAGAAGGCATTCGATAAAGTCCCTTGGGACAAACTCTGAGGTATTATGATCTGTGCTATACAGAGTTTCTATACAAAATGCAGAAATTATGTAAGGACATCAAACCAAATCAGGAGAGTTCAGGACCATTAGCGGAGTAAGACTGGGTGACATTCTATCACCGTACCTTTTCATATTCCTCATGGATGAGGTCATCAAAGTCTGCATGGAGCGGACAAAAAAATATGAAGTGGGGTACTGAAAGATGAGACTAAGTTAGATATTGGAACTACCATTTGCTGATAATGTGGCCCTGATCACGAAATCTGAGGCACATCTCCAGATCAACTTGCAGGTCTGGAAACAAGAGTTAAAGAAGAGAAGAATGCACATCAGCAACTGCAAAACAAAAACCATTGCAATCACAAGAGATGAGAAGAGACATCTGATAACCCTGGGAACATGGCTACTAGAGCAGGTCAGCCACTTCAAATATCTAGGAGTGATAAGACACATCATGGGAGGAATCAAAGAAGAGTTAATTGTACAGAAGGGCACCAGCTGGTAGACTTTTCTATGCACTAAACAGAGGATTACTCAGCAAAAGAGAAATAAGCAGAAAAACAAAGATGGATGTATACTGCTCGACATATGGATGTAAATCATGGGCAATGGCCAAAGCCTAAGAAAGGCAACTACGAATTTCAGAAATAAGGTACCTAAGAAAGGTGGTCCAGGTGATGAAATGGGACAAGATTCGTAACCACACAACACGGAACAATCTTGAAGCCCAAACCCTTGCAGACATGAGTGAAGCTGTTCCAACTGCAGTGGTTTGACCATGTCTGTAGAATGGAAGAAGATCAAGGTGGTCATGGGAGGCAAAATGTCAAGAACGCAGACCCCCAGGATATCCCAAAGTACGTTGGGAAGACAACATGCGACAGTTCCTAAGTGACCGTGGGGCTAGATTTAGAACGAGGTCAGGAAAAAGACAGCGCATAGAACAGTATGGCGTTCTCTCTGGCAAACCTCTACACCTTACAGTAGAAGAGGACTGATTAAATAAGCAAGTCTACACATGTGGTCTAGTTTTGGGGATAAATGTTGCTGTGGTTTAGAGTTCTATAAGGAGGTTCATCTCCATGGGCTGGTGCTTAGTATGTTGTTGCCTAAGCATATAACAGCCATGTGAGCTATGTCTGTGCTGCTTGTTCACACATGTACATGGGTGATAGGGTCAATTTTAGTCTGTGTAAGTGATTATTCAATATTCAATCTGTTGTGTCCTATTCTCATGTTAAATAGGCTCAGCTGTTCTGCCCGATCAAGGTAGTGATAGTTGTTTCTTTTATCTGGTTGACTTTCTGTATGGCTTGGAAAGGAGTTTTGTTTCCTGGAAGGTGATTGTTTGTTCTTTTTGTTCTTGTGTTGCTCCCTCTTTGGTTAAATTGACTGATCTCTCATTTCATGGTATCATTTTTCCATCTGGCTCCCCTGGGAACATTTGGTCAAAGACTTTTTATTAAAATACATTTTTTGTGCCAAATTATGATGTATTTTGTCCGTTTTCGTGGAACTCAAAAATAAAAATGAAAAAAAAAATATTGTTGAACCTTTATCAGAAAATAAATATGACCTTAAGCTAGAAATATGCTTAACATTCATGGATCAATCATATTATTATTAATAATAATTTGTTTTTTAAATTTCAGGATTCTACAAACAAGTGTTTTTTTCAAGGTCATTGCAGTTATCATGGCAACCGAGTATTTTTTAATTTTGTTAAAACCTAAAAATACATCTACATTCATAGCCTAACATTACCATTATCAAATAATTAGTCTCACTTTATAAATAATTTTAAAAATATTTTTTGGTAGACTGCCCCCTTAAACTTTTTTTTTCCTCTGTAGATGAGATTCTTGTATACAACAAGCACTGATTTCTTTCCAGAATAATAAATTCTCTAATTCAATCTTTTTTGTTGTTGACTTCCTTTGCAATACAAAGCATCTCATTCAGAGGGGTCATTTTGTCTGGTTGGCCAGTTTGTTCTACCTTGCATCGCTTAGCTTCACAAAGCATGTTAGAGAGACCTCCAGTACCGGATGGTGGATTCGGTCAAGGCTAAAAATTTGGAACTGGTCCTGCCTGGAGGGACTTTCACAGTATGAGCACCTCATCGGCAATAGATATAAAAAAAAACTGCGCGGGTTGCATGCTACCATGGCTGCTGGTGTGCTTCCTGACCTGGTACATCTATCTTTAGCACCTGTTCTATGGTGGAGTATGCTTCCCCTGCTCCCTCTGGCTGGGGGTTTTGACTTCGTCTTAACCGCATATACTCTCCCATATCACCTCCAGCTAGTTAAACCCAACATTTGGCAACATTACTAGGTATAACAGGACCCACCAACATGTAGGTGAGGTAGACCAGGCAGAAGATCCTTCGAAATAAATGAGTCTTGTATTGTACTTCATTGCCACATTTCACATTTGGACTACAATCAATCAGTTGTAACCTTTTCCAGCTCTCTATGGTGCACAGCTCTTCAATAAATAAACACCAAGTCTTCTTCTTCTTCTTCTGTGTTCGTTCTCAATCTCCGCCTACCAAGCCCTGAACAGGCTTTCGCAAGTAGCAGGATGTAATCCAGAGAACAGAATGCGTTGTGTCGCTAGTTTACAGCTTGGCTGCGGTATTTGCCCCTTTCGGTCCGACACATCCGTCTTCGGCAGGCCAAGTCTTCTAATACAGTATTATTTATTAATAATGGCCTAATGGTTTTCTATAACATGACACAAAATGCAAGATGAGACACCAAAAAAAGGTGTATTTTAGACATGCTGAGAAGTAGGCCATATACAGGTTCTATGATGTTGTCTAGATTGTCAGAGCATCCCACTTACACTTCCACACCAATACTTAGCAGCATAATAAATTAAAATAGCCTTTAAAATGTACAGACTGATAAGATTGACTGTTTTAGTCATAATAGATTTACCTTTATAGCCAAACTGTATGCAGCAGTGCTCCATATCTCCTTCTCCTCTGAAAGCATAAATACCTGTCTCTCTAATCTCTGTCGCTGGAGTTCATACAGATCATGATACTCAGCAAGAAGACTTGCATTTTTCTGTGATTCAGCCAAAGCACTCCTCAGCTGTAAGGAAATGTTTATTTATGAAATTATTTACAGAAAAGTAATGATGTATTTCACTTCATTCCTTCACCTTCTCGCTTCAATGTGAATCACAGGCCACCCCTGCAGCTGGTACCTTTAAAAGGAAGCATATTTCCAAGTCTTTGCAATAATTTACTCTTCTGCTTCAAATGTAAAGCATAGGTTTTAACTGCAGTTGGTGGGGAGAGGAGACTAACATCTAGACACAACATACTGAACAGACTATGTTAGTCAAGGCGAGGTGAACATACTGACCAAGACCCTATCTCACTTCCATGCAGTTCTTCCTGGAAACAGGATGTTTCATGGTAGTCTGGTTAAGGAGGTGGGGATTGACGTGATCTCTATAGTAGTAAACAACATGCAGATGAAGCCGAGCATAGCACAACAGTCTGGAGGACCCCAATCTACTTTCATCAGCATGGATCGAGTTATGAGGAAAGATATTGCAATCTGGCACCTAACACCCTTTTCAGGGTGCACATAGGAGGATATTCACTCACAGAGAACATTCAACAATAACAGCAACTGCAGCTGGTCCCTTTACAGGAAGCCTGCATCCATGTTTTCGCAGTGGCTGATTACAATGGCAATGTTTTTTATATGATGAGATTGCAAGCCCCAAACACAAATCCCTTTAATTGCCTTTTACTACATGCTAAGAAGGTGGCAGTTGTCCTATTCTTTTCATCCAAGGCACCACTTAGATCAACAAAATAACCTATATCAAGAAAGGTAAGGATTTACATTTTCTGTCAAAAGATATTATACATACTTAATATTTAATGGCATAAAAAATAGTAAATTTAACTGAATTAATTAATTCTAATACAACTAATCCTCATGGTTGTCCATAGTGCTTTATGACATACCCTATTAAACGCCTTCATGAAATCAACAAACACATGATACAGTTTTTGCTGCTGTTCTAGATATTTCTCGCTTAGCAGTTTAAAGTTAAATATCTGTTCTGAAGTGCTTCTTCCCTGTCTGAAGCCTGCCTGCTCCTCAGCAATGATGTTCTCCGCTTGGGGTTTTAATCGGTCAAGGATTATTCTAAGCATCGCCTTGCTAGGGTGGTTGATGAGGTTTATTATTCTGTAATATTGGCACAGCTTTAGGTTTCCAGACTTAGGTAATGGTATAACCATCGATTTTGTCCATAAGTCCGGCCAGTTGCCCGTCGCTCATATTTTGTAGCAGATCAGATGTGTGTCAGGCTTTCCACCACTACCTCTCCGCCTGCCTATAAGAGCTCTGCTGGTATATTGTCCACGACGGCCGCCTTCCCTCTTCTCAATGTCTTTACCGCTGCAGCTACCTCCTCCTTTGTTATCATTTAGTTATCCTCTATAGTTGTTGGTGTTTGAAGGATTGTTTTCCCAGGCTCATTCCGTCCCTCATAGTTGTATAACTCGGAACAGTACTCTGTCCATCATACCAGTACGTCATTGCCGCTTTTTACCTGGATCATAAAGTTCCTGCTGTCTTAGTGTTACCAGTTCTTTGACCACCTTGTATGCTCCTTTAGCATCATTTCTGTTTAATCTCTCTTCAACGTTTAAACATTGTTCACATATCCATGCTTCTTTTGCCTCTCTCATCTTTTGTTGCATCGCTTTCTTGTCTTCTTTATATCTCAACAATATATATAACAACATCAATATGGCACCAGAGGAGCACATGATGGCAAAACTAACAATGAATGAAATGGTAGAGGCCATGAGAACTTTAAAGAAAAAGAAATCGCCCGGAAAAGATGACGTAACAAATGAAATGCTGATGGGGTTGGGCCAAACAGCAAAGAGAAAGTTACTATCAATCCTGAACCAAAGCTGGAAAAGGGGAATTGTACCTCAGGCATGGAAAGATGCTGTACTTGTACCAGTACCAAAGAAAGAAAAAGATAGAACTGATCCAAATGGATACAGGCCTATCAGTCTACTGAGCTGCGTAGGAAAACTGATGGAACGTATGATAAACACCAGACTGATGTGGCATCTGGAAGAAAAACACATACTAATTCCACAGCAAGCAGGCTTTAGACAGCACAGATCCACTGAGGATCAGATCACTCTCATAGCACAGGAAATAGAGGATGCTTACCAGGAGAAAAAACACACAGTAGCGGTTTGGGTGGATTTAGAAAAGGCATTTGACAATGTCTGGAAAGAGGGACTTAAAGTCAAGCTACGAAGAAATGAAGTTTGTGGGAAAATGTACAGATGGATCAGCCACTACCTCAAAAACAGAACAGCCAGAGTTCAAGTACAAGGGCAGATGAGCAAAAAGGCGACACTTGAGCAGGGAGTACCCCAAGGAGGAGTACTGTCACCCACACTCTTCCAGGTGTATATAAATAACATCGCAGAGAATATACCAAGAGTCCACAGCTCCATATTTGCAGACGATCTGGCTATGTGGACCTCTGAAAAGAATCTCACCATAGCAAGTAATCGGATGCAGCAGGCCCTAACATTGCTGGAGGAGTAGGCGAACTCATGGCTGGTCAAAATAAATGAGAAAAAACAACATGTACGATATTCTCGCTTTCAAACAAACCCCAAAACACCAAAATAAGTCTTAACGGCAAATATCTGCGACCAAACGACAACCCAATCTACCTGGGAGTCACATTTGATCGGCGCATGACATAGAAAAGTCAGATTGAGAGAAACCGAATGAGAGCCAGAGAAAGAATGGCAATCATGAGGAAACTTGCTGGCACAAGCTGGGGAGCAGACAAAAGTATACTAAAGAAACTGTACACTGGAAGAGTGAGACGGGTCCTCGAGTATGGCATTGCGGCATGGACAACAGCAGCAAAGGCGAACTTTGACAAAATTAGCAAACTCCAAAACCAAGCCATGAAAGTTATAACAGGAGGCATGAAGTCAACGCCAATTGTAGAACTGGAAAAGATTACAAATCTGCAATCCATGACCGACAGAAGAGACTGCAAAGCCCAGCAGCAAGCAGAAAAACTCAGAAGACTGACAGACCACCCAAGCATAAGAGACTAAATAATTTTGGAAATGGGAAACTAAAGCGGAGAAACTTTGCAGAAATAGTCAAAGCAAAGATGAACGAAGACCCTATGAACGCATTAACAACACCAAAGCCCATCCCTACTGTACGCAAACCTACCTGGAGGCAGCATATATTTCCAGAGGTGGTAGAAAATATACCAGGTATTGGAAACAAGAACAGCCAGACTGAAAAAGAAAGAAGAGACATAACCCAGAGGTACATAACGAAAAACTACCCAAGCATGGACTGGACCCATGCATACACCGACGGCTCTGTAACAAACAACACAGAACGGAGGGGCAGGGGTATTCCTGAGCCTACCAAATGGTAGAAAAACAACACTATCAGTGGCAACTGGAAAATACTCAAGCAATTTCAGAGCGGAGGCAGAGGCACTGAGGGCTGCAGTAGAAGAAATGGTGACATGCAAAAGAAATGAAAGCCATATAGTCCTGCTTACAGATGCCCTGGCTGTAGTCACAGCACTAAAAAGCCAGAAAAATACTGAACTTAATGATTTAAGAGCAGTACTCTGTCAACTATGCCAGCAGTCTGCACCAAAAAGGGTAGTGGTACAGTGGGTTCCCTCCCACTGTAACATCCAAGGCAACGAGGAGGCAGACAGACTGGCAAAAGAAGGTGCAAGACTACCACAACCAGATACTTGTGTGAGAAATGAAGAGTCAAAAAGGCTTATTAGAGCTAGATACATGACCAAATGGGAAACAGAACATACTGGCTACACAAAAAATTATGCCTATTACCAGTTGAATAGAAGAGAGCAGGTCATGGTCTTCAGATTTCGCACTGGCCACAATAGACTGAGGTACCACCTATTCAATAAATTGAAGATAGGTGGCACTGACGAATGCACGTGCGGTACTGGGAAAATGACCGCTGAACATCTGCTGCAAAACTGCCCGACATACGAGGATCAGAGAAAGCAGATGTGGCCATCACCAGTGGCAACACTAGACAAGCTCAATGGCAGTGTCGACAGCCTCAGGATGACCACTGCTTTTTTCGAAGAAGAAGAAGAAGAAGGATCTTTTAGTTTGTCAAGGTCAAACTTTAGTCTAGGTACTTCTTTCAGTGCTATGGGCAGCCATGAGGATGTATAAAATCAATGGAAATATTATACAGGTTCTTGAATTCCTGTATATCTTGGAATAATATTTGACCGCAGCCTATCATACAAGTACCACATCGACCAAACTATACAAAGATGCAAGAGACGACTGGGTGCACTAAAGACAGAATCAAAAGAGGGATGTCATGGATGGTACAGGCAGAGCGTACTATAGGAGAGGTGACTGCAGTCGAGATGATGGTCAAGGGAGAGGAATGTGTCCACACTGGGGATACACTAACAGAGCACCACATGGTCATCATAACCATGGGCAGTGAATGTAGGAAGGGGCGAAATAGTCAGACAGAGCTCGAAGTCAACCGGCTGATAGGCGCCAACACGCATGAAAGTGATACCATCATATACACTGATGGGTCGATGCAAAGTAGTGGGACATCAGGCTGGGGCTTCTTGGCTAGAATAAGAGACCGGATCGTTGCTGAATGAAGTGGCGCATACGTGACTGCCACATCAAGTATGAGAATGGAGATAGAGGCGGTGACTGAAGCTCTGAGGTGGCTGTCTGAGACATCTTTAACAGGAGCAGTCATCATGTCAGATTCCCAAACACTACTTCGGCAGGTGCAGAATGGGTGGCTACGACATGAGTGAATAGCAGCGCTGGAGACCTCCAAACTCCAGGGGCTGGTGTGGATCTACTGTCCTGGTCATGCTGGGGTTCCGGGCAACAAGCGAGCTGATTTTTTGCCGTCACACGCACCAATAACAGGCACAGCGGACATGGATAAAGGTGACATAGTGAAGGTTATCAAGGACCACCTGCTGGAAAACGACACTGCTTTGGATGAGTCTGCAAGGCACAGGCTGTGGCACTTTGGAATCAAATTAGGATTCAGTGGATCAGAGAATCTAAGAGGACGAATCAGGAAGGTATACAACCAACAGGCTACAGGCACCATCAGCATCCACACTTTGTGCCATCTGCTGAGAGAGACTGAGCCCCTATGGGTATGCCCGGAGTGCAGTGAAGTCGACTCCTAGTATAAAACAGAACAGAATTCCTGTATGACAAGGCGTCCAGCTCAGTTCTTGTGAACAGGAGGCGTGGTGACTGGTTTTGAACATCAGTCGGTGTGAGACAGGGTTGTACATTCTCCTCAACAGTTTTACCCACCTTCGTTTTGCAGATGACATCAACGGGCAGGCAGGCATAGAAGCAGAACTCCAGCAATGGGTCAGTAGGCTTTATGAAACAACTATTGACTATGGTATGGAGATTTATGCTGGAAAAACAAAATTGATGACCAACAACAAAGAGGGCTTCAACAATAGGATAAAAGCTAATGACCAGGAACTCGAAGTGGTCGACTGTTTTAAATATCTGGGTTTAATTGTCAGTGATGAAGGATCAAAATGTGAAGTATTGGCCAGAATAGCCCATACAATAGCGGCGCTTGCACGGCTTAACAAAATCTGGCAAGATAAACGGTTAGCAATATGCACGGAAATCAGATTTTTGCATACAATGGTCATGTTAATATTTCTCTACGCTTGCGAGACATGGACAGTTACAGCTGACCTGCAGGGGAGGATATAGACCTTGGAGATGAGATGTTTCCGAAGACTTCTAAACATTAACTACAAAGATCAAGTTACAAATCAGGAATATGAGAAAGAATTACAACAGCAATAGGACTTTTTGAAGACCTCTTGGCAACTGTCCAAAGAAGGAAACTCACTTGCTATGGTCACATATCGAGATAAAATGGTCTTGCCAATACGATCCTGCCCAGAAAGTTACAAGGCAGATGACAAAGAGGCCGTCCCAAAAAGAAGTGATAGGACAACATAAAGGAATGGAGTAATCTCCAACTAGAGGGGGCACAGGCAGCGACCACAGCCAGAGAGGGATGGCGTGGAGTTGTGAGAATGTCTTCATGTGTGCCCCAACAACCTCACCGGTTACGGGATGACCTGACCTGACAACTAATCTTGTATTTGGTACAATTAAAAAGCAAAATTTAGAAAATTATTTTTTACTGATTTATAAATATATATTACAGATAATTATGCAAAAGTATAAAAAAAATTTTTTTTTTTGGTAAAGTGTTTGCCTATCTGTATTCTACTGGTGGAGGCACAACCCTTTCAACCCGCAGCCTTTTAGGTGATATCAGGACATATTGACTAGTGCTTGATCTGGGGTAGTTGTCTCGCCGCAGCGACTCAATTTCATCCAGTGTTCGTAAAGCGATCTCAGTCCCGCCAGGCGGAGCGATAGCGCGGGCTTGCGGAAAACGCTCGCCTGCCTTTCCCCGTAGTGCGAATTGGGTGCGGTTTGTGGTAGTGGCTCCTCCACCGAGGTGCGCTAGTCTGGTCCGTATCAGGAAACGTGGTCCGTCCCTGGTGATTTATCTAAGGCTTATAGCAGAGCTCGACAGTACGTCTCGCTGGTGGTCCGACTCTCGCAAAGAGCTTGTGACCGGCAAATGGAAAGCAGGAATCGTTGCCTCGAGGCCCTGCGTTCTCTCCCTACGGAGAAGGGCAGGCCAAATTGTGTCTCTAGTCCCAGTGAAATTCGTCGCCGAGGTCGTTGGGATCCGTTCTGCACAGAGCGCTGCCATCCCTCCTCGAGCGAGCCCGGTCGGTCGGTCGTCTGGTGCGTGTGGGAGGCCCCTGTCAGGCGGTCCTAGGTCGACGGAGTGAGGGACGGGTGGAACAACCGTCCGTCCGTCCCGTCAGTCGGTCCCTGCGGCCGTCCCAGTGAGGCTTTTTACACACCCTTCCTCCGCCGACCGGTGTGCGCAGTACGTACGTCTCCGACAGATATCTGGTTGATCCTGCCAGTAGTCATATGCTTGTCTCAAAGATTAAGCCATGCATGTCTAAGTTCACACTGTCTCACGGTGAAACCGCGAATGGCTCATTAAATCAGTCGAGGTTCCTTAGATGACACGATCCTACTTGGATAACTGTGGCAATTCTAGAGCTAATACATGCTTACCAAGCTCCGACCCTCGCGGAAAGAGCGCTTTTATTAGTTCAAAACCAATCGTCGTTTCCCCTCGCGGGGTTGCGGCGTCCCCACTGGTGACTCTGGATAACTTTGTGCTGATCGCATGGCCTCATGTGCCGGCGACGCATCTTTCAAATGTCTGCCCTATCAAATGTCGATGGTACGTGACATGCCTACCATGTTTGTAACGGGTAACGGGGAATCAGGGTTCGATTCCGGAGAGGGAGCATGAGAAACGGCTACCACATCCAAGGAAGGCAGCAGGCGCGCAACTTACCCACTCCCGGCACGGGGAGGTAGTGACGAAAAATAACAATACGGGACTCTTTCGAGGCCCCGTAATTGGAATGAGTACACTTTAAACCCTTTAACGAGGATCTATTGGAGGGCAAGTCTGGTGCCAGCAGCCGCGGTAATTCCAGCTCCAATAGCGTATATTAAAGTTGTTGCAGTTAAAAAGCTCGTAGTTGGATCTCAGGCGCAGGCGGGCGGTCCGGCTCGCGCCGGTTCACTGCCAGTTGTCTCCTGCCCTACCGTCTGCCGGCTCTCTCCCACGGGTGCTCTTCGCTGAGCGTCCTGGGTGGCCGGCGCGTTTACTTTGAAAAAATTAGAGTGTTCAAAGCAGGCCTCGGCTGCCTGAATAATGGTGCATGGAATAATGGAATAGGACCTCGGTTCTATTTTGTTGGTTTTCGGAACTGGAGGTAATGATTAACAGGGACAAACGGGGGCATTCGTATTGCGGCGTTAGAGGTGAAATTCTTGGATCGCCGCAAGACGAGCTACTGCGAAAGCATTTGTCAAGAATGTTTTCATTAATCAAGAACGAAAGTCAGAGGCGCGAAGACGATCAGATACCGTCGTAGTTCTGACCATAAACGATGCCGACTAGCGATCCGCAGGAGTTGCTTCGATGACTCTGCGGGCAGCTTCCGGGAAACCAAAGTGTTTGGGTTCCGGGGGAAGTATGGTTGCAAAGCTGAAACTTAAAGGAATTGACGGAAGGGCACCACCAGGAGTGGAGCCTGCGGCTTAATTTGACTCAACACGGGCAACACTGAAATGATTGACATGCCGAGACCACTCTTCTGGAGTCTAATATGGAACTGGTGCTGGACTTAGACCCCCAGAAATCTGGGGCTATGTCCCCTGTGGCTCGGTTTTGTCTGCATCCAGTGTTTGATAAAGGAATTGACGGAAGAGCACTATCAGGAGTGGAGCCTGAGACCTAAGTTAACTTACCACGCCAATACTGCAGAATGACTATCAAAAAGTACACCTTAGTGGGGTCTAATAGAGAACATGTGCTGGAATTAGACCCTCGAAAATCTTTGGGGCTACCCTTTAAGAAACTTGATTGTCTCGCTAAGGGAATTGACGGAAGGGCACCACCAGGTGTGGAACCTGCGGCTTAATTTGACTGAACACGCCAATACTGTAGAACAACTGACAAATTGAGAGCACTGCCGTTTGGGTCTAATAATGAACGTACGCTGGTATTAGACTCACGGACGACAAGTCAGCTCAAATGAAAGAACGCTACGGAAATCGTGTTTAACTCTGCAGATTTCAAATACCTGGTCATTGACAAACAAAAGCCCTCAATAAATTCGTCTGACAAAATAGTGAACGGGTGCTGGAAATAGATCTGAAGACAGGTCAGTTTTACCCTACAAATGACAGGGCGTTGCTACGGAAAACCAGCTCAAATCGAGAGGAGCCGCAGACACTTTGGTTCACGTACCAGGCTGATAAGCCAAGGGCGCGAGGCTACCATGTGGGGGATTACGGCCGAACCCTTGAAAGCCGCAATCCCGCCCAAAATCTCAGCACCACTGCAATGGGAGGCTCCTACATGCTCGGGACCTGGGGCTTGCGCCCCAGCCCTATCAGGTAGAGCCACAGTAAGAGGTCCTTGCCGCCCGCAAATCAAAGCGGGCGGAAAACTGCTTGATACTCACCCTATACGGCGATGGGGTGCGAAAAACACCAACCAAAGACTTAGAACCTGGTCGGGGTGTCGAAAACAGTAGAGCAGCCACCACACTGTGAACTGTCAAGACTCAACCACTGACCATGAGAGTTGTCCGCACACCAGGCGATCAACATCTCTGTGACATTACCAGGCTTGTCCTCTGGCTAAATGCACTCCGGTTACGATATCTACCTCTGTACGTTATCAGCCATAACTATCATGCTGGACGCAGAAGAGATGCAGACCAGCGGACATTGCACACCTGCCCCACTGTGTCAACACCCCAGGTGGCGGGGAATGCTAGGCGTACCATCCCTGCATAGAAGCCAAGAAAATAAAGGGAAAAAGAGATACCCCACTCACATGCAAATGCTACGTTTCTGGCAGGACGTGACGATCCTGGGATACAGACACACTGGACTGCCTCTCTTCCGGGTAAACCAGTCCATCTCATATATCACATACCATCATTGCACCCTATAGACACGAGTAGTGAAGACTCGATAGTCTGGTAAGACAACTTCCATAGGAGAGAAAACTCTGATCGTAAACAACTGCTGCCTTGCAGATAGGCTGGGGACAGCCAAAGGCTAAGGAGGGCATCCCTACAGAAACGCCTGTTGAAATCGGATGCACGGGGCCGCAAGCCTAACAAAACAGTGCAACGTAAATCGCAGTATGATGGCAGCACAACCTATTCGAAAAACGTATGGCGCTCATCCTGAGGAGACCCGCCAGGCAGCGATAGCGCCGGGCCCCACGCCTCGAAGGGGCCCACCCTTGGCTACTGGTGGTCACCCACCCATGTGTCGTGGAGTCAAGGCACATGGCTATGGGGAAACGACTATTGGCCAAAACTTCAAGACCCTCAGAATATTACAGTGGAATGCGGAGGGAGTCATTAACAAAAAACTTTCCCTAACACATCACCTGCATGAAGGTAAGATTGACGTGGCATGTATCCAGGAAACGCACCTCAACAATAACCATAAATTCTCAATCAGAGGATACCAGACTTTCCGTCTAGATAGAGAAGGCCACAAAGGAGGGGTCCTGATACTGACCAGAAACAGCATACCGAGTAGCGCGGTACCTGTCAATCACACCGGACAAGCAGAAATTGTAGGAGTTGACATAATGGCTCAAGAGACGAAGCTCCGCATTTTCAATCTGTACGGACCACCAAACAGAGACCTATCGCTCTCGAGTATGGAGGTCAGAGACTCCAACTGCATAGTGGTTGGAGATTTCAACAGCCACTCGGAGAGATGGGGATACTCTGACACAGACAGCAGAGGTGACGAAGTGGAAGATTGGGAGATAGATGCAAATCTCTCCCTAATCAATAGGCCGGAGGATAGCCCTAGCTTCTATTCAAGAACATGGCATACCACCTCGACTCCAGATTTGGCCTTCTCCACACAGGACATACACTATAAAATAGACCGCCAGGTGCTAAACCAACTGGCAGGTAGCGACCACAGGCCGATCAGGCTAACCATTGACATGGAAGTAGGCCCACAGGAAACAAAACCGCTCCCACGTTGGAATTACAAACGAGCCGACTGGGACAGATTTGCAATCCTGACAGATGGGCTGTGTGAAACCATCAACACACGAAACACCAAAATGAAGCCCATGGTAGAGAGCCTAAGCAAGGCAATAATGCAAGCCGCCACTGAAACCATCCCAAGAGGAGCTAGGAAAAACTATAAGCCCTACTGGAATGATGAGTTACAGAAAGTGGAAGATGCAGTAACAAATGCTAGAAACATGGCAGAACGAGAAAAATCCGTGGAGGCAAACATCGCCCTCAAAGCCGCCGCGGCGAAGTACAAACACACTCTCAAGCAAACAGCAAGAGAAAGTTGGAAAAATAAAACGGAAAGTTTAAACCTGGACAAAGAAGGGAACAAGCTATGGAAGCTAGTCAGAGCCATGAACGACGAAACCCCGTCAAATAAACAAATTACTATCAAGCAAGGCGAGAACTTGATCACAGGTAAGAAAGCCGCAAACGCCTTTGTCGATCACTATGCCAGAGCAAACCACATCGAGGTCCCTGCAGATAAGCATACAGACATTAGCGAAGAGCTAAAGGGGCACGAAAACAAAAATACGGCTCCTGAAGAGCACATGATGGCCAAACTAACAATGCGCGAAATGGAAGAGGCTATGAGAACACTAAAGAGAAGGAAATCTCCCGGAAAAGACGGGATAACAAACGAAATGCTGATGGGGCTGGGCCAAACAGCGAAGGAAAAACTACTATCAGTCCTGAACCAAAGCTGGAAAAGGGGTATTGTACCCCAGGCATGGAAAGATGCAATACTGGTACCAGTACCAAAAACAGGAAAGGACAAAACAGATCCGAATGGATACAGGCCCATAAGCCTACTGAGCTGTGTCGGCAAGCTGATGGAACGGATGATAAACACCAGACTGATGTGGCATCTGGAAGAAAAACGAATACTAATTCCACAGCAAGCCGGCTTTAGACAGCACAGATCCACTGAGGACCAGGTCATCCTCATAGCCCAGGAGATAGAAGATGCCTACCAGGCACAGAAACACACAGTAGCTGTTTGGGTGGATCTGGAAAAGGCATTTGACAAAGTCTGGAAGGATGGACTTAGAGTCAAGCTAAGAAGAAGTGATGTTTGTGGGAAGATGTACAAGTGGATCAACCACTACCTCAAACAAAGAACGGCCAGAGTCCAAGTACAAGGGCAGATGAGCAAAAAGGTGACACTCGAGCAGGGAGTACCCCAAGGGGGAGTACTGTCACCCACACTCTTCCTGGTATATATAAACGATATTACAGAGAATATACCAAGAAGAGTCCATAGCTCAATGTTTGCAGACGATCTGGCTATGTGGACCTCTGAAAAGAATCTCACCATAGCAAGAAATCGGATGCAAACGGCCCTAACATCGCTGGAAGAGTGGGCGAACTCATGGCTGGTCAAAATAAACGAGGAGAAAACCACGTGCACAATATTCTCGCTCTCATTAAAACCCCAAAGTACCAAACTAAGCCTAAATGGCAAAATCCTGCAGCCAAACGACAACCCAACCTATCTGGGAGTCACATTTGATCGGCGCATGACATGGAAAAGTCAGATTGAGAGAAACCGAATGAAAGCCAGAGAAAGAATGGCGATCATGAGGAAACTTGCTGGCACAAGCTGGGGAGCAGACGAAGGCATACTAAAGAAACTGTACACTGGAAGAGTGAGACCAGTTCTCGAGTATGGCATCGCGGCTTGGACAACAGCAGCGAAGGCGAACTTCGACAAAGTTAACAAACTTCAAAACCAAGCTATGAGAATCATAACTGGTGGCATGAAGTCAACGCCAATTGTAGAACTTGAAAAGATTACAAAACTGCAATCCATGACCGACAGAAGAGACTGCAGAGCCCAGCTGCAGTCAGAGAAACTCCGAAGACTGACGGACCATCCAATGTACCAGAGGCTAAACAATTTGGGAACTGGGAAACTAAAGCGGAGAAACTTTGCAGAAATAGCCAAAGCAAAGATGCACGAAGATCCCATAAACGCACTAACAACACCAAAACCCATCACTACTGTACGAAAACCTACTTGGAGGCAGGATATATTTCCAGAGGTGGTAGAAAATATACCAGGCATTGCAAACAAAAACTGCCAGACCGAAAAAGAAAGGAGAGATACTACCCTAAGCTTCATAACGAAAAGCTACCCAAGCATGGACTGGACCCATGCATACACCGACGGCTCTGTAACAAACACTACACAGAACGGAGGGGCAGGAGCATTCCTGAACCTACCAAATGGCAGAAAAATAACACTGTCATTCGCTACTGGTAAGTACACGAGCAATTTCAGAGCAGAGGCAGAGGCACTGAGGGCGGCAGTGGAAGAAATGGTAACACACAGTGAAAATGAGAGCCATATAGTCCTGCTGACAGATGCTCTCGAAGTAGTCACAGCGCTAAAAAGCCAGAAAAACACTGAGCTTAATGACTTAAGAGCAGCACTCTGCAAACTGTGCCAACAGTCCGCACCAAAAAGGGTAGTGGTACAGTGGGTTCCGTCACACTGCAACATCCAAGGCAACGAGGAGGCAGACAGACTGGCAAAAGAAGGTGCAAGGCTACCACAAATAGATACCAGTATGACGTACGAAGAGTCAAAACGGCTTATCAAAGCCAGGTACATGTCCAAATGGGAAACCGAACATACTGGTTACACCAAAAACGATGCCTATTACCAGTTGAACCGAAGAGAGCAGGTCGTTGTCTTCAGACTTCGCACTGGCCACAACAGACTGAGGTACCACCTCTTCAACAAATTGAAGATAGGGTGTACCGACGAATGCCCGTGCGGTACTGGTAAAATGACCACTGAACATCTGCTGCAGAACTGCCCGACATACGAGGATCAGAGAGAGCAGATGTGGCCATTGCCAGTGGAACTGCAAGACAAGCTCTATGGTAGTGGCGAGAGTCTCAGGATGACCGCCGCTTTTTTCGAGAAAATAATGGTTACTGTCTGACTGTGTACGCAGAAGAAGAAGAAGAAGAAGAAGACTAGTGCTTGGATGCATGTGTGTACCTATACTAGTTAGGGCGATCTCAGAAGTCAACCGAGCCAAAGTACAATGGAAGGGCCTCAGGATGATGCGAGTATGAAAGTTATGTAAGAGTGTGATTGTTGGACAGGGTTAAGTGAAACAGAGTGTAGTCTGCAATCTATTAATCTATTGTGTGAGAAAAATAACTAACATGTATTAAAATATGTTATTTTAATACTCACATCTTCCTGTGCTTTTTTTGCCTCCTTGGTAACCTTCTTATCATGTTCTTTAACATCTGTAAGCTCACTAAAATGTAATGTGTCAACAAACAAGATATGCGATTAAAAGTATCTTATGAAAAACTTACAGATAAACTCTAATAAAGACAAAACCTAAAATGGAAGTAGAAATTTCATTAGTGATACCAATGGCCATAAATTTATTCATTAATAGTAAAAGATGTTTACAACTTAATTGATTTTAAGACCTTGATGTGCTGTTAGGGGGGAAAACGGCTCATAGAGTTGACTTCATGCTCCTGGGTTTCCCCATATGTTTTTTGTTCCTTTCATTGCTGAAAGTTCCGACAACAGAGCACGAACTATATAGTTACTGAGGCGGCTGTGAAATTTTCCCATGGTTTCATCAGGTACCCATTTACAGCTGGGTCAACTGGAAAGAGTGATCATACCCTGAAAAAATCCACGACATGGCTGGTCTGTCAAATTGAACATGATGTGATTCAAATCTGGTATGTTGGGACTGTAAACCAAGCTCAGAACCTTGGGAATATGAAAACAACCCATGGCTGGTCACATCGACAGTGGCTGTCTTTGTGAAGAGAACTATTGCACTCCCCTTTGATTCATAGATATCATATCCTGTGTGCATATTCCCTTCAAGGTTCTCTGTTCTCAATGCTCTGTGAAACATCTACACAATAAAAGTAGTCATTGTTGTTGTTGTTATCCCATAGCTGCTGGGCAAGCCTTCTCTTGGCAACCCAATGTCATTTTTATATAGATACAGGTCTTCTTCAGTTGTTTCATTGCTCTGTACAGTGTGTTGGCAATTGTCGGCAGTACTTGTAAGAATCTTGTCCTCATGTCTCCAAGCACCTTCCACTCAATGAGTAGGTGTTGAACTGTTTCGTTAGGATGAGAGCAATGTCTGTACAAGAGCAGGTGCTGGGAATTTATGCGGTTCAAGTGGATATTGACTCTGGTATGCCCTGTTCAAAACTGAAATGAGACTTTGATCTCTTTTATGTAGTTTTCTTATGTCATCGCTACTTTTTGGCTGTAACATTTTGCTAAATAGACTGTGACCTGTTGTTCCCGTCGCCCACCTGTTGATCTAGATTTCCCGGGTATTATTCTTAATAATTTGATTTATTGTTGTTTCAAGGCTTCTGTTTTTGCCAATCTGTTGACCATCATGTTCCCTTAGCCCACTATGCCCAGGTGTCTATTGCAAGGTGACATTTATCCCGTGGGCAGTGATGATGTTCTTGATCACCCTCCCCGCAAAGAATATCACCTTTTCTTTGTATGGGGTGTTCTTCAGATCCTCCAGAAACGACACTAAAAATCACAAAGTCCATCGGCAACAATTCGTCCAAGTCAAGCTGTTGGTGCAACATCTCCGCTTCATCATTTGAACGGTTTTCCCAGCAAACATCATAAAAATCGTATATGGACCAATCCGGGTATTTCATATGGATACCATACCCTACAAAAGTGGTAGATTTGAATACTGATCCATCTATATTGACCAGGACTGCCGATTTTGGGTAGCAAGACACTGTCTCCAAGGCACATGTCTTCAGGATAGGTGTAGTCTCCTTGGTGGCCTCCTTTTCTGTCAGGTGTGTTTTTATGACTGGCAGGCAAAGATTTTTCTCAAAAAACCTATTTTCTGTTTCTCTCTCCTTTGGTTGATGGTGAAAATTGCTTTCCGCTTCTGCTACATCCCGTGGGGACAATTGTTTCAGTCTTCTCTTTTGCTTCCAAGTGTCTATTTGTACCCTATTTGGATGGACATTTTCTTGTCTCTTGTATCTTTCTTCCACTTCAGTCAGTGTCCCCTTTATCCTGATATCTAGCGGTTCTATGGTGGCCTCTATCTCACACGCCACTGTAGGTGTTAATCTCATCCTCCAATAAATTAGCCTGAGAGCTTGATTCTGCACCTGGTCAATAGGTGAGATGTTATTTATACTTACAATGGTCTGTATGGGAAGGCTGTAGTTCATTACCGGTCGTACATATTCAAGGTATAGTTGCCAAAGGGTTTGTTTATCAGCTCTCCAATTGGTACTAGCAAGTCTCTTGATTTATAACATTGCAGATGTGGCTGCCAAATTTCAACTGTCTGTCCAGTGTTACTCCAGATAAACTGGGGTATCCTCTTTTACTAGTAATTCCCTATTCATTTTGATGTTAATCGCTTTGCTTCTTTATGACTGTGAGAGAAGATAGTGTATATGGTTTGCTGTGTATTTATCTTTAGTTTCCACAGTTCGCAGTATACTGAAATTGTTAGTAGCACTCTGTTGATCTTGGCTTTTGTCAAAATGGGATATTCCTCGGTGGTCCAAATGGCGAGATCATCAGCAAACAATGCCTTTGACACATTTATATGTCTAGTGACATAATTGATATAGATGAAGAAAAGGGTGCAGCTTAGAGGTGAGCTCTGTGAAAGTCCTTCTTTTACCCTTTTTTTCTTCTTGATATTGCACCTGCAAAGTTGGTATCTATGGTTCTGTTAGTCAGGAAGACCTGTATACATTTGATCTGCTTTCCTTCTATTCCCATTTTCCTCATTTTCATCAAAAGACCCTTACTTCAGACCCTGTCATATTCCTGCTGTAGATCAATAAACACTGCTAGTGTGCTTTTTTCTTCTTGGAATCCACCCATCACAGGCTGTATAAACCTAAAGAGGGAATCATCCGTGAGGTGTCCATGCCAGAACCCTGCCTGATTTCTATCAAGGAGGTTTTTGATTTCCAACCACCAATATAGTTTGTTGTTTACCATTCTTTCAACCACTTTAGCTAAACATGAGGTGAGCGATACAGGTCTATAGCTTCCAAGTGTTTCTGGTTGTTTTCCTTTTTTCAGTATTGGTTTGATAGTTGCTGATATCCATTTTGATGGAAACTGTCCTTCGCCCCATGTTTTGTTAATAAACCATAAAAGTACCTCTTTCGCCTTTGGTCCTAATTTACTTATCTCATTTTTAACTTTATTTGGTCCTGGTGCTTTATTGATTGCCAGTTTTCTCATCGTCAAGCTCAGTTCTTTTGAATTGAAGTGATTTTAAATTGAAGGCAACTATATTGGTGGAGTCGATGTTAAAGAAGTCCTTTAAAAGTGCTTTATCTAGCAGTTTTCTTGGTAGCACTTTATTTACTCTAGCATAAAATTTGTTAAAGATCTCAGCTTTCTTGGTGTTTGATACTATTTCATTACCAGTTTCTCTGGCCAGGGATGTTGGGTTTGATTTTCTCTTGTTCCCTTCAAGGTTGCTCAGTAATCTCCACGCCTTGTTCCCTTCTCTTTTCTGCTTGCTACAATTTTTTTCTCAAAGTCTCCTGTTTGCTTTGTTTAGTGATCTATCTTAATTTTGCAGTCCATTTATTGCACACTGTTTTATTTAGGGTATTTGGAGATTTCTCTACCTTCTTCCTGGTCTCTCTCCGCTCTTGGATGGCTATCTCCAGCTCTGGATTCCAGTACAGTTTATATTTTCTGTACGTGCCCTGTGGGATGCATTTCCTTGCAACTGTTGATATCGTGGCACATATATGTTTGAAAGTTGTATTGATGTTATCATTCTTACTTATTTGGCTAAACTCAGCATCAGTTTCCCGGCCATAACGGTCTCAGTTAGCCTTTCTGAAATTCCATGATGGTTTTCTCTGAACCATCCTATCTCTCTGCAGTGTTTCAATAATTGTTAGGATAAGACGATGATCGCTTCCAACATCGTCCAAGACTTTAGTGGTAGTGTTCTCTACCAAGTCAGCCAATACAAGTGTCAGATCGGGCTGGCTGGTGGTACCTTGTACTCTGTGCAAAAAAGTTGGCAGAGTTTCCAGACTCTAGAGCAGTGTAAGATTAGTACCATTACAGAGCTCTTCAATCTCCAGGCCTCTATTATTAAACTGGCGCTATCCAAGATTTGGCACATGGGCATTGAAATCTCCCACCAACACTGTTTTCTTTGACGTAGGCTCAAATTCAGGTAGACACATTTTGGACATTGGAGGGCAGTAAATATTATGTAGTATGTATTTTGTGTTATCTTTGCTCTATCACTTTAGTGTTTGATGGTCAATATCATCCACAGGATTGTTGGTTACAATGGCTTATGCATCATTCCTGGCCAGGGTCAAAATGCCCTGGTACTTGTTGCATTCACACTTATACTGTGTATAATTTGTCTTTGTGGAAGTATCGTTTTCTGGAGGAAGGCTATGTGGACTTGATGGTCTTGTAGTATTTTGGTCAGCTCAGCTACCTTGTTTTATAATCCAGCAATGTTAAGCTATAGTATGTTGAGGTTCCCCCTTTCTAACTTCTCGCACAGAGCAGGGGAATTATCTCTGTTGCACGGGCCTTGGTAACCAAGGTAGTCAAAATAAAACTAACAGGGCCAGGATGAAGGTTAACATTTGCATATCACATCCTAATTTGTAGGACTGGCTAAAGTATGCACAAAATGGTCAAAAGACATACAAGAGAGGCTACAAGCAATTTCCAGATTGTGTGATGTCAAGCTTACAGACTAACCTAAACAAAGCCTGTGTGAAAAACTCTTTAGTGAAGGTTAACCTTCCTTACACACCACTACCAAAAAAAGGGCAACCTGAAAATATGTTCAAACTAGCTTTACTGACTGGCTTCGCACGAGATTTAGATTTTCTTCATCTACGTGAACAATAATTGAGACATTCAGCAATAAAGTGGACTTACCCCACAATGCAGGATGAAGAATTAGAATGCTAGAATTGCTGGCTCTGTTAACCGTGCAACGCATTTGTCCTATTCTGACACCATAGACTCAGGATCACACAGAATTAGAGCATAGTGTGTTCATTTGGAAATTACCAGAAGAAATGAGATGCACAATTTTCACGTTGCTATAGCTCATTGTTGGAGGGCTTAAATTGTTAAATAATTCGAAACGGAAAGTTGCAGAGCTGAAAATAGTTGCATTGACCTTGGAATTTCAGACAGAATGATCTGTGAAAATTTCAAACTACTAGAGCATACCATTGCCTTGTTTTCAAGCAAGACACAAACAAATACATGTGTTTTGATTCTTGTAATATAGATTATAGAACTATAACCCTCAAAAGTTATGCCAGTAAGATTTTGTTGCAAATCTTGATGAAAAAGATGCAGCAAAAGTTACAAACAGAAATTCATGAAGTACAGGCTGGGTTTTAGGCAGGACAAGGCACTGAGATTACATACTCAACATGAGGATTATTTTAGAAAAGTGTAGAGAATTAAATGTTGACCTATGCACCTGTTTCATAGACTATACCAAAGCATTTGACTGCGTACAACATCAACAGTTAGAAACTGTCATAGACAACATGTGTTTCCAGAAAGAAATCACACACCTCATTGCACAGCTGTATCCCGAGCAACAGGCATCAATAAGGATGAATGGAGAAACATCAGAATGGTTTGGAGTGCAGAAAGGAGTGGGGCAAGGTTATATCCTCTTCCCTTATCTGTTCAATATTTATGTTGAGAATATATTGAGGAATGTTCAGCAATGAGACTATTTTCAAGATGATCAAGAAGATGCTAAGGGTGACTTTTTCTGTTTAGGTGGCCTAGAAATTAGGTATGCTGACAACATAGTCTTTATATCGGCGAGCCAAGTGATGCTAGAAAAACTAATTGTATTAACTAAAATATACAGCAAATTCTAGAATCTATCTTTTTAAACATCAAGAGAACCAAAATTTGAACAGCAGACAAAGTGAAGAATACATCAGTATTCTCATTTGATAATGTAGAAACAGAAGAGGATTTCGAATATTTGGGATCTACCAACAATAATATTAGCGACTGCGAAATTTAAATGAAAAAAAAGACTTGCAATAACTGCACACAAACTAAGTCAGATCGATGATGCTGAGCAGCGCATGAGCTGCAGTGGTCAGCGACCCATAGCTGACTGCTAGCGTCAGGGCCAGCGAAACAGAGCTGCCAAGACCCTTCTACACCTCCACGCGGTGATCCTGGATAACAGGCCGCAGCAGGGCAGACTGGCTAAGGAGAAGGGATCGAAGAGGGAATGCTAACCCGGTACTCAAAAAATGCTTGCTGAAGTTGGATGTGTTGGACCGAAAGGTGCAAATATCGCAGTCAAGGTGTAAACTACGACACAACGCATTCCGTTCTCTGGACTACATTCTGCTACTTAAGCCCTTTTAGGGTTTGGTAGCGGGAGATTGAGAACGAACGAAGCCAAGCCATACAGATGAGAAATGTGCTGCAAATCACATGCAAGTAGACAAAGATCCAACTGATCAGAATTTGTATTTTACCAGTGGTGACATATGGTTGTGAGACATGAACATTAAACACATTTTAACTGCAAAAATATTCACAGCTTTTGAAATGAAGTGTTACAAAAGAATGTTGAAAAAATCATGGACAGAAAAAAAGGCAAATAGAGAAATTTTGTAATCGCTGCATATTTAAAAAAATGTGCTTCTTTACCAACATCACAATAAAAATGCTTAGATACTTTAGTCATGTAAAGAGACATAGTCTGAAGTGGTAATGGAGGGCCTTGTCCCTGGAAGGAGGAAAAGAGGACGACCATGATGAAGATGGCATCAGGACAGTAAGGACAGTCTGGGGATGTCTTGCGTGGGCTGACTCGCTGGAAAGAATATGCCATATTATTATGAACCTCCCAGGCATTAATTAAAAACCATTCAATGGGTTTGGTCTGAGAGACATGATACATTGAAATATCTGTGAACAAAATTTTGATTGCCGCCTGTCAAACAAGCACCATCAGAATTAAAATATACAATGATGTAAGCAAGGACTGGTAGCACTTAAAACAGTGGCAACTTCAAAGAGGGATTGCATTAGAGATATCCTCATTTTGAAATGAGACACGTGCTTCAACTCTGCCTGTAGATAGCGACAGTTGGGTTAAGTTGTGTGTGTGTGTTGCGAGGGGGGGGGGGGGGGTGTTGTACATGTTGCCATCAACATCAATCAATGGTCGTCTGTTAAATGAAGACACTACAACAGTTGTATGAATCACCAGAATCAGCAATATGTTCCATTCAGGAGTTTGCAAGCAAAAGGCAAGAGTAGGTCAAGCAGAGGTAGATGCCTATCAGGAAGGATCACCTGTGTGAACAACCAGTAAGCTACAGGAACTATCAGTATTCATACCCTTCATCCTCTGCTGAAAATGACTAAATATGTAAGGGTATGTCCAGAGTATATCGATCTCAATTCTGCTTAACAGAACATAACATAATAATTTTAACAATATCAATAATACATATAGTTAGTACTACGAACAACATAAAATAACAATGTAGGATAGCTGTAATAAATAAAATGATCTTAATGCATGTTGTACAAATGAACAAGATTAAAAAGTGTAATTATTGTCACACTGTAAAAAGAATATATACATATATATATGTCTCATACCTTTGATAAAAATATATACTTGCAATTATCAACAATTATTACATCCTTTTAAAAAAAACACAGTATGTCTAAAGTAAAGTAGCATACCTAGTCAGTGTCCCAATTGTGCCCTTGAACCTCATAAGTTCATCCGTAAGTCTAAGGTCAAGGGCTCTCTGGGCAATTACTTCTTCATGAAGACTACAGACGTATGGAAAGTAAAATAGGCATTACAGTATATTTTGATCTATTGTTTGTTAAATTTTCTTACCAACTAAGTGGCATAGAAAGAAACACAATAAACTGTGTACATATGATCATATGTGTGACTAAGTGTAAAAACACAAGAAAATTCTTCTTCTTCTTTTGTCCTACTGCTCTTGCCATGAGGTGCAGTAGAAAGGCAAGATGTCTAGATTTCTTGTTATCGTCAAGTGAGAGGCTTGTGCTGTCATTAGGTGTAACTTCCTGAGTGTGTCATAGACACCTTTGATCCACCTACATCGAGGTTGGCCCCTTGCATGTGGACCTGTGACCTGCATATGATATGCTCTCGCTGCAAGTTGTTCATAATGCATTCTTATTAAATGACCAAACAACTTGATTTTTTTGTGTGTCAATGGTGTAACTGGGTTTGTCTCCACTATCTGCCTCGGATTAGTGTTTAGATTTTGGTCACGGAATTTCTTTTCGGCTGCACTTCTCACACAGCGCATTTCACAATTCTGGATCTTACTCTTATTTATTTCTAGTAAGGACTAAGATTGACATTGGTAACACAATGTAGGAATGAACAGTGTATGTATCAGCCTCCTCTTAGTTGAAAGAAGTACTGTAGAGCGTTTCAAAATCGGTGCAATTTATTAGTAGACACTGTTCGTCTTCTGAATTCTATGTGCGATCTCTCTGTTCCCTCTGCCGTCATCAGTGAACCTAGGTATTTGAACTCCCTTACCTGCTTGATGCTTTTGTCACTGCTCTGGAAACTTCTCTGCATGTGCTCATGCATTATCATAATAGTCTCTGTCTTTTCAGTGTTGATCTTCATGTCATTTTCGTTACAGATCAGGTCGTGGACTTGTGAATATGATATTCACGGCTCGGCAACTTTGGGAGAAACGTCAAGAACAGTAATGTGGGTTATACATGACTTTCATGGACCTGACCAAGACTTTTGATTCCATCAACAGAGATGAACCTTGGACAGTCATGGGGTATTTTTGGCTGTCTAAGCAGATTCACCAAGATCATCAAACAATTCCACATGAATGCTCATGTGCTGAGTGATAGGGAAACATTAAATGCCTTTCCTGCGGCAAATGGCGTCAAGCAAGACTGTGTACAAATCCCAACACTCTTCAACATAATGTTTGCTGCCATGCTCAGCGTTAGCTATCAGGGTTGTAATCAAAATGGAGTGAAAATAAAATACAGGACTGACGGAAAACTCTTCAATCACAGGCAACTGCAAGTTCACACCAAAGTAAAGGACACAACCATCTCAAACTTGCTTTTTGCTGATGACTGTGCCCTCGCTGCCATCACTGAAAGAGACATGCAGACATGTGTGGACAAGTTCTCATCAGCCTGCGATATGTTAAGTTTTACAATTAATACCAAAAACATCGAAGTCATGTTTCAGCCTGCCCCGAGTAACGCATATCCCAACCCACATATCAGAGTCAAGAACAAGCGCTTCCAATCAGTAGACAGCTTCATGTACTTTGGCAGCACTCTTTACAGGAAAACTACTATTGACTCTGTCAGTAAAAAAATATCCAAGGCCAGAGCTGCCTTTGGGAGGCTGCGCAACAGTGTCTGGAATCGGAGGCGTTTTAGACTTGATAAGAAGCTCAAAGTCTCTCAAGACGTAGTGCTTCCCACCCTTTTTTATATACCAGCAAGACATGGACTGTGTACAGCAGGCATGCTAGGAAAATAAACCACTTCCATACAAGGTGCCTCCATAGATTGTTCAAAATAAAGTGGCAGGATAGGATATCTGACACAGAGATCCTCATGAAGGCAAAAATGCTGAGCATCAACACACTGTTGCAGAAGACCCAGATCAGGCCATGTCGTGCGCATGCCAGACAACCATATTTAAAAAAACAACTAACGAATGGTGAGCTGAAAGATGGCCTGCGTCAAGTCGGTGGCCAAAATAAACGCTTCAAAGACTCCCTCAAAGTATCTCTGACACGCTTCAGCATTGATGCAAACGCATGGGAATGCCTTGCACAGGACCGCAAGACATGGCGTAGAACCACCTTCAGTGGCACCTTCATTGGTAAGGAGCGCCGGGCCTCCGAATCGCAGAAAAAACGCACCTTGCAAAAAGACAAAATAACTGACACTCACATGTCCAATTATGACATTAAATGCTACTTTTGTGGAAGGATTTTCCATGCCAGAATTAGACTATACAGCCACCTCCAAACTCACTGGTGAAGTGCAACACAACATGGCTGATTGCTGGTGTCATCATCGCTTGTGAAGGACAGCTATTATTATTATTCGTTACAAGTGAAATTGAGATAGGTTAGGTGACATATGTCTTCTCCATTTTGGTAAAAGATTACCTGATCATCAGCAAACAACAATTCATTTAGAGACTCTTTGTGAGAGTTAGCCAACAGTGTGATTTTATCCATATAAATTATGAATAACAGTGCAGAAAAAAACACAGCCCTGTCATACACCACTCCAAACCAATTGGAAACCAATTTGTCATACCTCATTTGTTTGTACTGCACCTTTGCTGTTTACGTATAAGGCATGAACCCCATCCAATAATTGATTCTCCACACTATATTGCTAAATTACCTGTCATAGCTTACATATGTTTACCCTGTCAAATTCCTTTTCCTAACTAATGAAGGCCATGTGGAGTTTCTTATTATATTCTATGGGTTTTCACTAAACTGTCTGAGAGTAAAACAAGAAAATTGTTCCCCAAAATATATTTTGTTACAATAATTGAAAGTTTCCTTTCTAAATGAAATAGGATGGATCAAGGTTGCAGAAATAACATCACATTATTGCATCACATCTAGTCAAGCAGATAAGATTTTATAATATTATACTTGATTTCTGTTTGAAATTAGAGACCAACTAGCAAAACCATTGGCTATTTTATGTTCTCAATCACTTGCAAAAGGGATTGTTCAATGGGTTTAGAAAGATGCAGGAGTGATCCCCTTATTCATAAAGGGCAAAAAAAACGATCCAGCGAATTATAGACCGGTGAGTTTAACAAGCATAGTCTGTAAATTGTTAGAGTCAATAATCAAAGAAAACATTGTAATGCATTTAGACAATTTTAATCTAATCAAAATTAGTCAGCATGGGTTTACTAGACGGAGATCGTGCTTAACAAATCTATTAGAATTCATGGAGGAAGTTACTAAAATGATAGATAAAAGGGAACCAGTGGATGTTATTTATCTAGATTTTGCAAAGGCTTTTGATAGACTACCTCATTAACAGAGTTAAAATCACATTGTATAGGTGGGGAAGTTTGCCAAATGGATTGAAAATTGGTTAAAGGGAAGAAGGCAGAGATTGGGCATAAATAAGGAGTACTCTGAGTGGTGTGAAGTGAAAAGTGGTTCTGCCACAGGGCTCGGTTTTGGGACCAATTTTGTTCTTGATATATAAATGATTTGGACATTGATGTGGGATCCATGATTGCAAAATTTGCTGATGATATAAAACTATGCAACAGTGTCTCATCTAAAGCAGAAGTGAATATATTGAGGTCAGATTTAGATAAAATTCGAGAATGGTCTGTAAGCTGGCAAATGTAGATGAATGTACAGTCATCCACATGGGTAGATCCAATATGGAACATAATTACAGAATGGGAGAGAACAATATTAGAAAGATAGATAAAGAAAGGGACCTAGGGGTTATAATAGATCCTACAGGAAAGGTGAGTGAGCAAGTTCAGGTAGCAGTGAAAAAGGCAAATGCAATGTTAGGTATGATAAAAAGAAATATTAAACATAGGAGCAAGGAAGTGATAGTCAAACTGTATAAAGCATTAGTTAGACCTAGATTGGAGTACTGTGTACAGGTGTGGAGTCCTTATCATAGAGCGGATATAAACATGTTGGAAAGAATACAAAAAAGAGCGACAAACCTGATAGTGGGATTCCAGTTATGAGGAAAGACTCAGAAAAACTGGCCTACAGTGTCTAGAAAAGAGAAGAATTCGAGGTGACTTAATACAGGTTTATAAGATGATCAGAGCAATGGATAAATTAGGCTATAACAATTTTTTTAAAACACAGCCACCCACAAGAACAAGAGGGCATAGCTACAAATTAACTAAAGAAAGGTCCAGATTAGATATTAGGAAATATTTTTTTTTAGTCAGAGAGTGTTGAATACTTGGAATGCATTGCCATGGAAGGTAGTGGAGGCAGGGACAGTTAATGCATTTAAGAATAGATTGGATGCGCATAGCTTTTACAGCAAGGTAATGTAAATGAAACTGGTTGTATACAGACTCTGCAGAGTCTTCTAAATCAGTATAAAGACGTTAAGTTAAGTTAAGTAATAACTACATAGTTGTACCTAATGGTGTCCAAATAAAAAATTATTTGTTTTTAAAAATATAGATCAAAGTGAATAAGTTCTGAAAAAAAAATATATACCTGCAAAAATAAAAAAGCGCCGGTAGGTATGTAATGATAAGAGAAAAGCTAAAACACTATGTGGCAATAGGAAAAATAGAAAATACTGGACTGCCTATGGAGCACTACTCTCGAAAATTGTTTGGCCGGTTTCTATTGCTTAAGAAGGCATTATCCACATTTGTGGTAGTGTGTATGTGGGGTTTGTCCCAAGTAGCACCCCTAACAAATGAGCGAGACTGCATTTGATTATTAATTCATGTTTGGTAGACAGTGTGTGTTTCCACAGTGAACAGCTCTAAATAGTAAGATGCAATAAATGCAGGCAGTAGAGCAAAGCTCAACATCTAAGGATTCTCTCTCACAATGAGTTAGGAACTGGTAAATCAAAATCTGGAATCAGGGTTCCGTTCCAAAGAAAAGAATGAAAAATGGCTTACACATACAAGGAAGGCAACAGGCATGAAACTTACCCTCTCCCTGCACTGGGAGGTAGTGATGAAAAAGAACTATAAGGGATTCTTTTGAGGACTTATAATTTCAATTTAGCACACTTTAAAGCCTTTAATGAAGATCTATTGGATGGCAAGTCTCGTGCCCAACAGCCAAGGTAATTCCAGATCCAATGGCATATATTAAATTTGTTGATCTATGTGGTTCGTTTCTGATCAGTGATATTGTCTTAATATCAGGCAGTTGCTGTGATTGTAACAATTGTCATGAATTGCGTGAGTGGTGATTTTGATCAGTCAGTGACAAGAGATATTCACAGGAGCAGCTTTGATTGCAAATTGGTTGTATTTGGGTGAGGTCCCTTGTACCACTGTATAAAAAAACAATGATAAAAATGCTGTTTGATTATCTGAGTGGTTTCCAGGCCAAAAAGAATAGGTCCACTGTTTTATTCCTTGCATGTAAAAGGCAACTAAAGAAGGCTGTGAATGGGATTGGTAACCTCAGCAAGTAAAAACCTTTGCTACAAACATGCACTGCAAATTACTAGTGTAGCTATTTTAAAAGCTGGTTAGGAGAGCAAACTGCAGTGTTGGACCTATAGTTCAACAAATGGGGTGATTTGAGAAATCAAGTTTAGAAATTATTAATCTACAAGGAATCTACAACGTCAAACTGTACAAAAAAGGACAACTAAACTAATAGAGAACACCAGGGTCTACATATTGTGAATAAATATTAGCAATTACACTAGCTGATGTGGTATGCAATAAAAACAGTCACTTAGTGTCATGCAGGTCAAAAAAACTGTGGGTATATATTTGAGTGTCGCTAAAAATTGGAGTGTGCAAATGGTCTAACTACTATTTAATGTTTCTCCCTTACAATATGTCTTAAAATAGGCTTATTATTTGAAGCAATGCTTATAATGATTCCTGGCACTGACTGAGAATGTAGAATTATATTTCAGCAACAATGCATTTTGAATTTGTCCATGTTTTTCAAAGCAGTATTTCTCTCAAGGATATTATTTCAGACAATGAATAAATCCTAACCTCATAATCTGCTCAGGCACTTTGTTCAGGAGTTGATGGTACTTATTCCACACAAGATGCAGTAGTTCTCCCCTTTCAGCACACTCAACTGTGGTCTGAACATTAGTAAAGTAATAATTTACCCAATCCGTAATTACTAAAGTACTTTTAAAATAAAAGTATTAAAACTACAGGTCTTACTGGCTGAAAAAAAATGTTAGGGTACAACAGATTATTCAGATAGCACTTTCATACATTTCAACTGTAAGTGCTTTTAAATATGTTTTGTTATGGGTAGAGGGAAGAATTGCATGGACATAAATGTATAAGTCTTCTTCATCCTGAAAATGACGTTGAGATGTGTTGTAGTTTACAGCTAGGTGGTGATATCTGCACCTTTTGATCTGGTCCCTTCGATTTCAGCTAGCTTTTTTAAGTACCGGGTTTGTCTTCCTATTGCGATTACTATTCTATTAGCCAGACTACACTAGTGCAGACTGTTTCCAGGGCTGCCACTTGGAGGTGGAATATGGTTTTGGTCAGCTCTGGTTTACTGACCCTGATGCAAGCAGCCAGCTATGAGTCGCTGGCTACTGTCAGCTCATTCACTGTGCTTCTTCATTTTTGGCCGCAATTTAAAAGTTTTAATAAGAATCTATAACTCTAACTACATCAATGATTAACACTTAATTTCTTGATTTTTTTACTACAGAGATGTGTGCTTTCGCCATTGCTGTTCAACATTTGCATGAAAAAAAACAAAATAGAAACCAACCAAATTACCTAACCAGAAGTTGAATTCAACAAGAGAAGCACAGAAATCAACTCAATACATGAACTACTCTTTGCAGACAACAAAAGAGAGGATGAAGAAAGACTGCAAAATCATATGAATGCACTTGGCAGGGTCTTTGAAAGATATAACATGAATATTATCACATTAAAGGCAGGAACTTTAAAGATTAGCAGAAAAGACATTATTTCCCAGAATTTCCAGACATTATTCCATAACACGAATGCTGCTCTTGCCTTTCCAATTCTAGTTCAAATACCTGGAAAGTATTTTTACAGAAGATGAGAAGCTTGACAGTGAAATTAAAACTGGATGTCAAAAAAACCTCTAATGTGACATCAATTGCCACCAGCATTTATAAACACCTAAGCATCAGCCTGGTAACAGAACAACAATAACAACTGATAAACAATAAATTTATACTAACTTTGTGGTACTATTGTCAAAGTTGGTACAGGTACAGGAGAGGAAAGTTACACGTGAAATGAAATGCTCCCCACAATACTTGACAGTGGCACAGGGGGATGGGGACAGAAACTTCAAGTAAATAAATACATTTTGAATTGATTTGATTCATTATTTTAGGAGCACTTACCTGGAGGACAGGGGCGACAGACCCCAACGTCCGCAGGTGGCGGATAGTGGGGCGACCGACCCCAACCAGGCACGTCCACAGGTGGCGGATAGTGGAACGACCGACCCCAACCAGGCACGTCCACAAGTGGCGGATAGTGGAACGACCGACCCCAACCAGGCACGTCCACAGGTGGCGGATAGTGGAACGACCGACCCCAACCAGGCACGTCCACATGTGGCGGATTGTGGAACGACCAACCCCATACAGGCATGTCCACAAATGGCGGATAGTGGAACGACCTCCAGATATGGAGCGTCAGCTGTGATATAAGCCAGCTATAATAACTGGACGAATAAGCAGTCGTGGACCAACCGGCGGTGTATTAGTGGCACTGCTTTCCCCACTGAAATACTCCATGTGTTCTATGACAGGTACACCGCCATGCGGGTAAGAGCCGCTATATGCTTTAGCCACGGGAAGGAAACCACGGTAGACAAACCAACCTACTGCCTTGCAGGTACCATCGGACGATGGAAAGGCTATGGGAGACAACCCAAAACAGAAAACTCAACCCGACGTGCCGAAGACGGAGTGTGTCAGCTACGGCGCAAGAACCGGGAAAAATCAGGGCACACACGCATAGACAGGATCTGGTCATGCGACAGTCTACCCTATCGTCATGGTGTCACTCTTACAAGTTACAACCAGGGAGGAGCGGTGCCGGGCCCCCAGCCTCGAGGGGACCCATCCAAGCAACCGGTGCCTCTGCTTACCTAGTGGTCAGGGGGAGGTAGAGTAGTGCGACTGATCAACAAACAAGGAACCTAAATGTGGTACAATGGAATGCAGAGGGCGTGAGAAACAAGAAACCCGAACTGCAAGAATTTCTCAAGGAAAACGACATAGACATCATTTGTATTCAGGATACACACCTAAAAGAAACTCAAAAACTTTCCATCAGACGATATGAATATTTCCGTGAAGATAGGGAAAAAAGATCCAAAGGAGGAATAATACCACTAAAATAACTCTATACCAGGAGTAGAAACAAATAGATCTGGACCAGATGAATTAGAATACTTCACAGAAAGATCATCCTACCCAGTGGAGACTCAATGATAACAAACTGGTATAGTCCACCAGCCACAGCTCTGGCAATACACAAAGTCAAAATTGAAGAGTCGAGACACTTCATAGTGGGAGATTTTAACAGTCACTCCCCAAGCTGGGGCTATGAAACAATGGACCAGAGGGGCGAGGAGGTAGAACATTGGATGATAGAAAATAAACTCATCCTTATAAATAGGCCAGACGATAGGCATTACTATGACTCTAGAATATGGAAAAAACTGAGTACTCCAGACCTTGCAATGGCAACGGATGACCTTCACCGGCTAATAGCAAGAACAGTCAACAGCCAACTGGGTGGGAGCGACCATGTCTCAATAACTTTAGAAATATGTAACATGGGACGAACAGAGATAACAGATATGCACCCAAGCTGAAATTTTAAAAGAGAAAACTGGACTCTATTTAGAGAAAATGTAAATAAACTCTGTCAAAGTATATCCCATGTCAAAAATTTTAACAATAATGTTACCATCATGACGGAGGCTATCATCCAGGCAGCAAAGAAATCAATTTCACGTGGAAAACGGAAAAATTATAAACCCTATTGGAGCAATAAACTAGAAAAAATGCACAAGGAACTAAGTGAGGCAAGAGATACCATGGAAAAAAATCCTTCCCCAGAAAATATAGGGAAACACAGTAAAATTAAAAACACATTCATAGAGCAAAAGAAGGATGAGATCCAAAGAAGTTGGCATGAAAAGACTGAAAGCCTCAACATGGACAGGAATACAAGTAAACTCAGGAACCTGACAAGAGCCTTAAATGAGGAAACCAGAGGGAGCCATGGGAAGACGGTCATTAAGGAAAATGAGAAACATCATACAGGGAAAATGGCAGCAAACATCCTGGCTGAATTTTTCAGAGAGGAGAGTACCACAACATTGACACGAGAACGCAAACTAGAGGTCAAAAAAGAGATAAAAGAGAACCTGAAGACACAGAAGTCAAATTAGATGGATCACTGAGCCATAGAATAACTCTCCAACAAGGTGTACCCCAGGGAGGAGTGATCTGTCTTACCCTCTTTATTCTATTCATAAACGACATAGCGGGAAAACTCCCAAAGAAAGTATCCAGTGCCCTACACGCTGATGACTTCGCAATGTGGAGTGCTGCCGAAAAACTACCAACAGCTGAAAATAGAATGCAGACAGCACTGGACACTGTTGGAAAATGGGTTACAGATTGGGGATTGCAGATTAACATATCAAAGACAGTTACAACATGCTTCTCACTGTCCAACACCAAGGAAGTAACAAAACTTATTCTAAATAGCAAAGAGCTTGTACAAGAAAATACCCCTGTGTATCTCGGAGTTAAAATGGACAAGAGACTCATGTGGAGGGAACACATACAGAACAAAAAGCAATCAGAAAACTATCCCTCAAGAAAAAGCTGGCCTGAACAAGCTGGGGTGCAAATAACAACATCCTAAAAAATGTATACACTGGCACAGTCAGGCCAGTACTTGAATACGGCATGACAGCCTGGACCACAGCATCAAAAACAAACACGGAACGCCTAACCAAAATTAAAAATTCAGGCTTAAGGATAATAACAAGAGGTATGAAGAATACACCAATCCAGAAAATGGAAACATATACAAATATAAGACCCCTAAATACTAGACGAGAGGAAAGAGTGCTGACACATAGTGAAAAGATGCTACGCATGCCTGATCATCCCATACATATCAAACTGAAACACCCAGTTAAAAATAGGCTAAAGAGAACCAGCTTCATTCCTATATCAAACCACCTACACCAAAAATATGGAGAACTAATTCCCAACCAACCTACAGAAATAGAAATGCTTATTAACTATGAAGAGCCAAGCTGCAACATAAACAACATCGAAATAAGTACAGAGATCGCAGTAATCAGAAGAAAAGACCGACACGGTGTCCACGAGCTGAAAATTCTAGCACAAACAATGATTGAGGAGAAATTTAATACCAAGAAATGGACACAGGTGTACACAGATGGTTCAGCAGAGTTGGCAGGCTGAAACGGGAGAGGAGGCATATTTATAAGACACAAAAGTGGAAATATAACAAAAGAGGCTTCTCAACAGGAAAGTTGTCCACAAACCTTAGAGCAGAATCGATGGCCCTCCTGCGAGCACTGAGAATACTTCAAATAGAAAGGCAACCTCCAACAAAAATAGATGTATTCACGGAATGCAGAGTACTATTAGAGACAATACAAAAAACAAACAACAAAACACTGTTATCAGAGATCAGAGCAGAACTAGGAAAACTCCAGAGATCCTCAACAATAGCGCTCCAGTGGCTACCCTCCCATTGTGGAATCATGGGAAACAAAAGAGTTCATGCTCCGGCAAAAGATAGCAGCAAAAAGGTACAATTTAATCATCGAGTACCATACAGAGAAATCAAGAACATCATCAGAAATCAGTATATACACCAATGGAGAGAAGACAGAAGCATAAGCAGTATGCCAGACCCAATTCCCCAACTCAAAAGAAATCAACAAACTACCTTATTTCGCCTGAGAACTGGACACTGCAGACTACTAGAACATCTTTACCGACTGAAGATCTCCCACACCGATGAGTGCCCATATGGAACAGTATGCCAGAACCCTGAGCATATTCTACAGGAATGCCCAATCTATAGGGAAATGAGATGCCAGACCTGGCCAGAGGGTGTAGATCTGAGACAAAAGCTGTGGGGCAGCCGCTCCGACCTGGTGAAGACTACAGACTTCATCATGGCGACTCGCCTGCAGATATAGCATGACCAAAAGATCCTGAACACAAAGAAGAAGAAGAAGGAGCACTTAAAAGTAGAAAAATTTTGAGATTTAATCAATTGTGTTAGGAACACTTGTGTCAGAAAAAAATTTGCGGATTTGAAAATAATGTATAGCTTTTATAACAACCCTTAATAAAATTTTAAAAATCTCACAGAATACAACTTGACGTATGCTGAAGATTAGGAAAAAAAATACAGATTACAGATAATCTATAGAATTTTACATCTATGCACTTTAATACCTGTCAAGTTGTAATGAACAGTGATTATGTGACAGAATCATGGGTCCAAGGCGGTTCAAGTTGAAGTGATGGGTTCCAAGGGGATATAAAATAAGGTCCCTCTTACTACAGTTTGATATGTTTGAATGGACAGTTTGAGGATCTCGATAAAACAATAAGAATTGTTTGTCTAAAGGATTGCTCACAAAAGATCAAGGTTAGAAATTATCATGCCAACAGCAAGCAGCTGGAAGGTTACAGTTACAAGTGACACAATGCTGACAGATTTCTGTGGGAGACCAGAGAAGAGAAGCGTATAAAGGGCCAGGTGTGTTAAAAAGGGTGGACCTTGAGATAGTTAACAAAGTTACTGAAAAATTATAAACGCTGACAATATTTTGGCAGGGATAAATAAACAACATGGGTAGGTGCTAGAATATTAGCAGGGAGAATAGAAATAGTGACCGGACAGCCATGGGAGAAAATAGCACCACTGCTTGTCCATGATTAACAGGCATTGTATGATTAGGTACATATGATAAGAGCATGTCAGTTAGTCAAATAGAGCAAGGAATATTCTATTAGGAACAGGGTCTTGCCAAGATTAGCATGTGGGTTCCAGTCTACGAGAGTGGAAGTAAATTAGAAGCTAAGTACAATTTGATCTTTGTGGTTGATCAAGAACTAATCTGAGAGCTGAGTCCAAAAGCAGATCCAAGAACTTAGATGAAATGTTGACAATTAGTATTCATTCCAAGAGCTGATAGTATAAAACCAAAACTGATAGAATAGATAGATTGAGACAGAAGTGGAAGAGTCCTGACTAAACAGACAGACAGAGAGAACCTGGGTAAAGCAGAACAAGGAACTATCTGTGTGACTTGCATGAAACCATTGAACATTCTATAGTGATAAAGTTAAGTTTGTGAGAAACCAGAATTTCAATTATAGATAGAAGAATTAATGAAGTTGTGAAATTTTCCTATAAATAGACAATTCATTGTTTTGTTATAATAATAATAATAATAATAATGTTTTCTTAGGTGTCTGAGGCCCATTGTGTTGGTCGGCCACATCCATGACCCACAGCTGTAGCGTGGTTTCAGGCCTCGTCTAGGATGGAGAAGGAGACTGCTATTTACTGGAGCTATACTGGTCGGGGGTGGCCTCTTCTGCGCCTCCAGCTGGTCCGACGTTTGGCACTGATGAACAACTTGTGTAGTATCTTGTGGGCAAGGGTTTCCTGGTCCAGCCGTACAACATGACCGAACAGAGAAACTCGGCGCTGGTCAAGTGTTTCTGAAATTGGGAGGAGGCCTGTTTTAGTAGAGACCTCGACGTTGCGGATGTAGTCATGCCATTGGATGCTCAGGATACACCACTTGTTGCGCATGTGAAAGGCTTTCAGTCTCGACATGTCCTGTTTCAGCAATGTCCAGGTTTCGGACCGGTAAAGCAGGCCTGGGACCACGCAGGACTGGCAGATGCAGATTTTTGTCACAAGGGAGATCATGCCATTACTCCACACACGTCGGAGGTCGTGCATAGCAGACGCAGATAGTCCAATCCGCCTTGACATATTGGGACCACTGGCCCATCGGTTGATATCATGCTACCGAGATAAATGAATTCGTTGGTGCCCTCTGCAGTGTGGCCTTGAGTTTCAATACCCTGGGATGCTGTATCGGAAATGAGGTTCTGAACTTTGGTCTTGGCCCAGGATATAGACAGGTCTAGGGAGCGCTATTCACTGTCTATTATTTGAGAGCGCTGCAGCGCAGATCTATCTGTGCTGAACAGGACCATGTCGTCCGCATAAACAAGATCAGTGAAGATTGACTGATCAATAGCTATACCCTACTGATGTGCGTTGAGGTGGTCAAGAAGCCAGTCACTGCCTAGCAGAATATGTCTGGGACAAGAACACATCCCTGTCATAGGGAATCTGTCAGAGAGAATGACACCCAATCAAATTTTGGCGCTGGTGGCCTTATGTAGCTCCTTGATCAGGTTCAACAGGGGGTGCCTTTTCCCTGGAGGGCTTTCCATAAAGCCGGCCAATCAACTGCGTTGAAGGCGGACTTCAAGTCCACATATGCAGCGTACAAGGGGCGATTGAAGGCGCAGTGCAGTTCGGCAAGGAGGCGCAGAGCAAGGATAGTATAAGCTACACATATAATAAACATCCAATCCTATCTTCAGAAGGTACAGAGGAGCTGGCTGAGGTATGAGTGGATATCAGCTGGCATCAAACCTGGAGGGGCTGGTGCTATCTACCGTCCTAGTAATTCTGGGGCTTAGGGCAATGTGAAAGAGCTGACATTCTGACTTCACAGGCGTACACTAGATATGGATAGGAGTAACATTTTGAAGTTTATCCATGAAAACTTGTTAGATGATGATACTGCAATAGATGGGATCCCCATAGAAGTGAGCGACACGCAGATGAAGCCTAGCATATCAAAACCACCTGGAGGACCCCGGTCCATATTCATCAGCATGCTCGGGATGTGAGGAAAGTTACAACAATCCACCACTAAATGTCCTTTTCAGGCCACTCAAATGAGTTATCATACTCATTGTGTACAAACAACAACAACCACAATAGATGAATAAACAATTCACAGACTGCAGATCTTTGATAACGAACAAGGACACAATGTGCGGACTGAGACACAATAGAAGATAGAGCAGAAGTGTTTACAACCAACGAGCCAGTCTGCAGTACTAAGCAGCTCTGAAAAATGGAGAGGAAAAAATTAAAGCTTTTGAGATATGATGATTTTGTAGAATGCAAATAGTGAGTTGGGCAGAAAAAAGATCAAATGAGCAAGTCCTCAATGATATAGGCACAAAATATTATTTAAAAAGTAGATTATCTTGACTTTGTCACAATATGAGATATGAAGGTGTACTACTGAAAATACCGGCAGGCAAAATTCCAGGGGAAAGAAGAAGCTGGTATTGAAAAAACAAGTACATCCCACAGGTGTGCAAGAACATTGGTGTGTAGACTTTGCTGAGCTAAAGTTCCTGATAGGCGTCAACGCGTCGTTGTTTCAATTCTGGAGTAAGCTGTTGTGGTACCCTCCTTGCAGACACTTTGTGCTACTGTAGCACATCATGTATGATGTGGTGTGCTGAACCTTGACTAATGTCCAGATGTGTGGAAATTTTATTCACAGCCAATTGGCGATTTTCAATGGTTGCTATCGACTCTGGATTCACTAGTAAGCGTAATCTCACGATTAATTTGGAGGAGTTTGTAATTTCTTGGCCCAGAAAAAACTGTGAATTCACGTTTTCAATAGAATCATTTCCTAGTCGCAGTTCATGTGGAAAATAAGTGTTCAATATCTATTGGGCTTTCTTTCTATTGATTTAAGCCTACTGCTTCACTTTAGCTGAGAAGATGCTCAGCATTTCTGACACTGTAACTAAGGATGACTATGTCATCCGCAAGTCTTAGTTGAGCAATTTCGATACTTGTGTCTTCCCAGTTTCGTTTTTTAAAGTTTTTCTCAAAGGCCGCTGTAAAGAGTTTTGAGGAGATTTTATCGCCCTGACAAATACTGTGTTGTATTGATATGTTGATTTGCTGGTTGAATAAGGTACTCTTAGTTGAGCAGTCCTCATTTATCTCTTCTATCAGCTGAACATACTTTTCTTCAATGTCCTGATTTCTCAGGACATTTACTACTGCAATTATTTAAATGCTGTCAAAGATTTTTTCATAATCATGATTGTTTGGAGGTGGTCGGGCGGTTGAGTAGCCCCTCCTGAAGTCTGTCTGCCCTCCTGGTTGATTATCATAAAGTTGATTTTCCAATTTGTCCCCAATCACTCTTGTAAAACGTTTGTACATGGATGAAAGCAAATGGAATGTAGTTCACCAGCTTTTCAGTGTCTCCTTTCTTGTAAATCAAAATTGTTTATGATGTTCTCCATTGGTCAGGAATTTGACCTTCACTAAGGCATTTGTTAAATAGTTCAGTTAGCTGTGGTGCTAGTGCTTCCCCTCCTGCCAGAATTACATCTGTGGTGATTCCATGTACTCCTGATTTTTTAAGTTTTTAATTGCATGCAACATACATCCATTTCAAACTTCAGTATTGGCACATAGTTTGTATTGGGTGGTTTTTTAAAATTTACTACAGCCTTTAATGTGATGAGGTCAGTGTTATACCTCTTACACTTTTCCTCTATTTCCTTTTTAAACATTATAATGGTGTCTACTTCCTTCTTTAGCGATTTCATAAGATACTTCGACTGATGAAAATATTTTCTACATTTGATTATGCTTGGTCTTATCTTGGCTGCTTTGATAAGTTTTTGCAATCTTTGCTGCTTATAGTCTACTTTGAGTTGAATTAGCTCAGCTTGCATAGCTTAGTCCCATGGAACAGGCTGCTGTCTTTGAGCCATTTCCTCAATGTCAGAAGTTTGCGGGTGTCATTCCTAAACAGACAACAGCCATTACGCATTTTTTTCCAGTTTTGAGTCAACTGTCCCAGGTGAAAGGTAGGAGATCATGGGCACTGTCTAACCTGCTTCCCAATTTGTTTGGTCAGCCAAAAGCAATGGAGTCCTAAATATCTCCCTAAGAGACCATATCCGAAACACTAACATTCATGACCAAACTGAGTTTCGAGATGTTGTTGACTCTGCATCAATACGAAGGTACAGATAAGCTGGCCATGTGGTGTGCATGACAGACGATAGATGGATGAGGAAGGTGTCTTTCTGGTGGCCATACAACTAAACCACCCACGTAGCATCCTGCCGACGAGATGGAAAGATGACCTGCATCATGCCTTTGAACCGTCATGGTACTCCTAGGTGAAGAACAGGCACAGATTCAAGCAGCTTTTGGTTACTTGGCATCAGAATCAACGTGAGTTAAACTGAAACAATGAGACAATAGCAAGAACAGAAACAACCGTTAAGATCTACAAAGAACAGCAACAACTCAAGCAAGTAAGGGATTTCAAATATTTAAGAATCATAGTATCATCTAATGGAAGAATGCAAGAAGAAATGGATCACAGATGCACCAAAGCAAACCAAATCATTGGCCAGATGTCAACAATACTGAAGAACAAGCACGTAAAGATTGGCACAAAAAGAGCCCCGTTCAACACAATTTTCATGCCTACACTTTGCTACCAGTGTCAAACTTAGACACTGACAACAACAGATAAGAGAAAAATAGAAACAACAGAAATGAAATGTCTGAGGCGCATGCCAAATGTGACAGAATTAGAAACGATGAGATCAGGAAACAGATGAGCACAAAGCCAATGCTAGACTTCATTAGAAAACAGTAAATTCAGTGGTTTGGCAACATATTGCAACAAGCAACACAGCAGCGTCCCACAGATGGCTCTAACACTTAAACACAGCGGTACCAGAGCAAGAGGCTGACCCCGCAAAAAAAATGGATTGACGGAATTTCCGAGGCAGCCAGTTCCACCTTATACAAAGCGCACACCAAGGCGCTGTTCAGATGTCACTTATACACCTGATGCCAAAAGGCAAACCAGGATCAGACGATAGATAGATATAGATAGATAGATAGATAGATAGATAGATAGATAGGTAGGTAGGTAGGTAGGTAGGTAGGTAGGTAGGTAGGTAGGTAGGTAGGTAGGTAGGTAGGTAGGTAGGTAGGTAGGTAGGTAGGTAGAGAGAGAGAGAGAGAGAGAGAGAGAGAGAGAGAGATAGATAGATAGATAGATAGATAGATAGATAGATAGATAGATAGATAGATAGATAGATAGATAGATAGATAGATAGATAGATAGATAGATAGATAGATAGATAGATAGATAGATAGATAGATAGATAGATAGATAGATAGATAGATAGATAGATAGATAGATAGATAGATAGATAGATAGATAGATAGATAGATAGATAGATAGATAGATAGATAGATAGATAGATAGATAGATAGATAGATAGATAGATAGATAGATAGATAGATAGATAGATAGATAGATAGATAGATAGATAGATAGATAGATAGATAGATAGATAGATAGATAGATAGATAGATAGATAGATAGATAGATAGATAGATAGATAGATAGATAGATAGATAGATAGATAGATAGATAGATAGATAGATAGATAGATAGATAGATAGATAGATAGATAGATAGATAGATAGATAGATAGATAGATAGATAGATAGATAGATAGATAGATAGATAGATAGATAGATAGATAGATAGATAGATAGATAGATAGATAGATAGATAGATAGATAGATAGATAGATAGATAGATAGATAGATAGATAGATAGATAGATAGATAGATAGATAGATAGATAGATAGATAGATAGATAGATAGACAGTTAAATGCTCTCCTCTTTCATTCCTTGTGTCATTAGAAAAAACTCCAAGGGAACGTTGACGTGGCTGTTTTGGTCTTGCATAGCTGTTGCTCTAACATTTCATAGAAGATCTCAATATTGTCATCGGAATATCTCATATGGGGTGCAAAACACAGTATAATGAGGAGTGGCTTTATCTGAACCTTGATCTTTAGTTTTAGTGCTGCAATCCTAGAACTGACAATCTGGATCAATTGAACACTGGGTTACAACAAAAAAAACCACCAATGTGATTTTTGGCCTTCTGCAGCACCAATGTGGATTTGGTCCTGAACGTCAACCCATTTGAAGTGTGATTTAACCTGAGCATGGGTTTCACTGAGTCCAATAATGTCATAATTTAGAGATTTAAGACTGTCCATTAATTAGTTTTTGTCTAGGTAGTCCAAATCAGCTCTTTAGATTGTAGGACATTACGGTTGGTAGGGCAGGTCTTCCCTGGATTGGTCAGATATTCAGTTCAGTGCAGGTGCCATTTCCGCATTGAAGGTTGGCTGCAACGGATCTCCAGTGTACTCTATCTCTTACCATAATTGTACAATCTGAGAGGCTTTTCCAGTCCATCTCCTGATGTTATCCACCCACTTGAAGCATTGTCTGCCTCTTTAACGACTGCCTTCCACCCTTCCCTGCAGTATGGTCTTCAACAAGGAGGTATGTCTTATTATATGACCAAAATAACGTAACTGTCTAACCCTGATTTTGGTCATTAATTCTCTTTTCCCCCCCAACTTTTCCAATACCTCCAAACTTCAATACTCTTTTCAAACTTGTTATTCATTGTCAATGTTTCTGCACCATAAAATAGTGATGAGTATACATAACACCTGACAATTCTTATTTTCAAATTCTGATTCATCTGTTTGGATGTCAGTACAAGTATGTGTCGCTTGTTGTCGAATACTATCTTGGCCATTCCTATTCTCTTTCTGATTTCCTTTTCCCAGCTGCCTTCTTTCATTATTATATGACCTAGATAGAAGAAACTCTTTACCTGTTCAAGCAGTTGAACTTTTATTTTTATCTGCATACATAGTTTCCTGTCACTTTTCCCAATTATCATAGTCTTTGTTTTCTTTTTTTAAAAATCAAATCCAAACTCTTGACTTATTGTGTATATTGTTGTCACAAGCTCCTGTAATTCTTGCTCACTTTTTGCCATCAAAACTGTATCATCCGCATATCTTAAATATATTGATCCCTTATCGCTGTGTCCGGTTGACCCATAGAATGCATCATATTGTGTATTCTCTTTGGTCTGATGTTCTGATCCATATTTGGCTATATAGTTGATTTGTGGGTGTATTCCTTCATGCGGCTTACTAGGTTTGCAGAACATGCAGCTTACAGGCTTTCAAGTATTAAACCTTTCCAAGTTTCTGGGCAATTGTTAGACTGGATGGAGCCCAAACGGTCCTGGCAAATCAAGCCTCTTCAAGTTGAAGCTGATACACAGCTATCACACAACAGTAGACATCTTGAGCCGCCATTGCGGTGACATTCTTCAATAGGAAAAGTTCATTCAAAACTACAGTTCATCCAATTTTTTCCTAATTACTCTTGTCTAACCTTTTTTTTATATCTAATTAGATAAACATGAATCGTGCCGTGGGCCACAGAAAATAGTATTGCCAGCCAGATTTGATCCCTGGTCTATATGAAAATCCATGTTTATGAGGAAAATTGATGTAATTATTTTAGAGTGTACAATGATAATGATGAGTGTTCTCTGCTGGTGTTTATTTTTGGATAAATCAATTGCTCTCTGGTGATGTTATTCTTAATGTACAATTGTTCTCTGGACATGTTATTCTTAATAGATCAGTGCTTTCTCACCTTAGAGTAGCCAGGGCCCAAAAGTGAAGCAAAAAAGGGTAACACAGTAAACCTTTACTTAGCATTGTGGTAAGAGGACACTACAAGGTTTGGGCATGGGACTAGCTACCTCATCCCGTGGAAACTCTAAGCCACAAAAACTACAACAAATGTGAACAAATCAACTAAGAAGATAAATTTTACTAAACCATCTAAGACTGAAGTAGATCCTTTGTCAAGATGGCAAATCATGTGATTCAGAAAAAGCTGCAAGAAATATGTATCACTGGCTTGCATGTATTCTTCTAGGAAAACCTCCAGTATTTAAACTGGACCATTCAAAAAATATACAACCATGAAAAAGCTGCACAGGTTCGAAAGTTAAAATCACATGAAATAAGTGGGAAAGTTGCCAAATGAATTGAAAATTGGTTAACGGGAAGAAGGCAGAGGGTGGGCATAAATAAGAAGTGTGAAGTGGTGTGAAGTGAAAAGTGGAGTGCCACAGGGCTCGGTTTTGGGACTAATTTTATTCTTGATATATATAAACAATTTGGACATTGATTTGAGATCCATAATTTCAAAATTTGCTGATGACATAAAACTATGCAGTAGTGTCTCATCTAAAGTAGAAGTGGATATATTGAGGTCGGATTTAGATAAAATTCGAGAATGGTCTGTAAGCTGGCAAATGGAGTTTAATGTAGATGAATGTACAGTCATCCACATGGGTAGATCCAATATGGAACATAACTACAGAATGGGAGAGAACAATATTAGAAAGATAGATAAAGAAAGGGACCTAGGGGTTATAATAGATCATACAGAAAAGGTGAGTGAGCAAGTTCAGGTAGCAGTGAAAAAGGCAAATGTAATGTTAGGTATGATGAAAAGAAATATTAAACATAGGAGCAAGGAAGTGATAGTCAAACTGTATAACGCATTAGTTAGACCTAGATTGGAGTACTGTGTACAGGTGTGGAGTCCTTATCATAGAGGGGATATAAACATGTTGGAAAGAATACAAAAAAGAGCGACAAACCTGATAGTGGGATTCCAGTTATGAGGAAAGACTCAGAAAAACCGGCCTACAGTGTCTAGAAAAGAGAAGAATTCGAGGTGACTTAATACAGGTTTATAAGATGATCAGAGCAATGGATAAATTAGGCTATAACAAGTTTTTTTTAAAATACAGCCACCCACAAGAACAAGAGGGCATAGCTACAAATTAACTAAAGAGAGGTCCAAATTAGATATTAGGAAACATTTTTTTAGTCAGAGAGTGGTGAATGCTTGGAATGCATTGCCACGGGAAGTAGTGGAGGCAGGGACAATTAATGCATTTAAGAGCAAGGTAAAGTAAATTAAACTGGTTGTATACAGACTCTGCAGAGTTTTCAAAACCAGTATAAAGACATTAAGTTAAGTTAAGGTGGCAGCAGGCGTGAAGAACTTCAGAATTGATATCCTGGGACTTGTGGAAACATGTTGGAATGAAGTGGAGAGGATAAAGCGTAGCACAGGTGAAATGCTGCAGTCCTCATGGCACAATGAAGAAGATGCACACCATAAAAAAGGCCAACAATAATGAGTACGTGTGCGTTAATTCACCCACGGATTATAATAGTTCAAATTTAGTAGAATGTAGCCACACGAAGCACCATACTTTTCAATTGGCGCGTCTTCAATTCGCGCGGTAAACCTATGTCCATGCCATTCTCAGATCTAACACCGTACGTGGAAGATGGATTTCTTACACACACAAGAAAATAAATTGTGTGCAGTTTTTGCAGGAAAGACGACTTATACACACCGTCCGACTGTGTGCTAAAAACATGTTATGACTTGTTATGTCTCTCACAGTTGGCCAAGATTGTTAGAGATGTTGCACATGTCAGCAGGACATTCCTGTTCGTTCTGGCACATGGTTAGAGGGTACACGTCTGTCCTATAGGGAGATTATTCTCTTCATGTACTGATTAAAGAGATGACTAGCATTGCTTTCTGTAAATCAGAGCTAGGAATTGCCAATAATGCTGCCATAAAATGGAACAGTAACCTCCGTGAGGTTTGTGCAAATTCATTAATTGCTCACAAAAATCACAAACCAGCATCAAAGTCCTTTTTAGGGCCACAAAAAGCAACAAAACTGCACCCAACCAAACTGCACCCGGATAGCTAGACACTTATAATTATTTTGGAATGGAAGCCCGTGTGGTCATAGAATTTCAGAATTGGTGAATTAACACACAAGAACCCAATAATGATATCATAAGAAGTGCAAAATGCAGTTATAGAATTGGAGGCAGTAAGACCCAGAATTATAGCTACTTTGATAACTGATAAAAAAGTGGTGCTGTGTTGCGAAGTGCTTAGTGACAGCTCGCAACCCAAACATGAATACGTTTGGATTCAGCATGACAGTGCCACTGTGGGAAATAAACTCGTTTTAAAAATGTGTGTAAAGTGAAGTGCACCTAGCCTTAAGGCAAAAAAACACAGTACAACACACTTCGCCTTGGAAACAATGAAAGAGTAAAATAACTACCAAAAAAGAAGTGACGATAAACATTTTCCAAGAAAGATTTTTTAAATATTACCTGTCTGATGAGTTCATTAAAAACAATATTGTAAATATTTTGCTCCTTCTTGATTAGTTTCAGCAAGGTATGCATCTGCACATTAAAACACATTGATAAACAACTCATTAGTAATATTTACATAGTCATAGAGCCTATAACATAAATATAAATTGAAATGCTGCCACAGTGAACAATCCGTTTTAAGCCTCACAGAATGACTTCACTCAGTGTGTCAATGTACATCATAAGTATCATGGGTGTAACATAAAGGAAGGGTACTTTAATATAAGATTCTCTTGTACAAAAGGGTACCAAGAGGAGGAGGAGAGGAGGACATGTACATTTTAACATTTGATAATGCCTAAAATCATGACTACAGTCTTAACTTTTTTACTAATAAATATGGATAGCTGATTTATTAAGCAAGGAGTTTGTTAAACTGATTTGATTAATTATTACTTAAATCAAATATAGTAATAACAAATTTCTTCTTCTTCTTCTCCGTACGCTGTCAGACGTCAACTTGAATTCGTTCAAAGAAAGCAGCTGTCATCCTGAGGCTATCAACACTGCCATAGAGCTTGTCTAGTGTTGTCACTAGTGATGGCCACATGTGATTTCTATGATCCTTGTATTTCAGGAAATTTTGCAGCAGATGTTCAGGGGTCATTTTCCCAGTACCATAGATGATTCGTCAGTAGCCACTATCTTCAGTTTATTGAATAGATGGTACCTCAGTCTGATGTGACCTATGTGTAGTCTGAAGACCACCATATGCTCTCTTCTGTTCAACTGGTAATAAGCATAATTGTTTATGTCGACAGTATGTTCTGTTTCCCATTTGGCCATGTATCTGGCTCTAATAAACCTTTGGGACTCTTCGTAGGTCACACTAGAATCTGGTTGTGGTAACCTTTGACCTTCTTTTGCCAATAACAAATTTAACTATTTAGTTAAATAGTAGTAATAATAATTTAATGTTTACAAAAACAAAGAAAACTTAAAATGTGTAGTGAGAATATGCATTGAGCTTGTTATTGATATTAAATTTATAGTTAATATTAAACAAGTTTTTATTATTCTTTAAAAATGTTGCTATTATACAATGGAGCAATAATAACACAAATAAGTTTTCATAAATTGGTGTTGATTGAATTCAGATGAGCAGGTGATGTATTCTCTTATTCAGTTATACACAATATATTCAAACAATGTCATCTGCTCAAAGCTGACTACGAGCAGCATCAAACACAAAGACTGGTCAACGGAGCTGAAGACAGGCCCATTATAGTAAGATGCTGTAAGAGCACGGTGCAGAAGAAAACCATTCTTCAAACACTGAAATTGACTGATAACACCATTTCAACAGATAGATGGGCAATAGAGACAGCATGCCAACAGTATTATACTAACCTTTACTCATCGAAGAAGAAGGTACAAAAGGAATTGGTGACAATCGAGTTCAAACCTGTTCAATTGATTTAACCGGATGAGGTCATTCATGCGATGCAACAGGCAAAGTAGGATACAACCCCAGGAGTAGACAGAATTACCATATACATCCTTAAGGTGGGAGGAGACATTCTAGCACTACAGCTCTCTAAATTATTTAACAAGTGCTTCGCAGAGGAGCAAATCCTAGATCAATGGAAAACATATAAAACCATACTCATCCACAAGAAGGGTGACACCAAACTTCTAGAGAACTATCGCCCTATTTGCTTTCTTCCAATGATGTACAAAATGTTCTCCAAAGTTCTTGTCAACAGGATCGGCCAACATCTGGTCCTTCAGCAACTCTGTGAGCAGGCTGGATTCAGGAGGGTTCTCTACTACTGACCATCTACACACAATCCACCTGCTGCTGAACAGAGCACCTGCGTCTCCCCACATGTCTAGTATTTATAGATTATGAAAAAGCTTTCCACAATATTGACATCAATGCTGAGATAAATGCCATAAGAAACCAGAGCGTGGCCAAAAATTACAAAATAGTGATTGAAGAAATAAACGTAGGCTGCAGTATGGACATTACTCTGTACCACTGCCCAATAACTGTTCCATTAGCAAGAGGAGTGCGACAGGGTGACACAATTTCTCCAAAGTTTTTCACAGCAGCAGTTGAGGACATCTTCCAACAGCTGAGTTGGACAGATAGAGGCGTAAATATAAATGGGGAAAGGCCACTTACACAATCCTGTGGAACAATCCCTTGTGATTGAGAACATAATATAGCCAATGGTTTTGCTAATTGGTCTCTAATTTCAAACAGCAATTTTGAATTAATACTATCTTGACCTAGACATTTATCCACTTTCAACCCCTACAATTTTTTTCAAACCATTTCCTCTGTAATAGAGATTGATCTTAATCCCGCTGTATCTATGTCTCTTTGAAAAATATCTATAGGCTCTGGGATCTTGGAGCAGTCCTCTTTTGTGTAGACTACCAAAGTACTGATTGAGTAGATTAGCTGCCTCCCTATTCTCACTTATTATTTTTCCTGTACTGTCTATGAGATGGCCTACTTTGTCTTTCTTTCTCTGTTTATTTCTAACATAAGAGAAGAAGCTTTTACTATCAGTCTTGATCCTCTGAGAAAGTTTCTTTTCTAAGTCTATTTTTGCTGTTTTATTCCCTTTCTGAGATATGTATTGCTTGTCCAAATATTTTAAATATGTTTCTTTTGATTTACCTGGGAGTAGGACAGAAGTGTGTAAGGGATAGTACCTCAAGGTGAGAGGCAGCCACATCCTTGATGGCCAGGATCCTACTTGTGTCCCCCACTTCTGTCTAGCTCACGTATCGCTCCTAGAGTCTGCCTGTGAACGGCAGCACCCCACCCCGGGCAACGGCTTTGGCTGGCCGGCTAAACTACGTGAGTGAAACGACAAAAAGGGGAGTCCACCCCTGACAAGTATATACAGCTGCTGGTGGAAGAGGCGGAAGATCGACATGTGCGACGACGACTCTGAAAGCGGGAGCTGGAAACGCCTGGTATCGGGCTAAGGACGCACCAGAGATCATAGTTGGTAAGCGACCAGAACAACATTCAGAAAGCAATGGCAAACTACTGGATGTAAAATGCCAAGAAACTTATGACAGTCGAGAGAAATGAAACTCAAAGATCTGATGGTGAGGCCCTCAGGCCAGGCAGATCATCGACGCCAACTGGGGAAGAGGCCAATTTCAGAGTCAGTACAAGTAATAGAGATGACGGCCTAAAGCCTGACTGCATTACAGTAGATAACTCTGAAATGGGACTAAAAACAAAACTAAGAATAGGCACCTGGAACGTCAAGAGCCTATACTAGGGCAAGTTGTTCATGATTGGAAGAGAAATGGAGAGAACCAAGATAGAGATTCTTGGAGTCCCTGAACACAGATGGGCCGGTCAAGGGCACTGTACCAGCTCCTCAGGAGAAACATTCATATACTCTAGGATGGACAAGGGTGGAAAAAGCGGGGTCGGCTTTATTCTGTCAAAGAAGACGGCACCTTCACTACTCGGTTACAATCCAGTCAACGACCGAATAATTGTAATCAGACTAAAGAAAAAGACTAGAAATTTAACAATAATTCAAGTGTATGCACCATCATCAGCAGCTGACGATTGCGAAATGGATGATTTTTATAACACCTTGCAAGAAACTTTTGAAAAAGTTGAAAAAGAGATATCTTGATCATCATTGGCGATTTCAATGCGAAAGTCGGAGAAGAAAGAGCCGAAGAGGAGAGAAGTGTTCGAGGACCTTTTGGTTTGGGACACAGAAATGAGCGAGGAGAAAAACTGGTTGAATTCTGCACAGAAAACAACCTCTCCATTGCCAACACCTTATTCAAACAACATCCACGTAGACTATACACGTGGACCTCCCCTGATGGCAACAGCAGAAACCAAATAGATTACATCCTAGTGCAACAAAGATGGAGATCAAATGTGCTGGCAACAAAAATGCTGCCAGGAGCAGACTGCAATACGGACCATGAATTACTGTTTGCAGTTTTCAAAACAAGACTATGTAGGATCAACAGGTTGCCAGCCAATATGCCTCGATGTAACATCAATACCTACTGAATACAACATCAAAGTAGAGAACAAATTTGAGGTATTGCTTGCGGTACAGGAAGAGATGACATCTGAGGAGTTGACATCGTATGCAAGGGATATTTTGATCTCGACAGCGAAAGAAATGATTCCCAAGATGTCGTACAAGATACAGAGATATATAACAGAGAAAACACAGAAACTCATTGAAGAAAGGCAACAAACAAATGGGAAGTAAGGGGACCACCACAGCATATAAAAACTGTGCAAGAAAAGTTAGAAGAGAAATAAGAAAAGATAAAGGAAGATACATAGTGGAAACGTGAAAGGATATAGAAAACCTACAGCAACAAGGCAGAGAGAGAGAGATGCATTTAAGGCAATAAGAACACTGACAAGGGAGTTCCGTCTGGTTCCACATGTCATAAATGATAATGAGGATAACACATTAACAGAAACCAAAGACATACTGAATAGATGGAGAGAGTACTGCAGAACCATGTATGGAGATAGCACAAGGCGCTCAGTTACAATCCTACCAAAGGATGAGAAAGAACCTGAACCAACATTGGAAGAAGTACGCTGTGCAATTAAAAGCTTGAAAAAGGGAAAGTTCCCAGTATGCGATGATATCCAAGCAGAGCTAATACAAGCAGAAGGGGAGGCAAGTGTTCGAGTCTATCACAAGCTGTGTAAACAGATATGGCACAGTGCAAAGTGGCCAGGAGCATGGAAGAAATCAATTTATATTCTCCTCCCCAAAAGAAGGCAATCTGAAGCTGTGCACGAATTACCGAACTATCGCGCTGATCAGCCACGCTAGCAAGATACCCTTGCGAATCCTATTAAAAAGGATAGAGAAAAGGTTTGAATCTAAAATTCACGTAGTCCAGGCAGGTTTTAGGAAAGACAGAATGACCAGTGACCACATATTCAATTTAAGGAATATCTACGAAAAATGTAGAGAGTTTAATGTAGACCTGTACACATGTTTCAACACGGTAAAACATCAAAATCTGGGGAGAATCATGAAGGAAATGGGGTTTCCCTTGCATATAGTCCATCTTTTTGAAACATTATACCAAGATCAACAAGCTGCTGTCCAAGTATCTGGGCAAACATCAGATTGGTTTGCAGTACAGAAGGGAGTGCGACAGGGATGTATCCTCTCACCTTATCTGTACAACATATTTGCGGAATGTATAATGAGAAATGTTCGAGAAGACGAGAACATTGAAAGTTTCGACCAATTTACAATTGGGGGGGGGGGGGGGGGGGGGGGGGGTACGAGATTCCAGAGTTACGATACACAGATGACACAGTGATACTATTAAGAAGTGCAAAAGGGCTAGAGCAGCTACTTTCAGCCGTTAATGGACATAGTAAAGATCAAAACCTGTTCATAAACATAAATAAAACAAAGATAATGACCACCGACAAAACACAATGTCAGCATAAATTTACAGTGAGTGGTGAGGAAATAGATCAGCTCACACATTTTGAATATCTGGGCTCCAGAATTGACAAAAATGGTGACTGCTCGAAAGAAATCAGAAGAAGACTAGCTATGGCAATGCAGAGACTGAAAAGCCTTAAGAAATTATGGCAGAGCACCAACAAAATGATAAAAGTAAAAGTCTTGAGAGCCTGTGTTTTTTCTGTGGCAGCTTATGGCTGTGAATCATGGACAATTACCAAAACTTCTAGACAAAGAATCGAATCCTTTGAGTGAAAATGTTACAGAAAGATCCTCAAAATACCCTGGACAGAGAAAAAAACAAATGTAGACATTCGGCAAGAGTTGAGCATAAAGGAGAACTGGTTTATCAATTCCATTTTGGCTAGAAAATGCAAATACTTTGGTCACATCAAGAGACACAACGGTCTTGAGAGAACGGTGATGGAAGGTATGGTGCCAGGCAAAAGAAGAAGGGGTAGACCAAGAAGACAATTGTACCAAGATATCCAGGAATGCCTGGGTATGACTGTGGCGGAGGCTGAAGTTTTGGCAAGAGAACGAGTTTCTTTCAAACAGACTGTCATGGAGCGACGTTCTACAAAGGACATGCTACATGATGATGATGATTTACCTGCTTCTATATATTTTTTCCATGCTTTATTTTTAGCTCTTCTATATTTAACTACAAATCTAGTTATCCACTTTTTACGCTTGGGGTTTACCTCCATACATGGAACACATTCCTCTTTTAGCGTTTCGAGAACTGTTTTAAAACTCTCCCACTCATGTTCAACATCTGTTCCTCCGACAATATCTTCCCAGATTATGTGGTTCGCTGCCTCTTTCATCCTCTTAACATCTGTCTTAGAGTAGTCATATGTTCGCGTATTTATGTTTATTTCTTTCCCTGCAATAAGATCCCAGCGGATGATTTGATGGTCACTTGAGCTAAACAGTTCCTCAACGGTAACGTTTTTAATAATATTTTCCTCTGTAGTAAAAACTAGGTCGAGTGTGTTTTTGCCTCTGGTGGCTGCTTTTACATGTTGAAATAAAAAATTGTCAGTTATGCACTTAACAAAAGGTTTTGACTCTATAAGTGCTTGTGCCATATCCCATTTTATTTCTGGAAATTTAAAATCCCCCATTAACAATAATTTCCCTTCACTTGCCTTTGATATGTTACTAATCAGCTCCTCATCTATCTCTTTTTGACTTGATGGACATCTATAGCATACTCCAATCACTCTTTTTTCATCCTAACTTTCTATTTATCCCCATACACTTTCATTTTTATTACCACATGATAAATCATTTTTGATCGTTATATTAACAGAATTTATACACCACCTCCCTTAGCCTTGTCTCCAATTACCCTATCTTTCCTTAACATTGTATATTCCTCTATTTCAAGTTCACTATCTGCGATGTCCTCATGTGTCCATGATTCTGTTAACCCTATTATATCTGGTTTTTCTTCCTCTACATACAGTTCCAATTCTTCTCTTTTATTTACTATGCTTCTCACCTTTGCATAAAAACATTTTAGTTTGTAATTTTGTTGTTTTTCCACTCTTTGCTTTTGCTGTATCATTTTAATGTTTGCTTTTCCACTACTTATTTCCCACTTCCCTGACCCAAACTCTCCCCTTTGACTACATCCTCTATAGCACCGTATTTTAGGCCTATCTTTAGTCTCAAACTTCATAGGCCTTACTAGTTTAAATTTCTAACACAATGATTAAACATATACTTTGCTACAACATGCTGTCCTATCTCATTTAGAAGTAAAGCTCTCCTATCTAACATTTTACTTGTGTCTACTTTCACATCAATAAATTCCATTCCAATGTCTGCACACATCACCTGTAGCCTAAGGTTGATACCTATTATCTTGCTATCTAGATAGTCTGACCCATCTGCTCTATCTAAAATGCCCATCATTGTGACCTTTCTAAACTTTTTTTCCTAAAGTGTTCCCATAAGACTTTTGTATTTATTCATAATTATTTTGGTACCGTCTCTTTTTACATTATTAGTTCCTACCATTACCACAACATGACTGTTTCCTTTGTCTTCTATCCCCTTCATTCTCCCCTCTATGTCCTCAATTTTTGCTCCCCCAATATCCATTCTTTCAAACATGTTGTGTTTTGTTTAGACAAATTTCTACCAACCTCCCTCCATTGAATCTCCTACTACCAATACTGAACCCTCACCTATATTTGCATACTTCTCTGCAAAGCTCTCTGCACTGTGAACTGTTTCCTCACTCAAATCTCCCTTACTTCCTTGACTACACCTTGACTGCAGCTTCTTTAAAATTTCCTTCATTTCCACTTGTTTCCCTTCTATTTTCATCTGCCTCTTTTCTATCTCCTCCAATCTCTTCTCATTTTTCCTTATATCGCTCTCCATTTGAGCCTGCCTCTCTTCAACTCTACATATCCTACATATTTTTCTTTCATCTTCCAAAGTTGTATCTATCCCTACACTAGTAATACTAACATTGCCGCCACACAAATCACACAATCTGACCTAGCCTTTCTTCATAACATTACGTCTCGACTTAGTGGCCATACTAATTATGCTATACTATCAGTATTTCAATCATTTATACATATCTATATATGAATACATATAATCACACATACTTATTAATTAAATGTAACAATGTTGTTGATTTGGCTCGGCTGGTGACTGGACAATCAAACGGCACTGTCAATGTATACTGATAATACAAATAATCTTATTCATGTTCTATAATCATTTCCCTATTTCTGGACTGAGAGTGATTAGACAGTCATAAAATGAGAATAATTTCAGTCAAGCTTCCTGAACATGTATCGGCTGTTGTGGTGAAGAAAATTAAATAATCAATTCATCTTTAAATACTCCACTGCATACTTAGTTCTCCTCTCCTCAGTTTTTGTTGACATCCTCCATGAGAAGAATATGTCTTGTAGTTTCTATTTTAGTGTATTCTGATTCTTAAACTTCAACATTCTTCAGCAAATCTGTTTATTTGTATTTCTTTGCCCCGGTCCAAAGTTTTTTTTATCCACATTTTTTATTGAGTGTATCCATCATAGCAGTTTTAGATATGGCCAGTTCTTCTTCTTCTTCTTCTTCATCGTACGCAGTCAGACATCAACCTTTATTTTTTTCGAAAATAGCAGCGGTCATCCTGAGGCTGTCGACACTGCCATAGAGCTTGTCTAGTGTTGCCACTGGTGATGGCCACATCTGCTCTCTCTGATCCTCGTATATCAGGCAGTTTTACAGCAAATGCTCAGCGGTCATTTTCCCGGTACCACACGGGCATTTGTCAGTGCCACCAATCTTCAATTTGTTGAATAGGTGGTACCTCAGTCTATTGTGGCCAGTGCGAAATCTGAAGACCACGACCTGCTCTCTTCTGTTCAACTGGTAATAGGCATCATTTTTTGTGTAGCCAGTATGTTCGGTTTCCCATTTGGTCATGTATCTAGCTCTAATAAGCCTTTTTGACTCTTCGTATGTCATTCTAGTATCTGGTTGTGGTAGTCTTGCATCTTCTTTTGCCAGTCTGTCTGCCTCCTCGTTGCCTTGGATGTTGCAGTGGGATGGAACCCACTGTACCACTACCCTTTTTGGTGCGAACTGCTGGCATAGTTGACAGAGTACTGCTCTTAAATCATTAAGTTCAGTATTTTTCTGGCTTTTTAGTCCTGTGACTACAGCCAGGGCATCTGTAAGCAGGACTATATGGTTTTCATTCCTTTTACCTGTCACCATTTCTTCCACTGCCGCCTTCAGTGCCTCTGCCTCCGCTCTGAAATTGCTTGTGTATTTTCCAGTAGCCAATGACAGTGTTATTTTTCTGCCATTTGGTAGGTTCAGAAATGCTCCTGCCCCACCGTTCTGTGTCGTGTTTGTTACAGAACCGTCGGTGTATGCATGGGTCCAGTCCATGCTTGGGTAGTTTCTCATTATGTAGCTCAGGGTAGTATCTCTTCTTTCTTTTTCAGTCTGGCAGTTTTTGTTTTCAATACCTGGTATATTTTCTACCACCTCTGGAAATATATGCTGCCTCCAGGTAGGTTTTCGTACAGTAGGGATGGGCTTTGGTGTTGGGGGTCTTCGTGCATCTTTGCTTTGGCTATTTCTGCAAAGTTTCTCCGCTTTAGTTTCCAATTTCTGAAATTGTTTAGTCTCTGGTGCATTGGATGGTCATTCAGTCTTCTGAGTTTCTCTGCTTGCTGCTGGGCTCTGCAGTTTCTTCTGTCGGTCATGGATTGCAGTTTTGTAATCTTTTCAAGTTCTACAATTGGCGTTGACTTCATGCCTCCTGTTTTAACTCTCATGGCTTGGTTTTGAAGTTTTACTAATTTTATCGAAGTTCGCCTTTGCTGCTGTTGGCCATGCCGCAATACCATACTCGAGAACTGGTCTCACTTTTCCAGTGTACAGTTTCTTTGGTATACTTTCGTCTGTTCCCCAGCTTGTGCTAGCAAGTTTCCTCATGATTGCCATTCTTTCTCTGGCTCTCATTCGGTTTCTCTCGATCTGACTTTTCCATGTCATGCCCCGAGCAAATGTGACTCCCAGGTAGTTTGAGTTGTCGTTTGGCTGCAGGTATTTGCCGTTCAGACTTAATTTGGTGTTTTGGGGTTTGTTTGATAACGAGAATATTGTACATGTCGTTTTTGTCCTCGTTTATTTTGACCAGCCATGAGTTCGCCCACTCTTCCAGCGATGTTAGGGCCTGCTGCATCCGATTTCTTGCTATGGTGAGATTCTTTTCAGAGGTCCACATAGCCAGATCGTCTGCAAACATGGAGCTATGGACTCTTCTTGGTATATTCTCTGTTATGTTATTTATATATACCAGGAAGAGTGTGGGTGACAGTACTCCCCCTTGGGGTACTCCCTGCTCAAGTGTCACCTTTTTGCTCATCTGCCCTTGTACTTGAACTCTGGCTGTTCTGTTTTTGAGGTAGTGACTTATCCATTTGTACATTTTCCCACAAACTTCACTTCTTCTTAGCTTGACTCTAATTCCCTCTTTCCAGACTTTGTCAAATGACTTTTCTAGGTCCACCCAAAACGCTACTGTGTGTTTTTGCTCCTGGTAAGCATCTTCTATTTCCTGGGCTATGAGAATGACCTAATCCTCAGTGGATCTGTGCTGTCTAAAGCCTGCTTGCTGTGGAATTAGTATGTGTTTTTCTTCCAGATGCCACATCAGTCTGGTGTTTATCATACATTCCATCAGTTTGCCTACGCAGCTCAGTAGGCTGATAGGCCTGTATCCATTTGGATCTGTTTTTGTCTTTTCCTTTCTTTGGTACTTGTATTAGTACTGCGTCTTTCCATGCCTGGGGTGCAATACCCCTTTTCCAGCTTTGGTTCAGGACTGATAGTAGTTTCCTCTTTGCTGTTTGGCCCAGCCCCATCAGCATTTCGTTTGTTATCCCGTCTTTTCCGGGAGATTTCCTTTTCTTTAACGTTCCAATGGCCTCTTCCATTTCCTTCATTGTTAATTTTGCCATCATAAGCTCTTCTGGTGCCATATTGATGTTGTCGTGCCCCTTTTGCTCTTCACTAATGTCTGTATGCCTATCTGCTGGGACATCAATGTGGTTTGCTCTGGCATAATGTTCAACAAAGGCATTTGCTGCTTTTTTTCCAGTGAGCATGTTGTCACCCTGCTTGATTGTAATTTGTTTGTTTGATGGAGTTTCGTCATTCATGGCTCTGACTAGCTTCCATAGTTTGTTCCCTTCTTTGTCTAAATTGAGGCTTTCTGTTTTATTTTTCCAGCTTTCTCTTGCTGTTTGGTTTAGAGTATTTGTATTTCGCCGTGGTGGCTCTAAGGGCGATATTTGCCTCCATAGATTGTTCTCGCTCTGCCATGTTCCTAGCATTTGTGACTGTGTCTTCCGTTTTCTGCAAATCATCATTCCAATAGGGCTTATAATTTTTCCTTTCCCCTCTTGGGATGGTTTCAGTGGCAGCTTGCATTATTGCTTTGCTTAGGCTTTCCACCATGGGCTTCATTTTGTTATTCCGTGTGTTGATGGTTTCACACAGCCCATCTGTCAGGCTTGCAAATCTGTCCCAGTCGGCTCGTTTGTAATTCTAACATGGGAGCGGTTTTGTTTCCTGTGGGCCTACTTCCATATCAACTTCTAGCCTAATTGGCCTGTGGTCGCTACCTGCCAATTGGTTTAGCACCTGGCGGTCTATTTTATGGTAAATGTCCACTGTGGAAAAGGCCAAATCTGAGTAGAGGTGGTATGCCATGTTCTAGAATAGATAGAGATTTGTGTCTATCTCCCAATCTTCCACTTCGTCACCTCTGCTGTCTGTGTCCGAGTATCCCTATCTCTCCGAGTGGCTGTTGAAGTCTCCAACTACTATGCATTTGGAGTCTTTGACTTTCATACTCGAGAGCGATAGGTCTTTGTTTGGTGGTCCGTACAGGTTGAAGATGCGGATCTTTGTCTCTTGAGCCATTATGTCAACTCCTACAATTTCTGCTTGTCTGGTGTGATTGACAGATACCGCGCTACTCGGTATGCAGTTACGGATCAGTATCAGAGCCCCTCCTTTGTGACCTTCTCTATCCAGACGGAAGGCCTGGTATCCTCTGATTGAGAATTTGTGGTTGTTGTTGAGGTGCGTTTCTTGGATACATGCCACGTCAATCTTACCTTCATGCAAGTGATGTGTTAGGGGAAGCTTTTTGTTAATGACACCCTCCACATTCCACTGTAGTATTCTGAGGGTCTTGTGTTTTTGGTCAATAGATTTTGCCCCATAGCCATGTGCCTCGACTCCACAACACATGGGTGGGTGACCACCAGTAGTCAAGGGTGGACCCCTTCGAGGCGTGAGACCCGGCACTCTCGCTGTCTGGCGGGACTCCACAGGATGAGCGCCATACTTTTTTCTGTAAGGTTGTACTGTCATCATACTGCGATATACGTTGCACTGTTTTGTTAAGCCTGTGGCCCAGTGCATCCGATTTCAACAGGCGTTTCTGTAGGGATGCTCTCCTTAGCCTTTGGCTGTCCCCAGCCTATCTGCAAAACAGCAGTTGTTTGTGATCACAGTTGTCTCTCTTATGGAAGTTGTCTTACAGGATTAACGAGTCTTCACTACTCGTGTCTATAGGGTGCGGTGATGATATATGAGATATGATATGGACTATGTACTGGTTTGTACTATCCCGGAAGAGAGGCAGTCCAGTGTGTCTGTATCCCAGGATCGTCACATCCTGCCAGAAACGTAGCATATGCATGTGAGTGGGGTATCTCTTTGCTCCCTTTATTTTCTCGGCTTCTCTGCAGTGATGGTACGCCTAGCATTCCCCGCCACCTGGGAGGTTGACACAATAGGGCAGATGTGCAGCCTGCATCTCTTCTGCGTCCATTGGTATGGCTGATAGCATACAGATGTAGGGATCGAGGCAGGAGTGCATTTAACCAGGGGACAAGCCTGGTAATGTCACAGAGAAGTTGTTCGCCTGGTGTGCGGACAAGATATGGCCAGTTCAATAATATAACTTCAGTTTCTCTATTTACTTTCACAAAAAGCTTTGTCATTTGTGGCATGTCTTTTCTAACAGTTTTCTCTTCTAATTTTTTTTAAAGGTTTGTGCTAATTATTGGCTTTGTCCCTTTCTTACTTAACTTAACTTAACGTCTTTATACTGGTTTAGAAGACCCTGCAGAGTCTGTATACAACCAGTTACATTTACATCACCTTGCTCTAAAAGCTATGCGCATCCCGTTTATTCTTAAATGCATTAACTGTCCCTGCCTCCACTACCTCCTCTGGAAATGCATTCCAAGCAGACACCACTCTCTGAGTAAAAAAATATTTTCTAATATCTAACCTGGACTTTTCCTATTAGTTTGTTACTATTTTAAAACATGTCTTTCAGCTTAATCTAATGTTGATTGGTGTTCTTCTAAAATTGTTCTTTTATCAGGTCAACAGTTCCATGATTCTATATTAAGTTGGCTTGCTTTTAAAAATTATCTGTATCTAATCCTAGATGAGTTTGTATAGAACTTCAGCACTGTCTGAGAAGAAGAATATTTAGAAATTGTGATTGTCTATGAACCAGTGATTAATGAATTTCCAGAAACATAAAAAGCACCCTATGTTTAGACACCAGGTGCAGTGGTGCACATGACTGCAATCTAGAAGAAGTTTTTTAGTCCCTAGATTAGTCCTGGAAAATGACACATTGAAAAATGGAATGAACTGACACAGGTCCCCTTTTTTCGAACTATGGTAAAAAGCTGCGTATGGACACCACTTGTTTTACGCAACCTGAAAGTCACTAAATAGAGTGAACTGGCGTATGCAGAAAGAAATTAGAGAGATAGAGATATAGGGGTGATGAGACATGCGACTGTGAAGCAACACAAGTAGACTACCTGATGATCTGTCCAAACCTTTTGAAAACATGCAATATTGATGACATGTTGAGGGGGAAATCACACAGCAATCCAGGTGGGTGAACATTGAAAACATGACGTCTGATGTGGTGCTCAGAACACGGAAAGTAAGTATGTAAGTTGTAAAGTGTATAATAGATATGTAATTAAGAAGTTCAAATAGCAAGTGGTGAAATAGCATGATATGAAAGTTAATATTACTTTTAATTATTTCATTTGTCTCTTGTATTTGTTTAATCTGTTTGTGATGTTTTTAACCTGAGGTGTTGTATAAGGCAAACAGAGAGGGAGAGAATAAAGTCTGTGTCTCAACAAATTATTGAGGGATATTGTAAAATTCATGGAATCTGAATCTGTCATATAAAAGAAACATTATAATAAACAGTTTAATTATCACCCAGGAGATGTTGACGAAAAGAAATAGAAAGGTAACTCATAGTGTGCTCTGCTACAGCATGAAAGAATCAATTGTAATAACAAAGTGCCAAGAAAATAACTATAAAAATATGAAGCAGTAAAAGTACGAACCACCTGGGTTGACCCAATACCAACATCTGTTTCCAAGTCATTAATTCCAGCTTTGTCCATCATATTTTCAAATGTGTTTCTCAACTGAATCACTTCAAACCGGCTTGTTGGATTCCTGTAAAATATATCACTTAAATGTGTTCATAAACTCTTAAAAGGAATGAAGAAGATAGAACACGGACAATTATTTTTTTAAAGAACCATATGATGGAAGATGCTGATGAGAGGAATAAAAAACTAGTCTGATTGAAATTAGAGAAAAGTGTTTTTCAACTGATTACCAAAATGGAAATAAAAAAAGCAGCATGATTTAATTATTTATATGAATGAAAATATAAAAGGTTATTCTGTACAGGCAACTTACATGGACGGAAATAAAGTGAGATGCTTTTCATGGTCAACCGACTGTATGCTGTATTTGCTAAAGAAACAAAAAATGTTTAATAACTCAGGTAGCCAGTTATTGTTTTGCTAATTACTGCATTTATTGTTGTTTGAAGCTACTCATGCTGAATTCTTCACTTTTGATAAAGTTTCCTAGCTAGTGAGTTAGAGTGGCTCTTCTTGTATCCCAACATGTACTGAAGAAGGTGGACCTGGGTCCTATTGCTTTAGTTAAATGCAAGATGTCTTATGCTCCCCATTATTGGGATTACAGTGACAATTCCTACCCTGCTAGCTAGGCTGCTGTAACATAGTATGTTTTCCAGGAGCAAAATGTGAACATGAGGTGGGGGTCAGCAGCATGTTCATATTTTAAGAAAAATGCCTGCATTACAAGATTAATTTTAAAAAATGTAAATAAATAAATATCCCGTTTACACGCTGTGTCCCATATTGGAAATGTGGTGTTAGGTCCAGATTTTCTTGGGGGATGTGGTCAGCCTCACGCTGACCGCCTTTACTTCCCTGACTTGTTCTTGTCTCCAATCTGTTAGGCTGAGTCAATCACCACAGCAGCTGTTTTGTGATTTAAAATATACCCTTTAATTGGGGATTGAATCTAGATCGCTCAACTGGGAAGTCAGTGCATTAACAACTGCGGCTCCCTAAGACTGGTGAGATTTATAAAAATGTATGTTTGTCAATACTGATATTAGTTATATGAAAAGGCAGCATATGTATTATTTCATAGGGAGCCAAAACTAACATCTGGATTAAGGCAACATATTGACGAAGACTTTAACTTATTATGCGGTGGTACAATGAGATAGGGAATGGCACTGTGATAACCATTATTAATAAGCCCACTGATATGTCTTTCACTGCACTACAAACCAGGAGGACCTAGGTCCACCTCTTTCAGTATGCACTGGGACTCTTCTTAGTCTATGTAACCAACTACTAAAGAAACATCGCCTAGGATGAAAAACTCAGTTCAAGTACCTTCAAAAAACCACAACATATTTTTTCATAACAGCTTCCAGGTGATTTAATATCTGTTATCGTTGTAATCTGCTGACATTATGGCATAGAATGTTATTATTTCACTGTACAAAAGATTTGTGAAGGCTAGCATATCCTGATGTACAATTCATAGTTCTTTCAGCATAAATCAATTATACTTTTTCTTGCTTATAACTGAGTACAAATATTAAAATACAGTCAAATTTAAAAGCAGTATTGACTGTAAACAGTTCTATATTTTAATCTTACTCTTCGTGAAACTGAATGCCAACAACACCCTTGCTTTTCACAACATGATACTCTTCAGGAATGACACTATCTGGAAGAACCAATGACTCTGGCTGTGGGGAAATATTTTGTTATTAATGAGTAAAATATAATGTAAAAGAAATGTTTTACAGAATCATAAATTAGCTAATTTATCAATTAATCCTGATTTTTAATTCTTCATTTCAGATCCTTGGTAAGTGACTCACAAATACATCAGTGTCCATGACACCTTATAGCGGTTTTAAGGACAGCAATAAACTCCCTCCAATTCCCCCAGTCTGCAGCTATCCTTTGTTTAGAACAGCATCTCTGATTCATAATTTCTAGATCGTCTTAACTTAACTTAACGGCTTTATACTGGTTTAGAAGACCCTGTATACAACCAGTTTCATTTACATCACCTTGCTCTAAAAGCTATGGGCATCTAATCTATTCTTAAATGCATTAACTGTCCCTGCTTCCACTACCTCCCCTGGCAATGCATTCTAAGCATTCACCACTCTCTGCTTAAAAAAATATTTCATAATATCTAATCTGGACCTCTCTTTAGTCAACTTGTAGCTATGCGCTCTTGTTATTGTGGGTGGCTGTATTGTAAAAAAATTGTGATAGTCTAATTTATCCATTCCTCTGATCATCTTATAAACCTGTATTAAGTCACCACGAATTCTTCTCTCTTCTAGACACTGTAGGCTGGTTTTTCTGAGTCTTTCCTCATAACTGTAATTCTGGAATCCCACTATCAGCTTTGTCGCTCTTTTTTGTATTCTTTCCAGCATATTTTTATCCCCTCTATGATAAGGACTCCACACCTGTACACAATACTCCAATCTAGGTCTAACTAATGCTTTATACAGTTTGACTATCACTTCCTTGCTCCTATTTTTAATATTTCTTTTTATCATACCTAACATTGCATTTGCCTTTTTCACTGCTACCTTAACTTGCTCACTCACCTTACCTGTATGATCTATTATAACCCCTAGGTCACCTGTCTTCACCAGTTTATCAGCAATTTGTCTTATGTTGGCCTCTATTTTGCGTGCCATTTTGGTGATTGTGTCAGGTTTTCTTCAAAGGACAAGGCTGATCCAGTTTCAGCGTGGATTGGCTATAATAATGTGCATGTCTTCCTGATTGCTCTGAGCAAGCAGTTCTTGAACAATGATTGTGTTCAGCCAGAAAAAGGAAATGAATCATTCTTAAATAGGCTGTGTGGGATAAAGATGCTGAGCAGCGCATGAGCTGCAGCGGTCAGCGACCCATAGCTGACTGCTAGCGTCAGGGCCAGCGAACCAGAGCTGCCAAGACCCTTCTACACCTCCACGTGGTGATCCTGGATAACAGGCTGCAACAGAGCAGACTGGCTAAGTAGAAGGGATCGAAGAGGAAATGCTAACCCGGTACTAATAAAATGCTTGCTGGTCAGTTGTGTTGGACCAAAAGGGGCAAATATCGCAGTCAAGCTGTAAAGTATGACACAACGCATTCCGTTCTCTGGACTACATTTTGCTACTTAGGTCCGTGTCAGGGTTTGGTAGCAGGAGATTGAGAACAAACGAAGCCAAGCCAAGTGTGGAAAAATGACAATTTTGACATTTATTTTTCTGTTACAATTCAATATTCTGCACCATACAAAGTCCAGAAAGTACACAACTCTTACATATTGCTAACTTGGTATTTTTACTGTACCGCAAAGACTTCCAAAGACTGTTTTAGCTGACAAAGACCATTTTGGCTTTATTCATTGTGCTTTTGATGCCTTTGCCTGTTTCCCCATCTGGTATAACTGCACCCAAGGTATGTAAATGTGTCTGTCTTCGTTAGTTCTTCCTTTTCTATTTTAATTGGTGTGGAATTCAACATATTTAGTGCAATGATTTATGTTCAGGGTGCTAAAGTATATTAACTGTTCCTGATTCTCATTTTGTATTATACTTCCCCATCTCCACATTACTCTTTCGCTGTATGTATTGTCCTTTTCAAATATTGCATTGAGGTCTTCCATTACCATAACAAGGTCATATTTGGGTATTGTTTTCCTTTCTTTTTTTGTAACTGCCAATAGTATTGATCCTTTACCTTGAAACACAATTTTCATCTTCTGCAACCTACAAAGTGGTTTTGGAGTGCACAAGCAAAACCTTCTCGTATTCAATTTTAAAAATATCAGATATGATGTAATCAGACTATCTGAAACTCACGCTCATCATGACTTACACTGTACTTGGAATGACAATGGAGATGAGACCCACATTGGTGCAGGGGAAGGCCCCTAACACATTGCTACAAATAATGTTAAAAATAAACATAATTATCATTTACAAAGAGATGATTTGAACTTCTGCTACTGCAGAATGTATGTTACTGACAAATAACTGAAGGTCTATCAGACCTGTGTTATTGGCACTCTCATATATGGAAGTAGAGTTAGAGCACTTACACTAAACAGGAGTATGGTTGCATGATCTGTGGCAGGGACTGTAATTCATGAATCGGTCTTTCATAGAAAAGAGAGACGAAACGCAGGAGACAGAACTAGACAAAACTTATAGGGTGCTAATTGTGGTCTACAAAGACTGAGATACCAATGATGATGATTCCATATAAAGGAAGTCATTAGTTTGAAAAGGTATTATAGTGTAATTATTGTACAGATTTAAATTTCTCATCTTGGCTACTTTCCTTGTGATAAAACAGCAAATAAAAACAGATTAAACATATATTCAAATAAATATATTTTAACATATGTCATGTTATACAGAGCATATGGCCAACCCATTTGTACTTTCATATTTATGTAGTTAACAACATCTCAGAACTTTGTTTGGCTGTGGATGTTGGCATTTCGGATGTGGTCTTTCATTGAGATATTTAGGACTCTTTGCTCTATTGCTCTTTCGGTAGTAATGAGCTTCTCTGCGTCTGATTTGCTTAGACTCCAAACATCACACCCATATACCATTGCTGGGATAACCATGCTATTGAACGTGTGAGCCCTAGAGCCCTAGCATTGATGTCAGTCATCTGCTCAAGTATCAGTTTAATGCAGTTGGAGCTGAGCCAATCCGCAGCTCTCGAATGTGAGATCTCCTTGTCGATTCTGTGGCTATTGCTATTTCCAGGCCTAGATGGACAAGGATGGTGTCTTTATGGTGGCCATACAACTACAACCACCCCCCAATGAGATTGAGAGATGATCTGTATCATGCCCTTAGCACATCATGGTACCACAAAGTGAAGGACAGACATGGATTCAAGCAGCTTTTACTACCTTGCATCAGGCAACCTTGCTTGATTTATTACCAGGATTCAAGTAATTTCTACTAAGTAATACAATTTATGTTTTCTACATCTAAAAGCTTATCTGGACAGTACAGAATATGCAAAAAGTTAATACATACAAAATACATTATAACATAATCTAGTGGTGTTGGTTTACTGAAGATGACCAGCTCTTGTGAATGACAATGATATAATCCCAATGCCTCCTGGACAAAAGCACATGCCTTCCTCAATTGGTGTAGTGATGTGTATAGTGTGTTGTGTATGATGGTTAGCAACAGGTTCCGCAGATCGGCCAGTCTTAGGCACAAAGTCAGGAGGTGCTTGACTGACTCCTCGTGGTCATGGCAGAATCTGCAGTTTGGTTCACGTAGAAGGTCTAATCTATTCAGATATTTGTTGAGAAGGGCATGGCCTTTCTCTGCTTGAAGATCAAACTCTGGTCTCTTCGTTTCAGTTTCTTGGCTGTTCCTAGGAATCTGGATTTGCTTGGTATTTGAAATATACTCAGCCTGTCTGGGATGTGGCCCACTGATCTACCACTCCTGTCTATAGTTATTTTTCAGGATTTGCTTGCAGATTTGTAGTGTGATGCTAGCTAGTGACTGTGGTAGCATTGCCCTGCTTCTGGCCAGCTCATCAGCCTTCTCATTTCCTGGGATTCTGACATGGCCAGGAGCACTACTTCCGCTCCATAAAAGGTGGAAAATTGGTCAATTAATTTATTCTTCTTCTTCTTCGTTCGTTCTCAATCTCCCACTACCAAACCCTGAAAGGGCTTAAGTAGCAGAATGTAGTCCAGAGAACGGAATGCGTTGTGTCGTAGTTTACAGCTTGGCTGCAATATTTGCACCTTTCGGTCCAACACATCCGACTTCAGCAAGCATTTTTTTAGTACCGGGTTAGCATTCGCTCTTCGATCCCTTCTCCTTAGCCAGTCTGCCCTGCAGCCTGTTATCCAGGATCACCGCCTGGAGGTGTAGAAGGGTCTTGGCAGCTATGGTTCACTGGCCCTGACGCTAGCAGTCAGCTATGGGTCGCTAACCACTGCAGCTCATGTGCTGCTCAGCATCTTGATCCCGCTCAATTAATTTGTAGAGGCTGTATCACTTTCAAAATCAGAGATTATTCGGCACAAAGCTTTTTCTATTGCTATTTTTTCTGCTTCCTTATTGGAACAGTTCTCTCCCCAAGGGTTATAGATATAGGGGTGATCTTCTTGGTGCAGGTTATAGTATTTAATTACAGTGCCATAACCAGCATTATGGCAGCCCCGGTGGCAGATACATCTGTGTATACTTGGATGGTTTGCAGATAAAGTGAAAGTTTTCAGCAAATATGGTAGGGTGTTTCTGTCGGCAGAGGGGTCAGAGAGTAAAGTTCTTACTGTAGAAGTAATCGCCTGCCAGCAAGGTTCATCTTTGATGACCGCCATAAGTCTTCTAAACTCTGGCAGGCGGTGTTTATCGATATTGTCTTGAACCGTTTTTTAGGAAAGATGTCTTTTTAATTCTATGCTTTTGGTGCCAATATTCGCCCATTTTCCTATTCTCCTTCGTAATGTCCATTCTTCAGTATCTTTCACGCATTTCCACGACAGAGCGTTCTCATCTTAGATTTAGAGGTTCGATGTTAGAGTTAATTTCACATGCATCTATCAGCGTTATTTTCATGGCATCCCTTATAAACTGCAGAGCATGATTTTGTACTCTGTTCAGCTTGTGTAAGAGGCTTATGCTTGCAATGGCTTGGAGGGGGAGTGAATAGTCAATCACTGAGCAGACATTTCCAATGTATAACTGGCGTAGTGAATCTTGATCTGCCCCCCCCATCAACAAGTAGTAAGGTGCTTGATGAATCTGAGCCTTGTGGATGCTTTTTCAATCAGCTTGTCTATATGGGGTTTCACAGTGAGTCTACGGTCAAGCTCGACTCCAAGGTATCTTGGGGTTTTGTCATTTGTTAATTTCACTCTGTTCATTTTGACATTGATATTTTCCTCTTTAATCCTTTTATTTAAGCTGAACAAGCTGAAAACAGTTTTCTCTACATGAATTTCAAGCATCCAAAACTGGCAATATGTAGAGATGGTTGTCAGATTCATGTTCATATTTTTGGTGATGGGTTTCAGATGTTTTCCTTTTGTCCAAATGACCAGGTCATCTGCAAAGAGTGCCTTTTGGCAGGTTATGTCATCTTGGTAAGTCGTTTATGTACATGAGAAATAATGTACAACTTAGCGCAGATCCTTGGGGCAGTCCTTCTTCCAGGGTCCTTTGTTTAGATGTTGTTCGGATTGTTCTGTTATGGAAGAAACCTTTTAGCAAGCTGTATATTCGCCCTAATATTTCCATTTTTTGCATCTTGAAGAGCAGGCCAGACCTCCAGACTCGATCATAGGCTTGTCTGAGGTTGATGAATGTTGCCAGCACATTGTTTTTCTCCTGGAAAGCATCACCTTCTTCTTGGGTAAATCTTATCTGCTGGCCCATTGTCTGTTTCTTTCTTCTGGAGCCTGATTGGCTTGTATTAAGAATCTTGGAGCTTTCATGCCATCAATATAACCTTTCATTTATCATCCTTTCAGCAACCTTGCCTAAGTTTGAAAACAGGGAGATCGAATGATAACTTGTTACTAGGTTTGTCTTTCTTTAGGACTGGGGTGATGTTGGCTTTTCTCCAGTCTGTTGGTAGCTTGCCTTCTCTCCATGTTTTGTAAATGAGCACAAGGATGGTATGGAGATCATATATTTGAGAGATTTAAGAGCAACTCGTTAGTGAGCTGGTCAGGTCCAGCGACTTTACCTTTCTTACATTATTAAGGGCCATCTTAAGTTCGGGAAGTGTGAAATTCTTGTCACAGATCTCACAGTTAGCTGTAGGTTGTTTTTCCATCATTTTGGTGAGTATTTTGATAGCCTTGTCCAGGTTCTTTTGTTTTTGCTATTTGTTAACATTAGCAAAGTACTTATGAAGGACTTCTGCTTTCTGAGAATCTCCTATTGTGTCTGCTCTAATAAGTTTGAGATTTTTCTTTCTTTTAACTCCTGAAAGGTTGGATATGAGGCACCATGCTTTCTATCCATCTTTCTACAAGTCCAACTCTCCACATTTCTTAGCCCATGCTTCTCTTTTTGCTTGTCTACTCAACAATTTGACTTTAGCAGTGAATCTGTTATAACTGGTTTTATTTGCAAAGGTAGGCTGTTTCTCGACTTGCCATCTTGCTTTCTTTCTCTCATTGACAGTGGCCTCTAATTCTGTGTTCCAGTATGGTTTGAACTTTGTCCTGTATCCTCGTGGGATGGCTTCCTTTGCCGATTGGAGCAATGCAGCAGTGGTTTTACTATAGACCTCGTCTATATCCTGCGTCATGTCGATGTCCGTGAAACGTTGGCATTCTTGTCTCCTGAAAAACTGCCAGTCTGCCTGTTTGTAATTCCATGGGAGGAATGTTATTTGGTTTCTTACTTTCTCCCTAGCATTAGTGATCTCAAGGAGTAGTGAACGACTTGTAAGAAAGAATCATTAAAGATTCAGTAATATTTTTATAAATTAAAAAAAGTACCTTCCTAAAGCTTGTTTCATCTTTATTTCTCACGTGACTTTGGTCCAGAGGATCAGATTTTGGAGGATGAGGCACAGAATTGGAAACATCATATAAAAATGAGATGTCCCTGGTAACATAAAATTGTGGTTACAAATATCAGTATTAAGAAGACTAAATCATTTTCCTATTTCAGTGGCTAAATTTACATTTTGAATCTTATTCCTCTACCTCAATCAAATGAAGCTATCATATTATTTGTCAGTGACTTTCCTTATAAAAGCCATTTTTACTTACAATGCTTTAAATGTGTCTTTTTTGTTGTTGTTCATACTGAAAAAGACATTGTGTTCCACTCTGTTATAGTTTACAGCTCGATTGTCATATCTTCACCCTTTGCGCCGACACATCTGGCTTCAGCATAGTACATTTAATAGGTTTGACTTCCCTCTCCAATCCCTATTCAGCCTATTTTCAAGTTTTGATCCTTTTTCAAGTTTCATGTCAATATTGTCTTGGAGCTGAAGAGCCTTAGTTTGATATATTTTGCTCATTGTTTTCAATTTCCAGATACTTGTTAACTGGTTAAATACAAATGAGGTGAATGTGATTTGAGAGATCATTTCAGCTGCTGTCTCCATCCTATTACATTTTGCTACCTAAGTAGGTGAATTATTCAATCTTCTGTAATATATTTCCATTCAGTTTGATATCAGTGACTTTGTGAGTATTCATGATTTTTGTTTTGAAAGCATTTATCTGCAAGTCTATCTGTTTGTATAGTTGGCAGAGTCTGCCCATCTTTTCCTGTGTTCAGTCAACATGTTTATACTCTAAAAAGCCAAGTCATCTGCGAAGGCAAGATTTTCTAAGGTCTTAGCATCCGTCCATTTTATGCCTAAATATTTGTTGTTGACATAGTTACATATTACCCAGTCTATGGCTAAACTAAAAAAAAGTGGTGACATAATGCATACTTGCTTTACTTCTGTTTCTATTTGCAACCATACAGATTTATCAGCAGAGGTCTACACACAGCATTGTGCATCAGCATATAGTGATTTTATGACATTAATATATTTGGATAGAAAGCCATAGTTGTTAAGGATTTTCCAAGGTAATGGGTGGTGAAGACTGTCAAGCGCCTTTTGAAAAGAATTCATTGTTACTGTTTACGGCTACTGCTAGTAAGAAATAATTTAACAAGTTGAAAATATTAGGGATCATGTTCTTAAAGGATCATAGAATGGATGCATAAGTAGAAAATGTATGTAAAAGAGCATTACAAGTGAATTCCATATATATCTATGGAAGAAGAGTGATGTTTGATAAACTGCATGTTTTTTTTCTAGCACAACGTATAATGGAGAAAATAAATTGAATTGCAAAAGCTGACATCTACAAAATTATAAACATGCCCTGGGCAATGGGAAAAAAAAATGATTCATGTGTTATGTACAGTATTGATCAGATGTGAATTTTAGAAGATCAATAAACAAACAGAAAAAAATGCATTGCAGTAACAATATGATTCTTGAAGAAAATGTTACAAATACCATGGACAACTGAAAAATATTAGGAAATATGGTATTCAGAATTGCAAGAGCATTAACAAATAATTTTTTTTCCAATTATGACAAAGGAAGATCTGAAAAACAAAATATTAACATTGAGGACGAGTAAAGGCAAATAAAACAAAAGGAAAGCTAACAGAAAGATCTGAGGTGGCATGTTGCAAACTGCCTAGGAAAGCAGCAAGTATTTTAGAATATTGAAATAAATAATATAATGATTAATTAAAATCATAGCCTGCATTCATGACATATAATAAAGATGCAACTCTTTGTCAAACACAAATATTTACTTAAATACAAAAGAATGTAACCACAGAAAAGAGGACGTTACCTCAAACTATAACAAGAAAAATGAAGAATTTATAAATTTAAGTTGAATATAAGAGGATTCACAAGAGCAATATGAATAAATAACATTATACTAAAATGCAGCAACAAACTTTATCCGACTCCTGCTAAGACAACAGATTTTTACAAAATAATGCAAATTACATGTGCCAAAATGCCACTGTTCTTAAGCATGTAGTTAGGTAGTTGCCTCTTGCAAGCGATGATAGCGACATCATTAGACGACTTTCTGTCTTGACGATGTAACTTACACAATATTTGTATTATAATTGGGAAAGAAACTGCACTGGTCATCAACCTCACTCCCGAGCTACCTTGGACCAGTGGCAAGACTTAAGTCAAGATGACTGGAGGCAACTCAGGATGCAGGCAATCTGGTCCCACCTTCCTTGAGACCAGGGATCACTTGAAAACTTGTGGGATTCGGTCGCCCACCATTTACATTCATCACTTTGAGAGGTGAGTGCCTGACCTTGAGACCACAGTGACCTCTAGTCTGTAGACAACCAGTTTCTCATTCCAGTCACATGCAGTATACAGGTGGTGGACAACAAAGAAATAAATGTTATAAAGATGTTCAAAATAAAGATGAAATAATAGTAGTTAGTTTCATAGGTATATAAAACAAAATGTTTGTCAATGTCCTGCTGTTATGTTTCTTTATACCTAGCATGCTCACTGTTGCCTTTTGTAAAATAGTTAATACACTAGTGAGAGTTGATTTCCAGTCTAGTTCCTTACAGGCTGGTTAACCCTTTCATGCAGTTGTTTGTGTTATTCTATCTGCTGATATCATCTGATGTGGATTAATATTACTAAATCTATGGTGAGCCGCCAATGGTGGATCATATTTGGATAAGTTTTGTGCAGCATTTCTTTCATTGTGCTGAGTTTTCACTTACATCAAATCAAATACATATTTTGTCTCCTGATATCGATAACGGGCGTGCAATCATTGTAGTCAAAATCGTTTCTTCATCATGTTTTCATCACTCAAGCGGGTTTGCAAGGTATTTTCATGTAATAACATCTTCTTCTTCTTCGATCAACAGATGCTATGCTTCTAGTTCGGTGAGGTTCATAAAGGAGACTGTTGTGCATTTCAGGTCTTCGTTGGTCCTCCACAGCGTTTTGAGCATGGTCACTCCCCCGGGCCAGATTGCCTCTCTTTGGTCTGCATAGGTAGGGCAGTCCTGCAGAATATGTTCTGGTGTTTGCTTGGGTGCTCCACAATCGCAAGTGGAGTTCTCTGAGACCCATTCTATTGAGGTGAGTCTGCAATGTCCTGTTCTGAGTCTGAAGATCTTGTCTGCCCATCTCTGCCAAGTTTGTCTATGCTGTCATTTTCTGGCTTGTATTCTTTGTGCTGTTCTCTCCATTCCTTAGTAGTCTGTTTTTTGTTCTCTCTTGGAACTTCTGGTGTAGTGGATGATCAGGTAGCCTCTTTAGTTTTTCAAACTGAGTAAGGGATCTGTATTTTCTCCTTAATTCGAGGGGCTCAATATTTACTGTTTTTTCAAGCTCTGTGATTGGAGTGCTTTTCAATGCCCCAAGAGTAATTCTGAGGCCCATATTTTGAACTTGGTCTAGTTTTCCTGTGTTTGTTTTGGTCGCTGTTGTCATTGTGCTAGAGACATATTTCATGATTGGTCTGATTGCACAAGTGTAGACTTGCAAAATAATCCCCCCCCCCCATACCAGTCAGTTTTTCCATCACTAAGAGTCTTTTTATGGCCCTTGTCTGGATTTTCTCTATATTTGGCTTCCAGGTAAGTCTAGTCAAATGTGACTCCAAGGAATGTGGGTGTATCCAATTGGGCCATTTGTTGGTTTCCTAATCATAACATTAATCAATGATAATATTGGAAATGGATTTACACCAGAGTCCACCATTTTGTTCTTTACGTGGTATGGTAGTTAATTCATACATTACATTTCATTCTGTCCAACACTTCATATCATACGTTCAAGCCAGGTTTTGTTGTCATTGACTTCTGTAATAATAGCTGTCCATCGTTGTCGATGAGGACCGCCGACATCATCCTTGTCACAGATTTCCCTGTTGGGTGTGGGTGTGCATGTGGCTGAACAGGCCAATGCGGGCACGAAAACATCTGCTACATATCGGGCACACGAGGTTTGTAGAAGGGGATAGTGTTCCCGCTGCTCGGGATTTCCGCGTCTCGCGTCTGCTCTGGGCTTTCACAACACGGTCGTCTTCACCGGCAGCTACACCCGATTTGACTGAGCTTCTCCAGTCAGATCTGTTTTGCGCAAGACATTACCAGGTGTCGATGTCTATCTGGCAACTTTTTAGTGAGTCCTTCAGACCGTCTTTAAAACGTTTCTTTGGGCGCCCTCTCTCGCGCCATCCCTCTCTCAGCTCGCCGTAGAGAAGCTTCTTTGGGAGCCGCTCGTCTGACATACGGACGAGGTGTCCGGCCCATCCTAGTCGTGCTTTTTCTAGCAGTGCATGGATGCTGGGCATGTTAGCCCTCGAGAGAACCTCGATGTCAGTGACACGATCTTGCCATCGTATGTGGAATATTCGCCTCAGGCAACCTGTGTGGAAGTGGTTTAACCTCCTTGCATGTCCAGAGTATACAGTCCAGCTTTCGCAAGCGTATAGTAGGGTTGGAATGAGGACTACTGTAGGCCACAGAGAAATAGCCAACTATTGCCTTGCCGCCAATATTACTAGAATTTTCTATACATAGGTGCTGAAGTTGCCAATTGGATAGAAAATTGGTTGACGAACAGAAGGCAGAGAGTGGGCATAAATAGGGAGTACTCTGAGTAGTGTGATGTAATAAGTGGTGTGCCCAAAGGATCGGTATTGGGACCAATTTTGTTCTTAATATATATAAATGATTTGGACATTGATATCAGATCCAAGATTGCGAAGTTTGCAGATGACACAAAATTATGCGGCAGAATCTCTTCTGCAGAAGAGATCAATCTATTGAGATCGGATTTAAATACGATTCAAAAATGGTCTGAGAGCTGGCAGATGGAGTTTAATGTAGAAAAATGTACAGTCATCCACATGGGAAGATCCAATAATGAATATAATTACAGGATGGGAGAGAACAATATTAGAACAGTAAAAAAGGAAAGAGAGCTAGGAGTTATAATAGATCATACAGGAAAGACACGAGAGCAAGTCCAGGTGGCAGTGAAAAAGGCTAATCCATGTTGGGCATGATAAAAAGAAACATTTCACATAAGAGCAAGGAAGTAATAGTCAAGTTATATAAATCATTAGTGAGACCTAAATTGGAGTACTGTGTTCAGGTGTGGAGTCCATATAATAGAGTGGATAAAAGCATGCTTGAAAGGGTACAAAGAAGAGCTACAAAAATGATCATGGCGTTTCAGAATTATAAGTTATGAGGAAAGACTAAAAAAGACTTGTCTTCAATATGTCGAACAAAGAAGAATTCGAGGTGGCTTAATACAAGTGTATAAACTGATAAATGGAAAGGATAGATTAAACTATACCAAGTTTTTCAAAGTACAACCGGCTACAAGAACAAGAGGGCACAGCTACAAATTGTTTAAAGACAGGTCTAGATTAGATATTAGGAAGTATTTTTTTAGTCAAAGAGTAGTGAATTCTTGGAATGCATTGCCACAAGATGTAGTGGAAGCAGAGTCAGTTAATGCATTCAAAAATAGATTGGATGCTCACAATATTTTCGATATCTGTGGAGTGAAATAAACTAGTTGTATACAGACTCTGTAGAGCCTTCTAAACCAGTACAATGAAGTTAAGTTAAGCCCGTTCTCATGTAGATATCATGCAGAAAATCTATGAGAACTACATTCTTTATTAGTACTCTTCTCAACGGGCAGCAAATTTACAAGTAAACAACAGGGGGTGGAAGCAGAGTGAGTGGTGATGTAGCCAAACAGAAGTAGTGAAACCAACAACCCTGATCAGTACTGACCCTCTGATCAGGAAAGAGATGGCCAATGCCAACCCCGGATCCATTAACTCAGACCCCTGATAACCCCCATATGACTGCACGAGGTATACTTCAGGGGGCATGAACATTCCAATTGACCGCTGGTCACTTTGTGATAAAAATACATGACTGGATGGAGAAACTGGTCATCTACAAACTCTGCATAGTCTTCTAAACTAGAATAAAGACTTTAAGTTAAGTTAAGTTAAATTAAGAACTGAGATTGGCCCGGAAAGCCACCAGTAAATTTTTGCCTGCCAAAAATGAAACAGTGGAGGACCTCAATGGAATGTGACCACATGTCAAAAGAAACACGAAATGCAAAGCTGGCCCATGACAGAAAACTATACCTTCCCACGACGTCTAATGACACATGTGAATAGAAGATGATGATGATACACTAGTGAATATTTTTTTTAATAGACAGACAAATAATACTTGTTTTGTATAAATATATCAAATGGAAGCTCAGATATAAAATATGAAAACAATACTAGACAAGTACTTACTTTCCAGCTCCACAAACACATGGTGTGTGTTCTAACAGGTGCTTGAAGCGATTTCTACGTTTGTAATTCCAAATGCTGGCAGGTGGTGAGTGACTGAAATTCTGTATTATACAAAGATGACATATTACCACAACATGAAAATAAATACAGCAAATTCTTCAAATAAAAATGTAACATTAGACTCATTTGGACAGAAAAAAAACAGGTGAGCTAAAGCAGTCACTGACAACAGAAACAAAGATAGAAGTGATAGATGAGTAGACATCAGATAGCTAAGTCTGCCATTATAGCTTCTGGGCCAGCTGCTTTGTCTTTCTCGAGTTTCAATATGGCCTTTTGGATTACTATCTTACTTTTTAGGTTGCCGTCTAAATCCAGGGTCGCCTCTGTTGGAAAGATGTTTTGTGTTTCTTGCGGTGGAGGTCTGTTTAAGCTGAAAAATGTGAATATTAGCTATTCGTTTATAAATGTAATGGAGTCAAAATCAACTAATCTATCAATCAAATCATATCACTCCTCTTGGTGTATAGGTCATTGACTACATCTTGCCAGAATACTTGGTCCTGGGTTGCTCTTTCTGCCTCTCTCCAGGTGTAACAATTTAATCGTAGTTCCCTTTCACATTCTCTTCTTCATGCTTTTTGTTTCCTACCTCTCTTATTCTTTCCTTCAGGATCCAATGTTAGAACCTGCTAGCTGTGTTGGATGGTGCCTTCCTCAGAATATGTCTTGTCAGCCCATTTTCTTCTCTTAATTTATTGTTCCACTGGCTGTTATTGGCACTTTTCCACAGGTCTTCATTCTTCACCATGTTTACCCACTTTATAACCATTATCCTTCATAGACATCTGTTAATGAAGGGCTGGAGTTTTTATTGTATCGCCTTAGTCATTCTCCATGTTTTCACTCCATACGGTAGCACTGACTTGGCGCTGGTGTTGAATATTATAACTTTGGTGTGGATCTTGATTTAAATTTGTGGTTTGGTGTCAGGAATGCCATTCATGTTTTCCAATTCTGGCCTTTACCTCTGCATCTGTACCCCCCTGTCATATCAATTGTATTGCATAAATAGGTAATGTTGATGGGTTTCGGACTGATCTGATCAGCATTTTTACCTGTTGGATGGGTTTCCTCCATGCACTCGCTCCGCAGAGTTTGGTCCCAGTGAAGGTTCTCCCTGGAGACCTGGCTTCATATTTACTCCTCCTGCATTGTCCCCATTCTCCTGTACTGTTCCGAGTCCTGAACACTCCTAAAGCAGGACCGGCAGCGTCTTGAGACCTCCACCTGCGCAACCAGAGGAGCATTCTCTGGATCGTCTGGCATGGCATGATTTCCAACAGTGAAGTAAATTGACGTTGCTCCACTTGCAGGCATTGTCTCAACGATTGATCGCCGCCATCTCTCCCTCTTCGGTCATGTTGCTTACCTTTACCAGGAAGTCCCAGTCCACGAGATGCTCCGGTAGACTGTGGGGGCGAGTTATGGGAAGAAGCTGTGCTCATCCTTGAGACGTCCTCAGGGCTGCCCTCACAACACCTGGCTAAAACAGATCGCCACCTCCTCAACAGAACCGCGGCCATCAGACGTTGTCATGGACATCGTCATTTGACGTGATGGGCCCTGGTCGCCTAAGCGTTCTATTGTTTGTATTTAATTGGTACATCTGGTTGTTTGTCTGTAGCATCCTCCTTTGTCAGTAGATCTGCTCTCTCGCTTCTTGATATTCCACAATGAGAAGGTATCTATTGCATGATAATCTTACACTGGTTACTCAGTTCAGAAAGTGGACCCTGCAGTTTCCCAAACTTCTAAGCTTAGAGTGTTGATAGTGCATCTATCATAAATACTACAGGTTGTAGACTGAGATTAATGCTCAACAGTTTCTCAGTTGCCACCTTGATTGCCAGCATTTCTGCATTATAAGTATGATAGAATTTCCAGCTTCGCACTCTGAATGTGTCCCTTATGTTATTTGGGTACTCTATGTACATGCCTGCTCCTTCATTCTTTACTGTATTATGTGCTGACCCATCAGTGTATACTTGGACCCAGTGATGTTGGTATTCTTCATTCAGGACACTGAGAGTAACTACCCTACGTTGCACGCCGTTCTGTTCATCCTTGTCTTGTATTCCTTTCACTTTTGTTTGGATACATACTGGTAGTACATGCTCCTCTATCCAAAATGTTTGTTCTGGCATGAACTTTAAGGGAATGTCAATTTCAGGTAGATCTGTAGTTTTGTCTTCAAAGCCGTTTGGACTGATGCATAAAACTGCTTTTTTTCAGTAGTCACTTTGCAAACTTTTGGAATCTGTCCTTGATTGGATGGCTCGGCATGGAAAGAAACTTATCTGCATATGTTAGCACCTTCGCATCTCTGTGTTCTCTTAGTGATTGTGCCCTCCTAATTTTCTCCATCTCCACTATAGGTGTTGATTTCATTACTCTCATGTAGACCCTAAAGCAACTGGTTTTGCACCTTATCCACTTCTTTTAGTGTAGTGTTGGCTGCTGGGCACCATGCTGTTGAACTGTATTCTAAATGTGGTTGTATATCCTGTTGGTACACTTTGTTGAGTATTTTTCCACTAGCTCTTGATGTGGTTCCACTTAATTTTCTAAGAATGGCTAATTTCCTCCTGGCTTTTTTTGTTGCCTTGTTGATGTATTACCTTCATGTCAACCTATCATCAAATGTAACTCCAAGATACTTAACTTAACTTAACGTCTTTATACTGGTTTAGAAGACTCTGTAGAGTCTGTATACAACCAGTTTCATTTACATTACCTTGCTCTAAATAAAAGCTATGTGCATCCAATTTATTCTTAAATGCATTAACTGTCCTTGCCTCCACTACCTCCCCTGGCAATGCATTCTAAGCATTCACCACTCTCTGACTAACAAAATATTTCCTAATATCTAATCTGGACCTCTCTTTAGTTAACTTGTAGCTATGCCCTCTTGTTCTTGTGGGTGGCTGTATTTTTTTTAAAACTTGTGATAGTCTAATTTATCCATTCCTCTGATGATCTTATAAACCTGTATTAAGTCACCACGAATTCTTCTCTCTTCTAGACACTGTAGGCCGGTTTTTCGGAGAATTTCCTCATAACTGTAATTCTGGAATTCCACTATCAGCTTTGTCGCTATTTTTTGTATTCTTTCCAGCATGTTTATATCCCCTCTATGATAAGGACTCCACACCTGTACACAATACTCCAATCTAGGTCTAACTAATGCTTTATACAGTTTGACTATCACTTCCTTGCTCCTATGTTTAATATTTCTTTTTATCATACCTAACATTGCATTTGCCTTTTTCACTGATACCTGAACTTGCTCACTCACCTTACCTTTATGACTTGAATTCGTTCGTTCTCGATCTCCCGCTACCAAACCCTGACACGGGCCTAAGTAGCAGAATGAAGTCCAGAGAATGGAATGCGTTGTGTTGTAGTTTACAGCTTGGCTGCGATATTTGCATCTTTCGGTCCAACACCATCCGACTTCAGCAAGGTCCTTACCTGTATGATCTATTATAACCCGTAGGTCCCATTCCTTATCTACCTTTCTAATACTGTTCTCTCCCATTCTGTAATTATGTTCCATATTGGATCTACCCATGTGGATGACTGTACATTTATCTACATTGAACTTTATTTGCCAGTTTTCAGACCATTCTCAAATTTTATCTAAATCCAACCTCAATATATCCACTCCTGCTTTAGATGAGACACTACTGCATAGTTTTGTGTCATCAGCAAATTTTGCAATCATGGATTACATATCAATGTCCAAATCGTTTATATATATATATCAAGAACAAAATTGGTCCCAAAACCGAGCTCTATGGCACTCCACTTTTCACTTCACACCAATCAGAGTACTCCTTATTTATGCCCACCCTCTGCCTTCTTCCCGTTAACCAATTTTCTATCTATTTGGCAACTTCCCCACCTATTACATGTGATTTTAACTTTCTAAATAATCTTTGCCTTTGCAAAATCTAGATAAATAACATCTACTGGCTCCCCTTTATCTATCATTTTGGTAACCTCTTCCATGAATTCTAATAGATTTGTTAAGCATGATCTCCCTCTAGTAAACCCATGCTGACTATTTCTAATTAGATTAAATTTGTCTAAATGCATTACAATGTTCTCTTTGATTATTGACTCTAACAATTTACAGACTATGCTTTGTTAAACTCACCGGTCTATAATTCGCTGGATCTGATTTTTTGCCCTTTTTGAATAAGGGTATCACTCCTGCATCTTTCCAATCCTGTGGAACAATCTCTTTTGCAAGTGATTGAGAACATAATATAGCCAATGGTTTTCCTAGTTGGTCTCTAATTTCAAACAACAATTTTGAATGAATACCATCTTGACCTGGACATTTATCCACTTTCAATCCCTCCTTTTTTAAAAACCATTTCCTCTGTAATACACATTGATCTTAATCTCGCTGTATCCATGTCTCTTTGAAAAATATCTATAGGCTCTGGTATTTTGGAGCAGTCCTCTTTTGTGTAGACTGTGCCAAAGTACTGATTGAGTAGATTAGCTGCCTCCCTATTCTCACTTATTATTTTCCCTGTACTGTCTATGAGAGGGCCTACTTTGTCTTTCGTTCTTTATTTATTTCTAACATTAAAGAAGAAGCTCTCAGTACTCTCTCTGTGATATGTATCAGTTTCGCTGTTTCCAGAATAAATAATCTCCTCCCTTATTGTCAGTCTCATCTTTCCTGATTGTATCTATTTTGTTTTACACAGTCCTGGGACTGGCAAGTTGTAATTCCTCATCTCTTTAGCTATCTATTTTGTCTTTCCTGTCTGGTATAATGTTCTAACATTTCATGTCACTATTTGAGTTTTTTCTTGGCTGTCAGCTGCAGAGATTCCTTGCATCCTTCACTATATATCGTCACTTATCTCTTTTTCTGACGCCCTTCCTCTACTAAGGTTGTTTTCTTTTGTTTTGTTGTTTCAGTAACTGACTTAGTTTTTTATAGATTTAGGTGATCAGCCCTAATCTAACCTATTATATTCTAGGTGAGTTGTCCATTTTGAGTCTATTCTCTCTCCCCATGACCATGCTTTCACTTCCACTGGTTTAGTTCCCGTGATTAATGAGACATGTAAGCTTCCTCACCAATTCAAGGTAATGGACCGGAGAAAGAATGGACTCAAAGACATTTATTAAGTGACAGACAATTTAATGTAAGAACTTGTATTTTAGTTCAATTATAAAAATGTTTATCATCTGCTGTTCTTACTGATAGGTTAAGTTTCTTACTCTACATTGCGCCCCAAGTTTCTCCTTGTTGTGTGAAGGCTGAGTGAGAGCAGATAGAATATCCTCAGGTATGAAGCTGCTTTGCATGGATGTTGAAAGTGGTTTTGTCTTAATAATGCTGACATTTGAATGAATTTCTGGAAGCATGTCTGAAATTATAATATTAAAAAACAAAATCTAGAAAATTGGTCAAATGATATGGTAAGAACTTATTATGATTATAATTATTAATAAAAGAAAAAAAATTGAGACACCTCTTCTGTAACAAAAAAGATGATACAATTAAGATTTTAAAAAAAGAGAATAAAATATGTTACAGTGCAGTAAATGAATGAGAAAATGGAAGAGTAAATATATAGTGTTGTAGAGCTGGGAAGATAACAGGCAACAAGAGAAAAATATACAAAAAAAGGGATACTCAGGGGCAATCAAAAGAAAAGGAGTATAGAAAATGTCATATGTTGAAGAAGTAAAATGAGAAAAAGAAGCCGGAGAAGTCAGGGATAAATAGGGGAGTTAGTTAGTTAGTTAACCCTCGCAAGCGAAGATGGCGACAGCGTCAGACATCATGTTTATTCAGATGTGACTGTATATGACTGTACAGTCTGATCTGAGCGTGACAAACTCTACCGCATGTAGGCCACACGTGAACAGCATTTGTAGTTGGGCAGTTTTGCATTCTATTCTTTCTTGCAGCTCGCTTTTCCTGCGACTCCGTGATGGTCCTCTTCTCAGCAGTGCAAGCACCATGTGTGACAGCAGTGCGCCAGGCTGAGTGGTTTGGAGCAAGCAACTCCCTGTCAGCAACATCAATGGAGAAACTTTTAAAAAAAAATTTTTGAATGTCTTTGTATTGTTTCTTTTGTGCCCCCTGCGAGCACTATTCTGTCATGAGCTCAATGTACAACATCTCTTTTGGGAGACGCTCATCTGATATGCAAACAACATGCCCTGTCCATCTGCTCTGGGCCCTCTGTAGCAGCATATGGATGCCAGAGAGTCTAGTCCTGCTGAGGACTTCAGAGTTGGGCACTCTATACTGCCAACCGATCCTGAGCAGTCTGCGGAGACAGTTTACATGGAAATGATTAAGTTTCCTGACATGCCTGCAATAGACTGTCCATGTTTTGCATGCATACAGAAAGGTGGTTAACACAACAGCATGATACACACTAATCTTGGTGGCAACACTGATTCCCTGCCAGTCCCAAACATTTTCTCATAGTCTTCCGAAAGCAGCACTCACCATGGAAATCCTTTTGTGGACCTCAGAGTCAATATTTCCTTCTCTGGTGAGGGTACGGCCAAGGTAGGTAAAGCTACAAACTGCTTTTAGGCGATGTCCATGTACAGTGATGTCTGGTTCATGGTAGGGCTCACTGGGCGCAGGTAGAAACATTACCTCCGGTTTTCCTGGTGTTTACATTAAGACCAAAATTAGTGCACGCAGTTGAGAGCTCATTCATGATTGCCTGCATGTCCTGTTCTGAGCATGTGATAATTGTGCAGTCGTCGGCAAAGATATCTAGGATAGTTGTTTCTTTCACCTTTGTGAAGGCCTTTAGGTGCCTCAGAGTGAACAGCTGCCCATTCGTCCGGTAAATGATCTGTATGCCAGTGTCACAGTCACAAGTTGCATCAGAAAACATGGCTGCAAATACCATGCTAAAAAGTGTTGGGGCCAGCACACAACCCTGTTTTACTCCATTTATGACTTGGAATACTGCAGAGAGTTCACAGTCATTCAGTACATGGTGTGACATGCCCTCATGGAACTGTGATGAATTTTTCGGGACAACCTAATTTCGCCTTGATTTTCCAGAGTCCGTCCTTGCTGATGGTGTCAAAGGCCTTTGTCAGGTCAACAAAAGTCATGAACAGATCACAATGCTGTTCCTGATATTTTTCTTGGATTTGATGACCTGCAAATGTTATGTCAACCATCCCATGACCAGCTCGGAAACCACATTGACTCTCTGAGAATAGCTTCTGCTCGAGATGAGCTGTTAAGCGGTTGAGCAAAACTCGAGCTAGAATTTTTCCAGCAATCGACAGGAGAGAGATTCCTCTGTGGCTTATCACAAGATTGACGATTGCCCTTGTGCTTGTACATGTAGACAATTGTGGCATCTTTCAGTTCCTGCGGCATATGACCTGTATTCCAAATTGAGCAAAAGAGGTCTGTTAGCTTGTGTAGCAGCACATGGAATCCTTTGTAGAGCTCAGTGGGACCCGGGAGCTTTGCCACTGGACATTAAGCTGATTGCGTTGTCCACCTCATCTGTACTGGGCGGGATACCCGGCCTGTCATTGACAGTTGAGGCATGTGTGGTATGGCTAATTGACTGATAGTGGATGGATAGTTTAGGATAGCACTGAAGTGCTCTGACCATCGCTCCAGAATGTTGACTTTGTAGGTCATCAGTGCCGTGCCATCAGCATTAAGTCACCTAAGAAATATGGTGAAGGAATTCAATGACACTATAGAGATGTCATCTGTGCCTGAGGAATGGCTTCATAGCTATCTGCCCACTGTCTAAACCTAGTAAGGGCTCTACACTTCTTAGCAGCTATAGAATAATCACCATACAGAATGTATATGGCAAATTGCTCAAGAAGATAGAGGCCAGGAAAATAATGGCCTACCTAGAACGGGAACACATCCTACCCGATACGCTGGGAAGCTACAGAACAGAAAAGGAGAACTGGGGTAACGTTGGAACTTTTGTGTATGTGTATGAGGGTTTTCAGTCAAAGCAAGAAATAGTCATGGTGGCACTCGACCTGGAAGACATACAATTGTGTTGATTTTGGGACTTCAATTACATGTCTGAAGCGGTGTGGTTTAATCCTGTGGCTGGTTAGTTGGATATCAGCTGCTCTGATGGAAAAAACAATTGCACTATGCGTGGGACCATGGACACCAGAACCAAGGCGAATACGTCAAGGACTGCCTCAAGGGTCTCCGCTTTCACCGGTGTTGTTCAACATATACACAGTAAAAGTGGCCAATATTCAACCCACAGGGACAGGGCGAATGTTAACATTTGCCGATGACATCCTAATGTACAGGACCGGCTCAGACACGCAAGAGTTTGTCAAGGACATCCAGGAAACCTTGCAAGCAATCTCAGAGTGGTGAGGCGACTCAAGCTCCAAGATCAATCTTAACAAGGCCTGCATGATGTGGTGCTCTTTGAATAATTCCATAGTAAAGGCTGAACTCCAGGGCATTACATTTGAGGGATGCACCATTGACAGGTTGAAATACCTCGGAGTGACATTTAAACGCATAATTGCCATCTTGACCATATCATACAAAGATGTAAGCGAGGGTTAGGAGCACTCAAGACAGTGGCTTCTGCTAACTTAGAACATCCTATTTCATCAGAGGTTGTGTTGTCTGTTACCGATTGCGGACTGAGCATCCTCACATTATCAAGAACACATTGTGAAAGGTTGGAAACATCCAGAATGAAGGTATACGACTGGTTCTGGACTGCGCTTGAGATATCCCGATTGTGATGATGTGGTACATGTTGAGATTGTTATCAGTGACATTCAAATATAAACTGGCACAAGTCAAAGCCTATATGTGTGGCACCACAGACAAGCGGCACCCTCTGTACAGTAGTATCTCAGACATCAAGGGATCAAGAGATAGGCATCATGGATGGCATATGCTGAGACAACAATCGGACACGTCACTCCAGCTGAGACGGTAGACAAAGGGGAAGAATGGGTCTACACTGGTGATAAAATGATAGTACCTGAGTACCAGAGAGTCATCATAACCTTAGGCAAGGAATGCAGAGAATGGCGCTACGGGAGAGCAGAGCTCGAGGTCAATCAGCTGACAACTGAGAACACACAGGAGAGTGACGCTGTCATACACACAGACTGATCAGTGCTGTGCAGTGGGACATCAGGCTGGAGCTTCTTGGCTAGAGTGAGAGGACAGGTCATTGCTGAACGCAGTAGAGCATACATGTCAACAACCTTTAATTTAAGAATGGAGAAGGAAGTAGTGACCTCAGCAATGAAATGGATATCTGAGACTTCTATAACAAGGGCAGTCATCATGACAGACACGCAAGCCGTACTTCAGAAGGTACAGATGGGATGGCTTAGGTAAGAGTGGATAGCAGCTGTTGAGGCCTCAAACCTTCAGGGGTTTACATGGATCTACTGTGCTGCTCATGGTGGGGTTCAGGGCAATGAAAGAGCTGACATCATGGCTTCACAAAAAGCTCCCATCATAGGCACATTAGCGATGGATAGAAGTGACATTTTGAAATCAATCAATGACCGCCTGTTAGATGAGGACCCCACAATAGATTAAGCAGCAATCTATAGGCTGTAAAGTTTCAACATTAAATGAGGTTCAAGCGGAGTATGGCACATGAGAGAACAGAGCAGCAGAGTGTATAACCAGCAAGCTACAGGAACCACCAGCATCCATTCCCATATCCATCTCCCACAATCACCACGAAGAAAAGAATTCAAGACAACTCCTTCAGCTGGAAAGGTCATGATCACTGTCCTTTGGAACATTGAAGGTGTGATTTTTCCAAATGTGACGCCAAGAGGGGAGACAATAAATTTGCAAGCTTACATTAAAACATTGAAAAAACTAAATTGACATTTCTGCAGAGTTCGGCCACACAAGAATCCATTAGACCCGCTTCTCCTTCACGACAACGCACGATCTCACAAAAGTCTGGCAACACGGGAAGAAAGCACCAAATTGGATTGGACTGTACTACCCCATCCACCCTATAGTCCAGATTTTGCACCCTCTGATTTTCATCTGTTTGATCCACTCAAAGATGCACTCCGTGGGACAAGGTTTGAAGGTAATGAAGAAGTGATTCCTGCAGCCAAGAAATGGCTACATGATCAAGACAAAATCTGGTATGGGCTAGGAATACATGCACTTGTTTCGCACTGGCATAAAGCTGTACAAATTTATGGGGATTATGTTGAATAATACAGATGTTTACATGACATATCCATGCATACTGTATAGAAATTTCATGCCTTTTGAATAAATAGCTCCTGATAAAAACAATGTGGTGCATTTTTTTCTGAAAGCCACGTGTGCTTATGGAGCACGTTATCAGCAGACGGAAGAATCACAGTGGAAAGTCAACAAAGATGCAATGAGGCAAATCAGATTATTGGACAACTTACTCCAACACTTAATTGCAAGCACGTGACAACAACTACTATAAGAGCTTTGTACAAAACGATTTTCATCCCAACACTTTGCTACCAATGTCAAAACTGGACACTAACATCAATTGAAAAATGACAAATCATTAAAGCAGAAATGAAATGCCTGCGAAAAATATTGGGCGAGAGAGGATTAGAAACGATGACAGCAGGAGAATGGTGGGAACAGCATCAGCATTAAACTGCATCAAAAGACAGCAACTAAAATGGTTTGGTCATGTAACAAGACACCCCCCCCCCCCCCCCCCCCCACAAACCAACAAGTGATGCTATTTAGATACAACATATTAGGACCAAAAAAGGTGGCTTACAGAAATATCTTAGGCAGTGAATGCTACTGTGCATGTGGCACACAGTAGGGCTCATTCTAGTCATCTCTTCATAACCTGACACTGAACGGCAAAACAGGGTAAGTGAAAAGAAGAAGTTGTGCAGTGTTATAAAGACAAAAAATTGGTATATACCCTAAGGAAACAATCTTAGTAATGCAAAGGAACAAGTAGCAATAATGTATATCACAATGTGCACTTATTCCACAAACCGTTTCTGTTTAGTTCGGCAGATATCAAAGCTTCCTTGCGTTGCTTGGGAGGATAAAGTGAACTAGTGGATGGCATCTCATTGTCCACACTGGGAAGTGTTATACTCATTCTAATTCTCTGTTTAGATGCAGTTCAAATATGCAGTTAAAATGTTGATTATGAAACTAAATAAATACACAGCTTGTCTATTTGAAACTACCATCATATAAAAATTAAATTACCTCAGCTAAATCTTGTACTAAATTCATACTCCCACCAATCACTTACCTCTTTATTTTCAACTCTCACTTTACTGTTAACAATACTGTTGATAGAAAATAACAGACAAAGAAAGAGGATGAGTGATGAGCACAATTCTGAGCTCTACTCTTGTGACAACTTCATCACTCTCACAGCCCTTGATGCTGTAAAAATCTATCCCAGTATTGGGAAGTTGGACACCAAACCATCTCTAGATTGTTGTTGTATTGTTGTTATGGATCCAGCAGCATCCAGGCTCTGGCCTTTTGGCCCAATACCATGTAATGGTATCTGCATGTGTTTATCAGCTGTTGTCTAGTGCCATACAAAGTGTTCCATGTATCTGGCCACCGTGGAAGAAGCATTTTCCTAAAATCATTGAGAGCTAAGCACTCAAAGAGATGATTATCAACGGTTTCATATGGATGTGTATACAGCTGGCTCTCAGGAGTATGTTGTGGTTGAATTCTGTTCAGGTGTTTGTTTAGTTGGATGTGTGAGGTTCTCAGTCAGAAAATGGTGCTCTGATCCTTCTTTGTGAGTTGATTTACACTGTCATTTGGACTGGGGCTTGCCATATGTTCAGCCAAGTTTCTTTGCTTGCAGTTATGAGCTGAGCAATGTCTTCATGGCTCAGCCATTTTGCCAGGTCATCAGCAAGGGCGGTCATCATGACAGACTCGCAAGCCGTACTTCAGAAGGTACAGAAGGGATGGCTTAGATAAGAGTGGATAGCAGCTGTTGAGGCCTCAAACCTGCAGGGGTTGACATGGATTTACTGTCCTGCTCATGCTAGGGTTCAGGGCAATGAAAGAGCAGACATCATGGCTTCACAAGCTCCCATAATGGGCACATTGGTGATGGATAGAAGTGACATTTTGAAATCAATCAATGACCGCTTGTTAGATGAGGACACTGCAGTCGATGAAGCAGCAATCCACAGGTTGCAAAGCTTCGACATTCATACCCTACGCTATTTGCTGAGATAAACTGAGCACCTATGGGTATCCCCGGAGTGCAGTGACGTCGATTCTTAGAAACAAAACCAAAACAAAACAATGAGCTGTTTTTGGCTGTTTATAAAGTTGTTGCTGTGTGTGCCGGTTCTTGTCTTGATCCCTACTTTACTAGCCTGTCTGCCTTGTCATTGCCAGATGTGCTTGAGTGTACAGGGATCAACTGCAGAACTATTTTGGCAGCACTGGAAGTGATAATGTGGTCAATGTCTAGAGATATTTGGATACGGCCAGATCGACAATGACCAGTAACTTCTAATGCTTGAAGAGCTGACATTGAATCTGTGAAAATAACAGTGTCTTTGGCCTTTGAAGGAAAGGCATAAAAAACTATTCTCAGATGGTACAAAGCGGCTTTAAGAGCAGTGATCTCAGCTTCATAGTTGGGGCAAACCTCCCCGCACGCATCAGACAGTTCATCAGAGGATCCGTCCGGGTATTTTATATAAATGCCATAACCTGCTTTAATGGTGGCTTTAAAATAGATCCATCAGTACATACATGTATCCATTTATCAGGATAGGCATCAATAGTTCTTTGAGCTGCTCGAATAAGAGAATTTGGATCTGAACTTTTGTCTGTGTCATCTATTAATTTTGCCTGTATTTCTGGTGCTTTAAGGAATGCTTGTGGAGGTATATCTTTTACTACTCTCTATAACGCTTGTCTTCTTTCTAGTAGATTGTATCTGTCTTTGATTTCACTAACATGGTGAAGTATAGACTTTTGTTTAATTCTACTTTTTTGTTTGGCTGCTAGTTTTCCCGCAAGGAGTCTGTTCGGATGATCCCATTTCATTCTGCTGCTTCGCTCATAAACTTCCATACCTGCTTTATCCCTTCGCATCTCAAGGGGTTCCACTTGTGTGTGAATTTCCCAAGCTACAGTTGGTGTTGTCCTCATTGCTCCACTAATGAAGTGTGGAGCACTATCTTGCACCCAGTCCAGGGATTCCAAGTTAGATTTTGAACAAGTTGTAAGCAAGCGCACTATTATATTCTATTGCTGAGTGCACATAACCAAGGTATAAGCCTCTCAATGTATTCTTGTCTGATCCCCATGATGTACTAGCAAGTCTCTTTAAGGGCTGTAAGACTTTTCACAGCTCCATTCTTCACATTCTGGATGTGATGCTTGAGGTTGAGTCAAGCGTTACTCCAAGATATGTGGTGTGTTCTTCTCTAATCAATTGGTGTTCCTCTAACCTCAAAATTACATTTTGTTTGGCAACTTTATGGCTCTTAGTGAAGATGATACACTGTCTTTTCCCAGTTGATTTTTAGTTTCCTTGTTTGGCAGTAGTCATGCAGTCTCCTCATGTCTCCATTTAGCCTCTGTGCCCCACTATCAATGTCTTCATGGGCTCAGCCATATTGCTAGGTCATCGGCATACAAAACTTTTTTAGCTTTGATCTGGGCAGCCAAGTCAAACCATCTATAGAAGATCTTAATAAAGTCATTGGCAACTTAGCCGAGGTAGAGCACCAGGCAGCTGTGCACCAATTCATATACCTGGGGTACCTTATCAATGACAAGTTCTCCTGTCTCACCCAGAAACATAGTCCCATTGGCAAAGTTACAGATACATTTACTCCCCTCATAACGTGTATTTAGGAAAACCAGAAATTTACAGTTAACAACCAAGGCTATGGTTTACAATGTGTGCAAGCATGGTAGTGAAATGAGGGAAACCTATGCCAAATAAGAGGGAAACAGTGACAAATGCAGAGGTGAAGTCTTGCACCAGTCTCTCAAGCATGTACACTTTCCTTAGGTAGCGAAGACTATGACGTATCATGTTCGCCACATGAAAGATGGTCGCATTCTCAAAGATATTCTCTAAGGACAGTTAGAGGATGGCTAAAGAACAGTTAGCCAACCACAGCTGAAGTTCAAAGATGTGTGTAAGCGTGACATGAAGGCGTGGAAATGAGTCTGACATATACCATGAAGAGCCACATCATGCTGGGTGAAGAGAAACTCTTGCAACACGGAAAAGTGAAACTGACAACACTGCAAGAAGAAATAAAACAAAAAAATTCAGTAGAGTTACCACTCCAAGGTCGCATCATCCTTTAGTCAGTTATGAGTGAAAGGCGCTACAATTACTACTACCTTACTGTTGACAACAATAAATATAAAAACAGAATAAAGATTTGTCACAGATCATAAATACTGATTTACAATGAATTCAGCATTTGTTGTTGACATTCTTAGCAATGCCCTTTAGTCTTGCCTTCATCTGATGATACTTTAGCTACACATTGAACCATTTTTGCGATTATTATCAGCAGATAGGAAACAGATCATACTCTAAACTAAATAAGTTTAGTAATACATTAACAAATTTTTGCAATTGTTATCAGCAAACAGGGAACAGATTGTCACCATTCATAAATTGGTGACTTTTAAAATAACTGCTACATATACTATTTTCAAAATAGTAGCAACAATTTTATTAATCAATGCATTCAATAATTTTAAAACAGTTCACTCAAACATATTCAAATCATACTTAGAGACAAGCTGCACCTGTTGATGAGGATGACCAGATATATATTGCTAGAATAATGTTTTTATTTCATTATATAAATTACTTGGTAAAATTTGGGCTAGATTAAAAATACTAGTAAACTGAAAGGAAGTATATGTAGTCAAATTACAAGAGATGAAGGGTGTTCTGCAACAGCGTATAGGGGTATTATGTTAATAGAAAATGCCTGGGAAGATATTGAACAGGATCATATTAGAAAAATTGAAAGCGGTCCTTGATAAACAGTATATCATGCTGTGGTATTATCTACTCTGCTACATGCCTGTGAGACATGAACAGTGTATAGCAGACATGCCTGACAGCTCAATCATTTTCATTTGAACTGTCAGGATCAGTTGGCAGGACAAAGTGCCTAACTCTGAAGTGCAAGAAAGTAAGAAGACATGCAGATGTAATGAGTGATCATCATCTAGTAGTATCTATATTTAATGAAAAGGTCAGAGCTACAGGTTCAAAGGTAACAAATTAAAAGAAATACAATACAGCTTTTCATGAAAGACACCCCTCCTACAAGGAAAGCTTTAGTGGCAGAAGTTAGAAATGTTATCAAATTCTAAAAAGTCCAAATAAAATACTAACTGACAATGTGGACCAAAACTTCAATACACTTTCAACATTAAACAAAAAAAAGCAACAAATCATGCTGGGATTCCGCAAAAGCAAATTACAAGATAACCACAGAAACATTAAAAACTATAGAGATGAGAAAACGAATCTAAAGAAAGAAAATGGAAGCAAAGGTCCACTTGTGTAAAGCTTAGATACAGTGACCAGTATTGGCAGCTAAATAAAGAAGTAATGTGTCAAACGTGCCAATAAAATGAAATTCTTCTATGACCTTCCAAGGCTGTACTAAGAAATGACCAAATTACAGTATACAAATTAACAATAATTTGCAGCAGTTTAATCCACCACTCATACAAATGTGACAGACTGAGGCAACACCACAAGAATAGATCAGAGGAATGATTGTGAAATTACTAAAAAAAGAAGGCAAAAACTGAAGAGGAATCACTTTTCTCTCCATACCCAATAAAATACTAGGCAGGATAATAAACCAAAGAATATCAACTGATCTAGATTAGTTAGTTGCCCATCGCAAGCAAAGATAGCGACAGCGTCAGAAATGTTTATTCTTATGTGACTGCGTATGACAGTACAGATGGATCTGAGCGTGACAAACTCTACTGCATGCAGGGCACACGTGAGCAGCATATGTAGTTGGGCAGTCTTTCCTTCTTTCCTAACGTGCAGCTCGCTTTTCCTGCACCTCCGTACCGGTCCTCTGCTCAGTGGAGCAAGCACCATATGGAATGGCAGTGTGCCAGGATGAGCGGTTCGGAGCAGGCAGCTCCAAGGCAGCAATATCAATGGAGAAACTATTCAAAGAAACTTTTAAAGTGTCTTTGAATCGTTTCTTTTGTTGTCCATGTAAGCGCTGTCCTGAGCTCACCGTACAACAGTTGTTTAGGGATGCGCTCATCTGACATGTGAACAACATGCCCTGTCCATCTGATCTGGGCTCTCTGTAGTATTTATGGATGCCAGAAAGACTTGTCCTACTGAGGACTACAGTGTTGGGCACTCTATCCTGCGCAGTCTGCTGAGACAGTTTACATGGAAATGATTAAGATACAAAACTGATGAAGGAACAATCAGTTCAGGAGGAATGGAGGATGTGCAGATCACATCTTTTTCTTCAGAAACATAATAGAACAAGGTCCAGAATGACAAAGACAACTGTACATAAATTTAGTTGATTTTGAAAAGAACTTTGACAGCATACACAGGAAATGTATATGGATGATACTAAGAGCTTATGGTATCCCTTGCCTCATCCTGTTGATCATTAAAAGTCTATGTACAAATGTTACATGCAGTATTAGACATAACCTTATGAGGTGAAAAAAGGAGCATGACAGGGATGCCCCTTATGAACCATTCTCTTTCTAACTGTCATTGACTAGGTGATGTGACAGGCCACAGAGGACATTCTAAGAGAAATATGATGGACATTATTTTCTACACTGGAAGATCTAGAATATGCAGATGACATTGCATTATTTGTCCACTCACACCAACACATTAAGGAGAAAACAGAAAACTGAGCGCATATAGCCAACAATTGAAACAGAACACTAATATAAAGACAGAAGTCACAACACTAAATATATTTAAACCCACACCAATTAAAATAGCAAATGAACTAACAATGATTGTCACATACCTGGGAAGTACAATTATACCAGATGGTGAAACAGACAAAAATATCAAAAGCTGATCAAACAAAGCCTTTACAAGTTTAAAAAAAGGTTTGGAGGTCTTTACAATACAGCAAAAACATCAAACTAAGAATATAAAATAAAAGAGTTGCATACTTTATGTGCTTCTGCATAATACTGATGGTTGAAGAGTAACAGATAACGAAATATTAAAATTGTAATATTTTCACATATTATGTCTAAGAATGATTCATATAACTTTCTAGCCAAATACAATCACCAACCAAGCCTACTATGTTTGTCCAGAGTAACCAAGAAGACATACAAGCAACCATCCATCACAAGTGTCAAAGCTGGAATTTGACCAGACATGCCTTAAGAAGATACCCTGACAGTGACTCCATCGCCAGAGTTTCCAAGGCTTGGACCTCAGAGAAAAGACAATTGAGAAACCTACTACGGTAAGACAATTTGGCGAAGAATTTTGGAAGTATATATTTGCAAATAATTAATCAGAGCTAGGACATTACACGAAATAATGCTGCAGACTGAACGAAATGGAGATAATGTGGTGCTTCACTTAAAGACGCCATCAGGCTATGCCAGCGATTGGCCACGGATTTAAGAAGACCACCAAATAACTCACAAATTGAAAATAATCAACTATCACGTATACTTGTCATTATGTAAGACATGTACCATAAACAAACTACTCGGGAAGGAGATAGATAGAATAGATACTTATAGATAGATATATATATATAGATAGATAGATGAGATAGATATATAGATGAGATAGATAGATACTGATAGAATTGGGACATTTCAAATGTGGATACATTGAAATGATAAATAGGGTGTATCCCGTGAAAATCGAGGAAGAAAATAAGAAGGTATTTGAGATATTTAGTATAAAATTTAAATTAGAATTATTTAATGACATCGGAGTCAGTAGAACATACTGATAACATTAAATCCATGCTGAAACTCAACTGAAACCAACAGTGGAAGAAACAGTTGAAGGCAAATGTACCAGTGTAAAACAATGCTATAAGTATAAGAACTCGATTAAGAGATGGAAAAGCCTGTCAGATTGCAACATAAGTACAAGAGGCAGATGCTTTTTCTGGAAACTGAATTACAGCCGATCTTCGATTTGCATGCAGGATGGCAACTTACCTGATTATTACTATTAGTGATATGATGAATTGAATAAATATTCAATATACAATACTAAAACGTTAGTGAAACTTATATAAGTGATGTAGAGATCCAGAATGACAACGTCAACTGTTTAGCTACGGTGAGAAGAACTGTAGCAACGATATTATGAACTCGCAAGTTTTAAATCAGGGCTACTTATTGTACTTCAATGTAATATCAAATGGACTGTGATTTATTTTTTTTTACCTGCTGTTGTCATTGACAGCGGAAGCGGAAGCTGAATTTGAAAACCCGCAAAGAGAACACGCCAAAAAAAATGTATGCCGACTTGGCTTTTTAAAGCAAATATCACAAAGTGATTGTTCTTTCGTCGATTGGCTGGCGTCAGAGGGGTCAAAATTGGACAGTGATTTCGGATTACATGACGTGATCCCCGTAGCAGTGATCGGCTGTCTGAAGGACCCCGGTCAAACTTCATCAGCACGTTCAGAATGTGAAGAAAGCTACTGCCACTTACCACTAAACCCTCTTTTCAGTAAGCACATTGTGGGCATTCTACAACAGTAATATCATGTCCTGTTAATGCGAATGGCACGGCACTGCAAAGCCGACAAAGTCAATATTCTAGATAGCTAAGTCAGCACTTCCTCAAGATGCTATCAACGACATGCATAATATCGCGATCAGTATAGCTTAAATCAAGATTGCCTAATGTTTAGCGGCAAGGTCCGTGGGTTAGAAGCTATTCATGCTGAGGTTTATAAAGCAGGTGCTTCTGTGCTGCTACACAAAGCTATCATACCTCTCTTACTCAATTTGGGATGCAGGTCATTTGCCGCAAAAACTGGAAGATACCATCATTATCCACATGTACAAACACAAGGGCAATCGTTAAGCCTTGTTTATAACCCCAAGGGGATCTCCCTCTTGTCGATCACTGAAAAATTATGGCTCGAGCCTTGCTCATCCACTTAACAGTTCATCTTGAGCAGAAGATACCTACTGAAAGTCAATGTATATTCCGAGCTGGTCGCGAGACATTTGACATGATATTCGCAGTTAGTCTAAAAGAAATGTCAGGAACAGCATCGTAATTTGCACACGACTTTTCTTGATTTGACCAAGTTCTTTTGGCGCTGTCAACTGGTACGAACTCTGGGAAATCATAGTGAAATTCCATTAAACAAAGATGGAAACATCCTCACAGGCAAGCAAGCCGCTGATTACTTCGCGGACTCTTTTGCAAAAGATAGCAACATTGAAGTAGACAGAGAGAAACAACAAAGTGTTCGTGAGGAACAACAAAATACAGAGCGAGATGGTGCCATACCCGAAGTTATGGAGATACCAATCACATACAAAGAACTGGAGTTTGCAATATCCAAACTGAAAATGAGAAAGTCGCCAGGAACAGACGGAGTGTCCAATGAGAGGATCAAGAACTTGGGAACAGCAGCAAAAACAAAGCTGGTTCAGATCTTCAACATTTGTTGGACATCAGGTACAGTCCCACAGACCTAGAGAGAAGCAATCATGATACCACTCTCAAAACCAGGAAAAGACAGTTCCATGGCATCGCGCTATAGACCAATCAGCCTCACAAGCTGCATATGTAAAACAATAGAACGTATTATCAACCTAAGGCTCCAGTGGTATCTTGAGAGCCAAAACCTTCTTGTACCACAACAGGCAGGATTTAGGAAATGCAACTCCACTGAAGACCAGGCAACATACCTCTCACAAGAGATCGAGGACGCATTCCAGGACAAGAAATTAGTATTAGCAGCATGGATAGACTTAAGGAAAGCTTTTGATAAAGTTTGGAAAGAAGGACTGAGAAATAATGGAGTGATGGGTAGGATGTACAAATGGATAAAAGCATACTTACATAACGGAAGAGCCAGAGTCCAACTAGATGGTCTCAAGAGTAAGAAAATTCTACTGCGTCATGGTGTGCCTCAGGGAGGGGTTCTTTCCCCTACATTTCATAGTCTTCATCAATGACTTGATTGCTGAGCTACCACAAGGAACAAAAGTTGCAATGTATGCAGATGACTTGGTAATAGGGTGTGTAAATGAGCAAGCAACAGTGGCCACCAGAGTGCTGCAAAGAGCTATTGATGCCTTGACCTCATGGACAAACAGATGGTGTGTAAACATTAACACTGACAAATGTAGCACTACGCTTTTCACCCTCTCCCCAAAACAAAAAGCTGGAGCTATCAAGATAAATGGAGAACGCATCAAAGAAGATAAACAACCCACCTATCTTGGAGTTACATTTGATGATAGGTTGACATGGAGGGAACACGTCAACAAGGCAGCCAAAAAAGCCAGGAGGAAGTTAGCCATCCTGAGAAAATTAAGTAGAACCACATGGGGTGCTAGTGGAAACATTCTTAACAAAGTTTACCAACAAGGTATACGGCCACATCTGGAATATGGGTCAGCAGCGTGGGGCCCCGCAGCAAACACTACCATAAAAGAGGTGGATAAGGTGCAAAATGAGGCACTTAGGGTCATTACAGGAGCAATGAAATCAACACCTATTGTGGAGATGGAAAAAATGGGAAGGATACAAGCACTAAGAGAGCGCAGAGACACAAAGGTATTAACACAGGCAGAAAAGTTCCACTGCATGCCGAGCCATCCAATGAAAGACAGATTTCAAAATTTAGCAATGGGAAGACTGAAAAGAAGTAGTTTTATGCATCAGGCGAAACGACTTCGCAGGCAAATTATGGATCTACCTGAAGTTGACATCCCCCTAAAGTCTGTGCCAGAACAAACCCCCTGGAGAGAGGAGCACGGACTATCAGTATGCATTCAAACAAAAGTGAAAGGAATATTAGACAAGGATGAACAGAACAGTGTGCAACGTAGGATAGTGATCCTCAATTTCCTGGATGAAGAATACCCACAAGACCTCTGGATCAGAGTATACACAGATAGGTCAGCACAGAATGCAGTAAAGAATGGTGGAGCGGGAGTGTACATATAATACCCAAACAACATTAGGGATACAGTCAGAGTACCAACTGGGAAATTCTGTCATATAAATGATGCAGAAATACAGGCAATCAAGGTGGTAACTGAGAAACTGTTGAACACCAATGTCGGTCCACAACCTGTAGTATTTCTTACAGATGCACAATCAGCACTCCAAGCACTTAAATTTGAGAAACTGCCAGATCTACAGGCTCAACTGTCTGAACTGAGCAACCAGCGCAAGATTGTCATGCAGTGGATACCTTCTCATTGTGGAATACCAGGAAACGAGAGAGCAGATCGACTGGCAAAGGAGGGTGCTGCAGACGAGCAACCAGATGTGCCAGTTACATACCAACAGAAGATAAGGATGATCAAATCAATCAGAAAGCCATCAACAGTAACACCAGACGATTACCATAACATGAACAGACAAGAGCAAACTGTTGGGTTGCGCCTTAGAACAGGACACAACCGACTCCGCAGCCACATGTACACAAAAATGAAGATTGGCAACTCAGCCATGTGTACATGCGGACAGGCGCCCCAGACAGCAGAGCACATACTGCAAAACTGCCCCGAATGTGATATACAGAGAAAATCTCACTGGCCCATAGAAACAACACTGGAAGAGAAACTTTAAGGATCTGTATGTGAACTACAAAAGACAGTGAAGTTTATACAAGAGACAACATTGCAGATATAGACAATATTTTAAAGCGAACGAAAGAAGAAGAAGATAGTGAAATTAGTTTGCACCGAAATATGTTTCATAGTTGTCCGCCAGTTCTTTGATGGCATGTTGACCCGTGTACTGAATGATGATGTACTATCTGCAGTCTTCCCAGTCATAAATGGGACCAGACAGGGTTGTCTGCTGGTCAAAACTCTCCTTGGCGTGGTATTTGCTGCCTTGCTTTGTAATGCTACACATGGCTGTGACACTAGTTTGCATACCAGTTACAGGTCGGCGTGCAAATCACCTTCACTTAAATCAAATTCACACGCCACTCACGACATCCCCCGCATCTCATATCTCATGCAAAAGTCATGTGGCGATGGGCGAACGGCGAAGCAGCAGGTGAGGATACACTGGAAGCTGTAGTCGCAAATCTGCACGCAGGCGGTTAAGGCCATATGATCGTAAAAATGTTGCACAATATATGAGGCGTATTAAAATGAAACCAGACCGAACTGCAACAAGTGAGCATACGTACGATGCGCATGATGACTTCATTTCTGGTGTGACCAACACGTACCAACCGTCAAGTTTGCAAAATTACATTATCCCCCAACTCATAGTTTCCTCAGCAGACCGTTGAAAACGCAATTCGGGTGAGCCGTCGAAAGAGCTTACGTTTGCTAGCAGAGGAATTCGCTGTGTCGTTAGGGACTGTTCGAATGGTGGTTAGCATGAAACTGAAATATCGGAAGGTATGTTCACAATTATTGGTACCTCGGTTGCTGACCAACCACTATAAGGAAGAACGCATGGGATGTAGTTTGAACCTCTTGCTGCGATACGAAGAGGAGGGTGATTAGTTTCTTTTGCGCATAGTGGCAGATGATGAATCGCGGTGTCACCACATTGAGCCGAGCAGCAAAACTGATAGCATACAGTGGAAACATCCCGGATAACCGAAACCAAAAATATTCAAGTCACATATTTCCGCTGTATGCTGACAGCGTTTCTTTTTACCATGAGGGACTTTTTTTTGGTAGACTTTAAAGAGCCTGGCGTGAACATCAATGTCATCCGCTACAATGACACACTAGACAAGCTGCGTACAGCAATCTAGAATAAACGACCCTGCATGCTTTCGCGCGGTGTAATTCTGTTGCACGACAATGTGCGTCCACATGGCGTGAACATTGCTCAGAAAGCGTTAGCACAGAAAAGGTGGGAAGTACTGCCACACCCATCCTATAGCTCCGATATGTCCCCTTGTGACTATCACCTGTTCGGACCCTTACAAACATTTTTGTAGAGAAAAAGATTAGACTCAGATGCAGACGTCATGGCCTCGGTGACCAAGTGGTTCAAAGAGCAACTAAAGTCATTTTTTTTTCGGTCGGCATTCGCCGTCTACCCGAACAGTGGGATGCGTGTCTGAATGCTTATGGTGACTTTTTCTAAATGGTGCCTTGCAGTTGGGCTTGGGACAGTCAAAGGCTATGGACGTAGCCCCAGAATATGGCTTTAATAATCCACTTATTACTGTATTGACATGTTTACATGGGTGATACAGTACTCAGCGGTCACTGAACGTCTTTTCGTCATGTGATCAGCTCTGACCAGCTACAACAGGCGCAGCGAACACACTTTAGGACACCGTTTTGACTAACGGACTGAACAAGGTGAGGATAGCTAAAGAATATTCCTCTCAGCGCAATTTAGTATGTTAACCCAGGCATTTGAAGCCTAGCCTCGACGGATTGGGCGTAAGAGACACAAAGTTTGTCCAACGGCCAAAAAGACGGGATCAGCAGGCTTAAAAGCACGGCGAGACACAAACGAACATCTGGTCATCTTTTGCATCCGAACCCTTCACTAGCCGCCTCGACACTGTCTTGTTGCTAGACCATGTCGGGCCCAGACGAGAGAGTGAGGCTGGCTCTGTGAAAATTACCTTCACTTAAATCAAATTCACGCGCCACTCACAACATCATCCGCATCTCGTATCTCATGCAAAAGTCATGTGGCGATGGGCAAACGGTGAAGCAGCAGGTGAGGATACACTGGAAGCTGTAGTCGCAAACCTGCACGCAGGCGGTTAAGTCCATATGGTCGCCTTTCACTGACTTGAAGCAGGAGTGGAACACGGCAGCCCCCTCAATGATCGAGCAGTAATCTCTATGACAGCACTGCAAACCTCCGTAGCCTGAGGAAGTGTCTAGAAAAGGAACCTTAAACATTGCCTGTTTCACTACACCCTGACCAGCAAGCCGTGACTGAAGGGCTCCCTCTGTATTACAGTCGAAATACAAATAAGAAAAGGGTGTTACCTATTCAACTTGCCACATGGAATGTGCGCACACTTGTGGACCTAGTATTCTAGGGCTCACCGGCAGAACGAAGGACCTCTCTGGTCGCAAGGGAACTAGCTAGATATAACATCTCACTGTAGCAAGAAATCGGATGCAGCAGGCCCTAACATCGCTGGAAGGGTGGGAGAACTCATGGCTGGTCAAAATAAACGAGGACAAAACCACATGTACAATATTCTCGCTATCAAACAAACCCCAAAACACCAAATTAAGTCTTAACGGCAAATACCTGCAGCCAAACGACAACTCAAACTACCACGGAGTCACATTTGATCGGCGCATGACATGGAAAAGTCAGATCGAGAGAAACCGAATGAGAGCCAGAGAAAGAATGGCAATCATGAGGAAACTTGCTGGCACAAGCTGGGGAGCAGACGAAAGTATACTAAAGAAACTGTACACTGGAAGAGTGAGACCAGTTCTCGAGTATGGCATTGCGGCATGGACAACAGCAGCGAAGGCGAACTTTGATAAAATTAGCAAACTCCAAAACCAAGCCATGAGAGTTATAACAGGAAGCATGAAGTCAACGCCAATTGTAGAACTTGAAAAGATTACAAAACTGCAATCCATGACGGACAGAAGAGACTGCAGAGCCCAGCTGCAATCAGAGAAACTCAGAAGACTGACTGACCATCCAATGCACAAGAGACTAAACAATTTGGGAAATGGGAAACTAAAGCGGAGAAACTTTGCAGAAATAGCCAAAGCAAAGATGCACGAAGATCCCATGAACGCACTAACACCAAAACCCATCCCTACTGTACGAAAACCTACCTGGAGGCAGCATATATTTCCAGAGGTGGTAGAAAATATACCAGGTATTGGAAACAAAAACTGCCATACTGAAAAAGAAAGAAGAGATACTACCCTGAGCTACATAACGGAAAACTACACCAGCATGGACTGGACCCATGCATACACCGACGTTTCTGTAACAAACACTACACAGAACGGAGGGGCAGGAGCATTTCTGAACCTACCAAATGGCAGAAAAATAACACTGTCATTCGCTACTGGAAAATACACAAGCAATATCAGAGCGGAGGCAGAGGCACTGAGGGCGGCAGTGGAAGAAATGGTGACAGGTAAAAGGAATGAAAGCCATATAGTCCTGCTTACATATGCTTTGGCCGTAGTCACAGCGCTAAAAAGCCAGAAAAATACTGAACTTAATGACTTAAGAGCAGTACTCTGTCAACTATGCCAGCAGTCGGCACCAAAAAGGTGGTCCCATCCCACTGCAACATCCAAGGCAACGAGGAGGCAGACAGACTGGCAAAAGAAGGTGCAAGACTACCACAACCAGATACTAGTATGACGTACGAAGAGCCAAAACGGCTTATTAGAGCTAGATACATGACCAAATGGGAAACCGAACATACTGGCTACACAAAAAACGATGCCTATTACCAGTTGAACAGAAGAGAGCAGGTCGTGGTCTTCAGACTTCGCACTGGCCACAATAGACTGAAGTACCACCTATTCAACAAATTGAAGATAGGTGGTACTGACGAATGCCCGTGTGGTACCGGTAAAATGACCGCTGAGCATTTGCTGTAAAACTGCCCGACATACGAGGATCAGAGAGGGCAGATGTGGCCATCACCAGTGGCAACACTAGACAAGCTCTATGGCAGTGTCGACAGCCTCAGGATGACCGCTGCTTTTTTCGAAAAAAATAAAGGTTGATGTCTGACTGCGTACGATGAAGAAGAAGAAGAAGAAGACAGGTGGGGAATCCTAAATAAAAACAGAGACAGCGAAGGGAGAATTGCTGTAGTAGAGGTTAGCAATAGTTCACACACATACACAATAATTAATGCGCATGCACCCGCTACTTATAGGTACCAACCTCCATTCTACGAGAAGTTAGTCTAATCACACACTCATACCAGGGACACAATATAATATTAGGAGGAGACTTCAACTGTGTCCTTTGCAGATATAGATGTTGTAGGAAACAATATCAGGGCACAGTTGAAAGGAATAAACCTGGAACAAACCAACCAGATAGAAATACTACAAACATTAATTGACACATACAGCCTAATTGACACATACAGACACACACACCCTAAAAAAAGTGAAAACACATACACACACACTGTATACCAGAGAGCAGCACGACTAGACAGAATATACGCACACTCAGACCACCACATAGCCCAGGCCAAACTATTGCCAGAAACACTCAAGTTTACTGACCACAAGGCCGTGATCACAACGATAAATACAAAAAAGTAGATACACCAACCAAACGCTCAACACACTGGAAATTCAACAACACCTTACTACAGGACATGACCTACACAGACCCCATGACAAACCTTATTCTCGCGCACACAAATAACATTCCAACAGAGAACATACAACTATACTGGGAAACATTAAAGAACACAATACATGATAAAACCAAATTTATAGCAACAAGAATACACAGAGACAGAATACGAAACGAAAAGATACTAGAGGATGCCATCAAATTAACAAAACAGATAGACAAATACTCGCCTCGCATTCTCGAACTGCAAGACGAATTGGAACAGTGCAAATGCCATAAGATTTCAATGAGCCCTTTTGAGAACAAAACTTAACGTAATAACACAAGAGACCCGTACAAAACAATACTTAGCGATAGAACAACTTATACAAAGAAGCAGACAAATAGGAGAAATAGTTGACATGGATGAGAACACACAGACAAATACACCAAACATAATACAAGCTTTTGGGGACTTTTACAGTAAGCTATACACAGAAGAAACAACCCAACCACACATCCAAGACACTTTCACACAATACACAAAGAAAATCACAAATGAAGATAAACAAACACTTGATAAAGAGCTAACACTAGAAAACATAACTCTGGTAGTAAACACAATGCAAAAAAACAAATCACCCGGACCTGATGGGCTCACCGCAGAATTCTATCAACATTTCTTCCCTATCCTAGGACCACTACTTTTAAAAGTATATGCAGAGTCCTTCAAAGAAACTGAAATTCCACCTAGCATGAATCTATCTTACATTACCTTAATTCCCAAAGATAACTCAGACAAAACACAACTGAAAAACTACAGATCAATATCCCTGTGAAATGTAGACTATAAAATCCTAACAAAAACCCTAACCAACAAACTGAAACCATTCATATCACATCTCATCCATGAAGACCAACAGTGTAGTGTTAAGGCCAGAAACATTCATCAACACACACGCTTCATACGAGACATCATCCAATATACGCACGAGAAAAACTGTCAGTCATCAATCTTATCCCTGTGTCAGGAAAAAGCTTTTGATAGAATATCACACCAATACCTCCACAAAGTCCTACTGCATTGTAACATTGGTGACCACTTTCGGAGGTGGATACAAATCCTTTACAAAAAGCCTGAAAGTAAGGTCTTGGTGAACCATGCTCTCACTGAAACTTTCCGGCTAACTAGGTCTGTGAGACAGGGATGCTCTCTCTCACCTCTACTCTACACCCTAGCCATAGAACCCCTTCTGGAGAAAATTAGATTAGATAGCTCCATAAAACGCACTTTTATCCCAGGGAAAGGAGAACGGAAATTACTCGCATACGCAGATGACACCATCTTCTTCCCACCAAACCACAAGTCAATAGAAAATATCCTAGATACATTCACAGATTTCGGAAGAGGCAGCGGTGCAAAAATAAACATCAAAAAATCAACAATAATGGGCGTTGGCAAATGGAAAAACAAAGCAGACTTCCCATTTGATTTAGCAACAACAAATAACATGAAACTATATGGCATCACTTTCCCATCTCATCCAAACCGCACGCACAATGCCACATGGCAGAAACTATTCACACAGATAACAAACATGTTACACATATATAAGTTTAAAACAACAAAAATTTTTGGCAGGAGTATAATAGTCAACACGTATATCATTCCCAAACTAATATATATAGCTACAGTCTTTAACCCCCCTTGGCGCACAATAAAAGACATTAACATACAGATTAGGCGTTTCATATTTGGGAACACATACAACAGCATACAACACAAAACACTGATACAAGAGAAAAGACAGGGAGGCATTGCACTTCAAGACATACAAACAAAAATACAAGCACTCAGAATATGTCATGTGGGACAGATCGTCAATCATCCAAAACAACATCCACTGGCACACTACTACATTGGCCTCAGAATATCCATGCTGAGACCTTTAGACAACACAACACCACACCACTTTGGCAGCTGACCCTCCAATTATAAGACATGTATACAGGCCATACGTGGACACCACAGCTTAATATACCAATAAACAAACAAAATATACAAACAACTAGTCAAACTACAAGCTCCTTCACTAAACCTCAGAATCTAGAGAGGAAACAATTATTTCATTACAGACTACACAGACACTTTCACAAACCTACATGACTCCCACAGGGTCCCAAAGGCAAGAGAAATAACATATAGACTCATTTTTAACCTGACCCAATAAGGACACTAGGAGGCCACAAACCCAAATGTCACCTATGCAAAACACATGTACGAGAAACAGAAGATCACTTTTTTCACACATGCAACACAGTCAAAACAACAAAACAAATTCTACACGAAACCATTCAGATACAAACCAGACAAAAAGTAGACATGTACAAAGCAGTTATGCTCAACATTATACCCAAAACATCACCAGTCATTAGAAAACAAATGCTTATCTTATTGTCCGAATACAGATACATAATATGGACATGTAGAAACGCAGCACTATTCCACCAAGAACCTTTAACTCAAACACCATTTCACACATTTTTCAGCAGAAGGCATTGTCCAGTGCGCAGAATTAAAAATGTAAAAATAGATAGATATGTATGTATGTATGGATGTGTGGGTGTACATGAAGATGTGTGTGCAGGTATATGTACCAATACATTGCATGTGCTCACACATGTATACTTACAAATGCTACTTACAATGAATGGGTATTGGCATATGTATGCTCGCATGTGTGTATATTTTATAATATGTATATGAACGTGTGGGGGTGAATAGATATATATATATATATATATATATATATATATGTATATATATATATATATATATATATATATATGCATGTGAGTGGGGGTATATGCGTATGTGGTATAAATATCAGGTATGTATGTATGCACACATATAGGTATGTGTATGTATGTATGTGCATATATGTGTATGCGTGTATATGTGTAGATGTGTATGTGTGTATATGTGTATATATGTGTATGTATGTGTGTATGTATATATATATATATATATATATATATATATATATATATATATATATATGTGTGTGTATATGTATGTATGTGTATATATATATGTATATGTATATATATATGTGTGTGTGTGTGTGTGTGTGTGTGTATGTGTATATATATATAGCGCAGTGGTTAGCTCGCTGGCTTCGCATCTGAGTGGTCCTGGGTTCATTCCCCAGTTGAGGCGGTAATGCTTTTTTCAGACCGCAATGGCTCCCGGGTCGACCCAGCCTTAAATGGGTACCGGTTCAGTCCGGGAAGTAAAAGCGGCGAGGGAGAGGAGATGGCTACCGCCCTCATATGGCCGAGCCTTTGAAATGTGAGATCGCTAACACCTCACACCCCTACGGCAGGAATGCTATGGGATACTTTTTTTTTTTTTTTAAGTATACAAGTAAATGTATTTCAAGAATTTGTTAAGTTATAAGTGCAAAGTTCAAAAAGTTGGGCCACCAGGAAAATGCCTAGTCCTTTAAAGCACCATATTTCTAAAAGTACACTCAGTCTTAGTCCATCAAGGTTGTGATTGTAAAGAAGATTACAACACAATAGGAACACCTGGGCCATAAAAGTTTGTCCCTGAACTTAAATCCTGTTAAATGGTACCCAGAGCAAGTGAAAAAGTATCAATTACTTGCCCCATTAACTGAGGTCTTTTGTTCCCAGTTGGACAAACTTACCCATAGACCAAGACTTACCACTCTTCCTGTCCCCCAGTGGTCAATTTATTATCTCCCTTCTATTGACTTGAGTTTTTTTGGCCAGTCCATTTGAGAAGACTCTGCCACAAATAGAACAATAAACAGAAAACAGGGTGGATTTTTATGGCAGTGGTCTGGCAAATAAATACCAGAAGTCAAGGTGAGAGATCCTTAGGGAAGAAAATGGCCCACCTGTTAGCCAATTTTTTAACATCTGACCTTGATCAAATATATTGACAAAATTTTAAGCTCTTATAGAAGGGCAATCCACCTCTTCAAGTTATAATATAAATTGATATCTCCTTGTTCACCTGTTATATTAACCACCATCTCCCATATTTCTCCTGGCTTTAGACCTTTGCATATAAAACCTATATTATCATGACTGTATGCAGGTATGTGTATATTTACTGGGTGTGTACTTATATACATGTGTGTGAAGGTAGTTATATGTACATGCATGTTTTTTTTTTCAAGTATGTGAATAAATGAATATATGTGTATAAAGAAACATCTGTAAGTGTGTATAAATGAATATGCATGTGTGTGTATAAACAAATAGGTATGCGTGTATAAGTGAATAAGGATGTATGGATGTGTACACATGTGTAAGCATATTGCCTTTGCAAATATCTCAAAGAAACAAAAATGTACATCACTAACTTCTTGAAAATTTAAATTGATGCCATCACTCACTTCGCAAAATGTAACTCCCACCATCTCATGTTTCATCTCATGGGAAATTATTTCATTTTACTTTACATCATGTACAAATTTTATTTGAAATTTGTTGTTCAAATTTGAAAATTGTGATAATTTATTATGTGCAATAGAGAATTTTTTTTTAAAAAAAAAAAAAAAAAAAAAGGTTGGATTTATTGAGAGGTTGAATGGATTGAAAATTGGTTAACAGGAAGAAGGCATAAATGGGGATAAATAAGGAGTGGTGTGAAGTAAAAAGTGGAGTGCCACAGGCACAGTGGCGGAATGCAGATCCCCTTCCACAGAGCTATAAAGAAGCAAAGACATTCATCAAACTATCCCTGAGAACAGAATGAAGAGACCAGCACAAAGAATAAAAGCCAGAAAATGACAGCATAGACAAACTTGGCAGAGATGGGCAGACAAAGATCTTCACTTAGAACGGGACATTGTAGACATAATGGATCTCAGAGACACCGCCACGTGCGATTGTGGAGCACTCAAGCAAACACCAGAACATATTCTGCAGAACTGCCTACCTATGTAAATCAAAGAGCCACCATGCTCGAATAGTTGTGGAAGACCAGCGAAGACCTGAAACGCACAATCTCCTTGGTGAACCTCTCCGGACTAGAATTTGAGATCAGAGATGGTTATCCTCAGCCAATCTTTCAAGGGCTGTAGTGAGTTTGAGCTCCACTTCACTGAAACACTTTCCCTGAGCAGCAACCGTCATGTCTATATAATAATATTTAAATTGTCTAGTACCTGGACGGATCGGTTGATCATTTATGTAAACATTGTATAACGAAGGTACCAGAACGCTACCTTGAGCCAGATCATTTTTTGTTCTTCCATCGACTACTTTTATTTTGCAATGCCACGTAAAATCGCCTATTCTGTAGAAGACATTTAATTACCTCTGTCAGGCGTCAATCATTTGTGACCTTGTATATCTTAGACGACGATTTGCCGTGTCGTATGCCGCTGTGAGGTCAATTATAGCTATATCTGTCACCTGCTAACGCTCATCACCATCCTTAAAATGTTGAGTTAGGTTTAGGTCTTGAACACAGCACGTTTTTCTAGACCTAATCCAGTCTCCTTTCGATAATGTTTTATTTTCAGCTTAGAATAATTTTCTCGAAAACTTTAGAGGTGACATAATAATCACACACATGTTTTACATTTTGTTTATTTAATATATTTATTGAAATTTATTAATGTCTCGAAGACCAACGTGTTGCGCAATAGTTTCGCCAATTTTGATCCAGTCTTCCTTGACGGAGTGCGACTAGAGGATGTCATGAGCGCCTCCTCATATGGAGAATAACCTGGAACCTGAATTAACAAGACGTCGCCGCGCGAGATGCACAGCCTTCTCGTCCATTACTATAGACAGAACATATGGGTCAAACTATCTATACTGTAAGAAAATTGGTATCAACCTCAGGTTGCGGAAAATGTGTACAGATATGGATATCGATTTTATTGATGTGAAAATAGACAAATGTAAAATGCTGGACAGGAAAGGTTTCCATCTAAATGAGATAGGGCAGTATGTTGTTGTAGCAGTCCTAACAATAATTGTATATCCTAAGTCACGGTATCATTTAATATATTATATAGCAGGGTTAACGTATTCTGTATCATATCTTCCTTACCTCTATCACTCCTTAACACAGTCTAAATTAAAATACCAACAATTCTGAATTAACACAGGTAAAACACAGCATGTATTTTTCTCACACAAGTAAAACAATATGCACATCAATCAAATCACTATTCATTCTATCATATTATACAGTTCATCAATTATTTAATTAATTCTAATGTCTCTCAAATGGTTGGTTATGATCACTTCTCTAACTGACTAAGATTACTTCTAAAGGTTCGTGCAAGTAACACAGGTCTTACTCTAGTACTAAACTTTTACCAAGGTTCTCATCACGTGGTCGGAATCTAGCAATTGTTCTATTCACTGTCTATCTCTGTGCGTTGATATAATGGATGTCTATCTACAATTTCTCAGTCCTCTTTCACTGTCTATCTCTGTGCGTTGATATAATGGAAGTCTATCGACAATTTCTCAGTCCTCATCTATCTGTCCTCTCAGCTTGCTAAAAATGGATGTCTGCTGGACCTTTTGTCTCGTCTCACGTAAAGCAGGTGGTGACTGCATCTGTGCTCTGTCTGCAGCTGTGCTCGTGTCTATGACAGACGACAGTGGTTGTGTTACTGTGGTGGTCAGGACGAGGAAAACCTACAAATCACAACGGTTGTCTTAGGACGACAACTTCGTGTTGCAGCAACACGTCTCCGTCTGGCGAGAATGAAGTCAGGTCACTCGAGCAAGATGTTAGCGACGACGACTTGAACAGAACATCACACACAGACAGATTCTTACATGTGTGTGGTCTCTCGTTGCCTTTCCGTGTTGGTCTGCTTCGGTGGCTTCTAACTCTATGACTCTACTATTGTCACTCACTGGCTAAGTTTCTGTAGCTTTTAACTATCTACTTGTTCTAGACTAAGTGCTACTCACTATACTGTCTGGTAGGACAACCTTGCCTGCTGCTTCTGATCTGTCTACTATACTGTCTCACTCCCGCTTATATGCTAAGTTTTTCCCGCTTTTCGATAATGACTTCCCTTTCTTGAGTTCATTTCCCACCAACTTTATTTGAACTCGCGTGTCCCAAAGAAAGGCTGTATTATCTTCCAAACACTGACTGGCCGCTTGTTGACGGGGATTCCCAGTTGAAACCGTGAGAATTCAACCTACATTGGTCGGCCAGCCCCAAACTTGCATTGTTTGATAGTTGAGGACCATGTCTCGTTCAATGAACTGAAACTCTCGGGCCGGGTTCTCAAGTTATGTTTGGGTACCACGAACGGTATTCTCAGGGCTTCCCTGGCTTTGGCTCGTTGTACCCCTGTAACTCTGTTAAATTGTAGCAAAGTATATGTTTAATCATTGTATTAAAAATGTAAACTAGTTAGGCCTATGAAGTACGGGACTAAATATAGCCTAAGCTATAGAAGAGGCAATCAAATGGGATAGTTCTACTCAGGAAAGTGTGAAATCAATAGTGGAAAAGTAAATATAATCATGATAAAGCAACAGCAAATATGGGAAAATCCACAAATTAACAAACTAAAATATTTTTCAATAAATGTGAGAAGCAAAGTAAATAAAAGAGAAGAATTGGAACTGTATGAATAAGAAGCAAAACCAGATATAATAGGATTAACAGAATCATGGACATAAGAGGATGTAGCAGGGTCCAGGTTTCCACTATATATAATGTTACCACACTCATCTACATCATTCACTACCACACACAGCAAATACATAGAACACATAAGGTGGCATATTTATTATATCAATACTCTTACACCAACTATTAAAATGAGTGCAATGAAATTACAAACAATATAAGAAATACAATCGTATCTAAATAGATACTCGGAGTTTATAAGTATAAGCTATTGATGTTGCTCCCCACTAATCCAACCCAGTTCTAGCCGCACACTCCCCTCCCCTTATCTGCATCCTCAACACACTCTCAAAAACTCGCCCTCGCTCAAATCCCCTCAGGCGGATGATTTTGTCATAATACATTCAATATATTCAATGTATACTCGCATATGATCACACACTAAATCAATCTGTGTATACACACGCTCTGGAACATACATCGTTCCCTCTGTGTCTACACACACCACGCACACATACAGATCCTTCCTAGTCGATCTGTACACTCGCGTAACTCTTCAGAACATACCTCATTCACAAGGTGTCTATACACACACCACATATACATCTAGATCTCACCTAGTCGATCGGTACACTTGCGTAACTCTTCAGAACATACATCGTTCCCTCGGTGTCTACACGCACCACACGTACATCTAGATCTCTCTTAGATACAGAGCGCCCAACACACACCTTATAGAGCGACTGGTCAAGACTCGAAGGCGTATGCTGGTTCAGCGGCCCTGTTCTCACACATTCGTAAAAACAGCCTATCCATCACTCTTCTATTAAGTCTGTGAGCTAAACAGACTCCTAGCTAAATTCTGTCTCGTTCTCTCTCTGTCTCCATGGCAGTCTGCTTGAGCTAAATTTTATATAGTATTATATAGTCTTAAGAAGTATCATAGCTATCCAATTGATCTCTGGGGGATGGCTCTGCGGGATGGCCTCTTGTCTGTCACTCATCCCACACTACCCAAATCGGAACGCCAGTGGTCAGCACCTAGCCTCTTACATGTAAACACATTCTTTCCCCCAACCCCGTTTTCCTCTGTTGACTTAGTATCGAGACGGTGAGTGACCTTAGCACACGTTCAGGTACATTTGTTCTCAGAGTCGCCGACCACATTACCCCTGCCATAAACGCTCATACTCGGGTTGGAACTGTTACAAGGATATTGCGGATAGTGAACTGGAAATAGAGGGATATACAATGTTAAGGAAAGATAGTGTAGTTGGAGACAGGGCTAAGGGAGGTGGCGTTTTATTATACTGTGCGAATTCAATAAATATAACTATACAAGATGATCTATCATCTGGCAACAACAATGAAAGTGAATAGGGAATAATAGATAGTGGGGATGAAAAAAAAGTGGATGGAAATGCTACAAATGTCCTTCAAGTCAAAAAAAGGAATATGACGAGCTAATTAGTAACATAAAAAAGACTTGTTCAGGAAAATGATAAATAATAGAGGATTTCAATTTTCCTGAAATAAAATGGAATTTGGCAAAAGCATTTGCAGAGTCAAATCCTTTTGTAAAGTGCATAACTGACCATTTTTTGACTCAGCATGTAGAGGAAGCTACCAGAGGCAAAAACATACTCGACCTAAAGGGGATAGTGAACTGGAAATAGAGGGATATACAATGTTAAGGAAAGATAGTGTAGTTGGAGACAGGGCTAAGGGAGGTGGCGTTTTATTATACTGTGCGAATTCAATAAATATAACTATACAAGATGATCTATCATCTGGCAACAACAATGAAAGTGAATAGGGAATAATAGATAGTGGGGATGAAAAAAAAGTGGATGGAAATGCTACAAATGTCCTTCAAGTCAAAAAAAGGAATATGACGAGCTAATTAGTAACATAAAAAAGACTTGTTCAGGAAAATGATAAATAATAGAGGATTTCAATTTTCCTGAAATAAAATGGAATTTGGCAAAAGCATTTGCAGAGTCAAATCCTTTTGTAAAGTGCATAACTGACCATTTTTTGACTCAGCATGTAGAGGAAGCTACCAGAGGCAAAAACATACTCGACCTAAAGGGGATAGCTAGATTTATAAAATGCAGAAAAGCAGAAAAAAACATGGACAACATATAGAGAGGCAGGTAAATCGAAAGAAACATTAAAAATATTTGGACAAGTAAAACAAGCTCAGAAAATGAATAAAACAGCAAAAATTGACTTCGAAAAAAACTTGCTAATGGGATCAAGACTGTAAGTAAAAAGCTTTTTTTCTTATTTTAGAAATAAACAAAGAACGAAATACAAGGTAGGCCCTCTCATAGATAGCACAGGTAAAATAATAAGATCAAATAGGGAGGCAGATATCTACTAAATCAATACTTTGGCACAGTCTTCACACAAAAAGATTGCTCCAAGATCCCATAGCCAATAGATTGTTTCAATTGGGAAATGGATATCAGGTCAGGTCATCCCGTAACCGGTAAGGTCGTTGGGGCACACATGAAGACATCCTTGCAACCCCACTCCACCCTTCAGCGGCCGCTTCCTGTGTTTCTTCTGGTTGGAGATTGGTCGATTCTTATATGTTGTCTTCCCACCTCTTTTTTTGGGACGGTCTCTTCATCGTCGGCCTTGCATCTTTCCGTGCAGGATCGTATTTGCAAGACCATTTGATCTCGATACCCGTACCAAGCGAGTTTCCTTCTTTTGACAGTTACCAAGAGGTCTTCAAAAGGCCTTTTGCTGTTGTAATTCTATCTCGTGTTTCCTCATTTGTAACTCGATCTTTGTACCTGACGTTTAAAAGTCTTCGAGAACATTTCATCTCCAAGGCTTGTATCCTTCGCTGAAGGTCAGCTGTAACTGTCCATGTCTCACAAGCATAGAGGAATATTGACAGGACCAATGTACGCATTAATCTGATTTTCGTGCATAGTGCTAACTGTTTATCTTGCCAGATTTTGTCAAGCCGTGGAAGCGCATGTATTGTCTGTGCTATTCTGGCCAACACCTCACATTTTGATTCTTCATCACTGACAATCGAACCCAGATATTTAAAACAGTCAACCACTTCATCTTTTGTTGTATAGCTTTCTTTACTTCTTTATATCTGCCGACCTCAGCGGGTGGATGATTTTGATTTTTCAGTGACTCGCAGAGGTCTAGAATTGTTTTGTTAACCCATGAATACAGTGGGATTAAAATCAATCTGTATTACGCAGGAAATGTTTTGTTTTTTCAAAATTTGAGGGATTAAACGTGGATAAATGTCCAGGTCAAGATGGTATCCATCCAAAATTACTATTTGAAATTAGAGACCAACTAGCAAAACCATTGGCTATATTATGTTCTCAATCACTTGCAAAAGATTGGAAAGATACAGGAGTGTTCCCCTTATTCAAAAAGGGCAAAAAAATCAGATCCAGCTAATTATAGACCGGTGAGTTTAACGAGCATAGTCTGTAAATTGTTATAATCAATAATAAAAGAAAACATTGTAATGCATATAGACAGGTCAAATCTAATCAGAAATAGTCAGCATGGGTTTACTAGAGAGAGATCGTGCTTAACAAATCTAGTGGAATTCATGGAGGAGGTTACTAAAATGATAGATAAGGGGGAACCAGTGCATGTTATTATCTAGATTTTGAAAAAGCTTTTGAAAGAGTACCTCATCAAAGACTATTTAAAAAGTTTAAATCACATGGAATATGTGGGGAAGTTGCCGAATGGATTGAGAGTTGGTTAACGGGAAGAAGGCAGAGAGTGTGCATAAATAAGGAATACTCTGAGTGGTGTGAAGTAAAAAGTGGAGTGGCACAGGGCTCGGTTTTTGGACCAATATTGTTCTTGATATATATATATGTATATTAATAAACGATTTTGGACATTGATATGGGATCCGTGATTAAAAAGAAGAGCGACAAACCTGATAGTGGGATTCCAGAATTACAGTTATGAGGAAAGACTAAGAGAAACCGGCCTACAGTGTCTAGAAGAGAGAAGAATTCGAGGTGACTTAATACAGGCGAATAAGATAATCATAGGAAAGGTTCTTCTTCTTCTTCTTTGCGTTCAGGATCTTTTAGTCATGCTATATCTGCAGGCCAGTCGCCATGATGAAGTCTGTAGTCTTCACCAGGTCGGAGCGGCTGCCCAACAGCTTTTGTCTCAGCTCCACACCCTCTGACCAGGTCTGGCATCTCAGGGTTCTGGCATCCTGTTCCACATGGGCACTAATCGGTGTGTGAGATCTTCAGTCGTTATAGATATTCTAGTAGTCTGCGGTGTCCAGTTCTCAGACGAAACAAGGTAGTTTGTTATTATTTTTGAGTTGGTGAATTGGGTCTGGTGTACTGTTTAAGTTTCTGTCTTCTCTCCATTGGTGTATATACTGATTTCTGATGATGTTCTTGATTTCTCTGTATGGTACTCGATGATTAAATTGTGCCTTTTTGCTGCCATCTTTTGCCAGAGCGTCAGCTCTCTCGTTTCCTGTAATTCCGCAATGTAGCGCTATTGTTGAGGATCTCTGGAGTTTTCCTAGTTCTACTCTGATCTCTGATAACAGTGGTTCGTTGTTTGTTTTTTGTATTGTCTTTAATAGTTTTCTGCAGTCCGTGAATACAGCTATTTTTGTTGGAGGTTGCCTTTCTGTTTGAAGTATTTTCAGTGCTCGCAGGAGGGCCATCGATTCTGCTTTAAGGTTTGTGGACAACTTTCCTGTTGGGAGGGCCTCTTCTGTTATATTTCCTCTTTTGTGTCTTATGAATATGCCTCCTCCACCGTTTCGGCCTGCCCCCTCTGCTGAACCATCTGTGTACAGTTGTGTCCATTCCTTGGTATTATAATTCTCCTCAATCATTGTTTGTGCTAAAGTTTTCAGCCCGTGGACATTGTGTTGGTCTTTTCTTCCGATTCCTGGGATCTCTGTATTTATTTCGATGTTGTTTATGTTGCAGCTTGGCTCTTCATAGTTGATAAGCATTTCTATTTCTGTAGGTTGGTTGGGAATTAGTTCTCCATATTTTGGTTGGATATATGGATGAAGCTGGTTCTCTTTAGCCTATTTTTAACTGGGTGTTTCAGTTTGATATGTATCGGGTGATCAGGCATGTGTAGCATCTTTTCACTATGTGTCAGCACTCTTTCCTCTCATCTAGTATTCAGTTCAGTTCAGTTCATCCCGTAACCCATTAGGTCGTTGGGGCACACATGAAAATCCCACTCCATCCCTCTCTGTCTGTCGCCGCCTGACGTATCTCACCGGGACGAAGGCCAGACCACTCAGTGATGTTGTCCACCCATCTCTTCCTTGGACGTCCTCGCCCTCTCTGTCCCGGTACGGAACCAAAGAGTATCGAGTTGACAATTCCGTTGGACCTCGCGACGTGCCCGCACCAGGCCATCTTTCGTCTTTTGATAGCTGTGAACAGATCTTCAAAAGGACCAATAGCGTCTTCAACTCTCTGACGGATTTCTACGTTCGTGACATGATCTTTTTATGTAACATTTAGGAGTTTTCTATAGCACCTCATTTCCATTGCATGTACCCTGCCCTGGATATCTGCTGTAATGGTCCAGGTCTCGCAGACATACAGAAATATTGATAGCACTAAAGAGGGCATTAGTCTAACTTTTTGCCGAGGGCGAGTCGCTTGTCTCGCCATATAGGTTTCTGCCTAGTCAGCGCCGCTGTTGTTTGTGCTATTCTTGCAATTACCTCTGGCTTAGAACCCTCTTCACTGATCAATGATCCCAGATATTTGAAACGTTTTACCACCTCAAGTTCCTGCCCATTTGCCTCTATTACAGTTTGAAACCCTGCTACGTTTTTGGTCATGAGCTTTGTTTTATCTGCATTTATTTCCATACCAAAACTCAGGGCCGTTCTATCAAATCTACCAATCAACTCCTGGAGTTCCCTTTCTGTGCCTGCCAATACATCAATATCATTAGCAAATCGGAAGTTTGTGATAAGCCTGTCACCTATTTTAACCGTGTCAACATGTCCCTTTAAGGTCGTCTCCATTATTCTCTACAAGAATATATTGAAGAGTGTTGGGGAGAGTATACATCCCTGTTTCACACCCACCGTCGCACGGAACCAATCGCCTAGCGTTCCCTCTACTGAGACTGCGCTTGTCGCCTGCTCATAAAGGTTTGCAATTACACTCCCAATATCACTGTTGAACTTATAATGCTTCATTGTTGACCATAGCGCCGCATGCCACACTCTGTCAAAGGCCTTTCTGAAGTCAATGAAGGCATGATAGAGTTGTTGTTGATACTCTGAGTACTTCTCACTCAGTAGTCGAAGATTAACTATCTGCTCGATGGTACTCCTTCCCGCTCGAAAGCCCACTTGTTCTTCGGCAATGATATTCTCTGCCTGTGGTTTCAGTCTGTTAAGTATTATTCTCAAGAGAACTTTACTTGGATGACTTATCAGACTGATTGCTCGATAGTTCTGACACATATTTAGGTTTCCTGATTTCAGGTCAGGTTAGGTCAGGTCATCCCGTAACCGGTGAGGTCGTTGGGGCACACATGAAGACATCCTCACAACTCCACGCCATCCCTCTCTGTCAGATGCCGCTGCCTGTGACTTTTCTGGTCGGAGACTGGTCCATTCTTTTATGTTGTCCTCCCATCTCTTTTTGGGCCGGCCTCTTCGTCGTCTGCCATGCACCTTCCCGTGGAGGATTGTGTTTGCAAGATCACTTGATCTCGATATGTGACCGTTCCAAGTGAGTTTCCTTCTTTTGACAGTTGCCAAGAGATCTTCGAAAGGCCCTATTGCTGTTATAATTCTATCTCGTATTTCCTCATTTGTAACTCGATCTTTGTATGTGACGTTTAAAAGTTTTCGGAAACATCTCATCTCCAAGGCCTGTATCCTTCGTTGAAGGTCAGCTGTTACTGTCCATGTCTCACACGCATAGAGGAATATTGACAGGACCAGTGTACGCATTAATCTGATTTTCGTGCTTAGTGCTAACCGTTTATATTGCCAGATTTTGTTAAGCCGTGCAAGCGCCGCTATTGTCTGTGCTATTCTGGCCAACACCTCACATTTTGATCCTTCATCACTGACAATCGACCCAAGATATTTAAAACGGTCAACCACTTCGAGTTCCTGACCGTTAGCTTTTATCTTGCTGTTGAAACCCGTAGCGTTGTTGGTCATTAATTTTGTCTTTCCAGCGTTTATCTTCATACCATAGTCAAGAGCTGTTTCATCGAGCCTTCTGACCCATTCCTGGAGTTCTGCTTCTGAACCCGCCAACCCGTCGATATCATCTGCAAAACGAAGGTTGGTAATCGTTCGGCCCCCTATCTTGACAGTACCAACGTGACCTCCAAGTGCTTCACTCATAATTCCTCCAAGGAATATATTGAAAAGAGTTGGAGAGAATGTACACCCCTGTCTCATACCAACTGATGTGCGAAACCAGTCTTCTCGCCTCCCATTCACAAGAACTGCGCTAGACGCCTTGTTATACAGGTGTTCAAGGACCGTTATAATATTTCCGTTGATATTATACATCCTCATGGTTGCCCAAAGCGCTTTATGCCATACCCTATCAAACGCCTTCTTAAAATTCACAAACACATGATGCAGTGTTTGCTGCTGTTCTAGATATTTCTCGCTTAGCAGCCTTAAAATAAATATCTGTTCTGTAGTGCTTCTTCCCTGTCTGAACCCTGCTTGCTCCTCGGCAATAATGTTCTCTGCTTGGGGTTTCAATCGGTCAAGGATTAATCTAAGCATGATCTTGCTAGGGTGGCTAATGAGGCTTATTGTTCTGTAATTTTGGCACAGCTTTAGGTTTCCAGACTTATGTAACGGTATAACCATTGATTTCGTCCATAAGTCCGGCCAGTTTCCTGTCGCCCATATTTTGTTACAGATGTGTGTCAGGCCTTCCACCACTACCTCTCCACCTGCTTGTAAGAGCTCTGCTGGTATATTGTCGACGCCGGCCGCCTTCCCTCTTCTCAATGTCTTTACGACTGCAGCTACCTCTTCCTTCGTTATCAGTTGGTTATCTTCTATATTTGTTGGTGTTGGGGGTAATGTTTTCTCAGGTTTGTTACGCCCTTCATAGTTATATAGCTCGGAACAGTACTCTGTCCATCTTGCCAGTACGTTATTTCCCTCAATGAGACACTTTCCGTTTTTATCATGGATCATAAGGTTTCTGTTTTGTCTTGGTGTTACCAGTTCTTTGATCACCTTGTATGCTCCTTTAGCATTATTTCTGTGTAGTCTCTCTTCGATGTTTGCGCATCGCTCACATATCCACGCTTCTTTCGCCTCTCTCATCTTTTGTTGTATGGTTTTCTTGACCTTTTTATAACTGCCGACCTCCTCCGGTGGGTGATTGTGTTTTTTCAGTGACCTTCTTTTATCACAAAGGTCTAGAATGTCTTTAGTCACCCATGGCTTCTTTTTTGTTTGGTGGCATCCCAGGATCTCTGTTGCAGTATCTATGAGAGCTGCGTTAAGAGACTCTGTAACTGTATCTGTATCCAGTCCCTCTCTGAGAGCCAACAGTGGCGCAAATCTCCCTCCCACCCTTGCTTGGAACACTTCGGTGATTTTTGGGTCTATTAGTTTGTCCAGGTCAAACTTTAGTCTGGTCACATCCTTCTTTGCGACTCCCTTCAATCACAGACGCATGGTCATCATAACCAGATCGTGGTCGCTTCCTATATCAGCTCCGGGGAAACTTCTTGTTTTGTCGGTGTTGATGCTCGATCGGAACCTCCTCTGGACCAGTATATAGTCAATCTGGCTATGCACTTCATTGCTTGGGTTATGCCATGTCCAGCGTCTCGACGGCGTGTTTAACCCAAACGTATTTACCACCAACAGCTGGTTGCATCTTGCAAATTCTAGGAGTCTGAGGCCCCGGTCATTGGTTTCTTTATTTCCGTATGGGCCACATGTTCTACTCCAGTCGTTGACTGCATCTTCTCCAATTTCTTAATTCCAATCACCCTGGACTTCCAATATGTTGTTTTTTTTTTGTGTGGCGTTTCTTGTATCAGACTTTGAAGTTGATCATCCTGATTTAGGCAGTGGTATAATGACTGATTTTGTCCAGCTGGTGGGCCACTCTCCTGTCTGCCAAATTCTATTGCAGATGTATGTCAGGGTATTAATTGTTGCCTCACCTCCCACTTGTAGGAGCTCTGCTAGAATATTATCCACACCTACAGCCTTCCCTTTCTTCAGCATTTTCACGGCTTCATATACTTCTTCCCTTGTTATCGTTTGATTTTCCTCTATCAGACTCACTTCAGGAGACATTGCATTTCTTGGGTCACCTCGATCTTCATGCTTATTTAGCTCCGAACAGTACTCTGTCCAGCGCTCATGAATGTCTTGAGCTTCTGTGAGACATTTCCCACTCTTGTCCTGAATCGTTGTATTTCGACTTTGTACAGGTCTTACTAAGCCCTTGACTAATTTATATGCCCCCTTGGCATAATTTATTCCCAGATTTTGTTCGATATCTGCGCACTGAGCCGTTATCCATTCCACCTTGGCCTGTTTCATCTTGGCCTTTATGTTTCCATTTATCTCTCTATATTGCTGAAACACATCTAATGTTTTCTTCGCTCTCTTCATTTGTCGTCTCTTGTCACATAAATCCAGTATTTCACTCGTGATCCATGCTTTCTTCTTATTCCTGCACCTACCTAGAACCTCAGATGCCGTGGAGATTAATGCCGAATTCAAGGCTTCAGTCATCGTCTCAACATCTGCCTCCTCGTTTAGAACCAAGAGAGGTGCGAATCTTCCCTCCCCCTCCACCCCCCCCCCCCATCACCGCTCCAAAGGTCTCCACTATATCCGGGTACTTCAACTTCTCCAAGTCAAATCTCAGTCTAGATATCTCTCTTTTCAGAACTTTCTTTAGTCTGAGATGCATGGTCATCAGCACTAAGTCGTGGTCACTCCCTATATCGGCTCCTGTGAAACTTCTTGTCCGGACGCTATTGACGCTAAATCTGAATCTGCTTTGGACCAAAATATAGTCTATTTGACTATGAAGCGTACTGTTTGGGCTGTGCCACGTCCACCGCCTCGACATTTTATGTGGTTCCAGCGTATTCGCTACTATTAGCTTATTGTAATACGCAAATTCCAAGAGTCTCAGTCCTCTATCGTTCGTGATCACATTTCCATATGCTCTACATGTGCCTTTCCAGTCACGTACCATGTCTTCGCCAATTTTGGCATTCCAATCTCCCTGTACCACCAGTATATCCTTCTTCGGTACCTCGTTCACCAAAGCCTGCAAGGTCTCGTATAAGCTCTCAACCTCGCTGTCCTCGTAATCTGAGGTAGGTGCATAGCATTGTATCACCGTGACATTGAAGGGCTTTGCATTTAGTCGTATACTGAGCAATCGGCTTGATACAGGTCGGCAACCCCAATACACAACATGCTGTGTCTTCGTGCACCAGCATTCCAACACCATGAAGGTGTTTGTCAGGTCTTCCACTGTAATAAAACTTGTGACCTTCTTCTGTGGTGTGTTCTCCGAAATTTTTCCAACGTGCTTCACATATGCCAAGCACATTCCAGTGGTATCTATCCATCTCATGGGTCAGTTCTTTTATTTTCCCACTTGCACTTAGATTCCTAACATTCCAAGTGCCCAGAATGAAATCCTCTCTTCTGAGTCTTATGGTATCACCAGTTGTACACTTAACACCTCCGCCCTGGTGTGGGACGGTAGGCGCGGTCATTGTTGATCCGGGCTGCGACCGATCCGATATAATAGATTTCGTTTTTGTCCTCATGTGTGATTCTTAGGCTTTAAATCACCTGACGGCGCCCATCTCCTCTCCAAGCTGCGGTGGGCCAACATCTGCATTTAACCTGAAGGAGCCCGTCCCCCCCCCCCCCCAGACGAGCCATTGCCTCGTTAGCCTAGAGCCTCACGGTTCTAGTTGCCCAGTGTGTACTCCGAGGAGGTGAGGTTGGCTTGTGAGCTCACTTTAATCGGCAGGCTACTAATTTCACTTTTCACTCTTCCAGGGAAGAGCTTCTTGTATTTAGGGGTATTATATTTGTATATGTTTCCATTTTCTGGATTGGTGTAGTCTTCATTACTCCTGTTATTATCCTTAAGCCCGAGTTTTGAACTTTGTTTAGGCGTTCCGTGTTTGTTTTTGATGCTGTGGTCCAGGCTGTCATGCCGAATTCTTGGAATGCATTGCCAGAGGAGGTAGTGGAGGCAGGGGCAGTTAGTGCATTTAAGAATAAATTCAATGCGCATAGCTTTTAGAGCAAGGTATGTAAATGAAACCGGTTGTATACAGACTCTGCAGGGTCTTCTAAATCAGTATAAAGACGTTAAGTTAAGGTAGGTTGCAGCAATAGATGCGATAATATATGCAGACATGGCAAAACATAGATGGCAAGTCAAGTTGCAATTTCGTACCCCGGGGTAAAAAACAGACCGCGGGGAAGACCTCAAATGCGTTGGTCAGACTACCTTGCTGTACACAGTAACACCCGAGACGGCTCTGAAGGAGGGCTTACCATGCAATGGACTTTTGTGACCCAATACAGTGTCTGCTGGAGACGAAATTGGGACCCTCAGCTACGCTGAGGACCGGGTCATCAAGATCAATATTGAAATTTATTCTTAGTTCTTAGTCGACCTGTACTTCTACATGGACATATGCCCATGTGCATGTCCCAGCTTTGGTATGAACTGGGTGTAGCCGGGAGAAGGGTTACCTGCTTAGCGGGCTAGGCTCGAGTAGCTTAATACTCCGTTGCGTTGGGACAAGCGCTTACGGAGGGTGGTTAACCGGTGTTCAAGTACAAACAAACATAAAAATTAAAAAATTTTAAAGATGACTACCATAGCGACAAATTAAGAAAATTAATTAGGTCAAATTTTTTTCAAAAAAAATGTGGCGTGCTAAAGGTAGACCCGCAGTCTGTTAGGCGCCATCTATGCTGCTCTAAACAAACCACCTAACCATGTCCGGTGTTATGCCATGTCACACAGTTAATCGCCTCTTGCGACATGTTCTCCGTGGGGCAGTGGTGCTATACTTGTCCTTGTCATACAGACTAACAGACATACACAAAGACTCCGGCGGACCACTCGGATTGAAATTTATTATGTATATAAACTCTGCTGGCTATACTTTTTACTTTTAACATTAGTTATTAATATTACTTTTATTAATGGTCTATTTGTAAACAGGTCCTACGCATATGACTGTTAGTGTTACTATTACAACAACAACACAATTGGATAAAGACACAAATAGTCTAGCTGGTTTTGGCATCTTTCTGGTAAAAATTGTCCTAATGTTTGACAACTTTTTAAAATGTTCACCTGGCAACCCTTTCTCGTAGTTATAAAATGTCTAACGTGTGGGATCGGAAACAATAGTCATTCTTTGGAGGAAAATCTTTGTAATAATTTGTGGGGAAATGGCATTGCCAGAAGTGAAATATTTGTTAGATGCCTACACGTCTTTGAAATACATTGAAGTAAAGCACGATAAAAAAGTAAATAATTTGTTTAAAATAAATTGTTTAACCATCATTATTAAATTTACTAATTTAGTTGCCCAACTAAAACTTAACTTACTATTACTAAGTTTAAAGAAAGAGCTCACTTGGAGATATTATTTTTTATAATAATATTAAAAATATTAAATTTAGTATTATTATTATTAGATTAAATTTGAGGGCATGAGTTTTGAAACGTACTTATTATGTCTTATAACGACAATAACGTTATGGGCTGTAATTACTATAAATATATAAATTTAACTAACTAATACTAGTAATACTGGCCTAATGACCCTAGCCCTAAGGCTAATGAAATGTAAATAAATTTACTAAATAATAATTAATATTAAGCAATAATTAAGCAATGAATAATTATGATTTAATATATATATATATATATATATTTAATATATATATATATTATATATATATTATAAGTTATTAGTGATATATAATAATAATTAATATAGGCACTTCTTAACCTTAACGGTAACATCACTTACTTAACACTTAAGTAAGGTTAGTAGTAATAATACATAGACTATAGACCTAGACCTCTACCTATAGATCAAGATCTATATTTTGTTGAAGTTTAGTTATACTTATACTACTTATAGTGCGTTTAAAAAACTCATGCCCTCAGATTTAATCTAATCCAGAACCATTGCATGCCATTGATATATCACCATGATTCCGTGAATTTTTACATATGGTCTTCTTACTCATCTTCAATATCTTCATCTACTTTTACATTTATAATTCTGATTTCCCCATGATAAATGTATAGTCTAGTGTATGGCATTTTAAGATTTTATCATTCATGATACTTAACTTGATTTACTTCATTATGGTAGTTTAGAAGACTCTTGAGCTGCAACATAAACATTGAAATAAGTACAGAGATCCCAGGAATAAGAAGACTAAGAAGAAAAGACCAACACAGTGTCCATGAGCTGAAAATTTTAGCACAAACAATGATTAAGGAGAAATATAATACCAAGGAATGGACACAGGTGTACACAGATGGTTCAGCAAAGGGGGCAGGCCGAAACGGGGGAGAAGGCATATTCATAAGACACAAAAGTGGAAATATAACAGAGGAGGCCCTCCCAACAGGAAAGTTGTCCACAAACCTTAGAGCAGAATCGATGGCCCTCCTGTGAGCACTGAAAATACTTCAAACAGAAAGGCAACCTAAAACAAAAATAGCTGCATTCATGGACTGCAGAGAGCTATTAGAGACAATACAAAAAACAAACAATGAACCACTGTTATCAGAGCAGAACTGGGAAAACTCCAGAGATCCTCAACAATAGCGCTCCAGTGCCTACCCTCTCATTGCGGAATCACAGGAAATGAGAGAGCTGACGCTCTGGCAAAAGATGGCAGCAAAAAGGCACAATTTAATCATTGAGTACCATACAGAGAAATCAAGAACATCATCAGAAATCAGTATATACACCAATGGAGAGAAGACAGAAACATAAGCAGTACACCAGACCCAATTCACTATCTCAAAAGACATCAACTAACTACCTTGTTTCGCCTGAGAACTGGACACTGCAGACTACTAGATCATCTATACCGACTGAAGATCTCACACACCGATGAGTGCCGATGTGGAACAGGATGCCAGAACCCTGAGCATATTCTACAAGAATGCTCAATCTATAGGGAAATGAGATGCCAGACCTGACCAGAGGGTGCGGAGCTGAGACAAAAGCTGTGGGGCAGCCGCTCCGACCTGGTGAAGACTTCATCATGGCGACTGGCCTGCAGATATAGCATGACCAAAAGATCCTGAACGCAAAGAAAAAAGAAAGAAGGCTCTACAGAGTCTGTATACAACCAGTTTATTCCACTGTGTGAGAAGAAAAAAATCTAAAGCCTCAACCCAGATAAAAATGTACAAAACTACGAAAACTTGCAAAGTCACTGAACAATGAAACCATATTATAGGCATCTCAGTCTCTATAGACATGGCGCCCTGTAAGTTTTGTCGAGTTCTTTCTCCTGTATTTCGACACTGTCTGCTGTGACTGTAAAGGCCTGTCTGCGAGTGACTATCCCTGTTACAGATCGTACAACCATACTGAGGAGGCTGGCTTGCCTGGCTGTTCCTTGATCTCTTCAGTCTTTCACTTTTGTTTGCACCCAGAAGGCCTCTACGGGCGTCAGCAGTCACTATGACCCCTCCAACTGACTGTCTCTAGATAGCTTGATCCTGAGCAATTTCTTCCCAGCGCTCGGAGGGGATCTCACATGACTTCATGTTCCTATTGCATGCGTTCTTGAATTGCAGTGTGGGACAGCCGATTCTTCTAACTTCAATTGCTAGCTGTCCATAAAGGGTATCCTTTGGTAGCCTCTCATCTTCCATGCGATAAACATGTTCCCACCAACGTAGGCGTTGCTGGCTCAACATCGAGTATGTACTGTGAGTGTTTGCTCTCTGTTAGACCATATTATGTAACACTCTCTTGCCACCCAATTCCCAGTATAAACTGTAGACACCTCATAGGAAAGGTGTTGAGCAGCCGTTCCTGTTTAGTTTAGGTGTTCCAAGTCTCGCTTCCATACATGAGAATGCCAATAATGCAGGTCTGATAGACCTGGACCTTGGTGTAGTGAGACAGCATAGTTCTCCCAGACTCTCTTCGTCAGCCGGGCCATGATGGTACTTGCCCTGCCAAGCCTACTGTCTATCCCCTTCTTGAACAAGAGAGTGTTGCTGATGGCAGACCCCAGATAAGTGAAACTGTTGATGACCTCCAGAGGGATGCATCAATCTGCTGGTCACGGTCCATGATTCTCACATCTGTCAGAGATTTCAGAGGGGGCAGCACCTCTTGCAGTAGGGTCCAGGGCCATCTTTATGCCTCTATACATGCCTTGAAACCATAAAAACACCAAATATCATATTTGATAAGAATGGAAATCTGGTACAAGAAAGAGTGCAGCAAATGCATTTATTAAACATACAGTCATGCAGCATGATACTCACTTACTTTCCATGTCCTGGGAACCATATCAAACATTGTGTTTCCAACATGTGTCCATGTGGGTTGCCTTGTCATTCTCCCTCAACATGTCACCATATTGCATGTTTTGAGAGGTTTGGTCAGATGGTCTGGGTCTTGTGCTGAGAGTCCTTCGATGTTGATTGAAATGAATAGAAGGGTTGTTTAATGATCTTTGGTAGTGAAAGGATTGGCTGAATTAAAAATTGTTTTCAAGGGAATGCCTGAGTGCTGCACTAATTACAATCTACTTGAGGCTCCTTTCGTGCACTCAATACAGGATGATTAGCAAAACAAACATAATGGAAAAAAGATAGTACTTAGTAGTAGCCCTTTTTCAGTCATGTCTGACTATAGGTTGATGCGACCTTGGAGTAGCAGCTCTCTACTGAGTTTTTGCTTTTCCTTTCGGCGTTGTCTCTTTACTTCCCTGTGTTGTATAAGCTTATTTTTGCCCAGCTTGAGGTGGCTCTTCAAGTTGCGTTTCCATTTGAATCGGTCTGCAGCGATGTCATATCCAGAGACTTCATGTCCAGCTTACATGCCAGCTGGCCATAGAGGATATCTATATCTTTCCATGAGACGCCAAAGCAAAAAGAGAGATTTGAAAAAAGACATAATCAAAGGGGCAAATAGCCATTGTAGTAGTGGAGCACATGAGGACAAAATTTACATGACAAGAATTGTATGATGCGCTAAGGCAACTAAAAAACAAGAAATCTCCAGGAAAGAAATAAATTACAAATGAAATGTTAAAAAATCTTGGACCCAAAATTTTTAAAAAATAGACTCAAAATCATAAATGTAAGCTGGAAAGAAGGGACAGTGCCATAAATTATTCATATATTAAAACACGGTAAAGACAGAACAGAAAAAAACATTTACAGACTCATCAGTTGGCTTAACTGCACAGGTAAACTGATGGAAAGACTGCCAGACATATGTGGCACTTGGAGAGAACAAAACTGGATTACACAAGCTCGCTTTAGGCAACACAGGTCAATGGAGGGCCAACACACATATAACACAATGGATTAAAGATTCTTTTCAGGAAAAGAAATACACACTGGCAGTCTAGATAGATATGGAGAAAGCCTTTCATAAAGTGTGGAGAGCGGAGATCAATAAAATGCAACTAAAATATGGAATGTGGGTTCATGTAAAATTGGACAGGCCACTCCTTCCAAATTAGATATGCCAGTGTGAAGGTACAGGGCCACATGAGTCATAGAATGAAATTGGGACAAGTTGTATACTGTGTGCCTACATTGTTCCTGGTTTTCATCAGAAGCATAGTGGATAAAATACGGCAGAGTGTCCACATCTTGCTAAACTTTGATGATTCAGCTTTGTGAGTAGCTGAAGAAAACATCACATAAAATTACTACAGGATGCAAGAAGCTCTTCAAAGATTTGATAAGTGCACTCAGAAATAACTTAACTTAACGTCTTTATACTGGTTTAGAAGCCTCTGCAGAGTCTGTATACAACCAGTTCCATTTATATCACCTTGCTCTAGAAGCTGTACGCATCCAATCTATTCTTAAATGGATTAACCGTCCCAGCCTCCACCATCTCACTTGGCAATGCATTCCAAGCATTCACAACTCTTTGGTTAAAAAAATACTTCCTAATATCTAATCTGGACCTCTCCTTAGTCAACTTGTAGCTGTGCCATCTTGTTCTTGTTGGTGGTTGTATTTGAAAAAACTTGTTATAGTCTAACTTATCCATTCCTCTGATCATCTTATACACCTGTATTAAAGTCACCACGAGTTCTTCTCTCTTCCAGACACTGTAAGCTGGTTTTAAAAAATCTTTCCTCATAACTGTAATTCTGGAATCCCACTATCAGCTTTGTCGCTCTTTTTTTGTATTCTCTCCAGCATGTCTGTATCCCCTCTCTGATAAGGACTCCACACCTGTACACAGTACTCCAATCTAGGTCTAACTAATGCTTTATACAGTTTGACTATCACTTCCTTGCTCCTGTGTTTAATATTTCTTTTTATCATCTCTAACATTGCATTTGCCTTTTTTACTGCTACCTGAACTTGCTCCCTCACCTTACATGTATGATCTATTATAACCCCTAAGTCCCTTTCTTTATCTATCTTTCTAATATTGTTCTCTCCCATTCTGTAATTATGTTCCATATTGGATCAAGATGCTGAGCAGCACATGAGCTGCAGTGGTCAGTGACCCATAGCTGACTGCTAGCGTCAGGGCCAGCAAACCATAGCTGCCAAGACCCTTCTACACCTCCACGCGATGATCCTGGATAACAGGCTGTAGCAGAGCAGACTGGCTAAGGAGAAGGGATTGAAGAGGAAATGCTAACCCGGTACTCAAAAAATGCGTGCTGAAGTCGGATGTGTTGGACCGAAAAGTGCAAATATCGCAGCCAGGCTGTAAACTACGACACAATGCATTCCGTTCTCTGGACTACATTCCATTACTTAAGCCCTTTCAGGGTTTGGTAGCGGGAGATTGAGAACGAACGAAGAAGTAGAAGGAGGATCTACCCATGTGCATGACTGTACATTTATCTACATTAAACTCCATTTGCCAGATTACAGACCATTCTCAAATTTTATCTAAATCCGACCTCAATATATCCATTTCTGCTTTAGATGAGACACTACTGCATAATTTTGTGTCATCAGCAGATTTTGCAATAGTGGATCCCATACCTATGTCCAAATCATTTATTTATATCAAGAATAAAATTGGTACCAAAACCGAGCCCTGTGGCACTCCACTTTTCACTTCACACAACTCAGTGTACTCCTTATTTTTCCCACCCTTTGCCTTCTTCCCGTTAACCAATTTTCAATCCATTTGGCAACTTCCCCACCTATTCTGTGTGATTTTAACTTTCGAAATAATCTTTGATGAGGTACTCTATCAAAGGCCTTTGCAAAATCCAGATAAATAACATCCACTGGCTCCCCTTTATCTAATATTTTGTTAACCTCCTCCATGAATTCTAATAGATTTGTTAAGCATGATCTCCCTCTGGTAAACCCATGCTGACTATTTCTAATTAGATTAAATTTGTCTAAATGCATTACAATGTTTTCTTTGATTATTGACTCTAACAATTTACAGACTATGCTCATTAAGCTCACAGGTCTATAGTTTGCTGGATCTGCTTTTTTGCCCTTTTTTAATAAGGGGACCACTCCCGAATCTTTCCAATCCCGTGGAACAATCCCTTGTGCAAGTGATTGAGAACATAATATAGCCAATGGTTTTGCTATTTGCTCTCTAATTTCAAACAGCAATTTTGGATGAATACCATCTTGACCTGGACATTTATCCACTTTCACCCCCTCCAATTTTTTAAAAACCATTTCTTCTGTAATAAAGATTGATCCTAATCCTGCTGTATCCATGTCTCTTTGAAAAATATCTACAGGCTCTGGGATCTTGGAGCAGTCCTCTTTTGTGTATACTGTGCCGAAGTAGTGATTCAGTAGATTTGCTGCCTCCCTATTCTCACTTATTTTTTTTCCTGTGCTGTCTATGAGAGGGCCAATTTTGTCCTTCGATCTCTGTTTATTTCTAACATAAGAGAAGAAGCTTTTACTATCAGTCTTGATTCCCTGAGCAAGTTTTTTTCAAAGTCTATTTTTGCTGTTTTATTCACTTTGTGAATTGCTTGTCCAAATATTTTACATATGTTTCTTTTGATTTACCTGCCTCTATATATTTTTTCCATGCTTTATTTTAGCTCTTCTACATTTAACTACAATTCTAGTTATCCACTGTTTACACTTGGGGTTTACCTCACTATATGGAACCCATTCCTCTTTTAGCTTTTCTAGAACTGTTTTAAAACTCTCCCACTCCTGTTCAACATCTGTTCCTCCGACAATATCTTCCCAGATTATGTGGTTCGCTGCCTCTTTCATCCTCTTAACATCTGTCTTAGAGTAATCATATGTTCTCGTGTTTATGTTTACTTCTTTCCCTGCAATAAGATCCCATCGTATGATTTGATGGTCACTTGAGCCAAACAGTTCCCCAACGGTAACGTTTTCAATCATATTTTCCTCTGTAGTAAAAACTAGGTCGAGTTTGTTTTTGCCTCTGGTGGCTGCTTCTACATGTTGAATTAAAAAATTGTCAGTTATGCACTTAACAAAAGGTTTTGACTCTACAGGTGCTTCTGCCATATCCCATTTTATTTCTGGAAAGTTGAAATCCCCCATTAATAATAATTTCCTATCACTTGCCTTTGCTATGCTACTAATCAGCTCCTCATCTTCCTCCTTTTGACTTGATGGACATCTATAGCATACTCCAATCACTGTTATTTCACCCCATACACTTTCATTTTTGTTACCGCATGATAAATCCTCTCTGCTCGTTATATTAACAGAATTTATACAGTATAATAAAACACCACCCCTCTTAACCTTGTCTCCAACTTCCCTATCTTTCCTTAACATTGTATATCCCTCTATTTCAAGTTCACCATCTGCAATGTCCTCATATGCCCTTGATTCTGTTAACCCTATTATATCTGGTTTTTCTTCCTCTACATACAGTTCCAATTCTTCTCTTTTTTTTACTATGTTTCTCACATTTGCATAAAAACATTTTAGATTGCAATTTTGTTGTTTTTCCACTTTTTGCTTTTGCTGCATCATTTTAATGTTTGCTTTTCCACTACTTAATTCCCACTTCTCTGACCCAAACTCTCCCCTTTGACTACATCCTCTATAGCACCCTATTGTAGGCCTATCTTTAGTCTCATACTTTGTGCGCAACTGTGTTGACTGGACGGAGGGTGTGTTGACCAAGGTCCATGGGGGATCCAAAGAGGGAACCCTGTACTCCGCTGCCTCGCGAGGAGGGAGAGTTTGATGAGTACTTTTTTGTATGTGTCAGTGTGATATTTGTAGCTGTCTTTGTAGTGCCGAGTACCGTGTGGATTTTTCTAAACTTTATTATTCCACCTCTTCTTCCCCTTTTAGTTTTTGCTTCCTTGTCCTTCGATTTTGTGCGGACAAGTTGTTTTTTTGGAGGATGTTGTGTTCCCTCAGATGTGTGAGTAGTTTGTTTGGGCATGATGCTATTGCGAGTCGTAGCCCTAAGAGATGGGTTCTTGAATATTTGATGGTTTTCACGGCTGCTGGTAAACCGTTTTCTCCCGTTGGTCGGTTCATGGCAGGGTCATTATCACGTCATGCACCGGTGATTTTCTGACTGTAAACATGACCCAGATCCCCTTACGTGGCTAGCTGTGATCCTTTATTGAATTAGGAAGTGCACTTTCCACGATCCTAAACAGTGGAAACACAGGCCCAGAACATCAAATAGCTCCTGAACATCAAGAAGAAAACAACATGCACAATGAATCACACTGAAACTAAATGGATATAAGCTACCAGGAGAAAATAATTCCATATATCTAGACATACCACTGGATAAGTCAAATTGAACAAATTTCTACAAGAAAGATAAAACAGCGAATGACTAATGAAAAAAAAAAAGGGGTGCAGACTATCAAACACTGAAAGTGTTGTACACAGAAAATGTTATACAGTACCAGCTTTAGAATATGGGATGCCAGCTCAGGTAACATCATCAAAATACAACTTTGAAAAAAAGTCAAAGCCAGGAGGAAAAAATTATTACAGAAGCTATGAAATCAGCACCAATAAAAGAAATGAGGGAAATAACGAAGCTACAATCTTTGACTGACAGAAGAAATTACTGAGTACTACAACTAGCAGGAAAATTTGAAAGGCTCTTGAATCATCCAATGAATAAAAGACTGGTTGTTTACAGACTGCAGAGCCTTCAAAGCCAGTATAAAGAGATATGGCTGAACGGGGACGGCGTGGGCTAGTGGTTAAGTGACACGACTCACAACCAGAAGGTGAATGGTTTGATCCCCATCACAGTACCGGCCGTTACCCCGGGGAAGTAAACACTTATAAAATGCAGGAGTATGTATGCTGAAGTCGGATGCACTGGACCGACAGGCGCAAAATAAAAACCACAGTGCAACGCCTTGGAAATTAGAAAAATAAGGCGAAGGCAAAAAAATAAAGCAGACCCCCAGAGAAGCAGTTTTGCTTAAAAAGCACTAGTCCTCTTCCATGCCAGAATTTTAACAGTTAAAGGCAGAGCCCCTAACGACAAGCAGCATGTTTTCACCACGGAAGAGCTGATACATACCAGAAGTGATGAAAAAAGCACCCCAAACAAGAGGGATAGCATTTGAATTTATTCAAGTGACATATCCCAGCCACAGAATGGACCTACATGTATATAGATGGATCAGCAATGAGATCTATGAAAATGGAGGAGGTGTTTACATAAAATTAAAGGGACAGGAAATCTATATCTCTCTGGTCACTGGAAAATTCTCAATTATCTTCAATACTGAGGCACTAAGAACAGCTGCAATAGCTATTATGGAAAAAGGAAAACAAGAACCATGCCAAAGACCAGATAGTTTTCTTTATCAGACATAATGACCCCCAGAAACTATAAAAACAATTAATTAGACAGCTTGTCTGACGCACTCATAAATATCAGCTACAATTTCAACAGAGTGAAAATTCAGTGGATTCCTGCACACTGCAAGATACACGGAAATGAGGAAGCAAAGGAAATAATAAAAATCAACTTCACAGGCTAATGACACAGACAACATCCGGAATCTGATTTCGCAAAATTCTATTTAAGTACTGTCTCAGCAACGAAGGTTGGCTGAAATGGATCTCCAATATCCATGTCTCTTGTCTTGATGGTACACTCTGCTAGACTGACATAGACTGACATTAGTTTTTATCGTTTAATGTTGCTCTCCCACTTATAGCGCTGCCTGTCTCTTGTCCGCCGACCTTCAACCTTCCCCTCCAAAATTGTTTTCAATAAAGTATTGTGTCTATTTATATGTCCAAAATATTTTATTTGCCTGATTTTAATGTCATTCATATACTCTGGGACGGACAAGGGTGGAAAAAGCCGGGTCAGCTTTATTCTGTCAAAGAAGACTACTCAGTTACTACTCACTACTCGGTTACAATCCTGTCAACGACCGAATAATTGTAATCAGACTAAAGAAAAAGACAAGAAATTTAACAATTATTCAAGTGTATGCACCAACATCAGCAGCTGACGATTGCAAAATTGATAATTTTTATAACACCTTGCAAGAAACTATGGGAAAAGTTGAAAAAAGAGATATCTTGATCATCATTGGCGATTTTAATGCGAAAGTCGGAGAAGAAAGAGCCGAAGAGGAGAGAAGTGTTCGAGGACCTTTTGGTTTGGGACACAGAAATGAGCGAGAAGAAAAACTGGTTGAATTCTGCACGGAAAACAACCTCTCCATTGCCAACACCTTATTCAAACAACATCCACGTAGACTATACACGTGGACCTTCCCTGATGGCAACAGCAGAAACAAAATAGATTACATCCTAGTGCAACAAAGATGGAGATAAAATGTGCTGGCAAAAAAAAACGCTGCCAGGAGCAGACTGTGATACGGACCATGAATTACTGTTTGCAGTTTTCAAAACAAGACTACGTAGGATCAACAAAGGTTGCCAGCCAATGCGATTCGATGTAACAGCAATACCTACTGAATACAACATCAAAGTAGAGAACAAATTTGAGGCGTTGCTTGTGATACAGGAAGAGATGACATCTGAGGAGTTAACAAGGGATATTTTGATTTCAACAGCGAAAGAAATGATTGCCAAGATGTCGCACAAGAAACAGAGCTATATAACAAGAAACGCATTGAAGAAAGGCAACAATTAAAACAAATGGGAAGTAAGGTGACCAACACAGCATATACAAACTGTGCAAGAAAAGTTAGAAGAGAAATAAGAAAAGATAAAGGAAGATACATAGTGGAAACGTGTAAGGATATAGAAAACCTACAGCAACAAGGCAGAGAGAGAGATGCATTTAAGGCAATAAGAACACTGACAATGGAGTTCCGTCCGGTTCCACGTGTCATAAATGACAATGAGGATAACACATTCACAGAAACCAAAGACATACTGAAATAGATGGAGAGAGTACTGCAAAACCATGTAAGGAGATAGCACAAAGCGCTCAGTTACAATCCTACCAAAGGATGAGAAAGAACCTGAACCAACATTGGAAGAAGTAGCCTCTGCAATTAAAAGCCTGAAAAAGGGAAAGTCCCTAGGATGTGATGATATCCAAGCAGAGCTAATACAAGCCGGAGGGGAGGCAAGTCTTCGAGTCTATCACAAGCTGTGTATACAGATATGGCACAGTGCAGAGTGGCCAGAAGCATGAAAGAAATCAATTTATATTACCCTCCCCAAAAAAGGCAATCTGAAGCTGTGCACGAACTATCGCGCTGATCAGCTATGCTAGCAAGATATTCTTGCGAATCCTATTAAGAAGTATAGAGAAAAGGTTTGAATCTGAAATTCATGTAGTCCAGGCAGGTTTTAGGAAAGACAGAGGGACCAGGGACCACATATTCAATTTAAGGAATATCTACGAAAAATGTAGAGAGTTTAATGTAGACCTGTACACATGTTTCGTTGATTACACCAAGGCCTTTGACACGGTAAAACATCAAAATCTGGGGAGAATCATGAAGGAAATGGGGTTTCCTTTGCAAATAGTTCATCTCATTGAAACATTATACCAAGATCAACAAGCTGCTGTCCGAGTATCTGGGCAAACATCGGATTGGTTTGCAGTACAAAAGGGAGTCCGACAGAGATATATCCTCTCACCTTATCTGTACAACATATATGTAGAATGTATAATGAGAAATGTTCGAGAAGATGAGAGCATTGAAAGTTTTGACCCATTTACGATTGGGGGGTACGAGATTCCAGAGTTACGATACGCAGATGACACAGTGATACTAACAAGAAGTGCAGAAGGGCTAGAGCAGCTACTTTCAGCCGTTAATGGACATAGTAAAGATCAAAACCTGTTCATAAACATAAATAAAACAAAGATAATGACCACCGACAAAACACAATGTCAGCATAAATTTACAGTGAGTGGTGAGGAAATAGATCAGGTCACACATTTTGAATATCTGGGCTCCAGAATTGACAAAAATGGCGACTGCTCGAAAGAAATCAGAAGAAGACTAGCTATGGCAATGCAGAGACTGAACAGCCTGAAGAAATTATGGCAGAGCACCAACAAAATGATAAAAGTAAAAGTCTTGAGAGCCTGTGTTTTTCCTGTGGCAGCTTATGGCTGTGAATCATGGACGATTACCAAAACTTCTAGACAAAGAATCAAATCCTTCGAGTCAAAATGTTTACAGAAAGATCCTCAAAATACCCTGGACATAGAAAAAGATAAATGTAGACATTCGGCAAGAGTTGAGCATAAAGGAAAACTAGTTTATCAATTCCATTTTGGCTAGAAAATGCAAATACTTTGGTCACATCAAGAGACACAACAGTCTTGGGAGAATGGTGTTGGAAGGTATGGTGCCAGGCAAAAGAGGAAGGGGTAGACCAAGAAGACGATGGAATCAAGATATCCAGGAATGACTGGCGGAGGCTGGAGTTTTGGCAAGAGAATGAGTTTCTTTCAGACAGACTGTGATTGGAACGACGTTCTACAAAGGACATGCTACATAATGATGAATTTTAATGTCTGTCAATAGTTCTCTACCCATGCCTACTCTCGTTATGACATTGCTATTTGTTTCTGCTTCTACGAAATGCAACACATTCTTCTGTATAACCACATTTTTATTGCCTCTATTTTGTTTTCAAACTGTTTGTTCATAATCCACATGTTTCTGCATCAAATGATATGTTGAATATATATAATACCTGACAAGTCTCATTTTTAATGTATTAGTTTTGCCTGGATGTAAATAAATTCCTCATCATATTAAATTCACTTTAAAACACATAGAGACTACATGGCCCTCCCCAAACCAATTGCGAGATAAACTGTAGAGAGGGACATGAGAAGGACCACCCGGTTTGTAAGGGAAATAGATGTGATTATTTGAGAGAGAATGACAAAGAAGATTGTATCTATTATAAACTCAGTGCACAGCATAATATTATATTTTCTTGCTCATTGATAACGATTAAGAAGATGAAGAAGAAGATAACGATTTATTTATCCAAGTTAAGCATAGGATTTATTTATCCAAGGTTTACTTAAACCTAGTTTAACAAATGTTTTTATGCAAATGTAATAAGCATAGTAAATAAAAGAGAATTGGAACTGTATGAAGAAGAAGAAAAACCAGATATAATAGGGTTAACAGAATCGTGATCATAAGAGGACATTGCAGACAGTGAACTTAAAATAGAGGGCATGTGATGTTAAAGAAAGATAGGGTAGTTGGAGACACGGCTAAATGAGGTGGCGTTTGGTTATACTGTGCAAATTCAGTTAATATAACTATCAAAGATCATCTATCATCTGGCAACAAAAATGAAAGTGTATGGGGAGAAATAGAAAGTGGGGGTAGAAAAAACTATGCTACAGATGTCAATCAAGTCAAAAAGTGGAAGATGAGCTGATTAGCAGCATAGAAAAGGCAAGTGCAGGGAAATTATTATTAATGGGGGATTTCAACTTTCCAATCATGCTTAACAAAAAATATTAGACTTCATGGAGGAGGTTACTAAAATTATTGATGGAGGAGAGCCAGTGGATGTAATTTCTCTAGATTTTGCTAAGGCCTTTGATAGCGTACCTCATCAAAGATTATTTAGAAAGTTAAAATCATATGGAATAGGTTGGGAGGTTGCCAAATAGATTGAAAATTGATTAAGAGGAAGAAGGCAGAGAGTGAACATAAATAAGAAGTACTCTGAGTGGTGTGTAGTATAAAGTGGATTGCCACAGACCTCGGTTTTGGGACCAATTTTGTTCTTGACATATATAAACAATTTGGACATTGATATCGGATTGATATTAAAAACAAAATTTGCTGATGGCACAAAACTATTCAGTAGTGTCTCTTCTAAAGCAGAAGTAAATATATTGAGGTCGAATTTAGAACAAATTTGTAACAAATGGAGTGTCACAGGGCTCGGTTTTTGGACCAATATTGTTCTTGATATATATATATATATATATATATATATATATAAACGATTTGGACATTGATGTGGGATCCATGATTGAAAAATTTGCGTATGACACAAAACTATGTATAGCAGAAGTGGATATATTGAGGTCGGATTTCAAAAAAATTTGAGACTGGTCTGGGAAATGGCAAATGGAGTTTAACATAGATAAATGTACAGTCATCCACATGAGTAGATCCAATATGGAAGATACTTACAGAATGGGTGAGAACAATATTAGAATGATAGAAAAGAAAAGGGACGTAGGGGTAATAATAGAGCATACAGGTAAAGTGTGTGAGCAAGTCCAGGTATCAGTGAGTAAGACAAATGCAATGTTAGATATGATAAAAAGAAATATTAAACATAGGTGTAAGGAAGTGATTGTCAAACTATATAAAACATTGGTTAGACCTAGATTGGAGTACTGTGTACATGTGGGGAGTCCTTATCATAGAGGAGATATAAACATGCTGGAAAAGATATAAAGAAGAGCGACAAACCTGATAGTGGGATTCCAGAGTTACAGTTATGAGGAAAGACTCAGAAAAACCGGCCTACAGTGTCTAGAAAAGAGAAGAATTCAAGGTGACTTAATACAGGCGTATAAGATAATCACAGGAAGTTATTAGACTAAAACAAGTTTTTTTCAAAATACAACCACCAACGAGAACAAGAGGGCACAGATACAAATTAACTAAAGAAAGGTCCAAATTGGATATTAGGAAATATTTTTTTTAGTTTAGAGAATGCTTGAAATGCATTACCCCAGTAGGTAGTGCAGGCAGGGACAGTTAATGCATTTAAGAATAGATTGTATGGGCATTACTTTTAGAGCAAGAAAATGTAAATGAAACTGGTTGTATACAGACTGTTGAGTTTTCTAAACCAATGTAAAGACGTTAAGTTAGTTTGACTATCACTTTTCAAATCAATAATAGCAGAAAATGCAAAAGTGTTAGTGTTATCTGCAGTCCACACCCAATCTTCTTCTCTTCCCTTTCTCACACACCCCACCTCCCATGCCAAATGTGGTCAATTCAGTTCCACCCATGTATTAATTCCTTGGGAACCACTATGCAGCCATGTGTGAACTGTTTAATATGAACATTATTTCCTGGACCTACCCTCTACCAAAGGGGTCTACAACATCTATTGATGTTGACAGAACAATTTGCAAGGTGTTTTCTAATCTTATCATTTTATCATGTTTTCATCAATTTCCTGTCTTGCCCATTGAATTTAAATCCACAAGTCAAGTCTTTTGCTTTATCAGCAATTATTGTATGTGTTGCTGGTGTCACCCCTGATGTTTATGTTTTGTAAGGAACAGTAAATTACATCACAAATGTGCTATTGAAGAATCAATTTCAGTTTATATGGTACTTTCCATAAGTATGAGTATGGTCCATGCACACCAGAACTTTTACAACCAAATGCAAGTGCTTGCGTAACGAAGTGGTTAGTGACACAAACCACTACCCAAACATGCTGATGTTCAGATTCAGCAAGGTAGTGCACCTATAGTAAGTAAACTCATTAGCAAAATGTGTGCTGAAGTTGGAAGAGCTGCCGTTTAAGGCACAAAGTACAGCACAATGTACTTTGTCTTAGGAAACCAGGCAAGCGAAAAAAAATGACACAAAAACCAGTGAATATTATTATACTAATACTTGCCAGGATTGAAATGATATATAGAATATGAAAATGCAATTGTTACTAGCATGAACTCTAGAGATTGATAGATCACTTATCCCATGAGTGCAAAGATTTCAACCTCACAATAAGCCTGAATAAAACATGTGCTGGGATAAGATGTAGATACCACCTTAACCATCACTATTGATAACTACGAACTGTCAACGGTGGACCAGTTCACTTATCTGGGGTCCCTCATCAATGATAAACTCTCCCTAGGCTCTGAATTAGGCAATCACATTGACAGGGCTGCTATCATATTTTCTCGTCTCATAACACGTGTCTGGTAAAACCCCAGACTTACAGCCAAAACCAAGGCCATGGTCTACAATGCCTGTGTCATCAGTATGCTTCTATATTGCAGTGAAACGTGGACAACATATTCCAAACAAGAGCATAGGCACATGAGATCCATCCTTTGCATCTCATGGAGAAGCAGGGTGAGAAATGCGGAAGTGCATTCTCATACTAGTCTTTCAAGTATGTACACCCTCCTTCGTCAACGAAGGCTGCGATGGCTTGGTCCTGTTTGTTGCATGGAAGATGGCCGCATCCCCAAAGATATTCTCTATGGGCAGCTGGCGTGTGGTAAAAGAACAGCTGACTGACCACAGCTGCGGTTCAAAGACACATGTAAGCGGGACATGAAGGCTCTATATATGGATCTGACATCTTGGGAAGACATTGTTGCAGACCGATCCAAATGAAGATGCAACCTGAAGAGCAACCTTAGGCTGGGCAAAAATAAGCTCATGCAACACGGAAGTGAAGAGACAATGCCGAAAGGAAAAGGAAAACCAAAACCTCAGAGAGTTGCTTTTCCAAGGTCGCATCAACCTATAGTCAGACATGACTGAAAAAGGACTACTACTACTACTCATCAAAAACATTAAAAAATACTACCAGCGTTAATAGGCTTACTTGAGATCGTTGGGACTTATCTTTAGAAAGAAAGCATAATTGTGCAAAATTTGTAAAATAATCATTCTTCTCTTTATTTGCAGATTATATGTAATATTATCAAACATGAAATGCCAGCCACTGTAATAGCTGTTGAAAGTTATGTGAAAGGAAAGAAATTCAAAAATGCCTTAAGGAAACAAATGCACAACTATGAGCAATACAAGCCTCATATCATTCCAAGCACAAAAAAGAAACATTTGTGAGTAGACACGTAGAAACAAACTGTTTTTTACCTTTTATTTATATGCTGTGGTAGTTTTAATTGTTGTGGTGTGGTAAAGTTGTCTGAGCATGTCTCTCCATTGTACTCTATCCTAAATGTTTGTACTCTAATGTATTTTTACACCTGGTATGTAAAGGTGAGTCTTGCCACCTTCCTCTTGCCCTCTGGTATCTTCTGTAAAAGACTCATGTCACATTTGTGCTCAAGCAAACTCAATCTTAGATTTTATGTAATTACCAATATCTTTGTGCGCATACCTCAGTGAGAACTTTGTGATTTGATCTTTTGTTCTGTTTAACCCACTCGTTGCATTCTAGGATAACACATTTAAAACGCTTTCAAGCTTTTTTAATCCTTCTTTGTTAGAGTCCATGTTCCAACCCCATACAGTGCAATTGGCCATGCATAAGTAGTGATTATTCTATCCCCATATTCTTGGAGGTTAGCAATTTATGTTTTTCATTGAAGGCCTTTTTTTGTCATTGCAATCCTTGTCCTAATTTCCGTCTCTTTGCGTGCACCTTCTTTTATGGTTTGCCTCAAATATGTAAACTTCTGTACTTGCTCGATTATTTCTCCATTGATGATTATAATCATTTTGCCTATGTTGCTTGTCAATTACCATAGTCTTTTTCTTCAATGTGTGTTTTTCCTGCTAAACTCTTTGGTCGTACTGTAATTTTAAAAAATCAACCTTTGCTTCCACTGTGACTTGATCATCAGCAAATTTGATGGCATTAACTTTCATATGACTTTTACAACCCCTATTACAACTCAAAACAACTCTTTCATTATCTCAGAATATACGTTATAGAGACTTGGAGAAAGCAAGCAACTTTGTCGTAACCCCTGTCATATTGAAACTGGATCTATGAGTCCTTCTTTGATTGTAATAATTGACTCCATATGTATATGTTACATATGTCCAGTTAATAAATGTACTGTAATCAAAATTTATATTTGTTATTGAAAAATTTGGCAAAGATGGCGCCATAACTGGCTGCGAGTCTACATTTCTCTGCTGTTTTGGATCATTATGGATGCCGCCAGACCACGGATTTGCCTGGAATTCACACTAGTCGATGACTTACACTTATGTTCACGGAAACGTGGTGTTGTTTTCCGTCTGGACTTGTTATTTTGTTCTTTTTTTGTGATTTCTTCCATCCGTTTATCCTGGTCTGGACGCCGGCTGAATGGCGCTACGCTTATACCTGTGTCGTATTTCACAGGTTAGTTCTGCCGGTTCACCTTCACGAATTTGGCGTGTGGGAATTTTAGATGCTACTATGATGAGATGAATACAGCTGGGGAGAGATGCCAGACTCACTCACACGCTGAGTGTTGTCCATACGGCCTCTTGTGGTTATCGAAAAGGCACGACAAACTGCGTTAGATGCCATACCAACTTTCTACTCTGCGGGTTACATGTTTACGGAAAGGCTTCGGTGGTAACCCTGAGACAAAATCTGCATCCTATGCTATCTCCAGTCGTCTCGATGAATGTCTTGCCACTGGCAAAAGGCAGCTTTGTCTCTGTGAGTGAGGTTGACAAAAGGCGCAGTTTCTTCCTCACTTTCATCCAAATCACCGCGCAAGTCACCCATTTCAGCGGACACAGCAAGAATTACGACTGTCCACACGGCTGAACAAAGAGAGTGGTCTTCATCACTTGTGATGGACAACTATTATATTGAAAAATAATAAACTTACTTTGAATGTTAGTCCACTTTGTGGAAAGGAGCTAGAACTGATAGAATTTATGAAAAGATAGAATTACTAGTGCTAGTAGATACTTCTTCTTCGTACGCAGTCAGACAGTAACCATTATTTTTTCGAAAAAAGCGGCGGTCATCCTGAGGCTGTCGACACTGCCATAAAGCTTGTCTTGTGTTGCCACTGGTGATGGCCACATCTGCTCTCTCTGATCCTCGTATGTTGGGCAGTTCTGCAGCAGATGCTCATCGGTCATTTTCCCAGTACCACACGGGCATTCGTCGGTACCACCTATCTTCAATTTGTTGAATAGGTGGTACCTCAGTCTATTGTGGCCAGTGCGAAGTCTGAAGACAACGACCTGCTCTCTTCTGTTCAACTGGTAATAGGCATCGTTTTTGGTGTAGCCGGTATGTTCAGTTTCCCATTTGGTCATGTATCTGGCTTTAATAAGCCGTTTTGACTCTTCGTACGTCATACTAGTATCTGTTTGTGGTAGTCTTGCACCTTCTTTTGCCAGTCTGTCTGCCTCCTCGTTGCCTTGGATGTTGCAGTGTGATGGGACCCACTGTACCACTACCCTTTTTGGTGCGGACTGCTGGCATAGTTGACAGACTGCTGCTCTTAAGTCATTAAGCTCAGTGTTTTTCTGGCTTTTTAGCGCTCTGACTACGGCCAGAGCATCTGTAAGCAGGACTGTATGGCTTTCATTTTCTTTATGTGTCGCTAGTAGATACAAGAATAAAAGGAACAGAACCTCAAAGACACCTATGATAACCATGTACTGGTGTGGAGAGATGTAGAAAGGAAATAGCTAAACATGGTTTGGCATTTTTTTGTTTGTTGGTGGAACATTCAGAGAAAGCAAAGTTCATAGTAGAAACTGAATTACCATCATCTTCTATCCACTTGTGTTGTTAGACATCATGAGGAGGTGCCGTTTTCTGTTTTTGCCAGCTTTGTCGCCGACGTTGTCATTCTATTTTTTTCTTCAGTGTTTCACTGACACCATCTATCCATCTTTTTCGTGGACTGCCCCTGATGTCTGGTATTGTAAATATAAGCAGTTGGTAACTTTGGTTGCATTCTTGTCAGGTGTCCAAACCATTTTATTGTCTGCCTTTCCATGTATTCAATGCACAGTGTTGCACCTGCCTTTTACCTGATTACTTCGTTTCGAAATCTGTCCACCCTTGTGACCCCAACAGCCTTTCTCAAACACCTCATTTCGCATACTATGATTTTTCTTTCTTGTGCCTTTGGTGAGAGTCCATATCTGACACTGGTAGCAGAAGAGTTAATATAAAAATATTTATCAGTTGTCTCTTTGTCTTCATTGGCATGTGGTTGTGTCTTAGTAATGGTGAGAGCTGATAGGAAACCGCATTAGCTGTGTTCTTGATTTCAGCTCTCTACTAGCCTTCCATCTTGTGTGAACACACGATCAAGTATTTGAATTCTCTTACTTTGTTCTGTGTCTTTTACCTGTATATTTAGTGCTTTCTCTGGGGGAACGGCGTGGCGAAGTGGTTAAGTAACACGGCTCACAATCCAAATGTGCTGGGTTCGCTCCCCATCTCAGCACTGGCCGTTACCCCGGGGATGCAAACCCTTTGAAAATGCAGGAGGAAGCAGACCCTTACATAAAATGCATGCAGAAGTCAGATGCACTAGGCTTACAGGCGCAAAATAAAACAAAACATAGTGCAGCTATTCCTTGGGGAATAGAGAAATGAGGCTGGGACCCCTCCCTCTCCAAGTGCTTTCTCTATTCTGCTGATTTTCTTTGTCTCAGTCTTTGCTGTACTAATCATCAAATTATATCTATCACAAGCATTGTTAAGGAATATGTCGGTGAAAAAAATATGTGAGACTTCTGTCGTTGTGTATCATGCCTATTCAATTTCAATAACCGTAGGAGGCCGTAGGAACATCACTCAACATGTCAGTGATGTGTTGGACATCTCTCCCTGGCCATGTTCTAGTCCATTATAGTTATCTAAATTTCAAAGTCACACCAAAAATGACACTACCTGCAGGGTAGTCAATCTCGCGAAGTTCAGTCACGTGCACTAGACTATGAAAATATGGCACATGTTTAAGGAGAGTGCTAATTCTATAGCTGATGTCCACTCCAGGATAATTGGAAGGAAGAAAACACAAAAAACAAACAAATTAACCAGTACATGGAAAACAAAGATATTTTTAAGTGAACACAAGTGTAATTCAACTAGTGTGAATTCGAGGCAAATCCGTAGCCTGGCGGCACCCATAACGAACTAAAACACCAGAGCAATGTAGACCTGCAGCCGTGGTACGGCACCATCTTTGCTGTTCTATTCGTAGGTGGAGTAACCTGGATGTAACATCACAAATTAGTAACACATTAACAAGCCAAAGAGAAACACAAAATATAAGACTAGAATAACACCAACATCAATATAGATACTGACCTTAGACCAGTGATAATTACTCAAATAACATCACATATCAGAAAAGACATGAGCAAATAATCATTAAAAATATACACAAATTAGAAGAGAAATGTATTAGAAAATAATTATGGTGATATGAAAAAACATTAAACATTTTTTAAACATTCATAGTAAAATTCAGGAAATAAAGTTTTTCAAACAGCAAAAACAGTTACACAAAATAAGAAATATGGAACAAAAAACTAGGCAAATGAAGAAAACAAAATAGTATGGTTGAATCCAAAAGTTGAAGAATCAATACAAACTAAAAAGAAACTACAAGATGGGGGCTAACGTTCAGGTTGACAACTAACTTAGTCGATCCTCTTCTACCTTCCTTGGGGTGTAGAGGCTTACCAGGAAGAGGTCCAGACCATTCTATTCGCTGTCTTAGTTCATAGTCTCTTATAGATTCTTATTTTGTCGTCCCATTGGACTTTGGGTCGTCCTTGGAGGTGTGGATCATTGACTCTTTGCTTTTCACGACTGCCATTCAGCAGACATGCTCATTCATAAGTCAGAACTGGCTCATAGGTGGAGTGGTATACAGTCATCTTAATTTTCTTAGTTATTTCTCTTTTGCTGACGAATCCTCTATTTATGGCATGACAAAATTGACCAGTCACTGTCCTTCATTTAGTCAACTCTTCTTTAATACCTCCCTTCTGGTTATTTACAATTCCAAGGTTTTTTTTGGAACTGCTTAACATTTTCAGAGACTGTTCACTTGTCTTCTCTCGAGATCACCATGGTTTTTGTTTCTGAACTGCTAATGCTCTCTTACCCAGCAAATCTTTCCAAATTTGAAATTTGGTCTGAAGATGTGTCTCTGATTTAGTAATGCAGGACCACATTATCAGCAAACACCAGCTCTGATATATAGACTGGTCTCATCTTCCAGTATCCAACTGAGTACAATTTGGTCCTCTCCTTTCAGACTTTGATGACATCCGTGAGAAGTATGAAGAAGTTCGGTGATATAATGTTGTCTTGTCATACGCCACTGGTCTTGAAGTCTTGGCGTTTAGTTTTTTCACTCAGTTGCTTGAGTATGAAGATAAGGTCTTGAGTACTTCAGTTTGCTCTGAAACAGCATTGGGCTTTGCCCATCTGGCTTAGCCAGATGTCTTAGTTTATGCTCCAGTTATAAACCTTTTTGAGTTTATGCTCTAGTTAACTGTTTTGAAAATTGGTATTAATGATGGCTATCTCTCAATCCTTTGGTTTAGCTTTGTGACGTCAGGCTGTCAGGAGAACCTTCAGGAATCCAGATCATCTGCACTTCCCATGTACTTTATTGTTTCTGGCATTGTACCATCATGTCCAGCTGCTTTGCCAACCTTTATTTTCTCCAATGCTGCCTTCAGTTCCTTCATTGTGATATTTTCCTCCGTCATCGATTTCCTGTCTGTATTAGAGCCTGTCATACATGGGGCTTGGTCTTCCTCTGCACAGAGCTCTGAGAAATAGTCCATTATCTCCCTCGGTGTGGTAAACAAAGCATATTTGTTTGTCCCTTACAAATGTCAATGGGTACTTGTTTTCCTTCCTTGTTTTCTTTAGGGTCCTGTAGAACAGCTTCTGGTTTTCTCCAGCATTCTTACCCAGTCTTTATCCAAATTACTCTCAGGTTTTTTGTTTTGCTGCTGGCACTATTTTCTTGGCTTTGTTCCTGAGTGTTACATATTCTTTGCATTTGTCTGTTTTTCCCTGCTTTTATTTTTTACTTCATAGTATAATTTGTATGGCTTTTTCTTGTCTAGTTCCTGCATTATCATTTTGACTTAATCTGTTCACCAGTGTCCTCTTAATGTCCTTGACTTTACCACATGCTTCTGCTGCACCTGCCTAAATGGTCTTGAATTTTAACCAGAGAGCTCCTAGATCCTAAGGTCGTTTTTCTGCACTTCCCACTGCTGTCAAAAGAATGACTTTCTTAGCTTATATGTCTTTATTATTGCTTCTCTTTCTCTGGTTTGTTTCTTACTTGATTGTGAATGTTTTGATGGGACTGTTCTTATAGTTCACTTTGTCACGAAGTTTTGATCACTTTCAATTTCTGGTCATCTCCAGGCTCTCTCTTCTCACACATACTTAAATTAATCTTTCCTGTTGACGGCCAAAGCTATAATGTTTTTCTCTTTCCTTATTAGTTCATGTCAAGTGTATGAATGTATCCCATTTGAGGCAACTTTGTGTTTGTGATAACCAGGATTTGCTTACTGCAGAACCTCAGAAGTTACTTTTCATTGTCATTTAAAACATCTTCACCATATATCCCAATCACTTCCATTTGATCTAGAATGATCTTTTTCTATTCTGGCATTGAAATCTCCAAGTAGGATAATTTTGTCATGACAATCGAATAATCATCCAATGTCTTTTCAAGTAGTTCAAAGAATTTGTTTTTGACATCAGCTCTATCCCTCTCATTGTGGACATAAAGAATGACGATGATGACTAACTTGCCTTATTCTTTGAGGTCCAGTATCATAATGCGCTTGGAGACAAATTGTCCATTTTTTTCCTGGACACGATATAGCCCACTTCTCCTTTGGCTCTGTTGATAGTAGAGAAGCATGTTACACTCTAGTTTTTTGTTTCTGTGAGAGCTAGGATTTTCTATTTGGACTTCTTAATTTCTTCTATGAGCTCATTCTCCTTTTTGTTTTTCTATAAGGTCTGTCCGGTTTTCTTCCTTTGTAATCAGGTGGGTAGACAAACAGGTTATTGGCCTGTTGTATTTGCATGATGGAGGAGCGCCTCCATGTACGCCACTTTATAGTTCACTGCTGTCTGTTTGTTTGGTATCAACAGCTAACCTCCAAATATAGAGGTCATATTATGTGCCATCTTTGGTACTACAAGATCATAGATAAAAACACAAATCAAAAAGGATAGAAGAAATTTAGAGAATAAAAATCTATAGACAACAACTGCCCTAGAGAATTTGTATAAAAGGAACAAGGCAATGAAGTTCAGAGAGAGAAATTTAATCCTACTTCATTCATAGACAAAAATAGATTCACTATATCCAGTGAGCACATACAAAAAGTTTGATGGAAGAAGTACTTCCAAAAATTATGCTTAGCTGAACACATATATTGATTAAAGAAAGAGCTACGAATTGCACAGCCCATGAAAGATATAATATTAAGATCAGCAAATCAAAGACAAACTATAAAGGTTAGCAGAACACCAGGTCCACTTGACACTCATATAAACAATACCAAACTTAAACAGACTCAAGAGTTAAAGTTTCTGGAAAACATCAGTTTAGTCACAAAATTATAACTGAAATAGTATATTATATTAATTCTTTGCTATCAGTGTCAGACTTGGTCCTTATTACAAGGTATAGGATCTGAAAACTATGATGTATGAAATGATATGTCTTAGGAAAGCCATTAATGTCACCAAAGATTGAATGAGAAATTATGACACTAGAAATATTGTGAGAACTACTCCCAGTGCTGAATACATAGCAAGATAAAAAATAAGATGGTTCAGCTTTCTTCTGAGAATGCAACCTAATCAACTACTGGTGCACACATATAACAACAGATCTTATTACAGGGCATAATAAACACCTGGGAAATGGGTAGATGACCAAATGGAAACACTATAACAACTTGGGTTTATAATGACTAACTCAACACACTTGGCATTAAAAAGGCAAGTTCAGCTCCCAGTGACGCTTAGTGGTGCAAGTGGGCAGATTTGGTCAAGTGATATAGTTGAATATCATATTAGCAGATATATTATTTTGAGTAACTGAATGGTTAAAGTGCTTGTCTCTTGCAACAAAGGCCTGAATTATATCCACATTCTGATAAGCTGCAGTCTCTCAGCTGCAAACCTGACTAAGTTAGGGAAAGTTTAGCTAGGAAGAGAACTGATCACTCCACCTCAGATAAAAAAAACTGAGGACTCATTCAATGTAGTCTAACACATCTCTGACGGCAGTGTCTGCTATGGGACTACCTTTATATTTTTAGTATTTACAATTTTTCTCCATGGCTTAAAATAATAAATGTATCTTTTTTCTTCAGACATGAATTGTTTTGTACCTTAACATTGCGGCATATAAGCAAGACCCCAGAAGATGTAGAAAGGCATGTAAAAGGAAAGAGATTCCAGAGAGCACTTGCAAGGTGTAAGTTCTATATAATAACATTTTATGAAAGCTCACAATATTTTATGCTTTTGTTCATCTTTTACAATGTATATTATGTTTTGGTACATGTTTAGTAAATTTTCTAAAAGCGGGAGATGAACCTATGCAGGGTCGATTTTTTCAGCTGGTACAGGCTATCTAACGCACAGGAAATTGGCTGGTGGATTACAATACAATACAAAATCCTTGACTTCAGACCGGCAGGTGTGCCATAATCGAGGTAGCCAACAATGTCCTGTATGCAGCCCGATCTTTCGCCGTGTCATACCATTTCAGACCTAGGTCTCAGCAGACCATCTCGCCATCGTATGGGTGGCGGCCACATGGTCATGTATAATCATATGGCCACCAAAACGTCGTTCTGAGTGTCCATCTGTAATCTGGCATGTGCACCACCTGGCCAGCCCAGTGGTATTTGCGAGACAATACAGCCTCCATGACGTCTCAAAATATAGTGCGTTCTCTTAGTTCATAATTGTGGATTCGATCTCAGATGGAGATCCCAAAGATTACACTACAACAGTAATAATCTAACTCTCAAAGAAATTCAAATGTGACCGAATGCAAAAATTTCCAAACAATAAGCCTGATATCTCATGCTTCCAAAATTCTACTGGCAATAATCATAAAGAGAATAACAAGCCACATAGATGTGCTGTTGAAAGATAATCAATTTGTGTTCAGAAGAGGATCAGGCACCAGAGAGGCAATTGGCACATTGAAGTTCCTTGTAGAGAAAATGATAGATTGGGGAAGACCCCTGTACGTCTGCTACATAGATTATGAGAAGACGTTTGATAGAGTGTTGTGGAAGAGGCTTTTTAAGATTCTCAAACATACCGAAATTGAAGAACCAATCCTCCGGCTGATGCAGAACCTATACACAAACCAAAAGGCCATCATATCATTAAGAGAACGGCCCATGGACACCTTACCTATAAGAAAGGGAGTAAGACAGGGATGTCCACCTTCACCTGGCCTGTTCAATGCATACTCTGAGGTGATGATGACTGAAGCAATGAAGGAATGCAATCTGGGGTAAAGGTAAAGGGCAAACAACTGGAATAAAATACACTGATGATGAGGGAAATTTATTACAGAAGAATATCTTAAAAGAGTATACCCACCAGAAACATGGATACACGTATATACAGATGGCTTATCTAACAAAGCCACATCCAATGGAGCTGGAGGGGTCTATTACAGACTAAGGAATGGAGAAGAAAACACTTGAGTATTAACAACGGGAACATACTCCAATAACTTCCATACAGAAACAGAGGCACTGAAGGCCGCATCTGAGCTTGTAATCCAAGATAAAGATGTCCACCAAGAAAACATAGTATTCCTGACTGTGACTGATGCCGCGTCAGTATTAGCAGCACTAAAACAACACAAAGATGAAGATCTCAAGCAATGCATGTACTCCCTGACACAGCTATCAGCAGAGCACCCAAGGTAGGTCATACAGGAGATCCCATCCCATTGCAATATTGAAGGCAATGAAGCTGCAGACAAACTAGCAAAGTATGGTAGAGCATCCCCACAGATCTGAGCATCACATATAAATGAGGCCAAGACCACAATTAAGCCAACTTCAGAGGAAAATGGGCTGATCAACACCCTGAAAAGAAGACAGCAACTTTAACTTAACTAGAGAACAGTAAGTCCTCATCTTCAGACTAAGAACTGGGCATAACAGACTCAAGGGTCATCTTTACAACAAAATGAGGATTGGGGCAGATGACAAGGGTCCACGTGGAGAGCATACCATGACCGTGAAACAAAGCTGCATGCTCACGCAGGAAAAGAGAGAACAATACTGGCCTCGCGAGACAGATATGAGACAAAAGCTGTATCGAGATAAAACAGCCTTACAAACAACAGTGTCTCTAGTAAGAGAAACCGGGGCCCCTTGATCTGATGATGATCAAAGAAGTATGTAAATGTGAGATCAATAAAAACAACTCCTGTCACCTGCTTTTACTCATACTCATCCTCAAAATATTGGATCTGTCCACAGTACAATTTTCCTATCCTAAAACCTACGTGTAAGTTTATTATCAATAATGCCTGAGATTTGGCCCAATATTATTTTTTGTCATCAATAGATGACATAGCAGTGGCACGGTTCTGAAATTGTTGGCATTTGTTGATGTTTTCCAAGATTTCAGCAGTGCCACAACAATTTTTTCTTCAGCTTTTTTGTTATCTGCAAGGCATTAATTGTTGTTGCTGTTAGTATCCCAAAGCTACTGAGCAACCTGCTCTTGGCAGCCTAATGCCATTATAATATATATATATACATGTCTTCTTCAGTTGTGTCACTGCTCCGTACAGTGTGTTGGTAATTGTTGGCAGTGCTTGTAAGAATCTTTTCCTCATGTCCGCAAGTGCCTTGCACTCAATGAGTAGATGTTGAACTGTTTCATCAGGATGAGAGCAATGTCTGCACAAGGGCAGGTGCTGGGGATTGATGCAGTCCAAGTGTATATTGACTCTGGTATGTCCTGTTCGAATCTGAAAGATGAGACTTTGATCTCTTCTATGTAGTTTATTTATGTCATCGTTACTTTTTGGCTGTGATATTTCGCTAAATATACTGCGACCTGTTGTTCCCATCGTACACCTGTTCATCCAGATTTCCAGAGTATTATCCTTAATAATTCGTTTAACTGTGTGGTTACTGCAGGTTCTATCCAATTGTTATTTTGATGCTCCTGTTTTTGCCAATCTGTCGGCCATCTCATTCCCTAGTAGCCCACTATGTCCAGGGATCCATTGCAAGGTGACATTTATCCCGTGGACAGTGATGATGTTGCTGATTGCCCTTCCCACCAAGAATATCTCCTTTTCTTTGTATGGGGTGTTCTTCAGCGCTTCCAGAACTGACTTGGAGTCACTAAAAATTACTAAATCCGCCGGCAACAATTTGCCCAAGTCAAACTGTTGGTGCAAAATCTCAACTGCTGTTTTGTATAGCCTTGGCCTCCGCTTCATATTTTGTCTGGCAGGTGAAGATTTTCCCAAGGGTTGGTCCAAAAATACTTATTTTCCATTTCTCTATCCTCTGGCAGATGGTGAATGTGGCCTTCCTCTTCTGCTACATCCAGTGGGGACAATTGCTTCAATCTTCTCTTTTGCTGCGAAGTGTCTATTTGTACCCTATTTGGATGGTCATTTTCTTGTCTCTTATACTCTAGATACTCTCTACCGCTTCAGTCAGTGCCCCCTTTCTCCTGATATCTAGCGGTTCTATGTTGGCCTCTATCTCGCATGCTGCTGTAGGTGTTAATCTCATCCCCCCACAAATGAGATCTGAGAGCTTGATTCTGCAGCCGGTCAATAGATGAGATGTTATTTGTACTCACAGTTGTCTGTATGGGTAGGCTGTAGTCCATCACCGGTTGTACATAACCAAGGTATAGTTGCCAAAGAGTTTGTTTATCAGCTCCCCAATTTGTACTAGCAAATCTTTTGATTAAGTTCAAACACTTAGTTGCTTTACTTCTGACGTTGCATATGTGGCTGCAAAATTACAACTGTCTGTCCAGTATTACTCCCAGATAAACTGGGGTATCCTCTTTTACTAGTATTTCTCCATTCATTTTGATGTTAATGGATCTCTTTGCTTCTTTATGACTGCGGGAGAAGATGGTGTATTTGGTTTGCTGTGTATTTATCTTTAGTTTCCACAGTTCGCAGTATACTGAAATTGTTAGTATCACTCTGTTGATCTTGGCTTTTGCCAAAATGGGATATTTCTCTGTGGTCCAAATGTCGAGATCATCAGCAAACAATGCCTTTGATACGTTTAGATTTTTTATGAGATCATTTATATAGATGAGGAAAAGGGTGCAGCTTAGAGGAGAGAGTTGTGGCAGTCCTTCTTCTAATTTTCTTTTACTTGATGGTCCCCCTGAAAAGTTGGTATTTATGGTTCTATTGGTCAGGAAGGCCTGTATTCATTTGATCATCTTTTCTTTTATTCCCATTTTCCTCAATTTTCATCAAAAGGCTCTTCCTCCAGACTCTGTCATATGCTTGCTGTAGATCAATAAACACTGCTAGTGTACTTTTTCCATCTTGGAATCCATCCATCACATGCTGTATAAATCTAAAGAGGGGATCATCTGTGCGGTGTCCATGCCTGAACCTTGCCTGGTTTCTATCCATTATACTCTGTTATATTTAGAGTATTTGGAGATTTTTCAACCTTTTTCCTAGCCTCTCTCCTCTCTTTGATGGCTGCCTCCAGCTCTGGGTTCCAGTACAGTTTATATATGCTGTACATGCCCTGTGGGATGTATTTCCTTGCAGCTGTTGAGATGGTGGCACATATATGTTTGAAAGTTGTATTGATGTTATCATTCTTACTTATTTGGCTAAACCCAGCATCAGTTTCCCGGCCATAACAGTCCCAGTTATCCTTTCTGAAATTGCGTGATGGTTTTCTCCGAACCATCCTATCCCTCTGCAGTGTTTCAATAATTATTAGGATAGGACGATAGTCGCTTCCAAGTGGTAGTGTTAGTGGTAGTGTTATCTGTCAAGTCAGCTCGTACAAGTGTTAGATCAGGCCGGCTGGTGGTACCTGGTACTCTGTGTAAAAAAGTTGGCGGGGTTTCCAGACTCTGGAGCAATGTAAGATTAGTACCATTACACAGCTCTTCAATCTTCAGGCCTGTATTATTAAACTGGCAGTATCCAAGATTTAGTATATGGGCATTGAAATCTGACACCAACACTGTTTTCTTTGACGTAGGCTCAAATTCAGGTAGACACGTTTTGGACGTTGGAGGACAGTAAAAGTTATGTAGTATGTATTTTGTGTTATCTTTGCTCAATAACTTTATTGTTTGATGATCAATATCATCCACAGGATTGTTGGTTACAATGGCTTATGTATCATTCCTGACCAGGGTCATAATGCCCTGGTGCTTGTTGCATTCACACTTATACTGTGTATAGCTCGTGATGTTAATTTGTCTTTGTGGAAGTATTGTTTCCTGGAGTAGAGCTATGTGGATTTGATGGTCTTGTAGTGTTTTGGTTAGCTCAGTTGCCTTGTTTTGTAATCCGGCAATGTTAAGCTGTAGTCTGTTAAGGTTCCTGCTTGCTAACATCTCGCACAGAGAAGGGGAATTATCTCTGTTGTGCTGGCCTTGGTAACTGAGGCGATACCTGAGCTCGTTTGAACAATGTTTATTTTTTCCCGGCATTTGAGTATTGGGTGTTTTGCTGCAGACTTCTGCCTCCCAAAGAGCACACTGTGTGCACCTTTCTCCATAGGTGATAGAGGAATTTGGCTTTGCCATTTCCCGGGTGCTCTCATTGCAGATCACACTTCTTTATTCTGTATTTAGGCCTTTTTCCACGTGGCTGTGTCACTTCCTGCCCACTATGGCTTGACGATATCCCCCACCCCCTCCCACGCCACAACAGCTTCTACTTTCCAATGAGATCCAATGACTCCGCCCCACCTCTCACCCTTAGAGTCAGAGCGTAGTGCAATGTCAGGTCAGATCATCTGATGCTGTCGCTCATAGGTTGGCAAAGAAAAGTTGTGCAGAAAGACAGACGACAGATGAGAAGAACATTTAACCCATGGGTGGGGTTTGGGTTGGTAACAGCCAGAGCATATTCCATGTGTCCGTGGGTACTGCGCTGTCACCGTAAGGGTCCCCAAACTGCTCCCCACCTGGTTATACCACCAGGTACTCGGTCGCCCCCATAGCAAACTCAGTAAACAACAGGGTCACCCACGAGAAGATGTTGCTATGGACACGTTTGTGCAGGAGATGCCATATGCTTGCTGTCAACCAGACAGCAGCTTCCGCGGCCACAACTGCACCCTGGATGTTAGAGGCTGTAGATTTGCATCAGCATCCATTTTTTGTAGATGGGACATTGTGCCCAGATCCTAAATCGACCCTGAAATCATTAATTCTAGTATTTGGTTTTGGGGTCAAAATGTTTGATTTGCTCTCTCAGTTGATCTATTTCCGCCACTTTGATGATTTGTATTTTATTGATTGCCTCACTGAGTCAATGTGTGTCAATGAATGGTGTTCCCAGTGTATCATTTTCATGTTCCTCCTCTTCTGATTTTGAGTTTTCACCCTTTGTGGTTGGTTTTCTCCATTAAGCAATAATTGTTGGGCAATCTGATTTGGAGTAATTGATGTTTGTATAATTGCATTTACAGTTGGATCATTGCTGAGGTTTTTGATAATTTCCATGCCTGTCAGCTGCTCTTTCATATCGAACTCTTCCACCAAGCTGCACCATCTTTCTGTCTTAGAGGCTGATACATTACTTTTTCTCCTCTTCATCTCTCAAAGGTTTTTTTTTCATACAAAGCTGTGTATTGTACTAGAAGTGTATTTGGCTCTTCTTTGAGACCCGGATGTACTGCATCCTCTTGGGATGTCATCTTGATACTTTCTTGACGAGTTCAGCAAATGCTTCATAATTTCCTGGTTTCAGGTCGATTTTCACTATTTCATTATCTAAATCACCACCAAAGTCACTCTACCTGGTTCGTTTGAAATAGAAAGGTCTTTTAAAAGGCACCGTCTCAGGTGTGGCCACAGGTTTAATCTGCATGAGATTTGTCTTTGTTGTGTCCGCAAGATTGGTATTTCTACATATTTCACTGTCTGGTTTGCTATACTTCCGCTTAAAAAGATGTTATATGGACTGTATCCTCTTTTCCTTCTGCCACTTTTTGTGTTCATTTGGCATGTGCATTTTTGTCATGGTATCGCTTCTTCCACTCGACCCAATAGTAAATGGGTAAAGTCGGGGTGAAATTTAGCAGCTGATAGAGCACATTTGAGGGCGCTCCCAAGTTCACACTGAACTTGGTTCTATGAACTATTTTCAATTTCCATTATTTATATGAGGGCAATTTGAAGTTTTGCCTTTGAGGAGATAATTTCATTAATCGGCAAGATTTACATACGAGCAAAACATATTCTTAAAGCTTGGAATGCTGTTTGGGTGATGTCATTTTTCAACATAGTCACCATCCCGGTCTACAAATAATTGCCAACGTCTGACAAGTTGTTGAATCCTGTCGAGGAAAAAAATTGGACATTTCCCCAAAACAGGTATGCAAAGCTGCTTGCACCTTCTCATCAGAAGTGTAACGGTGTCCCTTGAGGTGTTCCTTCAGCTTCGGGAAGATGAAGTCACAAGGTACCAGATTAGGGCTGTACGATGTAAAATGTCGTCAAACTTGAGACGCACCAATTGTTTGGGTGACAACGCCCTGCCCCAGCACTTTTGTTTTATTCAGGCATATTGTGAGGCCTGGGAGAAGCGATCTGTCAAGCTCTGGAGTTTATGCTGACATTGAGTGACAATTGCAGCACATCAGCAAATAGCATCAGCAGCAACTTTAATGTTCTTGGTTTTTGCCTTGAGCCAGGCATGATTAGACAAACCTAGTGTGAAGGCAAATCTCTTCTGTTGGCATTACCAAATGCATGCTTCAGTACCAGTGCAAATAAAATTCAGAATAGTGTCTGGATCAGGACGCAGGTTTAACACCACTGTGAATATCAAATTGTTGTGATGCAGTACCATCAAATTGGACTGTTTCTTTCATATCCACATGGAATGATACTGTTAGCTGCAGCCGTTTTTTAGAGCGGGCTATTTCTTTAGAGGATTTTGAATAGTTTAATTTGAGCTAACCAAATGAAATGTCTTTGTCCAGTAGATGAAAGGGGCAGATTACGGTTTGTTCCGCTCCCGTGCCTTATTGTAGTTGCTGAAGAGAGAAGATTATGTTGATCGTTATTCTTCCAGACCTGAACCCACACTGTGACTATGGGTACACATGCTCCACCAGTTTCTGTAGCCACAGTAAGATGACTCCGGCAAAGAATTTGCCAAAAAACACTGCGCGTTGAGATACCTCTATAATTATGCAGTCTCTTATATCACCTTTATTTGTCTATAGTATCCTACATGTTTCTTATCATTCTTATTTGATTATTTTTTTCATACACTCTTGGATCTCCAAATTCAAATGACTGACGAACAGGGCAGAGTTGCCAAAAGACAGGAGAAAAATTTGTACCACGAAGAGGTGGCCAAGGACCTGGCAGAACTAACGATGATAGTTATATTGAAGATGGCCATTTTTGGTCAGATGAGAGTAATGATGACAGAATGATTGACAATGATGACATGAATGATCTGTATCCAGGTATGCTTTAGTTAATTACTAAGTTAATTTAGTTATATCCATCCCTGGGATAATTATTTAATTCCTACCCCATTTTAGCAACTGAAAGTTGTAAATAGGAGAGGATAATGTTGACTATGAAGATGTTATGGACAAGAAGGGTCTTGGAGTGTAATGAATGAAAATGAGGATGTGTTTTCCAATGTTCAGTCACGTAGATTCCCCCTCAACATGTCATCTATATTGCATGTGGAAGGTTTGGTCAGATGGTCTGGGTCTTGTGTTCTTCTTGCATTCATTATACACCAGTCCATTTAGTGACTTCCGTGTTGTGTGTCCAGTCGCAGGTTCCTTGCACAACTCAATTCAGGAAACCCACATCAGTTCATTCCATTTTTGAATGCAGCGTTTTCCAGAACTAATCTCAATGGACTGTTGACTGTAAGAAACTTCTAGATTTCAGGCTTGTGTGCTGCACCTGGTGTTCAAACATAGGGTCCTTGGGTTGTTTGCTCATCTCTATTTTCTCAAGGTTTTTTTCTTTCTTTGGTCTATGCACCCCAAGGTGATAAAGGAGGAGGAGGAGAACTAAGAGTTGTGCATTTGGCTTATAATGTTCAGCATATAATGTAAATTGCTACTGAACCAATGGTTTCAAGATGCCTAAGAGCAATGGTAGCACTTGTACTTCATTATGGGTAAGAAGGGGAGAAGAGTTCAGTCATGACAGTGATCATCAGTTTTAATTAAATGTTATCTTTCAATTTGTAACAGCAAGTGCAGCTTTTCTCATGCAAAATGTGAACATTGTTTACTTATTTTGTTAATTTTTTTTACATTTATGATTGTAATTTACATGTTCATCATCATGTAGCATGTCCTTTGTAGAATGTCGCTCCCATCACTGTCTGTCTGAAAGAAACTCGTTCTCTTGCCAAAACTCCAGCCTCTGCCACAGTCATACCCAGGTATTCCTTGATATCTTGGTGCCATCGTCTTCTTGGTCTACCCCTTCCTCTTTTGCCTGGCACCATACCTTCCATCACCATTCTCTCAAGACCATTGTGTCTCTTGATGTGACCAAAGTATTTGCATTTTCTAGCCAAAATGGAATTGATAAACCAGTTCTCCTCTATGCTCAACTCTTGCCGAATGTCTACATTTGTTTTTTCTCTGTCCAGGAATGATGTGTTGGAATGATGGATTTACATGTTAGTGAAATCATTTTTCATGTGCTCATTTACCTCTTAAAAATAGTAAAACACAAATTACGCATGGAATATATGTATCTTATTTTCCCGTACATTATTTCTTTTTTTATAGCAGCAGACTTTTCTGGTAGAAAAGGTGAAACCAAGGGGAAAAAGCATGCTCACAAAAAAAATGTGCCGCCTGCAGCTATAGAAACAACTGCTTCTTCAGACTCTGACTACGACATTGGTGTTTTAGACAGTAAATGCCTCTGGAACTTGAACTAAAAACGTCTGCTTCTTTATTAGCAAGAAACAATAGCAAGAAAATCATGAAGAGGCAAAGAATAACTGTGCTGACAGATGAGTGCAGTAAAATAAAAACAAAGAAAATGCACAGTGATTAAAATATAGTGTTATCATTTTGTGTTTCTTTGTGATATTTGCCTAGTTATCTGAAGCATGGAAGTTTGGTGATTGTATGTTGCCAATTGTATGACGCTCAAGTATAAGTAGTAGTAGTAGTAAACTGCCTGGACATGCCAATCGACCGTATCCCGATGAATAGCTGTGGTCCAGGCTACATGCAGCGAGGGTAAAGTCATTCCTTTTTGCTGTGACCAGGAGTTGCAGGGGCGAGACCATGAAGGAGAGTGTCACTGATCACCATTAATGTACATGATCTGCTTCAAGAGCTGGCAACCAGGGATGTTCTTGGGAAGTTGGGACAGGTGGCGATGATGTAGTATGGTGTAAATGCTGTCGAGGCCTGTGCATAGTGTGACCTCAATGTTTGAGACCTGATCGTACCAATGTATGCCGAGACTGCGCATGTGGAAAGCTTCAAAATGACGATCAGACGTTGCAGATTGTTGGGAACTTCCACCTGCTTTGAGGCTATCCACAGGGTTGATCTGTCCACAGAGTCAAACGCAGCCTTGATGACGACATGGAGAAGGTAAACTTCTGGTGAATCTTTGTCAATACGCGTAAAGTGGTGCGGTAAGGAGTAAAACTCGATTGTTGAGGGTGTTGATTTCTTTTCAGCAAAGCCTGGATGTGGGAGAAATGAATGTGGGCAAACACTTTCACGGGAACAGATAGCAAATATAATAGGCCTGTAGCTGCTACATTCACAGTGGGCCCTTTTCCTTTATAAAGGAGATTGTTATACTGTCCCTCCAGGAACCTGCCCTGTGGACCAGACTGTTGAAAACAGTTGGTGCAGGATAACTCATCGTATAAGATCTTCAGGTATATGTATTTCAAAGTTTTTTTGCTTTTGTTGTTCACTAATTTAAATGATGGCAACGGCAGACTTAATATCATACAACTTTAGACAATGACATCTAGTTTTGGGGCGTTCTTGGTGAACAGTGGTTTCCATCCTCATATTCTACAAATGACAAACAACAGTGCAAACTTCATTATCACCACTACACAAAGTTGTTTTTTTTTTTTTTGCGTTCGCCTTATTTCTCTATTCCCCAAGGCGGAGTGCGTTACACTGTGGTTTTTATTTTGCGTCTGTCGGCCCAGTGCATCCGACTTCAGCATGCATTTTATGTAATGGTCTGCTTCCTCCTGCATTTTCTAAGGGTTTGCTTCCCCGGGGTAACGGCCGGTGCTGTGATGAGGATCGAACCCAGCACCTTCGGGAAGTGAGCCGTGCCACTTAACCACTAGGCCACGCCGTCCCCACTACACAAATGAAACATGAATTGACAATAAATAAGACTGCAGAAGAGAAATTGTTTGAAATATTATTAGTTAACCCTAGCCAGCCGAAAGCGGTTTTGCCATTTTATGAGATGGCTAAAGGATACGAAAAATGTGCTCTAATAATGGTCGATATTCGAGTAGTTATGAAGAATGTGATGACGGAAATATGTTTCAAAACATGTATCAGAAAACCACATGCTGGTTAATTTTACAGTGGAAAGATGACCTGTTTTTAGTGTTCTAAAAAAGAATGTAGGATACTTGTTGATTACTGTCCAGTGTTATTTGACATTTCATTCAAACTTACAAAGGTGAATGTAGTCCAGAGAATGGAATGAGTTGTGTCGTAGTTTACAGCTTGACTGCGACGTTTGCACCTTTTGGTCCAACACATCCGACTTCAGCAAGCATTGTTTGAGTACCGGGTTAGCATTCCCTCTTCGATCCCTTCTCCTTAGCCAGTCTGTCTTGCTGCAGCCTGTTATCCAGGATCACCGCGTGGAGGCGTAGAAGGGTCTTGGCAGCTCTGGTTCGCTGGCCCTGACGCTAGCAGTCAGCTATGGGTCGCTGACCACTGCAGCTCATGCGCTGCTCACATGTTTTTGATGTCCATTATATATCTCAAATAACAGTTATTTAGTGTTTTCATTATTCTATATAAATAAACTTGTCAATTGTATTTTTTTATGTATTTAAATCATTAAAAAATGGCATGTGTATGCGGGAAAGAGTTATATTTTAGAAAAAATGGTTACGACAAAAGAGTAGACACAGCAAATTCAGTTGCAGAATCGCTAGAATCAGAATCAGATAAAACAATTAAAACCAAAATTCAATAAGCCAATACAGATATTTCACCAGCTTACCAAGTTTTGTAACATCTAATTACAAAACTGATATAAAAGTTAGTCAGTTGTCCATCGCAAGCGATGATGATGACATCATCACGTGGTCTTGTCATAATGATAAAACTTCCGCATATCTTCGGTTATGGTGAGAAAGAAACTGCGCTGGTCATCAACTTCACTCTCGGCCCAGAGTTACCTTGGATCAGTGGTAAGACATAAGTCGAGATGATTGGAGGTAACTCACGATGCAGGCACTCCTGGTCCTTGAGACCTGGAGTCCCTTGAAACCTGTGGGACTGGATCGCCGCCCACCATTTCTGTTCATCGTTTTGAGAGACTAACTTCTCGATCAAAACTGATATAAAATGATGCAACATATCAAAGAATAAGGCTGACATGAGATATCGGAGGTAAATTATGAATTGAAATAGTATTAATCATCAATCCTTTTCATTCTAGTTCTGCATTTGTAGAGGGTTTATTTGAAGTACAAGTGTTTGTGACTTTTGTGTCCAGTCTAATCTGTTGGTTAGGTTGGCCACATACATTCACAAAAATAAATTGGGGCATTTCTCTAGGAGTAAACAAGGCAAAATACTAACTCTTTTTTTATGTAGGAAAAAAAGTTCAAGAATGAAGTTGTGATGTTTTAGATTAAAGAAGGATTCTTCTGCGAATCACATAATTTATTCAATTATATAAAGTGTCAGTTTTCGTATAGCCTATAAAAGAGAATTATTTTAATGGAAGCTGCGATAGTAATAATAGCTGTCCATCATCGATGGACATCGTCCTTGTCACAGATTTCCCTGTTGGGTGTGGGTGCGAATATGGTTGAACAGGCCAATCGGGTACGAATACAGGGAATCTGCTGCATAACGGGCACAAGATGTCAGTAGAAGGTGATGGTGTTCCCACTGCTCGTGATTACAGGGTCTCGTGTCTGCTCTAGGCTTTCACAACACGGTGGTCATCGCTGCTAGCGACACCCACTTTGACTGTGCTTCTCCAGTCAGATCTGTTTTTCGCAAGACATTCCCAGGTGGTGATATCTATCTGGCAACTTTTCAGTGAGTCCCTCGGACTGTCTTTAAAGCATTTCTTTGGCGCCTTTTCTCGCGCCATCCCTCTCTCAGCTCGCTCTAGAGTAGCTTCTTTGGGAGCCATTCGTCTAACATATGGACGAGGTGTCTGGCCTATCCTAGTTGTGCTTTTTTTAGCAGTGCATGTATACTGGGCATGTCAACCCTCGAGAGAACTTTGATGCCAGTGACACGATCTTGCCATCGAATGTGGAATATTCGCCTCAGGCAACCTGTGTGGAAGTGGTTTAACCTCCTTGCATTTCCAGAGTATACAGTCCAGCTTTTGCAGGCGTAGAGTAGAGTTGGAATGATGGTGGCACAGTAGACTTTCAGTTTGGTCTTGCTGCTGATACCATGACGTTCCCACACTATTGAGCGCATTCTACCAAAGGCTATGCTGGCCCTTGCTATTCTGCTTGCCACCTCATCATCGAGGCGGACAGATTTCGACATCGTGTTGCCCACATACGTGAATTTATCTACGACATTTAACGTCTGCCCGCTGACTAATCTTTGGTTTTGTGTAGGCATGCCTAGTGCTGGTTGGTACATGACCTCTGTTTTTTGGGTATTTATGGTAGTACTGAAGGTATTAAAAGGCCTTGTGGGTATATCGTAGATTTCTATTGGTTTTGTTTCTATCCTGCTGTGGTAGCTGTCTTACCTGTTATCAACTATATCTGAGACAGGTTGCGATCATGTGATCACTTCCACAAACACTTGTAGTATATCTCACGGGAAGTTTCACGTTCTGTCGCTACCAATCTCAACAGCCATGGCCACCAAACTACTCTTGACATTAAAGTTAACTAGTATTGTCTCATACACATCTGATGATATACACCGATTTGTACTAGAATACTGCTTACCCTCTCTCCTGTCTGGTCTTAGCCCTAATGGTTGATACTCATTCCAAACTTTTTTTCCTGATGTTCCCAAGTGATGTTCTTTTCCTTATTCTTCTTCTTCTTTGTCTTATCTATAGCTTTCTTGGTCATTCTTATATGTGTTGTCCTATGTTTCTAGCATAGACCATTTGTCTATAATGTATATCATCACTTTGTAATTGTGCAGACATAGAACTGACTTGTATGTGTTCTGTGTGTAAGACTGATATTTTCTTCTTCGTTCGTTCTCAATCTCCCACTACCAAACCCTGAAAGGGCTTAAGTAGCAGAATGTAGTCCAGAGAACGGAATGCGTTGTGTCATAGTTTACAGCTTGGTTGCGATATCTGCACCTTTCGGTCCAACACATCCGACTTCAGCAAGCATTTTTTTAGTACTGGGTTAGCATTCCCTCTTCGATCCCTTCTCCTTAGCCAGTCTGCTCTGCTGCAGCCTGTTATCCAGGATCACCGCGGGGAGGTGTAGAAGGGTCTTGGCAGCTCTGATTCGCTGGCCCTGAGGCTAGCAGTCAGCTATGGGTCGCTGACCACTGCAGCTCATGCGTTGCTCTGCATCTTGATTCCAGACTGATATTAAATGAGTTAGAGGGAATAACATGCAAAAGACAGATGTGTTGGACCGAAAGGTGCAAATATCGCATTCAAGCTGTAAACTAGCAACACAACACAATTCTGTTCTCCGAACTACATCCTGCTACTTGCAAAGCCATGTTCAGGGCTTGGTAGCAGGATATTGAGAACGAACGCAGAAGAAGAAGAGGGATAACTAAGGCAAAAAAGATTCAGAGTGAGTGAGGGAGAAGAAACATGTCAGAATTGTGTGTGCGGTGAAGATATTTAAAAAAAAACCTCTGTGTAAGCATAAACAAAGCAAACATACCACAAAACAAGAAGTCAACATAAATTTAAATTTGGGGTGTAGAAATAGAACAGGTCATGAACTCATGAAAGTATATGGGCTCCAGAATTGACAACAAGGGTGACTGCTCAATGTAATTAAGAAGAAGATTGGCAATGCAGACACTGCACAACCTAAGGAATACTAGCAAACCAACCAAAGTGAACATTTTTAGAATGTGTTTTTCCCATGGCAGCATATGACTGCGAAACGGGGATAGTTACCCAAACCTCAAGGAAGAGAATTGAGTGTAAATGTTATAGAAAGGTCCTCAGAATGCAGTGGACCAAAAAAATAAAGAAATGGTTCATAAATTCCATCATGAAAAGAAAATTGAAATACTTTGGCCACATGAAAAGATACAACGGTCTTGAGAGAACGGTAATATCGATGAGGACCATTTTGTCAGCATTCACTGTTTGCATGAGTTCGAAGATGACTAAATAAACCAGCCTTGAATTGTCTGTTGTACTTTGTACGAGGGAAAAAAAGACACCTTTCACCAGGGTTGATAGGGAGTTGATTTGCGGAACCATCGTCTCTTGAGTGGCCTCAACTATTCTTGATACCTCATGTCTCTAACACCCTCTGCAATAGTGCTCCGCCAGTCTGTACGATTGGTGGTGATTCTTTCCCAGTCATCGTGGTTAAAGTATCAAAGGTCTCTTAAGTGTGTCCTTGTACCTTTTCCGCTGCCCACCGCTTGCTCTCTTGCCATTTTTGGTAGACGTTGATCTGACATGCGTACCACATGACCAGCTCATCTCAATTCATGGTGTATATACTTGTCATGCCCGATCGCGTTAGCTTCCGGTTCGAGCGCCATTATAGGCTGCTGAATTGTGTTGCTCCCAATGTCGGAGTGATTTATATTTGTTTACCAGGATTATCCTTCGATATTCTCGTCATTCTTGGATATAATTGTGCATAATTTGGATGTGAAAATTAACTGGGCCTGTGTTTCTACTGTTTAGTATCGTGGAAAGTGCATTTCTGATGCTAATTCATTAAAGGATCACAGCTACCCATGCAAGGGGATCTGGGTCATGTTTAGGGTCAGAAAATCAACGGTGCATGACGCGATAACGACCCTGCCATGAACCGACCAGCGGGAGAAAACGCAGCCGTGAAAACCGTACAATATTCAAGATCCCATCTCTTAGGGCTACGACTCACAATATCATCATGCACAAACAAAATACTCAAACATCTGCGGGAACACATCCTCCAAAAAACAACTTGTCCGCACAAAATAGAAGGACAAAGAAGCCAAAAAAACAAAAGGGGAAAAAGAGGTGGAATAAGAAAATTTAGAAAAATCCACACTGTACTCGGCACTACAAAGACAGCCACAAATATCACACCGACACATACGATAAGGAGTACTCATCAAACTCTCCCTCCTCGCCAGGCAGCGGAGTACAGGGTTCCCTCTCTGGATCCCACATGGACCTTGGTCAACACACCCTCCGTCCAGGCAACACAGTTGCGCACAAAGTATGAGACTAAAGATAGGCCTAAAATAGGGTGCTATAGAGGATGTAGTCAAAGGGGAGAGTTTGGGTCAGAGAAGTGGGAATTAAGTAGTGGAAAAGCAAACATTAAAATGATGCAGCAAAAGCAAAAAGTGGAAAAACAACAAAATTGCAATCTAAAATGTTTTTATGCAAATATGAGAAACATAGTAAATAAAAGAGAAGAATTGGAACTGTATGTAGAGGAAGAAAAACCAGATATAATAGGGTTAACAGAATCATAGGCATATGAGGACATTGCAGATGGTGAATTTGAAATAGAGGGATATACAATGTTAAGGAAGGATAGGATAGTTGGAGACAAGGCTAAGGGCGGTGGTGTTTTATTATACTGTATAAATTATGTTAATATAACGAGCAGAGAGGATTTATCATGTGGTAACAAAAATGAAAGTGTATGGGGTGAAATAGGAAGTGGGGGTGAAAAAACAGTAATTGGAGTGTGCTATAGATGTCCATCAAGTCAAAAAGAGGAAGATGAGGAGCTGATTAGTAGCATAGTAAAGGCAAGTGATAGGAAATTATTATTAATGGGGAATTTCAACTTTCCAGAAATAAAATGGGATATGGCAGAAGCACTCGTAGAGTCAAAACCTTTTGTTAAGTGCATAACTGAACATTTTTTAATTCTTCTTCTTCATCGTACGCAGTCAGACAGTAACCATTATTTTTTTCAAAAAAAGCAGCCGTCATCCTGAGGCTGTCGACACTGCCATAGAGCTTGTCTAGTGTTGCCACTGGTGATGGCCACATCTGCTCTCTCTGATCCTCGTATGTCGGGCAGTTTTGCAGCAAATGCTCAGCGGCCATTTTGCCGGTACCACACGGGCATTCGTCGGTGCCACCTATCTTCAATTTGTTGAATAGGTGGTACCTGAGTCTATTGTGGCCAGTGCGAAGTCTGAAGACCACGACCTGCTCCTTTCTGTTCAACTGGTAATAGGCATCGTTTTTGGTGTAGCCAGTATGTTCGGTTTCCCATTTGGTCATGTATCTAGCTCTAATAAACCGTTTTGACTCTTCGTATGTCATACTAGTATCAGGTTGTGGTAGTTTTGCACCTTCTTTTGCCAGTCTGTCTGCCTCCTCGTTGCCTTGGATGTTGCAGTGAGATGGAACCCACTGCACCACTACTCTTTTTGGTGCGGACTGCTGGCATAGTTGGCAGAGTACTGCTCTTAATTCATTAAGTTCAGTATTTTTCTGGCTTTTCAGTGCTGTGACTACGGTGCATCTGTAAGCAGGACTATGTGGCTTTCATTCCTTTTACCTGTCACTATTTCTTCCACTGCCGCCCTCAGTGCCTCTGCCTTCGCTCTGATATTGCTTGTGTATTTTCCAGTAGCGAATGACAGTGTTATTTTTCTGCCATTTGGTAGGCTCAGGAATGCTCCTGTCCCTCCGTTCTGTGTTGTATTTGTTACGGAACCGTCGGTGTATGCATGGGTCCAGTCCATGCTTGGGTATTTTTCCGTAATGAAACTCATGGTAGTATCTCTTCTTTCTTTTTCAGACTGGCAATTTTTGTTTCTAATACCTGGTATATTTTCTACCACCTCTGGAAATATATGCTGCCTCCGGGTAGGTTTTCGTACAGTAGGGATGGGCTTTGGTGTGGTTAGTGCGTCCATAGGGTCTTCGTGCATCTTTGCTTTTGCTATTTCTGCAAAGTTTCTTCGCTTTAGCTTCCCATTTCCGAAATTGTTTAGTCTCTGGTGCATTGGATGGTCAGTCTTCTGAGTTTCTCTGATTGCAGCTGGGCTCTGCAGTCTCTTCTGTCGGCCATGGATTGCAGTTTTGTAATCTTTTCAAGTTCTACAATTGGCGTTGACTTCATGCCTCCTGTTATAACTCTCATGGCTTGGTTTTGGAGTTTGCTAACTTTATTGAAGTTCGCATTTGCTGCTGTTGTCCATGCCGCAATGCCATACTCGAGAACTGGTCTCACTCTTCCAGTGTACAGTTTCTTTAGTATGCTTTCGTCTGCTCCCCAGCTTGTGCCAGCAAGTTTCCTCATGATTGCCATTCTTTGTCTGGCTCTCATTCGGTTTCTCTCGATCTGACTTTTCCATGTCATGCGCCGATCAAATGACTCCCAGATAGTTTGGGTTGTCGTTTGGCTGAAGGTATTTGCCGTTTAGACTTAATTTAGGGTTTGATTGATAGCGAGAATATTGTACATGTGGTTTTGTCCTCGTTTATTTTGACCAGCCATGAGTTCGCCCACTCTTCCAGCGATGTTAGGGCCTGCTGCATCCGATTTCTTGCTATGGTGAGATTCTTTTCAGAGGTCCACATAGCCAGATCGTCTGCAAACATTGAGCTATGAACTCTTCTTGGTATATTCTCTATAATATCATTTATATACACTAGGAAGAGTGTGGGTGACAGTACTCCCCCTTGGGGTACTCCCTGCTCATGTGTCACTTTTTTGCTCATCTGCCCTTGTAATTGGACTCTGGCCGTTCTGTTTTTGAGGTAGTGGTTGATCCACTTGTACATTTTCCCACAAACATCACTTCTTCTTAGCTTGACTCTAAGTCCATCTTTCCAGACTTTGTCAAATGCCTTTTCCAGGTCCATCCAGACCGCTACTGTGTGTTTCTGTTCCTCGTAGGCATCTTCTATTTCATGGGCTATGAGGATGACCTGATCCTCAGTGGATCTGTGCTGTCTAAAGCCTGCTTGCTGTGGAATTAGTATCCGTTTTTCTTCCAGATGCCACAGCAGTCTGGTGTTTATCATACGTTCCATCAGTATTTTTTAATTCAACATGTAGTAGCAGCCACCAGAGGCAAAAACATACTCGACCTAGTTTTTACTACAGAGGAAAATATGATTGAAAACGTTACCGTAGGGGAACTGTTTGGCTCAAGTGACCATCAAATCATCCGATGGCATCTTATTGCAGGGAAAGAAGTAAACACAAACATACGAACATATGACTACTCTAAGATAGATGTTAAGAGGATGAAAGAGGCAGTGAACCACATAATCTGGGAAGATATTGTCGGAGGAACAGATGTTGAACAGGAGTGGTAGAGTTTTAAAACAGTTCTCGAAATGCTAAAAGAGGAATGTGTTCCATATAGGGAGGTAAACCCCAAGCGTAAAAAGTGGATCACTAAAATTGTAGTTAAATGTAGAAGAGCTAAAAATAAAGCATGGAAAAAATATATAGAGGCAGGTAAATCAAAAGAAACATATTTAAAATATTTGGACAAGCAGAACATATCTCAGAAAGCGAATAAAACAGCAAAAATCGACTTCGAAAAGAAACTTGCTCAGAGGATCAAGACTGATAGTAAAAGCTTCTTCTCTTATCTAAGAAATAAACAAAGATCAAAGGACAAAGTAGGCCCTCTCATAGACAGCACAGGAACAAAAAATAAGTGAAAATAGGGAGGCAGCAAATCTACTCAATCACTACTTTGGCACAGTGTACACAAAAGAGGACTGCTCCAAGATCCCAGAGCATGTAGATATCTTTCAAAGAGACATGGATACAGCAGGATTAGGATCATTCTGTATAACAGAGGAAATGGTTTTAAAAAAATTGGAGGGGTTGAAAGTGGATAAATGTCCAGGTCAAGATGGTATTCATCCAAAATTGCTGTTTGAAATTAGAGACCAATTAGCAAATCCATTGGCTATATTATGTTCTCAATCACTTGCACAAGGGATTGTTCCACGAGATTGGAAAGATGCAGGAGTGATCCCCTTATTCAAAAAGGGCAAAAAAGCAGATCCAGCAAACTATAGACCTGTGAGCTTAACGAGCATAGTCTGTAAATTGTTAGAGTCAATAATCAAAGAAAACATTGTAATGCATTTAGATAAATTTGATCTAATTAGAAATAGTCAACATGGGTTTACCAGAGGGAGATCATGCTTAACAAATCTATTAAAATTCATGGAGGAGGTTACCAAAATGTTGGATAAAGGGGAGCCAGTGGACGTTATTTATCTGGATTTTGCAAAGGTCTTTGATATAGTACCTCATCAAAGATTATTTCGAAAGTTAAAATCACATGGAATAGGTGGGGAAGTTGCCAAATGGATTGAAAATTGGTTAACGGGAAGAAGGCAAAGGTTGGGTATAAATAAGGAGTACTCTGAGTGGTGTGAAGTGAAAAGTGGAGTGCCACAATGCTCGATTTTGGGACCAATTTTATTCTTGATATATATAAATGATTTGGACATAGGTATGGGATCCATTATTGCAAAATTTGCTGATGATACAAAACTATGCAGAAGTGTCTCATCTAAAGCAGAAGTGGATATATTGAGGTCGGAATTAGATAAAATTCGAGAATGGTCTGTAATCTGGCAAATGGAGTTTAATGTAGATAAATGTACAGTCATGCACACGGGTAGATCCTTCTTCTTCTTCTTCTTCGTACGCAGTCAGACAGTAACCATTATTTTTTCGAAAAAAGCGGCGATCATCCTGAGGCTGTCGCCACTGCCATAGAGCTTGTCTTGCAGTTCCACTGGTGATGGCCAGATCTGCTCTCTCTGATCCTCGTATGTCGGGCAGTTCTGCAGCAGATGTTCAGCGGTCATTTTACCAGTACCGCACGGGCATTCGTCGGTACCACCTATCTTCAATTTGTTGAATAGGTGGTACCTCAGTCTATTGTGGCCAGTGCGAAGTCTGAAGACAACGACCTGCTCTCTTCGGTTCAACTGGTAATAGGCATCGTTTTTGGTGTAACCAGTATGTTCGGTTTCCCATTTGGTCATGTATCTGGCTTTGATAAGCCGTTTTGACTCTTCGTACGTCATACTAGTATCTGTTTGTGGTGGGTAGATCCAATATGGAACATAATTACAGAATGGGAGAAAACAATATTAGAAAGATAGATAAAGAAAGGGACTTAGGGGTTATAATAGATCATACATATAAGGTGAGGGAGCAAGTACAGGTAGCAGTAAAAAAGGCAAATGCAATGTTAGGGATGATAAAAAGAAATATTAAACATAGGAGCAAGGAGGTGATAGTCAAACTGTATAAAGCATTAGTTAGACCTAGATTGGACTACTGTGTACAGGTGTGGAGTCCTTATCAGAGAGGGGATATAGACATGCTGGAGAGAATACAAAAAAGAGCAATAAAGCTGATAGTGGGATTCCAGAATTACAGTTATGAGGAAAGATTAAAAAGAACCGGCCTACAGTGTCTAGAAGAGAGAAGAATTCGTGGTGACTTAATACAGGTGTATAAGATGATCAGAGGAATGGATAAGGTAGACTTTAACACGTTTTTTAAAGTACAACCACCAACAAGGACAAGAGGGCAGAGCTACAAGTGGACTAAGGAGAGGTCCAGATTAGATATTAGGAAGTATTTCTTTAGCCAGAGAGTTGTAAATGCTTGGAATGCATTGCCAAGTGAGGTGGTGGAGGCTGGGACGGTCAATGCATTTAAAAATAGATTGGATGCAAGATGATGTAATTGGAACTGGTTGTATACAGACTCTGCAGTCTTCTAAACCAGTATAAAGACGTTAAGTTAAGTTACATCTGTATTTGGCACCATGTTCTGCCATCTAATCCTCAGTAGCGTCCGCACGTGGAAGTGGTTTAATTTCTTGGCATAGCGACTATAGACTGTCCAGGTCTCGTATGCAAATGAGGATAGGTAGAACAATTGCAGAGTAGACCTTTATTTTTGTCCTGGTCCCTCGCCTATCCCACACCTTAGTATGAAGTCTACCAATTGCCGCACTTGTCCTAGCTATTATATTCACCTCATCATATATGTGAATGACTTGGGATAAAGTACTGCCAAGGTACGTGAATCTGTTGACATTTTTTAAACAGTGGATGTGTACCTTGATTGAAGGCTCTAAATAAGCAATAACTGGAGCCCGTTGATGTAGGACCTCTGTTTTTGTGATAGAGATGGTGAGGCCGAAGTTTCACAACACTTTTTTCTTGGATCTGCTTTGCAGCAACGATCATATCGATGGTTCCAACGTTCTCCCTAAAGCCACATTGAGTCTCGAGAAGTAACCCCTGCTCCAGGGAAAGATTTAGTATGCGGAGAAGAATTTTTGCAAGCAATTTTCCTCCTACACACAGCAAAGATACCCCTCTGTGGTTATCACATATTTGTTTACTACCTTTAAGCTTATATATGAACAATCGATGCGTCTTTGAATTCTTGTGGGATGCTCTTTTTCTTCCACATTCCGCAAAACAACTGAGTAAGCTTCTCAATCATTTTTTGGCCGGCGGCTTTATAGATCTCTGCTGGAGTGGCATCAGCTACCGGAGCTTTGTGTGAGGAGGTCCATCGCGGCCCTAGTTTCCTGTTCGGTCGGAGGATCATCCATGCTCTCATTAATTTCTATTTGCGGTAGATGATCAATTGCCTATTCATTAGCAGTAGAGGGTATATTAAGGACCTTAGCAAAATAATCGGAGCATCTTACCAGTAGTTTATCTTTCTCACTGATCACAGAATTGCCATCTTCATTTAGAAGTGTTGCCAGCCTGCAGAGCACTGTAAAAATTCATCATGAATCTCATCAGCCTTCCGACTGAGCCACGTTTCTTGCATATCACGAGATGTCTCTGTACAGTCACTCGAGCTCGTGTCAATTCATACTTTTTCGCCACAGATTGAGCAATAGTTAGTGTATGTGGTGGGTGCGGTGCTTCTCGTCTAGTGGGGGCTTGATCAATTCACAGTTCTCATCAAACAAATCTTTATGGTTGCGTTTAGAGGTACCGAGAGCATCAATTGCAGTAGAGTGAACCGTTTTGTTAAAGGTGGCCCAACTGGATTCTATGTCAGTTGTAGAATTATCCATTTTATTTAGTTGATCTGCCAGAGTTTGAGCAAATGATTGTCGTGCGCAGTTATCTTTGAGACTGGAGATGTTGAGACATTTTGAGGTTATATTATTTGGTGGGCGCCTAAGAGCTTGGATATCAAAGTTCATTTTAGAAATCACCAGTCTGTGGTCCGTCCAGCCTTCTGCTCCACACATAGACTTTGTCACACGTACATCCTGGCGATCCCGTTTGCGTGCAATCACATATTCAATCAGGTGCCAGTGCTTTGACTGGGTGCATCCAAGTGGTAGGCATTCCACAACATGACAGAAAACAGCATACTGAAAAGAGCCGGGGTCAGCATAGATCCCTGCTTCACACCGTTAGTAACACTAAAGGGGGCAGCATAGTATCCATGATCAATAACTCGGGCACTTGGAAGGTATGGTGCCGGGAGGGAGAGGTAGAGACAGATCAAGATGACGATCGCACCAAGATGTCAAGGAATGCGTGGGCATGACTCTGGAGATTTGACAATAGATCGAATTTATATATATATATATATAATTTCTGAGTCATCCTTACCATTGACACCTAATTAGCCGCAATAGTTGAAAAGTGGATAAGGATCCTTGATGGTGGATCATTATACCAGGCATAAACTACCCCTTTCTTTTATATATTATTTTTGTCATCCTCACCATTGACTTTGTGGGGGGGGGGGGGGGGGGGGGGGGGGTATTTTTAAAATGTATTTATGAAAATTTTGTATGATTAGAAAGTTAGAAAGAAGGGGAAAAAAAACAAGCAAAGAAAAAGAGGAAGAGGAAAAAAAAGCGGTTTTCCTGGGAGTCGTCTTGACGTCGGCTGGCTTCTTTGGGGACTCTGCCTTCTTGGGTATGGCGACCTTTGGAGGTTTCGGCTTCTATGCGACGGTCGGGTTCTTGATGGAGGCCTACGTGAGGGACTTTGGTTTCTTGACGCATGCGGCTTTCCTGGTAGTTTTCCGGATCCGGACAGTTAATGCCAAGGGAAGGAAGGAAAGAAAAAGAGCAAACTAATAACAAGAAGGAAGAATAAGCGAGAGACCCACACAGAAACATATTGTATCACTGAAACACTAGCATATGTGCATACAGACGCACACATGCATCCAAGCACTGGTTAATACGTTCTGATATCGCCAAAAGGACTATGGCCCGGGGTGGAAAGAAGTATGCCTCCGCCAATAGAATACAGATAGGGAAATCTTCAATGAAAATTGTTAATAAAAATGTATATATATAAATTGTAATTCTCTACGGCCCTTCTCCTCCCATCCGTCAAATGAGATAATACAAACGATCTAATTTTAAAATCTAGAGCTGTATTCGCAAACCTACAGATGACTCTTGGTGGACCAATACCAAAAAAAATGCTTGCCTGGTAAGCTAAAGTCAGAAGCAAGCTATTTTACAATTATTGCTCGAGTGACACAGACAATTATTCTGTATTCCGAGTTATCCATACTCTTCTCTCAAAAAACTGTTTTAATTCTGTTATGTGTCTCCAGTTTTCTTATCTCTATAAATTCAATCTTTAAGTGATATGTATGGAGTAACACCAAGATCTTCCTTGAAACAAAAATCCGCATCTACCATTCTTGCGTGGTCCCAGTCCTGCTTTACGGCTTCGAATCCTGGACATTACTCAAAAATGACATATCGAGACTGGAGATCTTCTACATGCGCAACCAGCGGTGTATCCTGGGCATCCGATGGCTACAACGTGGAGGTCTCTGCTAAAACAGACCTCCTCCTAATCTCGGAAACACTGATTATCTTTGTTCGGTGCTGTCTAGCTATCGGGAAATCCCGGCCCATCAAATACTTCACAGGTCGTTCCTCAGATGTCTTCCTCCAACTGGATGGAGCCACAGAAGAGATCGTCCCTGCACAGGATGGTTTCAGCAGATAGCAACCCCATCTTCGCTCTGGACGAGGCCTGGAGACATGCCGCAGCATGGATGTGGACGACCGACGCAAATGGGCCTCAGTCGTCTATACGAACTTATTATATTAGTATTTTTAAGAGAGGAATAAGTTTTTCACCAAGCCCATATAACGGTCAATTTCAGATGTCAATTCATCGGAATATGTTTTTTCACACATTTCTACACTCAGGAGTTGACAAAAATCGCAATACAAAACTTGGAGTAGGATTTATTATAAATGTAAAAAAACAGCAAAGGGTATCCTGGATGTAAATTACGTTTCTGAGCGAGTTTTAGCAGCTAAAATCCAATAAAATTGTGATAATACCACATATATTCAAGTATATTCTCATGAAATGCAGCTATAAATGAAGACGAATGCAGTGATTTTTTTTTACACTAACACAATAAATAATACCCGATTTGCTGAAAACGTCATTGTAATGGATGATTTCAATGCCAGATCAGGATTAGACAGAATAGGGGTTGAAGACTACCTAGGGAACTTTGGAGACAAACATAAACAGAAAAATGGTAATAGTTGCAGACTACTTGAATTATGTAGTCTGAACAATTTTTTCATAACCAACATCTTTTTTACACATAGACAGTATGGAAGTATTTACATGGTACAGATGTCATAACCTGCATTGCAAAAGTCAGATAGACTTTATTCTTGTCAAGAGAAACAAGAAAAGAGCTGTAATAGATTCAAGAGCCATACTAAATCTATGTGTAGATACTGACCACAAAGCGGTGATGTTGGTTATGAAAGTTCAAGACAAAAATTATCCAAAACGAAAGGGCTTTATAGGAAAAAAATCAATCAATACAAACTTAAAGAAACGGTCACCCACACAGCCTATGCTAAGAAAATTGACGAGATTTTTGCTAGACTGTCCACAGATACTAAATCAGTCGAAATGGATCAAGATGCGGAGCAGCACATGAGCTGCAGCGGTCAGCGACCCATAGCTGACTGCTAGCGTCAGGGCAAGCGAACCATAGCTGCCAAGACCCTTCTACACCTCCCCGCGGTGATCCTGGATAACAGGCTGCAGCAGAGCAGACTGGCTAAGGAGAAGGGATCGAAGAGGGAATGCTAACCCAGTACTAAAAAAATGCTTGCTGAAGTCGGATGTGTTGGACCGAAAGGTGCAGATATCGCAACCAAGCTGTAAACTATGACACAACGCATTCCGTTCTCTGGACTACATTCTGCTACTTAAGCCCTTTCAGGGTTTGGTAGTGGGAGATTGAGAACGAACGAAGAAGAAAATATCAGTCTTACACACAGAACACATACAAGTCAGTTCTATGTCTGCACAATTACAAAGTGATGATATACATTATAGACAAATGGTCTATGCTAGAAACATAGGACAACACATATAAGAATGACCAAGAAAGCTATAGATAAGACAAAGAAGAAGAAGAATAAGGAAAAGAACATCACTTGGGAACATCAGGAAAAAAAGTTTGGAATGAGTATCAACCATTAGGGCTAAGACCAGACAGGAGAGAGGGTAAGCAGTATTCTAGTACAAATCGGTGTATATCATCAGATGTGTATGAGACAATACTAGTTAACTTTAATGTCAAGAGTAGTTTGGTGGCCATGGCTGTTGAGATTGGTAGCGACAGAACGTGAAACTTCCCGTGAGATATACTACAAGTGTTTGTGGAAGTGATCACATGATCGCAACCTGTCTCAGATATAGTTGATAACAGGTAAGACAGCTACCACAGCAGGATAGAAACAAAACCAATAGAAATCTACGATATACCCACAAGGCCTTTTAATACCTTCAGTACTACCATAAATACCCAAAAAACAGAGGTCATGTACCAACCAGCACTAGGCATGCCTACACAAAACCAAAGATTAGTCAGCGGGCAGACGTTAAATGTCGTAGATAAATTCACGTATGTGGGCAACACGATGTCGAAATCTGTCCGCCTCGATGATGAGGTGGCAAGCAGAATAGCAAGGGCCAGCATAGCCTTTGGTAGAATGCGCTCAATAGTGTGGGAACGTCATGGTATCAGCAGCAAGACCAAACTGAAAGTCTACTGTGCCACCATCATTCCAACTCTACTCTACGCCTGCAAAAGCTGGACTGTATACTCTGGAAATGCAAGGAGGTTAAACCACTTCCACACAGGTTGCCTGAGGCGAATATTCCACATTCGATGGCAAGATCGTGTCACTGGCATCAAAGTTCTCTCGAGGGTTGACATGCCCAGTATACATGCACTGCTAAAAAAAGCACAACTAGGATAGGCCAGACACCTCGTCCATATGTTAGACGAATGGCTCCCAAAGAAGCTACTCTAGAGCGAGCTGAGAGAGGGATGGCGCGAGAAAAGGCGCCAAAGAAATGCTTTAAAGACAGTCCGAGGGACTCACTGAAAAGTTGCCAGATAGATATCACCACCTGGGAATGTCTTGCGAAAAACAGATCTGACTGGAGAAGCACAGTCAAAGTGGGTGTCGCTAGCAGCGATGACCACCGTGTTGTGAAAAAATCAATCAATACAAACTTAAAGAAACGGTCACCCACACAGCCTATGCTAAGAAAATTGACGAGATTTTTGCTAGACTGTCCACAGATACTAAATCAGTCGAAATGGATCAAGATGCGGAGCAGCACATGAGCTGCAGCGGTCAGCGACCCATAGCTGACTGCTAGCGTCAGGGCAAGCGAACCATAGCTGCCAAGACCCTTCTACACCTCCAAGCGGTGATCCTGGATAACAGGCTGCAGCAGGGCAGACTGGCTAAGGAGAAGGGATCGAAGAGGGAATACTAAACCGGTACTCAAAAAATGCTTGCTGAAGTCGGATGTGTTGGACCAAAAGGTGCAAATATCGCAGCCCATCTGTAAACTACGACACAACACATTCCGTTCTCTGGACTACATTCTTAACTTAACTTAACGTCTTTATACTGGTTTAGAAGACCTTGCAGAGTCTGTATACAACCAGTTATATTTACATCACCTTGCTATAAAAGCTATGCGCATCCAGTTTATTCTTAAATGCATTAACTGTCCCTGTCTCCACTACCTCCCCTGGCAATGCATTCCAAGCAGACACCACTCTCTGACTAAACAAATTATTTCCTAATATCTAACCTGGACCTCTCTTTAGTCAGCTTGTAGCTATGCCCTCGTGTTATTGTAGGTGGCTGTATTTAAAAAAAAACTTGTTATAGTCTAATTTATCGATTCATCTGATCATCTTATAAACCTGTATTAAGTCACCACGAATTCTTTTCTCTTCGAGACACTGTAGGCCGGTTTTTCTGAGTCGTTCCTCATAACTGTAATTCTGGAATCCCACTATCATCTTTGTAGCTCTTTTTTGTATTCTTTCTAGCATGTTTATGTCCCCTCTATGATAAGGACTCCACACATGTACACAGTACTCCAATCTAGGTCTAAACTAAAGCTTTATACAGTTTGACGATCACTTCCTTGCTCCTATGTTTAATATTTCTTTTTATCATACCTAACATTGCATTTGCCTTTTTCACTGCTACCTTAACTTGCTCACTCACCTTTCCTGTATGATCTATTATAACCCCTAGGTCCCTTTCCTTATCTATCTTTCTAATATTGTTTTCTCCCATTCTGTAATTATGTTCCATATTGGATCTACCCATGTGGATGACTGTACATTTATATACATTAAACTCCATTTGCCAGCTTACAGACCATTCTCGAATTTTATCTAAATCCGACATCAATATATCCACTTCCGCTTTAGATGAGACACTACTGCATAGTTTTGTGTAATCAGCAAATTTTGCAATCATGGATCTCATATCAATGTCCAAATCATTTATATATATCAAGAACAAAATTGGTCCCAAAACCGAGCCCTGTGGCACACAACTTTTCACTTCACTCCACTCAGAGTACTCCTTATTTATGCCCACCCTCTGCCGTCTTCCCGTTAACCAATTTTCAACCCATTTGGCAACTTCCCCACCTATTCCATGTGATTTTAACTTTCGAAATAATCTTTGATGAGGTACTCTATCAAAGGCCTTTGCAAAGTCTAGATAAATAACATCCTCTGGGTCCCCTTTATCTATGATTTTAGTAACCTCCTCCATGAATTCTAATAGATTTGTTAAGCATGATCTCTCTCTAGTAAACCCATGCTGACTCTATCTAATTAGATAAAATTTGTCTAAATGCATTACAATGTTTTCTTTGATTATTGACTCTAACAATTTACAGACTATGCTCGTTAAACTCACCGGTCTATAATTTGCTGGATCTGATTTTTTGCCTTTTTTGAATAAGTGGATCACTCCTGCATCTTTCCAATCCCGTGGAACAATCCCTTTTGTAAGTGATTGAGAACATAATATAGCGAATGGTTTTGCTAATTTGTCTCTAATTTCATACAGCAATTTTGGATGAATACCATCTTGACCTGGACATTTATTCACTTTCAACCCCTCCAATTTTTTAAAAACCATTTCCTCTGTAATACAAATTGATCTTAATCCTGTTGTATCCATGTCTCTTTGAAAAATATCTATAGGCTCTGGGATCTCGGAGCAGTCCTCCTTTGTGAAAACTGTGCCAAAGTACTGATTGAGCAGATTAGCTGCCTCCCTATTCTCACATATTATTTTCCCTGTACTGTCTATGAGAGGGCCTACTTTGTCTTTCGTTCTTTGTTTATTTCTAACATAAGAGAAGAAGCCTTTACTGTCAGTCTTGATCCTCTGAGCAAGTTTTTTTTCAAAGTCTATTTTTGCTGTTTTATTCGCTTTCTGAGATATGTTCTGCTTGTCCAAATATTTTACATATGTTTCTTTTGATTTACCTGCCTCTATATATTTTTTCCATGCTTTATTTTTTGCTCTTGTACATTTCACTACAAATCTAGTTATCCACTTTTTACGCTTAGGGTTTACCTCCCTACATGGAATACATTCCTCTTTTAGCGTTTCTAGAACTGTTTTAAAACTCTACCACTCCTGTTCAACGTCTGTTCCTACAACAATATCTTTCCAGATTATGTGGTTCGCTGCCTCTTTCACCCTCTTAACATCTGCCTTAGAGTAGTCGTATGTTCGCGTGTTTATGTTTACTTCTTTCCCTGCAATAAGATCCCAACGGATGATTTGATGGTCACTTGAGCCAAACAGTTCCCCAACGGTAACGTTTTCAATCATATTTTCCTCTGTGGTAAAAACTAGGTCGAGTATGTTTTTGCCTCTGGTGGCTGCTTCTACATGTTGAATTTAAAAAATGTCAGTTATGCACTTAACAAAAGGTTTTGACTCTACAAGTGCTTCTGCCATATCCCATTGTATTTCTGGATAGTTGAAATCTCCCATTAATAATAATTTCCCTTCACTTGCCTTTGCTATGCTACTAATCAGCTCCTCATCTTCCTCTTTTTGACTTGATGGACATCTATAGCACACTCTAATCACTGTTTTTTCACCCCCACTTTCTATTTCACCCCATACACTTTCATTTTTGTTACCACGTGATAAATAATCTTTGATTGTTATATTAACAGAATTTATACAGTATAATAAAACGCCACCTCCCTTAGTCTTGTCTCCAATTATCCTATCTTTCCTTAACATTGTATATCCCTCAATTTCAAGTTCACTATCTGCAATCTCCTCATATGTCCATGATTCTGTTAACCCTATTATTTCTGGTTTTTCTTCTTCTACATACAGTTCCAATTCTTCTCTTTTATTTACTATGCTTCTCACATTTGCATAAAAACATTTTAGTTTGTAATGTTGTTGGTTTTCCTCTTTTTGCTTCTGCTTTATCATTTTAGTGTTTGCTTTTCCACTATGTATTTCACACTTCCCTGACACCAACTTACCCCTTTGACTACATCCCCTATAGCACCCTATTGTAGGCCTATCTTTAGTCTCATACTTCATAGGCCTTACTAGTTTAAATTTCCAACACAATGATAGAACATATACTTTGCTACAACATGCTGTCCTATCTCATTTAGATGTAAACCTCCCCTATACAACATTTTACTTTTGTCTACTTTAACATCAATAAATTCCATTCCCATGTCCGCACACATCACATGTAACCTAAAGTTGATACCTATTATTTTGCTATCTAGATAGTCTGACCCATCTGCTCTGTCTAAAATGCCCATCATTGTGACCTTTCTAAACTTTTTTTCCTCAAGTGTTCTCATAAGACTTTTATATTTATCCATAATTATTTCTGTACCATCTCTCTTTACATTATTTGTTCCTACCAATACTACAACATGACTGTTTCCTTTGTCATCTAACCTCTTTATTCTCCCCTCTATATCCTCTATTTTTGCTCCCCCAATATCCATTCTTTCAAACATGTGTTGTTTAGACAAATGTCTGCCAACCTCTCTCACCATTGAATCTCCTGCTACCAATACTGACCCCTCACCTATATGTGCATACTTCTCTCCAAAGCTCTCTGCCCTGTGAGCTGTTTCCTCACTCAAATCTCCCTTACTTCCTTGACTACACCTTGACTGCAGCTTCTTTAAAATTTCCTCCATTTTCACTTGTTTCCCTTCTATTGCCATCTGCCTCTTTTCTATCTCCTCCAATCTCTTCTCATTTTCCCTTATATTGCACTCCATTTGTGCCTGCCTCTCTTCAACTCTACATATCCTACATAAAACGGTTCCTTCATCTTCCAACGTTGTAGTAATACTAACATTCTCGCCATACAAATCACATAATCTGACTTGGCCTTTCCTCGCAGCAGTTCGTCTCGTCTTAATGGCCATACTAATTTTGATATTTATTTCCGTTAGCCAATAAGTTATATTAATACCTAATAAAATGTATACTTCTTAAAGCAACGCCAAAAAAAAAGCAAAGAAATGTCTCTGGTATTTACCTTTCTACAAAGTATCGCAAACGACTAGGCCTAGTGTTACTACCGCTACTTAAGCCCTTTCAGGGTTTGGTAGCGGGAGATTGAGAACGAACGAAGAAGAAGAAATCAGTCGAAAAAGAATGGGCAACATTTAAAAGTAATTTAATTAAAGTAACTAAATAAACATGTGGCCGTGTAAAGTCAAGAGATTCTGGACGATTAAAAACAGCGTGGTGGAGCTACGAAGTCAAAACAGCTACCAAAAAGAAGAATAGATACAAAGCATAGGCTATAAGCAAAAAGGAGCAAGACTATCAGGTAACAAAAAAGCACGTAAAGTTAGTAATTTAGGAGGTTAAATCTAAATCTTGGAAATAGTATGGGGAACTTCTTAATTCGGATTACAAAAATGCAACAAGAAATGTGTACATAAAAATAAAAAGTATGAGAGGCAGAGATGATTGCTACAATCCAACATAAATTATTAGCGACGACAATGGAATCGTAATAAATTACCCTCAACTAGTTCTGGACAGATGGCAGCAATACTTTAAAGAACTTCTCAAATTACCAACAACTGGGATCAATGACAAACAAGATAACAACGTTAACGTATGCATGGAGCTAGAACCAAACATCATTCTTTCAGAAATCAGATATGCTATACTAGCTGCTCCACTCAATAAATGTCCAGGACCTGACGAAATAACACATAGGAAATGTCAGAAGATTGAAGAAATGCAATTATAATTCCAATATGGAAAAAGAAAGGTAGGAAAAGAAACTGCACAAAATATAGAGGAATGTCGCTCATTAGGCACACTGGCAAAATGTTTTGTAAAATCTTGGAAAAAAGATGACGATACATCATCGAACCTCAGCTCAACGATACTCACATGGGATTTAGAAAGAACAGAAGCTGTGCGGATGCAATTTGTACACTCTGACAGGTGATGGAGAAAACAATTGAATACGATCAGGAACTGTATGTTCAGTTTGTAGGTGAGAGAAAAAGTTTTTGACAGGGTAGATAGACATTATCTATGGAAAATATTGGCTCACTATGGAGTAACTGATCACCTAATTAACCTGTGCAAAAATCTTTACATTAATAGTCGGTGCTCTAATCGAACAATAACCGGACTCTCAGCAAACTTTCATATCAAATCAGGAGTACGACAAGGATGTGTGCTATCACCTTTGTTGTTACACATATGTAGATCACATTTGTAAACAGCCAACCCAAATGAAGGTAGCAACATTGGTCAACTTCTTTTTGATGACGATCAACCAGTCATAGCAACTTCAGAAGTACAAATGCAGCAATATATTGATAAACCAAATACAGCATGTAAAGAAATACAGCATGAAAATTAATTTAGAACAAAACTGAGGTATTGAAAATATTTAGAATATTTGGAGATATCGATATCACTGTGGAAAAAAAGCAAATCAAACAGGTGAAAGATTTCACATACATAGAGACACGTTATCGGCAAACGGAGGAAATACGGCGGAAATCCAGCAAAGATACAATAAGGCAAATCAGATCATTGAACAAATAACTCCAATACTTAAATGCAAGCACGTGACAATAACTACCAACAGAGCTTTCTACAACACGATTTTCGTCCCGACACTATGCTACCAATGTCAAAACTGGACACTAACAGCAAATGAAAAACACTACATCGTAACAACAGAAATGAAATACCTGCGAAAAATGTTGGGCGTGCCAAGGAGAGACTTGATCAGAAACGATGACTGGTGGGAACAACACCAGTATTGGACTACAAAGCAGCAACTAAAATGGTTTGACCACGTAACCGGGCTATCACCACACATTACCTCTCAACAAGCAATGCTATTTAGATAATAGCTGTCCATCGTTGTCGATGAGGACCGCCGACATCATCCTTGTCACAGATTTCCCTGTTTGGTGTGGGTGCGCATGTGGCTGAACAGGCCAATGCGAGCACGAAAACATCTGCTACATATCTGGCACACGAGGTTTGTAGAAGGGGATGGTGTTCCCGCTGCTCGGGATTTCCGCGCCTCGCGTCTGCTCTGGGCTTTCACAACACGGTCGTCTTCACCGGCAGCTACACCCGATTTGACTGCGCTTCTCCAGTCAGATCTGTTTTGCGCAAGACATTCCCAGGTGTCGATGTCTATCTGGCAACTTTTCAGTGAGTCCTTCAGACCGTCTTTAAAACGTTTCTTTGGGCGCCCTCTCTCGCGCCATCCCTCTCTCAGCTCGCCGTAGAGAAGCTTCTTTGGGAGCCGCTCGTCTGACATACGGATGAGGTGTCCGGCCCATCCTAGTCGTGCTTTTTCTAGCAGTGCATGGATGCTGGGCATGTTAGCCCTCGAGAGAACCTCGATGTCAGTGACACGATCTTGCCATCGGATGTGGAATATTCGCCTCAGGCAACATGTGTGAAAGTGGTTTAACTTCCTTGCATGTCCAGAGTATACAGTCCAGCTTTCGCAAGCGTATAGTAGGGTTGGAATGATGGTTGCACGGTAGACTTTGAATTTGGTCTTGACGCTGATGCCACGACGTGCCCAGACCATCGAGCGCATTCTACCAAAGGCTGTGCTGGCCTTTGCTATTCTGCTTGCCACCTCATCGTCTAGGCTGACAGATCTCGACAGCGTGATGCCTAGATATGTGAATTAGTCTACGGCATTCAACGTCTGCCCGTTGACTGTAGTCTCTGGTTTTGTGTACGGCATGCCTGGTGCTGTTTGGTACATGACCTCTGTTTTTTTGGCATTTATGGTCAGGCCAAAATTGTTGCATGCGGCAGAGAACTGGTCCATTCCAACCTGCATGTTCAGTTCTGAGTTGCTCATTAGAGCGCCTGGTTTTGGCCTTCATTCTTCTGGAATTGAGTAATTTGCCATCTGTGCGGTACTTTATGGATATTCCAAGCTCCAATGATCTGAAGGCGTCTGTCATCGTGGCCGCGAACATCATGCTGAACAAAGTCGGGGCGAGTACACATCCTTGTTTTACTCCGTTTGATACTAGAAACGTTTTAGAGATTGCACCGCTGTCCAGTACACGAGCACACATGCCTTCGTGTAGCTGTTTTACCATTGTTATGAACTTGTTGGGGCAGCCAAACTTAGACATTATCATCCACAGCCCTCCTCTGTTAACTGTATCAAATGTCTTTGTCAAATCAATAAATGTGGTGTACAAGGCCTGATTTTGTTCTCGACACTTCTCTTGTACTTGACGAGCGGCAAAAATCATGTCCACTGTTCCTCTTCCGGCTCTGAATCCACATTTAGATACAACGGATTCAAAGGCAGACCTACAGAAATATCGGAGGCAGTAAATGCTACTGTGCACGAGGCACACAGACGGGCTCGTTCTAGAGATCTCTTCTTAAACTGACGCTGAACGGCATAACAGGATAATCGAAAAGAATACGAGAAATTAGTGTAGTTGTTTGAGAGTTACTGTTAGTTGTTGGGGAATTCTTGTTAGTTGTTGGGGAATTCTTGTTAGTTGTTGGGGAATTCTTGTTAGTTGTTGGGGAATTCTTGTTAGTTGTTGGAGAATTCTTGTTAGTTGTTTGGGAATTCTTGTTAGTTGCTGGAGAATTCTTGTAAGTTGTTGGAGAATTCTTGTTAGTTGTTGGAGAATTCTTGTTAGTTGTTGGGGAATTTTTGTTAGTTGTTGGAGAAATGCTTAGATGTTGGAGAATTGGTTTTAGTTGTTGGAGAATTTCTGTTAGTTGTTGGAGAATTCTTGTTAGTTGTTGGAGAAATGCTGTTAGATGTTGGAGAATTGGTTTTAGTTGTTGGAGAATTTCTGTTAGTTGCTGGAGAATTGTTGCTAGTTGTTGGAGAATGTATTCTTCTTCTTCTTTGCGTTCACGATATTTTTGGTCCTGCTATATCTGTGCTCAGGATTCTGGCCTCCTGTTACACATCGGTGTGTGAGATCTTTAGTTGGTATATATGTTTTTGTAGTCAGCAGTGACCAGTTCTCAGGTGAAATGTAGTTTGCTTGTTTCTTTTGAGTTGGTGAATTGGGTCTGGTGTGCTGCTTATGTTTCTGTCTTCTCTCCATTGGTGCATATACTGATTTCTAGTGATGTTTTTGATCTCTCTGTATGGCACTTGATTAAATTGTGCCTTTTTGATGCCATCTTTTGTCAGTGCGTCAGCTCTCTTATTTCCTGTGATCCGCAGTGGAATGGTAGCCATGTAGCGCTATTGTTGAGAATCTCTGGAGTTTTGCTATTTCCGCTCTGATTTCTGATAACAGTGGTTCGTTGTTTGTTTTTTGTATTGCCTCTATTAAAAATCTGGAGTCTGTGAAGACAACTATTTTTGTTGGTGGTTGCTTTTCTGTCTCAAGTATTCTTAGTGCTCACAGGAGGGCCATACATTCTGACTTGAGGTTTGTGGATGACTTCCCTGTTGGGAAAGCCTCTTTTGTTATGTTTCCACTTTTGTGTCTTATAACACCTCACCCATTTCGGGCCAACCCCTTCTGCTGAACCATCTGTGTACACTTGTGTCTTATAACACCTCACCCATTCCGGGCCAACCCCTTCTGCTGAACCATCTGTGTACACTTGTGTCCATTTCTTGGTATTATATTTCGACTCAATCATTGCTTGTGCCAAAGTTTTCAGCTCGGGGTCACTGTATTGGTTTTTTCTTTTGATTACTGGAATCTCTGTACGTAAGTAATGCAGTAATGCGATGTTGTTTATGGTGTAGCTTTGCTCGTCATAGTTTATAAGCACTTGTATTTCTGCAGATTGATTGGGTATTGGGTCCCCATATTTTTTATGTAGGTGGTTTGATGTATGAATGAAGCTGATTCTCTTAAGCCTATTTTTTACTGGGTGTTTCAGTTTGATATGTATGGGATTATCAGGCCTGCGTAGTACCTTTTCGTTTTGTGTACTCTTTCCTTTCGTCTACTATTTAGGGGTCTTAGGTTTGTATATGTTTCCATTGTCTGGATTGATGTGGTCTTCATTCCTCTTGTTATTACCCTTAAGTTTGTGTTTTGAATTTTGTTTAGACACTCCACATTGCAAAATCATCAGCGTTTACGGCACTGGATACTTAATTTGGGAAATGTCCGACTATATCATTTATGAACGCGATAAAGAGGGTAGGAGAGATGACTCCTCCCTGGGGTACGCCTTGTTGGAGATTTATTTTATTCTTCATTGATCCATCTGATTTCACTCTTGCTGTTTTGTACCGGAGGAAGTCTCACATCCAACTGTACATTCTCCCTTCTATTTTATTGTTTAATAGTTTATGGAGGAGTCCTTCTCTCAATATCTTGTCAAAAGCTTTTGCCATATCTACAAAGACCGTAAGCACTTTTTTCCTTTTCCTGGAACGCATTTTCTAGTTCTTTGGTTAGGTAAACTAGTTGATCTTCTGTGTTATAGTTTTTCATAAACGCTGACTGTGAGTTGAGTAGTAGCTGGATTTTTTTCCATATGCTTTATTAGTCTTGCGTTCACCATTTTTTTATTGACTTTTCCCACACAGTTCAGCAGACTTATGGGCCGGGCCTATAGCTTTCCTTACTTGCGAGGTCTTTTTTTTTTGTTTCCTGACGGGATAATGCTAGTTTCCCGCCACTGGTCTATGACCTTACTTGTGCTCCATGATTGGTTGAAGATTTTGAGGAGCTTTCTTGTTTTTGAGTTTCTGTACAGCTATTTAGAAGGCCTATGGACTCATTGGGAAAATACCCATGAAACGTCACATTTTGAGGCAAACTAAATTACAAAACTCATCAGCACTCATTTTGTGTCAAGGTTTAGAATCAATCCATACATCATTCACATAGAGAAATAAAACAAAAAACCGCACAAAACCCAATAAATCACAGTTGAGAGTGATTCTTTCACAGATTCCTGCCCTAAAACCAACTGGAAACCCATCTTCTTTTATTTATTTACGGTATACAACAATCAGCGCTCCTAATGAAACCAGTCTTTTGAAATGATTACCCCTTTCACGACAGTGAGTATTTTCAAAAATAATGTACCCGTTTTTTACGAAATCTGTTCATTTGCAACCCAAAGCGCACGTGTTTTGAACAGTTATGTCAGCCTTTGGTGCGTTCCATGTGTAGTTAACAATGATGTGAACAAGTACATAGGTGTAACAGATCAAGCAAAAAAAAATTAGGGCCGGTGACCTATTCTCTGGGGCCTAAAAAGTAATGAGGAAGTATTGGCGATGATCAAGCTAGGATCAACACACCGCCATCGTCAGATGCATATATATATATATATATATATATATATATATATATATATATATATACACATACATACATAATAATAATAATAATAATCAGTTCCGTAATCTAGAAGATCGTTTAGGCACCGTTATTGCAGTTTGTTGAACTCGCCATACGTCTCAATTTTTTGCGAGGGTATTAGTTTCAGCAATAGATCTTCTTGTCCACTCTTTTATATTGTCCTCCTATCTCTTTTTTTTTTTTTTTTTTTTTTTTTGGGTCACCCTATCCCACGCTTCCCACGCACAGTGCCTTGCAGGATGGTCTTGCTCAGCCACACATATCGTGACAATATGTCCATAGCATGTCAATTTTTTTGTTTTTATTAGTCAATAGATTTTTATATTGATCTAACCCCTTCCTAACAATTCAAGAACACTCGTTTGTAAGGCGATTCAAATATGAAATGCCAAGAATTCTTCGCAAGCATCTCATTTTATTGTTTTATGGCAACCGTCCAAGACAAAGACCAGAAATTACATTGTTTCCCAACACCGATCATCGCCCTGTTGTACTAACTCAAATACCTACTTTTCAAAGCAAAATGAAGTTGGTAAGACAGATATACGTCACAAATATGGCAAAACTTGAGGAGGAAGACATTCGCAAAGATATACAACGGGAAATGAAAGACATATATGAGGCCCTGCCAGTAACAACTGTCAATGTAACGAATGAGTGACAGTGGTTCAAATATCAACACTGATGAACATAGTGAACGCAAAATGCAACAAAAATCAACTTCGATAATTCTAAAAGAAAAGAACAGCGTGGTGGAATCAACAAGTACAGGACGCAATACAAGCTAAGAAAAAATTCTGCAAGAAGTGGTTGAAATCGAAGTCACAAGAAGATTACGCAACCTACAGACTCGCAAAAACGCATTCGAAAACCGTAATCAAAAACTCCAAAGCAGACGCGTGGAATAAATACGGCGAACAATTAGTGCTCATGTGTCGCAAGTAACTGAGAGATTTCTTTTTGTCAGGGAAATGAGACGACAGCTTTAATCCCATCTCAATTATAAACGACAAACACGAATTTTCGATCCAGAAAACAGGAAAGCACGGTGGGGAGAGTATTTCCTAGAACTCCTAAGCCCAAATGACACGCGGAGGCGAGTTCAAACACAGAATAAAACATTGCCCAAAATATTAATCCAGGAGATTGATAAAGTCCTTTAAAAAAAAAAAGCTAAATTCGTAAAGCTTCAAGTGCGGATAGAATAACCTGCGAGACGATTACAGTTTGTGGGTACCTAGGAGTAAAATGGTTACATGGAATATTCTCAGCAGCTTGGGAGTAAAGTAGAGTGCCCGAAGACTAATCACTGTGCCAATCTGGAAAAAACAAAGCCAACAAAAAAGAGTGCGGTACCTACCGGGCGATATCGCTTCTAAGCCACACAGGAAACTGTACGCGAAAATTCTGGAGCAGAGAATTCGGCCGATTCTAGAACCACAGATGAGTGGGGCTCAATTTGGTTTCCAACGAGGTAGGAGCTGCACAATACGCTCTATTCCCCTTGAGACAACTAAGTGAAACAAACATCGAATACGATCGAAAACTCAATGTGACTTGCATAGATCAAGAAAATGTGTTCGATAGAGTAGATATAAATAAACTATGGGCCATCCTATACGAATACTGAGTATAGTAGCAGCTATTAGAGAATATTAGAGCACTCTACGAAGGATGTCAAAGTATAGTAAGAACAATAGATGGTCTGACCGAAACAATGGAGATAACAACCGGGTGTGTTGTCTCCACTACTCTTTTAACACATATATGGACAGAATAACAAGACAAGACAATACCATGAGAATGAAGGTAGTTCATGAGAAGCAAGAGATGATACTCATGACTCTAAAGTCTGCATTCCTGTGGTGCACATGACCATTGAAAGAATTTGCGACCGGTGAACCAGAATTCTTTGAGATATTGAGGTTTTACCAGAAGCATGCATCGTGTTGATGTGATTTCTGACCAGAAGGACCCACATTTTTTTGTTTTTATCACATTCGTAAGTGATCAGAGTGGAGGATGTGAAATGGCATAATAAGATATTATAGCCAGAGGTGTGGGTGATGACTTAGGACAAGATTTGCATGGTCAGAGGGTGACTGGTGATTAGTAGTAAAGATGTGAGTATATGAAATGAGGAGTACCCGTTGGAGGATGGAGGTGAGAGTAACATCAGGGTAGAGAGGATTGAGGAAGTCTTATTTGTGGCTGCCCTTTTGGTAGTAAACATACGGCATTATTTTGTAATTCTGTGCACACATAATATTTTATGCATTATACTAATATATAACTCTGAACAGTACTCTGTCCATCGTGCGTGTACGTCATTGTCCTCAATAAGGCACTTGCCACTTTTATCCTGGATCATAAAGTTCCTGCCTTGTCTTGGTGTTACCAGTTCTTTGACCACATTGTATGCTCCTTTTGCGTCATTTCTGTTTAATATCTCTTCGATGTTTGTATATTGCTCACTCCTGAAGACAGATGAAGAGAAGGGTATAAGTTTTTTTCAGTCGATATGTTGCCCAGACTGACAAAGGCGACAGAGATGCCCGTCAGGAAAATCGGAAAGGCATATTAGACGCAGCTATCAGGGAAGAGGCTTATGTAGAACTTATCACCGAGGCAGAGGTCGTAAATAGCCTACATATAAGCAAAAACACAGCTCCAGGTCCTGATGGAGTACATTATTGCCACATCAAGCAGTTGGATGAGACAGGGATAAGAAATATGGTGAAGGAGTTCAACCACACTATAGAGAAGTCATCTGTGCCTGAGGACTGGCTTCATAGCTATCTATGCCCACTGCCTAAACCTGGTAAGGACTCCACGCTTCTCGGCAGCTATCGAATAATCACCATACAAAATGTATATGGCAAATTGCTCGAGAAGATAGTGGCCAGGAAAATAATGGCCTGCCTTGAACGGGAGCAGATTCTACCCGATACGCTGGGCAGTTATAGAACAGCGAAGGAGACATGGGCAAACGCTGGAACTTTCGCGTATGATGTGTACGAGGGGTTTCAGTCAAAGCAATAAACAGTCGCGGTGGCACTCGATCTGGAAGACGCATACAACCGGGTCGATTTTGGGACCTTAATTACCTGTCTGCAGCAGTGTGGTTTAAACTCGTGACTGGTTAGTTGGATATCAGCTGCCTACGCGTGGGATCGTGGACATCAGAACCGAGGCGAATATATCCAGGACTGCCTCAAGGGTCTCCGGTCTCACCGGTGCTGTTCAACATTTACACAGTAAAAGTGGCCAATATTCAACCCACAGGAACAGGGCGAACGTTGTCATTTGCCGATGACATCCTAACGTACAGGACTGGCTCAGAAAGGCAAGAGTTGGTCAAAGACATCCAGGAAACCTTGCAAGGAATCTCACAGTGGTGCAGTGACTCAAGCTCCAAGATCAATCCGAACAAGGCCTGCATGATGTGGTGCTCTTTGAATAATTCCATATTAAAAGCTGAACTCCCGGGCATCACTTTTGATAGTTGCACCATCGACAGGTGTGACAGGTTAAAATACCTCGGAGTGACATTTGATCGCAGTCTTTCCTATAACTACCATGTTGACCACATCGTACAAAGATGCAAGAGAGGGTTAGGAGCACTCAAGACCATGGCTGCTGCAGACTTGGATCAACGCCTCCTGTTCATCCTATTTCGTCAGGTTGTGTTGTCTGTCATCGATTACGGACTAGGTATCCTCACACTATCAAGAACACAGTATGAAAGGTTGGACCGCATCCAGAATTACGGTATGCGTCTGGTTCTGGGCTGCACTAGAGATACCCCGATTGTGATGATGCGGTACATGTTGAGATTGTTATCGGTGACATCCAGACACAAACTGGCACAAGTCAAAGCCTATATGCGTGTCACCACAGACACTCGACAGCCTCTGCACAGTAGAATCTCAGATATTAAAGGATCAAGAATCAAGAGAAGCCGTCATGGGTGGCACATGCTGAGACAACAATCGGACACGTCACTCCAGCTGAGACGATAGTCAAAGGGGAAGAATGGGTCCACACTGGTGATAGAATGATAGAGTACCAGAGAGTCATCATAACCTTAGGCAAGGAATGCAGAGGACGGAACAACGAGAGTGCAGAGCACGAGGTAAATCAGCTGATAACTGAGAACACCCAGGAGAGTGACGCTGTCATACACACCGACGGATCAGTCGTGCGCAGTGGGACATCAGGCTGAGGTTTCTCGGCTAGAGTGAGGAGAGGTCGTGGCTGAGCGCAGTAGGGCATACATATCAACAACCTCCAGTATGAGAATGGAGACGGAAGCAGTGACCTCAGCACTGAAATGGATATCTGAGACTTCTATAACAAAGGTAGTCATCGTGACAGACGCGCAAGCCGTACTTCAGAAAGTACAGAAGGGATGGCTTAGGTATGAGTGGATAGCTGCTGTTGAGGCCTCTAACCTCCAGGCGCTGACCTTGATCTACTGTCCTGCTCATGCCGGGGTTCAGGGTAATGAAAGAGCTGACATCTTGGCTTCACGGGCTCCCATCATGGGCCCATTGGTGATGGACAGAAGTGACATTTTGAAATCAATCAATGACCGCCTGCTGGATAAGGACACCGCAATAGATAAAGCAGCAATCCACAGACTGCAAAGTTTCGACATTAAACGAGATTCGAGCAGAGCGGGGCGCATGAGAGGGTGGCGCAGGAGCGTGTACAACCAGCGAGCTACAGGGACCACCAGAATCCATACCTTACGCCATTTGATGAGAAAGACTGAGCACCTATGGGTATGCCCGGAGTGCAGTGACGTCGATTCCTATAAACAGAAACAGAAACATTGCTCACATATCCACGCTTCTTTCGTCTCTCTCGTCTTTTGTTGTATCGCTTTCTTGACCTCTTTATATCTGTCAACCTCATCAGGTGGGTGTTTTTGGTTTTTCAGTGACCTTTTTCTATTACAAAGGTCTAGAATTTCTTTGGTCACTCATGTCTTCTTTTTTGTTTGGTGGTACCCTAGGATCTCTTTTGCTGTATCTATGAGTGCTGAGTTAAGAGACTATGTTTCTGTATCAGTATCCAATCCCTCTCTGAGAGCCAACAGTGGAGCAAATCTTCTTCCTATCCTTGATTGGAAAACTTCGACGATTGTTGGGTCTTTTAGTTTTGCCTTTTAGTCTAGTCCCTTCTTTCTTTGCGACTCTCTTCAATCGCAGACGCATAGTCATCATAACAAGATCGCGATCGCTTCCTATATCCGCTCCGAGGAAACTTCTCGTTTTGTCGGTGTTGATGCTAGATCTAAACCTTCTCTGGACCAATATATAATCAATTTGGCTGTGCACTTCATTGTTTTGGTTATGCGATGTCCATCGTCTAGACGGCTTATTAAAACCAAACTTGCTTGCTACTAACAGCTTATTGCATCATGCAAATTCTAGGAGTCTGAGGCCTCGATCATTAGTTTCTTAGTTTCCCTATAGGTCACATGTTCCCCTCCGGTCATGGACTGCATCTTCTCGAATTTTTGTGTTTCAATCCCCTTGGACTAATAATATGTGCTTTTTTTGCGTTTCGGTTATCAGACTCTGAAGATGATCATATAATGCCTCTATTTCACAATCTTCATAGTCTGCAGTGGGTGCGTAGCACTGTATTATTGTAATATTAAACGGTGCTGCCTTTAGCCGTAAGATGATACAACGGCTAGATATTGGACAGCAACCTAATATGCATCTGGCTGTGTCTTTATGTACCAGTATCCCCACTCCATGTAAATGTTTGTCCTCCCTGCCGCTGTAGTAGAGCTTGTGGCTCTCTTCCGTGGTAAACTCACCAAAGTTTGTCCATCTAGCCTCGCATATACCAAGGATGTCCCACCGGTAGTTCTTCATCTCGCGTGTTAGCTCATTGATTTTACCACATGGGTTCAGTGGTCTGACATTCCATGTTCCTATTATGAGCTTGTCCTTCCTCAGCTTTATGGTTCCACCAGTAGCACACTTATCACCTCCGTCCTGGTGTGGGACGGAGTTATACAACTATGAGGGACGGAACGAGCGTGAGAAAACAATTCCTCCAACACCAACAACTATAGAGGATAACCAACTTATAACGAAGGAAGAGGTAGCTGCAGCGGTAAAGACATTGAGAAGAGAAAAAGCAGCCAGCGTGGATAATATACCAGCAGAGCTCTTACAGGCTGGTGGGGAGGTAGTGGTGGAAGGCCTGACACACATCTGCAACAAAATATGGGCGACAGGAAACTGGGCAAACTTATGGACAAAATCAATGGTTATACCGTTACCTAAGTCTGAAAACCTAAAGCTGTGCCAAAATTACAGAACAATAAGCCTCATCAGCCACACCCCAAGCAGAGAACATTATTGCTGAGGAGCAAGCAGGGTTCAGACAGAGAAGAAGCACCACAGAACAGATATTTAATTTAAGGCTGTATCATGTGTTTGTTGATTTTAAGAAGGTGTTTGATAGGGTATGGCATAAAGTGCTATATGCATCCATGAGGATGTATAAAATCAACGGAAATACTATAAAGGTCCTTGAACATCTGTATGACAAGGCGCCCAGCGCAGTTCTTGTGAATGTGAGGTGCGGGTATTGGTTTCGCACATCCGTTGGTGGGAAACAGGGTTGTACCATGGTTGTACACTCTCTCCAACTCTTTTCGATATATTGCTTGAGGGAATTATGAGTGAGGCACTTGGCGGTCACGTTGGTACAGTCAAGATAGGGGGCCGAACGATTGCCAACCTTCTTTTTGCAGATGACATCGACGGGTTTAGAAGCAGAACTCCAGGTATGGTTCAGAAGGCTCGATGAAACAGCTCTTGACTATGGTATGGATATAAACGCAGGAAAGACAAAATAAATTACAAACAACACTGAGGGCTTCAACAGTGGATGTAATAGATCTTACCTGTAGAGACAATATATAGGTAAGAGCTTAGACAACCATTTATTTTGTCTTCCTCGTGGGATTTGAGTCAGTGCAGCTGAACACAGTCCCGTCAGAATTTGAGTAACCAAATCGAACCACGACGTAACCTGACGTAAGTTACAGGCCATGTGTCAATAACTAGAACGATAATGGTTGGAGACGCGTAGACTTGTTGCTGCCGACAAACCTGCGTCGTCTGGAAACCACTCGAACAGGATGGATGATGGCAAACAGACGGACAAAAACGCGGGCCGTTTTTGAAATCACGTGATCTGGGGATGCAGATCTAATATAAATCTCGGCAGAGAAACGTGAGCGCAGAAAATGAGATAGACACAGGGAGAGAACATTTCACTTTAAAGATTACTTGAGAAGAAATTCGAAAGAGACGCTTAGTGGAGTGTGGGCGGCGAAGATATGCAGTTGAGGCAGATTTGAGTTGATATTTAGGCGACGGAGAGAGGCAGTTGAGATTGACACGCAGCAAGCAAGATAACTACCCAAATATTATGTAGTGGTCGTAATTACAAGTCGTCAGTAGCTTATAGAGGCAGTCTTCCAGTCATCCCATTCATGATATTGACGCAGTCTCACTAATCACATCGACATCACCTTGATCACGTGAATGTAAGTCGTCGGTCGCAGCTAGAGGCAGTTATGCAGTGATCCCATGGATCATATTTTATGCATTCTATCCTGACCACGTTGAGACCACTTTGATCTACCGCCGACAAAGAGGAACAAGACCACGGACATCATACTTGGGTTCAGAACCTACGAACTTTACCATCAGTGGTAATCCGCAACTAAGTTCGATCGCAGCAGAACAGACTATGAGAATAGGGTATCGTTACGTATACATGGTAAGAGAAAGAATTTAAGCTTTTAGAGAGTTTATAGTTGGCATATATTTGGTTAGAGTGGGTGTATAGTGTGAAATAGAATAGAGCAGACACATTTACCGTCTGCAACAGAGATCCATCAAATCGATCGGCTCTGGTACATGGGATAAAAGCTAATGGCCAGGAACTCGAAGTGGTTGACTGTTTTAAATACCTGGGTTCGATTGTCAGTAATGAAGGATCAAAATGTGAGGTGTTGGCCAGAATAGCACAGACAAAAACGGCTGTGCACGGCTTAACAGAACCTGACAAGATAAACGGTTAGTTCAGTTCAGTTCATCCATTAACCCATCAAGTCGTTGGGGCACACATGAAGACACTCCACAAAACCCACGCCATCCCTCTCTGTCTGTCGCCGCCTGTCGTATCTCACCGGGACGAAGGCTTGACCACTCAGTGATGTTGCCCACCATCAGTACGGAACCAAAGAGTATCGAGTTGGTAATTCCGTTGGACCTCGCGATGTGCCCGCACCAGGCCATCTTTCGTCTTTTGATAGCACTATGCACGAAAATCAGATTAATACGTACATTGGTCATGTTAATACTCCTCTATGTTTGTGAGACATGGACAGTTACAGCTGACCTTCAGCGAAGGATACATGCCTTGGAGATTAGATGTTTCCCAAGACTTTTAAACGTTATGTACAAAGATCGAGTTACAAATGAGGAAATACGAGATAGAATTACAACAGCAATAGGGCCTTTTGAAGACCTCCTGGCAACTATAAAAAAAAGGAAACTCGCTTGATACAGTCACATATCGAGATCAAATGGTCTTGCAAATACAATCCTGCACGGAAAGGTGCAAGGCCGACGACGAAGAGGCAGTATCAAAAAGAGGTGGGAGGACAACATAAAAGAATGGGCCAATCTCCGACCAGAAGAGATACAGACAGCGACCGCTGACAGAGAAGGGCGGCGTGGGGTTGTGAGGGTGTCTTCATATGTGCCCCAACGATATCGCTGGTTACGGGATGACCTGACCTGACCTAACAAATATATATTTTTTATGTATGACATTATTTAATTCTGTGCAGTTAAAAATAGTGACAATACTTTGAGCTGAATTATTTTAGCCAATTAATTTGTCTTTCCCGAGTGGTCTGCCGGGGTCTTTGTGTACGACAAGGACAAGAATAGTACCACTGCTTCATAGAGAGCATGTCGTAAGAGGCGACTAACTATGACATGACATCAACACCGGCCATGGTTAAGTGGTTTGTTTAGAGCAGCATAGATGGCGCCTAACAGGCTGCGGGTCTACTTTACTTTAGTGTTTGAGCCTATTAAGATAGACTCACACATCGGTTAACTACCCTCTGCAAGCGTTTGTCCCAACGAAGCGGAGTATTAAATTGCTCGAGCCTAGCCCGCTAAGCAGGAAACCCTTCTCCCGGCTACAACCAGCTCATACCAAAGCTGGGACCCGCAGAGTGCATTTGCCCCTGTAGAAGTACAGGCCGACTAAGACTAATTAATTTGTCTTCTTCTTCTTTTGTCCCGCGGCGTCACAGGAAGGATGTATGCGTAGACTTATGGTTTGCGCTAGGTGGGAGGCTTATGTAATCGACATGTTGAACTTTTGGAGAGCTTGATCCTCTCTACCCCAACGTCACCGTGGCCGACCTCTTGCGTGAGAACATTATATCTTCATGCAGTATGATTTAGCTGCAGGTTGTTCATATTGCATTCTTGTCAAATGACCAAACCACTTTACTCTCTGTGCTTCAATATAGCAGTCAACCGGCAAGAGTAGGTGCAGATAGCATATCCTGGAATGGCACTATCGGAAAATTTGGCGTGGGTAGCTGCAATAGCAATGGACTCCTTCTTCTCCAGTCCTGTGCAGAACATGACCTCCTAGTCACTAACACCATTTTTCGACTTTCTACTAAGAAGACCAATAAAAGACGATGTTACTAAGCTACAGAATGTGTCGCTCCAACAGACATTTGCTGCTACACTGGAAAACCATCTCCAAACTGTCTCGTTAGGCGAAAAAAGTGTAGATAACAATTTGGCAGCCCTTAGCGCATATGTCTGTAACACGTCTACAGAAATCCTTGGCAATGCTATTTGTAAACAAAACGACTGGTTTTATGAGAACTCAGAGGACATAAAAACGATGATAGCTGACAAACACCGTCTCCACAAATTATATTCAAATGACCCAACGTCAACAACCAAGAAAGCAGCTTTCCTAAACGCGCGCAGGACTGTTCAATGCAAACTGCATCAGTTGCAGGAGCCTGGCTGAGCAATAAAGCGGATGAGATACAAGGATTTGCTGACAATTAGGACATGAGAAACTTCTGTCATGCGCTCAGGGCGGTCTATGGCCCAATTTCTTCAAGTTCACTACTTCTCATGCAGATGGGAAAACACTAGTTACAGATCCAGAAAAAATTATCACACGCTGGGCAGAGCACTTTTGGTGATATTTTGAACCAGCCGTCTTCTGTTAGCAGCGAAGCCATTGACCACCTGCCCGGTATCCTCTAAACGAGGCTCTGGATGATATACCGACTGTAGAGGAGACCCACCAAAAAAGTATAAAAAAGCGGTTAGTCAACTTTCCAGTGGCAAAACACCTGTCTCCGATGGAATTCCTGTGGAGGTCTATAAAAATGGCGAAATAGCACTAATTGTAAAACTGCACTTGCTCTTCAAACAGATGTGAAACCATCCCGCAAGATCTGAAGGGTGCCTCAATAATACATCTGTATAAACGGAAATGTAACTGCCAATTATGCGATAACCACCACGGCATTTCTTTACTGTCCATCGCAGGGAAGATATTCGCCAGAATCCTTCTCAATCGCCTCACAGCTCATCTTGATGAAGGTCTTTTACCTGAAAGTCAGTGTGGATTCTGGAAAGAGCGTGAGACCGCGGATATGGTGTTTGCTGCCAGACAGCTACAAGTGAAATGCCAGGAACAGCAATGCGATCTGTAGGTAGCCTTCATCGACCTGACAAAGGCGTTCGATAAGGTCAACAGAGAAGGCCTTTTGAAAATCGTAGCAAAGTACGGCTGCCGAATGAAATGTATCAACGTAATACGGCAACTGCATGATGGAATGCAGGCTAGACTCCAGGACAATGGTGCTATATCGAAGTCCTTTCCAATAAGAAACGGCGTTAAACAGGGGTGTGTGTGCTTGTACCAACCTTGTTCAGCATGCTGTTCTCTACAATGTTGACTGATACTTTCAGAGATGGGACATAGGAATCGACATAAGATATTGTATAGATGGCCAGCTGTTCAACCAAAGGCGGATTCAAGCAAATACTAAGGTCCAGACACACACCAGCCGAGATCTTGTGTTTGCTGACGACTGTGCCCTGAACGCTGCCTCAGAGGCTGATCTGCAGAAAAGCGTGGATAATTTCTCCTTAGCGTGTTTCAATTTTGGTCTTACCATCAACACAGAGAAAACTGAAATAATGTACCAACCAGCTTCTGGCAAAACATATACTGAGCCAATCATCAAGATCAATGGTGAAAAACTGAAAGTTGTAAATAGATTCACATATCTCGTTAGTACACTCTGTCTTAGAATGTAGTCATGGACAATGAGATGAATGTCAGAATCGCCAAAGCCAGCGCCACATTTGGCAGACTACACGCAAACGTCTGGCGTCGAAATGGCATCAGCCTCCAGACGAAGCTGAAGGTGTACAGAACAGTTGTGGTCACTGTGTATGCAAGTGAAACATGGACTGTATACAGGCGTCACGCGAAGAAGCTGAATACTTTTAGTCCACTTTGTCTAAGGAAGCTGATGAATGTTAAATGGCAAGACAGGATTCCGGACACTGCTGTTCTTGAGAGAGCTGGTATCCATCATGATGCAATTACAGATTCGCTGGACGGGTCATGTGGTTCACATGCCAGACTATCGGTTGCCAAAAATAATCTTCTGTGGCCAGATGAAGAAGGGCAAAGGCTCCCAAGGAGGCCAAAAAAAAGCGCTTTAAAGACACACTAAAATGTCTTTAATTTGAAAAGCCTCCAGCATAAATCTCGAAACATGGGAAGGTGTTGCAAAAGACCGTACAACCCGCAGAGGAGCAGTGCCATGCAGATCACAAATCGAACTCGTCAGCCATCTCCGCACCCATCTAGAATACTCGACTGGAGGGACTGACTAAAAGAAAAAAATAAAGAGGTCCTCATCACTCGTGATGGACGAACAACTACAACAACCGGTGTAGTCCCCACCATATTCCTAAGCATTTTTTATTACGGATTCTGTTTTGAATTGTTTTTCCTGCTGCATTTCTTACACAGCTCATCTCACAGGTCTCGATCTTATGTTTGTGCTTTTCTAGTAGTGGTCATGTTTGACACTGATAACATAACATAGGGATGATCAATGCGTTTATCAGTTTCTGTTTAGTGAACATATTGACACTTGGATGTTTCAGTATCGGTGCCAGTTGGTAGTGCCCCTTGTTTGCCTTTTGGATTCTATTTTCTATCTGTCTGTCCAGCCTGACGTCTTCAGTGAAGACACTTCCCAGATCCGTAAATTCATGCTTTAAGATTTTGCAGACGGTGTGGTAGCTGCGCTGTAATGGTTGTCGATTTATTGTCATAGTTTCTGTCTTATCCCAGTTGATCTTCATGTGATAATCTAATCAGACTGAGTTGAGACATGTCAGGTGATGATGTCAATCATTCTGATCTCCATGTGATAATCTAAGCAGGCTGAGTTGAGACATGTCAGGTGATGATGTCAATCATTCTGATCTTTGTAGAAGAGGCTCTGATCATTTGTCAAAATCAATTTGTGTAGAGATTCTTCACAGTGATTTTATCCATATATATGACTTAGCTTCGTTCATTCTCAATCTCCCACTACCAAACACTGAAAGGGCTTAAGTAGCAGAATGTAGTCCAGAGAACGGAATGCGTTGTGTCATAGTTTACAGCTTGACTGCAATATTTGCACCTTTTGGTCCAACACATCCGACTTCAAGCATTTTTTGAGTATCGGGTTTGCATTCCCTCTTCGATCCCTTCTCCTTAGCCAGTCTGCCCTGCTGCAGCCTGTTATCCAGGATCACCGCGTGGAGGTGTAGAAGGGTCTTGGCAGCTTTGGTTCGCTAGCCCTGGCGCTAGCAGTCAGCTATGAGTCGCTGACCACTGCAGCTCTTGCGCTGCTCAGTATCTTGATTCTATCCATTTATATGATGAATAAAAGAGGAGATAGAACACATCCTTGACGCATCCCACTTTTTACTAGGAACCAGTTTATTGTCTGACAGTTGTCCTAACAGCCCCATCGCTATTAGTGTACATGGCTTGTATATTGTCCAGTAGCAGCTGTATCCCAACACCGCATTTCTCCAGAACACCCCATAATTTATGCCGGTTGACTCTAACAAAAGCCTTCTCTTGATCAATGAATGCCCCATTCAGTTCTTTGTTCTCCTCTATGGCTTTTTCACTTAGCTGTCTTAGAGAAAATATCGCATCCTTGCATCCTCTGCTTTTTCAAAAGTCAAATTGTGAATTACTTAATATAGGCTCTACCCTAGATCGCACTCGCTGTTCCAAGATTCTGGCATAAATTTGTCCTAATGACTTAGAAGGGATATGCCTCTGTAGGAGCCGCATTCTTTTCTGCTACCTTTATTCTTCCATATGTGTACAACCACCACTCTTTGCCAATCCCTGGGTACCCTCCTTTATTTCTTTAATTTGTATTGTTTTTTTAAACACCATTTACCAAAGGTCAGATGACAATGGGTTGAATACAAAATAATTTCAGAAGTTTTTCGCAGAGACTGAGAACACATATATTTCCTCATATTGGAAAGAGCAGCAAAAATGGCGCATAACAGGCCAAGGTTTTTTCTTTTTTTTTTGCAATCGCCTTATTTCTCTATCTCCAAGGCGGTGTGCGTTGCACTGTGGGTTTTTTTTTGCGCCTGTCGGCCCAGTGCATCCGACTTCAGCATACATTTTATGTAAGGGTCTGCTTCCTCCTGCATTTTCTAAGGGTTTGCTTCCCCGGGGTAACGGCCGGTGCTGTGATGGGGATTGAACCCAGCACCTTCGGATTGTGAGCCGTGCCACTTAACCACTAGCACTACACTAACCATCCCGTTCCCTGGCCGAGGGTTTAACTTTGCTCTTGTAGTGTTTTAGTCCATTATGGAACAGCAAGGTCACGGATTTGACTGGGACTCACACCAGTTGACGACTTACACTTGTGTATACAGAAACGTGTTATGGTTTTCCATTTCCATTCATTTTGTTTTTTTTTCCTTCTTCAATTATCATGGCAATGGCATCAGCTATTTTTAGTAATATTTCGGCTACACTGTGTCGTACACGTCTGAACTTCACGAGATTGATGCCTGGTTTGTTGACAATACATGGGCTAATAATGGACTAACACACCACCCAGGAGATATTGGGCCCTGCCCGGTTAGCAACATCCCCAAGACACAACACTCACATGATGAGTGACGCCTTTAATCCACGTGGCCCCCGTCCCAAGGCAGTGATGTACTTGGCTTCCCTCAAGGAGTCCATAGGGACCTTGATCAATACACTTACCATGAGGTGTCAGGGCTTTATCCCCGGATATTGGTAGTTCAATGAGAATTGCATGCAACTTGGAGTGTACTTTTTTGCTGCATTACGTGGCTTTATCATGGCAGTGGTCGACTGATTCAATGGTCATTATTTATTTTTATTTCATATTGCTGCGCCACTTTGTAATATGTTCAGATTTTCAAGATCGAATTTCGTAATTTATTTTAGAATTAATAAATATGACAATGTTTAAACGTGTTTATGCTACAAAACAATTTTGAGAAAAATTATGGATGCAATTTGCTCAATTTTAATGATGCAATTATTTGTGATGTGGATGAAAGAAGAATTACTCTACAGCAAAGAACTACAACTTCTTAGTTCTGCTTTTTTGCCAGTATCATCAGGACACGCTACCAAACTGGCCACATCCCAGTGAAGACAAAAGAGACAATTGATAAATAGGAATTTCTTTTACCAACTCTCTGCTACCAGTGTCAGAATTGGACTCTCACTAAGACGCAAAAAAGAAAAATCATGGTATGTATAATGAGGTGTTTGAGAAAAGCGATTGGGTTCACAAGGCTGGACAGAAAGTGGGAGCAACATCGTACATTGATTACGTGAAAGACAGAAAATATAGTGGTTTGGACAACTGGCAAGAATGCAATGAAATCTACCAGCTCTGCAGATCTACAACACCAGACAAAAGGGTTGCAGAGCAAGAAGAAGACCAAAAAAAAGATGGATAGACAGACTGTAAGTGAGAAACTGAAGAAATGTGAAATGACAACATCTGACACATGAAAGAAAACTACACCTCCCCACGATGTCTAGCGACACAGGTGGATAGGAGTAAAAGTAGAAGAACAGAAGACAATACATTGATACATTATATTTATATATATATATATATATAATTAAACATACGAGTAACTCAAATGAATCTCAGAACTTTGTTTCATAATAGTTATTTTTATTCTCGCAAATATAGTAGCTTTGCTTTAAGAAAGATTAAAATCTAGTCCTACATCATTTTAAAAACTAAGATGCATAGCTCCTATACAGAGATCCATTCCATTATCTAGCTGTACAAAAGCAAAGAGAAAATGGTCAATTCTGAGTATTAATACAATCTTTAAAAAATAATAGCCATCTAGTATGATTGAAAAAAAAGCGTAGAAGCAAGCAATTGTTAAGTATATGTGAAGATTAAGATTAGAAACTAAATAAAATATGCATACTTGTGCTGTCAGCTGATATCCTGTTGATTTCCATGCATTTTGTTCTCATTTAAAACATTTACAAGTTGTAAAAGAGGATAAAAATAATAAGTAATCGGCAGACCCGCCTAGAAAACTTATATAGTGTAATTAATAAAAGTTAGAATTACAATAAGATTTCATTACTAATTCTGAATGTTTAGTAGTTGCCTTGATGAAGATAAAATGTTTCTTTATGTTTGTGAATAAGCACTGCATCTGCTTGAAGATGAAAATAAAATGCAGAAACCTAAGTGCAACTTTTTCCTAATTAGCATTTCTTACTATGTAGCATACTGGTACTAAATGTTTCATTTGACACAACAAAATCTATTAACAAATAAACTATGAATATTTTAAATGGAACATTTGGGTGAGTTTTTAGGCATAGGTTTTGTTTTGTTTCTATATTAGTGCTGCAACTGAGCAATACCTGTTGATGGACAGAGAAATACAAATGTCTCTTATCTCTTAGCCCAAAGGATTCAAATTTTCTTCCGTAGAGTTTGTGTGGTTGACCATGTCTCGCATCTATACATTGCCTTTGAGAAGATGCAAGTCCTCAGGATCTTTATTTTTGTAATTTTGTTATTTCTGCCAAATATTTTTCATTTTACTACCTCTGTAGTTCCATGGCCATTCTTCTACATATTTCTTTTTGGCAATCTCTGTTGTTGCTTATAGTTGAGCCGAGATATTCAATCTCTGTTGTTGCTTACAGTTGAGCTGAGATATTGAAAACTCATGATGTTCTGAACTGTTTGTTTTTGTTTCTCTAGGATAACTTTGGTTTTCACCTTGTCAGTGCTCACTGTCTTAGTCTTGATTGTATTTATGAATAGATTTTGTTCCTTGTTGTGCCACTTAACCAAAAAGATCATTTGTTCTAGCCCTGCAGCGCTCTTCGAGAGGACAACTGTATCATTTGCATATCTTAGTTCTGGTATTTTATTTTGCTTATCGTGAATAGGTCGAACTTGACATGGTCTTTATCATTCTTGATATTTCTCATTATGTTTTCTGCATAGATATTGAACAGATAAAGGAAGAATATGCATCTCTGCCGTACTCTCTTGTGTACCTCAAAACAGTCTGATGTCTCTCCAGCTATTCTGACCATTACTGGTTGTCCTCTATACAGTAATTCACTCATTTGAATTATGTGCGTTGTGAACTGCATGTCTATTATAATTTTCCATAGCTTTCCGTGTCGCACACAGCTGAAAACCTTGGCATAATCTTTGAAGCAGGTGTGTTAAATTGACATTGTACTCTCTGCACTTTTAAATAATATTCTGCATGTTAAGGATGTGATCCCTTGTGCACTGCCCTGACAAAAACCTTTCCTAAGCCATATGTACTTCCTCATTGATTTTGTTTGCTAATCTTTTCATGATCCAGAGAAGAATTTTGCGAGGATAACTAATTAGAGCAATGGTTCATTAGTGCATCGCTTCAGATCATCGGTCTTTGTAAGTGGGATATGCAGATCTATTCCACGTGCTTCACCATGTTGTGCCAGATCTTCTTGCAAGGTGCATGGTAGATCTTGATGCTGGCCTCTTCATCTGCTTGTATGAATTTAGTCAGTATATCATCACATCCCAATCATTTTCCTTTCTTCAAGCCTTGGATTGCTAGTCGGACCTCATCTAACATAGGTCCTGGTTCTAAGACGTTATGTTGGTGCTGCCCCCGTTGTCTTCTTACATGTTTCTGCAATATTGCTTGCATCTTTAAATTTTATCCTTGCTCTCCATCAGTGTATTGCCATCGTCACCATGTATTACATGCAGTGACGGTTTGAACTCACCAGTGAGTGTTCTGATGTCTTTGAAAGTGTCACCTTCCTTCCTTTGCAATTCTCAAGTATAATACACATTCTAAATGGAAGAACTATCATTTCTGGAAAAGGATGAATAATTCACTAAGAAACTAATGAATTTATTTATAACTTTTTCAATGTTAATATGTCACAAAGACTTTTGTTTTGTTTGTAAGACTGCAACAATGGAAAGAGAATTTTAAAAGTTAAACCTGATATAACCCAAGCCATAGAATTGGAAGCATGTACGACAGCAAAGACTAGGACTACATATTAAAATTATGAACCGTTTTAACCATTAAAATTTACAGATAAGAACAATTTATTTTCTGATAATCTAAGTTTAAACTAAAAGGTATAATTAAAAGATTTTTAAAAAAAATAAGGATTAATAAAAATAACTGCATTTTGAAACAAACTAATGTGAGTAGGGTGCTTCATTATTATAAATAAAAGTGCTAAAATTGTATCTTGCATTAAGCACATGAATTCCAGTAACACCTAGGACACCATGTATGTTTAAGTTAACAATATAACATAATAAATCTTACCACAGCATTACTTTCTAAGATCCTTTGTTGATAGATGACTCACAAAGCAGACAGTCTTTTTAAAGGCAGGTTTGTGGCCATTCTTCATAAAGTGTTCAGTTTTGGCTCATCATTATCATTTCAACTTCACCAGATGATATCTTAGGTCTCTCTCTTGCCTTCTTTCTGGGGTGCATAGTCTGGCAGTTCTGGTGATCAGGATCACTTACGACATGGCCAATCAACTTCCAGTTTGTGATGATGTGTATATCATCTGGTTACTCTTGGTAAACAGTTCTTGGCCGGTGATATTCAGCCAAAAAAATGGGATGAATTTTCCTTAGGCAAGTTGTGTAGAATTGTGATCATTTGAATATTTATTTGTCTGATTACTCTCCTGTACTCCAAACCATACAGACAGACAACAGAAAGTTCACAACTCTTGTATATATTATCAGTTTGGTGTTTGTTCTGCAGTGCAAACACTTCCAAATGTTTAATCTGGCAACAGATATTCAGGTTATGCACATTCTGATGTTTATGTTTTGCCTGTTAAACCGTCCTGTTTATTTGATCTGCTTTCCAAGTATGCAAGTGTATTTATCATTGGTAGTTCTTTGTTTCTTATTCTAATTGGGGTTGGAATTTTTTACATTTAGTGTCATAGTTTTCCCTTGAGATTAATATTCAGTCCCACTTATTGGTTATTTACACTCGGTCTTCTTCTTCTTCTGTGTTCGTTCTCAATCTCCTGCTACCAAGCCCTGAACAGGGCTTTGCAAGTAGCAAGATGTAGTCCAGAGAACGGAATGTGCTGTGTTGCTAGTTTGCAGCTTGACTTTTGCAACGACAGAAACTTTCTGTCCGACACATCCATCTTCGGCAGCACACTAGGTTGATATCAGTGAATCTTCAATGAGTTGGTTTGAGCGTGAAAATAGTACAATGTCATCTGCATATTCTAGATTTTCCAATGTAAAGAGTAATGTCCATTTTATTTTTTTATGAGTGTCCTCTGTTGCCCTGTCAATGACAAGAGGAAAATGGTTAGTTGATAAGTAGCATCCTTGTACTACTGTTTTCCCCTCAAATGTTGCTTAGCCAGAGACTTCCCCTGTTAAAGCACGACTTAAGGTTAATGTTGTCTCATTCTAATAATGTTAACTTGTTCCAGAAGAAATTTGGTTTAAAAAAAAAAATGGTAAGTATTTTCAAGTACTGACTGTGCATATAAAATGTTAATTGGTTCCAAGAATCTTGCAAATGGTCCGTTTTAAATTTAGAGGCACCATTTTTGTAACAAACACACTTGTGACACAGAAACAGTAAATATATATCAAAGTTCTCAACTTAATGTCAGAATGTGCTATGTTAAGGAGAACTGAGAGCAGTACAGTTTGAGAATAAATGCGTTCTCATTAGTTATGCAGCTTGCTAGTTGTACACTCCTTTTCAAATCTATGAGGTACCACTTTCTACTGGATATTTAAGTTTGATGAAAAACTACAGCTGTCCCAGGATTACAGATTCACCTATTGCAATGTTGTCATATAACATGCAGTCATTTTGTGATTTCAGTTTGTCCCGATATCCACATCTCCATTACGAATGCTTTTGAAACAAGTTAGCATAGCAGCTCTTTCATGACCAGAACAGTAGATACACAAGTCCCTGTAGGTTTGAAGCATTTATGTCTGCTATGTCTATTATTGATATGGTCATCCCTATTTGTGTCTTTCGAAGTATGGATGGAAGAATCAGTCATGACTGCCCTAATTAATGAGATCCTATAGCCAACTCAGAACTGCAGTAACTATCTCAAATCTCTATTCTTTTACTAGAGCTTGTCGTGATGTTACTATACAATAACATTGCCTCTGATTCTAGCAAAGAAGCTCTATTCAGATTTCTCACCATGCAGCATAGACATGTGATATAAAACAGTATCAGCTGATTAATTTCTTCAAGCTCTCCTTTCCCATTTCATCACGCTTTGAGAAAATAAGCATTAGTTACATTTTTTAAATGTGTAAATGTACACAAGTTTTTCTATATACAAAAGCACAGCACAATTTAGCTGTTGTCACAAGAAATGTAAAATAGTTTCAATCATTGGCTGGGGCAAGCCAAATTCACTTGGAATGCATGGAATATTAAATTCTTATTCAATTCAGTGCCAAATAGTGCATTCAATGTATTCGGCTGCAATCGAATGCTAATAGGTCAAAGAGTGGCTTCATAATTTCAGACTCAAAAAGTTAGATAACTTTGTTTAAATTCATCCTACGGACTAGGTAGAGACATGTAAATATCAATATCATTGTGACTGCTGTATTGGTTGAAATTGTGCCTTGTTTTTGCAATACTTTATAGTGACTGTTCAAGTTGAAGAAACATGATTTAATATTCTATAGCAACAAGATGATGATAGTAAAGCAGTGTATTCACTGTGTAATATGTTAAATCATATGGTGGTGTAACATCTAAGGCATATTTAACATATTCACTAAACAATCACCTGTCATACAAACATGTTTTATCTCAAAGATTAATGAAAAATAAACAAGAGCCCACACCTCCAGCATGGCTATTTCAGCCGTGATATATGGTTTCGATATATGAAAAGCAGATACAGAAAAGATATGAGTCATTCAAAGGGCAATGGAGTGAAGAACTTTCCCAGTTTCTCTATGGGCAGAATTTCGCAACACAGAAATCTGGTGCTGAACTGTCTTCAAGGCCTCACAGATGCTGCATTGTTTTTTAAAAATGCAGATCGGTGAGACATGTGATGCATATGCCAGACAATAGATGGTCACGAGAGGTGTCATCTTGGTGGTCCTACAACTTTAAGCACCCACGCCAACATCCACCAATGAGATTGAGAGTTGGTCTGAGTAAAACCCTTGGTCCAACATGGTACTCCAGAGCAAAAGACAGCATTGAGTTTTAAACAATATTTGGCTATCTGACATCAAGCACTTTCTTTACCTGTACAGACTTAGAATAAACAGGCAGAATCAGATCGACTCTTCAAGTGAAAACCAAGATAAGGCTATCTGAGATGGTGGTCAGAAAAGATGTTGCGGGCAATAAACTGTGCACTAACAATGTTTGTTTGTTTCCGTGTCCAAGTACCACGTTATATATCTTGCATCCAGTATTCAGTGACATGCATTGCCTTGTCATTTGCCTCCAGCATGTCGTGCCTATTGCATGTTTCCTGGAAGTTGGGGCAGGTCATCAGGTGGTCTGAGTCCTGTATTGAGCTGCAATCACATGTGTCTTCATCTGTGTATCCCCATCGCTTCATATTCCTCTTGAATCATGATACACCAGTTCGGAGTCTGTTCAGCAACTTCCATGTTGTGTATGGTAGATGATGTCCAGGAGTAGGTTCCTCTCGGAGTTCCATCTCTAGGACCTGCACCAATTCGTGCCACCTCTCGATAAGGTGACTTTCAGGGTTTGTATGTATGGGGTTTGTTGTTTTTAGAAAGCTATGTCTAGATTTAAGTCTTGTGTTTTGTACCTGATGGCCAAACATTGGGTGCCTTGGGTCGTGGTCCTGTTTTTCTTGTTCGATTTCTGCTGCGACGCTTCTTTGTATCTTGGGGGGTGCTATGCCAATTATGGGGTATAGTTTTTCAATGGGGGTGGGTTTTAGACACCCTGATACTATCTGACCTGCCTCATTTATTGCTGTATCAACTAGTTTCGTATGAGCAGAGTTTTTCCAGACTGGCGCAGTGTATTCAGCTACGGAGAAACACAAGGCAAGTGTAGATGTCCAAATGACTGATGGCTGTGCCCCCCATGTTGTGCTGGTCAGTTTTCTGAGATATTATTTCTTGCATGAATCTTACGCCTTGTGTCTTGGCAGTGCGTTATGTAAGACAATGTTCTAATTTCACGCCTAGATATTTGGGACCCGTGCAGTGTTCAAGCTCCTGCCCTTGCCACCTAATCCGAAGTTTTCTTTTTGCCTCTCTGTTTCTGAGGTGGTAGGCACATATCTTGGTTTTACTGGGATTTGGTTTAAGGCCATTCTTGTGGTAGTATTCTGCAAGGGCATTGAGATAATTTGACAGTTTGCTTTCCACTTCCTCAAATCCTTTTCCCTGCGCAGCAACTGCTGTGTCATCAGCATAGATGAATTTCCTTGTGTCTGTGTCCATGGGTAGGTCATTAGTATATGTTATATAGCATGGGTGCTAGGACACTTCCTTGTGCCAGGTCGTTGTTTTAGTTTCGCCATCTGCTGTCTTTTTTCCCCAGTTACATAGAATCGCCTATTTTTCAGGAGGCATTTGATGATATTAGTCAGACGCCAGTCTTTTGTCATGGTGTATAGCTTTGATAGTAGTCTCCGATAGTTTATTGTGTCATATACTGCACTTAGATCAATATAGACCACTCCTGTAACCTTTTTGCGTTCGTAACCCTCCTCTTTTAATTGTGTTAGGTTAAGGATTTAACTGCTGAAAGATCTTCCAGGTCTGAAACCAGCTTGTTCCTTGATCAGCTTCTCGTCTATTGAGGGCGAGATGCAATTCAGGATCAGCCTTTTGAAGATCGTATTCATGTGACATAGCAGCGATACTGGACGAAAATTCTTAGGTTTGGTAGGTGGTTTTCCTGGTTTTATCAGTGCAACCACATGAGATTTCCTCCAGATCTTAGGAATTTGCATTTTGTCAATGCACGTGTTCATGAGCTTTAGGAGCCATTTGATTGTTTCTGGGCCAAATTTTTTCATTTGTTCTGTTCTCAGTTCATCGGGTCAGCTGCTTTATTGTTTTTCATTTTATTTATTGCATGATTTATTTCTTCTATGGACTATGCACTGAAAATGAAAGTACATCAAACCATTGCCAAAATAATGACATTAGAGATATTCTATTGTGAATGATGTCAGTTTGAAGTCTGTCTGATTTTTTTGAGTCAAAGTAAGACATTTTTTTAAAGAAATGTTTTACTGATAAAATAATTAATAAAATGCACAGATCAGTTAGGGCTCATATCCAGTCACATATTAAATAAGCAGTCCATGTGTGATGAGATACTTGGACAGTTCAACATTATTTTCTTAGCCTTACAGCACACTGAATTAATGAGTAAAAAATGTCCATCACAACACAACAGTGACAACAGCACGCAAGTGAAAACTGAAAATCCACTCATTAAAAACTGTAAGATCTCATCAGATGATTTATGGTTCTAATGGGATTCTAAGCAAACGTGCAACAATCAGTCACAAATCAGCACCTCAAACCTTATTGAAGATCAACTGGACATGTCTCTGAATTAACCATGTGTGCTGAGGGATATTGATCCAATGTCATAGTGGCAGACTAATACTGACAGGTTTCCTGTTCTCTGCTCCTATACACAAAGATATCTCATTGCACCTTGAACAAGTGTCACAAGTGCAGTAAACATCTGTTCAGCACTGCTTACAACACATTTTCAGACAATAGGTGTTACCTTTTGGCAGCAAATATTGAGAAAATCATATTTTTTTAAAGCAAATGCATGTATCTTGCAGCAGTGGCCTTTGAACTGACCTAATTTGATTAGTGAATAATTAGTAGCATTAAATAGCTTTCAGATATTTTCCCTATTTTTAAAAACACTTTGAAACGTCAAATGTTTCTTATTCATTACTTTATAATTATAAAAAATGGTAGACATGTTGAACACAACTTTTAAGGCTGATAAACAACCCAATGCACCAGAGAATAAATGGGCTTGGAAGAGGAAAACTCAAAGAGGAGCAACTTTGTGGCATCAGTGAAAGAAACGTGGAGAACAGATCCTATAAATGGCACATCACAAAAAAACTTACCCACACAACACACATACTTCCTACCTGGAGAAAACAGCACTTCCCAGAGTTGATAGAAAACATTCCCGGCATTGTAAAAATAAAATACAGTCAGACAGAAAGAAGAGCCATTGCTTTAAATAAAATATAGAGAAACACTACCCAAACAACATCTGGACCCATGTATATACAGATGGATCAGCATTAAATGCAACAGAGAATGGAAGTGGAGGGATCTTTATGAGACTAAAAAACAATATACAAAGACGGTTATCAGTATCGACTGGAAAATATTCAAGTAAGAGCAGAGGCAGATACCTTGAAAACTGCAACAGAAATTCTAATGACAGATTAAAACAGAGAGACAAGTGGTACTCTTCCCAGAAGCGCTGTCAGTGGTTACAGTACTGAGGAGCCAGAAAAATATAGGCCTAAGGGCACTAAGAGTGACACTCTATAAACTATATCACCAGTTCAAGATAGTTGTGATACAGCGGATTCCATCTCATTGCAATACAGGTATAACTTATAAAGAGGTCAAGTCATCAACCAAATGACGCATATTACCAGCTCAATAGAGGTGAAGAGGTAGTAATCTTTAGACTTTGCACAGGTCACAATGGACAGAGATACCATCTGTTCAACTAACTAAGAATAGGACACACAGATGAATGTGCCTGCAGCACTGACAAAATGATTGCTGAACATCTGCTACAAAGGTGTTTAACATATACAATGAAAAAAAAAAAATCACTTATGGCTATCACCAATACCATTCCTGGACAAGTGCTATTGAGATACCAATATCCTCAGGCTAATTACTACTTTTTTTTTAAAGATTTTTCAAGTTGACATCTAAAACGATACGAAGAACAGAACTTTAAATGCTAAACATTCACTATTCATAGTCATTTCCAAACAAATAACTAAAGAGCACTATTCTGATTCGAGTGGCGTGTTAGCTCAGTTCATTGCGAGCAATTAGCTATTTTCTGTGGTAACAGTGTGCCTTGGTTCGAATTGCATCTGGAGACTAAAAAAATCCGGGTCGTGATTTTAATCGGGGACCGCTTCTCCAGTCAACCCAGCTGAAAATGGATACCTGATGGATGAGTTAGAGAAAGTAAATACAGTAAGGAAGGGCACTGGCCACTCTACCTCTCACAGGCTGTGGCTTAGTATAATGGAGTCTTAAAAAAACTCAATTTCCAACCAGTGGTTAATTCTGCTGAATTTCCACTTCACTTTACATTTTTATTCAGATTCAATCGAATAGTAAAAATCCCTATTCAATGCATGCCTACTTGTAGAGTGCTGAGTAATCAAAATCAGCACTCAGAAGGTATAGTTAACACATTGTTGAATGAGATAATACAAAGCAAAATAATATATTCTTAGTGGAGGTATATTGCTAAGTGAGTGAGTACATTGCTAGGTGAGTGAGTGTATACTCATCATTTGTATAATCAGATCAATTTAAAATGTAGGGTCAATGTAAAACATCTATGAAAAAAAATGTGCCTTGCCTTTTCTTTAAAATGAGACTGAAGTAATATTTTTCTAATAATCAATGGAAATTGTTTCAGATGAGAGTAGCTGTTAAATTTTAAAGCAGACATATCAGATAACGGATGGATTATTTTTTAATTTGAGAAAAGTCTTGCCAAAGCATATCAATGTAAACAGTCAAAGAACCTTTATCAACATAAACGTGCCCCTGCAGCTACTTTATTAGTGACATACTTTGATTGTTCTAGTCACAAAGAAAACCAGCATGAATTCTGTAAACATTCTGTAGGACAGCAATTCTTAACCTCTGGTCCATGTGGTCCTCTTAGAGGGTTTGTGAAGTGTTGAAGAAATATTTTGAGTTTTTACATTTAAAATCAAAAGATAAATTAAAAGATATAACAAAAATTGAAAGCTAGAAACAAGCACAAATACACCAGAAGTTAATTTATACAACATTCACACAATTAGATAAATGTCAATTAAGCAGACTTCCTGGTGGGAATTTGAGTAGGTTTGGCAGGTGACCAAACAAAAAGTAAGGAGCTTTGGAAAATAAGAAAATGGTTTAACAAAATTTGCAACTGGATGTAACAATGAAGATGCAGTGAAGGTCTCAATTGAAGTTGCTCAAGGGATCCCTCATCAATGACAAGCTCTCTCTAGACCCAGAAAGCGACAGTTGCATTTGCAAAGCTGCTGCTACATTTGCTCCCCTCTTAACGCACGTTTGGAAAAACCAGAAACTAACAATTAAAACCAAGGTCATAGTGTACAATGCATGTGTCGTCAGCACGCTCCTAAATGGTAGCGAGACTTGGGCAACCTATGCCAAACAAGAGCATAGGCTTAACACCTTCCATCTACAGTGCCTGGCAATCTATTTTTGGAATTACAAGAGTGACAAATACAGAGGTGCACTTTCCAACTGGTCTCCCAAGCATGTATACTCCCCTTAGGCAGTGAAGACTGATGGATATGTCATGTTCGTTGCATGAAAGATGGTAGCATTCCCAAAGATATCCTCTATGAACAGTTGGCGGATGACAGGATAACAGTCGGCCGACAACAGTTGAGGTTCAAAGATGTGTTTAAGCATGATATGAATGGCCTGGACATTCTGTTGGACTTGGCTAGAAAGCAGGCCTTGGAGATAAGATGTTTCCGAAGACTTTCAAACATCACGTACAAAGATCGAGTTACAAATGAGGAAATATGAGATAAAATTACAACAGCAATAGGGCCTTTAGAAGACCTCTTGGCAACTGTCAAAAGAAGGAAACTCGCGTGGTACGGTCACATTTCGAGATCAAATGGTCTTGCAAATACGATCATGCACGGAAAGGTGCAAGGCAGACGACGAAGAGACCGTCCCAAAAAGAGGTGGGAAGACAACATAAAAGAATGGATCAATCTCCGACCTGAAGAGGCACAGGCAGCAGCTGCTGACAGAGAAGGGTGGCGTGGGGTTGTGAGGATGTCTTCATGTGTGCCCCAATGACCTCACTGGTTACGGGATGACCTAACCTGACCTGAACATTAGTGAGCCGAGCCTCGCACTCACAATGTGAACACTATAAACTTTTATTAAAATGATACTTTCCTAGATTGTGTATAATGATTGAATATAATGAACATAAATAGTAGTGTGTGTTACAGATGTGGAGGATTCATTTAGATTGGATGATAAAAGAACATTTTAATTTTAATTTTATGTTTTTTCTTGTTTATTAACAACACATTACCGTTAACATTTTCCATTGCAGATGTTTATTATTGTAAACACACAGATAATTCATTCCTGAACATTTTCATATATCAAATATTTTAGGGGCCCTGAAGATTAAGAATCGCTGGTGTATATCAGTTATGTCTAGCTACATTATTTACAGTACTTCCAACATCATGAAAGTTAATAAAAATACCACACCATAAGACAATGAAAATACAAATGCTTATCCAATAAGGATAATGTGCTTTACGTGAAAAATAAAAATATGTTAAATAGATTACCCTTCTTTTTAAAAACTAAATATGTATGCTGTAAGTTTTAATTAAGTTTTAAATTGTAATAATCTGTAGTAAATTATCTTTAAAAAAATACTTTAACAACAGCAATGATAAAAGCTTTCCAATAGCTAATCTGTAAAAATATATAGCACATTGTTTAACTGCTTTTCTGACTTGCTGTAAATGGCTGTGTGATCAAATGTAGTATTTACTTTAATCTGTGGAAATTTACTTTATCAAGCAATTAAGCCTTGGTCAAAGCAAAAGTTCTGGCCATATTTTGAAGTGTATAAATAAATGAATACTTAAATATTATAAAACAATAAATTCTTTCAAAGCAAAACACAAATATGGAATAAAACAGCAGAAGTGTAAATTCTTGTCTCAGTATGCAAATACAATTAAGAATGCAAACACTTTATTTGAAGCATGCAAAAGCAAACAAAGTTAAAAATAACATTTATCAGCAGGTTTGTGAAACACATACTGGGAATGACAATGGAAGACATGGCTTGGCATATCTGTGTAGATCGCAACTTATTACTGCCATATTTCTGCAGTCTTTCAAATGTCAACATGACCTATTTTGGTTCTTAAAAATAGATACTGCATTATTAATCAAATGCTGTTACATAAATAACTATGCTAATACAGTTCTGACTTTACACCTTCAATATTTTATTTTAAAATGTAGAGTCACACAGATTTTCTAATTGCAATTTCACATACTAGTTCTACCTAATTTGCTGCTGTTCTCATTTGTATATGTATGACAGCACAATTGTCATCAACATTGCAATATCATAAAAAATGTTTGTTAGCTCATTCAGTCTGTGGAGACAACATATTGTCTTTGGAAAAATGTTGCTGATCAGATTGAAGATTTTTGCCCACCTAAAAACACTTGTTTTTTCAATTATTAGTTAACATAAATATTGTTCCTTCCGGAAGAGACAGCACTGAGCTCTCTATTTAAGAAACACTTTTTGATTTTTTTTTTTTTATGTGATTTTTAACTTTACGTACCTTCAGTAAAAATGTGAACATTGTAAAAATTATTTCATCTAATAATGTTAAGATCTTTCCTCATGGACTACCTTCAATAGAAAGCCATTGTTTAGTTCATGTATAAACAGATAAGTGAATTATTGAGTTGAGATGAAACATATTTTAGTTTCCTTGTTGTTGTTGTTGATAACAAAAACAATTATGTCACTGTAATCTTCACTAATCTGCATCTCAACATAAAATAATTTACCAGCCACTCCATTTGTTGAAGCATAGATCTAACATTGCAATTGACTAACACTAACCACCTTTTAGGAAAGCCTCATTCCAGTCAACTGCAGTGTGGATATCTTTACTTTTATTCTATGTGGCCTAATGGATTATACTCTGATTTACAATTTCAACATAACAGGTTCAAATCGTGTTGCGCTCAGATTGACAGACTGGGTATTTCATGGATCTTTTCATGGTTAGATCACTTCTTCCAGTCAACCCAGCTATAAATGGGTATCTGATGAAGTGAGGGGGGAATTTAGGAGCTGTTGCGGGAGGTCATGTTCTGTCGTCAGCCCTTTGAGGAAGGGACTGAACACATAGTGGCACCCAGATGTAGTGAATTTGATTCTATGAACCATTTTCTATTTCCATACCAATTTGTCACTCAATTGTGAATAGTTTAATATTGTAGTGTGTGACATGTTAATGAAACATTATTGAGCGAGTGATATCGATTTAGAGTTTTATGGTGGGAAATAACAATTCTGAACTGAATGAGTTTACAAATACTAGAATTTTTCACATAATAAAATATGGCATGACTGTGTTAATATTTAAAAAACATTAGTTCATATTCTTGTGACAGCCATCTGTTATCTTCCTCTGCCTATGCATTAGTAGTGTTATCTCCCATTCTACTGTAATTTCCACCTCTTGTTTTCAGTCGACGAATGATTTTAGGGACAGCAAACACAAGGATTGCTCCAAGAAGCACTCCAATAAAGAGACAGGCTGGTATCCACCCAGATTTCACTGAAACAAAACCAAAAAATTTTGTTTAGCTTTTCAGGTTGCTATAAATATTTATGATAAAACCCATCATTTGATCAAACTGAAAGAGTCAATATTGATGTCAATCAAAACCTCTTCAGCCACATATGGAGCATAAACCTTCAACAAATACGAGATCTGTTAAAAATGTAACGGACCTTAATTTTTCCAGCGGAAACAAATGAAGCACGAGAGGTGTCCTTTTCGAGTTGCTTCACGCAATGCAAGAATTTTTGTTCTGCCTGCAGAAAGCGTCAGTCACTGGCACTGTGAATGAGTGTAGTGAATGCCTGTCAGATTTTCATTTGTCACAAAATAACAAAACAACATCAGCAGCTGTATTGCATTTAGTTTTGCAAAAGCTTGGCAATATTCAAGTGGAAACCATTCAGAAGATTCAACAGGCTTCCGGCAACAATGCTATGAGCATCACACAAATTAAAGAGAGATACAATCGCTTCAGAGATGGCGGCATCAGTTGAGAGCAGGTTATGTTTCAATAGGTCCTCAACAAACTGAAATAACGAAGTCATTGACCAAATGTGGACTTTGGTAATTCAGAGGATCACTGAGCCATAGAATAACTCTCCAACAAGGCGTACCCCAGGGAGGAGTCATCTCTCCTACCCTCTTTATCCTATTCATAAACGACATAGCGGGAAAACTCCCAAAGAAAGTATCCAGTGCCCTACACGCTGACGACGTCACAATGTGGAGTGCTGCAGAAAAACTACCAACAGCTGAAAATAGAATGCAGACAGCACTGGACACTGTTGGAAAATGGGTTACAGATTGGGGATTGCAGATTAAAATCTCAAAGACAGCTACAACATGCTTCTTACTGTCCAACACCAAGGAAGTAACAAAACTTATTCTAAATGGCAAAGAGCTTGTACTAGAAAATACCACTGTGTATCTCAGAGTTAAAATGGACAAGAGACTCACATGGAGGGAACACATACAGGAGATAGAACAAAAAGCAACCAGAAAACTATCCCTCACGAAGAAGCTGGCCGGAACAAGCTGGGGTGCAAATAGCAACATCCTCAAAAATGTATACACTGGCAAAGTCAGGCCAGTACTTGAATACGGCATGGCAGCCTGGACCACAGCATCAAAAACAAACATGGAAAGCCTAACCAAAATTCAAAATTCAGGCTTAAGGATAATAAAAGGAGGAATGAATACTTCACCAATCCAGAAAATGGAAACATATACAAATATAAGACCCATAAATACTAGACGAGAGGAAAGAGTGCTGACACATAGTGAAAAGATGCTACGCATGCCTGATCATCCTATACATATCAAACTAAAACACCGGGGACGGCGTGGCCTAGTGGTTAAGTGGCACGGCTCACAACCAGAAGGTGCTGGGTTCGATCCCCATCACAGCACCGGCCGTTACCCCGGGAAAGCAAACCCTTAGAAAATGCAGGAGGAAGCAGACCCTTACATAAAATGCATGCTGAAGTCGGATGCATTGGGCCGACAGACGCAAAATAAAAACCACAGTGTAACGCACACACGCCTTAGGGAATAGATAAATAAGGCGAACGCAAAAAAAAAAACCAAAAAAAAATAACTAAAACACCCAGTTAAAAATAGGCTAAAAAAGAACTAGCTTCATTCATATATCCAACCACCTAACCAAAAATATGGAAAACTAATTCTCAACCAACCTACAGAAATAGAAATGCTTATTAACTATGAAGAGCCAAGCTGTAACATAAATAACATCGAAATAAGTACAGAGATCCCAGGAATAAGACGAAAAGACCAACACAGTGTCCACGAGCTGAAAATTCTAGCACAAACAATGATTGAGGAGAAATATAATACCAAGGAATGCACACAGGTGTACACAGATGGTTCAGCAGAGACGGCAGGCCGAAACGGGGCAGGAGGCATATTCATAAGACACAAAAGTGGAAATATAACAGAAGAGGCCCTCCCAACAGGAAAGTTGTCCACAAACCTTAGAGCAGAATCAATGGCACTCCTGTGAGCACTTAGAATACCTCAAACAGAAAAGCAACCTCCAACAAAAATAGCTGTATTCACGGACTGCAGAGTGCTATTAGAGACAATACAAAAAACAAACAACGAACCACTGTTATCAGAGATCAGAGCAGAACTGGGACAACTCCAGAGATCCTCAACAATAGTGCTCCAGTGGCTACCTTCCCATTGCTCTGGCAAAAGATGGCAGCAAAAAGGCACAATTTAATCATTGAGTACCATACAGAGAAATCAAGAACATCATCAGAAATCAGTATATACACCAATGGAGAGAAGACAGAAACATAAGCAGTACGCCAGACCCAGTTCACCAACTCAAAAGAAATCAACAAACTACCTTGTTTCGCCTGAGGACTGGACACTGCAGACTACTAGAACATCTTTACCAACTGAAGATCTCACACACTGATGAGTGCCCATGTGGAATAGGATGCCCGAACCCTGAGCATATTCTACAGGAATGTCCAATCTAAAGGGAAATGAGATGCCAGACCTGGTCAGAGGGTGCGGAGCTGAGACAAAAGAAGAAGAAGGTAAATTCAGAACCATCATGTTACCATTTGAAAACTTGCAGACAAGGTGGGGATAAGCAAACTAAAAAAAATTGCAATTCAAAGTCAAATATCTCACTAAAAATGAGACTGAACTTTTATAAATCATACTTGTATTGTTTTATTATTTATTACAAATAAATCTTAATAAAGTTAATAACTCTGGTGTATTTTTATAGTCGTTGCTATTGAACTTTTCACGGCTGCCCTCAGCTTGAAGTATTTATTGTGTGTGGTCCAAGGTGTGAACAAGGTTGGACAGTATTGGTCTAACATGACATGAGTGGAGAGCATAAATAGCTATCTTAAATATCCATGGGCGTGTGTGTGGGTCTAATGTTCTGGTCAAGATGGGGTTGAATTAAAAAGCTGATAACTTTGAAAGTACTTGAAGTTTGGCATATTAGATATGCATAGGGGAACATAATGAAGTCACTCACTTATCTGGGATTAAGATGCTGAGCATTGCATGAGCTGCAGTGGTCAGCGACATAGCTGACTGCTAATGTCAGGGCCAGCGAACCAGAGCTGCCAAGACCCTTCTACACCTCCTCGCGGTGATCCTGGATAACAGGCTGCAGCAGGGCTAAGGAGAAGAGATCGAAGAGGGAATGCTAATCCGGTACTCAAAAAATGATTGCTGAAGTCAGATGTGTTGGAACAAAAGGTGCAAATATCGCAGTCAACTTGTAAACTATGACACAACGCATTCTGTTCTCTGGACTACATTCTGCTACTTAAGCCCTTTCAGGGTTTGCTAGCGGGAGATTGAGAACGAACGAAGCCAAGCCAAGCTTATCCCATTACATGATGACTCTGCAATGGTTGTGGAATCAGTAATAAGTTTAGGAATTTGGTATTAAACAGAGAAAAATGAGTTTACTGCCTTGCAAGAAGCCTATGCCAACGCACTGATATGCTCTTGTAGAGATGGTTTAGACTATGCGACATAATTAAGGGCCACAAGGTCCTGAGGACCTAAAGGGACCCATGAGCATTAAAAAAACAAATCTCTGTGGAGAAGGATGGTTAGATATGAAATGTACAAGACCTGTGCAAGCAAATATTACAACGGTGTGAGAAGTTCAGCTCCAAATTAATCCCAACAAGGATAGTGTTATGTGGTGCTCATTGAACAACTCCAAAGAGAATCCTTGATGAATGTGTCATTCAGAGGCGTGATAGTTTGTTATCTAGGAGTAACATTTTAGCCTGTTATGTAAGTACCATATTGATCAAATTATTCAAAGATGCAAGCTGGGTCTGGCAGGGCATAAAACTATGATATCTGTGAATCGGGAGATGCTTTTTATTTTATATCATCAGTTGGTCCTGTTGGTCATCGCTTATGAGCTGGTGGGCATCCACACTTTCACAGTCAAAGTTTGTAAGGTTGAAACGCATCCAACATGAGAGAATTCAACTGGGTCTGGGTTTTACAAGGGAAACCCCCATTGTGAAGATGTGATATATGCTAAGGTTTCTGTCTATAAAATCTAGATATGAACTGTTCTGTTGCTAGATATCAACTTCACTGAACCCCGGACATACCCACAGGTGCTGTGTCTCTCTCAGTAAATGGCGAAGTGTGTAGATGCTGATGGTACTTGCAGCTCAAAGGTTGTATGCACTTTTGTTCCGTCCTGTTTCCGTTCAAACCTTGGTCGATATAAAAAATATGCAGTCTGTGAATTGCTGATTCATCTATTGCGGTGTCATCATCCAACAAGCAGTCACTGATAAGACTTCAAAATGTCACTTCCATCCATATCTAGTGTACCTGTAATTGGTGTCTGCGAAGCTAGAATGTCAGCTCTTTCATTACCCTGAACCCCAGAATGGCCATGGCATTAGATCAACACCAACCACGGCAGTTTTGATGCCCCTGTTAAAGAGGTCTTAAATACACATCTCAGTGCTGCAGTCACTGCTTCCATCTATAATCTCGTACTGGAGGTTGCTGTTCTATATGCTCCCCGCATATGTTAGTGTTTGCCCTGGCCATGTGGGTTGAATGTTGGTCACCATCATTGTGTAGATGTTAAACAGCACCAGTGAGAATGGAGAGCTTTGTGGTAGTCCTGGGCATATTCACCTCAGTTCTGATGTCCAAGATCCAAAGTGGAGCGAAACTGTTCTCTCCATCAGAGTAGCTGATTTCCAACTAACCAGCCATGAATTGATTTCACACTGCTTCAAATAGTGCATCAGGGTTCCAAAATCTACCTGGTTATTTGCATCCTCGAGGTCTAGAACAACTGCGACCATTTCCTGTCTGGATGAAAGCCCTCATACACATCACATGCAAATGTATCAGCATTGTCCCATGTCTCCTTTGTTGATCTATAACTGCCAAGGGTAGCGGGTAGATTGTGTTCACATTTTAGATGGAACATTATTTTCTGGCAACAATTTTCTTGCCATAGACATTCTGTAGAGTGATTTTTCTATAGCTACTGAGGAGCTTGGAATCCTTGCCAGGTTTATTGAGTGGGTGCAGGTAGGTATGGAGTAATATTCAGGCACTGATGTCTTCTTCATACTTTATAATGGTATTGCAAACTATCGACACACAATTTCTTATCTCTGCCTTACCCAGCTGCTTAATGTGGCAATACTGTACTCCATTGGGACCTAGGGCAGTGTTCTTGCTAGAGCGTATAATATGTGCCACCTCTGCCTCAGTTATCAATTTTACATAGTTCTCTTCCCTGATAGCAGTGCAGCATCTAGAACATTTTCCTTATTTCCTGGTGCACTTCGCTATCACCTTTGTCTGTCTGAACAGACCTTTCTCTTCATCTGTTGTCAGGGCCACCCATGGAGTCCTGAATAATAGGAATGAGCTGACTTGTATTCTTTCCCTTCAACTTTTGATGCATGTGTCACACTTCTGGAGAGTATTTTTACTTCACCCTGTGATAAATTCTTCTCACCTCTTATTTTGGATTCTCTTGCTAAGGCTTGAAAGAAATTAGTAGCTCTGTGTTTTTCCTCACTTCTCTCTTTAACCTCATCAACATTCTTAGGTCATCTCTTTCGGGCTTTCTGCTCTCTTTTGTTGCCATCTTCTTGTCTTTCCATGTCTGTTCTACCAGTTGATTCTACCAGAGTGGTTAGACAAAAGGAAACCTATTGGCCTATGTCCAGTTATCTGGTGAAGTCTATGTTAAACATTGGCCTATTCACATGCCAGATGTTTTAAAAACTGTTTAGCTTTTCTGTGTCTGCTGGTTGCTATCCTGTGCACCCAGCATATTCCAGTGTGTGGAGTGGGCAAAACCGCGTGACATCACTGCCAAATCAATGGCAGCATTGGCATCCCCAGGCAGATATGCCAACTTTGTTGGGCATCCATCATTCATGACTGTGAGGTTTACGAGAGCAACCAAAAAATAAATCAAATTTTCTTTTCTTACAATTTATTCAAGCTTGTCGCCTTCAAAATAGTTCCTTCCTCCACTGTTGATATACCACTCCCAATGTAATTTTCAATTTTTTTATACGCCTGGAGCTAGTTTTCTGGGACAGCGTGCATGTCTCGTAGCCAATTTTCTTTGACTGCTTCTCTGGTCTGAAATTGGAGACTTCTATGTACGGGTTTTCAAATTATGTAACAAAAAAAAAACAACATCTGCAAGGGTCAAATCTGGAGAATATTGTGGCTGTGGGACAACAGTCATCTCATGCTTCAACAAAAAGTCACGAATAAGCAGTGATGTGTGTGCAGGTGCAATGTCGTGGTGCAGCAGCCAGGTCTTGTTTGTCAATGTTTCATGACTCTTTCTTCGTAATACCTCTCTCAAACGTCTCATAACATCCAAGTAATACATTTATAAATCATCTGACAACGTAGAACAAAATCATGATGAATGGTGCCCCTCCTTTAAAAAAAAATGATCAACGAAACCTTTACATTTGAGAGAGTCTGGCGCTTTTTTTAAAATCACAGTGATGCCGTTCCAACCCACTGTGATGACTGCATTTTTGTTTCGACATTTAGTTATAAACTCATCTTTCATTACCTGTTATGACATTTTCCAGAAAGTTTCCGTCAGCATTCAGTAAAAGTTTTACGTAATTTGAAATAGAACATCATGCACTTCAAGATTCTGTATTGCCCAATTTTTTTAAATATTGCCAAGTGCATCACACGTGTATTCACTACACTGGATGCACATAGAAAACTAACAGTTATGGAGTTATTATTAAACTGAAAGTCAATGCCACTGGTACACATACAAGCAGTAACTAATTCGCTGCCTTATTTAATTTCGGTGTCTTTTCTGTTTCTTTTTGGAATGCCCTAGTATGTCAAGTAATGCCTGGTTCAAGTTGATCCCTTGTCTATTTTCAGTGGTGTTTTCCCACTCCTTCGTTCTAGTATTATAATCGTTAACGATAAGACACTTTTTACAAGGCACTTGTGACAATTCTGTCAAAAAACCCAATTTCTCTCATCAATTAAGCGACTGACATGGGCATACAGGTTATAAACCCTCCAATCTTGGTTAACGATTGTCACTAAAATCCCCTGTAGTTTGACTTCCTCAATTTTACTGGCACTAGCATCTATCTTTGTGTGAGGGAGTTCTTGCTCCATGTACATAGGTAGGTTCCCCGCCTTTCAGACCTGCATGGTTTACTGTAGCACTTGTATCCTAGACATTTGATGGTGACATTCTCCTTCAAGCAGGTATCATGAATCATAAGAATTCCATTTTTTTTAGAATGGCGTCATGCTGACTAGCACTAAAGCAAATCGAATATCTGATGCGCACATTTTTAAAACCCAGTCTGTCTTTCTTCTGCCATTTCTCTCCCATACCTTCTCTCTCTCTTTCTTTCACCTCTTATCTCATCTTTTCCTCCACCTTTCTTGATACCATGTACTGGAGACATTGATGACAGAGCACAATCTCTGTAGCTATTACGTTAACTCTTTTTTGTGGTTTGTCTGTCATCATAGTTTTCTTTCTCCCTAGAGAAGCTGCCTTGTTCGGCTTACAAGTCTCATCTATTTGGTTTTTCCTTGGTTGTCTCTGCCAACCTTTTCACGGTACATCTCGGTGTCATTCACAATGTATACAGACCATTTGTGTCTTCCAAGTTTTGTCACAGAAACACAAACAAAACAGCAATAATCCGTGGATCCTAACTAACTGGTTAAACTACAGACTTCCATTGTCACTTTTCTGACACCACATGCTGGTTTTAATCACGAAGCCACAAAAATTTAAAGAATCAGAGCAAAATTAAAACCATGCCAGCCATTGCAAGGGGCATGTCATACCTTGATAGCACATGCGCCTCATAATCAGATATGAACTCCCTCAGTCTAATGTTTACATGCAAGTAGTCACAGACAAGAGGCACTCACTGTACAAGGACACTGCAGAAATCAAGGATATCATAATTAAGAGATGGATATATGAATGGCACAGGCACAAAGGACGATTGGTAAGGTGAGCACAGTTGAGACTATAATCAAATGGAAGAATCACAATGAAATAACAGACTACATCCAAGTCATCACTTTTGGCAGAGAATACAGAGATTGGTGCAACTAGAAAGCAGAGCTAGAGGTTGAATAGCTGATAAATGATAACACTCTGGACAATGATGTTGTATATGCCGATGAATCCATGCTGCGTGGTGAGAAATCAGAATGGAGGCTTCTCTACTAAAGTGAGAGATAAGGCTGTGGCTGAGCAGAACTGATATGAGTGGATTGCGAACATAAGGGCTTCAAAAACTTTGGGAGCCTTATCTGGATCTACTGTATTGGTCATGCTGGAGTTCATGGTAATGAATGAGTTAATGTCAAAAAAGCCATCTATACTGGGGCCTTGGGTTATGAATAGAGGTGGCACTCAGGCATCTATCAATTGCTGTCTCTGTCAATGCAGACTGGATAATTCTTAAATCAAACGTGGGTTGAAGGGGAAGGGAGGGGGGGGCGCATTAGAAAATGTAGCATGTGTGTGTAACAGCCAGTGAGCTACTGGAACCAACAGTATCTACACTCTTCGCCAATTGCTGATGAATACTGAGCACTTATGAGTATGTCCAGAGTTTAGTGATGTTCATTTTGAGAGAACTAAACAGTGCAGAACAGTTACACTGTGGTTGTCTTGAAGTAGAAGCTTGTGACTTTGGTCAAGTGTGTGACATATATCTGCAACATAATCCTCTGATATATTTATGTAAGTTATTGCACATCACAAAGCGATGATGGCCACAACATCAGACGGTTTTATCTTAATAATGTGATGTGCGCTGTATTTGGATTATAGTGAGGAAGAATATGCGCTGGTCATCAATCTCACTCTTATCCCTAGTTAACTTGGATCAGTGGCAAGACTATTGGTCGAGACGAATGGAGGTAACTCGGGATGCATGCACTCTGGTCTTACTTCCCGAGAGACCAGGGGTCGCTTGAAGCTTGCGGGATTCGATTGCAAATCGTTTCCATTCATCACTGTCAGAGGCGAGTGCCTTAACATCTTGACTACAGCAAACACACACACACCCCCCACCCCACATATTTATGTATAGAACCACATTCCATTCTTTGGAAGAATTCTCTATGGTAGTGAGAATCACGCATATAAGTGAGAGTGAATAATCTATACTTTAGCTCACCCCATCCTGAGTATCCTTCAGCACTTGGCTGTGTAGTTTGTGGTGGTGTGGGACCTGGAGTGGTGTTGAAACAGTTTTTCTCATCGGAATTGTCACCACAGTCATCAATTCCATTACACCTCCAGTCTGCATGTAAGCAGATCCCATTAGCACACATCTCATTTGCCTTGCAGTCTAGCAATGGATGAGAAGACATAAAATATAAAATACAGATATTGCTGCTTCATTCTTTAAAACTCAATGCCAACTGAAACTTTGCTTTTCATAAGAATTAACAGAAGTCAAATTAATTTGATACAAAGGTACAGAAAGCTGTATGAGAATTAATGAAAGATGTGATTGAAAAAGAAACAAAACAAAGACAAGATAATTAACAATATTTATGATGATGATGTGAAATGCCATCTCTGCATTGAAAATTGGCTGCATTGGATCTCCAACATCCTGTCGCCTGCTTTTATGGTACACTCTGATAGATTGTTGTCAGTCCATATCTTGATGTTGCCGTCCCACTTATAGCACTGCCTTCCTCTTGCCTACCTACCTTTCCCTCCAGCATTGTTTTCAGCAGTGTGTCGAGTCTCCTTATATGTCCAAAATATGTTATTTGCCTAATTTTATTTCCCTTGTTAAATCTCTTCCCATTTCCAATCTCTATATAACCTCCCTATGTCTTAGCTTTTCCCTCCATGAGATGCGGCCCATCCTTTTGTATACCCACATTTCAAAGTCCTCCACTTTATCCACTAGGTGAATGTTCATCGTTCAGGTTTCCACAACACAGAGCAAAGAAGAAAATATATATAACACCTGACACCTCTAATTTTCAGTGCATTTGTTAATTGTCTGGATGTCAATATATTTTTAATATTCTTCACCTAAATTTCATATCTATCATCATCTGTTCTGAACTTCCCAAGGTACTTGTTTTAATTACTCGTGATGTTGGCTTCACATTTGTTTCCCCAAAGTAAATGTCCAAACTATAATCTCTACTTTTGTTGTTGACTGTCTCTACCACTTCCTGCAACTCCTGCCAACTTTCATCCAACAATACAGTACCATCAGCATTATGAATATTGTTAACTATCCTGCCGTTGATGTTTAGTCGTGGCATCCCCTCAATCTGTCTGAAAATACTCTCTGTCTAGATGTTAAATAGCTAATGTGATACACACCCTCTTTTGGTATCAATATCTGCTGAGTAATTCTTTCCCGATTGTATTGTTGCCACCTGTTCCCAATATAGATTACTAATTAGTCTAATGTCTTTTCCATCTAGGCCAATCACTTGGAAGCATTAAATTAATTTGACATGTTGGACTTGGTCAAATGCCTTACTGTAGTCTCTAAAACATCTTGGAATCATAATAGGTGGGGAAGTTGCCAAATGGATTGAAAATTGGTTAACGGGAAGAAGTCAGAGGGTAGGCATAAATAAGGAGTACTCTGAGTGGTGTGAAATGAAAAGCGGAGTGCCACAGGGCTCGGTTTTAGGACCAATTTTGTTCTTGATATATATAAACGATTTTTACATTGATATGGAGTTCATGATTGCAAAATTTGCTGATGACACACAACTATGCAGTAGTGTCTCATCTAAAGCAGATGTGGATATATTGAGGTCGGATTTAGATAAAATTCGAGAAACTGGCAAATGGAGTTTAATGTAGATAAATGTACAGTCATCCACATGGGTAGATCCAATATGGAACATAATTACAGAATGGGAGAGAACAATATTAGAAAGATAGATAAGGAAAGGGACCTAGGGGTTATAATAGATCATACAGGTAAGGTGAGTGAGCAAGTTCATGTAGCAGTGAAAAAGGCAAATGCAATGTTAGGTATGATAAAAAGAAATATTAAACATAGGAGCAAGGAAGTGATAGTTAAACTGTATAAAGCATTAGTTAGATCTAGATTGGAGTACTGTGTACAGGTGTGGAGTCCTTATCATAGAGGGGATATAAACATCCCAGAAAAAAATATAAAAAAGAGCGGCAAAGCTGTTAGTGGGATTCCAGAATTACAGTTATGAGGAACGACTCTCAAAAATCGGCCTACAGTGTCTAGAAAAGAGAAGAATACAAGGTGACAATACAGGTTTATAAGATGATCAGAGGAATGGATAAATTAGACTATCACAAGTTTTTCAAAATACAGCCACCCACAAGAACAAGAGGGCATAGCTACAAATTAACAAAAGAGAGGTCCAGATTAGATATTAGGAAATATTTTTTTAGTCAGAGAGTGGTGAATGCTTGGAATGCATTACCACAGGAGGTAATGGAGGCAGGGACAATTAATGTATTTAAGAATAAATTGGATGCGCATAGCTTTTTGAGCAAGGTAATGTAAATGAAACTGGTTGTATACAGACTCTGCAGAGTCTTCTAAACCATAAAGACGTTAAGTTAAGTTAAGTTAAGTTAAGTAATCTGAATATGTATAATCAGTAAAATGTCCTAAATAATTATTGACAAAAGTTTTTGATAAGATAGCCCCAAAAATGTAATTTTTATGGACAATTTTAGGATATAAAAATGTTGGTTTAAATATTTTCTCAAAACCAGCATAACATCTAGAAAATGTGTATTTTAAGATGGTTGCTGATCAAAATTTCATTCTGCTCATGTACATAATACCACTTACTTTTAGTAGTAAAGTTGAAAAGTAAACCAGCTTTTAAGGTTTCAGTCCCCATGGTATAGTTCAAAACTACAACAAGCGTATCAAATCGAGACAAGATGCCTTCCTTGTCTGTTGAATTGATGTTCAGAAGATCAGAACGCACAGAGTTTCCATCATAAATTTTAACATACTGATCTCTGTGTTGGAATATATAAAAATGGTGAACTTTCAATTCTTTAAAATAAATTGCTGGAAATAAATAAATAGCATTGTATATATGTTTGACAGGAAATGACAACTTAAGCATTACAGCTAATACAAACTATGTGTCTTTTTAAACACATCAGTCATCAATGCACTGCTTGACAATGCGGGAGCACAAAATCGTTGGGCCGTGCAGCAAATATGCATACATACTCTCGAGGCACCTTTGCTGACACTCGGACCAGATGTATGTAGGGGTCACTTATTACCACTGGAGGTGACAAGACGTCTTGTCTACCTCGGAGTCCTTGTCAGTGAGAGATCCAAACAAGTGTTTGGAAAGAAAATGGGCAGGAGAGGTGGTAAAAGAAAAAGTAGGAAGCCAAGAACAGGGAAAGCTTTTTTAGATTTGCCCTGCCCTGCTCAAGCCCAGCCAGCTAAGCAGGAAATTCGTCATCAGGTTACCACGACAGCAAATGTGTTGAGCAGTGTGGACCGCAACAGAACACGGCGAGGCACTTGAGCAGCCTTGGTCATCCACTGCATCCGAGTCCATATCCAGTCGTCCTGCCACTGGTTAAAGTCGGACTCGAGCGAGAGAGTGAGGTCGACAAATTGTGCAACGCCTCCTCACTTAAATCAAATTCAACGCACAAGTCATTCTCTTTTCATTTATCCAGTACTAACACAGTCGAGCCCTGTGACGACGGGCAAGCGGCGAAGCAGAGAGTGTAAGTCCGCTGACAAGCTAAACTACAGCCCAAAAGCTGTGTCAGTTACGGGACTCCTGGCTGAGCAATAAAGCGGATGAGATACATGGATTTGCTGACAATCATGATCACCTTCTCGTGAAGCGAACTTGCCATGTTTGCATTACCTGTGATTATACAGATCCCAAATCGGACTTGTCAGCCATATCCGTACACATCCACAACCCGGAATTACAGAATACTCGACTGGAAGAACTGGCTGGGTGAAAAAAAGAAAGGTCCTCATCACTCGTGATGGACGAACAACAACAACAAGAAGCTTGTGATAGGCCTATATTGCTTGCTTGCTGTTGAAAAGCATATTGATATTCAGGTTTACCTTTCATTTTGTTGTGATTCTGAGTTCAAGTCCGATGAAAACATTAAATGAGTTAAAATAAATCCTCAAACTTACTTTGTAAAAGTATAGGTACCAGAATGGGTTAGACGTACATATCATGTGAAGCTGATCTGCAACACAAACTGTATGACAATCTGTCATACTCACAAACACACACATGTTGGTAGATCTACAGCAAACAAATAGTTAGTTAAATTAGTTAGTTGTCCATCGCAAGCGGTGATGGTGACATAATCAGACGTTTTTGACTTGATGATGTAACTTGCGCTGTATTTGGATTACAATGAGGAAGAAACTGCGCTGGTCATCAATCTCACTCTCTTTTCTGAGTACCACGGACCACTGGCAAGATAAGTCAAGACGACTGGAGGTAACTCAGGATACAGGTACTTCATTGAGACAAGGGGTCACTTGAAAACTTGCAGAATTCAATCATCCACCATTTCCATTCATCTCTTTGAGAGACGAGTGCCTTACCCCTCGACCACAGCGGCCCCCCAGAAGACTCTGCAGAGTCTGTAAACAACCAGTTTTACATTCCAGTCATGTAGTTTTGTCACAAAGTGATCAGCGGACAATTGGAATGTTCATGTCTCCCGAAGTCTCCCTCCACTCAGTCATGCTGGCACTGGAGGGGTCTGGGGTTGTCATTGGCCAACTTCTTCCTTTCCCGATTAAAGACCCAGTACTGATCAGGGTTGTTGGTTTCACTACTTCTGTGAGTCGTAAATGCTTGTCATAGCTGGAAGTGGAGTGGAGGATAAGCTCTCTAACTTCAATCAAATACTTCCAAGGCATGCTTCTCAAATAATCTCTGACAGCAAAAGTCTGACTCCTGACCTTCTGTGGCACACCTGTTAGTACTATAATAGGAGAAGATGTGATGGGCGAGTTTCTGGAGCCTTAAAACCAGATAGATGTTTTGGGTAGATGAGACTTGTAAGCCTAGGAAGGCAGCTCATCTAGAAGGAAAAACTCTGATTTCAAAACCACTTGCTGCCTTGCAGAAGAGATACTGGCATATCAAAGGCTATCAGAGGAAGCCGAAGACAACCTGGCTAGCTCGCTCGCACATATTTACCATAGATGTGGCATTCCATCTGAGAAGTCTAGCCAGGCAGACAGAAAGCAAGGCCTCAAGTTTCGAAGGGGCTTACCAAAGGCTACTGGTGGCCACCCTGCTGTGTCTCAGAGAGCCAGGAGATGGAAATCAGGGGAAAATATTACTGGCCAAAACCTCCAAAAAGTTAACATGCTAAATATTCTTTCAGTAGAATGCAGAAGGAGTAGTGAATAAGAAGCAAGACTTGCAGTGAGACGATGAGAATATTGACTTATGTTGCATTCAAGGACATACCTCAACAAACAACACAGGTTCCAAATGACAGGATACCAAACTATAAGGGTAGATAGAGATGGTCACAAAGGAGGAGTCTTGATCCTAATAAACAACCTGCTACCAGCTAAAGAAATCCAAATCCAAACAATGAGACACACAGAAATAGCAGGACCAGACATTTTGGTAGGACAGGAAACCCTCACAGTATATAATATATACTGCCTACCTGGAAGACTTATGAAATTGGAAACAGTGGAATTACCAGAAAGCCAATGTATTATAGTTGGAGACTTTAACAGTCATTCAGAAAGGTGGGGGTACAAAGAGGCAGATACAAGAGAAAGTTGCATACTGGTAGATGGATAACAACAACTTGCAGCTAAACAACCAGGTAGAAGATCAACCAAAATTGTATTCAAGGAGGTGGAAATCAACATCTACTCCAGATCTAGTCTTCACAACAGAAGATCTAACATATTATATTCACAGAACAGTCCAAGAACAACAGGGATGAAGTGACCACAGACCCAAAAAATTGGTTGTAATCTCAATTATACACCACCATAGCGGAAGCCTCTGCCACGATGGAACTATAAAAAGGCAAACTGGGGACAATTTACAGAACTAATCTGTACAGGGGGAGGCGACTATTTAAGTTGTTAACTTGTGCACTCATAGGCATAGCTAGTGTATCTTATCAAGTTCAGGTCAATGTCCTTGTGTAGAGCTTTTTGTAGGAGAACCACGTGAACTGTGTGGCTGTCTAATACCTTGGCGAGCTCACGTTTCTTGTTTCTCAAGCGACAAATAATTAACAGCAGAACATTAAGTGAATGTTTGTTGTCTTGTTTCTGTTGGTGTTTCCTCCTGCCAGGTTTTTCAGTGTTATGGTTTTGTTTGTTTCCAGTTGTCAATTTTTCACCAATAGCTGCCAGGCGAGGACCTTGACCCCGTCCAATCTAGCTTGTAAAAACCTTTAAATATTGTACTTCCCATATTTGGCATTGTTGGACTGTCATGTATCGTGATTTTCTTCCAACACCAGACAGAAGTCAGAAATGTATCCAAAGCAATTGAGAGTGTGCATTAGCAACACTCCAATGTACTAAAGCCAAGGTAAGGTTCACCGTGCTCATACCTCACTAACAATTGTCTACTGACTAGTTCTAGGCTCTAGACCTGTGACCATAAGTTCAAGAGAATTGGATCATTACATCCTGGCAACTGCTTTTAAGACTGGTTTTTTGGTTGTCAGGGTGCAATTAATTGCTGGTTCTCTTTTCCCAGGTCTGTTTAGTATAGTGTCGGCTCCTTCCTAACCGCACAGAGGGTTATACGATGCTATTGCACCAGGTTTTATCGAGGTTTGCTCTCTAGAGCCATCATGTTTATCCTTGGAGTTCACACACTTCCAGTTACCATGACTACATTGATGCACAACTGTCTTTGAGTATGAAAGGTTATCTATACCAAGAGGTAAATAATGCAATGGTTGCTCCTTTCATAAAGAAATAAAATCACTAGGTTTAGGGTGTGGCAAGATTTCCACAACATGTACGTCATACCCACTTTCTGTATCACAGACCTGGTCCCTATGTTCAGTTTAAAAAAGAAGGTTTTATGAGAATTTATGTATTTCACTGCCATACATGCCTATCTAAACTTTAAAAAAAAAAAAAATCCATAGAGCAAGAAATAGATCTAAAAAAACCAAGAAATGTCAGGATGCTGAGACAAAATCTACAACACATGATCTGAGTAAATACTATCAAACTGGGGCCCCTTTCTGTCTAACAAATGAGCTTCACTGGTTCAACAACAGGCATCATCAAACAACTTTTACCTGTGACAATGACACAATATCAATTTAAACTAGAACATGTCATGTCATTTAAAAATGTAAATTATCTTAATTTCTGTTACTATTTTTAACACTTAAAGCAAAAGTAATCACTGTCAAGTACTTTTGGTTGTTTTAGGGAATAGGCATATGGAAATCAGGTAGTACCTTTGGCCGCTTTAGGGTGTAAGTACACGGGTTAAAATCAACGTTTCCCTCATTTGCAATTTCCCGTGGCACATCACATATTGGCAGAGTTGGTTTACAGTATGTCATTAACCCCTTGAGTGATTTTTGCTAATGCATGTCATCATGTTATTTCATGTTTTTCCATAAGTAATCATGATATTTGTATCAATCTCGATGAGATGGTGCGGCCATCACATATGAGACTCACGGAGACTCATGAATTGGGCCGTTTTGTATTCTATCTTTTTGTACAGCTCACTTTTTCTGCACCTTAGCAATGGTTCTCTTCTCAGGGTTGCGAGCATCATGCATGATTTAAGGGCACCAGACTAAACGGTTTGGAACAAGCAATTCCCAGGAGGAGACATCAATGGAAAAACTGTTCAAAGAGACTTTCATAGAGTCTTTGTATTGTTTCTTCTGTCCCCCTAGTTGAGCCCTGTCTGTCCTGAGCTCACCATACAACAGTTGCTTAAAGAGGCACTTATCAGGAATGCAAACAGTATGACCAGCTGAGCAGCTTATAGATGTCAGAGTGTCTTGCCCTGCTGAGGACTACAGAGTTGGGTATTCTATTCTGTCAATCGATCCTGAGCAGCCTGTGGAGATAGCTCATGTGGAAAAGGTTGAGTTTCTTGACATTCCTGCTATAGACTGTCTATGTTTCACATGCGTAGGGACAGGTGGATAGCACAAAAGCACGATACACCTTGATCTTGGTGGCAACACTGATTCCTTGCCAGTCCAAAATGTTTGCTCGTAGTTTTCTAAAAGCTGCACTCACCTTGGCAATCCTGTTGTGGGCCTCAGAGTCTATTTTTGCTTATCTGGAGACTAAACTACTAAGGTAGTTAAAGCTTTTGACTGCTTGTTTATTCTCGCCCTGTACAGTGTTCTTGGTGTTGACAGTAAGACCAAAGTTAGTGCAAGCAGTTGAAAATTCATCCATGGTGATCTGCATGTCCTGTTCTGAGCACATGCTGATGGTGCAGTCATCAGCAAAGAGAAGATCTAAGATGGTCACTTCTTTTGCTTATGTGAGGGACATTAGGTGCCTCAGAGTGAACAGCTGTCCATCTGTTCTGTATCTGATACAATAATAATAATAGCCATCCATTGTAAGCGATGATGACAACAGCAGTCAGACATGTTGTATTGCAGCTCACCAGTGAGTCCGGAGGTGGCTGTATAGTCCTATTCTAGCATGGAAAATTCTTCCACATACGTGGCATTTAATGTCAGAATTGGACATGTGAGTGTCAATTGTTTTGTCTTTTCGCAAACTGCGTTTTTTCTGTGCTTCTCCGGTATTTCTCAGCAATGAAGGTGCCTCTGATGGTAGTTCTATGCCATGCCTTGTGGTCCTGTACGAGGCATTCTCATGCGTTTGCATCTATACTGAAGCGTGTCAGATACTTTGAGGGAGTATTTTAAATGCTTCTTTTAGCCACAGACTTGACGCACGCCATCTTTCAGCTCACCATACATTAGTTGTTTTGGGATGCGGTTGTTTGACATGCGCACGACATGCCCGGCTGACCTGATCTGGGTCTTCTGCAACGGTGTGTGGATGCTCTATATTTTTACCTTCATGAGAATCTCGATGTCTGGTACCATATCCTGCCACTTTATTTTGAACAATCTACGGAGGCACCTTGTATGGAAGTGGTTTATTTTCCTAGCATGCCTGTTGTACACAGTCCACATATCACTGGCATACAGAAGGATGGGATGCATTATGGCTCGTTAGACTTTGAGTTTCGTATCAAGCCTAAGACCCCTCCGATTCCAGACACTGTTGCGCAGCCTCCCAAAGGCAGCACTGGCCTGTCTGTATATCTGATATACACACCAGTATCAGCATTGTGTAGCATCAGAAAGCATGGCAGTGAAAAACTGTGCTGAAGAGAGTTAGGGCCAGCACGCAGCCCTGTTTGACTCCCATTTGTTACTGGGATGGTTGCAGACAATTCACCATCATTCAGTACACGAGCAGACATGCCATCATGAAACTGGTGGACAACTATGATGAATTTTCCGGGCAACAAAATTTCACCATGCTTTTCCAGTCTGTCCCTGTTGACAATGTTACTATTTAGCTATCCCAACACATAGACAAAGTATAGGGTTATAGTCAGTTTTTCAGAGTAGACTTGCAAACCTGTGCTTCATCATGGTAGGGTTGTGTTGTTTTGTAAGAATGCCACATAATTTGTATAATAATAATAATGTTCGCTTAGGCGTCTGAGGCCTGTTGCATCAGACAGCCACATCCATGACCCACTGCTGCGGCGTGGTTCCAGGCGTCGCCCAGAGCGGAGGTTGCTATCTGCTTGAGATATACTGTGCGGAGACGGCCTCTTCTGCGCCTCCAGACGGTTGGGGGAAGACTTTTGGTGGTGAGGAATGACTTGTGTAGTATCTTGTGGGACAAGGTTTCCTGGCTCAGCTGTACAACATGACCGAATAAAGAAACTGAAGTGTTTCTGAAATTAGGAGGAGGCCTGTTTTAGCAGAGACCTCCATGTTGCTGATGTAGTCATGCTTTTATATAAAGGTTTTCTAACTGGTTATAAATAAGTAATAAATGTGAGGAAAAAATTATTTGTCTGCATTTAAAACAAAAGCCATTTGACTAAAAAGTGGGCACTTGTGATATTTCTCCTTGATGACCCATTTTTCCAAGATGCATACTACTGTTGTGACTGAACAATTATGCTCAACAGGAAGTTAAGGTGAATTTCTACATTTCTGGTTTTTATCTTCTAAATTCAATACGCACTGATGAATATATTTGTGTCTAGCAGTAAAAGAGTTAAAGAACCTCCCCATTTGCTCTTCTCTCCTACTGGAAAATTCTTGTACTTTTGTTAAAATATCACTTACATTATGCTGGGTTCCACAGCACTAACAGTAAAGTTGATAATATTTGTGGCATTGTCACCATGTCTTTCTTTCACATCAATAACCCATATACAGAATGATGATTTCTTAAGGGTCTCAGGGTAACCTTTGGTGTGGAATGATCCATTACTGTATAAGCTCCCACCACAGTCTGAAACATATATAAGCATTAAATAGTTTAATTGTCTCAAATCACAATTTAAAAACAAAATTAAGAAACATTTATTTTTTTTTAATCAAAAAAGGAACAAAATGAGGACATGACTTGTTTACAATATATTGCTAACAAAACAAATGAACTATTGGGATATATTTTATAGCCTAACCTGGATGTATCATGTATAGTATGTGTTCCTCATGCAAAAAATGAGAACTTGATGTTGAGATGGGCATACTTCTGCCAATACCATAATAACATCTCCAATAACATCGGTTCACTGGTTACCAACCATTTTAATGGTCCTGGACACCAGAATAAGGTTGCTCACAGCCCATCTGTAGTGATGGTATGTTGGTATGTGTGGCATTTCCTGCCACCTGGAAGATCATTACAATGGGGCAGAGGTGCAATGTCCGCTGTTCTGCATCTCTTCGTCATCCATGGGGATAAATGATAGAGGACAAAAAACTAAAGAACGAGACAAGAATGCATTTCACCAATGAAGTGGGGATGGATTGGTGCACCCCAGAGCATGTACCACTCGCTGGTGGATTCTGCAGAACCTCAGCCCTTTTGTCTGGCTGGCCCATCTTCAAAGACCTGTTCGGCTTGGGTGACCCTGCCAGGAGTAAAACTCCCGCCGACATAGCTTTGTGGCGCGCAAGCTCTCCAACCTTGGCAAGGTAAGCTTACTTATGTAGAGAGTGACATTGATAAAGACAGAAGAATAAACCAAGATGTTAATGCCAGGATCTTCTTCTTCTTCTTCTTCTTCGTATGCTGTCAGACGTCAACTTGAATTTGCTAGAAGAAAGCAGCTTTCATCCTGAGGCTATTGACACTGCCATAGAGCTTGTCTAGTGTTGCCACTGGTGATGGCCACATGTGCTTTCTCTGGTCCTCGTATGTCGGGCAATTTTGCAGCAGATGTTCAGCGGTCATTTTCCCTGTACCACAGGTGCATTAGTCAATTTATTTAATAGATGGTACCTCAGTCTGTTGTGGCCTGTGCGGAGTCTGAAGACCACAACCTGCTCTCCTCTGTTCAACTGGTAATAGTCATCATTTTTTTGTGTAGCCAGTATGTTCTGTTTCCCATTTGGCCATGTATCTGGCCCTAATAAACTTTTTGGACTCTTCGTAGGTCACACTAGAATCTGGTTGTGGTAGTCTTGCACCTTCATTTGCCAGTCTGTCTGCCTCCTCGTTGCCTTGGATGTTACAGTGGGATGGAACCCACTGTATCGCTACTCTTTTTGGTGCGGACTGCTGGCATAGTTGACAGAGTACTGCTCTTAAATCATTAAGTTCAGTATTTTTCTGGCTTTTTAGTGCTGTAACTACGGCCAGGGCATCTGTAAACAGGACTCTCTGGCTTTCATTGCTTTTGCAGGTCAGCATTGCTTTTACTGCAGCCTTCAGTGCCTACTTCACTTCTTCGTAGCTTGACTTTAAGTCCCTCTTTCCACACCTTGACAAATGCCTTCTCTAGATCCACCCAAACCGCTACTGTATGCTTTTTCTCTTGGTAAGCATCCTCTATTTCCTGTGCTATGAGAGTGATCTGGTCCTCAGTGGATTTGTGTTGTTAATGCCAGGATCAATAAGGCTAGATTTGTTTTAACTCTCTTCACCTAATAATGAACTTTGCAGAATTCTCTATGGAAAAAAAGATTAGGCTGTTTAACAAAAATGTAAAGTCTGTTCTGCTATATGGCTCTGAGACTAAGGGTATCACATCCAGACTAAAGACCTTCATTAACAAGTGTCTCCATCGCATACTGCATGTTAGATGGTCAGAGATAATAACAAACACCCTGCTGAAGTCGGACTGAAAGGTGCAAATATTGCAGTCAAGCTGTAAACTACGACACACCTCTGGACAACATCTTGCTACTTGCAAAGTCCTGTTCAGGGTTTGGTTGTGGAGATTGAGAACGAACAAAGAAGAAGAAGAATGACAAACACAGATTTGTGGGAAAGAACATGGCAAAAATACCAATACAGCATGAAATTTGGGAGAGAAAGTGGGATGAATAGGACACTCTCAGAAAGACGAAGCTGTACAACATAACCAGACATGCCTTTGATTGAAACCCACATGGAAAAAGACAAGGGAAAGACCAAGAAACACATGTGGCAAACAGTAGAGGAAGTCAGTGCAATTGGAATTTCAAGGGCAAAACTCAAGAAGACAGCACAGAATAGAAACAGATGAAGAGCATCTGTTGTAGAGCCCTATGTTCCAGGGAGAACCAGACAGGTAAATGATGATGTCCTATTTCCTGGAATATGCTAAGATGACCTGTGTGTAGTGAATGGTCAAAAAAGGCCTTCTAGTTAGTCGGCCGTTAATAATCTTGACCTAAAGATCATGGAAGAATCAACCGTACTTCATCTAAATGATTGACACCACTGACATGAAAACCTCAATTCAACTAAACTGAACTAGGCAGAATTTAGTTATATTAAACCAAGCTGTTGGACAGGCTAGGTCTGGAAGCACAATAATATCAAGATTCAAGTTGACAGTGTAAATTGTAACACACAGACCCCTAAATCTGGGTCAATTTGAAAATCGACAGTCCTATCAGACCACTCTAGAAACCATCCCCAACCAGAAAGAAATCCCTATGTTGTGGTTCAAGATATGTGTGAAGACTTTGTCAAACCTCAAAAGCCTAGTTAAAGCACTGTGGTATCTATATTTACATGCAGTTGTATGTGTGAGTGATTATGCACCAAGATGGCGCCTAACTGGCCACTGACTAGTTTTGTTCTCATGTTTTAGCTCATTGTGGATGTGGCCAGGCCATGTATTTGACTGGACTTCACAGTAGTTGACAACTTATACTTGTGTCCACAGAAATGTGTTTTCCATTTGGATTTGTTTAGTTCATTCATTTTGTGGTGTTTTTCCCTTCATTTATCCTGGCATGGTCTTCAGCTATTCGCAATAGTAATTTGGTCACCCTGTAATGTATTTTCATGGTCCAGTGCACACGGTTAAACTTTATGAGTTCGGCGTCCTGTTTTCTGACAGTGCCGGTTTTGGTGTAACTGGGAAATGTACACAGGCCAATAATGGACAAACACATCGCCTTGGAAAGATTGGGACTGCCCAGTTAGAAATATGTCCATTCCATGACATATCTCACACTGTGAGTAATGTTGTCAGGAGGAAGGGCACTTGCCTCTCAAAGCAATGAAAGGAAACGATGGGCAATCGAATCCTGCAAGTTTCAAGCGACTCCTGGTCTCATGGCAAGTGGGGGACCAGAGTGGCTGCATCCTTAGTTACCTACAGTCGTTTTGATTTATGTCTTGCCACTGGTCCTTCTTTCTTCTTCTTCGTACGCTGTCAGACGTCGACCTTTATTTTTTCGAAAAAAGCAGCGGTCATCCTGAGGCTGCCGACACTGCCGTAGAGCTTGTCTAGTGTTGCCACTGGTGATGGCCACATCTGCTCTCTCTGATCCTCGTATGTCGGGCAATTTTGCAGCAAATGTTCAGCGGTCATTTTCCCGGTACCACACGTGCATTCGTCGGTGCCACCTATCTTCAATTTGTTGAATAGGTGGTACCTCAGTCTATTGTGGCCAGTGCGAAGTCTGAAGACCACAACCTGCTCTCTTCTGTTCAACTGGTAATAGGCATCGTTTTTTGTGTAGCCAGTATGTTCTGTTTCCAATTTGGTCATGTATCTAGCTCTAATAAGCCATTTTGACTCTTCATATGTCACACTGGTATCTGGTTGTGGTAGTCTTGCACCTTCTTTTGCCAGTCTGTCTGCCTCCTCGTTGCCTTAGATATTGCAGTGGGATGGAACCCACTGTACCAATACCATTTTTGGTGCGGACTGCTGGCATAGTTGACAGAGTACTGCTCTTAAATCATTAAGTTCAGTATTTTTCTGGCTTTTTAGTGCTGTGACTACGGCCAGGGCATCTGTAAGCAGGACTATATGGCTTTCATTCCTTTTACCTGTCACCATTTCTTCCACTGCCGCCCTCAGTGTCTCTGCCTCCGCTCTGAAATTGCTTTTGTATTTTCCAGTTGCCAATGACAGTGTTATTTTCCTGCCATTTGGTAGGCTCAGGAATGCCCCTGCCCCTCCGTTCTGTGTTGTGTTTGTTACAGAGCCGTCGGTGTATGCATGGGTCCATTCCATGCTTGGGTAGTTTTTCGTTATGTACCTCAGGGTTGTATCTCTTCTTTCTTTTTCAGTCTGGCAGTTTTTGTTTCCAATACCTGGTATATTTTCTACCACCTCTGGAAATATATGCTGCCTCCAGGTAGGTTTTCGTACAGTAGGGATGGGGTTTGGTGTTGTTAGTGCGTTCATAGGGTCTTCGTGCATCTTTGCTTTGGCTATCTATGCAAAGTTTCTCCACTTTAGTTTCCCGTTTCCAAAATTGTTTAGTCTCTGGTGCATTGGATGGTCAGTCAGTCTTCTGAGTTTCTCTGCTTGCTGCTGGGCTCTGCAGTCTCTTCTGTCGGTCATGGACTGCAGTTTTGTAATCTTTTCAAGTTCTACAATTGGCGTTGACTTCATGCCTCCTGTTATAACTCTCATGGCTTGGTTTTGAAGTTTGCTAATTTTATCGAAGTTCGTCTTTGCTGTTGTTGCTCATGCGGCAATACCATACTCGAGAACTGGTCTCACTCTTCCAGTGTACAGTTTCTTTAGTATACTTTCGTCTGCTCCCCAGCTTGTGCCAGCAAGTTTCCTCATGATTGCCATTCTTTGTCTCGCTCTCACTTGGTTTCTCTCGATCTGACTTTTCCATGTCATGCGCCGATCAAATGTGACTCCCAGGTAGTTTGGGTTGTCGTTTGGCCGCAGATATTTGCCTTTTAGACTTATTTTGGTGTTCTGTGGTTTATTTGAAAGCGAGAATTTCGTACATGTTGTTTTTTCTTCATTTATTTTGACCAGCCATGATTTTGTCCATTCCTCCAACGATGTTAGGGCCTGCTGCATCCTATTGTTTGCTACGGTGAGATTTTTTTCAGAGGTCCACATAGCCAGATCGTCTGCAAACATGGAGCTGTGAACTCTTCTTGGTATATTCTCCGTTACGTTATTTATATACACCAGGAAGAGTGTGGGTGACAGTACTCCCCCTTGGGGTACTCCCTGCTCAAGTGTCACCTTTTTGCTCATCTGCCCTTGTACTTGAACTCTGGCTGTTCTGTTTTTGAGGTAGTGACTGATCCATTTGTACATTTTCCCACAGACTTCACTTCTTCGTAGCTTGACTTTAAGTCCCTCTTTCCAGACCTTCTCAAATGCCTTTTCTAGATCCACCCAAACCGCTACTGTGTGTTTTTGCTCCTGGTAAGCCTCCTCTATTTCCTGGGCTATGAGGGTGATCTGATCCTCAGTGGATCTGTGCTGCCTAAAGCCTGCTTGCTGTGGAATTAGTATGTGTTTTTCTTCCAGATGCCACATCAGTCTGGTGTTTATCATACGTTCCATCAGTTTGCCTACACAGCTCAGTAGACTGATAGGCCTGTATCCATTTGGATCTGTTTTGTCTTTTCCTTTTTTTGGTACTGGTACAAGTACTGCATCTTTCCATGCTTGAGGTACAATACCCCTTTTCCAGCTTTGGTTCAGGACTGATAGTAACTTCCTCTTTGCTGTTTGGCCCAGCCCCATCAGCATTTCGTTTGTTACCCCATCTTTTCCGGGTGATTTACTTTTCTTTAACGTTCTCATGGCCTCATCCATTTCATTCATTGTTAGTTTTGCCATCATGTGCTCCTCTGGTGCCATCTTGATGTTGTCGTGCCTCTTTTGTTCTTCATTAATGTCTGTATGCCTATCTGTAGGGACATCAATATGGTTTGCTCTGGTGCCACTGGTCCAAGTAAGCTAGGGATCAGAAAGTGAGGATGATGACCAGCGCAGTTTCTTCCTCATTATATTCCAAATACAGCCCAAGTTACATCATGAAGACAAAAACCACCTGATGATGTTGCTCATCATCGCTTGCTCATTGGTTCATATATTATAATTTCTTGTTTGACTTCTAAGTCCTAATTCATACATTCTCTGGCTAAATTTTGCTTTTTTCATCCTCACATTTATAATGGTTGACATGTCCATTTGTCTTTGTTTATTTGGTAATTTGTTAGGTGTTTCGGCTTCAGCAACTGTTTAAAAAAATTTGCATCTTTTTCAATTTCAAGTTTTTTTTCTAAATTTATCAATGTGTTTCCTGGTAGAAGTTTAGAAATTGTACTTTTAATATCAAGAAGTTTCTGCAAATATTGTAGGTTATTTGTGAAAATGTGTGGTACTTTCATACTTGGATTGCATTTTTGGGCACTTTATCAACTTCAAATGCTTTCAGTAAAATGTGGATATTGTGAAACCTACTTTACATGACAGAGAAGGGTGGCGTGGGATTGTGAGGATGTCTTCATGTGTGTCCCTACGGGATGACCTGAACTGACCTGACTTTACATAATTATGTGGAACTTTCAGAACAAGTGGATTATCTTTAAGGAAAGGCCATTGCTTCTTTCGTGTATTGGTATATGCTGTATAATTAATAATGGAGCACACAAAAATTCAAAATTTGTTTTTTTTTTAAAACAACTTATGCAACTATAACTCCTCTTACACAAACATTTATTCCCACATGTTAAATGTCTGTATTCCATTGTATTCATTCTGGATAGTTTGGTATAAAATGCATGCTATTCAAAAAACGTTTACTGAAGATAAATAGATCACAACTAAGGGATGCTGTGCTTGAATTTTATATAAGAAAACAAATAACACCAATTGTTCACAAATATTAATGAGTAAATAAGTTGAAGCTATACATTTGTCCACGAGAAAGATGTTACTGAAATAGAAACTGACCAGCAATATAATATATTTTAAAAGCATGTAAACAGTTCATTTACAAATCCTCCACTTACCCATCACTCTGGATGTAATATTTACTCCTCGTCCAACTTGATTTATGTTGCTGTTGAGGCTTTTGGAAGACTGAAACTCAATCTGTATGTCAGCAGTTAAATTGATAACCAGATCCGCTGGAAGGTGATCTGGGAGTTGACTACTGCCTCCTGTACATGAAACAGCATCAAAACAATTTAGTGAAACATTTTCACAAATAAATGTACATAACTTGGCATCTAAAATACTAACATTATAGAATAAATAAAAAATGGACTTAAGTTCAATGTCTGGTAAGGTGCACACTACTTCAAAACAAGCAGAAAGGAAGTGAAAAAAAGTGTATCTGCCTATTTAAGAACATGTAAATGTCTCTTTTTCTTCTTTTGTCCTACTGCTCATGCCACGCAGTGTCACATAGGGGCGGGATGCGTATATTCCTTGTTATCACTGAGTAGGAGGCTTGTGCTATCATTAAGTGTAAGTTCCTGAGATTCACCTATGTCGATCCACTTATATCGAGGTCGGCCTCTTGCTCGTGGACTGAAAACCTGCATATGATATGCTCTCTCTGCAGGCTGGTCATCATACATTTTTAGTAAATGACCAAACCACTATATTTGTTGGGAGTCAATGTATGCACTAACTGGGTTTGTCCCCATTATCTGCCACAGTATGGTGCTGTTTATTCGGTCACGGATTGTCTTTCCGACTGAACTCTCACACAGCGCATCTCACAGCTTCAGATCTTACTCTTATGTGTTTCTAGTAAGGACCAAGATTAACTTTGGCAATACAATGTATGAATAAACTGTATTCATCGGCCTCCTATTAGTTAAAAGAAGCACACTAGGGCATTTCAAAATCTGTGTATTTGATAGTGGATACTGTTCATCTTCTGAATTCTATGTGTGATCTCTCTGTTCAATCTGTTGTCATGGGTGAACATACTACCGTACTTAAGTATTTGAACTTCTGCACTTCCTTGATACCATTGTCACTGCTGTGAAAACTTCTCTGCACATGTTGACACATTCAGACTTTGACTAGAACACATAATATGAAAGGTAGGTGTATATGAATTGATGGATATAATGGCAAAACACACAGGATGTTAAGAAGGAAAAAAACCTATTTCTTTCCAATTTCCACCACTGCATTAATGTCATTTAACACTTTATACCAATATATAATTTTTATTATGAATACTTCATGTAATAGATAGTTTAATTATGTATCTTACAATGTTTAGATCACAATTTTAGCTCAATTTGTTCAATACTTAATTTTATTTTGAATAGCACTTTGGCCCAGATAGAAAGACACAAAGTAAAATAAGCATGGACTGCAGTTTACTTGGCCTGGGGAAGGTACAAATAATTTGGGTAGATTTTTAACTTGAATTTTTAAATGTTTGTCTGGGCAGTGGTTGTACTGTTTTCAATTTCTAACTGCCAAAGGGATTTTTAACATGCTCGACACTGAACATGTGAATCGGATCTCACTACCCAGAGATCAGGGGAATTTTTACCAGAAGATCCCTGTGAAAAAAGTCCTGATATCCACCTTGATTCGAACCCGCAACCTCCTGCACTTAGGTGGAAACCTTACCTGGACATTTGTTGAGTGAAGCAACTTGTACAGCATCTGATTTCTGAAAGCGAGATGTTTGGTTCTAACGCCTTGTTTACATTAACATTAGTGTCTTATGTAAAATCGTATGTAAGAAAAAAGTTAAGGCAAGACATCAGGGATCGCATTCCATCGCATAAATTTGAGATCTTTATTCCACACCAAAACTGGAAAGATCAAAGCTGCCAGAATGTTAGAGGTCAGACTTGCTACAGGCAAGAAGAACCAAGAACATAGTTAGAAATTAGACAATGTTATTAGGGGGCAAAATAGATTAGAACTGATCAAATGATTTGAACTAGGTTTAGTATTCAGAGATGATAACTTAACTTAACCTCTTTATACTGGTTTAGAAGACTCTGCAGAGTCTGTATACAACCAGTTTCATTTACAGTACCGGGACGGCATGGCATAGTGGTTAAGTGGCACGGCTCACAATCCGAAGGTGCTGGGTTCAATCCCCATCACAGCACCGGCCGTTACCCCGGGGAAGCAAACCCTTAGAAAATGCAGGAGGAAGCAGACCCTTACATAAAATGCATGCTGAAGTCAGATGCACTGGGCCGACAGGCGCAAAATAAAAACACAGTGCAACGCACACCAACTTAGGGATTAGAGAAAATAAGGTGAACGCAAAAAAAAAAAAAAATTTACATTACCTTGCTCTAAAAGCTATGCGCATCCTATTTATTCTTAAATGCATTAATTGTCCCTACCTCCACTACCTCCCGTGGCAATGCATTCCAAGCATTCACCACTCTCTGACTAAAAAATATTTCCTATTATCCAATGTGGACCTCTCTTTAGTTAACTTGTAGCTATGCCCTTTTGTTCTTGTGGATGGCTCTATTTTGAAAAACTTATTATAGTCTAATTTATCCATTCCTCTGATCATCTTATAAACCTGTATTGTCCCCTTGAATTCTTCAACCAGCTAGATGCCAGCATTCTCTGGTAAGCAAGCTCTGATAATGGTAGCTTAGACTGTGCGAATGTGATCCTATTAAATGAATGTTAATAAATGAATCCATCGTATTTTTGTGAAGGAATACATTTTTGAGTTGCATTTATGTTAATGTTAGAGGACAGGTAATAAGGTCTAAGGGAGATAAAGTCTGCTGCTACATGTTTCAATAATAATTGGTGACAGTGACAAGGACTACTACTTGGCCTCAGTGGGTCTGCTACACTTAGAGCCCATACAAAAAGTGATGTATTAATGTATTCGAGAGATTGAGACATGCAGAACAGATCAGATCTTGTAAGCAGAACCAGACGAGAATACAGCAGTCTGAATGAGCTAGACAATGAGAGATCTAGACAGACAGTTTGAGTTCACGAATGACCTGACTGTTTTACTTGACTGAACAACTGATTTTTGACTGACAATATGGAGCAGTGACTCTCTATAGGTATAGAATGACCTTGTCCTCTGAGACATTGTCAAAGTCACAAAGACTGAGATAAGGCAGTACAGGGGACAATATGTTGGGTATATATAAGCTCAGATCTCTCAGAGATCAGGAGACAATGTGTTGGGTATATATAAGACTCAGATCTCTCAGAGATCAGGCAGAACAGGGGACAATGTGTTGGGTATATATAAGACCCAGATCTCTCAAAGATCAGGCAGAACATGGGACAATGTGTTGGGTATATATAAGCCCAGATCTCTCAGAGATCAGGCAGGGAACAATGTGTTGGGTATATATATATATATATATATATATAAGCCCAGATATCTCTGAGATCAGGCAGAACAACCGGATGTGTTAGGTACATAAACATAGATCTCAAGCAGATCAGAAAATCTTTATTCCACAGGACGGAGAAAGACGAGACTTCAACAATGTCACAGACACTGTCAAAAACCAAAGAAAACATATCTAACAATTAGATTGTGTTGTTAGGGAGAGTGTTAGATTAGACAGACTAGAGATAGAACCTGAAGATTAATTTAGGCAGAGTTGACATCCATGCAGTTGCATAGGTTGGTTGGTTGGTTATTGATCCAGCGGTCTATGGGCTCCTGCCTTTTGGCCCAATGCCATAAAGTGGTATCTGCAAGTGTTTGTAAGCTGTTGTTTAGTTCTGTACAAAGTGTTCCATTTGTCTGGCCTTGGAGGAAGAAGCTCTTTCCTAACACTGGCAAGTGCCGGATATTCAAAAAGATAATGTTCAACAGTTTCATAGGGATCAGTGCATAGCCGGCACTCAAGTATGTTCTGGTTGGATTCTGTTCAAGTGGCTGTTAAGTTGTATGTGTTGAGTGCAAAGTCGGACAATTATGCTTTGGTATCTCCTTTTCAGGAGGTTGATATTATCTTTGAGATTTGGGATGGCCATGTTTGTTGATTTCTCTCCCAGTATTTTCCATCTATTCAGCCAGTCCTTTTTGTTCGCAGTCTTCAGTAGTTCTTTGGCTGTCTTTAGGGTTGTTGGTGTGTATTGTTGTTCTTGACTTGATCTCGTCTTAGCCAGTCTGTATGCCTTGTCATTGTCAGATGTATTTGAGTGATCAGGGATCCATTGTATAACTATTCTAACTTCATGGGATGTGAGAAGTTGGTTGGCATCTTGGGATATTTGGGTAAGCTCAGGCCTACAGTGACCACCATCTTCCAGAGCTTGAAGGGCAGATATTGAGTCTGTAAAGATTATGATGCTTTGGGCTTTTGATGGGAAAGCATCAAATGCAGTCCTCAAGTGGTACAGAGCTTCTTTCAGTGCAGTTATTTCTGCCTCATAATTTGAACATATCTCCCCACAGGCATCAAACAGCTCATCAGATGTTCTGTTTGAATACTCTATGTAGACTCCATATCCTGCTTTAATGGTGGCCTTAAAAGTATTAGTATATATATGTATCCATTCTTCTGGGTAGGTGTCAATTGTTCTCTGTGATGCTCTCATAAGACTGACTGGATCAGCACTTCTTGTTGTATTATCTGTTAGTTCTGTTTGAATTTCTAGCATTTTTATACATGTATGGTTGCTCTTTGTGTTTCTTGTCTTTTGTCTGGGACGTGATATCTGTCTTTAATCTCACTGATGTGGCGGAGGACTGACTTTTGTTTTATTCTCTGCTTTTGTTGCCATTTTTCTACAAGCCTTCTATTGGTCTTTGCTCATTCTTTTACTCCTCTCATTAACTTCCATAGCAGCTACATCTCTTCGCATCTCAAGGGGTTCTACATTCACATGCCGCAGTGGGCGTTGACCTCATTGCTCCACTAAGGTGCAAGGCATTCTAAAGCAGAGAGTACATATCCAAGATACAGGCCTCTCAGAGTGTCATTGTCTGATCCCCATGCTGTACCAGAGAGCCTCTTCAATAACTGTAGCCGCCTCAACGCTTTATTTTTAACATTTTGGACATGTTTCGTAAAGTTGAGCTGTCGGTCGACAGTGACTTCAAGATATCTAGGCTCTTCCTCTCTGGGCAATTTCTGTTTACCGAATCTCAGACTGATATTTTTCTTGGTGTAAACAGTTTATTCACAGTTTATCTTCAGTTTCCACATTTGACAATACTCATGCAGTCTTCTCAGCACTTTCTACATCTTCATGGCTCTACAATATTGCCAAATCCTCAGCATCCATGGCTTTTTCAGCTTTGAAGTGCTTGGTCAGGTCATTGATGTAGATGAGAAAAAGAGTGCAGCTTAAAGGAAAACCCTGTGATAAGCCTTCCTCTAAGACTTCTTAGGAGACTGCATTGTTCATCTTTGTCTGGATTGTTCGGTCAATGAGGAAATATTTTATCCTGTTGTACAGCTTTCTGCTAATCCACATGTCAGCAGTCATCTTCATCAAAAGACCTTTTCTCCATACTCGATCATACTCGAAGAAGATTGCTGCTGTATGTTTCTTATTTAGGAACCCATCATGAATTTTTTGTGTTAACCTGAAAAACTGGTCTTCTGTGCAATTTTTTTTTGCGTTCGTCTTATTTCTCTAATCCTCAAGGCGGTGTGTGTTGCACTATGGTTTTTATTTTGCGCCTGTTGGCCCAGTGCATCCGACTTCAGCATGCATTTTATGTTAGGGGCTGCTTCCTCCTGTATTTTCTAAGGGTTTGCTTCCCCGGGGTAACAGCCGGTGCTGTGATCGGGATCGAACCCAGCACCTTCTGATTGTGAGCCGTGTCACATAACCACTAGGCCACGCCGTCCCCACTACCTTTTCTGAAGCCTGCCTGTTCATGGCAAAGGATTTCTTAACTCTCAAGGAACCAGTAAAAGCGTGCATTTACAATTCTTTCTGATACTTTTCCAAGGCATCAAAAATGAGATGCAACGTTAGCTCTTTGGTTCATTTGGAGGTTTGTTGCCTTTCAGGATCGGAATAACATGTGCATACTTCCAGTCTTTGGGTAGTTGTCCATTTCTCTAAGTCATGTTGATTATTAACTGGTTGGGTACTATGAGCCGCTTCCAGTTCAGAACACTTCTTCACCCGCGGCCATAACCGCTGTTAGCACCAATGTTTGTTTCATAGTAAAGCAAGTTATAAATTTATAGTCTTCCTTTCCGTTTTGGTACGAGATTTTAATTTACCGAAAGGAAGTTGATTCTTGAACCACATGTTGAGAATATCAGTTGTTAAAAATTGTATTCTTGTCATAATTATCATATTTTCAAGCTAGTTACCGAACTGTAAAAAAATTGTTTACCATGGCAACAAGCGATAAGGTCACCAAAAGCACTTGTACGGCTTGTCTAACTATAACAGGCTAGAAACTTGTTTCAACAGATGAATAATACGTCTAGTGAAGATGAGGTAAGTGAAACAGATGTCAACAATAATAATTCAATCGATTTTGATGAATGTGAAAAAAATAGTACTGACAGCACAAGTAGTGATGGCGAAGATGATGCACATCCTGGACCATCAAAAGTCCCTAAAAACGCTAAGACGGCTGGTAGATTTACAAATAGTTCAGTAAAAATGGAGCTCAAGAAAGAGAACAGTGGCACCAAGTAACTGAAGATGAACCAACAGGCAGTATTCCCTTTGTTCCAACTCGTGAACCAGGTATGCATGCAAAACTAGATGCATCTTCCTCAGAACTAGATTGTTGGTTTGCCTTGATCTTCTTCTTCGTTCGTTCTCAATCTCCCGCTACCAAACCCCGAAAGGGCTTAAGTAGCAGGATGTAGTCCAGAGAACGGAATGCGTTGTGTCGTAGTTTACAGCTTGACTGCGATATTTGCACCTTTCGGTCCAACACATCCGACTGCAGCAGCAGTTTTGGAGTACCGGGTTAGCATTCCCTCTTCGATCCCTTCTCCTTAGCCAGTCTGCCCTGCTGCAGCCTGTTATCCAGGATCACCGCGTGGAGGTGTAGAAGGGTCTTGGCAGCTCTGGTTCGCTGACCCTGACGCTAGCAGTCAGCTATGGGTCGCTGTCCACTGCAGCTCATGCGCTGCTCAGCATCTTGATCCCGGTTTGCCTTGATAACATCAGATGTGTTAGATTCATTGGTATCAATGATCAATGAATATGCAGAGGGATCAAGATGCTGAGCAGCACATGAGCTGCAGTGGTCAGCGACCCATAGCTGACTGCTAGCGTCAGGGCCAGCGAACCAGAGCTGCCACGACCCTTCTACACCTCCACGCGGGTTTGGTAGCGGGAGATTGAGAACGAACGAAGAAGAAGAAGAAGAATATGCAATAATGAAGAAATCCAAACAAGTTTCTTTACAAAAGTCTACACTTGCAAGTTGGAAGCCTATCACTGAATATGAGCTGTTAAAAATTTTGGCCGTGATTATCGCAATAGGTTACGGTAAAAAAGCATCGGTGAAGAATCATTGGGCCCACAAACCGCACAACTACAACCCATGGTACAGTCAGATGTTTCCCAAATTGCGATTTGAAATCATTTACCACACCATGTTGGATACTGAAGATGTAGGGAAGGACAAAATAGAGCTATTCTTGAATTCACTAATAGCAAAGTTCCAGGATGCATTTTATCCATTTCAGGATCTGGCCATTGATGAAATGGTAATAGGCTATAAAGGACGCTGGAAGCACAAGCAGTACAATGCCTCCAAACCAAGCAAGTATCACATCAAGACTTTTGGCTTGTGTGAGTCTACTACAGGGTATGTCTACTCTGTATTGACATACTTTGGACAAAACACATCATATCTCCTTGCCAATGACCGTACAAGTCAGGCCGTGAAGGGCCAAACAGCGAAGAGGAAGCTGCTATCGGTCCATAACCAAAGCTGGAAAAGGGGAATTGTACCCCAGGCATGGAAAGACGCAGTACTGGTAACAGTACCAAAAAAAGGAAAGGACAAAACCGATCCAAATGGATACAGGCCTATCAGCCTACTGAGCTGTGTCAGCAAACTGATGGAACATATGATAAACACCAGACTGATGTGGCATCTGGAAGAAAAACGAATACTAATTCCACAGCAAGCCGGCTTTAGACAGCACAGATCCACTGAGGACCAGGTCATCCTCATAGCCCAGGAAATAGAAGATGCCTACCAGGCACAGAAACACACAGTAGCGGTTTGGGTGGACCTGGAAAAGGCATTTGACAAAGTCTGGAAAGATGGACTTAGAGTCAAGCTAAGAAGAAGTGATGTCTGTGGGAAAATGTACAAGTGGATCAACCACTACCTCAAAAACAAAACGGCCAGAGTCCAAGTACAAGGGCAGATGAGCAGAAAGGTGACACTCGAGCAGGGGGGAGTACTGTCACCCACACTCTTCCTGGTGTATTTAAACGACATTACAGAGAATATACCAAGAAGAGTCCATAGCTCAATGTTTGCAGACGATCTGGCTATGTGGACCTCTGAAAAGAATCTCACCATAGCAAGAAATCGGATGCAGCAAGCCCTAACATCGCTGGAAGAGTGGGCGAACTCATGGCTGGTCAAAATAAACGAGGAGAAAACCACATGCACAATATTCTCGCTTTCCATCAAACCCCAAAATACCAAGTTAAGTTTAAATGGCAAATTCCTGCAGCCAAACGACAACCCAAACTATCTGGGAGTCACATTTGATCGGCGCATGACATGGAAAAGTCACATCGAGAGAAACCGAATGAGAGCAAGACAAAGAATGGCAATCATGAGGAAACTTGCTGGCACAAGCTGGGGAGCAGACAAAAGCATACTAAAGAAACTGTACACTGGAAGAGTGAGACCAGTTCTCGAGTATAGCATTGCGGCATGGACAACAGCAGCAAAGGCGAACTTCGATAAAGTTAGCAAACTTCAAAACCAAGCCATGAGAGTTATAACAGGTGGCATGAAGTCAACGCCAATTGTAGAACTTGAAAAGATTACAAAACTGCAATCCATGACCGATAGAAGAGACTACAGAGCCCAGCTGCAGTCAGAGAAACTCCGGAGACTGACCGACCATCCAATGCACCAGAGACTAAACAATTTGGGAAATGGGAAACTAAAGCGGAGAAACTTTGCAGAAATAGCCAAAGCAAAGATGCACGAAGATCCCATAAACGCACTAACAACACCAAAACCCATCACTACTGTACGAAAACCTACCTGGAGGCAGGATATATTTCCAGAGGTGGTAGAAAATATACCAGGTATTGGAAACAAAAACTGCCAGACTGAACAAGAAAGGAGAGATACTACCCTAAGCTTTACATCGAAAAACTACCCAAGCATGGACTGGACCCATGCATACACCGACGGTTCTGTAACAAACACTACACAGAACGGAGGGGCAGGAGCATTCCTGAACCTACCAAATGGCAGAAAAATAACACTGTCATTCGCTACTGGTAAGTATACAAGCAATTTCAGAGCGGAGGCAGAGGCACTGAGGGCGGCAGTGGAAGAAATAGTGACGCATAAAGAAAATGAAAGCCATATAGTCCTGCTTACAGATGCTCTCGCCGTAGTCACAGCGCTAAAAAGCCAGAAAAACACTGAGCTTAATGACTTAAGAGCAGCACTCTGCAAATTGTGCCAGCAGTCCGCACCAAAAAGGGTAGTGGTACAGTGGGTCCCATCACACTGCAACATCCAAGGCAACGAGGAGGCAGACAGACTGGCAAAAGAAGGTGCTAGACTACCACAAACAGATACCAGTATGACGTACGAAGAGTCAAAACGGCTTATCAAAGCCAGATACATGACCAAATGGGAAACCGAACATACTGGTTACACCAAAAACGATGCCTACTACCAGTTGAACCGAAGAGAGCAGGTCGTTGTCTTCAGACTTCGCACTGGCCACAATAGACTTCAACAAATTGAAGATAGGTGGTACCGACGAATGCCCGTGCGGTACCGGTAAAATGACCGCTGAACATCTGCTGCAGAACTGCCCGACATACGAGGATCAGAGAGAGCAGATCTTTATAACAAAACCAAAAAAAAAAAATTTTAAGCGGGTGCTCGACTTCATTGCCTCGGTTTTTTTCTCCATTTTAGCTCGGTCTCTCTCAGCAGATGGGTACCCCATCTGTCGAGAGCATCGCACAAAGCACGAACTCCGTAGCTCCAGCGATGAACCCAGGGATCTCCGGAAAAAATTGACATCATGGACCGACCGTCGCAGCTCGAAGACACTAGCGGTTGGGGCTTTCTCTTGACGTTTCAAGATGCAATTGCATAAAACCTAGGAGTTGTTCATTTATAATAGCATAAAGGTAAAGAGAGACTGAGGTGCTTGTTATGATGTTGTATTGCTTACAAATAGACCATTCATTGTTTCATTCCATTTTTAAGCTGATAGAAATTCTGGAAGAAAAAAACAAGAGAAGTAACTCAGTGGTTATTATTTAATATAAGGGAGACAACATGCTTTATTACCATAACCTCAAGGGAGGAAGACTAATGTCTGGTCAGGCAAAACATACTGATCATACATGTTAGTCAGGGTCAAGCACTCACAGCACTCCCTCGAAACGGGCTGTTTTCATGGCAGCCTGGCTAACAAGGTGGGGATCGACGTGATCGCCGTAGTAGTGAGCAGCACACAAATGAACCCAAGCATAGCACAACCGCCTGGAGGACCTTGGTGCACCTTCATCAGCATGCTGGAGATGTGAGGAAAGTTAAGCAAGCCACCACTTAACCTCCTTTTCAATGCGCACAAAAGAGTAAACCTACTAATTGTGGGCATTCGAAACAACAACAACCATAACCTCAAGGGCAGAACCCAAGAAGATGACCCAAAACAAGAATTGGTGGCAAATGACTACTGTAGTTCATAGTTCCCATGAAACCAAAATGGACATTTATTAACTAAGTGCAAACAGTTTTAAGATACCAACCATATGAGGCAAGCACTTGAGAAGTCTCATTAGTCTTCTCAACCACTGAAATGGTGTGATTCTGGACTAATGCTAGATCTTGAAAACTCAAAAACAGAAACTGATTGGTAGCATTGGCAGGTATCCAGGCACAGTGTGCATTCAGAGGATATTGATTGGGATAGTTTGGTGTTAAGATGTTGTCTGTAGGGATCTTTAATAACCCTCCACAACCTGTTGAAGAAAAATTTTTTTAAAAAGTGTAACACATACCACAAAATGGCTATTTCATGATGACAAATTAATCATTTTGATCACCAACATTATCAGCTTGAAACTCTGACAATGTGATAAACACCAGCAATGTTACTCAGGCCAATAATTAGAGTTCATTATTAGAAAATAATTTATTATATGAAACTATTTGTATGATCAACAGATAGAAAAATAATACTGGATTATTAAACAAACAGAAAAAGAAAAAAGGATTATTGATGTTATGTGGAGACCACAGTGTAAAAATGAAATCCATATTCTGCTAAATGAATAGCTACTTCTAATATACTTTTTAATTGACTCTAGTGTACAAGAAATGTGTTTCATCTTATAACAATAGCAACTATTAATCACAAATATGTGTTTATGGATTTACCATTAAAAGCTGTCTGGTAACTCAAGGCAATTCTGGGTGTTCTTACATCAGCTGCTTTGGTAACAACAATACTGTAGAGCGCAAACCAAACATTCAAAATAGTCAAATAGAGGTTTCAAACAATAAAAATGAAACATGATCTTACCTAAACATTTTTACCAACACTTATTAACCCTTCAGCTGCAGAGATCACCTTAACCGTCTTCAATTCAGTACGACTGAACCAGGGCATGTGTAGAAAATTGAGCTGTGTCCGACAGGAAAAAACTTGTTTTTAAACACTACACGTGGCTGCTCTCACTAATTTTGTAGTCATTGCAGAACCATCGTAGATTTAGAGCAGTAGCCTAGTCTTTCAACATCCACCACGTCGCTAAGGAACAGAGCCAAGGACATTTACCTGGGTTTAAACTACAAATTAACCATTGGTGTCAATACACTATAATTCGGATCCACGTTACAGCAGGCCGAGTATGGAAAGTAGACCGATGACAATAGTTATAGGTTTAGCGGTAGTTAGAGTTTTAAGTCATAGGTAACCATTAGATAGGAGCGTGTAGGAAGTTGTGTATGATAGAAGAGTGGAAGAGTTGTAATGTGTAGAAATAAAGAATTTGTTTTTATTGTTTTGAAATAGTGTCCTTAGTATATTGAAGTGTTAGTTGATGTGATAGATTTAAGACTGCAAAAGTAGAGAATAAGGTGAGGCCTCAGTGAGCCGGGAGAGCAAAACCCCGTTCCATCTGCTACATTGGTGAGGTCTAGAAACATCATAAAGAGCAGCTGGTCTTGTTCTCTGCACTTCTCCTGGATTTGGGGAAGCGAGAAAATCATATCCGTTGTTGATTTACCAACTCTAAACCCACACTGGGATTCTGGGTACACTCTGTCCGCGAGCACTCTCAACCTGTTTAGTAGCATGCGAGCGTAAACTTTGCCTACAATACTCAGGAGCGAGATCCCTCTATAATTATTGTGGTCCCTGCGGTCACCTTTTGTTTTTGTAAATAGTCACAATGATGAGGGACTGCACCTTCCTCCCAGCAGAGACATAGAAGATCAAACATCGGTTGATTTCCTGCATTTGATGGCTTCGGGTGGGATACCATCTCCCCCTGTGCTTTGCTATTTGAGAGGTAGTTGATAGCCTTATCAAGCTCATCCAGAGTAGGTGGTCTGTCAAGTTCCTCCATAAAGGGCAGGACCTGTAGCCTGCACAAGGCCTCATCAGTGACCACTGTTTCCTGAGAGTAGAGCTCAGAGTAGTGCTCCATCCATATGGCCATTTGCTGGTCACGGTCCATGATTCTCACGCCTGTCAGAAATTTCAGGGGGGCAGCACCTCTCGCAGTAGAGCCCAGTGCCATCTTTATGCCTCTTTACATGCCCTGGATATTTCCTGTCTCTGTATTTAGTTGAATTTCTTCACACAGTTTCTGCTAGTACTCATTCATGCATTGTCTAGCGGTTCGTTGATGCCTTGAGACATCCTGAGGGCAGCAAGCATCCTCTCATTTGGACTTTTTTTATAATTCATGAAAGCTTCTCGCTTGGCCTCAATTACTGGTTCCATTCTTGTGAGATGTGCATTGAACCAGTCGTATTTGGCCCGTTCCCTCATGCCAAACATAGCTAATGCTGTGCTATAGATGGCACCTTTCATAGAGTTCCACTTAGCTGTGGCATCACAATCAGATCCTCCCTGAAGAACAAGATTCAGGTCAGACACAAACCTCTCCGCCTTGAAAGCAATCATCATCTGCGCAGTGTTGATGCCGGAATGCCCCATCTGTTTGGAGCAGCATATTTTGTGAAGCTGCAAGCGTACCCTGCTACATTCAAGAGCATGGTCAGAGTCGCAGTCTGAACTGTGATAGTTTCTAGTGGAGAGGACCATGTGTAGAGCTGAACGTCTGGTGACAATCAAATCGATTTGATGCCATCGACTTTAATGCTAGACTAGGTGCGGACCACATAGCATGGCCCACCTGCCTTGGACATCATGGTATTGGCAGGGTAAATGACAATGGTCAGAGGTTGCTGGAGCTGTGCACTCAACAAGGCCTATGTATCACAAATACTTTCTTCAAGGGCAGGCCGCAACATAAAGTATCCTGGAAACACCCAAGGTCACATCGATGGCATCAAATCGATTTGATTGTCACCAGACCTTGGGTGTTTCCAGGATACTTTATGTTGCGGCCTGCCCTTGAAGAAAGTATTTGTGATACATAGGCCTTGTTGAGTGCACAGCTCCAGCAACCTCTGACCATTGTCATTTACCCTGCCAATACCATGATGTCCAAGGCAGGTGGGCCATGCTATGTGGTCCGCACCTAGTCTAGCATTAAAGTCGCTGAGATGGATGAGTGCTTCTTCCCTGGGCTGTTCTTGATCATTTCCTCCAGCTGTTGATAGAATTGATCCTTTTCGCCTCCTCCAGAGATGTCAGGGTTGGGGCATAGACGCTGAGGATATTAACAGGAACCGTAGCGGTGATGAGGGGAATAGCCAGTAATCTCTCAGAGCCCTCCGAAGGAGGATTGACTGAGACCATAAGTGTGTTTTTAATAGCAAAACCAACATCATGCTGTCGAGATCCCTCAGGTTCACGACCCTTCCAGAAGAAAGTGTTGTTTTTCTCTCTTAGTGAGCCACTAGAGGCAAGTCTGGTTTCCTGTAGGGCAGCTATGTCCACATTCGATCGAGAGAGCTCCCTATCAATGATGGCTGTTTTTCTGGCATCTCCAACCTCTTGAAGATCAGGCTGCCCAAACTGCAAGATCCCCCTCTCTACCTCATTAGCGTAATCCAAAGAAATGCAAAGCATGACAATTTGGCACCAGCTCAGCTGCAGGAGCTGAAGGAATGATTTCACAATTTTGAAACCATCCACCTTAGGTGCTACCAGTCCGGATTTTCTGTCTGGATTTACACTCGTAGCCCTAGCCTATCCTGAGGTTTCCACAAGGCAATGGAGTCGTTGTCTGCAGATGCTAGTTACTCGAGACATGTGATGATACTCTCATCGTCACAGGACTAGCCAGCCCTTCCTGGCACTTGTGGTTTTAAAATCTCCTAGGTGAACTGCCTGAACAGGCTAACGAGCTTCGTCTACACGGGTTTAGAACCAGAGTTTACCTTCTCTTAGATTGGCTGCTAACCAAGGCAAATGAGCCTAATCTGCCCGACCAGTTATACCGCAGGGTACTTGGTCGCGCCCCACAGCAGGCTCTGTAAGAAACAGGGGGCCCCTCATGAAGGTGCTGCTGGGTACACAATAATGTAGGAGAGGCCATTGGCATGGAAACTTTTACACTGCAAGCTGAACAGTGAATCCAGTAGCGATCTCTACACCTGGAAAGGAGAGGCTATAACAGATGCGTCCCTTTCTTTTAACGAGTGGGACGTCCGGCAAATATTTATTTAATTACCATACAAAAAACTACAAACTATGTTTATATACAATATCACAGGCACATATATATTCTTCAGTCATTTTATTACCTTACTCTGTCAATGACTGGAACCCAAATCTGAAGCAGATTTACTGGAGTCACTACTGGGCCATGGAACAGGGCTACAAGGGTTGTATTGCCTAGTCCATCATATACCTCCACTGATTCCTTTTCCCCAAGTTCCAAAAAGTCAATATTCATAATGATGGTATTTCCTGCAGAGAATAGAAATTATATTTTAATCAAATTGTTATGCAAACATAAATTATCTTGAGCCTCCTTCTCAGTTTCACCAATACAGTTGGGACTAAGGAGAAGAAATAGAGATGAATAGGATATACTCCCATATTCTAATTAGGATAGTTGAAGAACATCTGGCAATCTAGAGCAAATGAAGCTTCATGAACATCTCAAAAAAACTCTGCTATACAACAGTGGTCTCAAACTTTCGCTTCACAAAGTTATAAATATCATGACAGGATTCATGTTTTAGTGAGAGTGTGAAAATGGATAAATCTGATTACTTAAAAATATTGGGCTTAATATACCATAGTTACTTAGTTTTCTTTTCACTGATGCTGTTGAGTGCCATGGGAGAGCTAAAGTCATCTGTCCTGTGCCAAGTGCGTTGTGTCGGTCTTGTGAGCCCATGTCATTGCACAATCACTCTAATGTCTTTCCACTCTCATACCCTGTAGCCAGATCTTCCAGTGTTGCAAGCCATCAGTGGAAGTTGATGAGGTTGCATTCTCATGAGATGATAGAACCAGCGTATTTTGTGCCTGGAAATATACTCTGCACAATACATAGTGCTGACCATACTTCGAATATCTTTGTTTCGCACTGGCAGCACAGAGTCGGCATAAATAATCTGTTTTTCAGTTACTGCTTTGTTGCCAAACTAATGCTGGGGTATCTAAGCAGTGATGACAGCTGATAAGTCTCAACAGATGCTTTCTGACAACTAGTCTCGATTTCTCTGTCGAGTCTACGGTCTGTCTAAAAAATATTGCCAAAATACTTGAACCCATGAAGAATATCATTTACATTTATGTTAAGTGGCCCAGGTGCTCTGCTGATCCTCATAGTTTCTGTTTTTGTCTTGTTAATTCTCATATTGTATTTGGCATAGGTTGTGGTAAACGTGATTTTGCGGTTTATTTTTATTGGTGTACAACAGACACTGATCATCTGAAAAGAGCAATTTATATATTGAGTTTGGTTCTACCTCTGATGTCTCAATTTGACTGGTCTCTGATGTGATTTTATATTTGCAGATGTTGACCAGCAGAGGGGAAAGCACACACCTTGTCTCAAACAGGTAGTGATTTAAAAAGCATTTGTGACACCATCAGTCAGTCTTAAGACATTTATACTTGTATTTTACAGTGCTCTTACATTATCAAGTAACTTGCCTTGTACGCCATAATCTTTCAATATCGTCCAATGTTTAATCTTGTCTACCCTATCAAACTAGAGGATAGTTGCTGTTGAGGCCTCAAACCTCCAGGCGTTGACCTGGATCTACCGTCCTGCTCATGCCGGGGTTCAGGGCAATGAAAGAGCTGACATCTTGGCTTCAAAAGCTCCCATCATGGGCACATAAGTGATGGATAGAAGTGACATTTTGAAATCAATCAGTGACCGCCTGCTGGATGAGGACACCGCAATAGATGAAGCAGCAATCCACAGACTGCAAAGTTTAGACATTAAACGAGGTCTGAGCGGAGTGGGCCGCATGAGAGTGTACAACCAGCGAGCTACAGGGACCATCAGCATCCATACCTTATGCCATTTAATGAGAGAGACTGAGCACCTAGAGGCATGCTCGAAGTGCAGTGATGTCGATTCTTAGAAACAGAAATACCTTATCAAACACTTTTTCTTGATCAATAAAAGAAATTGTCAGATTTTCGTTATATTCTATTGATCTTTCGCTATCTGTGCAGCCCACACCCCAGTAAAATCTAAATTATACTTTTGATAGCTCAGGTTCAACAATAGATCTTATTTTCTGTTCTGGGATCTTCCTTCACATACATTTTACTAGTATGACCAAGTAGCAATATGCCTCTGTATGTGTAACAATTTCTTATGTTGCCCTTTTTCTTCCAAACTGGTACGATTATAGCTTGCTACCAGTAGTCTGGTACACGTCCGATTTTCCACGCTATTGTAAAGGACACATTCAGAGATCTGAATGTCAGTCCTATATGGGCATTCATTTGTGAGGTATATTGGAGGCAACAGATGACTTACTAGTCTGCAGTGACTCATTCATAGGTGAAGGGGATGACTTATTTAGTCTTTGAAGTTGGTCATGTCTTTTTTTCCTCCACTTGGACCTATATTTTTTGTGTGTTATTGTTGCTTTCGTCTTATTTCTCTAATCCCCAAGGCAGTGTGCATTGCATTATGTTTTTATTTTACGCCTGTCTGCCCAGTGCATCCGACTTCGGCATGCATTTATGTAAGGGTCTGCTTCCCTGGGGTAATGGCCGGTGCTGTGATTTGGGAGCAAACCCAGTGGGTTGGGATCCATATCACTTAACCACTAGCCCACGCCGTTCCCAGACCTATATTAATTGTGTAACTTAGTGGTTCCATTTTCTCCATCTGCAATAAGGTGTAGGCTCTCCAATTTGCATAGGTTGGTTTGAATGTAGGTCTTCATGGTAGCTATGCTGTTGCCTGGATATAAGGAGGAAGCTAGTTCTCTTTAGTCTATTTTGTGATGGTCTGTAGAGTTTAGTATGCATAGTGTTTTGGAATACATTGTGCATAATTATGTTCTCCTTGCATCTGTCATCAAGAGGACGAATGTTGGTAGATTTCTCCATTATCTAATCTGGATGGGTCTTCATCCCTATTGTAATTAGTCTATGGTCTGCATTTTGCACTTTGTTTAGGTGTTCAATGTTTGATTTGAATGTTGTGATTGCACTTTGTTTAGGTGTTCAATGTTTGATTTGAATGTTGTGATTGCACTTTGTTTAGGTGTTCAATGTTTGATTTGAATGTTGTGATTGCACTTTGTTTAGGTGTTCAATGTTTGATTTGAATGTTGTGATTGCACTTTGTTTAGGTGTTCAATGTTTGATTTGAATGTTGTGATTGCACTTTGTTTAGGTGTTCAATATTTGATTTGAATGTTGTGATTGCACTTTGTTTAGGTGTTCAATGTTTGATTTGAATGTTGTGATTGCACTTTGTTTAGGTGTTCAATGTTTGCTTTGAATGTTGTGATTGCACTTTGTTTAGGTGTTCAATGTTTGATTTGAATGTTGTGATAAAGGTTGACGTGCTGTGTTCTAGTACTTGCCTGATTATTCCTGTGTAGATTTTCTTAAAGATATTGCTGTTTACTCTTCAACTAATTCCAGCCAGCTTCTTCATATGACTGAGAGATTCCAAAGTATGTGGGGTTTTGCATGTATTAAAGTTTGTTTCTAAGTAATTGTAGTTTGAGAAATTGTTTATTTGATCAGAAGAAGCAGACAGTTTCATTTCCAATTGTATAATTTCTCATTGATCTTGTTGCACAGTATCTTAAGAAATAGTTCATCTTGTCACACCTTCTGGAAGGCCTTGTTGAGGTATGCAAAAGCAGTCATTAATTTTTTCTTTTCTTTGAAGAAATTGTCTTTATATTGGTCTAGATTCAGTAGCTGGTCTTCAGTAGTACAATTTTATTGTGAAGGCTGACTGGGAGTTGTCAAGCAAGTTGTTAATGTCTAGATGTATTATTCACCATTCTCTCCTACACAATAGACAACCTGATTGGAAGCTGGACTTGCTGGTTCATTTCTTTCTTTCTTTTGAATAGGAGTCATTATTTTCTTTGCTACACATCTGAAAATTTACCAGTACTGCATGATTGATTGAAAAATTAGAGAAACTTGTCTGGATGTGCATCCTAAATTCTGAGATAATTTGTGATGCTTTCTTTCCTTGGAGTTTTCTTGTTTTTAATTCTATTGATAACCAAGAGTTGTTCACATCAACTGATTATTGGCCGAAAGTCGGCACAGCTCTTTCATCTTTTAACAATTCAACAAATGCATTATTTTCACAGAGGATTCAACGGAATAAAGATTTTCATACACTCATATCTGTGTTTCTTTGCTGGCTGTTTTATGATAAATTATCAAATTTAGTTTTCTATTCTTGCAGGAAGTATCACTTTATAGTTGTTCCATGGGAAACAGTAGCAATATTATAATAATACTTACCACTGATTAGAAAAATGAGAAAGGAAGTAGTCCTAAAACTAAAACAAGCATTTGTCAAGCAAAGAAGTGTTTTATCTAATATTTCAGGTCATGTTATCCCATAACCAGTGAGGTTGTTGGGGCACACATGAAGACATCCTCACAACCCCACGCCACCCTTCTCTGTCAGCAGCAGCTGCCTGTGCCTTTTCTGGTCAGAGATTGGTCCATTCTTTTATGTTGTCCTCCCACCTCTTTTTGGGACGGCCTCTTCGTTGTCTGCCTTGCACCTTTCCGTGCAAGATCGTATTTGCAAGACCATTTGATCTCAATATGTGACCGTACCAAGCGAGTTTCCTTCTTTTGACAGTTGCCACGAGGTCTTTAAAAGGCCCTATTCCTGTTGTAATTCTATCTCATATTTCTTCATTTGTAACTCGATCTTTGTACGTGACTTTTAAAAGTCTTTGGAAACATCTCATCACCGAGACCTGTATCCTTCGCTGAAGGTCAGCTGTAACTGTCCATGTCTCACAAGCATAGAGGAATATTGACAGGACCAGTGTACGCATTAATCTGATTTTTGAGCATAGTGCTAAACGTTTATCTTACCAGATTTTGTTAAGCCATGCAAGCGCCGCTATTGCTATTCTGGCCAACACCTCACATTTTGATCCTTCATCACTGACAATCAAACCCAGATATTTAAAATGGTCAACCTTTGAGTTCCTAGTCATTAGCTTTTATCCTACTGTTAAAGCCCTAAGCGTTGTTGGTTATTAATTTGGTCTTTCCAGCGTTTATCTCCATACCATAGTCAAGAGCTGTTTAATCAAGCCTTCTGACCCATTCCTGGAGTTCTGCTTCTGAACTCGCCAACCCGTCGCGTCATCTGCAAAACGAAGGTTGGTAATCGTTCCGTCTTCTATCTTGACAGTACCAACATGACCTTCAAGTGCCTTACTCATAATTCCCTCAAGGAATATATTGAAAAGAGTTGGAGAGTGTACAACCCTGTCTCACACCAACTGATGTGTGAAACCAATCCCACGCCTCCCATTCACAAGAACTGCACTGGACGCCTTGCCGTACAGGTGTTCAAAGAACTATAATATTTTCGTTGATTTTATACATCCATGGTTGCTATATGCCATACCCTATTAAACGCCTTCTTAAAACCAACAAACACATGATACAGTTTCTGCTGCTGTTCTAAATATGCTTGCTCCTCAGCAATGATGTTCTCTGCTTGGGGTTTCAATAGATCGAGGATTAATCTAAGCATGAACTTACTAGGGTGACTGATGAGGCTTATTGTTCTGTAATTTTTGCACAGCTTTATGTTTCAAGTCTTAGGTAACGGTATAACCATTGATTTTATCCATAAGTCCGACAGTTTCCTGTCGCCAATATTTTGTTGCAGATGTGTGTCAGGCCTTCCACCACTACCTCCCCACGTGCCTGTAAGAGCTCTGCTGATATATTGTCCATGCCGGCTGCCTTCCCTCTTCTCTTCTTTACTTCTGCAGTTACCTCTTCCTCCGTTATCAGTTGGTTATCCTCTATAGTTGGTGTTGTTTTCTCAGGTTCATTCCATCCCTCATAGTTGTATAACTCGGAACAGTACTCGGTCCATCGTGCCAGTACGTCATTGTTCTCAATAAGGCACTTGCCGCTTTTATCCTGGATCATAAAGTTCCTGCCTTGTCTTGGTGTTACCAGTTCTTTAACCAGCTTGTATGCTCCTTTAGCGTCACTTCTGTTTAATCTCTCTTCAATGTTTGTACATTGCTCATATATCCACGCTTCTTTCGCCTCTCTCATCTTTTGTTGTATCGCTTTCTTGACCTCTTTATATCTTTCGACCTCCTCATTATCTGGTGCTAATATTTAGCACCAGATAATTCATAATACAGTGAGACATGTCTCAATGACCTAGGTTTTGAAGAAAAGAAAAAAATTACAATGCTACCTGCAAGCCATTAAACTTGTTCACATGTGGTATTCAGGCTGGTTTCAGTTTGAGACCTCTGCTTAACTTAACTAAACGTCTTTATACTGGTTTAGAAGACCCTGCAGAGTCTGTATACAACCAGTTACATTTACATCACCTTGCTCTAAAAGCTATGCGCATCCAGTTTATTCTTAAATGCATTAACTGTCCCTGCCTCCACTACCTCCCCTGGCATTGCATTCCAAGCAGACACCACTCTCTGACTAAAAAAATATTTCCTAATATCTAATCTGGACCTCTCTTTAGTCAGCTTGTAGCTATGCCCTCGTGTTATTGTGGGTGGCTGTATTTAAAAAAACTTGCTATAGTCTAATTTATCCATTCCTCTGATCATCTTATAAACCTGTATTAAGTCACCACGAATTCTTCTCTCTTCGAGACACTGTAGGCCGGTTTTTCTGAGTCGTTCCTCATAACTGTGATTCTGGAATCCCACTATCATCTTTGTCGCTCTTTTTTGTATTCTTTCCAGCATGTTTATATCCCCTCTATGATAAGAACTCCACACCTGTACACAGTACTCCAATTTAGGTCTAACTAAAGCTTTATACAGTTTGACAATCACTTCCTTGCTCCTATGTTTAATATTTCTTTTTATCATACCTAACATTGCATTTGCCTTTTTCACTGCTACCTTAACTTGCTCACTCACCTTTCCTGTATTATCTATTATAACCTAGGTCCCTTTCCTTATCTATCTTTCTAATATTGTTTTCTCCCATTCTGTAATTATGTTCCATATTGGATCTACCCATGTGGATGACTGTACATTTATCTACATTAAACTCCATTTGCCAGCTTACAGACCATTCTAGAATGTTATCTAAATCCGACATCAATATATCCACTTCCGCTTTAGATGAGACACTACTGCATAGTTTTGTGTCATCAGCAAATTTTGCAATCATGGATCCCATATCAATGTCCAAATCATTTATATATATCAAGAACAAAATTGGTCCCAAAAGTCTGTTTTTGCTGTTTTATTCGCTTTCTGAGATATGTTCTGCTTGTCCAAATATTTTACATATGTTTCTTTTGATTTACCTGCCTCTATATATTTTTTCCATGCTTTATTTTTAGCTCTTCTACATTTCACTACAAATCTAGTTATCCACTTTTTATGCTTGGGGTTTACCTCCCTACATGGAACACATTCCTCTTTTAGCGTTTCTAGAACTGTTTTAAAACTCTCCCACTCCTGTTCAACATCTGTTCCTACGACAATATCTTTCCAGATTATGTGGTTCACTGCCTCTTTCATCCTCTTAACATCTGCCTTAGAGTAGTCGTATGTTCACGTGTTTATGTTTACTTCTTTCCCTGCAATAAGATCCCAACGGATGATTTGATGGTCACTTGAGCCAAACAGTTCCCCAACGGTAACGTTTTCAATCATATTTGGTTGGTTTGAATTGACACAGAGATCTATAACATTTCAGATAAGTATTAGTATTGAGAATTAATTTGTGTAATAATAACATAGTTGTGATTGTAGTTTACTGTAGCATACGTATTTTCAAATATAGTGGCCTTGTTATAACAGATAGTTAGTGACTTGACAGAATTAAATAGCGTGGAACAGTGAGCGGTAGTAACACTCAAGTAACACTAGGCATAGTCGTTAGCTATACGTTGTAGAAAGGTAAATACCAGCGACATTTGTTTGTTTTTTTGGCGTTGCTTTAAGAAGTATACATTTTATTAGGTATTTATATAACTTATTGGCTAACGGTAATAAATAGCATAATTAGTATGGCCACTAAGATGAGACGAAATGCTGCGAAGAAAGGCCAAGTCAGATTGTGTGATTTGTGTGGCGAAAATGTTAGTATTACTAGTGTAGGGATAGAAAGGCCTACAACGTTGGAAGATGAAGGAACCGTTTTATGTAGGATATGTAGAGTTGAAGAGAGGCAGGCACAAATGGAGTGCAATATAAGGGAAAATGAGAAGAGATTGGAGGAGATAGAAAAGAGGCAGATGGAAATAGAAGGGAAACAAGTGAAAATGGAGGAAATTTTAAAGAAGCTGCAGTCAAGGTGTAGTCAAGGAAGTAAGGGAAATTTGAGTGAGGAAACAGTTCACAGGGCAGAGAGCTTTGGAGAGAAGTATGCACATATAGGTGATGGGTCAGTATTGGTAGTAGGAGATTCAATGGTGAGAGAGGTTGGCAGACATTTGTCTAAACAACACAAAATGTTTGAAAGAATGGATATTGGGGGAGCAAAAATAGAGGATATAGAGGGGAGAATAAAGAGGATAGATGACAATGGAAACAGTCATGTTGTAGTACTGGTAGGAACAAATAATATAAAGAGAGATGGTACAGAAATAATTATGGATAAATATAAGTCTTATGGGAACACTTGAGGAAAAAAAGTTTAGAAAGGTCACAATGATGGGCATTTTAGATAGAGCAGATGGGTCAGACTATCTAGATAGCAAAATAATAGGTATCAACCTTAGGTTACAGGTGATGTGTGCGGACATGGGAATGGAATTTATTGATGTTAAAGTAGACAAAAGTAAAATGTTAGATAGGGGAGGTTTACATCTAAATGAGATAGGACAGCATGTTGTAGCAAAGTATATGTTTAATCATTGTGTTGGAAATTTAAACTAGTAAGGCCTATGAAGTATGAGACTAAAGATAGGCCTACAATAGGGTGCTATAGAGGATGTAGTCAAAGGGGAGAGTTGGTGTCAGGGAAGTGTGAAATAAATAGTAGAAAAGCAAACACTAAAATGATAAAGCAGAAGCAAAAAGAGGAAAACCAACAACATTACAAACTAAAATGTTTTTATGCAAATGTGAGAAGCATAGTGAATAAAAGAGAAGAATTGGAACAGTATGTAAAAGAAGAAAAACCAGATATAATAGGATTAACAGAATCATGGACATATGAGGAGATTGCAGATAGTGAACTTGAAATAGAGGGATATACAATGTTAAGGAAAGATAGGATAGTTGGAGACAAAACTGAGGAAGGTGGCGTTTTATTATACTGTATAAATTCTGTTAATATAACGATCAAAGATTATTTATCATGTGGTAACAAAAATGAAAGTGTATGGGGTGAAATAGAAAGTGGGGGTGAAAAAACAGTGATTGGAGTGTGCTATAGATGTCCATCAAGTCAAAAAGAGGAAGATGAGGAGCTGATTAGTAGCATAGCAAAGGCAAGTGAAGCGATATTATTATTAATGGGATATTTCAACTTTCCAGAAATAAAATGGGATATGGCAGAAGCACTTGTAGAGTCAAATCCTTTTGTTAAGTGCATAACTGACAATTTTTTAATTCAACATATAGAAGCAGCCACCAGAGGCAAAAACATACTCGACCTAGTTTTTACTACAGAGGAAAATATGATTGAAAACATTACCGTTGGGGAACTGTTTTTGCTATCGAATAAGAGACAAGGTCATTACTGAGCAGAGTACAATTTACATAACAACAACCTGCAGTATGAGAGATAGTTACGAAAACCCTGCAACAGCTATCTAGGACCTTATTAACTTCCATATTTCAGAAGGTTCAAGAGGGATGGCTGCAGCATGAATGCATACCCCATATAGAGTCCTCACACTTTCAAGGACTTCAGTGCCTAAACTTTCCTACTCATGCTGGGATTCAGGCCAATAAATTATTTCCTATGGTATTTTTAAAAGCACCTTTACTGAAAACAATGGACACAAATAAGGGAAACTCAGTGCTCTCTCAATGATGATGATACTGCAATCAATGATTGAATGATCATTAGATTTCATGAATTTGTTATAATATATATGATGAAAAATAGGAATCTGACCCTTCTTTGAGATGTTATAAATGTGTATAATTAGTTAGCTATATGAATCTTCAGCAACCATTTCCTTTGCTATTTGCTTAAAAATATTGTGCATCAATGCATTTACCTGGAGTGCAGTAATGTCAGTTTTGACTCTGCAAAATCAATGATAAATATCTTTTGAAAATACAAATGATGCCGTCTGTCTATCATATAATAATAACTGGAATATCACTCAGGTAATGTGAAATATGTTAGATTTACGACCTAAAAGACTGGTTTCAGTAATTAAGATTTCTAAAATAACAGCAAGATTGTAGAGTACAAACCTGTAACATCTTGAGGGGCAATGGTCAGTGTACATATCTGTCCACTCTGCTCTGAGTACGATATCTGACTAGAAGAACCAGTAACTAACTTACTACAGCCTGCAGAAACAATTAATGATGATAGTAATAATATATACAATATGTGTGAACTGAACTTTAAACTAAATCTTTATGAAAGAAACTACCTGAGTGCATCTGACACCAGAAAAATTAATTATTCACTCATTATTCCTCTATCATATATGGGGTATTGTTTCTAGAACTTTCTTTAAAACTCAGAAGGCTACTCCACAGTTAGCAGACTTTTGAACTGTATGAATAGTGGTGTGTATGTGTATTGCTATGGATTGTAGAGTCTTCTACCCTAAAGATTAGATATCACAGTTGATCATCTCTTATGACATGCTCTCAGTGTGGCAGTGGCCATGTTTTCATCTGTGCTAACTTTAAGTGTCCTAGATGACAGTCTATTCATCAAATGCTCAACTGTTCAACATGTTGACCAAAGAGGAGAATCATGTGCTAAAAGAAAGGCAAACCTTAAGAACAAACATAATGCTAACCGTCTCACAAGAAAGTAAGATTGGTAAAGTTGTTTATTTTCAATAAATAACACTCTCTCTTGCACTGCCAAAAAGCATTGCATCTGCAGCTGCTTAATCTATGGCCAGTAGTTATTTTTATAAGTTTTATGCACAAATAATAATTATAAAGTTTTTGATCTAATGCTGTTTCAGAAACCAAAATGTATATATGTTGTCAAAAACTTATAAATAAATCAACCCACAAATAATTGACTAACATAACCTTAGCCAATAAATAATCCACATATTGAAAGGCCTATTTTCAAAATAAATACACACTAAAACAGCAAAATATATAGTTATTTAAAATAAACATGCAGCGTGTGGCGAAAGGGTGAAATTGGTTTATAAAGCCAATGTACTAGGTTCAAATCAAGTTGTGCATAGTTTGACAAGCCGGACATGTCGTGGGTTCTTTTTCATGGTATGACCGCTTCACTCAGTTGACCTAGCTGTAAATGGGTACCTGATAAAATCAGGTGACAATTATGAAAGGAACTGAGCATATATGATGGCCCCCAGGTACAATGAAGTTGGTTCTATGAACCACTTTCCAATCATTTTCGAAATATGGAAACCTAGATGTTAATTTGATGGGTAAAGAATAGTATCACACAACTAACATTTTAAAAAGCATTGGATTTCAGTTCTGTTTAAAAACCAAATAATAATTACAAGTGCAATTATGTGAAACAACTGTCAGAGAATGGGAATTCATACATGATTCAATCTGACAAAGTTATTGTAGTTTCATTTCAGTCAACTTCAAGACAGATAGAATGATCTTTGTTTATGCAAACACATAAACGTACAAGTAGATTAAAATATAATTCCATCTATTTTGTATTTGCCAACCTCGCCAAATTCCAGTTGTGAAAATTCAAATATGAACAAAGTATCTATTATGCCCTCTATTTGTTGTAGTTGAACGAAACTCAGTTACACATGAATTGAGCATCTCAATCAGTAATCACTTAGCTGTTTCTTCTACTTCTTCTGCGGTCATTGCTCATTTAGACTGGTACTTCGTATTCTTCAATAAATTTTGTTGTCTTTTTCAGGGTCTCAATAATGCAGTACAGTTTCTCCTTGAGGGGAGTCGACGTGGGTTATATCCTTCTCCTGAGATCTATGTGCTGGAGGCAGTCTTGAAGTACAGACGTTGCTGTTATGTCTGCCAGGCCGCAGTAACATAGGCTGATGGTACCTATCTTGAATTTGGTGTACAGGTGGTGTATCATTCCGTTGTGGCCAGTTCAATGTCCTAGGATGATAACTTGGTCTTTTCTGAATAGTTGGTAGTATCTGTCATCTGCGTGGTATTTGATGTGTTCTTCCTATCACTTTACATTGTATTGTCCTTTTATTGTGGCTTTTGCTTCTTCATAGTTGACTATGTATTCTTTCTGTATCATTTTCGCTCCTTCTATGGCTAGACTGTTGGCCTTCTCATTTCCTTTGATGTTACAGTGCAATGGTATCCACTGAATCACTACTTTATGGAGTATGTGAGACATTTTTGCCAAAGCTGTCCTCAATTCGATCAGTTCAGTGTTCTTGTTGGATTTGAGTGCTGTTATGGCTATTAATCAGTATCACGATTTTCTCATGCATATGGTTTTTGTTTTGTGGTCATTTCTACTGCAGTCTTAAGAGCTTCAATTTCAGCTCTAAAGATGGTTGAGAAACATACCTGTGGCTATGGACTTGGTTACCTGATAACCACTTTTCCTCCTCCGTCATGGGTGGCACTTGTAGTTGAGCCATCTGTATAGGCATGTCTGCTGGATATTTAGTGTGTATGTACTCTTCTGTGATGCATCTTTTCTTCAGGTCTGTCTTGCACTCCTTTTTCTTTGACCCCTTCTAGTTTTCCGATTAGCTTTGGAAGTGTGCATACCCAGGGAAGAGTAGTGCTGACTGTATGGGCCTCAGTTTTGTTGTGACAGCACTTGGTCATTGAGTGTCAATTCCCTTGAGCTTGCCACAAAGTCACTTATCTTAAGTCATGCTTTAAGTGACAGCACATATAATGTAACATACTGTCAATAATATGTGACATTATGTCATGGGCATGAGGTCGGCTACCACATCCTGCAAATATTTATCACAAATTGTATACCTATTTCATCCTTGTGAAAAAAAATGTCAGCTGATATGTATCAAGGGTTGCAGTGCAATACAAGTTGCAAAGGGGAAAAAGCTGTGATTTCATTTAAGCACATACCCGTTTCGGGTCCCAGAACATGAGAAGGATGTACAAACAAGGACAGATAGTTCAAGTAGCAACAGAGATGAGAAATTATCTTATCAGTATCTTAGGATTATTAGAGACTATGTGGATGGGGGTGGAAAGTCTGGTTACACTCTGGTGATTTGTTGCTGTGCTCAAGTTGTGTTTTCCAGAGTAGCTCCAAATACTCTTCTAGAGTGGGCAGTGTTTGAGCTCAGGTTGATCGTCAGCACTTTCAAAATTGGCAAAGTAAAAAAACTTTAAGATGCCATGGATAATAGAAGAACAAAAGGAAGAAAGACAGAAAGAAATAAAACAATTTTGATGGGTAACCTTAAAACCAATCACAAAAAATGTAAACAGCAACTTCTTGTAAAATTTATGTGTGTTTAATCACATTTGATGATTAGTGGTAGTGTGTTCACTCATAAGAGAATACATTAGGTCATGTGGGCGTCTCCAGACCACAAAACGGAGAATCAAAGTGATCATATATGGTTTAGAAAGAGATTCAGATTGTCATTACAAGATGTTCACATTTGTAGGGAGTAGATATGGCATCGGACCACAATTAAAGTACAAGATTTCAGAGGCTAATAACATCCACAGACAAAATTTAAATGTGCAACAGAGATGTGCAAGAACAGTAGAAGTGTTACAATACCTAGAGGACTCACAAGACATAGAGGATAAATGGCAGCGAGTGAAGTTTGAATGACACATGAAGTTAAATTCTTTGGAAGAGTGAATGCCATTATAAAGATTGGCTTACATCTGCAAGTCTGACATAGATAGCAGAGCAAAAAAATATGAAAAGCAGATTTAAATATATGTGTCATCAGAAGCGTTATGGTGAGGTCCAATGAAATTTACAGTAGAGTATATAAAGAAGAATGAAAGGGCACTCAAAACAACAAGAGAAGATATGTCAACAAACTGGCGAAAGAAGCAGAAGTAACCACAAAGGGGAATGTGAAGGATCTATACAATATGATGAAGAAACTGACAGGCAAACCATCAAAGACAAGGACAGGGTTGTGATAAACTATCTCATGAAACAAGTATAAAGATGGGTACAGCATTTTGAAGAGCTGCTTAATAGACCACAGGATCCTCCTGAGATTAAACAGGGATAAAGATTTTCAGATTAATTATGAGCAGCCTAACAGCTGTGAAATAAGGAATGTCATTTTGCTACTGTGTGATGGTAAGGCCTCAGATATGAATGGTATGTTTCCACTTCCACAGAATTATTATTATGATTGCTTTATATGGTTTAAGAGAAGGAAATATTACCTGTATATTGGGAGGAGTGTTGTGGTAAAGTCACCTAGAAAAGGCGATTTACAACAATATACAAATTACAGAGGTATAATGTTATGGGATAAGGTTTTGTGCAAGATCATCCTTGGGAGACTGGAAGATACTGTGGATAAGCAGGTTAGAGATGAACAAGCAGACTTCAGGTACTCAAGTATCTACAAAGAGCGACTTTTGATTCTGCTAATGACTTATCCTAGATAAATTGTCACAATATGTTGCTGAACTTTATGGTGGTAAAAGAAATAAAGAGTTTGCCATAGCATTTCAGCCTTGGTATACGGATAGTGTTATTGACACAGAACTAATATCTAGTGATGTTGCTATCAATACACACTGGAACATATTTAAGGCACAGGAAAGTGTCATTATATAAACTACACAAAAGAGTGAAGTTGATGACCAGCGCAGTTTCTTCCTCACTATAATCCAAATTCAACGCAAGTTATATCATCAAGACAAAACTGTCTGATGATGTTGCCATCGTTCTAACTAGCAGGAGGTACACAGTCGGGCTCGTTCCAGAGATGTCTTCATAATCTCTTGCTGAAGGCAATGCAGCAACAGAAAAAGTAATAAAACTACTGGGATGGGTTTCATTTGATCATGCCTTTTTTTCTCTCATAAATATGTTAAAAAGAATGTATCCATCGTGGTTGAGAATAACCAAGAAAACACAAAGTGTGTAGGCAGAGATTATAGAAAGCTTCATACTGATTGGAATAAAGTCTTCCTTAGCATTATAGATATATCAAATGCAGGATCAACGGTACCTGACCTCAAGGCAATGCAGACTGTGAATGTGCATTTTCAATTATGAAATAGAAACATGCTGAATGCAGACAGTCCCTAAATGTAGACAAAAATAAGCGATGAGGTTGAAAATTCTGATAATCTTGATTTGGTTAATTGGAGCTTTCCTACAGATGATTTAAAAGTAGTGTGTGATAGCATGCTAATTATGTTCCAAAAATATAAAATTTGAATCTTGTATTTTGTACTTATTATAAGAACATATCAAGGATAGACTACATAATGGTACATCCCAGATTTCTCTCTAGCATCAATAAGGCCCAAACAAGAAGTAATCCAGGGGCGAATTATAGGCAGCCACCATGATCTGCTTATGCTTACATTTCGTCTCCGTCTAAATAACATAGCCAGAACACAACGACCAAGGATTAGATATGACCTTGACAGACTGAAAGATCCACTAACCGTGGAAGCGTGGAACCGATAGCTTGAGGAACAATCTTAACCTAGCAGCAAGTCTATGTTAGAAGCCTTCAACACTACACTGGAGAAAATACTGGGAAGGTATAAACGGAGGTCTAAACCCTGGGTCTCGGAACATATATTACTACTATGTGACACTAGGAGAGCTATCAAAAATGAGTAAACCACAACAGCCAGAGCGGAAAAATAAAGAGCTATAAACAAGACTATAAGAAAGGACATGGCGAGAGCAAAGGAGAAGTGGATAATAAATCAGTGCATAAAAATTCAAAACTGCATTTTCAAGAACAAAGAAGTTCACGCCCACAATAAGAACAATTCAAGATGAGGCAGGGAATACCATTACTGCGGAAAAGGATGTCATGCAGAGATGGACGGAATATTGCTCTCAGCTGTACAATATGAAGTCCCCTAAGGATCCTAGAGATGTAACCCCAGCAGACCAACAAGAAGAGGAAGATAACTTTAGCACTATGAGTGAAGAAGTCGAGGTGGCGGTTAGATCTCTTAAAAATGGTAAAGCGGCCAGTGTAGATAACATACCAGGCAAACTATTAATCCTTGGAGAGACAGTGGTGATAGATTTTCTAACAAAAATCTGTAACATGATATAACGGACAGGAGAAATGCCCACAAGCTAGACAAAATCATCGATCATAGTGATACCAAAGAAAGGTAAACCTCCAACAGTGTCAGAACTACAGAACCATCCGTCTGATTAGCCACGCCAGCAAAGTTATGCTCAAGGTTATCCTTAACAGACTGCAGCCATGAGCAGAAGAAATTGTTACAAGCGGGTTTCAGAGCTGGTCGAAGTACAATAGAACAAATTTTTAACCTGTGCTTGATCAGTGAAAAATACACTCACCACAAACATAAATTGTACCAGGTCTTCATTAACTTTAAAAAGGCTTTTGATACTGTGGGACATGAGGAACTATGGGAAACTCTGCGCAAGTACAAGATAGAATGGCGGCTCACCCACATCATTGAGAAACTACTCTGATGCCAGCAGTGCAGTTTACATCAACGGGACCACAGGTGAATGGTTCCGCACGACAGTCGGCGTGCGTCAGGGGTGTCTCCTCTCTCCGACACTTTTCAATGTTTTTACGCATTATGTCAGAAGCATTGGATGAACACGTAGGGACGGTCAGTATAGGTAGACACATACTCACCAAGCTCCGGTTTGCCAACGACATTACCGGTCTGGCTGGAACAGAACCTGAACATGCAAGGCTAGTCACAAACCTGGACAATGCTGCCCAGAAATTTGGGATGGAAATGAGTGCAGAGAAGAGTAAAATTATGGTCAATGCCCCAGAGGGCATTTTAAACCTGATTATGGTCAAAAGTGAACCTCTGGAAAGTGTTACACAGTTCAAATATCTGGAAGCAGAAATGAATACAGAGGGGTCTAGAGTGGAGATCAAGTAAAAAAACAGCAATGCCATGGTCGCCCTGACCAGACTGCAAATAATCTGAAAAGACAAGAACATTAGTCTTAAATCGAAGCTGACTTTAATGTTTACAATGGTCACCTCGGTATACCTTTACGCGTGTGAGACTTGGACTCTGACGGCTGCACCAGAACGTAAAATTTTCACAATGGAAATGAGATGCTTGCGAAGAATTCTTGGCATTTCATATCTGGACCGCGTTACAAACGAGAGTATACTTGAAATTGTGCTATAGTCAGTAAGTTTTTATACTGGCCTCAGTAAAAACACGAAAATTGATATGGTATGAACATATATCACGATTGGTTGGGCTGACCAAGACCGTCCTGCAAGGCACTGTGCCTGGGAAGCATGGGAGAGGAAGACCAAAAAAGAGATGGTAGAACAATATAAAAGAGTGGACGGGAAGGTCTATAGCTGAAACTAATTCCCTGACGAAAATCAAGACGTATGGCGTGAACTGGTTTGACAAACTGCAGTAACGGTGTCTCAACAATCTTCTAGGTTACGGGACTGATGATAATGATGATGATCAAGGTGTATGATGCTTTATTTTTTGTTTTGGGATGCAACATTTAAACAATATGTTTAAATCAATCACCACCTAACCTGGTTGAATGCTGGTAAAACTGGCATTGAAACTGCTTCCACTGTTGAAATCAGAAAGCTCTACCAACATATTAACACTGCCAATTACATTTTTAAGGTCTTGGGCTCCACGTCTGAAACAAAAGATTCTTAATTAAACTTAACAAAATAATAAAATTTGCAGACATAATGCTAAATCACTGAATAAATTTGATATATTCTTTGTCATTCTAGAGCGTACTTTGTCGTTCCAATGTCAGTGACGGTCTTAAATTTTGTAATGTAGTGGATCCTAAATTATTTCATCTTTGTAAAGTTGTTGATTGTTGCTCATGTAGTTGTCAAGTTTCCTTATTCCTATAGGGCATATCACTGAGAGAACTCCTATTCTTCTTCGTACGTTCTCAAACTCCTGCAATCAAGCCCTGAACAGGGCTTTGCAAGTAGCAGGATGTTGTTCAGAGAATGGAATGGGTTGTGTGGCTAGTTTACAGACTGACTGTGATATTTGCACCTTTCAGTCCGACGCATTCATCTTTGGCAGAGAGAACTTCTATAAATGTTACCAGCAGTGTCTTTTCCTTTAGTTTTTGCTGCCCTATTTTATAGGATTTCCATGAAGATCTTCATTCTATTTCATTTCTTTGTTTCAGGCATATGGCTCCTTGTTTTTAAGGGGGCACAGAGCTGGTGATGGTGAGTATGCGCACATAATCAAGAAAAATAAAACTGCTTTTACAGCTAGCATTCATTAAAAAGTAACTAAAACTATCAACACATTGGGGGGAGGAAGACTAATGTCTGAACAGGCAAAACATACTGATCAGACATGTTAGTCAGGGTCAGGCAAAATATACTGGCCAAGACAGTCACCTCAGCTTCCTCATAGCCCTCCCTGGAAACGGGCTGTTTTCATGGCAATCTGGCTAACGAGGTGAAGGATCGATGTGATCCCTGTAGTAGTGAGTGACACACAGATGAAGCCAAGCATAGCACAACTGCCTGGAGGATCCCGGTCCACCTTCATCAGCACGCTTTGGATGTGAGGAAAGTTACGACAACCCGCCACTTAATCTCCATTTTAGGACACAATAAAAGAGTAATTCTACTCATTGTTGGCATTCAACAACAATCAACACATTGGAGGGATCAAGAAGCTGAGCAGCGCATGAGCTGCAGTGGTCAGCGACGCATAGCTGACTGCTAGCGTCAGGGCCAGTGAACCAGAGCTGTTAAGACCCTTTTACACCTCCACATGGTGATCCTGGATAACAGACTGCAGCAGGACAGACTGGCTAAGGAGAAGGGATCGAAGTGGGAATGCTAACCCGGTACTCAAAAAATGCTTGCTGAAGTCGGATGTGTTGGACCAAAATGTGCAAATATCACAGTCAAGCTGTAAACTACGACACAACACATTCCGTTCTCTGGACTACATTCTGCTACTTAAGCCCTTCCAGAGTTTGGTAACGCAAAATTGAAACCGAACGAAGCCAAGCCAAGCCAATCAACACATTGGAGCAAAAAGAGATTATGAGGAAATTCAAATGAAAACATTTTAACTGCGATAGAAATTGAAAAACAGTGCCATTGTCATGCAAGTTGACAGTAGTGTTGCTAAGGTCTTCAAGAGTGACTTGCATGTGGCATTACACGGTAGATGAGCCACATGACATCATAGTAATAGTTTAAAGATGGCTACCCCACAGCATTCTGTTATCCGTATTTTTTAAAAGTGGAGGGGTGGAACATATAGAAAATAATTAGCAAATAAAGGTTCAGTACGGTGATGCATGCCTGTTACTCCAGCAAGTGTACAAATGAAGCAGGATGTTTCAAAATGAAATGAGTTCTGTGAACGACAATTCTTGACCTGGTCAGGTACATCAAATAGTTGAACACAAAGTAATTGATAATCGCAGTAACTAAATGAATTGGCCGCATTTCTGGACATCAGTCAAGGTTCGGCACACCACATCATCCATGATGTCCTCCAGTTCCACAAAGTCTTAACAAGGTGAGTGGCATGACAGCATAACCATAGGTGCTCAGTCTTACTCCGCCAATGGTGGTGTTCTGGATGCTGATTGCCTCTGTAGCTCTCTGCTTGTATACTCTCCTGCACCTCACTACGCTAAAACCTTGTTTATTTCTAAACTTTGCAGTCTGTGGATTGCTGATTCATCTATTAGGCGTGTCCTCATCAAACAGATGGTCACTGATTGATTTCAGAATGTCACTCAGTAACTTTGCCCATGATGGGAGCCTGTGAAGCCAATGTCAGCTCTTTCATTGCCCTGAATCGCAGCAGGACAATAGATCCATGTCAACCACTGGAGGTTTGAGGTCTCAACAGCTGCTATCCACTCATACCTCAGCCATCCCTTCTGTACCTTCTGAAGTACGGCTTGATGTCAGTCACGATGATTGCCCTTGTTAAAGGAGTCTCAGATAGCTATCTTAATGCTGAGGTCACTGCTTCCATCTCCATTTTCAAAATGGAGGTTATTGACATGTATGCCCCACTTCGCTCAGCAATGACCTGTCCTTTCACTCTAGCTGAGAAGTCCCAGCCTGATGTTCCACTGCACAGCACCAATCTGTCATCGTACTTGATGGCATCACTATCCTACGTGTTCTCAGTTATCAGCTGATTCACTTCCAGCTCTGCTCTCCCGTTGCCTCATGTTATGATGACACTCTGTTACTCTGTCATTCTATCACTGGGATCAAGATGCTAAGTAGCGCATGAGCTGCAGTCTCTGCCTGTGCCTTCCATGATGCCCCTCTCTTGATTATTAATATCTGAGATCCTACTGTACAGAGGGTAAAGCATTTCTGTGGTAACACGCATATATGCTTTGGCATGCGCCAGTTTATGTCTGAATATCACAGATAACTCTCCCAGCATGTATTACATCTTCACAATCAGGGTATCTCTAGTGCACTCCAGAACCAGCCGCATACCTTCATTCTGGATGCGTTCCAATCTTTCTCGATAGTGTGGGGATGCCAAGTCCCTAATCGATAACCGATAGCACAACCTGACGAAATACAATGAACAGAAGACAGCTATAATCTTTAGTGTTCATAGCCCCCGATTACATCTTTGTACAGTCTGGTCAACATGGCAATTATAAGAGAGACTGCAATCGAATGTCACTCTGAAGTATTTCAACTTTTTTATCGCACCTTTCAATAGTGCATCCCTCAAATATGATGCCCGGGAGTTTAGGCGTTATTATGGAGTTGTTGAAAGAGCACCACATCATACAGACCATGCTCAGATTGTTCTGGGAGCTGTAGTACTCACACCACTGTGAAATAGTCTGTAAGGTTTCCTGGCTGTCATTGACCACCTCAAACCTGTCTGAGTCAGTCCTGTATGTCAGGATGTCATCTACAAATATTAAAGTTCCCCCCTGTTCTCATGGGTTGAATGTTTGCCACTTTTACTGTGTAGATGTTGAGCAGAACTGGTGAGAGCAAGACCTTTGAGGTAGTCTTGGACATATTCACCTCAGTTCTGATGTCCAAGATCCTACGCAGAGTGCAACTGTTCTTTCCATCAGGGGAATTGATATCCAACTAACCAGCCATCGGTTTATACCACACTGCTTCAGACATATCATTAAGGTCCCAAAATACACAAGTTATATGAATCTTCCAGGTCAAGTGCCACAGTGACTATTTCTTGTTTTGACTGGAAACCCTCATTTCCATCAAATGCAAACGTTCCAGCATTACTCCAGGTTTCCTTTGCTGTTCTGTAATGCACAGGATATCTGGTAGGATGGCCTCTGGTTCTAGGTAGGACATGATTTTCCTGGCCACTACTTTCTCAAGCAATTTGCCATTTACATTCTCTATTGTGATTATTCAATAGCTGCTGAGAAGCATGGAGTTCTTACCAAGTTTAGGCAATGGGGACATATAGCTATGAAGCCAGTCCTCAGGCACATTGTGTCATTGAACTTTCACCATTTTTCTTATCTCTGTCTTATCCAACTGCTGCATGTGGCAATACTGTACTCCATCAGGTCCCGGGGCAGTGTTTTTGCTGGTACATAGGCTATTTGCTACCTCACCCTCAGCGATAAGGTCTACATAAGCCTTTGCCCTGCTGGCCGCGCTTAAAATCCTTTTTCGAATTTCGTAACGGGAATCTCTGTCGCCTTTGTCCGCCTGGGCAACATATTGACTGAAAAAACCAAGACCCATCTTCAGGGAAATTCCTGTGGTGTCTTAAATGGTGGGGATACGCTGGCTTGTGGTCTTTCCATTCATCTTTCGACGCATGTACAAGAAGTTTTGGATGGTATTATCATTACTCACACCTGTAATAGACTCCTCCTATCTCTCGCTTTTGGACTCGTTGGCGAACGCTATAAAATAATTGGTGGCTTTGCGTTTTACCTGCATTAGTACATGTTCTCTTTCTGGCTTTCCGTCACTCCTTAGTTATCACCTCTTTTTCTGGCCACGCCTGTTCAACTATTTCAATTCCACCATATATACAACGGTCTTGAGAGAACAGTGATGGAAGTTATGGTACTAGGCAAAAGAGGCAGGTGTAAACCAATAAGACGATGGCACCAAGATATCGAGGAATGCCTGGGTATGACTAGCAGAGGCTGGAGTTTTGACAAGGGAAAGAGTTTCTTTCAGACAGGCTGTGGTGGGAGCGATGTTCTATAAAGGACATGCTACATTATGATGATATATATATATATATATATATATATATATATATATATATATATATATATATATGTACACACACCCATATTTACACACAGGAAACCCCACCCATTCCTCAACGCCAAGAGACTTCCTACGTCAGACTGGAGGTGCAGAAAAGGCAGTCTCCGCACAATTAGTTAGTTAGTTGCCCATTGCAAGTGAAGATGGCAGCAGCGCCAGACATATTTATTCAGATGTGACTGTACAGTCCGATTTGAGCATTACAAACTCTACCAGTTTAGGGAGGCGCCCATCTGACATGCGAACAACATGCCCTGTCCATCTGATCTGGGCTCTCTGTAGCAGAGTATGGATGCCAGAGAGTCTAGCCCTGAGGACTTCAGAGTTGGGCACCCTCTCCTGCCAACCGATCCTGAGCAGTCTGCTGAGACAGTTTACATGGAAATGATTAAGTTTGCTGACATGCCTGCTATAGTCTGTACATGTTTGGCGTGCGTACAAAGGGTAGTTAGCACAACAGCACGATACACACTAATCATGGTCGCAACACCGATTCACTGCCGGTCCCAAACATTTTCTCATATATATATATATATATATATATATATATATATATATATATATATATATATATATACGCGCGCACGCACGCGCACACACACACACACTGTACATTACATTGAAAGAATGGGTAAGATAAATGTGCCGCAGTTTTAAAAAAGACCAAGTGTGTTGTGAACACAAAATGTTTGGGATGTTTGTGCTACCACCACCCTGAAACATACAAGTCAATGAACCAACACATCTGTCATTACCAGTGCTATATGCAATTCACTGACCTGAATACAATTAGTCTTGTAGCACTCAACTGTAAGCCGTCATAAAACGTCACACTAGAGCCTGCAGGTAGTTCTGACAAGACTTCAACAGTCACCTACAAAAATAATAGAGTACATATAGCCTATAACTAATACACATCCCTGAATTGTATGCTCAGTCAGTCTCAGAAATGGAGAATGGTATAGATACTAATGGTTCAAGTAGCTTGCTAGTTGTTCAAATTCTTGCTTCATCCTCTCAGTTATTAAATATCTTTTTAGCTATGGCCTCTTGTTAAAATATTCTCTTAATGCCATAGTGTTGCATCTCTGAATTAGAAGGCTCCTGAGCAAACTCCATCTAACCCTGTATTATTCCATTCTACAGTAGTTTAAATGACCATGATACTTGTACGTACAAAAATCCTTCCAACATCAACTTGAATATATCTAAGAAAAGCTGTGGTTAGCTGCCTGAGGCTTTTTGTATCTCCATAGAGCTTGTCCAGGAATGGTATTAATAATGGCCAAACGTGCCTTCTCTCTTCCTCGTATGTTGGACACCTTTGTAGCACAAGCTCAGCAGTAATTATATCAATTTCTCTTGTAGTCTGATTTATAGTTCTTTTATATTTTGCAGTGATTTCTTTGAGAGCGATGCTTGTTTTGGTTGACTGTTCTCTTTCTGTCAAGTTTCTGGCATCAAATAGTTCATCCTTTAGTTTTTTGTACAGTAGGGTTTGTAGTTTTTCCTTGCCCCTCCGGAATTGTCTCAGCAGCAGCTTGTAGAATAGCTTTATCAAGACTTCAAATCATTATTTTCATGCTGCAGTTTCATGTAATCATGGTCTCACAAAGTCTGTATGTGAGCAAATCTGTTTCAGTCAGCTCTATTGTAGTTCCAGTAAGACAAAGATTTTTTGCAAAGATCTGCTGCCAGCTATTTAACAGAGAATTCCTCTAACAATTGTATGGTGGATATTCCCTGTGGAGAAGGCTAGATCTGCAGTAGAGGTCACCTTCTAGAGTAAAAGTTTAGAAACTGGTTGACTCTGTAGTCTTCTAAACCAGTATAAAGACGTTAAGTTTAGTTCATCCTCCTCCAGCCCTTCATTTCCTCTACTATCTGTCTAAATATCCCCATCTTTCTACTGAAGTCTCCAACAGTGCAGTTGGAGCTCTTTATTTCCATATTAAAAATAAGAGATCTTTTATTGGTGGACCATATTGGTGATAAGTGTGGATGTTGGTTTTATTTGCCACTATATATATATATATATATATATATATATATATATATATATATATCTCAATCAAAGCCATCATCTTTTGTTGGTGGGCCATATTGGTGATAAGTGTGGATGTTGGTTTTATTTGCCACTATATATATATATATATATATATATATATATATATATATATATATCTCAATCAAAGCCATCATCTTTTGTTGGTGGGCCATATTGGTGATAAGTGTGGATGTTGGTTTTATTTGCCACTATATATATATATATATATATATATATATATATATATATATATCAATCAAAGCCGTCACCCCTCTGGGTGCATATGACATTGATAACATCTCACCAACATACATGGCCTTGGGCTTTTCTTTCTGTTTCTCTCCAGGCATAATCATTTAATCTTAGTTTCTTCTCACATTCTCTTCTCCGTGTATTTTTGGATCTACCTCTCTCTTATCATGAGGATTTTTCATGTAAGAACCTGCCTGGCTATGTTGGATGATGGCTTCCACAATGTATGTCCTATCCAGCTCCATTTTCTTCACTTAATTTGTTGCTACAGTGGCTGTTGTTGCCTCCTTTCCCATGGGTCTTCATTCCTAATCCCCTCCTGCCACTTTATGTCCAATATCCTTCGAAGGCATTTGATAACAAAGGACTGAAGTCTTTGTTGTACGGCCTTGATCATTCTCCATGTCTCTGCTCCATACAGAAGAAACTGACTTGACACTGAATATTCTAATTTTGCTGTGATTCTTGATTTCTCTTTATCTCCATGTTGTTTAGTGTCAGGAATGCCCCTTTTGCCATACCAATTCTGGTCCTTACATCTGTATCTGTACCTCCTGATGTATCAACTGTTTTGCCCAAATAGGTAAAGATATCCACTTTTTCCAATGTCTCTCTCTCCAGCGTGATTGGGTTGAGCTTCATGTTAATATTCAGTCCCAAAAAATTTGGCTCATTGTTCTTTCGCTCAATTAAGTCTCGCTTTTGTATTTGTATATGACTGTGTTACAAATAAACCAGATCGTCTGCGCAGTCCAGGTCCGCCAATTGTGACAATAGTGTCCACTGAATACCAGATTTGTATACCTCAATTGATGTCTTCATTATCGAATCTATAGCCAACAAGAACAGAAAGAGTGATAGTAGGCATCCTTGTCTCGCCACAGTTTGTTTCCCGAAGCTGTCAGTCAGTACTCCTTCATGTACCACTCTACTAACTGTATCTTCGCACATATTCTGTATGAAGGTTATGAACTTATCTGGTATCTTCTAGTGTCTCAACAGTTGCCATAAAGTACTTCAATCCACACTGTCAAACGCCTTTTCAAGAAACACACCTCAACAACCACAGATTCTCAATCAGAGGATACCAGACCTTCCGACTTGATAGAGAAGGTCACAAAGGAGGGGTTCTGATACTGACACGTAACTGCATACCAAGTAGCGCAGTATCTGTAAATCACACCGGACAAGCAGAAATTGTAGGAGTCGACATAATGACACAAGAAACAAAAATCCGTATATTCAACCTGTATGGCCCACCCAACAAAGACCTGTCGCTCTTGAGTATGGAAATCAAGGACTCCAGCTGCCTAGTGGTTGGAGACTTCAACAGTCACTCGGAGAGATGGGGATATTCAGACACAGACAGCAGAGGGGATGAAGTGGAAGACTGGGAGATAGACACAAATCTCTATCTTATCAATAGGCCGGACGACAGCCCTAGCTTCTATTCGAGAAGATGGCATACCAACTCCACTCCAGACTTGGCCTTCTCCACGGGGGATATCCACCACAAAATAGATCGTCAGGTGCTCGACCAATTGGCAGATAGCGACCACAGGTCAATTAGGCTAGATATCGATATGGAAGTAGGCCCCCAGGAAATAAAACCGCTGCCACGTTGGAACTACAGACGAGCCGACTGGGACAGATTTGCAATGCTGACAGATGGACTGTGTGAAACTATCAACACACGAAATAACAATATGAAACATATGGTGGAAAGCCTAAGCAAAGCAATACTGCAAGCAGCCACCGAGACCATCCCAAGAAGGGCAAGGAAAAACTACAAGCCATATTGGAATCATGAACTGCAGAAAGCTGAGGATGAAGTCTCAAATGCTAGGAACATGGCAGAGATAGAGCAATCTATGGAAGCAAATATCTCCCTCAAGGTCATCACTGCGAAATACAAAAGAACACTGAACCAAATAACAAGAGACGGAAAAAAAACCAGAAAACCTCAATCTAGATAAAGAAGGGAACAAACTATGGAATTTAGTCAGAGCCATGAATGACGAGATACGATCAAATAAACAAATTACCATCAAGCAAGCGACAACATGCTAACCGGAAAAAAAGCAGCAAACGCCTTTATAGAACATTATTGCCAGAGCAAACCACATTGATGTCCCTACAGACATTAGTGAAGAACAGCTGCCAAAGACGGATGTGTCGGACCAAAAGGTGCAAATATCGCAGTCAATCTGTAAACTAGCGACACAACGCATTCCATTCTCCTGACTACATCCTGCCTTTTGCAAAGCCCTTTTCAGGACTTGGTAACGGGAGATTAAGAACGAACGCAGAAGAAGAAGTGAAGAACAAAAGAGCCACGACAACATCAAGATTGCACCAGAGGAGCACATGATGGCAAAACTAACAATGAATGAAAAGAATGAGGCCATGAGAACTTTAAAGAAAAAGAAATCGCCTGGAAATGATGGGGTAACAAATTAAATGCTGATGAGGCTGGGCCAAACAGCAAAGAGGAAGTTACTGTCAGTCCTGAACCAAAGATGGAAAAGGGGAATTGTACCACAGGCATGGAAAGATGCTGTACTAATACCAGTACCAAAGAAAGAAAAAGATAGAACAGATCCAAATAGATACAGGCCTATCAGTCTACTGAGCTGTGTAGGTAAACTGATGGAGCGTACGATAAACACCAGACTTATGTGGCACCTGGAAGCAAAACACATATTAATTCCACAGCAAGCAGGATTTAGACAACACAGATCCACTGAGGACCAGATCACTTTCATAGTGCAGGAAATAGAGGATGCTTACCAAGAGAAAAAGCATACAGTAGTGGTTTTGGTGGATCTAGAGAAGACATTTGACAAGGTGTGGAAAGAGGGACTTAAAGTCAAGTTACGAAGAAGTGAAGTATCTGGAAAAATGTACAGATGGATCAGCCACTACCTCTAAAACAGAACAGCCAGAGTTCAAGTTCAAGGGCAGATGAGCAAAAAGGTGACACTGGAGCAAGGAATATCCCATGGGGGAGTACTGTCACCCACACTTTTTCTGGTGTACATAAACAACATCATAGAGAATATATCCTGGGGGTGGAACCTACCTCCTACCAGGCGCGTCAGCAGGGTTGCGGATTGCTGAAAGGCCTTCTAATTTGGAGGTTAGCTGCGAATAAATAAGCAGCCGTGGACAAAAACGGGTCGGCAGGCATGGAGGCTGTAAGGAGGCAGCCCCTCCACCATGCAAAGACACAACAGGCTAATCACCTGTTTGTCTTAAAAAACGATTACAAGTCAATACATAGAGAAAACCGGACTGACCTCAACGGCGACGAACAGGAGAGAAATAAGGACCATGATTTACGGAACATGGAATGTACGAAAATTAAACGGAAAAGAACATGAACTAATAGAGGAGATGAAGAGAGCAAAATTGACAGTCCTGGCACTTACAGAAACAAAGAAAAAGGGACAGGGTGTTCTGGACCATGACGGCAACATGCTATACTACAGCGGAGTTCCCATGAGTGAACGAGCCAGGGTAGGGGTTGGCTGTATAGTGAATAGTAACAACAAAGCAAACATTAAAGGATGGAAATTCATTTCAGAACGACTGATGGTTCTAAGTCTACAAGAGGAGGATAGTCAAATGGATATCGTCACTGTGTATGCACCAAACGAAGATGAGAGCACTGACATAAAAGATGAATTTTATGAGCTCCTTCAAAGGACCATTGACAATTGCCATAATGAAATACTTCTCCTTGGAGACTTCAACACAAGAGTTGGAAACGACTATTCTAGATGGGATGGAGTGATCGGTAGGTATGGAGAAGATGTCTTAAATGATAATGGAAAACGACTGCTGAGATTCTGCAGAGAACAAAACCTTGTCATTACAAATACAAGGTTTCCACACAAGCGTATCCATGTCTACACAAGATGCGAGCCGGCAAGAAATGAAAGATCCATAATGCGTACGAAGATGAAGAAGAAGGCGTACGAAGAAGAAAGATCCAATATTGACTATGCAATAGTGAGGAAAACTGATTTCAAGTATGTAAAGGATGCTAGAGTGTGCAGAGGACCAGAAATAGGAAGCGACCACTACCTAGTTAAAATAAAGAGAGAAATTGAAAAATACTATCCAGCCAGGCAACACCCATCAGCAAGCATGAAACATAACAAACGAGGAGAAAATAAAATTACTGCTTACAAACTACGAGAACCAGATGTTAAGAAGAGATACCAAGGGCTCATAACAACAGCAATAGAAAGGATAGAGGAATCTGAAGAAGATCTGGAAATGCTCTGGGTAAAATTCAAAGACATCCTCAAAGAGGCTGCAGCAGAGGCATGCAGTCAAACCAAAGAAGGGTGAAAGAGAAAGAGTACACCATGGTGGACAGAAGAAGTGAAAAGATTAATACGAGAAAAGAAAAAGGCATGGAAGCAATACCTAGGGCCTAGGAATACAGTAGAACAAACAAAGAAATAAAAAGAATATGTAAATTTTAGAACAGAGCAAAGGAGACTGTGCTCAAGGCCAAACAGAAATCCTGGGAAGAATTTGGAGAGAAACTGGAAAATAATGCTGCAGAAAACCAGAAACTGTTCTACAGGACCTTAAAGAACATGAGGAAGGAAAAGGAATGCCCCCTGAAATTTGTTAAAGATAAACAAGGTGTGCTGTTGACCACCCCAGAAGTAATGAACAGATGGAAAGAATATTAGATCTCCTTGGAGTGGAGGAAACCCAAGCTCTGGAAGTAACAGTCCCAATTCAAGAAGAGGGAGCCATGGAGGGAAACGATAATATCACAATGGAAGAACTAAAGGCAGCATTGGAGAAAATTAAGATTGGTAAAGCAGCAGGACATGATGGTATAACACCAGAAATGGTTAAATACATGGGAACCGCAGGAGAGATACTATTCATGAAGATTCTCAAGGCAGCTTGGCGCCACAAGAAGATACCAAGAGACTGGGAGGTTGCAATAGTAATACCAATATTTAAAAAGGGCGACAATCGACAATGTGAAAATCACAGAGGTATTTCCCTTCTCAGTGTCCCTGGGAAAGTCTACTCTAGGATTCTAGAACGGCGATTAAGAGGTCTAGCAGAGCCAAATATGGATGAAACTCAATGTGGGTTTAGGGCAAACAGAATTACTCAAGACCTTATCTTTATACTCAGACAGCTAAGTGAAAAGGCTCTTGAATATGATAAAGAGATGCATCTCTGCTTTTTGGATTTGGAGAAAGCATTTGATAAAGTTCCTTGGGACAAACTCTGGGAGTGCCTGACAAGGAAGAACATCCCAGGACCCCTGATCTCTGCCATACAGAGTTTCTATAAAACATGCAGAAATTATGTGCGGACATCAAATCAAAAGTCAGGAGAGTTCAAGACCACTAGCGGAGTAAGACAGGGGGACATTCTATCACTGTACCTTTTCATACTCCTCATGGATGAAGTCATCAAAGCCTGCAAGGAATGGACAAAAAAGTATGAAGTAGGGTACTGGAAGATGAGACCAAGTTACATATCGGAACTAGCATTTGCAGATGATGTGACCCTGATCACGAAAACCGAAGCACATCTCCAGATCAACTTGCAGGTCTGGGAAGAAGAGTTAAAAAAGAGAGGAATGCACATCAGCAACTCCAAAACAAAAACCATGGTGATCGCCACAGATGAGAAGAGACATCAGATAACCCTGGGAACACGAGCACTGGAGCAGGTCAGCCACTTTAAATATCTAGGAGTGGTAATAGACAGCAGGAGAGGAATCAAAGAGGAGTTAACTGCACGAAGGGCAGCAGCAAGTAGACTTTCCCATGCAATAAACAGAGGTTTCCTTAGTAGAAGAGAAATAAGCAGGAAAACAAAGATGGATGTATACCGTTCGACCTATGTGCCTGTCCTGACATATGGATGTGAGTCATGGGCAATGACTACAGCCCAAGAAAGGCAATTACAAACTTCAGAAATGAGGTACCTAAGAAAGGCGGTTCAGGTGACGAAAAGAGACAAGATCCGTAACCAGACAATACGTAGCAATCTTAAAGTTCAACCCCTGCAGACACGAGTGGAGCAGTCCCAACTACAGTGGTTTGGCCATGTCTGTAGAATGGAAGAAGATCGGATACCAAAGCGGTCATGGGAGATAAAAAGTCAAGGACGCAGACCCCGAGGACGCCCCAAAGTACGTTGGGAAGACAACATACGACAGTCCTTTGATCAGCGCATGACATGGAAAAATCAGATCGAGAGAGACCAAATTATAGCAAGACAAAGAATGGCAATCATAAAGAAACTTGCTGGCACAAGCTGGGGAGCAGATGAAAGAATACTCAAGAAACTGTACACTGGAAGAGTGAGACCAGTTCTCGAGTATGGCATTGCAGCATGGGCAACAGCAGCAAAGGTGAACTTTGATAAAATTAGCAAACTTCAAAACCAAGCCATGAGAGTTATAACAGGAGGCATGAAGTCAACGCCAATTGTAGAACTTGAAAAGATTACAAATCTGCAATCCATGACCGACAGAAGAGACAGCAAGCAAGCAGAGAAACTAAGAAGGCTGACAGACCATCCAATGCATCAGAGACTAAATAGATTTAGAAAAGGGAAACTAAAGCGGAGAAACTTTGCAGAAATAGCCAAAGTAAAGATGAGCGAAGACCCTATGAACACCAAAACAACACTAAAGCCCATCCCTACTGTACGCAAACCCACCTGGAAGCAGCATTTCATTCCAGAGGTGGTAGAAAATATACCAGGTATTGGAAACAAGAACAGCCAGACTGAAAAAGAAAGAAAAAACATAACCCTGAGGTACATAGTGGAAAACTACCCAAGCATGGACTTGGACCCATGCATTCACCAACGGTTCTGTAACAAACACAACACAGAATGGAGGGGTAGGGGTATTCCTGAGCCTAACAAATGGTAGAAAAAAACACTGTCAGTGGCAACTGGAAAATTCTCAAGCAATTTCAGAGCAGAGGCAAAGGCACTGAAGGCTGCAGTAAAAACAATGCTGACAGGTGAAAGCCAGATAGTCCTGTTTACAGATGCCCTGGCCGTGGTTACAGCACTAAAAAGCCAGAAAAATACAGAACTTAATGATTTAAGAGCAGTACTCTGTCAACTATGCCAGCAGTCCGCACCAAAAAGAGTAGTGGTACAGTGGGTTCCATCCCACTGTAACATTCAAGGCAACGAGGAGGCAGACAGACTGGTAAAAGAAGGTGCAAGATTACCACAACCAGACTCTAGTGTGACCTATGAAGAGTCCAAAAGGTTTATTAGTGCCAGATACATGGCCAAATGGGAAACAGAACATACTGACTACACAAAAAATGATGCCTATTACCAGTTGAACAGAAGAGAGCTGGTTGGGGTCTTCAGACTCCGCATAGGCTACCATTAGTATCCCCAGCCTTTGTCACTTATTGAACCAGACTGAGCACCAATGGGTATGCACTAGTGCAGTGACATCAATTCTTAGGAACAGAACAGAAAAAGACCTTCCTGAAAAGAACACTAAAATGAAATGTGGTGGAGGGAAAACGTGCCAGAGATTTACAACACTTTATAACTATATGTGGAAAGATAACATCAAGACATGGACAGGTAATGGCGTGTCAGATTGCACCATCGAGGTGAGACAGAGAACATTGAGATTTATTGTGGTCGACCTGCATTGTAGATGACACCTGAACTGAACTAATGAAAAACTGGCAATTTCATTTTGAAGAAAAAAATAAGCACACAATATGACATAATAATACACAATTAATATATTTCTATGGGATTTTTCGTCATTTTATTTTTTTAATAAGTATTTGATTTATTATAAATGATATAATCAATTTAGTTCAGTTCATCCTGTGACCTATTGAGATCGTTGAGGCACCTCTACTGACATCTCCACAATCATGCGGTTGCTCTTCATGCCTCCTCTGTGTGTAAGGTTAGTCCATTCATGAATGTTGTCTTTCCAACGTTTTCTCTGACATCTCCTCATTCACTTGCCTTGTACTGTATCCCATAGTATTGTATTTGCGAGACCCTTGGAACTCTAAACGTCGCCATACCATGTCAGCTTTCGCCTTTTGATCGTTGTGAGGTCGTCGTACAGTCCACTTGCATTCTCGGTTTTTAGTCGCACTTCATCATTTGTGATACGGTCTTTGTAGGAGACATTTAAGAGGCTTCTAAAACATCTAATTTTCATGACCTGGATTCCTCTCTGGAGGTCTGCTGTAATATCCATGTATTGCAGTCATGAAGAATATCGAAAGAACCAGTCTGACCTTTGAGGCGAGGGTGAGCCATTTTTCTTTTCATTTATGTTTCGACCGTTCAATCACTGTTGTTGTTTGTGCGATTCTAGGCAGGACCTCTTGTTTTGATCCCACATCACTGATCGTTGAGCCCAGATACTTTCAAGCTCCTGTCCCTTTGCTTTGATCACAGCACTGATTCCTTCTGTGTTGTTGGTCATCAACTTAGTCTTTTCTGCGTTTATCTCCATGCCATAACCTTATGTCGTTATATTCAGTCTTCAGATCAATTCCAGAAGTTCTGTCTCAGTATCCCCCAGCCCATCAATGTCATCCGCAAAGCGCAAGTTGGTAATCTTTATAATTATATAATCCTTTTTAAAAATATAAAGTCATACCAAATATGTACCCAAAATCATTTTGAATTAGCATTTTCCAATACACAAGCATATGAAGATGATATGACAAATCTTAAAAAGTGTTTATAAAGTTTTTGTTCCTTGTAGTCTTTACATAAAAAGATGATAATATCAAATAACACAACTTACCTCTTGTCCTTGGTTGGCTGTTAACTGATAGTACACATTTGTATTATCTGTCTTATTTTGAATTGTAAGAGATCCATTACCAGTGATACGACTCCCATAGACTGAAAATCATTGCAAATATTGAATATGAAAAAGTAAAATTACTAGTGTCTAGAATAAACAATTAATTTAACAGGTGCAAAAAATGTGGGCATGAGTAATTCATAAAATAAAACAACTTAAATTATAGCTGTCTAAACAATATCTCTTAATATGTATACATATATAACAAACACTAAACACCATGGGTGTCTCTATAGCTGAGAGCTAAGGCGACTGCCTCCCAAGAAAAGAAACCAAAGAGAGCACAAAAAAGTGGGGTTTCAAATTCCGCAAGTTTCAAGCATCCCCTGCTCTCAAAGGAAGGTAAGACCAGTATCTATAATGTATAAGATAATAAAAAAGAACAGGCCATTAGCCGCTGTTCCGACACAAATTTAGAAAGATAATTAAACTTATACCCAATACACCACCTATCTTCTCCTAGACCTAATAAGTCCCAGGAAGTAAAAATCGCAAAAAGAACATACTACAGATAGCTTTGGCTATCTGGTCTTTTTTTAATACCAGGATTTCAAGTAAAACTTAATAATACCCATATGTGAGACAAAATGAACTGGGGGAAAAAAACTAAAGGAAGATTAAATATGGGATACTCAGGCACACATTGGGATGAAATGGACATTTTAAGTGAAATTTATCTTTTGTAACATTTCATAGTTTCAGGAAAATGTTAATAAAAGAAAGATAAAATGCTGAAACTAGACATAATACATAGATTATTAAAAAAAAGGTAGATATGATCTAAATGGCAGTAATTTATTTTGTTCATCCCATGTCTTCAACCCAGACCACAACAAGCTCAACCATGTGAACTTTATATATTGAGTTGGATTTGATTTACCATGTAAATAATGTTCTGCATATCTCATCATATTCAATGATTCTACCTCTCTCATTACCCAGTCAAATTCATTTTTTCATCTATTACTGTGGTGTCTCTTATCACCATTTCGCTTCCTATCGGCTATTGACTGGATCATGACTGCATTAAATGATAGTGACATTAACTGGACTCTGGTGTAAAAAAACACTAGAGGATCTGGACTTTGCTGACAACTTAGCTCTTCTGTCACAGGACTGCCATTGTATACAAATTAAAATGGAAAGGTTAGAGACTTAGTATCAGAATTTAGGACTTAGTATTCAGAATTTAGGACTTAGTATTCAAAAAGATAAAACAAAGATTTTGAGTATCAATAATGTTGATGATATTCTAACAGAGTTAGGGGGGGGCACTATACTACATTTACTTATCTGGGAAGCATCATAGATGGAAGGTACAGAGCATGATCTCAGAGTAAAAATACATGAGGTGAGAGGGGTCTTCATTGCATTCAAAAATGTATGGTCTTCCAAAAAAATCAAGTCTAACACAAAGATCAGGATTTTCAACTCTAATATCAAGGCAGTACTACTTTATGGATCAGGTGATGGAACATCAGAGGCTTGTATCAGAGGCTTAACGGTCAATAAAGACACTAACAAAGATGGTGCAAACAGATGCCTACGCAGTCTATTGGGATTGAAATGGGTGCAATATGGTTACTAATGTGGACCTGTGACATAAAACTGGGCAGCTGGCAGTCACTTAGTAGATAAAGGGAAGGCTTTGGTGATGATAGGACATACTTTGATGATAGGACATACTTTGATGATAGGACATACTTTGATGATAGGACATACTTTGCATAAATGAGAGAATGACACGCTGTTCTTGAATTTAAAAGGAAAGATACAGAGAGGTCGCCTAAGACATACATGGTGAAGAGACCTTGAGAAATCTGTGAGGGAGGTGGGACAGACATGGTTTGGAGTTGAGAGTGAAAGACAGATTGACTTGGCTGTTGTGTTAGTTGATAACATATGCTTCACAGGGGGTGACAAGGCTTTAATCGATTGACTGATCTATTACAGTGAAAAGTTGCAAGCAGTGCCAATGCCAATTTTGGGTTTCTTTTAATAATCCAATTCACATTTTACTGCCTTCGTGTGATGTGAATTATTTACAAATCTGGTGCTCATTTTCCCCTCACACAATCCTTGATCCTTGCTATTTTTATTCACTTTGTTCTTCAGTCATATGCCCGCAATGTTCACTGATTGGGAATCATGATCACAAAATATTCTAATAATGTATCTGCTGTCTCTCACAATGTACTTCTTCCTAGGTACAATTTCAACAATTACTCGAATCATGGTATTCAATTAGGCAAACGGTATCCTTGGAAGGTATCGTCCCATGTCTTCTCATTAGTGCTTTTCATGTTTTGTTAGCCTTTTTAACTCAAGACATCTCATTTTACTTGTTCTTTAGTTAATATCCAGATCTTACACTGGCAGCACAATTTTGGTGCAATTATAGTATTTTTATAATTTTGATCATAAGATATTTCAAATAAACTAGAGGCGGCTGAAGAGATCTAATTTTGATCTTACTATCTAACATAGTAAACATTTTACTAAGGTATCTAAGCTCCTTAGCCTTCAAGCTAGTATTACAAAACTGCAAATAATATTTCTGAGATATTGTTTTTTAAGTAATGTATGCTGATACAGAGAGATTTCTTCATATTTTCTCTGAGAAATAACAGTTAACAGGCACCAAAAGAAGCAGTGATAGTATGTACATTCACACATACTCCATCATTACCCTCATCGAGTTGATCAGTTCTAAGACAGGTTGCGGCTCTTTTAATTTATGCATAGGTTCGTACTTTAATGTCTCTTCATGGCTGAGATGAAAAGTTTAGTCTTGGTCGCTCCCTTCCTTTTTCTCTCTGGATCTTTCCCTCTAGTATCTTGTATAGAAGACATTCATGTCGCATATTGTGTCCCGGCAAACTAAATTTTAATTTTTTTATCCTTTTCAATATTTGTCTTTGGGGTGTGCCTACTTCAGTGAGGACATTGTTCATTGAATCTTCTTTCTGTTTCATTTGCTGCATTCTACGGTAGCACCACATTTCCAAGTTTTGTTTCATCCTTCTTTGCCAGAGTCCATTTTTCAGCCCATATAGTACAATACATGAGTAGTTATTATACTTTTCCTCAGTTCTATCTATTTGTCTCTGAATTCATTTTTTGCCAATGCAATCCAAGTCTTAATTTTTGTCTTATTGCAGACATCATCATTTGCCCCAAATATACAAACTTTTGTACTTGTTCGATTATTTCTCCATTGCTGATTATATTCATTTACCTATGTTGTTTGGCTATTACCATAGTCTTTGTCTTCAATGTGTTTATTATCATGCAAAACTCTTTGGCGGTGTTGTTAATTTTGTCAAGCAGCCTTTGCAACATTGCTACTCTTCTTCTTCTTCGTTCATTCTCAGTCTCCTGCTACCAAGCCTTGCAAGTAGCAGGATCTAGTGAGGAGGACAGAATGTGTTGTGTCACTAGTTTACAGCTTGATTGCTATATTTGCACCCCTCTGTCTGACACATCCATCTTCGGCAGCAATATTGCTACTGATCTTTCCACTATGACTTGATCCTCTACAAATTTTATGGCATTTACTTTAATACCATTGACTTTGACACCCCTATAACAACTCTGAATAAAGTTTTCCATTATCATCTCAAAATACGCACTACTGCAACTCAGTGAAAGCAAGCTACCCTGCTGTACCCTCTGTTTATTTGAACTGGATCTCTTAGTCCTTCTTTGATTGAAAAAAATCATCTCGTGATCTTCATACAGGTTCAGCATTAACCTAATGATTGGTCTCCAGTTCCTATTTGTTGCAACATCTGGAAAAGTTTGTTTCAACAGACTCAATCAAAGGCTTTCTCATAGTCTATAAAGCAGATAAATAGTAGTTGTTCTTAACTTTAACATCTTTACTTCAGAAGACTCTGCAAAGTCTGTATACATCTATGTTTCTTTTAGATTCACTTGATCTAAAAATACCTATACACATCCAATTTATTCTTGAATGCATTAATTGATCATGTTCCACTAATTCCCGTGACAATGTATTTCAAGCATTTTCCACTCTCTAACTCAAATAATTTTTCCTGGTAATTAATCTATACCTTTCTTTAATTAATTTGTGGCTGTGCCCTCTTGACCTTGTAAGCGGATGTATTAAAAAAAAACTTGTTACAGTCTAATTTATCCTTTCCGTTGATTATCTTATTAACCTGAATTAAATCACCTTAAATTTTTCCCTTTTCTAGACACTGTATGCCGGTTTTTCTGAGTCTTTCCTCAGAACTATAATTCTGGTATCCCACTATCAGTTTTGTCACTCTTCTTTGTATCCTTTCCAGCATGTTTATATCCCCTCCACAGTAAGGACTTCACACCTGTACACATTACTCCAATCTGGGCTAACCTAATGCTTTATTACAGTTTGACTATCACTTCCTTGATCGATTATTCTTTCTTGCGAGAAGTCATAGTAATCTTATAGCATCCAGTGTACATCTCCTTGTGAAAGTTATTGTTTAGTATCTCCTCTATCTTGCTGTAATTATCTTTAATAGAATTTCAGATGTAAGTATTACTACGGTTATCATTTGGAATGGTCCCCATTCTATTGCATTCAATTTTTATTGAAGTTGTGTGTTCCTTTAGACAATTCCACTGTTGTAAACACCATAAAAATGCTTAAAAAGCATTGTTTTGTAAAATTTTGCCTGATGTTTTGGTGAGCTTGAAAGGCTTCTCATTTATCCCTGGTGTTATGTTTTTCGGGATTGAATGAAGCACTTTATTAAATTCTTTTCTGGTTACAGGTAATCTCTTTTCTATCAAAGGCATATCATCTAAAGGTTTGTTAGAGTGATACAGGTATTGGTGTGATATGGTTTCTTATTTTCTGCTTTCTTATTACCCAATGTTATCTCTACTGTCTCTTTTGCAGTCTCTATTATATTCTGGCACTGTTGATTTATATCTTTAGTGACCTTTTTTTTTCCTACAGCAACATTTAATGCATTTTGGATGTTAACTCTATTCTTCAACTTGTTTAAAGCACTTAAATTTCACTTCGTTAGTTTTTGTGATTTCCCTGGTTTCTTCTGTTAGTTTTTGTGATTTCCCTGGTTTCTTCTATCTTGGCATTGCATAATAAGCAAATTATGATCAGTATCAGCCTCCTGGTTAGCAAAAGATTTTTTTATTTGGATTCTATATCTTGTTTTCACCATGATGTAATCTATTTTATATCTCCTCGGATTTCCTTTACTTTTTCTTTGTTATCTACTTTTATTTAGGACTTGATTCTAGGTGTTTCCCATAATGTAGTTTTCCTGGTGCTCGTCCACTAGTCATTGTCCTCTTTCATTCCTAGTACGCATCCAATTCTTCACAATCTTGTCCGCCTCAGAGTTCATTCCAACCTCCCATTATTACAACACTCATTATCAGGTCTAGCGCCTAACAAACTACTGACACTTTTAGTCTGGTTGTTTGTGCTATTCTATCTGTTTCCATCGTCTGATGTGGATTCATAATACTATATCTATTGCAGGCCACCAATAGTGGACCATACTAAGATAAGTTCTGTGCACAAATTTCTATCATTGTGCTGTGTTTTTCAATTACATCGAACCAAATATTTTACTTTTTCAGTTAAAAAAAAGGGTGAGCATGCAGTCATTGACGTCAACATTGTAGACTCATCTCTTCATTCTGCGTTCACCTCTTGATCAAGTTTGCACAGTATTTTTATGTGTTGCCATCACTCAATGGTCATATTAGAAATAGATGCATGTATCAGAATTCACCAACTTGCTCATTATGCTCTGTGCTAGTTATTTTGAACACTAAATTTAATCTTACCCAATACTCCATATCGTGCGTTCACGTCGGTTCAATGTCAACATTATTGAATGCTGTAGGGCACCGAGACCTCGTCAACTATACTCGCCTAGTTGACAGTTAAATTAGAAAAAAGCAAACACAGCCCTTTTTCATGGAGATGGCAACCGATTTACTGGTAGACAAAGGGTGGCAGAGGCAGAACCAACAGCCCAGATCTCTATACCACCAACATGACCACCCAGGGCGACTTCAGTGGGCATGAATAATCCAATTGTCCACTGGTCCCTTCCTGATAAGATTACATAACTGGAAGCAGGGCTGGGACTCGCACAAGATTAACTACCTTGTTGAGGAGTGGGTCGCTTTTGACTTATCATACACAAAATCATATCTTTGTATTTTACAGATAAAAGTACTACAGACACTAATAGTAACTAAAAACTCAAGCTTACCAGCTTCTGTGAAAGTGAGATCAATATTCCTTTGTCCTTCTGTATTGTCCAATACTAAAGAAACAATCATGGATTCAGCTGAGCCCGTGACTATGTAGTCTGAAAATAGTTATGAAATGTTTACATAAAAACAAACGGACAATAAAATCAAACAACAGTGACAGACCTCTGAGAATGCAGACAAAAACAACCAGTATTTCTGCTATTGTTACACCAAGGAGCAATAATATAACTGTGAGGCCAATGACCTTGCGTTATAAAATTGAGGTTATACTTTGATATTGTTTTCAACGCAATATAAGCATCAAGATGCCTAATGGTGTTGGCGATGAATTTCTTCTTCTTCTTCATTCATCCTCAGATCAAGGTTTCGGTTTCTCTTACAAAGGACACTGTTGTTTGTAAGGCTGTTTCATCTCCATACAGGTTCTGTCTCACGAGGCCAGCATTGTTCTCTCTCTTTTCCTGCGTAAGATGCAGCTTTGTAGGATGTGTTCCACGGTCATGATACGCTCCCCACATGGGCACCTGTCATCTGTCCCAATCCTCATTTTGTTGTAAAGATGACTCCTGAGGCTGTTATGCCCAGTTCTCAGTCTGAAGATGATGACTTGCCTCTTCTCTAGTTAAGTTATAGTAGCTGTCTTCTGTTCGGAAGTCAGGGTGTTGATCAGCCCATTTTACCCTGAAGTTGGCTTTAATTATGGTCTTGGCCTCATTATATGTGATACTCAGGTCTGTTTGTGGGGATACTCCTCCACTCTTTGCTAATTTGTCTGCAGCTTCATTGCCTTCAATATTGCAGTGGGATGGGATCCACTGTATGACCAACCTTGGGTGTTCTGCTGAGAGCTGTGTCAGAGAGAATATACATTGCTCGAGATCTTCATCTTCGTGTTGTTTTAGCGCTGCTATTACTGACGCGGCATCAGTCAGGAATACTATGTTTTCTCGGTGGATATCTTTATCTTGGATTACAAGCTCAGCTGCGGTCTTCAGTGCCTCTGCTTCTGCACGGAAATTACTGGAATATGTTCCCGTAGTTAAAACTCAAGTTGTTTTCTTCTCCATTCCTTAGTCTGTAATAGACCCCTCCACCTCCATTGGATGTGGGTTTGTTAGATGAGCCATCCGTATATACGTGTGTCCATGTTTCTGGTGGGTATACTCTCCTAAGATATCCGTCTGTGATAAATTTCCTGCTTGCTGGGGGATAAGTAAATTCTTTGATTCCATATGCCAGGTTATTCTAGTGTTAACTATTCGTTCCATTAGTTTCCCCACACAGCTGAGTAGACTAATAGGTCTGTAACTGCCTGACTTCATGTTGTCTTTCCCATATTTAAGGATGGGGATAGTCCTTCACTCCTTTCACACTGTGGGAACAGTTCCTTGTTTCCAGCTTGTGTTAAAGATGTGTAGCAGTTTGTTCTTTGCTACTTCTCCCATGTTAGAGAGCATTTCCTTAGTGATGCCATCCTTTCCTGGGGCTTTTCTCTTCTTGAGTTTACTGATGGCTGACTCCAATTCTGTCTTGGTGATATTTACTATCAGATGTTCCTCAGGTACTCGCATTGAGTGCTTCATGTGGTTTATTTCTTTCATAATATACCTTTTCATGTCTGCTGGGATTTTGTTTCTACTTGTTTTTGCATAATTTTGGATTAGAATATCCGCTGCTTTTTTCCCAGTTAGTACCTTTTCTTCATTTTCAATCGCAATTGTTGACTTGTAGCTGTTTTCGTCACTCAAGGCCTTTGCTAGCTTCCAGTTTCTTGCTCTCTCTATCAAAGTTGAGGGTTTCTGTATGCTCTTGCCAGCTTTTCCTTCATGCTTGGTTGACTGTTTTCCTTTATCTTGCAGCAGCTGCCTTGAGTGCGATGTTGCTTTCTTGATTTTGGCCAGTTTCCACTCTTTCTCTTGCCTCTTTTAGTTGAAGTTCCATCTGTTGCACTTCAAGTTATCAATACGGTTTGTAATTTCTTCTGGCGCCTCTTGGGATGTTCTCCATTGCTGCCTTTAGAAGACACTGGTTGAATTTTCCCACCATCTTGCCTACTTTCTTGTGGTGAGTGTTGATGGACTGGCAGTAAAGATTTGTATTTGTGGCAAACTTCTGCCAGTCTGCTCTCTTATAGTTCCATCTGGGCAATGGCTTGTGGTCTGATGGAATGTTTCCCGGGTTTACTGTAAGTTTGATGGGTCTATGGTTGCTTTCTGCAAGAGGTGCAAGTACTTTTCTTTTGGATTTTTGGCTTAGGTCGCAGGTGGTAAATGCAAGGTCAGGGGATGATGTTGAGGTCCATTTCCTTGAATAGAACGTCGGAGGGTCATCTGGGAGGTTGCTCAGATAGAGGTTGTTGTCAATCTCCCATTCCTCTAGTTCGTGTCCCCTTGCATTGGTCTGTGCATAACCCCACCTCTCAGACTGGCTGTTAAAGTCTCCTACCCCTACGGTTGCCTGGTCCATAATATTCATGGCTTTTAGGGCCAGATTTTTTTTGTTGGCGGGCAGTAAGTATTATAAATTCTATCTGATTCGGTAAGGTTATGTCCACCCCTATTGTTTCGGCTTCTCCGTTTGTTTCCACCGAGATCATCTTTGATGGGATTGGTATTTTGGAGAGGATAAGCGAACCCCCCCCTTATGCCCATCCCTATCCAGTCTGTGGGTTTCATATCCTCTTATGCAAAATCTGTGGTTTGGATTAAGGTGTGTTTCCTGGATGCAGGCAACATGTATTTCTTCCTCAAATAGTCTTCTGGACAACGCTTCCTTTTTGTTGTATACGCCTTCAGCGTTCCATTGCAACACCTGCAGGGTTTGAGTGGCAGATGTATCTGTGTGCCCATGGCGGGAGAAACATGTCTTTGTCTGTGCGAGTACTTATGGTGTCTCTCTGTATAGTCCGGCTCCTTGATAATCCTTGGATGAGATACTTAGTGTCGTGGTTTGCAGCAGCGAGCTGTTTTATTTGCACCTTTCGGTCCAACACTTCCGTTTTCAACAATCATTTTCTTCAGGTTTGTATCCTTAGCCTTTGGTTGTCCCCAACCGACCTGGCGGCCAAACCTGCAAGGCAGCAGGTTATTCTTTGATACCATGTTTATATATGGTTTGATGGGGTTGTTATACGGTCACCCTGACAGTTGCCCCTTGTCAGGGAAGAGGCAGGGGATGTCCTATTTGGAGTCCATGAGCCTGGCGCCGGCCCTCTCGCCCACCAGACTCCCACGCTCATAGCTGCTCTCTCAGCAGCCATACAGTCCATTAGCACGTTGATACACTGTGGACTTGAGGTCATTTTTCGCATGACTAGGGCCATTTTTGGTCAGATATTAAAGTCTAGGAATGGCTTTTCCTTTGAACTTTTCCTTGTTTGGGCTCGCTAGATGATAGTCCTTGATTGTCATGCCCTCCTGGGTTGCGAGCTCCATCTGCTAGAGTTTCCCCTCCCAGGTGTTCTGGCTTTCCTGGACTCATGAACACCACCCGGCTGCTACCTTTTTTAGTCTGGTCCCTCTCCAGTGACCTGTTCGGCATGGGTGGCCCTGCCAGGAACATACGTTCCCGTCAACATAGCTCACTGAGATACGCAAGCGCCCCCCCCCCCCCACCTTGACAAGGTGATGGCTTCCTGGGGGGGGGGGGGGGCGATGAATTTCACTCACAACCATCTGTGCTTTGAGGATTTCAGCACTTCAGGTATACTATATTTACCTAACCCTAATAATATATATATATATATATATATATATATATATATATACTGGATTACTGGACAACCCGTTCTTCCGCGGTTTACAGGCGGTTTTAAACGGATAAAAGTTTCCTTTGGCAGCTCTTTTCATGACTGACCTAGTCAATTTCAGACAGGCACACTTTACCACAGTGAGTATAGGTCTTGGATATATGGTTACATTTACTTTTGCGCTTTTGTCATTTGCTTTCCAACATGTTCTTTAGCGTTTTGTCAAAAGTCTCAACACCTGAAAATAATGTTGCTTTCCATGCAACCCTATCTTCAGTCATCTCCTCCCAGTTTTGAAAGCCTATGGAGAAGTCTATCATTGAGTTCTTACATATATCTTTGTACCACATATATCTTTGTACCTACAAGTCTCCTCAAACTGTGGCAATATAGCTGTATTCCATGCCCTGTACAAATTAACCTTAGAAACATTTTTGTGTAGTTTTATTTATTCTGCTATTGTGCTTTATTTTACCTCTAGAAATATGGACACGGCAATAAGGTATCTTTTTAAAAACTTAAATTAATCCTTTTCAGGTCTTTAACAAATACACACCAAGTCTACAAATATCTATTGAAGTTTTTGTGGCCTAAAGTTTTTACAGGATGGAATAGCCTCCCCAGTTATCTCTTATGATATGCCTGTCAGGTTACAGTGTTACTTTGCTTTGCTCCCTTTTCAGGCCTAGGTAATATATTGCAATACAATTAATATATCAAAGTGGATTATCTTTTGTACTGGAAATGTTAAAGCAATGACCTTGGTCTGATGAATAGTGAATGCCTTTTATGAAACACAAACAGAATTGTAACTATAAACATAATTTCTCCCTACAAGACTATTTATCCAACATCTTCCAGATTAGTAGCAAACAGAATTGATGCTTACCAACATAATATAATACATTAATATCTGAGCAGAGGATGCGCATAAAGACAAGACGGAAGAAAAAACTGGTAATATAGGGGAATCTACCTTTCACGTCAGTTGTGACAGTTGTCAAGACTGGTCCACTGCTGGAGCCTCCATCAATAAATGTCAGTCTGCCACTGCCTGAAGCCATATCCAGTGAGCTGATATTTGCTAGAATGGTTGATCTGCTGCCATTTGTGTGAATTAACCACCGACATTCATAACCTACAGACTGAGTTGGTAGCTGTGCCCATATATGCGGACTTGTTAGGACCACACTTCCTGAGCATTCTGACATCATAGATAATATTTATTTTTTTTTAAGTTTTTGAGTGAATATGAAACTGTTCATCAAAAGTACAATAAATTAGCACAATTTTTTTAAAGTGAAAAAGCATCCTAACACAAAATTGTTCAAACAGTAAGAGAAACTAACCTATTCATTTTAAAGGTCAGGCCACTTAACATACATAGAGAACAATTTCTCTCTGAATGACTCATTCCATTGCTCTCTGAATGACTCATTCCATTGCTCTCTGAATGACTCATTCCATTGCTCTCTGAATGACTCATTCCATTGCTCTCTGAATTGATTCTTGATGTCTGAGATACTACTGTACAGAGAGTGCCACGTGTCTGTGGTAACACGCATTTAGGCTTTGACTTCTGCCACTTTATGTATGGATGACACCGATAACAATCCCAACATATACCGCATCATCACAATCAGGCAATCTCTGATGCAGCCCAGAACCAGTTACATACCTTCATTTTGAATGCGTTCCAACCGTTCACATTGTGTTCTTGATAGTGTGAGGATGCCCAGTCTGTAATCAATAACCAACAACACAACCTGACAAAATACAATGAACAGGAGTCGCTGTTCAAAGTTGGCAGCAGCCATAGCCTTGAGTGTTCCTAGCCCTCTCGTACGTCTTTGTATGGTCTGATCAACATGGCAATTATAGGAGAGACTGATAAAATATCACTCTGAGGTATTTCAACCTGTCAATGCTGCATCCCTCAAATGTGATGCCCGGGAGTTCAGCCTTTACTATAGAATTTATTAAAGAGCACCACATCATGCATGCCTTGTTCGGATTGATCTTGGAGCTTGAGTCACCACACCACTGTGAGATTGCTTGCAAGGTTTCCTTTATTCCTACTTTATTTATGTTACTTGTGTTTCTTTTTGAAATATTTTTATAAACTTTTATAGATTAGAAAAAAAAATTTTACTTTGCAGAAAAAACAATACTACTTTTTTGTTTATTAAATAATTGATGCATACCACTCATCACACAAGTCTTAAAGCTTATTAAGTCCACAGTTTTGTAGCGTATTACTTACCTGTTATAACTGCATGTACTAACAGAGAGAAATTCTGTTGGGTACTTGCATTTGCAATGATGATTCCTATCACAAATGTATTTGTGTCCTGAGCAAAGAAATCATCCCGCGAAGAGTTATCTATTGATAGGTGTTAAAAAAAAAATCTTTTGTTAGTATTTCAGAATTACAATCACCACAAAATTAATGTCTTTGACCTAGTCTCATCTTTCAGTTCCGAACAGGACATACCAGAGTCAACAGCCACTTGAACCGACCACATCAGTCCCCAGCACCTCCCCTTGTGCAGACATTGCTCTCATCCTGATTGAACAGTTTGACACCTACTCATTGAGTGCAAGGCACTTGCGGACATGAGGAAAAGATTCTTACAAACACTGTCAACAATTACCAACACACTGTACGGAGCAGTGAAACAACTGAAGAAGACTTGTATCTATATAAGAATGGCATTGGGTTGGCAAGAGCAGGCTTGCTCTGCAGCTATGGGATAACAACAACATATTCAACCTGCCATCACCATCATCCTTCCACAACCATTTGTTGTTTTATGTGGTTTATTGGAGAATTTCCAGACTATTTTAACAGCTATCACACTGTGTCTATTACTGTGTGTATCCCAGGGCTTCTTATGGAAGAAAGAAGAGATCCACTGCACCTCCATGTTTGGCTGTCAGCAAGTGGCAACCTGACACCTGTTCACATTTCTTTAGCTACAAATTAAATACCTGACTCTTGCTGAAGTCGGATGTGTTGGACCGAAAGGTGCAAATATCGCAGTCAATCTGTAAACTACGACACAACGCATTCCGTTCTCTGGACTACATTCTGCTACTTAAGCCCTTTCAGGATTTGGCAGTGGGAGATTGAGAATGAACGAAGCCAAGCCAAGCCAAGCAAAATACCTGACAGAGTTCTGTGATGAACTGATTCAAAACACAAGGACCAAAGAAAATGGCAAGATATGATAACCAACACTTGTTTTTTGTGACAAATTCTTTTCATCACAAAATTGCAAGTTACAGCAAAAATGCATAATTTATTTCAAGAAGTGGTGATTTCATTTTGTTGTGTTCATTTAACTTCAATTGAAATAATGTCTTCTAGAATGAGATGATTCCAGACATCGAGACCATAGGAAACGCATGCCTGTAAACTGGTACGGTTTTCCCATAATTTGTAAGATTTTTATATAATTTTTAGCTATTTATGACTATGGACAGATTTTGGTCAAAGTTTCACTTCACTGTATTTATACATTTAATAGCCGGGTTGCCTTCTAAATCTAACATGGCCAAGTCATAGGAGGTGGAAACTATGTAGTAAATAATTACCCCGCAATATTTGCGGATGAAAAGGAACCTGGCTAACAAAAAAGATTCAAGGAGCTTAAAAAATACAGTGGTAATGTAAAAGAACTATGGAATAGGAATACAAACAGTTGATTGGTTATTGATCCATCAGTTTGTGTGCTCCTGCCCTTGGCCCAATGTCATGTAGTGGAATCTACAAGTGTTTGTGAGTCGTTGTTTAGTTTCATTCAGTGTTCCATTTGTCTGGTCTCAAAGGAAGAAGCTCTATAACTAACACTGCCAAGCGCAGAACAATTACAAATATGGTGTTCAACAGTTTTATAGGGATGTGTGCACAGCCAGCACTCTGGAGTATGTTCTGGTTGGATTCTGTTACAGTGACTGTTAGGGTTGTATGTGTTGAGTGCAAAGTCAGAAAATGGTGCTTTGATCTCTCCTTTTCAGAAGTTTCATATTGTCTTTGGGATGGCCATATGTTTATGGATTTCTCTCCCAGTATTTCCCATCTATTCAGCCAAGCCTCTTTGTCCACATTCTTCAGTAGTTGTTTGACTGTCTGTAGAGTTGGTGTGTATTGTTGTTCTTGACTTGATCCCTTCTAAGCCAGTCTGTCTGCCTTGTCATTTCCAGATGTTTATGAGTGACCAAAGATCCATTGTATAACTATTCTTACTTTATAGATGGTTGGCATATAGCGATATTTGGGTAAGTTCAGGCTTACAATGACCACTATCTTATAGAACTTGAAGGACAGATAATGTGTCTGTAAAGAATGCAATGTTTTTGGCTTTTGATGAGAAAGCATTAAATACAGTCCTTAAGTGGTACAGAACCACTTCTATCTATCTATCTATCTATTGGCTGATACTGGTTTGCCTTTCAGCGTCAGGTGTATAAGTGACATCTGGACAGCGCCTTGGTGTGCGCTTCGTATTAGGTGGAACTGGCTGCCTCGGATATTCCAACAATCCATCTTTTGAGGGATCAGCATCTAGCTCTGGTACCACTGTGTTTAAGTGATAGAGCCATCTGTGGAACGCTGCTGTGTTGCTGTCGCACTGGCTGAGTACCCATCTGTTTCCTGATCTCATCGTTTCTAATTCTGTCCTATTTAGCATTCGCCTCATGCATTTCATTTCTGTTGTTTCTATTTTTCTCTTATCTGTTGCTGTCAGTATCCAAGTTTGACACTGGTAGCTTAGTGTAGGCATGAAAATTGTTTGTGTTGAACAGGGCTCTTTTTGTGCCAATCTTTACATGCTTGTTCTTCAATATTGCTGACATCTGACCAATGATTTGGTTTGTTTTAGTGCATCTGTGATCAATTTCTTCTTGCATTCTTCCATTAGATGCTTCCTAAATATTTGAAATCCTTCATGTGCTTGATGTGTTGCTGTTCTATGTAGTTCTTAGCGTGTTGTTTCTGTACTTGCAATTGTCATTGTTTCAGTTTTACTCACGTTGATTCTTATGTTGTGTTCTGCAGTTAAGTTAAGGTTGTTTAAGCGTTGTTGCAGCTGTTCTTCAATGAGTGCTTGGTCGCCGGCGACGAGGAGTTCGCCACAGCTTTTATCATCGTTGGATTTGGCTTCTTTGCTGATTTGGTCCATGTAGGTGATGAACAACAGGGAAGAAAGCACACACACGTCTGTCCCACACAACTCCAGTTTTGACAAGAAACCACTCTGACTCATAGACACTTGTTCATACTATGCACTCACTACTTTTATACAAACATTTACATATGCTTATCAAGTGCTGACTAACTCCATAGTTCTTCAGTGTTCTCCACAGCTGTTATCGGTTAACCCTGTTGAACACTTTTTCTTGATCTATGAATGCCAAATAAAGAGTTTCATCATATTCTATTGCTTTTTCTGCTAGCTGCTGCAAGGCAAAAATGCATCGGTACAACCCCTGTTTTTTCTGAAACCTATTTGCACTTCGCCTAGTTGGAACTCTATGGTTGGGCGAAGTCTTTTTTCTACTATTTTAAAGAAAATCTATCCCGAAAATCTATGAAGCCAGGCTATTCCTGCGCCACCCGCCACTTTGATCCAAATCAGCTGGTATATCGTCTGCTCCAGAGGACTTGTTCGTTGGGGAATTTCGCACTGCTTCTCTATTTCCTAAATCAATATTTCTGGTTCGAATTCTGTGATTGTATTGGAGCTGGTAGATTGTTGGAACATGTCTTGTGCTGGTCGTATATTGAGGAGTAGGCTGAAGTATTCCTGCCATCTTTTCATAATTAACTTAGGGTCATTTAGTTCTCTGTCTGAGCTGTCATTTATGAATTCCGTTGGGTCGTAACACTCTTCTCCATTCCTCGTGGCTTGGATCTTCTGATAGAATTTTCTAATTGAGCTTGAGTTGTCAGTATTTAAACTATCTCCATAATCTTCCCATGTTTTGGTTTTAGCAGATATGATTACCTTCTTTGTCTGGTTTCTTGCAGTTTTATAGTCTTCATAGTCTTGATCTGTTCTACTCTTAAACCATGCTCTATTTTTCTTTTCTTTGATGGCAGTCTTCACTTTGTTAGTCCACCATTGTGTCATTTTCTTGGGCTGTCTATGCTGCTTCTTTGTGCCACATGCTTCCTTGTCTGCCTTGATAAAACTGTCTTTGAACAAGGTCCATTCTTCTTTGTGCCACATGCTTCTCTGTCTGCCTTGATAAAACTGTCTTTGAACAAGGTCCATTCTTCTTCGTTCCACATGCTTCTCTGTCTACCTTGATAAAACTGTCTTTGAACAAGGTCCAATCTTCTTCAACTAGATGCCTTTCTGCAGCTAGATTTGAAAAGTCCTCTGTGATTAGTGCTTAAAAGACTTTTTGAACAGCTTCTGTTTTTAGTTTATTTATGATGATTCTTTCTTTTGTTGTTTGTACTAGTCTTGTTGAGTGTCTTTTGTTCTCTGTGGTTATTACTGCTACCACCGTCTTGTGGTCTGTGTCGACACATATTTTTTTAATCACTCTCTAGTCTCTAACTTTCATTTTCTCCGCTGTCTTTGTAAGTATGAAATCTATTTGGCTTCCGATTGTATACATAGACTCTCTATGTATAGGTTGAATCAAATACAATTTATAGCACAGTACAAACCAAAAATGATTATATGCAATCTATCTTTGCAGAGTACACAAAGACACAGCCATCTTGGCCGCTATGTGACGTCAAATAGACATGTTCATTTTTCTGGGTAAGGGGTCAATCATTCTCTGTGATGCTCTCATAAGACTAGGAATACAAATAAAACTGCATCATTGAATGCTAGTGGACATGGAGTAATGGAGTCAGAATTTATAGAATTTATTATAAAAACTAGGAATTACTAAAACAGGTTGAGACTGCTCGCAGACAGGGTGTACCCAGAATCTAAGAGTGGCTTTAGATTAGGTCGATCAACAACAGACATGATTTTCTCTCTTCGTCATATCCAGGAGAATTGCAGAAAACATTGTCAGCCGCTCTATATGATGTTTTGGGCGGCACTCATATAAATCAGGGCTTCTCAGATATTTCATCGATGACCCCTTGGAACAAACACATTTTTTCACAACCTTTCAATCAGTGTCATAAATGCAATTGGTACTCAAACTATATACTATATGGGCATCATATATGCCTAAGAAAATGTTTCTGAAGGCTGAAAAAATATCAGTTTACATTTAATGGGATTGCTTATTCTGACACAACTCAAATCATGGCTTTAAATATTCATCATTGCTGGTCTCATAGAAATCTCGATGTTCTAAAGACTTGAGCAGTGTTTTGTTTTAAGTGCCGCCAATGTTGAAAATGCTGATTCACACAAATAGATTATAATAAATGGCAAAATCCGACAGTATTGGAAATTCTGCTTTCACACCAAGCCAAAAAGTTTATTCTTGAAAATTCAATTAATCAACCAATTATATGAAAGTTCTACAAATTCTTCCTAAGTTTTCAGCTAGATGCGTTTCACATTTTCCCTTTTCATGATAAAATTATTTGGAATTGTTTAATTCGAGTAGAAAATATTTCTGACAATTGTTTTCCAAATGATCAATTATGATCTGCTTAATCAAATCAAAACTACATATTATCAACAATAAAATCCTCTGTACATGAAAACATTTCAAATAAGTAATTTTCCACTATGTATAGAAATGTTTAATTTTTTCATGAAAACCTTAATTTTATCCAAGGAGACATTAAGTTTGTTGAGTTTCTCAAATACATCTGACAGCATAATTTGTGCACCCAGTTTTCATTGTCACAAAAATTGGCATATTCTGAGTTATTTTCAGACATAAATAGTATTATTTTATTTTTTAACACTTATAGCCGTCTCAAAGCTTGCCCCTTGAAATAAGTAATAGTTTCAGTTTTATTTATCTGATAATTCTTGCTTGTGCTGATCAACGTACAGCAAAAATCCAAAGCTTCAGCATTATCTGCCGTCTTAGTCTATGACAAATTTAACTACCTTTCCATGAGTAAGATATTTTCGATTTTGTTACAATTTAACTCTGAAATTATGGCAGTTAATTTATTCGTTCACCCAGAACAACTTCATACACCGGAAAGACTATAAGAACACTGAACAACTAAACAACTGAACACTGAACTACTAGTAAGAACTCTGAACATGAACTATTTAGTAGCGCGAGTTTGTCAATTGTTGTGAAACTCAACAGGTTAGTAACTAGGGGCAGCGAGGTTCTGCACATGAAGAAACTGAAGTTGGCCTATGCCTGGCATCTGACAAGTTAGCTCGGTTTCAACAATATTTTCATGACTCCAAGTTTGAGAAGCCCAGGAATAGATGATGTTATTACAAATATTTCAAAAACACTAACTTGTATATATCATTCTGCTGGTACCACTGCTCACAGTAAGAATACTATTTCTCATCAAATATAGCCTTGAAAGTGAAGCTACTGTCTTGTGATCTGATGGAAGAGCTCCACTGTTCACAATGTAGGTACAATTTAAAGCAGCTGAGGGAGTGGGCACATACAGTGGAGAATCCACCCTGCTCATCCAGAAGTTCTCCACAGTCACATTGCATTCTGTAAATAAGTAATAATTATAATCAAAATTTATAACTATCATATTCTTCTTCTGCGTTCGTTCTTAATTTCCCGCTACTAAGCCCTGTACAGGTCTTCGCTTGTAGCAGGATGTAGTCCGGAATGCGTTGTGTCGCTAGTTTACAGCTTGGCTGCAATATTTGTACCTTTCGGTCCGACACATCCGTCTTCTGCGGCTATAGCTATCATAAGAAGTATCAACACCTCAAAAGAACTACAGCTTTCGACTTTAAATAAAATATGGTAAAAAGTATAGCAAAAATACTCTTAATATTCAGTGAAAATATTTTAAATCCAACAAAAATTACTAACATACTATGTGATCAACACAAACCAATGGATATGCCTTTCCCTATGCTGAAAGAACTCTGGAAAAAAATGTTGAAATTTTGTCAAGTTTATGAACATCAGTGAGCTTCACATTGCTAACTTTAACAATTATTTTTCATTGCACACGGACTGTCATAGTCGAGACTCACTGTTGGAATATGATCCTACAGTGGACAAATGGTCCTAAGACGTGCGTCATAAATAGCCTCTAACAGTCAAGTTCTTCTTCTTCTGCGTTTGTTCTCAATCTTCTGCTACCAATCCCTGAACAGGGCTTTGTAAGTAGCATAATGTATTCCGGAGAACGAAGTGCGTTGTGTCGCTAGTTTACAGCTTGACTGCAATATTTGCACCTTTCGGTCTGACACATCCGTCTTCGTCAGACAGTCAAGTTCAATCTCAACCTTCTCGTGTGTCTATAATGAACTATTTAATTTAACAAAGGCAGGACGAAGGGCAAGTCACTGGTGACCAAAAACCAATTTCTTCAGGCAAACAGAGCTCGTTTACCTTTGACGGTATTCTTTCTAGGAGAAGGCAATCTCTTATTTCAAACCTCTGCTGCTTTGCGGGAGTACCCAACCACTAGAAGAGGCTTTGGGAGTAAAACCAGAGAAAGAATCTGGAGACAAAAGTCCCTATGGCAGACTAGTGCAGGCCAGCACTATTCTGGCAGCTCATGCAACTTTGCTGGTACCAAACTGTATTACTTTTTGTCAATCCTTTGGATATACTAGCTCTGTGGAGAGGGAGAACATGCTGAATGGGTAACAGCTTGATTTCCATATATTTGTGCCCAAGCTAGCGCCCTGGAGAGCATACTCCAGCTTTACCCATGTGTCGGCACAACACGAGAAGTTGCAATTACCAGTTATAAGCTATCCGCCAAATTGGTGCAGGGCATGGCACCAGGGGCAACTTTTGACAGTGTAGCAATTCTAGGATATCATTGGATAGCTCCCGCCTGCTTCGAGATGGTCAGCTCTAAGTCAATTAGATGCGATCTCGCCACTGTCTGCTTTTCCAATTAGGTGCATGAGAATTAGTGATAAAGCTGAACTGTAGACGGTTTACATCCCACCAAGCAGAAGCAAAAAAATTTGTAATTCAAGAAAACCGATTATTCTATTAGGATAATCCATGATTAGTGAGATATCAGAAAATCTGCAAGATGTAAATGATACTAGGAAAAGCACTGCAATAAATGATGAACTCAGAAGACTACAGGTCAATATAGCTGCACTACAGGAGATGCACCAGGCAGATGAAAAGGAATATGCGTTTTATTGGTAAGACAAGGAGGCAAATAAATCCTGGGAACAGGGAGTGGGCTTTGCATTTAAAATATCTTTGGTGAACATGGTTTAACTGAGTGGAAGTGGATTAAAATAACTGCTTGCCTACCCATCACCTTAGTCAATGTATATGCCCCTACCCTGTACCTGAAGATAAAGACATGTTTAGCGACAATCTAGTGGTAATCATTCATAGTGTTCACCATGACTTGTGTGTGACCATCTTCTACTTCTAAACAAAGTCAGGTCAAATAAGGTCAGATCATCCAATTACCAGTGAGGTCGGTGGGGCACACATGAAGACATCCTAACAACCCATCACCACCCTTCTCTGTCAGCGGCCTCTGCCTGTGACTCTTCTGGTCGGAGATTGGTTCATACTTTAATGTTGTCCTCCCACATCTTTTTTGGATGGGCTCTTCGTCGTCTGCCTTGCACCTTTCTGTGCAGGATCGTATTTGCAAGACCATTTGATCTCGATATGTGACCGTACCAAGCGAGTTTTCTTCTTTTGACAGTGGTTCATTCTTTTATGTTGTCCTCCCACCTCTTTTTGGGACGGCCTCTTCGTCGTCTGCCTTGCATCTTTCCATGCAAGATCGTATTTGCAAGACCATTTTATTTCAATAGGTGACCGTACCAAGCGAGTTTCCTTCTTTTGACAGTTGCCACCAGGTCTTCAAAAGGCCCTATTCCTGTTGTAATTCTATCTCGTATTTCCTCATTTGTAACTCGATCTTTGTACATGATGTTTAAAAGTCTTGGGAAACATCTCATCTCCAAGGTCTGTATCCTTCGCTGAAGGTCAGCTGTAACATCCATGTCTCACAAGCATAGAGGAATATTGACGGGACCAATGTACGCATTAATCTGATTTTCGTGCATAGTGCTAACCGTTTATCTTACCAGATTTTGTTAAGCCATGCAAGCGCCGCTATTGTCTGTGCTATTCTGGTCAACACCTCACATTTTGATTCTTTATCACTGACAATCGACCCTAGATATTTCTGTTTCTGTTCTGTTTCTAAGAATCGACGTCACTGCACTCCGGGCATACCCATAGGTGCTCAGTCTCTCTCATCAAATGGCGTACGGTATGGATGCTGATGGTCCCTGTAGCTCGCTGGTTGTACACTCTCCTGCGCCGTCCTCTCATACGCCCCACTCCGCTCGAACCTCGTTTAATGTCGAAACTTTGCAGTCTGTGGATTGCTGCTTTATCTATTGCGGTGTCCTCATCCAGCAGGCGGTCATTGATTGATTTCAAAATGTCACTTCTGTCCATCACCAATGTGCCCATGATGCCAGCTCTTTCATTGCCCTGAACCCCGGCATAAGCAGGACAGTAGATCCAGGTCAGTGCCTGGAGGTTTGAGGCCTCAACAGCAGCTATCCACTCGTACCTAAGCCATCCCTTCTGTACTTTCTGAAGTACGGCTTGCGCGTCTGTCACGATGACTGCCCTTGTTATAGAAGTCTCAGATATCCATTTCAGTGCTGAGGTCACTGCTTCCGTTTCCATTCTCATACTGGAGGTTGTTGACATGTATGCCCTACTGCGCTCAGCAATGACCTCTCCTCTCACTCTAGCCGAGAAACCCCAGCCTGATGTCCCACTGCGCACGACTGATCCGTCGGTGTATATGACAGCGTCACTCTCCTGGGTGTTCTCAGTTATCAGCTGATTTACCTCATGCTCTGCACTCTCGTTGTTCCATTCTCTGCATTCCTTGCTTAAGGTTATGATGACTCTCTGGTACTCTATCATTCTATCACCAGTGTGGACCCATTCTTCCCCTTTGGCTATCGTCTCAGCTGGAGTAACGTGTCCGATTGTTGTCTCAGCCTGTACCATCCATGACAACCCTCTTTTAATTCTTGATGTCTGAGATACTACTGTGCAGAGGGTGTTGATTGTCTGTGGTGACACGCATATAGGCTTTGACTTGTGCCAGTTTATGTCTGGATGTCACCCGATGACAATCCCAACATGTACCGCATCATCACAATTGGGGTATCTCTAGTGCAGCCCAGAACCAGGCGCATACCTTCATTCTGGATGCGGTCCAACCTTTCACACTGTGTTCTTGATAGTGTGAGGATGCCTAGTCCGTAATCGATAACAGACAACATGAACTGACGAAATAGGATGAACAGGAGGCGTTGTTCCAAGTCGGCAGCAGCCATGGTCTTGAGCGCTCCTAACTATCTCTTGCATCTTTGTATGATGTGGTCAACATGGCAGTTATAGGAAAGACTGTGATCAAATGTCACTCCGAGGTATTATAACCTGTCACACCTGTCAATGGTGCAACCATCAAAAGTGATGTTCGGGAGTTCAGCCTTTACTATGGAATTATTCAAAGAGCACCACATCATGCAGGCCTTGTTCGGATTGATCTTGGAGCTTGAGTCGCCGCACCGCTGTGAGATTCCTTGCAAGGTTTCCTGGATGTCTTCGACCAACTCTTGCCTGTCTGAGTCAGTCCTGTATGTTAGGATGTCATCGGCAAATGTCAACATTCGTCCTGTCCTTGTGGGTTGAATATTGCCCACTTTTACTGTGTAAATGTTGAACAGCACCAGTGAGAGCAGAGACCCTTGAGGCAGTCCTGGACATATTCGCCTCGGTTCTGATGTCCATGATCCCACGCGAAGCGCAACTGTTCTTTCCATCAGGGCAGCTGATATCCAACTAACCAGCCATGGGTTTAAACCACACTGCTGCAGACAGATAATTAAGGTCCCAAAATCGACACGGTTGTATGCGTCTTTCAGGTCGAGTGCCACCGCGACTGCTTCTTGCTTTGACTGAAACCTCTTGTACACATCATATGCAAAAGTTCCAGCGTTAGCCCAGGTCTCCGCTGTTCTATAGCTGCCCAGCGTATCGGGTAGAATCTGCTCCCGTTCAAGGCAGGCCATTGTTTTCCTGGCCACTATCTTCTCGAGCAATTTGCCATATACATTTTGTATGGTGATTATTCGATAGCTGCCAAGAAACGTGGAGTCCTTACCAGGTTTAGGCAGTGGGCATAGATAGCTATGAAGCCAGTCCTCAGGCACATATGTCTTCTCTATAGTGTGGTTGAACTCCTTCACCATATTTCTTATCTCTGTCTCATCCAACTGCTTGATGTGGCAATACTGTACTCCATCAGCACCTGGGGCAGTGTTTTTGCTTGTACGTAGGCTATTTACGACCTCCGCCTCGGTGATAAGGTCTACATAAGCCTCTCCCCTGACGGCTGCATCTAAGATGCCTTTCTGAGTTTCCTGACGAACATCTCTGTCGCCTTTGTCAGTCTGGGCAACATATTGACTGAATGAACTTAGATCCTTCTCTTCATCTGTCTTCAGGAGCCTTCCTGTGGTGTCTTGAATGTTGGAGATAAGCTGGCTTGTATTCTTTCCATTCATCTTTCGATGCATGTGCCGGAACTTCTGGAGGGTATTATCATTACCCACACCTGTGATGAACTCCTCCCATTGCTCGCTTTTGGACTCCTTAGCTAGCGCTTCAAAGGAATTGGTAGCTTTGCATTTTACCTCCTCCTCATTCAATGTGTCGACATTAATACCAGCTCTCTTTCTGGTTTTACGCAAATCCTTTGTTGCCGCCTCCTTTTCTCCCCCGGCCATATCAACAGCTTGAGTCCACCAGGGTGGTTGGACAAAAGGGGATCTAGTGGTCCTGCGTCCGATCGTCTGGCGCAGCTTGTTCACTACATTATCCTGTTCGTACGTGTAACTGAACACGTTTGGCTTTCCGGTGTCTGGTGTGTTTTCCTCTGGGTATAAGTACGACACATGGCAGGTGGTCGCTCTCTTGTGCCCCTAATACGTCTCAGCGTGTGGATGGAGCAACATCACTGGATATAAGAGCCAGATCGATGACCCTATCCGTATCTCCCGGTCGAGATGCTATTCTAGTTGGACGTCCGTCATTCACGACAGTGAGGTTTGTGTGGACTAATGCCTGGCTCAAGACAACCCCTTGCCTATTTTCAGTGACATTTCCCCACTCCTTTGACCTAGCATTAAAGTCACCTGCAATGAGGCACTTTTTGCTCTGTGACTGACAGAAATTCCCACTTTACGTCCTCGAAGAGGTGATCTATGTGAGCATATATGTTGTAGATTCTCCATTCTTGGTGGTTGATTGTTATTTCAATCCCTTGTATCTTGACATCCTCAATTTCACAGGTGCTAGTATCTATCCATGTATGGGGAAGTTCTTGCTTCACGTACATCGCCAGTCCCTGCTTACCGAGCCCGCGTGGATTATTGTAGCACATGTATCCTGGACACTTGATGGTAACATTCTCCTTCAAGCAGGTCTCCTGGATCATGAATATGTCGAAACTGTATATCAATTTTTGGAGAATCACTTCGCGTTGGGTAGCGCTGCGGCAATTCTAGTAGCCTATCCGTACATTTTTTAACCCAAGTCTTTATCTGACTTTCTTCGACATTTTCTCTTTCCGGCTCTTTTCTTTCTTTCTCTCCTCTTCTCTCCCCTTTATCTCCTTCTTCGTCCACCCTCCTTAGCGCCATCTGCTGGCGACATCGATGTCAGAGCACGATCTCCGTAGATCCCGTGATGACTCTTATGTATGGTTTGTCATCAGAGTTTTCCTTCTCCTATAAGAGTTGCCTGCGGGCCTAACGCGTCTCCTCTACTCGGTTTGTGGTCAGTTGTCTCGGCCAATTGTATCGCTGTGTCACGTTATCGTACGGGTCGCCGTATGCACTCCCGTGCTATTACACAAGACAATGGGTGGAGTACAGCTACCAGTCCATCCGTCCAGGTATCACTTGTTTAATACGCACTCTAGCGTTCTTGTTATCTCAGCATTTAACTGATCAGCACCACCCAGAGCACGCACAGCGACACACGTTGACCTAGCAAACCATTGGTCAACGAAGACCATAGGTCGAATTGACCTTCGCAGTTGAACGATTTTGGCCTCGGTAACTGCGAGCCCACTCGTTGTCGATAATAGGGATTTATAGAAACAAGATGCTATGCAACGGTACACTAGATGGCAAACTAGGTTTTAAAATGCACACAAACTTCCACAGAACACGGTCCTGAATGTTAGTCATCAACTGTGAAAATTAAGTCCGATTTGAAACTTGGTAATAGCCTAAACAAATACAAACAGCGGAGTGAATCGTGCACACAGCCTGACCCTAACTGTCACACTCGGCATATTTAAACCGGTCAACCACTTTGAGTTACTGGCCATTAGCTTTTATCCTACTGTTGAAGCCCTCGGCATTATTGGTCATTAATTTTGTCTTTCCAGTGTTTATCTCCATACCATAGTCAAGAGCTGTTTCATCGAGCCTTCTGACCCATTTCTGGAGTTCTGCTTCTTGACCCGCCAACCCGTCGATGTCACCTGCAAAACGAAGATTGGTAATCGTTCGGCCACCTATCTTGGCATTACCAACGTGACCTCCAAGCGCCTCACTCATAATTCCGTCAAGGAATATATTCAAAAGAGTTTGAAAGAGTGTACAACCCTCTCACAACAACTGATGTGCGAATCCAGTCCCCACACCTCCCATTCACAAGAACTGCACTGGACGCCTTGTCATACTTATATAGGTGTTCAAGTACCTTTATAATATTTCCGTTGATTTTATTCATCGTTATCGTTGCATATAGCGCTTTATGCCATACTGTACTTGATGTACGCAACAAAAATGGCGCCGTAACTGGCTGTGGGTCTACATTGCTTCTACTGTTTTGGCTCATTTTAAGGATGCCGCCAAACGACGGATTTGCCTGAAATTCACACTAGTCGACGACTTACACTTGCGTTTTCACAGAAACGTGGTGTTGTTTTCAGTTTGGACTGGTTAATTCGTTTGTTTTTTGTGATTTCTTCCATCCGATTATCCTGGTCTGGCCATCGGCTATATGAATGGCACTACGCTTAAACCTGTGTCGTATTTCACGGCCTAGTTCATACAGCTGAATTTCACTAAATTGGACAAAGGTAGCTCAGGACTAGAGAGTAAGGTTGACAAAAGGCGCAATTTCTTCCTCACTTTAATCCAATCACTGCGCGGGTCACCCATTTCCGAGGACACAGCAAGAGAAAAGACTGTCCACGCGGCTAAACAAAGAGAGTGGTCTTCATCACCTGTGATGGATGAACATCATGCCATACCCTATCAAACACCTTCTTAAAATCAACAAACACATGATACAGTTTTTGCTGCTGTTCTAGATATTTCTCGCTTAACACCCTTAAATTAAATATCTGTTCTGTAGTGCTTCTTCCCCGTCTGAACCATGCTTGCTCCTCAGCAATAATGTTCTCTGCTTGGGGTTTCAATCGGCCGAGGATTAATCTAAGCATGACCTTGCTAGTGTGGCTGATGAGGCTTATTGTTCTGTAATTTTGGCACAGCTTTAGGTTTCCAGACTTATGTAACGGTATAACCATTGATCTAGTCCAAAAGTCCGGCCAGTTTCGTGTCGCCCATATTTTGTTGCAGATGTGTGTCAGGCCTTCTACCACTACCTTCCCACCTGCCTGTAAGAGCTCTGCTGGTATTTTGTCCCCACCGGCAGCCTTCCCTCTTCTCAATGTCTTTACCGCTGCAACTACCTATTCCTTCATTATCAAGTTGGTTATCCTCTATAGTTGTTGGTGTTGGAGGGATTGTTTTCTCAGGTTCGTTCCGTCCCTCATAGTTGTATAACTCGGAACAGTACTTATCCATCGTGCCAGTACGTCATTGTCCTCAATAACGCACTTGCTGCTTTTATCCTGGATCATAAAGTTTCTGCCTTGTCTTGGTGTTACCAGTTCTTCTAAACAAAGTCCCAGCATAAAATGATTTGGAGGCACCCATGATTTAAGCACTGGCACCAGCTGAACTTGACTTTTGTCAGAAGGTTGCTTCTCAAATGCATCCTGCTTACACACTCATAACACAGTGCAGATTGTGACACAGACCATTCTATAGTCTGCTGTAAAATCAGGGCACAACCAATAAGGTTCCATCACTCCACACAAACAGGAAAACCAAGCATAGACAGGACATGCGATGATTACAGTTCACCAACTTTCGAGAAAGAAATCAACATTTGACAAAACAAACACAGCCGGGAAGATCTGGAACCATTTGCGTAATGCTATCCAGAGTGCTGAGCTATCCACTTTCGGAAGGAAGACGGCAAAACCAAATGACTGGTTTGAATCCTCATCAGATGTGATGGCTCCTATCATAGAGGCCAAATAAGCTGCCCTAACTGAATATAAGCGCTCATCAAATGCATGATCACTGTAGGTTTTAAAAAGTGCTAGAAATAAAGTCAAACAAGGTGCTAGAAGATGTACAAATGAATACTGGCTCCAGTTTAGTGAGAATATTCAAGTCGTTGCGCAAACTGGTAAAACCAGACGGATGTATGATGAAATAAAGAAAGCCCTTGAACCACAAGCTCAAAAGATAGCACCATTCAGAAGCATTAGCGTTGAGAAAAAAACTGATAAACAGGAGCAAATGAAGAGATGAGTCTGCATTACCCAAAGCTTTACACAAGAGAAAACACCGTCGTACATGCAGCCCTCGACGCAGTCATATCTCCTAATTATGGATAAACTCAACGCTGAGCAAACATTAGAAGAACTCAGCAAGGTTATTGACAGTTTGGCCCTAGGCAGCACATCAGATAGTAATGATGGAATTTCTCCTGACTTGATCAAGAGATGCAAAAGTTCTACATTGCATCAAATGTATACTTTACCTACATCAATGTTGTGAGGAAATAACTGTCCCTCAAGAAATGTGGGATGCGAAGATAGTAACGCTATACAAAAATAAAGAAGATAGAAGCGACTGTAACAACTATAGAGATATCTCTCGCCTTAGTGCTGTTGGTAAGGCCTTCATCAAGGTTATCTTAGCACAAATACACAAGTTAGCCCAGGGTCATAATGTGGATTTTGACCTGGTAGATTAACAACAGACATGATCTTTTTCCTCTGTAAATTCTATGAAAAATAGACATAGAGCATAAAAAAACCAGTATACATTGTTTTATTGGCTCTAGACATTTGACTTGGTCAGAAAGGATGATCTTTTCAGAGTATTCTAAAAGATAGGCTGTACTCCCAAGATGCGAGAAATTATAGTTATTTCATTTTAAGTATGCTGGAAACACATCACAACCCTTCGACATATGCAATGGTGTCAAACAAGGCTGCAGTTTAGCTCCAACCCTCTTTCCTTTGTTATTTTCTTTGCTGTAGTCCTGTATAATGCATTTGGAGATGCAACTGAAGGAATATGCCTCCATACCAGGTCAGATAGCAGACTGTTTAACTTCATAAGATTAAAGGCTAAAACTAAAGTCACCATAAGGGACATAGTTCTGATGTTGATGCTGCAATTGCCCCACAAAGCGAACAAGAGCTCCAGACCTTGATAAACTGTATCTCTCGAGTCTGCAGTAACTTTGACCTCACGATAAGTCTTCACAAGACAAAAGTGATGGGTCAGGATGTGAGTGAACTACCATCAACAATTACACAGTGTTGGAAGTGCAGCAATTCACATATAATTCACTGCCGAAGACGGATGTGTTGGACTGAAAGGTGCAAATATCGCAGTCAAGCTGTAAACTAGCGACACAACGCATTTCGTTCTCCAGACTACATCCTGCTACTTGTAAAGCCATGTTCATGGCTTGGTAGCGGGAGATTGAGAATGAACGCAGAAGAAGAAGACATAATTCTTCAATTTGCCTGTTACCAATACTGTACAATATAATCATAGTTGTCCATTGTTGTCGATGAGGACCGCCGACATCATCCTTGTCACAGATTTCCCTGTTGGGTGTGGGTGCACATGTGGCTGAACAGGCCAATGCGGACACGAAAACATCTGCTACATATCGGGCACACAAGGTTTGTAGAAGGTGATGGTGTTCCCGCTGTTCGGGATTTCCAGGTCTCGCGTCTGCTCTGGGTTTTCACAACACGGTCGTCTTCACCTGTAGCTACACCCGATTTGACGGCGCTTTTCCAGTCAGATCTGTTTTGCGCAAGACATTCCCAGGTGTCGATGTCTATCTGGCAACTTTTCCGTGAGTCCTTCAGACCGTCTTTAAAACGTTTCTTTGGGCGCCCTCTCTCGCGCCATCCCTCTCTCAGCTCGCAGTAGAGAAGCTTCTTTGGTAGCCGCTCGTCTGACATATGGACGAGGTGTCCGGCCCATCCTAGTCGTGCTTTTTCTAGCAGTGCATGGATGCTGGGCACGTTAGCCCTCGAGAGAACCTCGATGTCAGAGACACGGTCTTGCCATCTGATGTAGAATATTCGCCTCAGGCAACCTGTGTGGAAGTGGTTTAACCTCCTTGCATGTCCAGAGTATACAGTCCAGCTTTCGCAAGCGTATAGTAGGGTTGGAATAATGGTTGCACGGTAGACTTTAAGTTTGGTCTTGACGCTGATGCCACGACGTGCCCACATCATCGAGCGCATTCTACCAAAGGCTGTGCTGGCCTTTGCTATTCTGCTTGCCACCTCATCTTCTAGGCTGACAGATCTCGACAGCGTGCTGCCTAGATATGTGAATTTGTCTATGACATTCAGCGTCTGCCCGCTGACTGTAGTCTCTGGTTTTGTGTACAGCATGCCTGGTGCTGGTTGGTACATGACCTCTGTTTTCTTGGCATTTATGGTCAGGCCAAAATTTTTGCATGCAGCAGAGAACCGGTCCATTCCAACCTGCATGTTCAGCTCTGAGTTGCTCATTAGAGCGCAGTCGTCAGCAAATACAAGTTCCCTGATTATGTTGCCAGCCTCTTTGGTTTTGGCCTTCATTCTTCTGGGATTGAGTAACTTGCCATCTGTGCGGTACTTTATGGGTATTCCAAGCTCCAGTGACCTGAAGGTGTCTGTCATCGTGGCTGCGAACATCATGCTGAACAAGGTCGGGGCGAGTACACATCCTTGTTTTACTCCGTTTGATACTAGAAACGTTTTAGAGATTGCTCCGCTGTCCAGTACACGAGCACACATGCCTTCGTGTAGCTGTTTCACCATAGTCATGAACTTGTTGGGGCAGCCAAGCTTGGACATTATCATCCACAGCCTTCCTCTGTTTACTGTATCAAATGCCTTTGTCAAATCAATAAATGTGGTGTATAAGGCCTGTACAAGATATTCACTAGAATAAATGCCAACAGAATCGTCAGACAATTTGATGAACACCAACCACGCTAACAAGCCGGATTCAGAAAATGGTTCTCCACCATTGACCACCTGCAATCCACACGATCAATCAACTGTAAAACGGGGCATGTGAACTGTGCATACCCTTATGTCTTGTATTTATCGATTACGAAATAGCATTTGACAGTATTAGGACAAATGTTGTAGTAAATGCTCTCAGAAACCAGGGCATCTCTGAAACCAATATCAAACTGACACAGCCATCATGCTATACCACTGTACAGTTTATGTTTTGATAGCAAGAGAAGTATGACAGGGTGACACCGTCTCACCAAAGCTATTAACAGTGGCTCTCAAAGAGATTTTCCAACAATTACATTGTATCAACAGAGGCATTTATATAGAATTACTTTATTGAACTACAATAAATCCATAATTACAGAAGCATTTTATTATCAGCAGGTATTGTCTTGGAACTTCCTTATGAACAGTTGAGAACAGTTTTTTTGCCTCCATGTCAAAATATCACCACAGAAACACATCTGCCATAGTGGTCTTTTTTAACTCTTGTCCAATTTTAATTAATCCTCTACTTGAGATCATTATCCATTAGCAAGTTTGTGATTGTCTAAAATTTTAGATCACACAAAGAGTGACAATGTCAAATGAGCATAAAAAAGTTTTCTTGTAAATTTATGATCAAAGAATTTGCTACTGAATTATTGTTAACTGTTAGTGTCCCTTTATGTAAACAAAAAACAACATAACAACAACAAATAATTTAAAAAAAACACAAGTCAGTGTCAGCAAGGAAGAGTTTCTGGTTGTTCAAGATGGTGGTGGATTTGAATTTACAGTACAGAGATTTATATATTTTTCAGATAAATATTAGTGTTGAGAATCAATTTGTGTAATAATAATGTAGTTGTAATTGTAGTTTACTGTAGCATACGTATTTTCAAATATAGTGGTCTGGTTGTAACAGATAGTTTAGTGACTTGATAGAATTAAATTGCGTGGCATAGTGAGCGATAGTAACAGTAAATTTAGTGTAAGCCTAGTAGTTGGCAATAAGTTGTTGTAAGGTAAATACCAGCGACATTTGATTTTTTGGTGTTGCTTTAACAAGTATACATTGTATTAGGTATTAGTTTAACTTATTGGATAACAGTAATAAATAGCATAATTAGTATGTCCGCTAAGACCAGACGAAATGCTATGAAGAAAGGCCAGATCAGATTGTGTGATTTGTGTGGCGGCAATGTTTGTATTAGTGTAGGGTTAGATACAATGTTGGAACATGAAGGAAAAGTTATATGTAAGGTATGTAGTCGAAGAAAGGCAGGCTCGAATGGAGTGCAAATGAGAAGAGATCGGAGGAGATAGAAAAGAGGTAGATCAAATTAGAAGGGAAATGAGATAATGGAGGAAATTTTAAAGAAGCTCCAGTTGGGTAGTTGAGGTGATAAAATTAAACCACTGTCAGTTAGGAATGAGTTGAAGATAGAAATTGGAAGTAAGGGAGATTTTAGCGAGGAAACAGTTCACAGGGCAGAGAGTTTTGCAGAGAAGTATACAAATATAGGTGAGGGTTTAGTATTTTGGTAGTAGGGGATTCAATGGTGAGGGAGGTTGGCAGACATTTGTCTAAACAATACAACATGTTTGAAAAAAATAGATATTGGGAGAGCAAAAATTGAGGACATAGAGGGGAGAATAAAGACATTAGATGACAGAGCAAACAGTCATGTTGTGATATTGGTAGGAACTAATCATGTAAAGAGAGATGGTACAGAAATAATTATGAAACAATACAAAAGTCTTATGGGAACACTTAAGGAAAAATGTTCAGAAAGGTCACAATGATGAGCATTTTAGATAAAGCAGATGGGTCAGACTATCTAGATAGCAAGATAATAGGTATCATCAACCGTAGGTTGCAGGTGATGTGTGCAGACATGGGAATGGAATTTATTGATGTGAAAGTAGACAAAAGTAAAATGTTAGACAGGGGAGGTTTACATTTAAATGAGATAGGACAGCACGTTGTAGCAAAGTATATGTTTAATCATTGTGTTAGAAATTTAAACTAGTAAGGTCTATGAAGTATGAGACTAAAGATATGCCTACAATAGGGTGCTATAGAGGATGTAGTCAAAGGGGAGAGTTGGGGTCAGGTAAGTGTGAAATAAGTAGTGGAAAAGCAAAAATAAAAATGATAAAGCAAAAAGTGGAAAAACAAAAAAACTACAAACTAAAATGTTTTTATGCAAATGTGAGAAGCATAGTAAATAAAAGAAAAGAAATGGAACTGTATGTAGAAGAAGAAAAACCAGATATAATTGGATTAACAGAATCATGGACATATGAGAACATAGCAGATAGCAAACTTGAAATAGAGGAATTTACAATGTTAAGGAAAGATAGGGTAGTTGATCCTGCCGAAGACGGATGTGTCGGACTGAAAGGTGCAAATATCGCAGTTAAACTGTAAACTAGCGATACAACCCAAATCCGTTCTCCGGACTACATCCTGCTACTTACAAAGCCCTGTTCAGGGCTTGGTAGCTGGAGATTGAGAATGAACGCAGAAGAAGAAGAAGGGTAGTTGGAGACAAGGCTAAGGGAGGTGGTGTTTTATTATTATTACAAATTCAATTAAAATAACAATCAAAGATGATTTGTCATGTGGTAACAAAAATGAAAGTATATGAGGATAAATGGAAAGTGGGGGTGAAAAAAATAGTGATTGGGGTATGCTATAGATGTCCATCAAGTCCAAAAATAGGAAGATGAGGAGCTGATTAGTAGAATAGAAAATGCACGTAAAGGGAAATCGTTATTAATGGTGGATTTCAACTTTCCAGAAATAAAATGGGATTTGGCAGAAGCACTTGGAGAGTCAAAACCTAAGTGCATAACTGACAATTTTTTAATTTATACCGTAGAAGCAGCCACAAGAGGCAAAAACACACTTGACTTAGTTTTTACTACAGAGGAAAATATGATTGAACAACGTTACCGTTGGGGAACTGTTTGGCTCAAGTGACCATTAAATCATCCGTTGGGATCTTATTGCAGGGAAAGAAGTAAACATATAATCATGCAAACATACGACTACTCTAAGGCAGATGTTAAAAAGATGAAAGAGGCAGTGACCCATATAATCTGGAAAGATATTGTCGGAGGAACAGATGTTGAACAAGAGTGGGAGAGTTCTTAGGTAAACTAAAATCCAAAGGAAAGGTAGTGCTACAGTGGATATCATCACACTGTGACATACCAGACAACGAGAGAGCAGACAAGTTAGCAAAAGAGGGAGCAACACAAAAACAAACATTCACCATCCAGGAAAAGAAGACGCTTATCCAAGCCATAAGGAAAGTCTATCAAAAAAGAGACGACTATCACTACCTTAATCAAGCAAAGCAGGTGACCTTGTCTCACATGAGAATAGGACACACCCCATTGAATAACCATCAACACAGACTAAAATTGGCCACATCTCCAATGTGTATGTGCAGACAAGCAGCATAGACAGTCGAACATATCCTATAAGACTGTTATATGCTTAAATAAGCAACTGCATTATGAGAACTGGCCCACAAGAGTTATTTGGGAGTCTTGAAAACTCTCCACCCACACACCATTATCTAGAGAACTGGAATCCACACATAGAGATAATTTTTTTAAATGTAAAAAACGAGAAGAAAAATAAGTGATCCTAAATGTTGGGTTAATTACTAATTATTTGCTATTGACATGTGTTTTAGCTGTGATATAAAGATTGCAAATAAACCGAGAGTACAAATGAGAAATAAAATCGCAATAAAAGACAATTGAAAGTTCAATATACTGACAGCAACCATTAATTTTACAATTGGTATAGTGCAGGCAGTTCAAAATTAAGGACACTGGCAGTTACAAAATTATATTAAATTGAGAAAATAATTTAATTGTATGATGACTAACATATTTTATGACAGTTTAATTTGATGATCTGCATTATTTGGTAACTGTGAATCTTGAAATGATTTGACTATGTGCAATACTTAAACTAACTGTGGTGATACCACACTAAAAAGATAACAATCAGGCTGCATCCTCATATCCTACCTGTTGTATCATAATCAAAAGACCAAACAGATCTTGTACTGTTTTCACTTGAAGTGAAGATGATGGTCACGTTTTTTTGGAAACCCACAGCTACTTGAAATCCAACTGAAAATTAAATATATCACTTATAATATCACAAAATATAAACACGAGACAAAATGCTATTTATATAATAAAATTGCATGTGCTATTAGACCAATATGACTGCCAAGACAGATGAGATGTGTTGGACCGATAGGTACAAATATCTAAGTTAAGCTGTAAACTAGCTACACAACGTATTCTGTTCTCCAGACTATATCCTGCTTTTTGCAAAGTCCTGATCAAAAACAGATGATTTGACCATTTTTTCTTATATGTTGATTTGTTAGTTCAGTATTGTTAGCCCTGATGAAGGCCTATTGGTCATAACGTAGGTTTTGTTTATGTTCCCGTCTCGGTGCGGTATCTTCTTCTTCGTACGCTGTCAGATGTCAACCTTTATTTTTTTTTTTAAAAGCAACGGTCATCCTGAGGCTGTCGACACTGCCATAGAGCTTGTCTAGTGTTGCCACTGCTGATGGCCACATCTGCTTTCTCTGATCCTCGTATGTCGGGCAGTTTTGCAACAAATATTCAGCGGTCATTTTCCCAGTACCACACGAGCATTCGTCAGTGCCACCTAACTTCAATTTGTTGAATAGGTGGTACCTCAGTCTATTGTAGCCTGTGCGAAGTCTGAAGACCACGACCTGCTCTCTTCTGTTCAACTGGTAATAGGCATCGTTTTTGGTGTAGCCAGTATGTTCTGTTTCCCATTTGGTCATGTATCTAGCTCTAATAAGCCGTTTTGACTCTTCGTATGTCACACTAGGATCTGGTTGTGGTAGTCTTGCACCTTCTTTTGCCAGTCTGTCTGCCTCCTCGTTGCAATGGATGTTACAGTGGGATGGAACCCACTGTACCACTACTCTTTTTGGTGCAGACTGCTGGCATAGTTGACAGAGTACTGCTCTTAAATCATTAAGTTCAGTATTTTTCTGGCTTTTTAGTGCTGTGACTACGGCCAGGGCATCTGTAACTTAACTTAACGTCTTTATACTGGTTTAGAAGACCCTGCAGAGTCTGTATACAACCAGTTACATTTACATCACCTTGCTCTAAAATCTATGCGCATCCAGTTTATTCTTAAACGCATTAACTGTCCCTGCCTCCACCACCTCCCCTGGCAATGCATTCCAAGCAGACACCACTCTCTGACTAAAAAAATATTTCCTAATATCTAACCTGGACCTGTAAGCAGGACTATATGGCTTTCATTTCTTTTACCTGTCACCATTTCTTCTACTGCAGCCTTCAGTGCCTCTGCCTCCGCTTTGAAATTGCTTGTGTATTTTCCAGTTGCCACTGTTATTTTTCTACCATTTGGTAGGCTCAGGAATACCCCTATCCCTCCGTTCTGTGTTTGTTACAGAACCGTCGGTATATGCATGGGTCCAGTCCATGCTTGGGTAGTTTTTCGTTATGTACCTCAGGGTTATTTCTCTTCTTTCTTTTTCAGTCTGGCTGTTTTTGTTTCCAATACCTGGTATATTTTCTACCACCTCTGGAAATATATGCTGCCTCCATGTAGGTTTTCGTACAGTAGGGATGGGCTTTGGTGTTGTTAATGTGCACATAGGGTCTTCGTTCATCTTTGCTTTGGCTATTTTGGCAAAGTTTCTTCGCTTTAGTTTCCCATTTCCAAAATTATTTAGTCTCTGATGCATTGGATGGTCTGTCAGTCTTCTGAGTTTCTCTGCTTGTTGCTGGGCTCTGCAGTCTCTTCTGTCGGTCATGGATTGCAGATTTGTAATTGTTTCAAGTTCTACAATTGGCGTTGACTTCATGCCTCCTGTTATAACTCTCATGGCTTGGTTTTGAAGTTTGCTAATTTTATCGAAGTTCGCCTTTGCTGCTGTTGTCCATGCTGCAATGCCATACTCGAGAACTGGTCTCACTCTTCCAGTGTACAGTTTCTTTAGTATACTTTCGTCTGCTCCCCAGCTTGTGCTAGCAAGTTTCCTCATGATTGCCATTCTTTCTCTGGCTCTCATTCGGTTTCTCTTGATCTGACTTTTCCATGTCATGCGCCGATCAAATGTGACTCCCAGGTAGTTTGGGTTGTTGTTTGGCCGCAGATATTTGCCGATAAGACTTATTTTGGTGTTTTGGGGTTTGTTTGAAAGCGAGAATATCGTACATGTTGTTTTTTCCTCATTTATTTTGACCAGCCATGAGTTCGCCCACTCCTCCAGCAATATTAGGGCCTGCTGCATCCGATTACTTGCTATGGTGAGAATCTTTTCAGAGGTCCACACAGCCAGATCGTCTGCAAATATGGAGCTGTGGACTCTTCTTGGTATATTCTCTGTGATGCCACATCAGTCTAGTGTTTATCATACGCTCTATCAGTTTTCCTAGGTAGCTCAGAAGACTGATAGGCCTGTATCCATTTGGATCAGTTCTATCTTTTTCTTTCTTTGGTACTGGTATAAGTACAGCGTCTTTCCATGCCTGAGGTACAATTCCCCTTTTCCAGCTTTGGTTCAGGACTGATAGTATCTTCGTCTTTGCTGTTTGGCCCAACCCCATCAGCATTTCGTTTGTTACGCCATCTTTTCCGGGCGATTTCTTTTTCTTTAAAGTTCTCATGGCCTCTCACATTTAATTCATTGTTAGTTTTGCCATCATGTGCTCCTCTGGTGCCATATTGATGTTGTCGTGCCTCTTTTGTTCTTCATTGATGTCTGTATGCCTATTTGTAGGGACATCAACGTGGTTTGCTCTGGGATAATGTTCTATAAAAGCGTTTGCTGCTTTTTTTCCAGTGAGCATGTTGTCGCCCTGTTTGATGGTAATTTGTTTATTTGATGGAGTTTCGTCGTTCATGGCTCTGACTAACTTCCATAGTTTGTTCCCGTATTTGTCTAAATTGAGGCTTTCTGTTTTGTTTTTAAGCTTTCTCTTGTATTTCGCCGTGCTGGCTTTGATGGCCATATTTGCCTCCATAGATTGTTCTCTCTCTGCTATGTTACTAGCATTTGAGACTTCGTCTTCCGCTTTCTGCAATTCGTCATTCCAATAAGGCTTGTAGTTTTTCCTTGCTGTGCGGTATCTGACCATACCCATTTTTAAATTTTGATTAAACTCAACCTTAATCAACTTTTACAAGTTTTTTTAATGTTTTTTTCCCGATATTGAGAATGAACGCAGAAGAAGAAGATCAAAATGAATCAATTTCACATTTTTCTCAAGACCTAATCTTCAAATGCTGGATACTGTCATAAGACAGTATTCTTGTAATTGAGCTGCCAAAATGGTTAAGAAATGACAAATAATTAAATTTCTTTCACATAGTTTGCTTGTGCTGTAATTTTTAAAAATACAAACAGATCATGTAACACCAAATAAATTATGAATGTGAGCAAAACAAAAGAAATAAGAATAAATAGCAAACAAAAGGACCATGTAAAGATTAACTATCAGAGATATAACAAAGTGCAAATCTTTACTTATTTTGGAATTAACGTAAATTAACGTAATGGAAGAAAATAACCAAGACTATTAATGTCAGATTTGCTTTCAAATCTTTGTCAAATATATAATTGAAGCATTCTTCAGGGAAAAAAAGCATCAAATGCAGATTTATCCAGAGTTAAGCAACCACACTAGCTGTTACAGGGCGGCATGCAACACAATGAATGAGCTGGCATCTTTCAGCTTCCCTCAGGGTCAGCAAACTAGAGCTGAACAAAAACCTATTCTGCCTCTAAGTTGCGGCCCTGCAAACAGACTACATTAGTATAATCTGGATAAGAGATTATGGATCACAGTGGGAAAGCAAATCAGGCACCCAAAAAAGCCAGCTGAAGCTGGGTGTGGTGGGGCTGAAAGTCGCAGATATCACAGCCTCGCTTTAAACTACAATACAACGTTCTTTTCAGGACAAACGTCTAAGAAAAAAAGAAGGAGTTACAGGACAAGATTCTGACCAATAGGTCATGCAAGTTTCTATCACATCCCTAGGCTACCAAAGGATCAGAAAAGTCCACATGTATTCAAATGAAGGATCAGGAGGTGGAGGAACACAATCTCATGGGCAGAGGAGGTGTGAGGATGACAGCAAGTTTAATGCAGTAGATGGGGGACAGTGGTTAGGAGTGAGGGCATCAGTACTTCTCCTTCATCTTTGCATTCGGTTTCGTATGCTCGTTTTATGCCACCAGATGGGCTGCCTCCATGAAGTGACACGTCAGTCGCAGATCCTCAATGGTTCCCCACAGTTTGTCTTATTTGTTTTTTTCCTCAGGCCAGGTCTTCTCACGGGAGCCTTGGTGCAGTGGACATGTTTGCAGGATGTGTTCTGGAGTCTGGGATCCTCTCTGACATGTGCATTGTGCAGTCTGTGCTGCTTTCATTTATGCATGTGTGCATTTAGTCTGCAATGACCTGTTCTGAAGCAGAAAATTGTGGTGTACTGTTTCCTATTCAGTCTATTGATTGGGTCCTGTAAACAAAACCGCTCCCACGTTGGAATTACAAACGAGCCGACTGGGACAGATTTGCAATCCTGACAGATGGGCTGTGTGAAACCATCAACACACAAAACAACAAAATGAAGCCCATGGTGGAAAGCCTAAGCAAGGCAATAATGCAAGCCGCCACTGAAACCATCCCAAGAGGAGCTAGGAAAAACTATAAGCCCTACTGGAATGATGAGTTGCAGAAAGCGGAAGATGCAGTAACAAAGGCTAGGAACATGGCAGAGCGAGAACAATCCATGGAGGCAAACATCGCCCTCAAAGCCGCCACGGCGAAATACAAACACACTCTCAAGCAAACAGCAAGAGAAGGCTGTAAAAATAAAACGGAAAGCCTAAACCTGGACAAAGACGGGAACAAGCTATGGAAGCTAGTCAGAGCCATGAACGACGAAACCCCGTCAAACAAACAAATTACCATCAAGCAGGGCGAAAACTTGCTCACAGGTAAGAAAGCCGCAAACGAATTTGTCGATCACTATGCCAGAGCAAACCACATCGAGGTCCCTGCAGATAAGCATACAGAGATTAGCGAAGAGCTAAAGGGGCACGACAACATGAATACGGCACATGAAGAGCACATGATGGCCAAATTAACAATGAGCGAAATGGAAGAGGCTATGAGAACATTAAAGAAAAGGAAATCTCCCGGAAAAGACGGGATAACAAACGAAATGCTGATGGGGCTGGGCCAAACAGCGAAGAGGAAACTGCTATCGGTCCTGAACCAAAGCTGGAAAAGGGGAATTGTACCCCAGGCATGGAAAGACGCAATACTGGTACCAGTACCAAAAACAGGAAAGGACAAAACAGATCCAAATGGATACAGGCCCATCAGCCTACTGAGCTGTGTCGGCAAGCTGATGGAACGTATGATAAACACCAGACTGATGTGGCATCTGGAAGAAAAACGAATACTAATTCCACAGCAAGCCGGCTTTAGACAGCACAGATCCACTGAGGACCAGGTCATCCTCATAGCCCAGGAGATAGAAGATGCCTACCAGGCACAGAAACACACAGTAGCTGTTTGGGTGGATCTGGAAAAGGCATTTGACAAAGTCTGGAAAGACGGACTTAGGGTCAAGCTAAGAAGTGATGTTTGTGGGAAAATGTACAAGTGGATCAACCACTACCTCAAACAAAGAACGGCCAGAGTCCAAGTACAAGGGCAGATGAGCAAAAAGGTGACACTCGAGCAGGAAGTACCCCAAGGGGGAGTACTGTCACCCACACTCTTCCTGGTATATATAAACGACATTACAGAGAATATACCAAGGAGAGTCCATAGCTCAATGTTTGCAGACGATCTGGCTATGTGGACCTCTGAAAAGAATCTCACCATAGCAAGAAATCGGATGCAGCAGGCCCTAACATCGCTGGAAGAGTTGCCGAACTCATGGCTGGTCAAAATAAACGAGGAGAAAACCACATGCACAATATTCTCGCTTTCAACAAAACCCCAAAATACCAAATTAAGTCTAAATGGCAAATTCCTGCAGCCAAACGACAACCCAACCTATCTGGGAGTCACATTTGATCGGCGCATGACATGGAAAAGTCAGATCGAGAGAAACCGAATGAGAGCCAGAGAAAGAATGGCAATCATGAGGAAACTTGCTGGCACAAGCTGGGGAGCAGACGAAGGCATACTAAAGAAACTGTACACTGGAAGAGTGAGACCAGTGCTCGAGTATGGCATTGCGGCATGGACAACAGCAGCAAAGGCGAACTTCGATAAAGTTAGCAAACTTCAAAACCAAGCCATGAGAATGATAACAGGAGGCATGAAGTCAACGCCAATTGTAGAACTTGAAAAGATTACAAAACTGCAATCCATGACCGATAGAAGAGACTGCAGAGCCCAGCTGCAGTCAGAGAAACTCCGAAGACTGACTGACCATCCAATGCACCAGAGACTAAACAATATGGGAAACTAAAGCGGAGAAACTTTGCAGAAATAGCCAAAGCAAAGATGCACGAAGATCCCATAAACGCACTAACAACACCAAAACCCATCACTACTGTACGAAAACCTACCTGGAGGCAGGATATATTTCCAGAGGTGGTAGAAAATATACCAGGTATTGGAAACAAAAACTGCCAGACTGAAAAAGAAAGGAGAGATACTACCCTAAGCTTCATATCGAAAAGCTACCCAAGCATGGACTGGACCCATGCATACACCGACGGTTCTGTAACAAACACTACACAGAACGGAGGGGCAGGAGCATTCCTGAACCTACCAAATGGCAGACAAATAACACTGTCATTCGCTACTGGTAAGTACACAAGCAATTTCAGAGCGGAGGCAGAGACACTGAGGGCGGCAGGGGAAGAAATGGTGACACACAAAGAAAATGAAAGCCATATAGTCCTGCTTACAGATGCTCTCGCCGTAGTCACAGCGCTAAAAAGTCAGAAAAACACTGAGCTTAATGACTTAAGAGCAGCACTCTGCAAACTGTGCCAGCAGTCCACACCAAAAAGGGTAGTGGTACAGTGGGTCCCATCACACTGCAACATCCAAGGCAACGAGGAGGCAGACAGACTGGCAAAAGAAGGTGCAAGACTACCACAAACAGATACTAGTATGACGTACGAAGAGTCAAAACGGCTTATCAAAGCCAGATACATGACCAAATGGGAAACCGAACATACTGGTTACACCAAAAATGATGCCTATTACCAGTTGAACAGAAGAGAGCAGGTCGTTGTCTTCAGACTTCGCACTGGCCACAATAGACTGAGGTACCACCTATTCAACAAATTGAAGATAGGTGGTACCGACGAATGCCCGTGCGGTACTGGTAAAATGACCGCTGAACATCTGCTGCAGAACTGCCCGACATACGAGGATCAGAGAGAGCAGATGTGGCCATCACCAGTGGAACTGCAAGATAAGCTCTATGGCAGTGGCGACAGCCTCAGGATGACCGCCGCTTTTTTCGAAAAAATAATGGTTACTGTCTGACTGCGTACGAAGAAGAAGAAGAAGAAGAAGAAGAAGATTGGGTCCTGTGGGTATTTGCTGTTTGTTCTCTCTATCCACTGTTGTTTATATTTTTTTGGGATGTGTGCCTTGACTTCTGGCAGTGGCACTGGGTGGGTGATTTGTTCTCTGTCTTCCTTTCCTGGCCAGTCTGTCCACCCATTCATTCCAAGGTATGCTGCAGTGAGCTGGAATCCATTGGAGGATGATTTTCTTGTGGTCTAAGAGTTTATTTAGCTGGCATATCAGTTCCCTTTCCATACTATTTCGTAGTTCTCTTTGTGTGGCCTGCAAAATTTCCATGCAGTCACACAAAAACACTATTCTGTTATCCTTTAACCCCTTTTCATCCAATAGTTTGACTGCTTCAATTGTTGCCAGCTGCTCTGTTCTTAAATTTGTCGAGGCTCCTCGGCAGCACTTGCTTTTTCTATAACGGTTCCATCCTGTAGTAGTATGACGAGTCCCGCCCCTCCTTTTCTCAATGCTTCATCTGATGATCCATTTGTGTAGATGTTCGTCCACATGGGTTGAGGATATGCGTCTCCAATTTGCTTTAGGGCTTTTTCTCTCAATGCATGGTCTGATTCTTCCCTATTTCTATCAATACCTGGTATTTTCGCTTCCACCGCGAAGTTGGGCTGTTGGTCTCTATTTTCATATACTTGTATTATTTGCCATGTCATTGGACATTTTGATATAATGTCACTGTTCCTTGCTGTAAGGGCTTTTGATAGATTGAAGCTTGTTCTTTTTATGCATTTTTTTGTTGTTTATTCATTGACTTTTCCCTGCATTGGATGTTTATTCATACACTTGTATTTTTCTGTCAGGTTTAGTATTTTTCCTTCTCTGCGCTCATCGAGGCTCTGGAGGCCTGCTACCGCTTCGAGTTCTTTGATTGGGGTGCTTCTCAGACCTCAGGTAATAATTCTGAGTCCGGTATTCTGTGCCCTGTCTAGTTTCTGTAGGTTGGTCTTTGCCGCTGTTGCATAGGCACGCATGCCATATTCCAGTGTTGGCCGTACATATCCAGTGTTGACCTGTCTGACTGTGTTGCATCTGCGCCCAAATTTGTCCCTGAGTGTGGCCTTCTTTTGAGTATCCTCTATGTGTGGGCCTCATGTTAATCTTTTGTCATATCTCATTCCTAGGTATATAGGATTGTCTTCTCTAAGAAGTAGGCTGTTTTCTAAATATAGGTCGACCTGCTCTGGCTTTGTAGAGAGCAAGAAGAGTGTTCAAGGATGTCTTGCTTTTGTTTATTGGGACACCCCATGAGTCTGCCTATTTCTTTACTGCATTTATTGCTTCCTGCATTCTTGCTTTTGCGGTTCCAATGTTTTCTGCTTGGGTCCATATGGCCAGGTCGTCTGCATGGAGTGCCTTGTGGATGTGTGGTCTGAACTGGTTTGGCAGATCATTAATGAAGAGGATAAACAAGGTAGAGGATAGTGATCCTCCCTGGGGAACCGCCTCATGTATTTGACCATTTTGCTATGTGTTCTTCCAGCCTGACTCTCGCACATCGTGAGTGGAGGTAGTCTTTGATCCAGTCAAGCATTTTCCCCCTTATTCCGTAGCCCGCTAATTTTAGATTTAATCCTTTCTTCCAGACTTTATCAAAAGTTTTAGTCAGGTCAAAGAAGGTGGCCAATAGTTTGCATTTCCTCTGAAAGGCATCTTTGATTTCCTGGGTCAGATAAGTGGTCTGGTCCTCGGTACTCCTGTATTTTCTATGGCCAGACTGGCACTCGTCTGGGATTTTGTTTTTCTCAAGGAAAGTTAGCATCCTATTGTTCACCAGCCTTTTAATTGTGTTTCCCAGACAGCTAAGGAGACTGATTGGGCGGTAGCTTCTTTTGTTTTCGTTTCCCTTCTTGAGGATTGGGATTATTTCTGCCTCCTTCCATTCTTTGGGGAACAATCCCTGAGTCCACGATTGGTTTATCAGGTCCAGGAATCGCTTTCTGCCTATTGGTCCCAAGTGTGTTAACATCTCATTTGTTATCGCGTCAGGCCCAGGTACCCTTTTCATCTTAAGTTTTCCTATAGGGCATCAATACAGTTCAGCTCAAATGCCATCTCCGCATCGAAGGTTGGCTGCAATGGATCTCCAGTGTACTCTATCTGTTGCCGTAATGGTGGAATATGAGAGGCTTTTCCAGGTCAATCTCCTGATGTTATCCACCCACTTAAAACGTTGTCTGCCTCTCGAACAATGCCTTCCACCTTACCCTCCAGTATGGTCTTCAAGACCATACCTCTTGAATCAGTACAAGAGATAGGAATTACATGCTGAAGGGCAGAGCTAAGAATAGCTGCAGGATAGAGGTGCTTGCAGGAAACCATCAAGCATCAATATGGAGTCTGTTATCATACAGCGTTTAATCTTATTCTCTGAAAGGCTCTTTAGAAATTTTTACTTTTGCATTGTTTAATTATTTTCGTGAATGTAAGGTCTATTTCTGTCCCGTGTACACTACCTTGAGGCGATGGGACAGCACAAGTGCTTGGATGATCTTGGGAACTATGTTGGCAGGAGTCTTGTACTCCTGGTAAGTTCAACTAAGCCAAATATATCACCAAGGAATAGGCAAGACTAAAAGCGCACAACCATCCCCTAGAAGAAAACAACTTTGAAACCGCAACAGAAAGTCAAAATACATTCTCGATTATCCCTAAAAAAAGAGGCAACTTGATGAAAGTCAGTTGATGGAAGTGTTCAGTTCAAGTGCTTTCTCCACATCAAAGGTCGGCTGCAATGGATCTTCTGTGTACTCTATCTCTTGTCGTAATGGTGCAATCTGGCAAACTTTTTCCAGACCATCTCTTCATGTTATGCGGCTACTTATAACGTTGTCTACCTCTTGGATGCTTTCAGCCTTACCCTCTAGTATGGTCTTCAAAAAGGATGCATTGTAATATGGCCACAATATCTTACTGTCTAGCCTTGACTTCAGTCATTAATTTTCAAACGTTTTCAATACTTCCATTTATTTTCTCTTTCCAAGAAATGTTACCCAATTTTCTATATACCCACATTTTAAAGGCTTCTATATTCTTTTCTAACTTGTTATTCAGTGTCCATGTTTCTGTGCCATAAACTGATGACAATTACAATTCATATTTTTAATTTTTGATTATCTGTTTGTTTGTTGGCAGAGATGGGCAGACAAAGATCTTCAGACTCAAGGCCCACCTCCACAAAATAGGTCTCAGAGACATCACCACATGTGAGTGTGGAGCACCCAAGCAAACACCAGAACATATCCTGCAGGACTGCCTCACTTATGCAGACCAGAAAGAGATCGTCTGGCCAGGGAGAGTGACCATGCTCGACAAGTTGTGGGGGACTGGTGAAGACCTGAAACATGCAGTCTCCTTCGTGAACCTCACTGAACTAGCAACATAGCATCAGTTGATCGAAGAAGATTATCTGTTTGGATGTCAGTATGTGTCACATGTTACTGAATACCATCTTAGCAATATTTATTCTCTTTCTGATTTTTTTCACAGCTGGCTTCTTCCGTTATTATATGACTTAGATAGTAGAAACTCTGTACCTTGTTCCAGTAGTTGATCTTTTATTTTTATCTGCATACATGGTTTATTGTCACTATTTCCATATACGAAATGGGAAAGACAGCCCAAGTTGCCAGGGAAATAAAACGATACAAGTTTTAAGTCACCTGGGTCTTGCAAAGGTAGGATGAAACAGAGCAAGATTCACCACACACTAAGTACAGGAGAAATGATCATATGTTCAGGAAAGACATGAAGAGGAAGACTACATGCACACATAAGAGCCACCTTCATGTCAATAGAAGCAAGGAATGCACATATAGAATGGGAATCTATCACACTGCAAGATTTCACTCAAAAGGGAGAAAAACAGATATCATGCAAATGCTATGTGCCAACAAACAATGTTGATTTAAATATAAATTTTAAATTCTTTGAAGAATATCAGGATAGTCATGGAAGATCTAAATGCAAAAGTAGACAATAGCAATTATGAATTGATTATGAGTAAGTTACCACTTAAAAGATGGGAAATGCCTGCGCTGATGTACAGCCTCTGTCAATCAAGCCAACAGTACCTTCTCAAGCGACCCACTAACTGAACCTGGTGTCCCTGTTTAAATTAACACAGCAATGGCAAACAGCAAGTATCTGGGACTGATAAACTGAGCTTCTGATGCCGCCTGAAGAGGTAAAATAACAGGCTATGGGTGGGGTAAACCAAAAAGAAACCCTCGGCGAAGTGTGACCCCTCCGATTGATGCAGCAGATGCTGAGCCCACTGGTGCATTGACATGTCTACTAAGGTTACATCCAGGGAGCTACCCTGGTTAAAAGAGAAGCAACTGACACCTGGCATACAGTGTTTGGATGATCCGGAACATGAATAGGAAGACTCCAGAACTTCCTCCACTGAAGACGAACAGAATGACTTGGGTACACAGAAATTAAAAAGGACATGTACGCAGAAAACAGTTGATGAGTATGCTTAGATATCTAACAAGATATGGGCTGTTTCTGTGGACTGCTGCTAGATGGAGGCAGTGTTGGATCCTGAGCCTAGAAGGAATCCACCCCAAGTTACTGATGGCAGCTTTGCACATCGGAATACCAAGATTAAGCAGAGTAAAGCTACTGGTCAAGATAACACACACACCTGGAGGACAGGGGCGACAGACCCCTATCAGGCACGTCCACAGGTGGCAGATAGTGGAACGATTTCCAGATATGGAGCGTCCACAGGTGGCAGATAGTGGAACGACCTCCAGATATGGAGCGTCAGCTGCGATATAAGACAGGTATAATAACTGGACGAATAAACAGTCGTGGACCAACCGGCAGTATATTCCAGCAGGATGGGATGGGACAACACTGGCTTTCCCCACTGAAATACCCCATGTGTTCTATGACGGGTACACCAAGCAGGCAAGAGCGGCTATATGCTCTAGTCACGGGAAGGAAACCATAGTAGACAAACCAACCTACTGCCTTGCAGCAGACGTTCAGCGGTCATTTTACCGGTACCGCACGGGCATTCGTCGGTACCACCTATCTTCAATTTGTTGAATAGGTGGTACCTCAGTCTATTGTGGCCAGTGCGAAGTCTGAAGACAAAGACCTGCTCTCTTCGGTTCAACTGGTAATAGGCATCGTTTTTGGTGTAACCAGTATGTTCGGTTTCCCATTTGGTCATGTATCTGGCTTTGATAAGCCGTTTTGACTCTTCGTACGTCATACTAGTATCTGTTTGTGGTAGTCTTGCACCTTCTTTTGCCAGTCTGTCTGCCTCCTCGTTGCCTTGGATGTTGCAGTGTGATGGGACCCACTGTACCACTACCCTTTTTGGTGTGGACTGCTGGCACAGTTTGCAGAGTGCTGCTCTTAAGTCATTAAGCTCAGTGTTTTTCTGACTTTTTAGCGCTGTGACTACGGCGAGAGCATCTGTAAGCAGGACTATATGGCTTTCATTTTCTTTGTGTGTCACCATTTCTTCCCCTGCCGCCCTCAGTGTCTCTGCCTCCGCTCTGAAATTGCTTGTGTACTTACCAGTAGCGAATGACAGTGTTATTTGTCTGCCATTTGGTAGGTTCAGGAATGCTCCTGCCCCTCCGTTCTGTGTAGTGTTTGTTACAGAACCGTCGGTGTATGCATGGGTCCAGTCCATGCTTGGGTAGCTTTTCGATATGAAGCTTAGGGTAGTATCTCTCCTTTCTTTTTCAGTCTGGCAGTTTTTGTTTCCAATACCTGGTATATTTTCTACCACCTCTGGAAATATATCCTGCCTCCAGGTAGGTTTTCGTACAGTAGTGATGGGTTTTGGTGTTGTTAGTGCGTTTATGGGATCTTCGTGCATCTTTGCTTTGGCTATTTCTGCAAAGTTTCTCCGCTTTAGTTTCCCATATTGTTTAGTCTCTGGTGCATTGGATGGTCAGTCAGTCTTCGGAGTTTCTCTGACTGCAGCTGGGCTCTGCAGTCTCTTCTATTGGTCATGGATTGCAGTTTTGTAATCTTTTCAAGTTCTACAATTGGCGTTGACTTCATGCCTCCTGTTATAACTCTCATGGCTTGGTTTTGAAGTTTGCTAACTTTATCAAAGTTCGCCTTTGCTGCTGTTGTCCATGCCGCAATGCCATACTCGAGAACTGGTCTCACTCTTCCAGTGTACAGTTTCTTTAGTATGCCTTCGTCTGCTCCCCAGCTTGTGCTAGCAAGTTTCCTCATGATTGCCATTCTTTCTCTGGCTCTCATTAGGTTTCTCTCTTTCTGACTTTTCCATGTCATGCGCCGATCAAATGTGACTCCCAGATAGGTTGGGTTGTCGTTTGGCTGCAGGAATTTGCCATTTAAACTTAATTTGGTATTTTGGGGTTTTATTGAAAGCGAGAAAATAGTGCATGTGGTTTTCTCCTGGTTTATTTTGACCAGCCATGAGTTCACCCACTCTTCCAGTGATGTTAGGGCCTTCTGCATCCGATTTCTTGCTATGGTGAGATTCTTTTCAGAGGTCCACATAGCCAGATCGTCTGGAAACATTGAGCTATGGACTCTCCTTGGTATATTCTCTGTAATGTCGTTTATATATACCAGGAAGAGTGTGGGTGACAGTACTCCCCCTTGGGGTACTCCCTGCTCGAGTGTCACCTTATTGCTCATCTGCCCTTGTACTTGGACTCTGGCCGTTCTTTGTTTGAGGTAGTTTTTGATCCACTTGTACATTTTCCCACAAACATCACTTCTTCTTAGCTTGACTCTAAGTCCGTCTTTCCAGACTTTGTCAAATGCCTTTTCCAGATCCACCCAAACAGCTACTGTGTGTTTCTGTGCCTGGTAGGCATCTTCTATTTCCTGGGCTATGAGGATGACCTGGTCCTCAGTGGATCTGTGCTGTCTAAAGCCGGCTTGCTGTGGAATTAGTATTCGTTTTTCTTCCAGATGCCACATCAGTCTGGTGTTTATCATACGTTCCATCAGCTTGCCGACACAGCTCAGTAGGCTGATGGGCCTGTATCCATTTGGATCTGTTTTGTCCTTTCCTGTTTTTGGTACTGGTACCAGTACTGCGTCTTTCCATGTCTGGGGTACAATTCCCCTTTTCCAGCTTTGGTTCAGGACCGATAGCAGTTTCCTCTTCGCTGTTTGGCCCAGCCCCATCAGCATTTCATTTGTTATCCCGTCTTTTCCGGGAGATTTCCTTTTCTTTAATGTTCTCATAGCCTCTTCCATTTCGCTCATTGTTAATTTGGCCATCATGTACTCTTCAGGTGCCATATTGATGTTGTCGTGCCCCTTTAGCTCTTCACTAATGTCTGTATGCCTATCTGCAGGGACCTCGATGTGGTTTGCTCTGGCATAGTGATCGGCAAAAGCGTTTGCGGCTTTCTTACCGGTGAGCAAGTTTTCGCCCTGCTTGATGGTAATTTGTTTGTTTGACGGGGTTTCGTCGTTCATGGCTCTGACTAGCTTCCATAGCTTGTTCCCTTCTTTGTCCAGGTTTAGGCTTTCCATTTTGTTTTTCCAGCTTTCTCTTGCTGTTTGCTTGAGAGTGTATTTGTATTTCGCAGAGGCGGCTTTGAGGGCGATGTTTGCCTCCATAGATTGTTCTCGCTCTGCCATGTTCCTAGCATTTGTTACTGCATCTTCCGCTTTCTGCAACTCATCATTCCAGTAGGGCTTATAGTTTTTCCTAGCTCCTCTTGGGATGGTTTCAGTGGCGGCTTGCATTATTGCCTTGCTTAGGCTTTCCACCATGGGCTTCATTTTGTTGTTTCGTGTGTTGATGGTTTCACACAGCCCATCTGTCAGGATTGCAAATCTGTCCCAGTCGGCTCGTTTGTAATTCCAACGTGGGAGCGGTTTTGTTTCCTGTGGGCCTACTTCCATATCAATGTCTAGCCTGATCGGCCTGTGGTCGCTACCTGCCAGTTGGTTTAGCACCTGGCGGTCTATTTTATGGTGTATGTCCTGTGTGGAGAAGGCCAAATCTGGAGTCGAGGTGGTACGCCATGTTCTAGAATAGAAACTAGGGCTATCCTCCGGCCTATTGATTAGGGAGAGATTTGTATCTATCTCCCAATCTTCCACTTCGTCACCTCTGCTGTCTGTGTCAGAGTATCCCCATCTCTCCAAGTGGCTGTTGAAATCTCCAACTACTATGCAGTTGGAGTCTCTGACCTCCATATTTGAGAGCGATAGGTCTCTTTTTGGTGGTCCGTACAGATTGAAAATGCGGAGCTTCGTCTCTTGAGCCATTATGTCAACTCCTACAATTTCTGCTTGTCCGGTGTGACTGACAGGTACCGCGCTACTCGGTATGCAGTTTCTGGTCAGTATCAGGACCCCTCCTTTGTGGCCTTCTCTATCGAGACGGAAGGTCTGGTATCCTCTGATTGAGAATTTATGATTATTGTTGAGGTGCGTTTCCTGGATACATGCCACGTCAATCTTACCTTCATGCAGGAAACACGCCTAAAAGAAACTAAAAAATTTTCCATCAGAGGATATGAATGTTTCCACGAAGATGGGGAAAAAAAATCCAAAGGAGGAATAATAACAGTAGTTAAAAATTCTATACCAGCAGTAGAAACAAATAGATCTGGACCAGATAAATTAGAATACATCACAGTAAAGATATTCCTACCCAGTGGAGACGCAATGATAACAAACTGCTATAGTCCACCAGCCACAGCTCTGGCAATACACAAAGTCAAAATTGAAGAATCGAGACACCTCATAGTGGGAGATTTTAACAGTCACTCCCCAAGCTGGGGCTACGAAACAATGGACCAGAGAGGCGAGGAGGTAGAAGATTGGATGATAGAAAACAAACTCATCCTAATAAATAGGCCAGACAATAGACACACATATTACTCTAGAATTTTGAAAAAAATTAGTACTCCAGACCTTGCGATGACAACGGACGACCTTCACCGACTAATAGCAAGAACAGTCAACAGCCAGCTGGGTGGGAGCGACCATGTCCCAATAACTTTAGAAATATGTAACATGGGACAAACAGAGATAACAGATATGCACCAAAGTTGGAATTTTTTAAAGAGCAGACTGGACTCTATTTAGAGAAAATGTAAATAAACTCAAGATATATCCTATGCCAAAAATTTAAATAAAAATGTTTCCATCATGACGGAGGCTATCATCCAGGCAGCAAAGAAATCAATTCCACATAGAAAACGGAAAAATTATAAACCATATTGGAGCAACAAACTAGGGAAAATGCACAAGGAACTAAGTGAGGCAAGAGATACCATGGACAAAAAATCCATCACCAGAAAACATAGGGAAACACGCAAAATTAAAAACACATTCATAGAGCAAAAGAAGGAGGACATCCAAAGAAGTTGGCATGAAAAGACTGAAAGCCTCAACATGGACAGGGATACAAGTAAACTCTGGAACCTGACAAGAGCCTTAAATGAGAAAACCAGAGGGAGCCATGGGAAGACGGTCATTAAGGAAAATGAGAAACATCATACAGGGAAAATGGCAGCAAACATCCTAGCTGAATTTTTCAGAGATGAGCGACGTGAGAACGCAAACTAGAAGTCAAAAAAGATAAAATGTGAACCTGAAGACACAGAAAGCTCCAGGAAAAGATGGCATCACAAATTAAATAATTAAAAACCTAGACCAATGGTCAAGAAGAAAACTCCTGAAAATCTTCAATCAATCATGGAGCAAGGGTAAGATCCCAGACAAGTGGAGGGAAGCTATCATTATCCCTATCAGAAAACCAAAAAAGGACAAGACAAGCAAGGAAAGTTATAGGCCAACAAGCCTGCTCAGCTGTGTTGGAAAAGTCATGGAAAAAATGGTAAACGCAAGACTAATAAAACATCTGGAAAAAAACCATCTCCTACTCAATTCACAGTCAACCTTTAAGAAAAATCGCAACACAGAAGACCAACTAGTGTACCTAACCCAAGAAATAGAAAATGCATTCCAAGGTAAGGAAAAAGTACTTGCGGTCTTTGTGGATATGGCAAAAGCTTTTGACAAGGTATGGAGAGAAGGACTCCTCCTAACACTATTAAACAACAAAATAGAAGGGAGAATGTACAGCTGGATTCAAGACTTCCTCCAATACAGAACAGCAAGAGTCAAATTAGATGGATCACTGAGCCATAGAATAACTCTCCAACAAGGCGTACCCCAGGAAGGCGTCATCTCTCCTGCCCTCTTTATCCTGTTCATAAACGACATAGCAGGAAAACTCCCAAAGAAAGTATCCAGCGCCTTACACGCTGACGACTTCACAATGTGGAGTGCTGCAGAAAAACTACCAACAGCTGAAAATAGAATGCAAACAGCACTTGACACTGTTGGAAAATGGGTTACAGATTGGGGATTGCAGATTAACATCTCAAAGACAGTTACAACATGCTTCTCACTGTCCAACACCAAGGAAGTAACAAAACTTATTCTAAATGGCAAAGAGCTTGTACAAGAAAATACCCCTGTGTATCTCAGAGTTAAAATGGACAAGAGACTCACATGGAGGGAACACATACAGGAGATGGAACAAAAAGCAACCAGAAAACTATCCCTCATGAAGAAGCTGGCCGGAACAAGCTGGGGTGCAAATAGCAACATCCTCAAAAATGTATACACTGGCAGTCAGGCCAGTACTTGAATACGGCATGACAGCCTGGACCACAGCATCAAAAACAAACACGGAACGCCTAACCAAAATTAAAAATTCAGGCTTAAGGATAATAACAGGAGAAATGAAGACTACACCAATACAAATATAAGACCCCTAAATACTAGACGAGAGGAAAGAGTGCTGACACATAGTGAAAAGATGCTACGCATGCCTGATCATCCCATACATATCAAACTAAAACACCCAGTTAAAAATAGGCTAAAAAGAACCAGCTTCATTCATATATCCAACAACCTACACCAAAAATATGGAAAACTAATTCCCAACCAACCTACAGAAATAGAAATGCTTATTAACTATGAAGAGCCAAGCTGCAACATAAACGACATCGAAAGTACAGAGATCCCAGGAATGAGACAAAAAGACCAATAGTGTCCACGAGCTGAAAATTCTAGCACAAACAATGATTGAGGAGAAATATAATACCAAGGAATGGACACAGGTGTACACAGATTGTTAAGCAGAGGTGGCAGGTCAAAACAGGGGAGGAGGCATATTCATAAGACCCAAAAGTGGAAATATAACAGAAGAGGCCCTCCCATCAGGAAAGTTGTCCACAAACCTTAGAGCAGAATCGATGGCCTTCCTGCGAGCACTGAGAATACTTCAAACAGAAAGGCAACCTCCAACAAAAATAGCTGTATTCGCGGACTGCAGAGAGCTATTAGAGACAATACAAAAAACAAACAACGAACCACTGTTATCGGAGATCAGATCAGAACTGGGAAAACTCCAGAGATCCTCAACAATAGCGCTCCAGTGGCTACCCTCCCATTGCGGAATCACAGGAAACAAGAGAGCTGATGCTCTGGCAAAAGATGGCAGCAAAAAGGCACAATTTAATCATTGAGTACCATACAGAGAAATCAAGAACATCATCAGAAATCAGTATACACACCAATGGTGAGAAGACAGAAACATAAGCAGTACACCAGACCCAATTCACTATCTCAAAAGAAATCAACAAACTACCTTATTTCGCCTGAGAACTGGACACTGCAGACTACTAGAACATCTGTACCGACTGAAGATCTCACACACCGATGAGTGCCCATGTGGAACAGGATGCCAGAACCCTGAGCATATTCTACAAGAATGCCCAATCTATAGGGAAATGAGATGCCAGACCTGGCCAGAGGGTGCGGAGCTGAGACAAAAGCTGTGGGGCAGCCGCTCCGACCTGGTGAAGACTACAGACTTCAACATGGCGCCTGGCCTGCAGATATAGCATGACCAAAAAGATCCTGAACGCAAAGAAGAAGAAAGAACACACACACACTAAAGATCGCACAATGGAACGCATAAGGGTGATGAAGAAGAAGCTGAAATTGTATAATTTCCTGTATAAGCACGAGATAGATGTAATGTGCATGCAGGGAACACATCTAAACGCAGATAACTGAAACATACAGGTTGAACATGGAGGGTCATAAAAGAAGCATCATCACATTAGTGAAAAACTTCATGTCACCATAGAAACCTCAAGAAGCATCAATGGACCTGAACATCTGACAGTTAAAATACATATCCTCCCTAAAACACCGCAAATTACCAACTGTTACTGTCCCAACAGCAAGAGACTGGAAGAAGACAATATTCCACTAGCTGACAAGAACCATATAATTCTTGGGGACTTCAAGTCTCTTCCCAAGCTTAGGCTATAATACGACGGACACAAGGGTAGAGTAGGTGGATGGTAGAAAAACCTCTGCATACTAATAAGTAAATATAAGAGACTTTGCAGGCAATCTCTCAGTGGCGCATGTAGTCAAGCTCCTAAATCAATTTCGACAAGGCCGGTGTGACATAGTGTTCCTTGAACAAATCAATAGTAAAGGCTAACCTCCTTTGATGGATGTGTCTTTGAGAGGCATAATATCTTGAGATATTTTGAAATGACTTTGATCGTGGTGCAAGCATGACGATCAAATCATAGAGTGATACAGTAGTGGTTTAGCAACACTAAAGACAATGACAGTTCCCAACCTGGAGCAAATGATTTTCATTTTATACAATCAGCTGGTTCTCTAAATTATCTATTGAGCATCTTGTTGAGCATCTTCATATTATCAGATACAGTGTGAAAGGTTAAAACGCATCCAGAATGAAGGAATGCCACTGGCTCTTGTATGCACCAGGGATACCCCGATTGTGAAGATGAGATTCCTGTTTCTTTCTGTAAAGTTTAAATAGGCACTCGCCAAGGTCAAAGCCTACATGTGAGTAGCCATAGACACCCACTGCACATGAACATTGCAGATATCAATGTCAAAAGAATGAGGAGAGCGATGTCATGGATGGCACAGAGAATGATTAGTCGGGTAACCATACTAGAGACCCTCAACTTAGCAAAGAATGTATTCACAACATAGATCAAATGACAAGCCTACCACAGGTTCATTATTACTCTGGGGAGAGAATGCATGATGGTTGGCCACTCTCGTGCCTGCCATATTCTCTTACAGATGTATGTCGAAGCCTCAATTATTACCTTACCTCCCACTTGTAGGAGCTCTGCTGGGATATTATCCACACCCACAGCTTTCCCTTATTTTAGCATCTTCACCGCTTCAGTTATTTCCTCTCTTGTTATCGGTTGATTCTCCTCCAACATTTCATTTCGGGGGCGAGTGCATTTCCTGGGTCACCTAGACCCTCATGCTTATATAATTCAGAGCAGTACTCTGTCCAACGAGCCCGAATGTCTTGGGGTTCTGTGAGACATTTCCCTCTCTTATCCTGAATCGTATTGTGACCTTGTATAGGTCTTACTAGGTCCTTGACTATTTTGTATGCACCCTTGGCATCGTTTCTTCCAAGATTTTGTTATCCATTCTACATTGGCCTTTTTCATCTTGGCATTTATGTTTCCATTTATTTGTCTGTATTTTGTAATCCCATCCAGGGTATTCTTCTAGCTTTTCATTAATCTTCTCTTGCCACATAACTTGAGTACTTCATTTGTAATCCATGCCTTCTTCTTTACCCTTCGCTTCCCTAAGACCTCAGTTGCTGTGCTATCAATGCCGAATTCAGGGTCTCAGTTATTGTCTCAATATCTGTCTCTTCGTTAAGAACCAAAAGGCATGAGAATCTTCACCCATCATCGCTCCAAAAGCCCTGCTATCTCCAGGTGCTTGAGCTTCTCAAGGTCAAATCTTACTCTAGTTACCTCTCTGTTCACAACTTTCTTAAGTCGGAGACGCATGGTCATCATCACTAAGTCGTGGTCGCTCCCTATATCGGCTCCTGGGAAACTACTCGCCCATGTGCTATTGATGCTGGATCTTAATCACTTCTGAACCAGAATGTAGTCTATCTGATTATGCAGTGCATTATTTGGGCTGTGCTATGTCCACCGTCTCGACATTTTGTTTGGTCCTACCATATTCACCACCAGTAACTTGTTGTAATGAGTAAATTCCAGGAGTCTCAATCCTCTATAGTTCGTCTTCGCATTACCATATGGTCCACATGTGCCTTTCCAATCTCGCAACATGTCTTCACCAATTTTGGCATTACAATCCCCCTGTATCACCAGTATATCCTTCTTTGGTATCTCATTCACAAGTGTCTGTAATTTCTCGTAGAAACTCTCTACCTCGCTATCCTCATAATATCATTACCGAAGAGCAAGCAGGCTTTGAGCGGGAAGAAGCACCACTGAACAAATATTTAATCTTCAGATATTGAATGAGAAATACTTAGAGTATCAACAACACATATATCATGTCTTCATCGATTTCAAAAAGGCGATCGATAGAGTGTGGCATGCGGCGCTATTGACAACAATGAAGCATTACAAAATCATTAGTAATATTGTGAAGGTAATTGAGAACCTTTATGAGAAGGCGTCAGATGTAGTTTCTGTAGATGGAATACTAGGCGAATGGTTCCACACGTCTGTTGGGGTGAGACAGGGTTGTATACTCTCTCCAACACTTTTCAATGTATTCTTGAAGGAGGCAGCTCTGGAGGGACATGTTGGTACGGTCAGAATAGGTGACAAGATGATTACAAACTTACAATTTCCAGATGATATAGATGGTCTGGCAGGCCAGAAACGGAACTACAGGAGCTGATTAGTAGATTGGACAGAGCGACGTAGAGCTATGGCATGGAGATAAATGCAGAGAAAACAAAGCTGATGACTAATAACACAGAAGGGTTTACATCTGTGATAAAAGCAAATGGTAGGGAACTCAAAGTTGTACACCAGTTCAAGTATCTGGGATCACTGATCAGTGACGAGGCCTCGCAGCCTGAGATAGTTTCCAGAATAGCACAAACAACAGCGGCGCTTACGCGTTTGAGACCCATATGGCAGGATAAGCGACTCGCCCTCAGCATAAAAGTTACACTAATGCCCTTATTGGTGCTCTCAATATTTTTGTATGCATGTGAAACTTGGACCATTATTGCGGATATCCAGTGCAGAATACATGCAATGGAAATGAGGTGCTTTAGAAGATTCTTAAATGTTACATATAAGGATCGTGTCATGAACATAGAAATACTATGAAGAGTGGAAAATGCAATTGGGCCTTTTGATGATCTGTTCACGGCTATTAAAAGGCGAAAGATGGCTAGGTATGGGTACGTCACGAGGTCCAGCGGAATTACAAATTCGATACTGCATGGTTCCGTACCAGGAAAGAGAGAGTGGGGTCGTCCAAGGAAGAGATAGGCAGACAACATCAGTGAGTGGTCAAACCTTCCTCCCTGTGAGGCATGACTGGTGGCACCAGACAGAGAGAGATGGTGTGAGATTGTCCTCAAGTGTGCCCCAACAACCTGATGGGTTACTGGATAAACTAAACTGAAACTGAATTGAGAGAATGCAGGGACTGGTGCAGTCAGAAAGCAAACTATGTGGTTAAAAACAACTAATAAGTGAAAATTCCCAGGATTCTGATGCTGTCATATATACCAATGAATCTGATCTTTGCGGCAAGAAAACTTCTTGGCGCTTTTTTTGCTAGAGCAAGAAGCAGGGTCGTTGCTGAGAGAAGCGGTGCATACTTGACAACAACATCCAGTATCAGAATGGAGATCGAGGCAGTGACTTCAGCTCTAAGGTGGCTATCTGGGATCTCTTTAAAGAGAACTGTAATTATCTCTAACTCTCAATCCTTGATTCGGAAGGTGCAGAAGAGCTGGCTGTGGCATGAGGGATAGAAAACACAGAGACCTCAAATCACCGGGAACAAGCGTGGATATACTGTCCTGGCCATGCTGGGTTATGCAGGAATTAAAGAGCTGACATCATGACCTCAGTGGCACCAACAGGGGGGACACATTAGCAATTGATAGAGGTGACATTTTGAAGTTGATCAACAACAGCCTTGTGGATGAAGACTGCAGCTGATGCACATCCAGCAATGCACAGATTGCAGGATTTTGAAATCATTTGCATGCACAGCAGAGAGGGGCGCCTGGGAGGATGGAGCAGGAGTGTGTACAACCAGCGAGCTACAGGAACCATCATTACCTGCACTGTTTGATATTTGCAGAGGGACTCAGCACCTATGGGTCTGTTTGGGCTGCAATAAAGATGGTTGATTCAGAACAAAACAGAATCCTCATAGAGGAAATGATTAAATGTGCCGCTCATAAAGAGCATTTCTCATAGGGGTCCAACAATAGCCAGCTAGCATTGCTGAATTTCATTTCCATTGGTACCTTTTTTCAAGGGTAGAGATATCCTGTTTAATTCACTCCCTGTGCTTGTCAATGACAGCACCACAGTTAGTTAGGAAGAAAATCAGATGAGAATGCAGAATATGTAATTCAATTACATGTTACACCCTAGTTTCACATAGCGCGGCAAGAGGGTTTCTAGAAGTTCCTGAAAATTGTCATGCATATTGTTTCCTAGAAAGTTTCTAGCCACTAGCTGGAGAGCATTCATTTTTATCACCTGTGAGGATATCATCAAAACACTTATCTAGGAAGAGCTGACGTACCAGTATCTGTTGACCAACAAATACATTTTTGTTGATTTTGGCCTCACTAATCTTGGAAATTTCTCACAATGGTACAACAGTTCTGCCCCATTTAAATCCACAACCTTTAAAAAAATCTTCATTACTCCAAGTTTGGTCTTACTGGATTCTACAAGTGGTTCTACAACTTGTACAGACAAGTCCTGGCATAGCTGTCCCAGAGACAGATGAAACAACCAAACTTTGTTTAAACCATATGACAATGAACCTTCAGGTCATCACAGATATGTCAGTTATATTTGCATAGTTGATGGTGAATAACAGTTGTTTCATGTTGTTGAAGGTTTCTTTCTTGTGGACTGCACACTTGAGTGAAACAGATGCAAAATATTACCATAATGGAGCAGCATATCTGTGACAGATTCTCAAACCACAAGATGAGATCCACCATAATGGGACCCAACATAGCACCCAGTAGTTTCAAAACCACGAATAAGTCATTGGTTTAAGAACGCCTTTCAGTTTTAACCAAGCTGAAGGTCAACCCTTTGTTTAAAAGATTCTCATGTGGTAATAAGGTCAAGGGCTGAATAAATTATGTAATAACAGCCATCTGTCGAGGTTTCTGAGGCAATGATTGGTCTAAAAATAAAGTTCATGCAGATATTAGCGGATGGCTAGTCACAAGAGGAACATTCAACAAGTTAGAGGGAGAGCAAACGATTGCAAAAGGGCAGAGTTGAGACAGCAGACTGACTGAAAGACAAGACTGGATCGAAGTGAACAATGAAGAAAACTCAAAAGGTTAATATTGAATGTTTTAAAGGCATTTTTACAGAAGTAATATATGATATTCAAATTGAAGCGAGCTAATTGTCTCATTTAAATCATCAACTCTACACAATAAATCCGGTGAAGGAAAAGGCAAAACTAAAACCAATTCTCTAGTCAACGTAAAGACACAGAAGTAACCTCTACGATTTCTTACAGAAGTATTCTACAACTTTCAAACTGAGAAAGACAAGAGCTAATCATTTCATTAAGTCAACTCAACTACATATCGTCCAAAAAATTCAGAAGAGCAGAAGAGTTTCATGATCTAGACTCCTACCTGCTAAAAGTGCATAAAAACTCAGTAAAGGTATTGTGGGAGAAGTTATAGAAGTATTGTAGGTTGTCTTGTAGTAGTTTTGTTGACCATTCCCAAAAACTGGGTGCATCTATTGAACTGAATCTGGGTGTATCCATTCGGTTCACTATCTGTGTAATTGCATGTACCACCAAAATTGGTCATCCTCTGTGATTTTAACGCTAGGGTTGGCACAGACCATACAGCCTGGGAGGGGGGCCATTGGAAGACATGGTATCGGAAAATGCATTAGTAATGAACTGCTCCTTCTGAGGACATGTGCAGCAAATGAACTACTCATTACAAACACAGCTTTCTGACTACCGGTCCGAAATAGAACCACATGGATGCACCCAAGGTCCCGCCACTGGCACCTCATTGACTACATTATCATCAGACGTAGGGATCGCGCGGATGCTATGGTAACGAAGAGCATGTGTGGTGCAGAATGTTGGACCGACCATCGACTTGTCATTGCCAAGCTAAACTTCAAGATCCAGCCCAAAATGCGCCCCCAGAGAAAGAAACCACAGAGGAGGCTAAATGTCTCTCAGCTGAAATACGAACCCACGAGTGGAGGCTTCCAGGAAGAGCTTGAGGGCAGACTATCTGAGCTTCGTTTTGAAAAGAACGACATCGAAGAGAACTGGGCATCATTGAGAAACACACTCTACGATACAGCTGCATTGGCCCACTCACGCGCAAGCATAAGGACTGGTTTGATGAGAACGATCTGGAAATACAGGGCCTTCTCGATGCAAAACATTAAGCGCACAAGGAATACCAGAGGGACTCACCATCTTCGGTAGCAATTGCTGCCTTCAATACTGCTTGTAAAGCTGTCCAGACCAGGCTTAGAGAGATGCAAGACTCCTGGCTCAGCAAAAGAGCTGACGAAATTGAGATGTTCACCGAGCGTCATGACACCAAACGGTTTTACGAGGCACTGAAAGCTCTCTACGGCCCGTATCCATCTAGTAATACTCCAGTTCGCAGTGCAGATGGGGCACTGCTAACAGATAAGGTTCAGATTCTAGACAGATCGGCAGACCACTTCTGCAAAATACTAAACCACCCATCGTCCATAAATGAAGAGGCCTTCTGGCGAATGCCACAGGTGGAACTGAACCTGGCGTTTGGATGAAGTCATCACTGAGGAGGAAGTCGACATGGCAATCAGTTCACTATCTATAGGAAAAGCTCCAGGAGCTGATGCAATACCAGCAGAGGTATATAAGATAGCTGGCCCATCCCTCACCAGAAGGATCACTGAACTCTTCTGCCACATGTGGGCTGAAGGAAAAATTCCGCAGGAGTTGAAGGACGCCTCAATCGTTCACCTGTTCAAAAGAAAAGGCAACCGTCAGGAATGCGACAATCATCATGGAATATCGCTACTCTCCGTAGCAGGCAAGATTCTAGCGCGCTTACTGCTAAACAGGCTCAACAAACACCTTGAACAAAGCCATCACCTCCCAGAAAGCCAATGTGGATTCAGAGCCAGAAGAGAAACAGTGGACATGATTTTTGCCGCTCGCCAAGTACAAGAGAAGTGTCGGGAACAAAATCAGGCCTTGTACACCCCATTTATTGATTTGACAAAGGCATTTGATCCAGTAAACAGAGGAAGGCTGTGGATGATAATGTCCAAGTTTGGCTGCCCCAACAAGTTCATAACCATGGTGAAACAACTACACGAAGGCATGTGTGCTCGTGTACTGGACAGCGGGGCAATCTCTAAAACGTTTCTAGTATCAAACGGAGTAAAACAAGGATGTTTACTCGTCCCGACTTTGTTCAGCATGATGTTCGCGGCCACGATGATAGACGCCTTCAGATTACTGGAGCTTGGAATACCCATAAAGTATCGCACAGATGGCAAGTTACTCAATCCCAGAAGAATGAAGGCCAAAACCAAAGTGGCTGGCAACATAATTAGGGAACTTGTATTTGCTGACGACTGCGCTCTAATGAGTAACTCAGAGCTGAACATGCAGGTTGGAATGGACCGGTTCTCTGCCGCATGCAAAAATTTTGGCCTGACCATAAATGCCAAAAAAACAGAGGTCATGTACCAACCAGCACCAGGCATGCCGTACACAAAACCAGAGACTACAGTCAGCGGGCAGAGCCTGAATGTCGTAGACAAATTCACATATCTGGGCAGCATGCTGTCGAGATCTGTCGGCCTAGAAGATGAGGTGGCAAGCAGAATAGCAAAGGCCAGCACAGCCTTTGGTAGAATGCGCTCGATGGTCTGGGCACGTCGTGGCATCAGCGTCAAGACCAAATTCAAAGTCTACCGTGCAACCATCATTCCAACCCTACTAAACGCTTGCGAAAGCTGGACTGTATACTCTGGACATGCAAGGAGGTTAAACCACTTCCACACAGGTTGCCTGAGGCGAATATTCCACATCCGATGGCAAGATCGTGTCACTGACATCGAGGTTCTTTCGAGGGTTAACATGCCCAGCATCCATGCACTGCTAGAAAAAGCACGACTAGGATGGGCCGGACACCTTGTCCGTATGTCAGACAACCGACTTCCAAAGAAGCTTCTCTACGGCGAGCTGAGAGAGGGATGGCGCGAGAGAGGGCGTCCAAAGAAACGTTTTAAATACGGTCTGAAGGACTCACTGAAAAGTTGCCAGATAGACATCGACACCTGGGAGTGTCTTGCGCAAAACAGATCTGACTGGAGAAGCATAGTGAAATCGGGTGTAGCTACCGGCGAAAACGACGGTGTTGTGAAAGCCCAGAGCAGACGCGAGACCCGGAAATCCGGAACAGCGGGAACACCATCACCTTCTACAAACCTTGTGTGCCCGATATGTAGCAGATGTTTTCGTGTCCGCATTGGCCTGTTCAGCCACATGTGCACCCACACCCAACAGGGAAATCTGTGACAAGATTGATGTCGGCGTTCCTCATCGACAACGATGGACAGCTATTACTATTACCAAAATTTAGTTATACAAAAGTTTAGGATGAAATATCCCGGTTATGAATATATGTATATGAAAGTTTGGCCAAACAAGGGGCTTGAAAAAAATAAAGATCATGTTTGTGGAACTGCGATTGAAAGATAAGCCCATCGAGAATGAATCTACTTAGGCCAGGAAATCAACAACAACCACTCCAATAAGAAGATCTCATGCAGGAGAGCGGCAGGTTGGCTCATCTTCAACCGCATTGATAGTCCAGCAGATGACGGACGTCTAGACCAGGGCTCACACCTTCAACAGCAAGGTTATTCCAGAAATGGTATACGAGTGTGAGGTTCGGAGTCTGCGCAAAACAGATGCAGACAAACTCTGAGTTACCGAAAGAGCAATGAAGCAAAGAGTCCTAAATATGTCCCTAAGAGATCATGTTCGAAATACCTGCATCCGTGAACAGAGTTCCAGGATGTCGTTGACTCTACATCAATGCGAAAGTACATATGGGCCGACCATGTGGGTCACATGACTGACGATAGATGGACAAGGTGTCTTTCTGGTGGCCATACAACTTCAACCGCCTGCATGGCCGCCTGCCAACGAAATGGAGAGATGATCTGCACCCCACCCTTGGACCATCATGGTACACCAGAAAAAAAAGGACACAGATTCAAGCAGTTTTTGACTACCTAGCATCAGGTAACCTTACCTGATTGAATACCAGGATTCTAGTAAGTATGTTTGTGATCCATATATGAAGCCTGGTGTCTTTCTGATCATCTAAGTGTATGTGGAAAATGGTGTCATAAGACAGTGTGCTAAGATATTTGAGATATGAGAAGTACAGTGTACAGTATAGTGAAGAAAGGGGAAGAGACTGTGTTATAATGGTTAGTCATTTTGTTTTCCACTGCCAGGATAGATGAAATAGAATAGGATTGTGAAGAAACAGTGAGAGACCCTCTATTATAGATAGTCATTTTGGTGTTCGGTTCAACCAGCAACTCAGATTCGTTGCACAGGATTGACAACATATTGTGTGGCCCAATACAGGTTCTGGTCACCGATCTCACAACCAAAGTAAAGACTGTAAGCTTTCTTTATCATTGGTATAATGGTTGCAAAGTAATTTTCCTGCACATATTGTAAAAACAATCTACACTGTTCACAAGCTACCTTGAACTGCACTCCACACTCACAGAATCTACAAAACAAATGATGAAGGTAGCAAATGTAGTTGCAATGACTTAAAGATTGCATCACACAATTGGGGCTCAAGGTTATCCCCATACTGGGCATACCAAACTTTAGGAGCAACCAATCTCCATTCCCGCTGCCCCCCCAAATCGGATTCTTAACTTAAGAACAAAACATACTCACTTTTGCTTCCAGCAGTATAATTGGCAATGGTAATGTTATCCTTCAGGTTTCCATCATAAATCACAAGGATGTCCTTATCTTGTAATGCAATCTTGTTCATTTTCAGCATAGTATGTGTGCTCGAATTTTTTGTGATAATGTATATGCAACTTTCATTTGCCACTGTGATGGTCCCAGTAGAATTGGAAATGAGTTTCTTACATTCGGCTGTCTGATCTGAGAATATACATTTAATAAATGTTTACAATACTTTATGCTAACTTCTCGTGCAAATGAGGTAATTGTGATCAAAACTAAATGTTACCATACAGAAGAATATACTGGTAATATCTTAAAATAATTAGATATTGCTAATATAAATCATATAATACCCACAAAATTAATATAAACACAACTTCAATAATAATTCCTTTCCCAAAAAAAATCAAATGCAATAGAATGAGGTCAATCTCGAACAATAACAAATGCATTTTAATTCTTTTGAAGATAATTAAGATCATTGTGACTTTTCGCAGAAAGAATGATCGATCAAGGACAACCACTATTTCTCTGTTTTAATTGACTTCGAGAAAGCCTTTGATCGAGCCCACTGGACCCAATTTTTTCAGATGTTGCAACAAATAGGTATAGATAGACCACTCATTAGGTTAATCCAGAACATGAATGAAAATCAAGAGGAGATTATTTCAATCTAAGGGCTCACAGATCCAGTTCAACAGGGTTTTCATTCTCTATTACGCATATTCTGAGATGATAATGGAAAATGTTGTTCGGAGTTGTAACAGGGGTGTCAAAGTCAATGGTAAGAAAGTTAATGCCATCTTCTTTTTCTTCTGCGTTCGTTCTCAATCTCCCGCTACCAAGCCCTATACAGGACTTTGCAAGTAGCAGGATGTAGTCCGGAGAACAGAATGTGTTGTGTCGCTAGCTTACAGCTTGACTGCGATATTTGCACCTTTTGGTCCGACACTTCCGTCTTCGACAGCAATGCCATGAAATTTGTCAATGACCAAGCCTTAGTGGGAGGATTAGTAGCAACTTTGCAAATGCTCAGTGACAAAATTAATGGTACAGTCAAAAAGTTTGACATGAAAATAAACACAATGTTGACAAAGAAATTTTCAGAAAACCAATACAGTATTGTAGCATTTTTGTTAATGTGTTACTTTTATTTCTAGATCTATTATTTTACTTTACACTATAGTACACTTAATAAATGACAGTTTATGAGCTTTCAATATGCACTGGCAACTGAAAAGAAATTGTAATTTGCTTCAATGCGATATTCACTTTATGGCAGTGGTCTGGAACCTAATCTGTCATATTAGCAAAGTATGCATATACATTAAGCACTGCTAGCTGATTTTATTACTCTTCTCACGCCATGATAAATCAAAAGTGCATGATATAAAAACTGACCAACTAAAAGCAAGTAAATCATCACCAAAAAAAACAGTATTACCTGTTTCACCTTTCACCCCTAGTAAAAGGAGTAACAACATCAATGCCTTCATTATGGCTGTATAGTTTACATCAGCTGTACAAAAACAAAAGATGAAAACTTAACAACAGAAACAAATTATAAATAACCAAATACAAACAAATCTATACATTTTTAAAACCAGACTCTTGGTGGACAGATAAGAGCACTGAACAAATGAAACTAAGAAAGAATAAAACAAGATAACATAAATAACTAAAAACATTAAAAAATACACAATTATAACAGAAACACCTGCTTGCTCCTTGATAAGCTTGTCTATGTAGGGGTGATAAGGTTCAGGATCATTCTTTCAAAAACTTTATATAGATGGCATAGCACCAATACCGGTTGAAAATTCTGATGGGTTTTTCTTGGTTTTAGCAGAGGTGCCACATGGGATTTTTTCCAAATTTTAAGGATTTGCATATGCATGTGTGGAAAAACTTCAGCAGCCATGTGATGGTTTCTGGTCCAAAATGTTTAATTTGCTCTCTCCTTAGGTCATCTGGGCCAGCTGTAATGAAAGCCCCTCTTACTTTTTGTATTCTTAACCTGATTTCATTTTCTGTAACCCCCACCCCCTATCTTATCTATGTTGCTGCCTAAGTACATAAATGAGTCCATGTCTTGTAGTGTGGTGTCTCCCTGTATGATGTGAATCTTGTCAACTGCATTTACTCTGAGAATTGTAATTTTCTCTCTATAAATCCCCAGCTCAAATTTATGTGATCATGCCTCGACCTGCTTCAATTTTATTTGCAGTTGGCCAGTCATGTGATAAAAAAGCCACATCATCTGCAAATTCCAAGTGTTCTATTTCTTTCATCAGTCCATTTAATTCCAGAATTATTGACTGGTATTGTTTTCCTCATAATCCAGCCTATAGCCAGAGGAAAATGAATTGTAACAGGTGACACTCCTGCCTCACACCAGGTCTGGTTTCAAACATCACCAAAAACTATCTCTCATTGAGGACTCTACATCGCATACCCCCATAGGTCTTCCAAATTAAGTTAGTAAATATCTGAGCAACACCATAGTGTCTAGGCAACTTCCATAGGGACTATCTGTCCAAGCTGTCAAAAGCTTTTTTTGTAATCCACAAACCCAATATGCAATGATGAACTCCATTACACACTGTGCTTAACTATCTGGTTCACAAATGACTTATTCTGCCAAAAGCCTGCCTGTTCCTTCCTCACGTTGTGTCATTGTCATTTTTAATCTCTCTACCATGATCTTGGTCAAGATCTTTCCAGACACTGATAGTAGTATTGTCCTTCTATAATTTGTACATAGTTGAGGATCAGCCTTCTTTGAAAACTGTATCATGTAACTCTCTATCTAATCTGATGATTTTTTCACTTTCCTAGATCACAGTGAGTGCACGATACACTGAAGGCAGTCTATAGTCCACAATTCAATCATCGATCTCCTGTTCTCAACACTGATGGCACAACACTACTGACAGACAATGGGCCAGATTCTTAAGTGCTGCGCGCCACACTTCAGAGAAATCCTCAGCTATCAGCTAGCAAGCCACAGCATGAATGCCACAAGTTACGATCAATGATAGACTTTACATTCCTCCAAGCACAGGTGAGGTCAAGAAAGCAATAAGCCAAATGTCCAGTGGCCAGATTAGATGCTCTTCTTGCTGAAATTTATAAAGCAGGAGGTCCCATCATGTGTCAATGGCTGACACTCATTCCGTTCAATTTGGAATGATGGCCAAATACCTAAAGGACCTGAAAGAAGCCTCCATAATCCACTTGTGCAAGCGATAAGGCTACTGTCAGTTCTTTGATAGCCACAGGGTAATCTCCCTCCTATTATTTGCAGGCAAAATTCTGGCCAAAGTCCTGCTCAACCATCTAACTAGTCATTTTGAGCAGGGTCTACTCCAAGAAAGTTAGTGTGGTTGACTTTTTAGCAGATTGTGGACTGGTAGACATGATATCTGCTATATGCATCAAGTCAACTTCAGAAAAAATGTCAGGAATAGCACTGTGACATGTACAGTTTTTGTCGACCTAACCAAGGGCGACAGGGAAGGGCTCTGGCAAATCAGGATGACATTTAGTTGTCCAAACTACTCAGAATAAGATATGGAGTCCCCTCTGAAAAAGCTTTGCACAGTATTAACTAATTTTGGTCTTACAATCAAGACTAGAAAAACAGAGGTATTTTTTTTTTTTTTTGCATTCGCCTTATTTCTCTATTCCCCAAGGCGGGTGTGCGTTGCATTGTGTTTTTTATTTTGTGTCTGTCGGCCCAGTGCATCCGACTTCAGCATGCATTTTATGTAAGAGTCTGCTTCCTCCTGCATTTTCTAAGAGTTTGCTTCCCTGGGGTAACGGCCAGTGCTGTGATGGGGATCAAACCCAGCACCTTCGGATTGTGAGCCATGCCACTTAACCACTAGGCCACGCCATCCCCTAAACAGAGGTATACTTTCAGCCTGCTCCCGAGAAGCCATACAGAGAACCGAACATCACTTATACAAAACCAACATCTTCAGGTAGTTGATAGCTATACCTACGTAGGCAGCACTCTTACCAAAGAACCAAAGAAGGGAATTTCGATTCTCAGGTCAACAACAGGATTGCAAAGCCAAGCTCTGTGTTTAGAAGACTACAAGCGAATGCATGGTATCGACAAGGCATCTGCCACCAAAGTGAAAGTGTATCATTTAGTGCTAACCACTCTTATGCATGTCTGCAAAACATGGATAGTCTACAGTAGACATGTCAAACCACTAAATCGCTTCCACATTAGTTGTCTCTGCAGACTGCTAAGGATTAGGTGGCAGGATAGTCCAACATGTTGGGTATTCAAATAATTCTGCAAAAAAACCAGAAAAGATGAATGGGACATGTTGTTTGCCTGCTCGATGAATGCCTACCCAAGCAGCTGCCATACAGTGAGCTCAGAATGGGCAGAAATTATCAGGGGGACAGAAAATCCTTTAAAATGTTTTTGTGGAAGCTTCAATATTGATGTCCCCTCATTGAGATGCTTGCACAGAGCCGTTCCCCCTGGCACACTATGCTCAAATTGCAGAATGAAATATTATCAAGGATCCGGAAAAATGAATTGCACGAAAGAATGGATGACCTAACAGCTGAATCCTCACATGTGTGTCCCAAGTGATGCAGTCTGCTGTGTCAGGATTGGATTTTTCAGTCATATCAGATCACATTTCGCAGCACAAGTTTGCACAAGGTTTCAATGGTTTCGAGGTAAGGCTCCACCTCGTGTGCCGAAGGCCGTGGGTTTGAATCCCAGTGAAGACCAGGATTTTGTTCGCGTGGATAATCTGGTAAAAATTCCCCTGATCTCTTGGTAGTGAGATTGGACTCCCGTGTTCAGTATCGAGCACGTTAAAAAATTTCTTGGCAGTTGGAAATCAAAAATAAAAGGATTAACGGCCGCTGACCGGACAAATTCAAGTTAAAAATCTAGCCAAGTTATTTGTATCTTTATACATGTGGTTTGTTAAGAGCAGCTTCAGATGGCAGCTAACTGGCTGCGGGTCTTCTTAGCTCTAGTGTTTGAGTCTATTAAGATGGACTCGCACATCGGTTAAACCACCCTTCAAGAAACTTTACAGACTCTGTAGAGTCTTCTAAAGCAGTATAAAGATGTTAAGTTAAGTTTGATGCTGTCACAATTTTTTTTTTTTTTTGGCCTTTCAGTATTCTCAAAATGTGAGGTGTTGGTCAGAATAGCACAGACAATAGCGACGCTTGCATGGCTTAACAAAATCTGGTAAGATAAAAGGTTAGCACTATGCACGAAAATCAGATTAATATGTACATTGGTCCTGTCAATATTCCTCTATGCTTGTGAGACATGGACAGTTACAGCTGATCTTCCGCGAAGGATACAGGCCTTGGAGATTAGATGTTCCCAAGACTTTTAAACGTCACGTACAAAGATCGAGTTACAAATGAGGAAATTCGAGATAGAATTACAACAGCAATAGGGCCTTTTGAAGACCTCTTGGCAACTGTTAAAAGAAGGAAACTCGCTTGGTATGGTCACATATCGATCAAATGATCTTGCAAATACGATCCTCCATGGAAAGGTGCAAGGCAGACAACGAAGAGGCAGTATCAAAAAAAGGTGGGAGGACAACATAAAAGAATGGACAAATCTCTAACCAGAAGAGGCACAGGCAGCGGCCGCTGACAGAGAAGGGTAGCGTGGGGTTGTGAGGATGTCTTTATGTGTGCCCCAACGACCTCATCGGTAACGGGATAACCTGACCTGACCTGTATTCTACTGGCGGACGCATGTACCTTTCCACAATGGGCCGCAGTCTTTCAGGTGATATCAGGACGTATTAACAAGTGCTTGGATGCATGTGTGTGTGTCTGTATGTACCTATGCTAGTTAGGGCACTCTCAGAGGTTAACCCAACCAAAATGGCAATGGAAGGGCCTCACACTGAGGGCAAGTGTGAAAGTTATGTAAGAGTGTGAGTGTTGAACAGTCAAATGAAGCAGACAGAGTGTGAGGTAAGGAGAGAAAAGAGTGAAATCGATGTTCTTGTGATGCTCGCTATCGTCTTTTGTGGTTGTTGCTTAGATGTTTGCCTCACTAGTTTTTACTGGCGGAGGCGCGCCATTTTACACCCCAGACCGTAGTCCGTTGGGCGATATCAGGACGCATAAACCAGTGCTTGGATGAATGTGTGCGTCTGTATGTACCTATGCTAGGTTTGTGCGCCCTCAGAAGCTAGCCCAACCAAAGTGCAATGGAAGGGCCTCACCCTGAGGGCGCGTGTGAAAGTTGTGCATGAGTGTGATTGTAGGACATAGTCAAATGAAACAGAGTGCATGAGTGTGATTGTAGGACATAGTCAAATGAAACAGAGTGAGGTGAGAAGGGAAAGAGTTGCCCCCAGGGTGAGATGCCTGAGCAGACCACTCGCTATCTTCCCTTGTGCAGGGCAACTATTATCTGCAAAATTTAGGTTTTCCAAATGTTTATCAAATTTCCATTGTATTTATGTTTTATTTCCATCGCATGCATTTTTCAATTCACTGTCCAGTCTACTCTATCAAATGTCTTTTCAGTCTATAAATTTCATAAAAGAGATGCTCGCCACTCAATTGATTTGTTTCATGCTAATTCTAAGTGTTGATATTTGATATATTCAAAAGATCTGTAGCAGGTTATCTCCCTTAGACTAAATTCATTGCCCCTGATTTTCTTAACCTCTCATTTTAAAAATCTATTTTCAACTTGAAAACTTATTGCTTCAGAATATAAAAACATTGAATGAATTGTATTGCATAACTTGACATAAACGCAACAATATAATACTGGGCTATCATAATCAAAGCTAGAGGTTGATTGTGTATCTCTTGATTAATTCTAAATATTTATCTCCCTAACAAAATAATCTAATTGCTAATAATCATGCTGGTTTCTTGCTCCTCGTCTCTTGTAATGTGTCTGACTTCTGATGTCCTGGCAGCTTCCTTCATTCAGATTTTGCTGTGAAATAAAAATCTTCTCTAATTTGTGCTTCAGGGATATGATCCTTGGTGTTTTGCCTACACCTTAGAGAAAGTGTGTTTTACACACTTTTCTGACAGGATAACAAGACTAGTGCTTTACATCCACTTTTCTGACATTAGTTTTTTAAACAATTTTCTGACACAAGTGTTTTACCCACACTTGTCTGACATGAACCAACATTGGTCTTTCGACCTACATCGAGATACACTGATGTTCAATAGATACTTACTATAGTCAGCCAATCAGTGTCAGCTAGAGACAATTGGTGGTCAGCTTCACCAATGTTCCAATCCCACTGTAAGTTCTGCCACGATTCCCAAAATGACCACTTATAAAGTTAACGCAATGAACTACAAGCACTTTTGGTCTGCAGTCCTACCAAATCTGATCTTTAATCTCTGAAACAGAACTTTTATCTGTCCCCTAAGCTATGCTGATGAGAGCTAATCATGTGATACTATATTTTCCAACTGCATGGATAATTCATACGACCTGACCACTAATACACCAAAGATCTTCTTCTTCGTACGTTGTCAAACGTCAACCTGTATTTTTTCGAAGAAAGCAGCGGTCATCCTGAGGCTGTCGACACTGCCATAGAGCTTGTCTAGTGTTGCCACTGGTGATGGCCACATGTGCTTTCTCTGGTCCTCGTATGTTGGGCAGTTTTGCAGCAGATGTTCAGTGGTAATTTTCCCGGTACCACAGGTGCATTCGTCAGTGCCACCTATCTTCAGTTTATTGAATAGGTGGCACCTCAGTCTGTTGTGGCCTGTGTGGAGTCTGAAGACCACGACCTGCTCTCTTCTGTTCAACTGGTAATAGGCATCATTTTTTGTGTAGCCAGTATGTTCTGTTTCCCATTTGGCCATGTATCTGGCCCTAATAAGCCTTTCGGACTCTTCGTAGGTCACACTAGAATCTGGTAGTGGTAGTCTTGCACATTCTTTTGCCAGTCTTTTTTTTTTTTTTTTTTTTTTGCGTTCGCCTTATTTATCTATTTCCCAAGGCGTGTGTGCGTTACATTGTGGTTTTTATTTTCCTCATTGCCTTGGATGTTACAGTGGGATGGATCCCACTGTATCACTACTCTTTTTGGTGCAGACTGCTGGCATAGTTGACAGAGTACTGCTCTTAAATCATTAAGTTCAGTATTTTTCTGGCTTTTTAGTGCTGTAACTACAGCCAGGGCATCTGTGAGCAGGACTATAAGGCTTTCATTCCTTTTACCTGTCACCATTTCTTCTACTGCAGCCCTCAGTGCCTCTGCCTCGCTCTGAAATTGCTTGTGGATTTTCCAGTTGCCACTGACAGTGTTATTTTTCTGCCATTTGGTAGGCTCAGGAATACCCCTGCCCCTTCGTTCTGTGTTGTGTTTGTTACAGAACCATCTGTATATGCATGGGTCTAGTCCATGATTGGGTAGTTTTCCGTTATGTACCTCAGGGTTGTATCTCTTCTTTCTTTTTCAGTCTGGCTGTTTTTGTTTCCAATACCTGGTATATTTTCTTCCACCTCTGGAATCATATGCTGCCTCCAGGTAGGTTTTCGTACAGTAGGGATGGGCTTTGGTGTTGTTAGTGCGTTCATAGGGTCTTCATTCATCTTTGCTTTGGTTATTTCTGCAAAGTTTCTCTGCTATAGTTTCCCTTTTCCAAAATTTTTTAGTCTCTGGTGCATTGGATGGTCAGTCAGTCTTCTGAGTTTCTCTGCTTGCTGCTGGGCTCTGCAGTCTCTTCTGTCGGTCATGGATTGCAGTTTTGTAATCTTTTCAAGTTCTACAATTGGCGTTGACTTCATGCCTCCTGTTAAAACTCTCACGCCTTTGCTGCTGTTGTCCATGCCGCAATGCCATACTCGAGAACTAGTCTCACTCTTCCAGTGTACAGTTTCTTTAGTATACTTTCATCTGCTCCCCAGCTTGTGCCAGCAAGTTTCCTTATGATTGCCATTCTTTCTCTGGCTCTTATTCGGTTTCTCTCGATCTGACTTTTCCATGTCATGCGCCGATCAAATGTGACTCCCAAGTAGTTTGGGTTGTCGTTTGGCCGCAGGTATTTGCAGTTAAGACTTATTTTTGTGTTTTGGGGTTTGTTTGACAGCGAGAATATCGTACATGTTGTTTTTTCCTCATTTATTTTGACCAGCCATGAGTTCGCCCACTCTTCCAGCGATGTTAGGGCCTGCTGCATCCGATTACTTGCTACGGTGAGATTCTTTTCAGAGGTCCACATAGCCAGATCGTCTGCAAACATTGAGCTGTGGACTCTTCTTGGTATATTCTCCGTTATGTTATTTATATACACCAGGAAGAGTGTGGGTGACAGTACTCCCCCTTGGAGTACTCCCTGCTCAAGTGTCACCTTTTAGCTCATCTGCCCTTGTACTTGAACTCTGGCTGTTCTGTTTTTGAGGTAGTGACTGATCCATTTGTACATTTTCCCACAGACTTCACTTTTTCGTAGCTTGACTTCAAGTCCCTCTTTCCAGACCTTGTCAAATGCCTTTTCTAGGTCCACCCAAACAGCTACTGTGTGTTTTTTGCTCCTGGTAGGCATTCTCTATTTCCTGGGCTATGAGGGTGATCTGATTTTCGGTGGATCTGTGCTGCCTAAAGCCTGCTTGCTGTGGAATCAGTATGTGTTTTTCTTCCAGATGCCACATCAGTCTGGTGTTTATCATACATTCCATCAGTTTGCCTACACAGCTCAGTAGACTGATAGGCCTGTATCCATTTGGATCTATTTTGTCTTTTCCTTTCTTTGGTACCGATACAAGTACTACATCTTTCCATGCTTGAGGTACAATTCCCCTTTTCCAGCTTTGGTTCAGGACCTATAGTAACTTCCTCTTTGCTGTTTGGCCCAACCATATCAGCATTTCGTTTGTTACCCCATCTTTTCCGGGCGATTTCTTTTTCTTTAAAGTTCTCATGGCCTCATCCATTTCATTCATTGTTAGTTTTGCCATCATGTGCTGCTCTGGTGCCATCTTGATGTTGTAGTGGCTCTTTTGTTCTTCACTAATGTCTGTATGCCTGTCTGTAGAGACATCAATCTGGTTTGCTCTGGCATAATGTTCTATAAAGGCGTTTGCTGCTTTTTTTCCAGTAAGCATGTTGTCGCCCTGCTTGATTGTAATTTGTTTGTTTGATGGAGTTTCGTCATTCATGGCTCTGACTAAATTCCATAGTTCGTTCCCTTCTTTATCTAAATTGAGGCTTTCTGTTTTGTTTTTCCAGCTGTCTCTTGTTATTTGGTTTAGTGTTCTTTTGTATTTCGGCGTGATGGCCTTGAGGGCGATATTTGCCTCCATAGATTGCTCTCTCTCTGTATGTTCCTAGCATTTGAGACTTCATCCTCCGCTTTCTGCAGTTCATTATTCGAATATGGCTTGTAGTTTTCCTTGCCCCTCTTGGGATGGTTTCGGTGGCTGCTTGCTTTGCTTTGCTTAGGCTTTCCACCATCGGTTTCATATTGTTTTTTCGTGTGTTGATGGTTTCACACAGTCCATCCGTCAGCATTGCAAATCTGTCCCAGTCGACTCGTTTATAGTTCCAACGTGGGAGTGGTTTTATTTCCTGTGGGCCTACTTCCATATCAATTTCTAGCCTAATTGGCCTGTGGTCGCTACCTGCCAATTGGTATAGCACCTGGCGGTCTATTTTGTGGTGAATATCCGCCGTGGAAAAGGCCAAGTCCGGAGTGGAGGTGGTATGCCATGTTCTAGAATAGAAGCTAGGGCTGTCGTCCGACCTATTGATAAGATCACTAAAGATCAATTTACGGATTCCCCTTTCCTTCAAAAACGCCCCAACTAACATTTTTTTTGTCAATGAGAAAAAGAGTGCAGCTCAAAGCAGAGCCCTGTGGTAAGACTTCCTCTAAGAGTTCTTTAGAGAAGACTGCATTGTTCATCTTTGTAGAAAGTGCAGCACAAAGGATAAATGGAGACCTGAGGAGACAGCATGAGTACAGCCAAATGTGAAAACTGGTAATAAACTGTGAAAGGACTGTTTTCACTATCTTTACCAATAGCCACAAACCAGTCAAGAAAAAAATCAGTCTGAGATTTGACAAACAGAAATTTCCCAGAGAAGAAGAGCCTTCATATCTTGGAGTTACTCTCGACTGACAGCTCAGCAGCAAGAAACACGTCCAAAATGTGAAAAATAAAGCGTTGAGGCGGCTACAGTTATTGAAGTGGCTCTCTGGTACAGCATGGAGATCACACAAGGACACACTAAAGAGGTTTGTATCTTGGATATGTACGCTCTGCTTTAGAATACAGCAGTGCAGTCCTAACAACATGCTCACAGACTAATGTAGAGTTCCTGGACAGAGTGCAGAACAATACCCTGCACCTTATTAGTGGAGCAATGAGGTCAACGCCCACTGCGTCATGTGAAATTCATGGGAATGTAGAACATTGAGATGCGAAGAGATGTGGCCCCTATGGAAGTTTATGAGAGGAGTAAAAGAATGAGCAAAGACCATCCCAATTGAAGGCTTGTAGAAAAATGGCAACAAAAGCAGAGAATAAAACAAAAGGCAGTCCTCCACCATGTCAGTGAGATTATAAACAGACAAAAGACAAGAAATACAGACAGCAATAAGAAATTTACCCCCACATACATGTTTAAAAATGCAAGAAATTCAAATAAAACTAACAAGATAATATATATAATAATACAACAAGAAGTGCTGATCCAGTTAGTCTTATGAGAGCATCACAGAGAACGATTGACACCTACCCAGAGGAATGGTTACATGTCTATACTGATGGATCTGCTTTTAAGGTCACCATTAAAGCAGGATATGGAGTCTACAGAGTTTTCAGATAGAGCATCTGATTGATGCTTGTAGAGAGAAATGTTCAAATTATGAGGCAGAAATAACAGCATTGTACCGCTTGAGGACTGTATTTGATGCTTTCCTATCAAAAACCCAAAGCATCATAATTTTTACAAGACTCATGATCTGCCCTTCAAGTTCTGGGAGATAGCGGTCACTGTAGGCCTGAGCTTACCCAAATATCTCTAGATGCCAACCAACTTCTCACATTGCATGAAGTCAGAATAATTATACAATGGATCCCAGGTCACTCGAATACACCTGGCAATGACAAGGCAGACAGACTGGCTAAGAAGGGATCAAGTCAAGAACAACAATACACACCAACAACCCTACAGACAGCTAAGCAACTACTGAAGACTGCGAACAAAGAGGACTGGCTGAATAGATGAGCAATGGGAAATACTTGGAGATAAATCTACAAACATATGGCCATCCCAAATCCCAAAGACAACATCAACCTCCTGAAAAGGAGAGACAAAAGCACCATTTTCCGACTTTGTACTCAACACATACAACTTAATATCCACTTGAACAGAATCCAACCAGAACATACTCCAGAGTGCCGGCTGTGCACACATCCCTATGAAACTGTTGAACATCATGTTTTTTAATATCCGGCGCTTGTCAGTGTTGTGAAAGAGTTTCTTCCTCCAAGGTTAGACAAATGGAACACTTTGTACAGAACTAAACAACAGCTTACAAACACTTGCAGATACCACTATATGGCATTGGGCCAAAGGGCAATAACCAACCAAATAACTCACATTTTTTTTTTAACAACTTGCCATTACAGTACTGGTGGATTTAGAACATGACCTAAGGTTAACATCCCATGTTCATGTGTTACCCTCCAGCTAAGACATGCTATGTATGAAAGCCCTTTTGCAGCCTCAATACCGCTAGGTCAGCTTTGCTATCTCCCCCACTATCCTTCTGGATGATTCCAAAAGCAAATCCCTATCCATGATTTCAGCTAGAAGTCTTGGAATAATTCCAAAGTTTGACATAAAAGGTTCCCAGGTCCATCATTTAGAACCGTAATAAAATCAAAATAACAGGAATCAATAATAGAAGAGTAATTTCTGTTCATTAACTGCCCTCAGCTTTCCCTTGACTTGATTTCGAACAACGAAAAGTTACATTATGAACAAGGCCAGGCTTTGTTCGAAATGACTGAAATACAGTTAATCTTTATCTGAACTCTAGGTTAGTCATTGTTTCTCACTCATATCTTTGCTTCCTACCTGTCTGGTTTAGCAGTGACCTATTTAAATCAAAATAAAGATGGTCACAATTTGCTTTCTATGCGCCCCTTGGCTTGGGATCCATGTGACCCTGTCACAGATCTTCCAGCTCATAATCCTGCTTCTTCTTTTCTCAGTTTTCTATGTAAAGCATATCTGATACGGTCTACAATTATCAGTAATCATTCTGTCATTATCTGATCTTTACCAGTAGTCATTCTGTCAATATGTGTTTGGTATTCACATATGTATTTTTATCATGTTTTTCTTTATCAATATACCCACTCTTCGCATTGATTGTATGAAAATGTGTTTTTCTCTTTACGTCTATCCAGTGTCTTTCAATCTTGTTTCTGCCATACCCAGAATATCCAAATCCATAACTTTTGCTTGCAGCCTCAACAATAGATTGCTGTTGATATTTTTTTTGGCTCAGCATTAAGAACTACCCTAATATTACACTGACTATGGTTTCCAGACTCCTCAGTGCTAAATCTTTGCATCTCACTTTGTTGATTAACACATCTCTGATGATCTTCATCTTGTAAGTAGCTTGTGATTGTCAAACTCTACATCAGTTTTGACATTTTCTTGCTAACCGTATTTTATGATGATCTGTTTGATAATCATCACACAATATTAACTGTAAATGTAATCCAAATACAACTTTGATCATTTGTTTTTATGTCATACATCATTAGCTATACATTTTATGTAAAAGACAGCTTCAATAATATACACAAAGCATAAAAGATTGAAGATGAATTACAATTAAAAATAAAACAGTATCTTAAGCACACCATGAGAAATTGAGATTTGAAACGCGCACTGCAAATTTCCCTCATTCCTGATGAGATTTATTGGAACTTGAAACACTTTTCTGGATCCTTGGTGTTGGCTAAATATATCCTCAAAATGATACTGACCACATTGATCGTTGCCCCTGTCAAGCTGAGACCTAAGAGAATCTTCACAGCAAAGCATTTTGAGGATAAATTTAGCCAACACAAAGGATCCAGAAAAATGTTTCAAGTTACAACAGCAGCTTGCAGATGTTCTCACTGATACATGAAGAGACAGTACAGTTAGTTAAGGGTGAGAAGTAATCAAAGAGCTACCCTCAAAGCAGCGGTAACAGCTTATGGCATTAGAGATCACAGGAATCAAGACTGGTTTGAGACAAATAGTCAGATACTGACAGAAAAAAGGCGGAACAACTAAGAAACAAAGACAAAAGAACATGAAACACTCTCAATGTATTTAAACAAGGGAGAAAAGAAGTGCAAAGGACAGCTATACAGTGTCCAAATCACTATAGGGTACAGTTATGTTAGAATATCCAACATGCTTTCAATAATGGTAATATCAGAAGCAAGTATGAAGGGATAAAGAAAGCCATCAGTCCAACAGTGAAAAAGAGTGCGCCGCTTAAAGCTTTATCTGGAGAGATCATCACTGATAAGAGGAAGCAGTTAAACAGATGGGTAAAGCACTATCTTGAACTTTACTTAAGCAAGACAGAGCTAACAGAAGATGTCCTCAATGCCATCGATGCCATGCCAACTATGGACCATCTGGACTCACTGCCAACCATGGCAAAAGTTAATTGTGCTATTGCTGACCTTGCTTCTGGCAAGGCGCCAGGAAATGATGAAATCCCAATAGAGGTTATCAGGAGTGATAAGGGCATAATTGCCCCACCAGTTGATAACATTATGCTGGCATAAAGGACAGGTCCCGCAGGATTTCAAAGATTCGAGCATTGTAACTTTGTACAAGAACAAGGGGGACCGGAGTGACTGCAACAACTACAGAGGAATTCCGCTTCTGTGTACCGTTGGGAAGATACTTGTCAGAATTTTTCTGCGCAGACTCCAGGTCCTAGGAGACCAGGTTTACCCAGAGTCACAGTGCGGTTTTCGTGAGAATAGGTCTACCACAGATATGATATTCTGGCTACGACAGTTGCAAGAGAAATGCAGAGCACAAAAGCAACCATTGTGTATTGCCTTCATAGATCTCACAAAAGCATTTGACTTGGTCAGTCGGGTGAGTCTGTTCAAAGTGCTCAGGAGAATTGGTTGCCCACCAATTCTTCTGAGCATTATCGAGTCGTTCCACACTGACATGAAAGGCACTGTCAATTTTGATGGTGTGTTCTCAGAGAAGTTTACAATCAAGTGCGAGGTAAAACAAGACTGCTCCAACCCTCTTTGGAATATATTTCTCACTTCTCTTGAAGCATACATTCCGTGACCAGGATGGTGGTATCTTCATTCATTCTCGCACGGATGGTGGCCTATTAAATGCCCAAAGGCTGAAAGCCAAGACCAAAATAAACAGCGTGCTGATCAGAGAACTGCTCTTTGCGAATGATGACACAATTACGACTCACTCAGAGGAGGAACTGCAAAGTTTACTATCTGCATTTTTTTATGCCTGCTGTGAGTTCGAGAGGTAGCTAAACAGCTATCACACGAGGTGCCTGCGCAGAATCCTGGGGGTTGGGTGGCAAGACAAGATCACCAACGCAGAGGTGTTGGAGAGAACAAGCAGTCACAATCTTTTCCATGCTTAGTCTTCTAAGGCTCCGACGGCTGAGACACACTCGGAGGATGGATAATGGCAAAATACCAAAATATCTTCTCTATGGGGAATTACAGTTGGGGAAAAGGTCTTGGAGCCGGCCCCTACTTCGATACAAGGATGTATGCAAGCGGGATTTGAATGATGCAGGCATCGATTTGGAATCATGGGTACAGGATCGTGTTACATGGAGGGCCGGATTAAGCATGAAATACAGGCAAAGGAGATACTGATTGCTGATAGGTTAAAGACTCCGCATTTGAGAAGACATGCCATAACATGCAATGCCGCAAACGGTTCTGATTTTCCTTGCACACACCGTGGAAGACGCTTCTCTGCTCGGATTGGTCTTACCAGTCACAGTCATTACCATGATGGATTGTAGTTACATACCTCTTTTTTCAAAGCACAATTACTATTGTCTGAAAAGACGGAAAGAGCCAATGATGATGAGATTTGTGAATGTATGTTGTTTCACGATTTAAGCTTGCCTACTAACCGCATAAGTTTGACTTCTGCGCATGTCAATGCTGTTTTAGAATTTAAGCGGACAGATCAACTGTATAAGTTTGACTGTTGGTTTGCGCATGCTTGAGGTCGGATTTAGATATAATTCGGGAATGCTCTGTGAGAACACCAAAATACGTCTTAACGGCAAATATCTGCGGCCAAACGACAACCCAAACTACTTTGGCATCACATTTGATCGGCGCATAACATGAAAAAGTCAGATCGAGAGAAACCGAATCAGAGCCAGACAAAGAATGGCAATCATGAGGAAACTTGCTGGCACAAGCTGGGGAGCAGACGAAAGAATACTAAAGAAATTGTACACTGGAAGAGTGAGACCAGTTCTCGAGTATGGCATTGCGGCATGGGCAACAGCAGCAAAGGCGAACTTTGATAAAATTAGTAAACTTCAAAACCAAGCCATGAGAGTAATAACAGGAGGCATGAAATCAACGCCAATTATAGAACTTGAAAAGATTACAAATCTGCAATCCATGACCGACAGAAGAGACTGCAGAGCCCAGCAGCAAGCAGAGAAACTCAGAAGACTGACAGACCATCCAATGCACCAGAGACTAAATAGCTTTGGAAAAGGGAAACTAAAGAGGAGAAACTTTGCAGAAATAGCCAAAGCAAAGATGACGAAGACCCTATGAACACCATAACAACACCAAAGCCCATCCATACTGTACGCAAACCCACATGGAAGCAGCATATCATTTCGAAGGTGTTAGAAAATATACCAGGTATTGGAAACAAGAACAGACAAACTGAAAAAGAAAGAAGAGACATAACCCTGAGGTACTTAGCGGAAAACTACACAAGCATGGACTGGACCCATGCATACATCGACGGTTCTGTAACAAACACAACACAGAGGAGTATTCCTGAGCCTAACATATGGTAGAAAAATAACACTGTCAGTGGCAACTGGAAAATACACAAGCAATTTCAGAGCGGAGGCAGAGGTACTGAAGACTGCAATGAAAGCAATGCTGACAGGTGAAAGCAATGAAAGCCAGATAGTCCTGTTTACAGATGCCCTGGCCGTGTTTACAGCACTAAAAAGCCAGAAAAATACTGAACTTAATGATTTAAGAGCAGTACTCTGTCAACTATGCCAGCAGTCTGCACCAAAAAGAGTAGTGGTACAGTGGGTTCCATCCCACTGTAACATCCAAGGGAACGAGGAGGCAGACAAGACTGGCAAAAGAAGGTGCAAGACTACCACAACCAGATTCTAGTGTAACCTACGAAAAGTCTGAAAGGCTTATTAGGGCCAGATACATGGCCAAATGGGAAACAGAACATACTGGCTACACAAAAAATGATGCCTATTACCAGCTGAACAGAAGAGAGCAGGTCGTGGTCTTCAGACTCCACACAGGCCACAACAGACTGAGGTGCCACCTATTCAATAAACTGAAGATAGGTGGCACTGACGAATGCACCTGTGGTACAGGGAAAATGACCGCTGAACATCTGCTGCAAAATTGCTAGACATACAAGGACCAGAGAAAGCACATGTGGCCATCAGCAGTGGTAACACTAGAAAAGCTCTATGGCAGTGTCAACAGCCTCAGGATGACAGCTGCTTTCTTCTAACAAATACAAGTTGATGTCTGACAGCGTACGCAGAAGAAGAAAAAGAAGAAAGTCTTGTTATAGTCTAATTTAACCTTACCTGTGATTATCCTATAAACCTGTATTGTCACCTCGAATTCTTCTCGTTTTAAGACACTGTAGGCCGGTTTTTCTGAGTCTTTCCACATAACTGTAATTCTGGAATCCCACTATCAATTTTGTTGATCTTCTTTGCATCCTTTCCAGCAAACCGAACATACTGGTTACACCAAAAACGATGCCTATTACCAGTTGAACCGAAGAGAGCAGGTCGTTGTCTTCAGACTTCGCACTGGCCACAACAGACTGAGGTACCACCTATTCAACAAATTGAAGATAGGGTGTATCGACGAATGCCCGTGCGGTACTGGTAAAATGACCACTGAACATCTGCTGCAGAACTGCCCGACATACGAGGATCAGAGAGAGCAGATGTGGCCATTGCCAGTGGAACTGCAAGACAAGCTCTATGGTAGTGGCGAGAGTCTCAGGATGACCGCCGCTTTTTTCGAAAAAATAATGGTTACTGTCTGACTGTGTACGCAGAAGAAGAAGAAGAAGTATCCTTTCCAGCATGTTTATATATCCTCTACAATAAGGACTCCACACATGTACACTAGTCTAATGAAAATGTTTTATACAGTTTGACAATCACTTCCTTACTTTTATGTTTAATATTTCTTTTTATCATACCTAACATCGCATTTGCCTTATTCACTGCTATCTGGACTTGCTCACTTACTTTTTACCTGTATGCTCTGTTATAACCCCTAGGTCCCTTTACTTATCTATCATTCTAATATTGTTCTCGCCCATTCTGTAATTATGTTCGATATTGGATCTACCCATGTGGATGACTGTACATTTACCTATATTAAACTCCATTTGCTAGCTCACAAACCAGTCTCGAATTTTATACATCAGCTTCCAACAATCGACGAAACATGCTCGGTCCAAGGCAGAAGCACTTGTAGAGTCAAAACCTTTTGTTAAGTGCATAACTGAAAATTTTTTTATTCAACATGTAGAAGCAGCCACCAGAGGCAAAAACATATTCGACCTAGTTTTTACTACAGAGGAAAATATGATTGAAACCGTTACTGTAGGGAACTGTTTGGCTTAAGTGACCATCAAATCATCGGTTGGGATCTTATTGCAGGGAAAGAAGTAAACATAAACACGCGAACATATGACTACTCTAAGGCATATGTTAAGAGGATGAAATAGGCAGCGAACCACATAATCTGGAAAGATATTGTCATAGGAACAGATGTTGAACAGGAGTGGGAGAGTTTTAAAACAGCTATAAACGCTTAAAGAAGAATGTGTTCCATGTAGGGAGGTAAACCCCAAGCGTAAAAAGTGGATAACTAGATTTGTAGTGAAATGTAGAAAAGCGAAAAATAAAGCATGGAAAAAATATATAGAGGCAGGTAAATCAAAAGAAACATATGTAAAATATTTGGACAAGCAGAACATATCTCAGAAAGCAAATAAAACAGCAAAAATAGACTTCGAAAAAAAACTTGCTCAGAGGATCAAGACTGACAGTAAAAGCTTCTTCTTATGTTAGAAATAAACAAAGAACAAAAGACAAAGTAGGCCCTCTCACAGACAGTACAGGGAAAATAATAAGTGAGAATAGGGAGGCAGCTAATCTACTCAATCAGTACTTTGGCACAGTCTACACAAAAGAGGACTGCTCCAAGATCCCAGAGCCTATAGATATTTTTCAAAGAGACATGGATACAGCGGAATTAAGATCAATCTGTATTACAAAGGAGAGGTTTTTTAAAAATTGGAGGGGTTGAAAGTGGATAAATGTCCAGGTCAAGGTGGTATTCATCCAAAATTGCTGTATGAAATTAGAGACCAACTAGCAAAACCATTGGCTATATTATGTTCTCAATCACTTACAAAAGGGATTGTTCCACGGGATTGGAAAGATGCAGGAGTGATCCCCTTATTCAAAAAAGGCAAAAAATCAGATCCAGCAAATTATAGACCGGTGAGTTTAACGAGCATAGTCTGTAAATTGTTAGAGTCAATAATCAAAGAAAACATTGTAATGCATTTAGAAAAATCTGATCTAATTAGAAATAGTCAGCATGGGTTTACTAGAGGGAGATCATACTTAACAAATCTATTAGAATTCATGGAGGAGGTTACTAAAATGATAGATAAAGGGGAGCCAGTGGACATTATTTATCTAGATTTTGCAAAGGCCTTTGATAGAGTACTTCATCAAAGATTATTTCGAAAGTTAAAATCACATGGAATAGGTGGGGAAGTTGCCAAATGGATTGAAAATTGGTTAACAGGAAGAAGTCAGAGGGTGGGCATAAATAAGGAGTACTCTGAGTGGTGTGAAGTGAAAAGTGGTGTGCCACAGGGCTCGGTTTTGGGACCAATTTTGTTCTTGATATATATAAATGATTTGGACATTGATATGGGATCCATGATTGCAAAATTTGCTGATGACACAAAACTATGCAGTAGTGTCTCATCTAAAGCGGAAGTGGATATATTGATGTCGGATTTACATAAAATTTGAGAATGGTCTGTAAGCTGGCAAATGGAGTTTAATGTAGATAAATGTACAGTCATAGACATGGTTAGAACCATTATGGAACATAATTACAGAATGGGAGAAAACAATATTAGAAAGATAGATAAGGAAAGGGACATAGGGGTTATAATAGATCATACAGGAAAGGTGAGTGAGCAAGTTAAGGTAGCAGTGAAAAAGGCAAATGCAATGTTAGGTATGATAAAAAGAAATATTAAACATAGGAGCAAGGAAGTGATCGTCAAACTGTATAAAGCTTTAGTTAGACCTAGATTGGAGTACTGTGTACAGGTGTGGAGTCCTTATCATAGAGGGGATATAAACATGCTGGAAAGTATACAAAAAAGAGCGACAAAGATGATAATGGGATTCCAGAATTACAGTTATGAGGAACGACTCAGAAAAGCCAGCCTACAGTGTCTCGAAGAGAGAAGAATTGGTGGTGACTTAATACAGGTTTATAAGATGATCAGAGGAATGGATAAATTAGACTATAACAAGTTTTTTAAAATACAGCCACCCACAATAACACAAGGGCATAGCTACAAGCTGACTAAGGAGAGGTCCAGATTAGATATTAGGAAATATTTTTTTAGTCAGAGAGTGGTGTCTGCTTGGAATGCATTGCCAGGGATGGTAGTGGAGGCTGGGACAGTTAATGCATTTAAGAATAAACTGGATGCGCATAGCTTTTAGAGCAAGGTGATGTAAATGTAACTGGTTGTATACAGACTCTGCAGGTTCTTCTAAACCAGTATAAAGACGTTAAGTTAAGATAGGCGTTTTAACAGTACAAAAGGAACTAAAATTAAAATACCTGCCTCTGATGTCTTTGTGTCTGTTTATAGTCTAGAATAGATTAAGACAACCACAAGCAATATTATTGTTGTTGTTAAATGTCTATAATGTGTAAGTTTACTATTTTGCAAGGTGACGGATTGCAGCAGTTTTCCCCTTATTCTGAGAATGCTGATGAAGGTGGACCGGAGTCCTCCAGGCGTTATACTATGCAGTATGCTTGGTTTCATCTGCGTGTTGCTCATTACAACGGGGATCACCATTACATAGACTGCAATGAAACAGCACATTTCATTGAAGAACTGCAGGAAAAGTGTGGTGGTCTTTTGGGGCAGTATTTCACCTGACCCTGACTAACATTGTCCGATTAGTAACTGTATGATGTTTTGCCTGACCAGACCTTACCTGAGTCTCCTCTCCCTATCAATGTTATTTATTAACATGTGTTATTCTTCTTCTTCTTCGTTCATCCTCAGATCAAGGTTCCGGTTTCTCTTACAAAGGACACCGTTGTTTGTAAGGCTGTTTCATATCTGTCTCACAAGGCCAGCATTGTTTGTTCTCTCTTTTCCTGCGTAAGCATGCAGCTTTGTAGGATGTGTTCCACGGTCATGATATGCTCCCCACATGGGCACCCGTCATCTGTCCCAATCCTCATTTTGTTGTAAAGATGACTATTGAGTCTGTTATGCCCAGTTCTAGTCTTCTGGACAACGCTTCCTAACATGTGTTCAACAAATGATTACAATTCCAGTCTGGATTTTTGCGTTTTTTTTTCAGAGATAAACTTTTTCGAATCTTAATGGACATGCTAATGCTTTCAGTTTCACTATCACTTACCGTCTCTAGTCTAACTTAGTCTACTTTCAGTGGGAAGTTGGTGATCGTTCACGAGTCACTACTCTTACTCTTAGTCACACTGCACCATTATAATAATATTAAATTAAAATAGTGGAAGTGCTCGCGTTTCCTGTTTCTGATGTGCCAATTGACCGCAATGAATTTTAGTACTACTTACACTTACACAAAACTAAAATCCAAATAAATTAAAACATACAATACGTTATCACACTGACACTCACTTTCATTTCAATACTTTCATATCTCACCACAGTCTGACAGTATGACTAGTAATAGTATGAGTATGCACTATGTTATTAGTATGTTAATGTACAATGTAGTAATGCTAGTAGTATGTATGTCATGTGCATTTGCATTGTGACTGACAATTGTCTGTGCAAAATGAGAATGAGAATATGAAAAGCTTGTTTATTTGCAAATTCAAATATGGTTCTGTAAAATATCTTTGGATTCACCTGACAAAGACGTCACGGGACGTTGTATTGAGCGCTTATATGTTCTTTTTTTCCAAACTTAATTTCTTTATGTAAATTTCCCGGAACACAAAACGTAATAAATACTATTGCGACAACCGTATTAACTAATACTAGTCGATAGTGCTAGTTACGGGTTGCTATGCGCACGACCAAACATTTCAACATGTTAACTTCACAAACGTTTCATCAATAAATGTCACAATTACTGCTGCTCCTGTTAACTACTTTGTTCTAGCCAACAAAAAAAAACAATATTTAGGTGACAGCAAATGTTTTGGCACTTTTAGAAAGTTTGCCGCACCTTGCCTATTGACAGGAACGACTTATGAATAATATATATATATATATATACATATATATATATATATATATATATATATATATACATATATATATAACTATGACCCGCTAATTGGAGGGTTTGTATGAAATACAAAAGTTAAATAAATGATATTGTCTGTTCCGGCCCAGGGTAAGGCTTTGTGCAGAATCATTATTGAGAGAACGGAAAGCTGTTATATTATGTTAAGAATCAACGTCATTGCCTTCCTGGCAGACTCATAAGTGTTCATCCACTCACATCAAATGGTGAAGAGTGTAGATACTGATGGTCACTGCTGCTCGCTGGTTGTACACTCTCCTGCTCTGTCTTCTCATGCGTGCCATTTCGCTCGAACCTCGTTTGATGTCGAATTTTGCAGTCTGTGGATTGCTGATTCATCTATTTCGGTGTCCTCATTCAACAGACGATCGTTGAATGATTTCAACATGTCACTCCTATCCATCACTAACGTGTCCATGATGGGAGTTGTTAAAGCCAAGATGTCAGCTTTTTCATTGCCCTGAACCCCAGCATTACCAGGACAGTAGATCCATGTCAACCCCTGGAGATGTGAGGTCTCAACAAATCAACATACGTACCTCAACCATTCCTTCTGTACCTTCTGAAGTACAGCTTGCGAGTCAGCCACAATGATTACCCTGGTAAAGGGGTCTCATAAAGCCATCTTAACGTTAAGGTTACTGTTTCCATCTCCATTCTCAAACTGGAGATTATGAACGTGTTGACTCCACTCCACTCAGCAACAACCCGTCCTCTCACTCCAGCCGAGAAGCCTCATCCTGATGTCCCGCTGCGCAGCACCGATCCGTCGGTGTATATGACGACATCTGCGTGTTTTCGGTTATCAGCTGATTCACCACTAGTTCTGCTCTCCCGCTGCCCCATTCTCTGCATTCCTTGCCTAAGGTTATGATCACACTCTGGTACTCTTGTCATTCTATCACCAATGTGGACTTATTCTTCGCATTTTGGCTATCTCCTTAATATTTGGCTTGTCCGATTGTTTTCTCTGCTTGTGTCATCCACGATTCACCTCTCTTGATTCTTGGTCCCTTGTATAAATTTCTACTGTACAGATAGTAACGCGTGTCTGTGCTGGCACCCATATAGGCTGGATGTCATCGATAACAATCCCAGCATGTACCGGATCTTCACAAACGGTGTAGTGCAGAACCAGTCGCATATCTTCATTCTGGATACGTTTCAAACTTTCACACTGTGTTCTCGTTAGTGTGAGGATGCCCAGTCCACAATCAATAACCGATAGCACAACCTGACGAAATAGGAGGAACAGAAGTTAACAGCAGCCATAGTCTTGAATGCTCCTAGCCCTCGATTACATTTTTATACGGTCTGATCAACATGGCAATTTTACGAGAGACTGCAATCGAAGGTCACCCAAGGAATTTCAACCTGTTGTACCTGTCAATGGTGCATCCTTCAAATGTGATGGCCGGGAGTTCAACCATTACTATATAATTGTTTAAAGAGCACCACATACTACAGGGTTAATCTGGGAGCTGGAGTCCTCATAGCCCTGTGAGATAGCATATAAGGTTTCCTGGCTGTTTTTGACCACCTCAAGCTTGTCCGAGCCAGTCATGTATATCTGCAAATGTTAAAGTTCACTCTACCCCTGTGCGTTGAATGTTGGCCACTTTTACTTTGTAGACGTTGAACAGTACCGGTGAGATCGGAGACCATTGAGGCAGTCCTGGACATATTCGCCTCGTTTCTGATGCCCAATCTTAGACTGTATTGATGTGATTCTATCATGTATGCCAATAAATTAATCAATTGTGTTTTTGGTTTTGTTGTGTGTGTATGTGAAAGAATACGTTTTCGAGTTTAATTTATCATTTATGTTGTATGTGAGAATGAAAGTATTTAGGTCAAAGAGACGTCTGCAGTACGTCACAATAACAAATGGTAGCAGTGCCCAGTTGGTTTAACTTAACTTAACTTAACTTAACGTCTTTATACTGGTTTAGAAGACTGCAGAGTCTGTATACAACCAGTTCCATTTACATCACCTTGCTCTAGAAGCTGTACGCATCCAATCTATTCTTAAATGCATTAATCGTCCCAGCCTCCACCACCTCACTTGGCAATGCATTCCACGCATTCAGTTTGAGTGGGTCTGGTACAGAAGGCTTTCTACAGTAGCTTGAATAGAACAGGGGGATGATAAATCAAATTGCATAATTAAAATTTGCATAAAGACAACTACTTTAGGTTGGTTCAATTGTAAACACATAATAACACCGTGTATTTAAAATAGAAAGTCCAGTGATGCATAGAAGACATTGCATGTGAAGTATCAAGCGACATTCACAATAACATAGCACCTCGTCTGACCTTTTACAAAGTCTTGTAAATATGGTGTGCGTTTATGTAATACAAAATTCTGAAACTTACTTTTGCCAGTGCTTTTGTGAATGATAGTTTGAATATTGAAGAGGGCATATGTTGGCTTTTTTATTCTTCTTCTTCTGCGTTCGTTCTTAAGCTCCCGCTACCAAGCCCCGAAAAGGGCTTTGAAAGTAGCCGAATGCAGTCCGGAGAACGGAATACGATGTCGTAGTTTACAGCTCGACTGCGATATTTGCATCTTTTGGTCCGACACATACGACTTCAGCAGGCATTTTTGAGTACCGTGTTAGTCTTCCATATTCGATTGCTTCTCCTTAGTCAGCCTGCCTTGTTGCTGTCCTATTTCTAGTTTTGCGATACAGACACATAAGCTAAGCAAGAAAAGTTTGAACATGAATAAAATGTGATTTTTGCCCGTTTTCTCGCGATCTCAGGTCTATGACAAGGATACTTCAATCACGGATGGCGTAATAGTCTAAGCGTTCAGATGGAAGGAACATTACAGTCAGAGGCACTGATTATTAGGGCAGTCACCAGGGAAGAAAGAGATCGAGAGAAAGCTGAGCCCAGACAAAGGACTGACCGATTGACATGACCCACAGAAAGGACTCCGGAGAAAAACACAAGTTTGTATATAAGTTCACCTTGTCGATTTTGCCTCAGGACAAAAATACTCATCAATTTAAATTAAATAAGAGAAAAGATCAAAATATTTCTTTAGTCGGCAACAACATATTAAACGCAGTGAAAGAAAGACGACGGCTAAATATCTAGTCAACAGACACGTCAGAAGTCAGCTTCATACATTCCACAAAAAGCGCACTGCGTTCTTAGACTCAGCGAGAGAAGATGGAGTCGATGAGTTCTCACTCAGTCAGCAAATAGTTAGCTATCATCATTTTGATCCATACCCACAACCAGAAATCAACGTGAAAACTACGTACTAGCTCAATCAAGAGCTGAAGAGTTTGGCAACCCGGCCAGCTGTTATACATCAGAGTCAACGCCATCTAAAATTGTGTAGAGATTAACTTTGAAAAGTGTTGAATTATTCAGGAATCCTGCTTTAGAAGCTTGATTTACTATATATAGAACCTGGAACATTAGACGGAACCACCAACTGTGGTAGTTCACAAAGGATCGAGCATTAGTTAAGAAGGAGGCTAGAGCTGAACATTATATATCTTTTTCTTTCTTTTCGCTTTTGTTATTCTTCTGTTCTTCAGCGTCAGTTTATGACAAGGTTTCTTGACGGGCCCTAGTATGTGTTTTGCACATGTGAAGGCTTCTTTGCTTCTGTTATTTCTGCTGTCCATCTTTTGCGTGGGCGGACCCTTGGCTCTGTATTCATTGTATCCTCGTTGCATTGCTTTCTGATGGATACTATCTGATATATGTGGTGTCACGTGGCCGAACTATTTGGTTCGCTGTTTCTTGGTGAAGTGTAGCACTGGTGTTGTGCCTACTTGTCTCCTTGTCTCTAAACCACGTTTGTGGTGCTTACTAAGGCCTTTGATACCATAAATCGTAAGTGTCTGTGGTGTGTTATGGCCAAGTTTGGGTGCCCAGCACCGTTCGTTGCAATAGTTCGACTATTTCATGATGTCATGCATGCCCGAGTTATTGATCGGGGAACCTACTCTGTGCCCTTTACTTTTCAGTATGATGTTTTCTGCCATGCTGTGGAAAGCCTACAGCGATTACAACGTTGGAGTTGAGCTTCACTGCCGCACTGACGGCGGGCTATTCAATCTGAAACGGTTCAAGGCCAAAACCAAAATCCACATGATGACTGTACGTGATTTACTTTAAGTTGATGGACGTGCCTTAATTTCAAATACGGAGATTGACATGCAAGAATGTATGGACCGGTTCTAGATCAACCGTCTCCAGATGTGGCCTTTTCAGAACCTTCAACCATGGTACACGGTCATGGTCTAAAAAATGTTAACAGATTTACGTACTTTGGCAGTACTCGGTCTCAGGTTGTTCACATAGATGATGAAGTGAATACAAAAATAGTTAAGATAGGTGCAGCATTTGGCAAACCTCGTAGTAAGGTGTAGGATAGGCGAGAGACCAGAACAACAAAAATGAATGTCTACGCTGCAATTGTTCTACCTACCCTTTTATATGAGTGTGAGACCTGTCCAGTCTATAGTCGTCATGCATTGCTTGAGGAACCTATTGAGAATGAGATGGCAGGACATGGTGCAAAATACAGATGTATTAGTGCGATTGGGCATGTCCAGTATACACACCATGACATATGCAGCACAGAAGAGATGGGCTGGCCATGTAGTGCGCACGTCGGATCGAGGTATACCAAAAGAGCTGCTCTGTGGTAAATTGCAAAATGCTAAGAGAGCAAGCGGTGGTCAGCATAAACGGTACAAGGACACGCTTAATAGACCACTGATTCCAGATGACTGGGAAAAAATCGCAACCAAACGCACAGACTGGCGCAGTACTATTGCTTAGGGTGTTCAGAGACATGAAGCATCAATAATAAATGAAGCTATACAGAGACGATCGCTTCGCAAGTCGGCTTACATATACCCTTCTTCAACCCCGGCGACAGGGAGTGTCCTACTTTCTTGTATCCTTATACTACATGTGACAGACAATTCCGGGCCCGATTTAGCTTTGAACTCATGTTGTTGTTGTTGTTGTGTTGGTTAACTAAATCTGCCGATCTGTTTGCTCTTTCGCAGTCAATGACAAGCTGTATAATTTGCAAGTGTTTTGCAGCTGGTGGGTGGAGCTGTATAAGGTGTTGGTGATTGTTGGGGTGCTCGGCAATAACTTTTCTGTCTGTGGTGAGTCCGAGGCAAGCAAGCAGCACATGTTGCACTGGCTCGCATAGATGGGTGCAGCTGCGACAGTTAGGTTTGTGTGAAGGGTCTAACTTATTTATATATTTGTTACGTCCCATGTGTTCTGTCCCAAGTTGGAAGATTATGCTCTACTCCCTGCGGTTAAGTTTGTTGATGTAATTTTTTTTTAATGTTTCATTTCTGTATACGCCTAGTAGACCCTTTTGTCGATCGGTTCAACCATTCCTATTTGAAGTTGTTTTGAAGTATCTGCTTTGCTGTCTGTAAGTTGACTGGTGTGTTTATTTGAACCATTCTTGCTCCTATTTTTGCTAGTCTGTCTGCTTTCTCGTTGCCTGATCTGTCTGTATGTTCTGGAATCCAGTGGAGGGTTACTATGATGCTGTGTGTTTGAATCTTATCAATCGTCTCAGCCAGTGTTGTAATTTCTTTGCTGTTAGCTTGTAGGTATGTCTCTAGTGCTTGTAGGAATGTCTCTAGTGTTTGTAGCGTTATTCTTGAATCAGTGAAGATTACAATATCAGACGCTTTTTGCTTTTCTTGCTGGAACTTCTTGAGTATTGTCTGGATGGTGGTGTTTATTGCTGTGATTTCTGTTTGGTGGTTATTACAGTATTCTCCACATGGTTCATATAGTTCGAATGTATCGCCATTTTTGGAACTTTATTACGGCTCCAAGCCCAGCATTTATAGTGGCTTTAAAAGCAGAGCCGTCTGTATAACACAATGTTAGAGTAGCTGTCTATTGTCTCCACCGTTGCTATCTTTAGTATTATTGGATTCGTTTCTCTTGTCATTGTACTTTTCAAAAGCAGGGTTCTTATTATTTATTATAGGTGGTTTTTAACTTCAAAGGATTGAGCATTTTTGTGGTACTTCCCTATATGTGGAAGACGATTTTGTTCTGCTAAGAGGATAATAGAGGATGGTTACGAACGCAAACAGGTTACAGGAGGTGTCTATATTGATCTAAGTGCCGCAAATGACACAATAAACCATCGGAGACTACTATCAAAGCTATACACCATGACAAAAGACTGGCGTCTGACCAATATCATCAAATTCCTCCTGAAAAATGGGCGATTCTATGTAACTCTGGGGAAAAAAGACAGCAGATGGCAAAACCAAAACAACGGCCTGGCACAAGGAAGTGTCCTAGCACCCATGCTATATAACATATATACTAATTACCTACCCATCATCTATGCTGATGACACAGCAGTTGCTGCCCAGGGAAATGGGTTTGAGGAAGTGGAAAGCAAACTGTTTTCTCTCAATGCCCTTACAGAATACTACCACAAGAATCACATTAAACCAAATCCCAGTAAAACCCATGTATGTGCCTACCACCTCAGAAACAGAGAGGAAAAAAGAAAACTTCGGATTAGGTGGCAAGGGCAGGAGCTTGAACACTGCACAGCTCCCAATGTATTTAGGCGTGAAATTAGACCGCACATTGTCTTACATAACGCACTGCCAAGACATAAGGCGTAAGATACACGCAAGAAATAATATAATCAGAAAACTGACCAGCACAACATGGGAAGGGGGGGGGGGTGGTGTTGGCACAGCCATCAGTCCTTCGGACATCTACACTTGCCTTGTGTTTCTCCGTAGCTGAATACGCTGCTCCAGTCTGGAAAAATTCTGCTCATGCGAAACTAGTTGATACGGCAATAAATGGCGCGGATAGTATCAGGGTGCCTAAATCCCACCCCCATTGATAGAATATACCCCACAATTGGCATAGCACCCCCCTACCCTACGCCCCCTATTTCTCTTCCCCCCCCCCCACCCCCTCCCTCCGAGATCTGAAGAAACGTCGCAGTAGAAATCGAACGAGAAAAACAGCAGCACGACCCAAGGTACCCAATGTTGTTTGGACATCAGGTACAAAACACAAGACTCAAATCCAGACATAGCTTTCTTAAAACAACAAACCCCCATAGATACAAACCCTGAAAGTCACCGTATCGAGAGGTGGCACGAATTGGTGCAGACCCCAGAGATGGAATTTCGGGAGGAACCTGCTCCTGGACATCATCTACCATACACAACATGGAAGTTGCTGAACAGACTCCGAACTGGTGTATCACGGTGCAAGAGGAATATGAAGCGATGGGGATACACAGATGATGATGACACATGTGATTGCGGCGCAATACAGGACCCAGACCACCTGATGACCTGCCCCAACCTCCAGGAAACATGCAATAGGCGCGACATGCTGGAGGCAAATGACAAGGCAATCCATGTCGCTGAATACTGGATGCAAGATATATAATGTGGTGCTTGGACACGGAAAGTCAGTAACTGCCCATCGAGTGTGAGTTGGTACACTTTCTTGTTTTCTTTTTTGCTTTTGGTGAAGACTGTGAAAACAGTTCTATGTGTATTTATTTGCAGTTTCCAAAGCCTGCAGTACACAGCTATTGTGGCCAGGGCTCTGTTTAACTTTGCTTTGGCCAATCTTTTGTATTTTTCTGTTGTCCTAATAAGTAAGTCATCTGCAGACAGCGTCATTTATGTAGATGAGGAATATGGTACAGTTTAATGCAGAACATTGAGGTAATCAATCCTCAAATTTTTTGTTAGTTGATGTGGTGTCATCTATTGTTGTTTAAATTGTTCTATTTTTCAAAAAGGTTCTAATCCAATGGAACATTTTTCAGTGTATGCCCATTGTTGTCATTCGATTAAAAAGTCCTTGCCTCCATATTTTGTCGTATGCTTGCTGCAGGTCTATAAATACTGCTGTGGTGTGTTTGCCCTCTTGGAAACCGTCTAGAGTTTTCTGCACAAAATGAAAAAAAGTTGGTCATCAGCTCTGCAATCTTCTCGGAAACTTGCTCGCCTGTCATCAATTATTCGTTGGTTTCCAGACACCAGTACAGTCTATGGTTGATCATTCTTTCAGAAAGCTTACCAATCGTTGATGTCAGTGAGACTGGACTGTCATTTTGTGGGTCATCGGCTGGTTTATTTTATTTCAAAATTGGCTTGATGTTTGCATGGAGCCATGCTTTTGGAAGGGTTCTTTCCGACTATGTTCTGTTGATGTTCAGGAGGATCGATTTTGCTTTTATGACAAGGTTCACTGTCATTTCGTTTGTAATTTTGTCTGTTCCATTCCTGTGGCCTTTTTTATCTTCAATTTTCGCGTCGCATTATTCATCTGCTGTTTTGTGTACAAAGTCTCAAATAGTGCAATGTTTGCTTTGGCAGCTCTTTGTGGTGGTGTTGTTGTGTTCTTAAATGCTTTGTCTAGTTGTTTCCTGTGATATATTCTGCTCACTTTGCATTTAATTTTTGAACATTTCTGCCTTTTTCTTATTTGTTACGATTTGTCCACCATATCTGAGTGGTTTTGGATTTGTTTTTTTCCCTTTCCCATCAAGACGGTTCAGAAGATTCAATGTTTAATGTCCTTCACTACTCAAGTTTAATTCATCGCATGTTTTTATCCAGGATTCTTTTTTTGTTTGCTTGATGTGGTATTTAGCAGTGACTTTATTTTATAATGTTCTGTTTTCTTGACTGTTTTTTTAAATATATTTCTTCTGGCTTGTCGTTTTTTGACAATTGTTTCTAGATCTGGTATCCAGAAAAGGCTGAAACGTTTGCGGCTATTTCTAGGATGGTCTTTATGATGTTGTTGTATGTATTCTCTATAGTGTCTGTTGAGTTAATGTTGGTGAATGTATTGTCTGAGAGGGCTGCATACAGTGTCCAGTTAGCTTTTCCATAGTTCCGGTACGTTTTTCTCTCTTGCTTGCATTTGTATTGCTTATATATAGTGATGAGTATAGGTTGGTGGTCGCTTCCAATGTCTTCCAGAACTTTGTATGTGCAAATATATGAAATGTCAGCTGATACCATGGTGAGGTCATGTCTGCTGGTTGTGCATGTGCTTCTGTGTAGGAGAGTGGGCTCTATCTTTGGGTTCTATATTAGGATGAAGTTGGACGAGTTGCAGATGCCCTCTATCTCTCTTCCTCTTCTGGTGTGTGTTTTATATTTCCATGATGGTGAGTGGGCGTTAAAGTCTCAAAGCTATTAGTGTCTTTTTATATGTCGTATCTTCAAATTGAATGTTTCCTGTAGACGTTGGGGTGGGGGGGGGGGGGCAGTAAACATTATGAATGGTGTATTTGTTTTCATTGACCCAGCCGAGAATCTCTTGCCTGTCAATGTCAGTACCGATGGAGTTGTTTCGTAACTCAGCTTCAATGTCATTTCTTATGACGGTCATAAGCCCTCGGCAGTTCTTGCACTCACAGAGGTACTGGGTGTATCCAGTGATGCTTATTAGATTTTTGGTTGGGGTGGTTTCCCGAAGTGCTGCAATGTAGACTTTGTTGTCATGTAGGATTTTGAGCAATTCTTCCTTCTTGTTTTGTATGCCTGAAATGTTTAGTTGTATTATTTTTATGTTTCCAGTAGTATACTTCTCGCCAGCAGCCTCGCATATCGCTGCTTTGCGCGGACCTTGTTTACCAAGGCCACGTCCGAGCTCGTTTGATGAAGGGTTAGTTGTGCTTAGCATTCTATTTATTCCTAGGGTTTTCCTGTGACTTCTCTGCCTTTCCGCAGCATATTGAGTTGGAGACAAGCGCTTCATCCCTACGTTCAAACATTCCATCCTGTTTCAGCATGCGGTATTGCAAGGTCTATGGTATTAAGACTCAGAGTGGGAGGGAGTTGTATCCCTCGTAATCCAAGGGGGCTCTCCAAATATGCAGAACTTAATCAGTATGCTCTGGTTATGAACTCTTCCAAAGAATTGTCACATTCTGCACACATACAGCTCTGCCCACGAGCCATATAGTCATTACTTGGTCTTCCGCTATACTTTCTGTCAGCCAGATGTCTGAGTTAAGTTTGGAACCCAGATTGCTGCTCCTCCAGACCAGGTGCAATGCCACACCACAAGGGGAATCGTCCGGGGACTATTGGTAGCCTACCTGCAAGTCAACAGGTGGTTTTGAAATCAGAGTTTTTACTTCTCCTATATGAATTGCCACATATAGCGTACGGGCTTCATCGGTCCGAAGCAGTCTGGTCTTAGAATGCCAGAAACTCGCACCTTACCCCTTCCATAGTTAGCAAGAGCAACGGGTCATGCCACGTGAAGGCCATGAGTTTGGCTTCTGTTGCCAGAGGCTTTGCCATTGGGGCATTTGATAGAATTAAGGGCTCATCCTACATTCCACACCAGGCTATGACAGCATTTGGGACCCTTCGAACTTATGTGAACAGTGAATGTTGACAAAGTGGTCCTCATTGATTACGATGAACGAACAACAACACCTGTCTCCTACTATCTTCGTTTCTGATTCTATTCATGCTTGTTACTCCAAGTATTCGTCGCATGTATTTCATCTCCACCGTTACGTTGTTTCTTTAATCTGTGTTTGTTAATGTCCAATTCTGGCACTGATAGCATAATGTGAGTATAAATATCATGTTGTATAGCGTTCTTTTTGTATCCCATTGTCACGTGCTTACACTGAAATAACGGGCCAATAATTTGACTTACTTTATTTGCATCTGTATTTGGATTTCGGTTTCTCCTTTTCCATCTGCTGAGATTATGTTATCCTTGTGACATCTTTCACGTGTTTTACTCGTTGGTTTTGAATGAATATTGTTGTTTCTATTTCTTGTGATTCAATTTTCATAACTTTGGTTTTCTTTATGTTTTTTTTCATACTGTAATCCGTACATTCCTCATTAAGCTTGTTAATATTTTCCTTCAGTTATTTTTCTGAGGTTGCTATAAATGCTTGGTCATCAGCAAAGAATTAAAACAGCAATATCACCTTTTGAAGACCTCTTGACAAATGTCAAATGATGGAAACTTGCATTGCACGGCCTCATATCGAGATCAAACGGTCTTGCAAATCCAGCACTGAAAGGTACAACGTGGATGACGAAGAGTTCGTCCCAAAAAGAAGTGGGATAACAGCATGGACAAATCTCTGATACGTATACCTTGGTTTTATACTGCATTTATTTTTGGGAAGTTATTCTTAATTGTTGTAGACCATGCCATACTATCCCATATTCTATCACTGGTCTCACATAACATGTGTACAGTTTCTTTAGAATGTCAGTATCAGCTCCCCATATTGAGCCTGAAATCTTTCTTATTATGGCTTTTCTGTTCTTAGCTTTGTTGGTCGCTTTTTAAAATCAGATTTTTCCATGTCAACCTTGGGTCCATTGCCCAGATAAGTTGGACTTATGTCAAGGGGGAGAGTCTGGCCATTTAATTTTAGGACCGCTTCTTGTGGCTTAGGAGATAGAAAGAAGATTCTCTACGTGGTTTTGGTTTCGTTTATAGCGATTTGCAATTTTGTTGTACATCTCTCTATTATATTTAGGGTCTCTTGCATATGGTTTCTAGCTACAGGTGTAGACTCTTCGTATGTCGATAGTTCCAAGTTATCTGCATATACTGCATTGTGTACTCTTTTAGGAATTTATGTGATTATATCATTGATATATATGAGAGAACAGCATGGGTAAGAGGATTCCACCTTGCGGAACTCCTTGTTCCATTTTCATCTTTTTTGGTGAGGTGTCCTTGAAGTTGCACTCTTGCTGTCCTGTTATCTAGATAATCGCTGATCCATTTGTACATGTTGTTGGGTACACCAATTTTCAATAGTTTGAGTTTTAACCCGCTCTTCCATACTTTATCAAAGGCTTTTTCTATATCTATTCAGACTGCCAGTGTTTTCTTTTTTTTCTTGAAATACATCTTCTCCTGCGAGATATATGTCACCTGATCTTCGGTCAATCTGTTTCTACGAAAACCTACTTGCTGAGGGATAAGTAATTGTTTTTTCTCCATGCGCCAGGTTATTATAGTGCTAACTATTCGTTCCATTAGTTTCCCCACACCGCTGAGTAGAATAATAGGTCTGTAACTACCTGGCTTCATGTTCTTCCCATGTTTAAGGATGGGGATACTCCTTGCCTCCTTTCACACTGTGGGGACATTTCCTTATTTCCAGCTTGTGTTAAAGATGTGTAGCAGTGTGTTCCTTGCTACTTCTCCCGTGTTAGAGAGCCCTACCAGGAACTAACGTTCCCGCCGGCATAGCTCACTCGGTCACAGAGGAATGCAAGCACACCCCCCCCCCCCCCCCACACCTCGACAAGGTGATGGCATCCTGGTAGGGGCACAACAAAGCAAAGGCATTCTTCATAAAAGAGAAGAAGAGCATGAGAGAAAGCTGGCACAAACTTGCCAGCTCATTAAACCTGTACAAGGATACTAAAAGATTGTGGAATCTCACAAAATCTTGAAAGGGCGACAAGACACAGAGAGCCAAAATCGTGTAACATATAACCGTTGCCCATGTGACGGGCAAAGTGGCAGCAGACCTAATGACCAGAACTTTTCACCCAGAAAATAAGATGCAAGTTTCAAGAGATGGAATTAAAGAAGTAAGAAAACAGATCAGAGCTCTCCTAAAAAACTCACATCACATGCACTCAAACAGGAGCTAGAAGACGAAATTAGGAAACTAAAGGAGAAAAAAGCGCCAGGTGCAGACGGTATTAGAAATGAATTTCCCAAACACCTCGGCCTCATAGCCAAAAAGTTCCTCTTTGAATGTTTAACCAGAGCTAGCGCAAGGGTACGTTTCCGGCACTCTGGAAGGAGGCTCACATTCAACTTATTCATAAACCAGGAAAAGGTAAACAATCAGCAATCTCTTTAGCTGCACGTGGAAACTGATGGAAACACTGATAAACAAAAGACTCACCTGGTACCTTGAGACCAACTCGGGACTCATCCAAACTCAAACAGGACACAGTCATCACAGAAGTACAGATGACTAACTAACATATCTAACACATGATATAGAAAACGCTTTTCAAGTGAAAAAGAAAGTTCTAGCCATCATCTTTGATCTCTCCCGTGCCTTCGATACTGTCTGGAGAGAAGGCCTGAAACTGAAAACCGTCCAAGCGGGAATTACCAACAACCTGTTCTCATAGATAAAACGTTACCTCTTCCAAAGATGTGCCAGGGTTAAATTAGACAACTATACCAGCATGTCAGTCAGACTGATAGAGGGAGTGCCACATGGTAGTGTAATAGCGCCTACTGGCTTCATTATATATATAAATAAAATCACGAAGTCCAAGCAGGTTTTAGAAAAGACAGAAAGTCCAGAAATCACATATTCAATATGAGGAATATCTACGAAAAATGTAGAAAGTTTAATGTAGACATGTACACGTGTTTCATTAATTACACCAATGTCTTCGATACGATAAAACATTAGAATCTGTGGAACATCATGAAAGAAATGGGGTTTCCTGCGCATTTTATCCATCTTATTGAAACATATCAATATCAACGAATAGCTGTCCGAGTAGCTGGGCAAACATCAGATTGATTCGCAGTACAAAATGGTGTAAGACAGGGATGTATTCTCTCACCTTATATATGTAACATCTATGCGGAATATATAATGAGAAACGTTAGAGAAGATGAGAACATTGAAAGTGTTGATACATTCACGATTGGCGGTTATCTTCTTCTTCTTCTGCGTACACAGTCAGACAGTAACCATTATTTTTTCGAAAAAAGCGGCGGTCATCCTGAGACTCTCGCCACTACCATAGAGCTTGTCTTGCAGTTCCACTGGCAATGGCCACATCTGCTCTCTCTGATCCTCGTATGTCGGGCAGTTCTGCAGCAGATGTTCAGTGGTCATTTTACCAGTACCGCACGGGCATTCGTCGGTACACCCTATCTTCAATTTGTTGAATAGGTGGTACCTCAGTCTGTTGTGGCCAGTGCGAAGTCTGAAGACAACGACCTGCTCTCTTCGGTTCAACTGGTAATAGGCATCGTTTTTGGTGTAACCAGTATGTTCGGTTTCCCATTTGGTCATGTATCTGGCTTTGATAAGCCGTTTTGACTCTTCGTACGTCATACTGGTATCTGTTTGTGGTAGCCTTGCACCTTCTTTTGCCAGTCTGTCTGCCTCCTCGTTGCCTTGGATGTTGCAGTGTGACGGAACCCACTGTACCACTACCCTTTTTGGTGCGGACTGCTGGCACAGTTTGCAGAGTGCTGCTCTTAAGTCATTAAGCTCAGTGTTTTTCTGGCTTTTTAGCGCTGTGACTACGGCGAGAGCATCTGTCAGCAGGACTATATGGCTCTCATTTTCACTGTGTGTTACCATTTCTTCCACTGCCGCCCTCAGTGCCTCTGCCTCCGCTCTGAAATTGCTTGTGTACTTACCAGTAGCGAATGACAGTGTTATTTTTCTGCCATTTGGTAGGTTCAGGAATGCTCCTGCCCCTCCGTTCTGTGTAGTGTTTGTTACAGAACCGTCGGTGTATGCATGGGTCCAGCCCATGCTTGGGTAGCTTTTCGTTATGAAGCTTAGGGTAGTGTCTCTCCTTTCTTTTTCAGTCTGGCAGTTTTTGTTTGCAATACCTGGTATAATTTCTACCACCTCTGGAAATATATCCTGCCTCCAAGTAGGTTTTCGTACAGTAGTGATGGGTTTTGGTGTTGTTAGTGCGTTTATGGGATCTTCGTGCATCTTTGCTTTGGCTATTTCTGCAAAGTTTCTCCGCTTTAGTTTCCCATTTCCCAAATTGTTTAGTCTCTGGTACATTGGATGGTCCGTCAGTCTTCGGAGTTTCTCTGACTGCAGCTGGGCTCTGCAGTCTCTTCTATCGGTCATGGATTGCAGTTTTGTAATCTTTTCAAGTTCTACAATTGGCGTTGACTTCATGCCACCTGTTATAATTCTCATGGCTTGGTTTTGAAGTTTGTTAACTTTATCGAAGTTCGCCTTCGCTGCTGTTGTCCATGCCGCAATGCCATACTCGAGAACTGGTCTCACTCTTCCAGTGTACAGTTTCTTTAGTATGCCTTCGTCTGCTCCCCAGCTTGTGCCAGCAAGTTTCCTCATGATCGCCATTCTTTCTCTGGCTTTCATTCGGTTTCTCTCAATCTGACTTTTCCATGTCATGCGCCGATCAAATGTGACTCCCAGATAGGTTGGGTTGTCGTTTGGCTGCAGGATTTTGCCATTTAGACTTAATTTGGTACTTTGGGGTTTTAATGAGAGCGAGAATATTGTGCACGTGGTTTTCTCCTCGTTTATTTTGACCAGCCATGAGTTCGCCCACTCTTCCAGCGATGTTAGGGCCGTCTGCATCCGATTTCTTGCTATGGTGAGATTCTTTTCAGAGGTCCACATAGCCAGATCGTCTGCAAACATTGAGCTATGGACTCTTCTTGGTATATTCTCTGTAATATCGTTTATATATACCAGGAAGAGTGTGGGTGACAGTACTCCCCCTTGGGGTACTCCCTGCTCGAGTGTCACCTTTTTGCTCATCTGCCCTTGTACTTGGACTCTGGTCGTTCTTTGTTTGAGGTAGTGGTTGATCCACTTGTACATCTTCCCACAGACATCACTTCTTCTTAGCTTGACTCTAAGTCCATCCTTCCAGACTTTGTCAAATGCCTTTTCCAGATCCACCCAAACAGCTACTGTGTGTTTCTGTGCCTGGTAGGCATCTTCTATCTCCTGGGCTATGAGGATGACCTGGTCCTCAGTGGATCTGTGCTGTCTAAAGCCGGCTTGCTGTGGAATTAGTATTCGTTTTTCTTCCAGATGCCACATCAGTCTGGTGTTTATCATCCGTTCCATCAGCTTGCCGACACAGCTCAGTAGGCTTATGGGCCTGTATCCATTTGGATCTGTTTTGTCCTTTCCTGTTTTTGGTACTGGTACCAGTATTGCATCTTTCCATGCCTGGGGTACAATACCCCTTTTCCAGCTTTGGTTCAGGAATGATAGTAGTTTCTTCTTCGCTGTTTGGCCCAGCCCCATCAGCATTTCGTTTGTTATCCCGTCTTTTCCGGGAGATTTCCTTTTCTTTAGTGTTCTCATAGCCTCTTCCATTTCGCGCATTGTTAGTTTGGCCATCATGTGCTCTTCAGGAGCCGTATTTATGTTTTCGTGTCCCTTTAGCTCTTCGCTAATGTCTGTATGCTTATCTGCAGGGACCTCGATGTGGTTTGCTCTGGCATAGTGATCGACAAAGGCGTTTGCGGCTTTCTTACCCGTGATCAAGTTCTCGCCCTGCTTGATAGTAATTTGTTTATTTGACGGGGTTTCGTCATTCATGGCTCTGACTAGCTTCCATAGCTTGTTCCCTTCTTTGTCCAGGTTTAGACTTTCCGTTTTATTTTTCCAACTTTCTCTTGCTGTTTGCTTGAGAGTGTTTTTGTACTTCGCCGCGGCGGCTTTGAGGGCGATGTTTGCCTCCATGGATTTTTCTCGTTCTGCCATGTTCCTAGCATTTGTTACTGCATCTTCCACTTTCTGCAACTCATCATTCCAGTAGGGCTTATAGTTTTTCCTAGCTCCTCTTGGGATGGTTTCAGTGGCGGCTTGCATTATTGCCTTGCTTAGGCTCTCTACCATGGGCTTCATTTTGGTGTTTCGTGTGTTGATGGTTTCACACAGCCCATCTGTCAGGATTGCAAATCTGTCCCAGTCGGCTCGTTTGTAATTCCAACGTGGGAGCGGTTTTGTTTCCTGTGGGCCTACTTCCATGTCAATGGTTAGCCTGATCGGCCTGTGGTCGCTACCTGCCAGTTGGTTTAGCACCTGGCGGTCTATTTTATAGTGTATGTCCTGTGTGGAGAAGGCCAAGTCTGGAGTCGAGGTGGTAGGCCATGTTCTTGAATAGAAGCTAGGGCTATCCTCCGGCCTATTGATTAGGGAGAGATTTGCATCTATCTCCCAATCTTCCACTTCGTCACCTCTACTGTCTGTGTCAGAGTATCCCCATCTCTCCGAGTGGCTGTTGAAATCTCCAACTACTATGCAGTTGGAGTCTCTGACCTCCATACTCGAGAGCGATAGGTCTCTGTTTGGTGGTCCGTACAGATTGAAAATGCGGAGCTTCGTCTCTTGAGCCATTATGTCAACTCCTACAATTTCTGCTTGTCCGGTGTGATTGACAGGTACCGCGCTACTCGGTATGCTGTTTCTGGTCAGTATCAGGACCCCTCCTTTGTGGCCTTCTCTATCTAGACGGAAGGTCTGATATCCTCTGATTGAGAATTTATGGTTATTGTTGAGGTGCGTTTCCTGGATACATGCCACGTCAATCTTACCTTCATGCAGGTGGTGTGTTAGGGAAAGTTTTTTGTTAATGACTCCCTCCGCATTCCACTGTAGTATTTTGAGGGTCTTGAGGTTTTGGCCAATAGACGTTGCCCCATAGCCATGTGCCTTGACTCCACGACACATGGGTGGGTGACCACCAGTAGTCAAGGGTGGGCCCCTTCGAGGTGTGGGGCCCGGCACTATCGCTGCCTGGCGGGACTCCTCAGGATGAGCGCCATACGTTTTTCTAATAGGTTGTACTGCCATCATACTGTGATTTACGTTGCACTGTTTTGTTAGGCTTGCGGCCCCGTGCATCCGATTTCAACAGGCGTTTCTGTAGGGATGCCCTCCTTAGCCTTTGGCTGTCCCCAGCCTATCTGCAAGGCAGCAGTTGTTTACGATCAGAGTTTTCTCTCTTATGGAAGTTGTCTTACCAGACTGTCGAGTCTTCACTTCTCGTGTCTATAGGGTGCAATGATGATATGTGATGATATATGAGATGGACTGGTTTACCCGGAAGAGAGGCAGTCCAGTGTGTCTGTATCCCAGGATCGTCACGTCCTGCCAGAAACGTAGCATTTGCATGTGAGTGGGGTATCTCTTTTTCCCTTTATTTTCTTGGTTTCTATGCAGGGATGGTACGCCTAGCATTCCCCGCCACCTGGGGTGTTGACAAGTGGGGCAGGTGTGCAATGTCCGCTGGTCTGCATCTCTTCTGCGTCCAGTATGATAGTTATATGGCTGATAACGTACAGAGGTAGATATCGTAGCCGGAGTGCATTCAGCCAGGGGACAAGCCTGGTAATGTCACAGAGATGTTGTTCGCCTGATGTGCAGACAACTCTCATGGTCAGTGGTTGAGTCTTGACAGTTCACAGTGAGGTGGCTGCTCTACTGTTTTCGACACCCCGACCAGGTACTAAGTCTTTGGTTGGTGTTTTCGCACCCCAACGCCGTATAGGGTGAGTATCAAGCAGTTGTCCGCCCGCTTTGATTGGCGGACGGCAAGGACCTCTTACTGTGGCTCTACCTGATAGGGCTGGGGCGCAAGCCCTAGGTCCCGAGCATGTAGGAGCCTCCCATTGCAGTGGTGCTGAGATTTTGGGCGGGATTGCGGCTTACAAGGGTTCGGCCGTAATCCCCCACATGGTAGCCTCGCGCCCTTGGCTTATCAGCCTGGTACGTGAACCAAAGTGTCTGCGGCTCCTCTCGATTTGAGCTGGTTTTCCGTAGCAACGCCCTGTCATTTGTAGGGTAAAACTGACCTGTCTTCAGATGATCTATTTCCAGCACCCGTTCACTATTTGGTCAGACGAATTTATTGAGGGCTTTTGTTTGTCAATGACCAGGTATTTGGAATCTGCGGTTTCTGCGGAGTTAAACACGATTTCCGTAGCGTTCTTTCGTTTGAGTGTTTGAGAGCTGACTTGTCATCCGTGAGTCTAATACCAGCGTACGTTCATATTAGACCCAAACGGCAGTGCTCTCGATTTGTCAGTTGTTCTACAGTATTGGCGTGTTCAGTCAAATTAAGCCGCAGGTTCCACACCTGGTGGTGCCCTTCCGTCAATTCCCTTAGCGAGACAATCAAGTTTCTTAGAGGGTAGCCCCAGATTTTCGAGGGTCTAATTCCAGCACATGTTCTCTATTAGACCCCTCGAAGGTGTACTTTTTGATAGTCATTCTGCAGTATTGGCGTGTTAAGTTAATTTAGGTCTCAGGCTCCACTCCTGATAGTGCTCTTCCGTCAATTCCTTTTTCAGAACACTGGATGCAGACCAAACCGGGCCACAGGGGGCATAACCCCAGATTTCTGGGGGTCTAAATCCAGCACCAGTTCCATATTAGACCCCAGAAGAGTGGTCTCGGCATGTCATCGTTTCAGTGTTGGCCGTGTTGAGTCAAATTAAGCCGCAGGCTCCACTCCTGGTGGTGCCCTTCCGTCAATTCCTTTAAGTTTCAGCTTTGCAACCATACTTCCCCCGGAACCCAAACACTTTGGTTTCCCGGAAGCTGCCCGCAGAGTCATCGAAGCAACTCCTGCGGATCGCTAGTCGGCATCGTTTATGGTCAGAACTACGACGGTATCTGATCGTCTTCGCGCCTCTGACTTTCGTTCTTGATTAATGAAAACATTCTTGACAAATGCTTTCGCAGTAGCTCGTCTTGCGGCGATCCAAGAATTTCACCTCTAACGCCGCAATACGAATGCCCCCGTTTGTCCCTGTTAATCATTACCTCCAGTTCCGAAAACCAACAAAATAGAACCGAGGTCCTATTCCATTATTCCATGCACCATTATTCAGGCAGCCGAGGCCTGCTTTGAACACTCTAATTTTTTCAAAGTAAACGCGCCGGCCACCCAGGACGCTCAGCGAAGAGCACCCGTGGGAGAGAGCCGGCAGACGGTAGGGCAGGAGACAACGGGCAGTGAACCGGCGCGAGCCGGACCGCCCGCCTGCGCCTGAGATCCAACTACGAGCTTTTTAACTGCAACAACTTTAATATACGCTATTGGAGCTGGAATTACCGCGGCTGCTGGCACCAGACTTGCCCTCCAATAGATCCTCGTTAAAGGGTTTAAAGTGTACTCATTCCAATTACGGGGCCTCGAAAGAGTCCCGTATTGTTATTTTTCGTCACTACCTCCCCGTGCCGGGAGTGGGTAAGTTGCGCGCCTGCTGCCTTCCTTGGATGTGGTAGCCGTTTCTCATGCTCCCTCTCCGGAATCGAACCCTGATTCCCCGTTACCCGTTACAAACATGGTAGGCATGTCACGTACCATCGACATTTGATAGGGCAGACATTTGAAAGATGCGTCGCCGGCACATGAGGCCATGCGATCAGCACAAAGTTATCCAGAGTCACCAGTGGGGACGCCGCAACCCCGCGAGGGGAAACGACGATTGGTTTTGAACTAATAAAAGCGCTCTTTCCGCGAGGGTCGGAGCTTGGTAAGCATGTATTAGCTCTAGAATTGCCACAGTTATCCAAGTAGGATCGTGTCATCTAAGGAACCTCGACTGATTTAATGAGCCATTCGCGGTTTCACCGTGAGACAGTGTGAACTTAGACATGCATGGCTTAATCTTTGAGACAAGCATATGACTACTGGCAGGATCAACCAGATATCTGTCGGAGACGTACGTACAGCACACACCGGTCGGCGGAGGAAGGGTTACGTGTAAAAAGCAGCCTCGCTGGGACGACGGCCGCAGGGACCGACTGACGGGACGGACGGACGGTTTGTTCCACCCGTCCCTCACTCCGTCGACCTAGGACCGCCTGACAGGGGCCTCCCACACGCACCAGACGACCGACCGACCGGGCTCGCTCGAGGAGAGATGGCAGCGCTCTGTGCAGAACGGATCCCAACGACCTCGGCGATGAATTTCACTGGGACTGGAGACAATTTGGCCTGCCCTTGCCCTTCTCCGTAGGAGAACGCAGGGCCTCGAGGCAACGATTCCTGCTTTCCATTTGCCGGTCACAAGCTCTTTGCGAGAGTCGGACCACCAGCGAGACGTACTGTCGAGCTCTGCTATAAGCCTTAGATAAATCACCACGGACGGACCACGTTTCCTGATACGGACCAGACTAGCGCACCTCGGTGGAGGAGCCACTACCACAAACCGCACCCAATTCGCACTACGGGGAAAGGCAGGCGAGCGTTTTCCGCAAGCCCGCGCTATCGCTCCGCCTGGCGGGACTGAGATCGCTTTACGAACACTGGTTGAAATTGAGTCGCTGCGGCGAGACAACTACCCCAGATGATTGGCGGTTATGAGATTCCAGAGTTATGATACGCATACAACACAGTGATACTATCAAGAAGTGCAGAAGGGCTTGAGCAGCTACTTTCAGTCGTTAATAGACACAGTACAGATCAAAACCTGTTTATAAACAAAACAAAGATAATGACCAAAGATAATCATGGAATATGTCTCTAGCACTTGGGTAACAGCGGACAAAACAAACACAAGAAAACTAGACCGATTCCAAAATATGGTTCTCAGAATTAACCTTAGGGGAATGAAAAATACTGCTATTACAGAACTTGTAAAAACAGCAAATAATAAGCCCCTCGAATTGAGCAGAAAATACAAATCGATAGTCAGTTTGAAAACTTTAGCTACCTGATCACACTCTACAATAGAGAACTAAAATCAGACTACTAAGGAAAAGCCCCAACCATGTGACCAGAGAAATCCACATTAAAAAAATGCAGACATCCTTTAGGACGAAATTGAAAAGTGCGAAGCACTCTTTCTAGAGCCGGGGATACGGAGCCAGGACCGATCCATGCTGAATATCAGCATGTAGAAAACCAAGCTAAGCTTTCATCAAAGAACCGATCATGCTGGAGAGAGACCAGTTGGAAGAAATGGACACCTTTATTTATTTCGGGAGCACAGAAGACACATCAAGAGGTGCAGTTGCAGATGTAAGAATCAGAAAGAGGGACATTCCTGACACTAAACAACATATGGAGATACAGAGAAATAAAGATTCACAACAAAGTTAGAATATTCAACGTCGGTGTCAAGTCGGTGCTGGTGCTGGTGTATGACGACCAAGGGCATACAATACAATAAATACACCAATCCTTTGTTAACAGATGCCTGAGAAGGATAATGTGCGTAAGGTGGAAGGACATGGTGAGGAATGAAGACCTATGGGAAAGGAGCAACAACATCCACTGGATCAACAAATTAAGCGACGAAAATGGGAATGGACAGAACATACGCTGCGGAATGCACAGTAAAACATAGGCTCTTACATAGGAGATAGAGGGAGGTAGACGCCAAAAAGTACAGATTTGGTGCCTTTGATTTCTGCTATACATCCTTCTTCTTCTTCAATCGTTCTCAATCTCCAACTACCAAACCCTGAAAGGGCTTTAGTAGCAGAATGTAGTCCAGAGAACGGAATACGTTATGTCGTAGTTTACAGCTTGACTGCGATATTTGCACCTTTCGGTCCAACACATCCGACTTTAGCAATCATTTTTTGAGTACCGGGTTAGCATTCCCTCTTCGATCCCTTCTCCTTAGCCAGTCTGCCCTACTGCAGCCTGTTATCCAGGATCACCGCGTGGAGGTGTAGAAGGGTCTTGGCAGCTTTGGTTCGCTGGCCCTGACGCTAGCAGTCAGCTATGGGTCGCTGACCACTGCAGCTCATGCGCTGCTCAGCATCTTAATCCCTGCTATACATCCGAAAAACAAGAATCACGCTTTAGATTTGTGTAGTTATACTTCAATTACAGAACATATATATAGAAATAGAAATATTACAAAATCACTAGAGGACAAATTGAGAGTGACGCAGGGTCCCTTTAGAGACGCTTGGTCTGAATCACTCTCCGAAACCAACGCATGCAAGGTCTCCCCAATTCTGACATACGACGATCGCCCCTGGTGAAGGGTGCGGTCATCTATGCACACGAGGTAAAACATAGATGGACATGTCACATATTGCGACGAAACGATGGTCAATGGAGCACAGGGACAGAAGTCTGGTATCGAGAGAAGAGACTGCGGGGAAGACTTTCAATGCGTTGGTCTGACTCCGTTGATGTACGCTGCAGCATCTGAAATGCCTCTAGAGGAGCACTTACCACGCACTGGACTTCCGTGGCCCAAAACAGGGTCCGCTGGAGACAAAATCCCCTCCCAAAGAAATCCAATGCGACTGAATGCAAAAATTTCAGAACAATAAACCTATTACATGCTTTCAAAATCCTCCTGACAATAATCAGAAAGAGAATAACAATCCACACAGGTGGGCTGTTTAAAGATAATCAATTTTGGTTTAGAAGAGGATCAGGCACCAGAGAGGAATTAACACATTGAAGTTCTTTGCGGAGAAAATGATCGATCGGGGAAGACCCCTGTACATCTGCTACATAGATAATGAGAAGGCGTTTGATAGAGTGTCATTTGAGAGGCTTTTTGAGATCCTCAAACAAGCCGAAATTGAAGAACCAATCCTCCGGCTGATGCAGAACCTATACACAAACCAAAAGGTCATAATATCATTAAGAGAAGAGTCCACGGACGCGTTACCTATACGAAAGGGAGTAAGACACGGATGTCCACTTTCACCTGGCCTGTTCAATGCGTACTCAGAGGTGATGATGCTGAAGCAATGAAGAAATGCAATTTGGGGGTAAAGGTAAAGGGTGAACAACTAGAGGCAATAAAATAAGCTGACGACCAAGCCATTATAGCAGAGACTGGAGTATCTACAAAAATGCTTAATGAAATTAGCCACACTGCAGATATCTATGACATGAAAGTGAACATAGAGAAGACCAAGACAGTGATCATAGCCAAAGAACCAACCAATGTAAGATTAACCATAAAAGGGTAAAAAATCGAGCAGGTATTCCAATTCCCATATCTAGGTCAAACCATAACAGAAAATGCACCATGCTATAGAGAAATACGATCTCTAGAATTGCAATGGCAAAGAAAGTGTTTAGAGAGAAACAAAGAATCCTTACATCCAATAACATTAATATGTCTCTAAGAAAAAGAATATTTTACACATATGTTTGGACTATGGCAATGTATGGCTCTGAAACATGGACTATACATAAAAGAGAGAAAAAATACTTGGAGGCTTTTGCGATGTGGTGTTACCGACAGATGGAAAGAGTGAGCTGGATCGAGAAGAAATAACATAAAAAGATATTAGCGGAGATGGGAGAAGAGAGAAAATTGATACGGAAGATAAAAAGAAATCCATTTGGATGATTGGGATTGAATCTGCGGAGAGAGGGCCCAGTCAAAAAGGTCTTGGATGACATTATGCAGGGAAGGAGAGAGAGAGGGGACGACCTAGAAATACCTTTTCGTATCAAGCTTGAGAAGATATGGCTGTGAATACTTATACTGAGCTGAAGACGGGTGCAGATGATCGGCAGAAATGGAAGGACAAAAAGACTAAGCAGAAATGGAAGGACAAAATCCATGAGCTTGTTGACCATTCTAGGACTGAATGATCTGATGATAATGTATATTGTAAGGTAACTGCAAGAACTGGCGGTCTTTATTCGTCAGTCCAAAAAATCTTTCCGGTTGAGATTGATAAGAATGAAACGCCGTAATGATAGTTTTACATATTTTGTATTCATGGTACTTACTTTTCGTGTCCGGCAATCTAAAAAACCAACCACTGTCAGTGCTTTTTCATTTGCCACCATCAGCTCCCCCATTGCAAAGGATTCCTGCATCCTAGGACATATAATCAGGTGTTCCGGGTCCTGGATGGCCCCACATTCGCAATATTCATTGTCTGCAAATCCCCACTTTTTCAGGTTAGACCCACACCTGGACACACCAGTTCTTAACTTGTTCAGAGATCTCCACGTTGTATATGGCACATTATGTCCTGGTGCAGGTTCTTCTTTGATTTCCATCCAATCTTCACCATTCTTTTGACGCCACATTTCTATGCAGTTTCTCTCGGGGCCGTATTCTGAGGGCTGTATTCTTTCAGTCGTATTCTTTCTGCTGTAAGTCCCAAAAAAAAAGAGTGTTTCTGGTCACATGACTGTCTTTGTCTTTCAACATCAGATGCGACATGTCTACTAATATCCGGAGGTGCGATACCAGCTATTGCATCATTTTCCCGCTGGTGTCGATTTAAGGCATCCTGTTACAATTCGGCATGTCTGAATTTCCGCCACATCGACCTAATTTGTGTGTGTAGATGCATCCCACACTGGTGCCGCATACTCTGCCGCTGAAAGACATAGTGCAAGTGCTGCTGTGTGGAGCACCGTTGGGGATGCTCCCCGTTAGCTTACGAATTATGTTATTTCTTGCACTGACTTTTTGTTTTACCACATTGTAATGTGCCTTGTACGATAATGTGCGATCCATTACAATGCCTAAATACTTGGTTGTATCGCCATGTTCAAGTACCTGTCTGCGCCATTTAATATGAAGTTGTTGTCTTGCTTCTCTGTTCTTCAAGTGTTTTACTGGGATTGACTTTGAGGTGGTTTTTCTCATAGTATTCGACCATTCTGTCTAGAGCTTTTGCAAGTCCTAGCTCCACTTCCTCAAAACGCTTTCCCTAAGCAGCTATTATAGTGCCATCTGCATATAATATGAACTGTCTTGTTCCTGGGCTAGCCGGTTGAGTATTCGTGTATACATTGTATATCATAGTATATCATAGGGTAATGAGAGAGAAACCGTTATCAGCATAGTCCAATAGAATTAATGCTTCTGAAGAACTTCATCGTTGTTGTTTATCTTCAAAGACCATTCAAGTGTATTGTGCTTAGTTTTAGCAAGAAAAACAGGTTTTTTTTCGTGCGTGGGGCCATCTGTGCCAAGTTGAATTACTTTTCTGTGACATTTTTGGAGTAGTATTTTACAATATGATTGGCGTTTTAAGTCACACTTTGACTTTGTTCAGTTAAAAAAAATGTTGCGTGATGAAGTCTTTTTCACGAGTTTTATACAGTAGAAACATTAACAATTAACTGCAAATATAATGTATAAAGCTAAAACTTTAACTTAGCTTTTTTTGGAGCGGTCTTTGTAGTTTTCGGCTGTGCTTGACTTTTATTTCAAAATGATGATCTGGCAACCTTGGCGTCCATATTCGCTACTTGTATTTTGGTTTAGGTAATGTAGGAATGGTGATGTAGTTAGATATTTTTGTATTTGCATTCTCTTTTGACATATTTTTGGCACATTAGTAGTAACTTTTACAAATGTCATAGGATAATACATTTTGTTTAGATAAATGATTAAAAGTAAACTTTATTTGCATAACATGTCTTAACGTTGTTAGTACAATTAACAGTGCAAGCACGCGTTGTCGACTTCCGTCTGGTCGTTGATAGAAAAATGGTGTCCAAGTGGTCTAAGCGTGGTCACCGAGAACAGTAACTGATGTTATAGAAAATAAGACACTGAAGAGACTTCCCTCTTTGACTGTTTAAATCGTGACAGTGCGTTTGTAAATTTGGTAACTTCATACAATCTATGTTGTACACATTTGTGTGGAATTCGTTTGCATTTTTATAGTAAAATTAAAGTCTCGATAAAATCATGATTAAATAAATGGTAGCAGGTATACATAATACAATTGTAACAATTCAATTTTTTGAATTCTGAATTGCAAAATGCATTTACGGTAGATTATTATGTAGTCCAATGTAGACCCATAGTCAAAACTCTTTTCAAAGTCCAACAAATTAATATTACTTAGTATTTATCATTTGAATACTTATTTTTTTTAATGTGGACTGTGGTCTAGCAGTAGATCTAATCTCATCTAAGTAGTCTTTAATATGTAGAATATTGATTGTTAGATTGTAGTCTGTTGTTCTACTCAGGACTTGTCCAGTGATGAGGGAAGCAACATTCAGTGTTTTAGTTTTTACCATATTACTGTTGTTTTTTCTATCCTTTTTTTTAACCACGCCCCTTACACTACAGTCTTAGTCTATGTGTCATGATTCAATGATTGTGTGGTTTGCCTTCATTATGATTATTCTGTCTGGAATTTTGTCATTCATTACCTGTTTAGAGCATGTATTGTACTGTATGTCACACTCTTTTTTGGTTTAAATTTGGCTTTGTTCAGTTTTGGTCTTCGTCTTTTATTTTAATTTTCTATTTATTAATTTTTTTTTCTTAAAGAGGAGGTAATGATCTGTTACTCCACATTAATTTGCACCTCTTTACCATTATATCTTATAAGCAAATCTCCATTTCCTATTTATTGTAAAATGGTTAGTTTGATTAACGATGTCACTGTCATGAGTGTGTAAATTCAATACACAGACACATGACACATTATGTGTGCTGTGCCATGTGTTGTGTACATTTTGGTGTAAAAAGATATTACTCAAGTGACCAGAAGTCAATTTCACATAAAATGTGATTCCATTTCATTTCTTGTTTTGTCTTTTCATTCTTCCTGAGTTTTTTTTTTTTTCAACATATGCATTTACATCTCCAATAACTAGAGATCTTCACGCTTAGTTCATACTTGTATCAAAAGCTAATGCATGAGAGCAGGCTATCTTGGATCTATGCAAAACAAGTCTTTAGTAATAACACATTGTTGTGTCGCAAGAAATATTTGGATGAGCATTGCTGCATTGTAGCCACACGCCAATCAGAAGTCCATTACTGTTGAATAGTCTTATTTGTTTGTTAATTTTAGGGTGTGAAGTTTAATTTTAATAATTTATTGCCTTAACTCTTGCCAGTTAGTTGTCTTTAATATCAGGCTGGGTCTCTTCTTGTGATCTTTGTTTTTTACAAACAGGTGATTAACCTTTTGCTTCTTTGCATGGTGGAAGGGTTGCCTCCTTATGATGTCCACACCATCTGCTTGTTTTTGTCCACAGCTGATTTAATATTCACAGCTAGCCTAGAAATTAGGGGGTCATTCAGCAATCCGCAACCCTGCTGGCGCATCTGATCGGGTAGGAGGATATGCTCTTCCCCGAAACAGTTTTGATGATTTACATAATTAATGGCTCTTTAGTCTTTATGCCTGAATTCTCTATTGCCAAATAACTAAAATGTACAGTTGGAATAACTTATGTTAAAACAAATATTTATGTGCACACATTTACACAAAATTTCTGATATTTTCCACTTCCAAGACCAATCAAGTGCTGTCCTGCAACAACATAGGTTGACTGCAATGAACCTCCAGTATATCTGCTCTTGTTGGTACGCTATACCAGATTGACATTGCTCTCCCACTTATAGCGCTGCCTGTCTCTTGTCCATCAACGTTAACCTTCTAAAGTATTGTTTTCAATAAAGTATCGTGTATTTTTATATGACCAGAATATTTGAGTTGTCTTCTTCTTCGTACGCAGTCAGACAGTAACCATTATTTTTTCGAAAAAAGCAGCGGTCATCCTGAGGCTGTCGACACTGCCATAGAGCTTGTCTTGCAGTTCCACTGGTGATGGCCACATCTGCTCTCTCTGATCCTCGTATGTCGGGCAGTTCTGCAGCAGATGTTCAGCGGTCATTTTACCGGTACCGCACGGGCATTCGTCGGTACCACCTATATTCAATTTGTTGAATAGGTGGTACCTCAGTCTATTGTGGCCAGTGCGAAGTCTGAAGACAACGACCTGCTCTCTTCTGTTCAACTGGTAATAGGCATCGTTTTTGGTGTAACCAGTATGTTCGTTTTCCCATTTGGTCATGTATCTGGCTTTAATAAGCCGTTTTGACTCTTCGTACGTCATACTAGTATCTGTTTGTGGTAGTCTTGCACCTTCTTTTGCCAGTCTGTCTGCCTCCTCATTGCCTTGGATGTTACAGTGGGATGGAACCCACTGTACCACTATTTTTGGTGCGGACTGCTGGCATAGTTGACAGAGTACTGCTCTTAAATCATTTAGTTCAGTATTTTTCTGGCTTTTTAGTGCTGTGACTACGGCCAGGGCATCTGTAAGCAGGACTATATGGCTTTCATTCCTTTTACCTGTCACCATTTCTTCTACTGCAGCCCTCAGTGCCTCTGCCTTCGCTCTGAAATTGCTTGTGTATTTTCCAGTTGCCACTGACAGTGTTATTTTTCTACCGTTTGGTAGGCTCAGGAATACCCCTGCCCCTCGGTTCTGTGTTGTGTTTGTTACAGAACCGTCGGTGTATGCATGGGTCCAGTCCATGCTTGGGTAGTTTTTCGTTATGTACCTCAGGGTTGTATCTCTTCTTTCTTTTTCAGTCTGGCAGTTTTTGTTTCCAATACCTGGTATATTTTCTACCACCTCTGGAAATATATCCTGCCTCCAGGTAGGTTTTCGTACAGTAGTGATGGGTTTTGGTGTTGTTAGTGCGTTTATGGGATCTTCGTGCATCTTCGCTTTGGCTATTTCTGCAAAGTTTCTCTGCTTTAGTTTCCCATTTCCCAAATTGTTTAGTCTCTGGTGCATTGGATGGTCAGTCAGTCTTCTGAGTTTCTCTGACTGCAGCTGGGCTCTGCAGTCTCTTCTATCGGTCATGGATTGCAGTTTTGTAATCTTTTCAAGTTCTACAATTGGCGTTGACTTCATGCCACCTGTTATAACTCTCATGGCTTGGTTTTGAAGTTTGCTAACTTTATCAAAGTTCGCCTTTGCTGCTGTTGTCCATGCCGCAATGCCATACTCGAGAACTGGTCTCACTCTTCCAGTGTACAGTTTCTTTAGTATGCTTTCGTCTGCTCCCCAGCTTGTGCCAGCAAGTTTCCTCATGATTGCCATTCTTTGTCTGGCTCTGATTCGGTTTCTCTCGATCTGACTTTTCCATGTCATGCGCTGATCAAATGTGACTCCCAGATAGTTTGGGTTGTCGTTTGGCTGCAGGAATTTGCCATTTAAACTTAATTTGTTATTCTGGGGTTTGATTGAAAGCGAGAATATTGTGCATGTGGTTTTCTCCTCGTTTATTTTGACCAGTCATGAGTTCGCCCACTCTTCCAGTGATGTTAGGGCCTGCTGCATCCGATTTCTTGCTATGGTGATATTCTTTTCAGAGGTCCACATAGCCAGATCGTCTGCAAACATTGAGCTATGGACTCTTCTTGTAATATTCTCTGTAATGTCGTTTATATACACCAGGAAGAGTGTGGGTGACAGTACTCCCCCTTGGGGTACTCCCTGCTCGAGTGTCACCTTTTTGCTCATCTGCCCTTGTACTTGGACTCTGGCGGTTCTGTTTTTGAGGTAGTGGTTGATCCACTTGTACATTTTCCCACAAACATCACTTCTTCTTAGCTTGACTCTAAGTCCATCTTTCCAGATTTGAGTTGTCTAAATTAAATGTCTGTCAAAAGTTCTCTACCTACTATTATCAAGACATAGCTATTTGTTTCTTCACGAAATGCAACACATTCTTTCTGTATAACCACATTTAGAGGGCCTCTATTTTGTTTTCCAACCATTTGTCCATAGTCCATGTTTCTGCACTGTATAATAATGCTGAATACCACCTGTCTCATTTTAAATGCATTGGTTCAGACTAAAAACATAGCATCAATTGATTGAAGAAGAATGTATTGGTTATTTGCCAATATATTCCTCCTCGTGTTACAGTTGACCATTTCTATTCTTTTCACTTCCATTTCACATCTACCATCAATTGGAAATCAGCTCCACTTCCAATTGCACCTCAATTATTAACTAAATTAGACCTGTATATCTTTTTATTCTTCTGTTAGAAAAGTGCACTTTTTACTAAAAGTGAAAATTTGTGTCCATAAAACAATTTCACAAGGAACTGAATTTAAGGCAAGGAAACATACACAAAAAACTAAAACAATGAATAGAATAAGACCTGTGTATTGTGTCATCTGTCATTATATTAGATCTATGTTAATATATTAAGCAGATTATACTTTTAACATGCAAGAGCTAATAAATGTTATTGTAGCAAAAATTGTAATTACCTCTTTAAATGTAATATTCTTCTTTCTTTCCATTCAGGATTTAAATTTTTTTTGTTTATATTTTTTTTCCTCCTTTCCTGTCCTTGTGCACTACCTGATATGATGGCTGTACTTAGACAACCTTGCTGTAGTACTCTGAGAACAGCACTGGCATAACACAATGGAAGATCATAACGATGGTAATTTCTTTGTTGACGGTAAACATTTTTATGTATTCTTATTTCATTTTGTTAAAGTTGTACATTCATTACTTTAATCAGTTCATCCCATAACCTATCAGGTCATTGGGACACTTTACAATCCTACGGCATCTCTCTCTGTCCGCTGTCGTCAGTCGTGCCTCACCGGGAGGAAGGTTTGACCACTCATTGATGTCTGCCCATCTCTTCCTTAGACGACCCCAACCTCTCTTTCCTGGTACTAAACCTTGCAGTAATGGATTTGTAATTCCGCTTGACCTTGTGATGTGTCCATACCAAGCCATCTTTCGATAGCCTTGAATAGATCATCAAAAGGCCCAACTGCATTTTCCACTCTTCGTTCGTGACACAATCCTTATATGTAACATTTAAGAATCTTCTAAAGCACCCCATTTCCAGTGGATGTATTCTGCACTGGATATCTGCAGTAATGGTCCAAGTCTCACAGGCATACAAAAATATTGAGCACCAATGAGCGCATTAGTCTAACTTTTATGCCGAGGGCAAGCCGCTTATCTTGCCATATGGGTTTCAAGCACGTACGCGCCTCTGTTGTCTGTGCTATTCTGGCAGCTAACTCAGACTGTGAGCCCTTGTCATTGATCAGTGATCCCAGATACTTGAACAGGCATACAACTTTGAGTTTCTGACCATTTGCTTTTACCACAGATGTAAACCCTTCTGTGTTATTAGTCATCAGCTTTGTTTTGTCTGCATCTATCTCCATGCCATAGCTCTGTCCAATCTACTAATCAGTGCCTGGAGTTCCGTTTCCGTGCCTGCCAGACCATCTATATCATTTGCAAATCATAGGTTTGTAATCGTTTTGTCACCTATTCTGACCGTACCATGATGTCTCTCCACCTCACCCATCAGGCCGCCTCTATTATTCTTTCCAAGAATATATTGAACAGTGTTGGAGAGAGTATACAGCCCTCTCTCACCTTAACAGATGTGCGGAACCATTCACCTAGTATTCCGTCTGCAGAAACTGCACTTCATGCCTTCTCATAAAGGTTCTCAATTACCTTCACAATATTACTATTGATCTTGTAATGCTTCATTGTTGTCCATAGCGCCGCATGCCATACTCTATCGAATGCCTTTTTGAAATCAATGATGACATGATATATGTGTTGATACTCTAAGTATTTCTAATTCAATATCTGCAGATTAAATATCTGTTCATTGGTGCTTTGTCCGGCTAGAAAGAAACACTGCTTGCTATTCGGCAATAATATTCTCTGCCTGGGGTTTTTAATCTGTTCAGGATTATTCTTAAGAGAACTTTGCTAGGATGACAAATGAAACTAATTGTTCTATAGTTGTGACACATCTTTAGGTTCCCTGATTTAGCCAGCTGTAAAACCACTGATTTCGTCCAGATGGTTGGCCACTCTCCTGTCCGCCAAATTCTGTTACAGATGTATGTCAGAGCTTCAATTATTACCTCACCTTCCACTTGTAGGAGCTCTGCTGGGATATTATTCACACCTACAGCTTTCCCATTTTTAACATCTTCACTGCTTCAGTTACTTTCTCTCTAGTTATTGGTTGATTCTCCTCTAACATATTCATTTTGGGGGCGATTGCATTTCCTGGGTCACCTCGACCCTCATGCCTATATAATTCAGAGCAGTATTCTGTCCAACGAGCCCGAATGTCTTGGGCTTCTGTGAGACATTTCCCTCTCATCATTAATCTTCTCTTGTCACATAACTCTAGTATTTCATATGTAATCCATGCCTTCTTTACCCTTCGCTTCCCTAAGACCTCAGTTGTCGTGGCTATCAATGCCGATTTCAGGGTCTCGCATCATTGTCTCTTCGTTAAGCACCAAGAAGGGTGCAAATCTTCCTCCCATCATCGCTCCAAAACCCTCTACTATCTCCGGGTGGGTGATTCAGCTTCTCAAGATCAAATCTTAGTTTAGTTGTTAACCTGGGCTGCGACCGAGCCGGTATAATAAATTTTGATTGTGTCTTCATGTATGAATCTTGGGCGTAGCATCTCTTGGCGGCGCCCATCTCCCCTCCAAGGTGTGGTGGGCCTGGAGGCGAGTCATTGCCGCATTAGCCTAAAGCCTTGCGGCTCTAGTTTCCCACTGTGCACCCTGAGGTGAGGTTGGCGTGTGAGTTCACTTAGTCGGCAGATTACTAAATTTCACTTTTCGCCCTTCCGAAGAAGAGCTAGCCGACCCAAACACAGCTGGATTGCGATGCCAAGCATGAACACATTACACAATTTAATGCCTTGTCATTAATTTTCTTTTCAATTTAAGTTCGAAGACCCCTTTTTGACCCTACAATTGGAAATCTTGCATTAACCTTTAGCACGCCCTTGTCCGATCCCTTCTAACCAGCTCGGCCTGCAAAAACGGTGTGCGTAAAAAAATTTTTTGACAGCCATTTTTACTGCTGACTACGCCCTCCATATATACACGATATTTTGCCGGTTAAAGTATCGTGTGTTCGATTACAAATGGCTTTTGAACAGTTTTAATTTTGTATACGCCGTTTGGAGCAAGCCAACTTTTTGCGAAAGGGGAAGTAGTAGGTTGTTGAGAAAGATTTTTATCGCGTAGATCTGTTTATTTTGTTTGTTTAAATGAAAGAACTACGTTTGAATTGAAACTAACAGTTGTGGCGATATTGTAAACACAGTATCGATACGTTGTTGTGGTTTCCATGGTTTTCTATCGAAGCGACTAGGCCTAGTGGTCGAGTCCAAATTTTTCCAGAGATTTTCATAAATTTTCAACTTCATCTTTTTAAATCTCAAAAACTAACAAACATACAACAAAAACAATAACACCCACATGTTCGTTATGCTATTGTGTATCTACATGCCAGAAAATCATATTTATTGACAAACAAACATAAAAGTTACAAATTTTGAAAGACGACTACCACAGCGACTAATTAAGAAAATTAATTAGGTCAAATTCTTTTCAAAAATTATGTGGCGTGCCTAAGGTTAAGGTTAATTTTAATCACATAGGTGAATTCTAGAGGTTTGGAAATTATAACTTGAATAAAACTTTCAAAATTTTATGCAAATTAGTTTATATGGTCTCCAAGATACTAAAAATAGCTTATATTTTAAAAACAACTCATAAACCAACTCATTGTTAACCTTCATATTGGGAGAACACATGTTCATAATAGTCAGTTCTAAAGCACATACTGGAATTGTAGAATTTTATTGAAAAGTTTGTGTGCGAATTTAATATTCAGGAAAGGGAATAATTTGCCTAATTAAATAATCTTTAAAAAAAATTAATTAGGTTACCTTCATTGTACTGCATTTATTGCACCACATGCCCTGTGTAATATGACTATTAATGTTCTTGGTAAATGTCATGCCAATTAAATTATAATGTTGGATATATGGTGTTTTGAAGTTTGACATCATTAACAAAGTTCCAAGAAGAAATGAAAAAAATCTAAATTAAAAAAAATAAATAAAATAAAATGACTGCAAATGTTCTCCAGGAGTGGATATATCTCCTTTTCTGACTTTGCTAAGAAGCCTTTCCTGGCGGCTGAGTCTTTTTCTCCTCTTCTGGATTGTTTTGGAGGCTCTTACTAGTTGATTTTATGCGGTTATTGTTTTTGGCTTGACATCTTCTCTCAGTGAAATATACACCGAGCACAAGATGTTGAAATACTGTTAGTATGAATAAAGCACCATCATTATATTATGCTACACTTCATGCTGCCTCAACTGTTCATAATCCTCTTTCGGACAACGATCCCAAATAAGCTTATCCAAGCATTCACTGTTCTTACCATGGATACATTTCCGACGCAATTGCTCATTCATCAGGTCCTCAAAAACAGGCTCAATGAATAGACTTAATCCATTAGAATTAATCCACAGTGATGACTCTTGAGTTTTTCGTTAGAAAGATAGTGCTCCTACATTTTAATTTTCTTAGCAGGTGGGCAAGCATTCTCATTATCGAGAACTTGCTGTTAACTATTTTCAAAACTATCAGTATGTTTACACTAAATTTTCATTTGTTTGAATTCTGCTTGTTACCCATGTTTAAAAGAAATAAACAAATAGTTTTAACCTTACAATTTAAGAAATAATGCTTCTTTATATATGTCACATGAACAAAAGGCACACAAGTTGAGATTGAGAGAACAATTTTCAATAAATTAACTAGACCTATACTCAACGAAAAAAGTTTTTGTGCATGTTTTTATGTTTGAAAATTGTAATGTAATTTCATACGGATACATTCTTGGCCATTACTAGAAGCCATAAAATTGTCTTAGTACAGTCTGAGTGTGAAGTGACCTATAACTGACCTTCAAAATCTGATTTCATGAAATTTAACAACTATTCGGACAGTTTCTCACAATTCATGTGCTGATCACAAAATTTACATGAGAAATGTTCAAACTACAGCATTAAATGGGATGTTATGAGCTGTTGGAAGGAGGAATGTCTTGTGTCTGTAACAGCAAAACAATTTGATGTTTCAAGGCAGACTGTTAGACTGGTTACATCACTACCAGATGACTGGGACTGTTCCCGACCTGTCCCACAGGGGACATCCTCGATTAACAACCAGACGGTTCATATCATAACTCTCGCACATCTGTGAAACAGATTTCAGTTAGCAACTATCACTGCTAGCACCCTCCTCGGGCTTTGAATAAGTTCAGCTACTGTCAGGACCCGTTTGTGCAAGCAAGTCCTACGTGCAAGACGCCCTGCTATTCGTTCAACTCTGCAGCCACAGCATCCTGCCGCGAGACTAGCCTGGGCCAGACATCTGTGCTTTGGAAACGCTCTGTGGGACAAAGCACTGTTTACTGATGTGTGCAGGATCAACCTTTCAAAAGAGTAATGGTCATCAGAGAGTGTATCATCGACCTACAGAAAGCTACGACAACTGCATTCAAGGGCGCGTCCGTCAGGAAAATAAGGAATTATGATCTGTGGAGGTATCTGCACCAATCTACGGACATACCTCTTTACCATAGACTACTTTTACCGGCTTGCGATACCATGATGAGATCATGAAGAACCACATCGCGTCGAACCATGTCAACTTCGGCCATGCTCCCAGATTCCCCATGACTTCGGGTGTCAGACAGGCATGTGTTCTTACCCCCGACCTATTCTGCCGGGCAGTTGACTGGCTTCTTGACCGCCTCAGAACCTCATTTCCGACACAGCACACCAGGGTATTGAAACTGTAGGTCCCACTGCGGTGGGCACCAACGAATTCATCTATCTCAGTAGCATGATATCGATGGGCGCAGCAGTCCTGATATGTCAAGGCGGATCGGACTAGCTGAGTTTGACATGCACGACATCCGATGTGTATGGAGTAATGGCAAGATCTCCAGTGGGACAAAATTCCGCATCTACCAGTCCTGCATGGCTCCAGTCCTGCTTTATGGCTCAGAAACCTCGACATTGCAGAAACATGACATGTTGAGACAGTAAGCCATCACATGTGCAACCAGAGGCGTATCCTGGTCATCTCATGGCATGACTACATCCGCAATGTGGTCGTCTGTGCTAACGCAGGCCTCCACCCAATCAGAGAATCACTTGACTGGCGCCTAGTTTCTTTGTTCGTTCATGTTGAATGGCTGGACCAGGAAGCTCCTGCCCACAAGATACTACACAAGTCGTTCCTTAGTGCCAAGTCCTCCAACTGGCTGGAGGGGCCAAAGAGGCCGTTCCCGAACAGTATGGCTCCAGCAAGTAGCAACCTCCTCCGCTCTGGACAAGGCCTGGGACCACGCCACAGCTGTGGGTCATAGATGTGGCCGGCAGATGCAACGGGCCTCATACGCCCAAGAGAACATTATTATTATGCTCACAGATGCTGCGGAGACGATCACACAAGACACAAAAATGTCTTTCCAGTTGTTTCAGTTTCGAACTATGGAATAGTTTTTTCTCGTCAAATTTAGTTTTTTTTTAATGATAAATTACAATTCAATGATGAAAAACATTACCTGGTAAGTTACTTTTTTGCGTTGAGTATATTTGTTGTACAGTATAATTCACATTATTAGAGTGATCTCCCCAGAAATCTTTTTTTTAAAAAAAAACCCAATTCCCTAGAGGTTTGAGATTATAATTATTTTGCACTTTTAGTCACAATTATAGAACATAGTTGATTTAAGCTGGTAGTAACCAAGTATACACAATGGAAACTAAGGAAAATAACTGGGAACATAAACATGCATATAAATAAAAAAAAGGATGGCATTTAAATGTTAAAAAAAAGTTAGATTAGTAGCCTATTGGATGTTTCCAAATATGTATTTTAATCAAAATGTCTGGGTAGGAAGACTAAAATATCGTCAGACAAAACCATATTTATATCAGACATGTTGGTCAGGGTCCAGCAAAATAATCTGACCAAGACCCTCACCTCGGCTTCCTCGTAGTCCTCCCTGGAAACATGCTGTTTTCATGGCACCCTGGCTAACAAGGTGGGGAATTAACAGTATACTCGTAGCAGTGAGCGACACACATATCAGGCCAAGCATAGCACAACTGCCTGGAGGACCCTGGTCCACTTTCATCGGCACACTCAAGATGCGAGGAACGCTACTGAAACACGCCACTTAACGCCCTTTTCAGGGGCTCTTTTACACAAAAGAGTAAACCTACTACATTCCAAACAACTCAAAATGTCTAGTTTCACTATTAATCAGCTTGGTGGTGTCTTTCTTATCTTAAGCACTATTACATTAAAAGAGCATAAAAAAAACCATATAAATGTTTTGCATCCCAAATTATTTGCAGAGCATAAAGTTAATTGGACAATAGACTGCTCATTTATATTTCATATGGTTGTATAAAATATGTAAACTATGTAATGTACCCTGATCTAGGGTGTTTATATGTTCAAAATGCATTTACTGTGTAGGAACAGCAAATTGCATGGCCTTTAAAGTTAATTTACAAGAAATGACAGTAGTGAGAAATTGATACATTTACATAAACTCTACTAATTCACACTTACTAGGTTTCAGTGAACTGGTTTTGTCTAGTGATAGTGGTCATATTTACAAAAAAATGTAGTAATCTGTTGAGATAAATATTTCCTTGTTTTATTATTCCAGACTCAAGCAGCACGAACTTGATAATCAACTACTTACCCCAGACATTGACAGATGAAGAGTTCAGGTCTATGTTCCTTAGCGTTGGACCAGTTAAAAGCTCAAAAATTGTCCGCGATAAAGCAACAGGATATAGTTATGGATTTGGTTTTGTTGATTTTCAGCATGCTGCAGATGCACAGCGTGCCATTGAAACCTTGTCTGGTTTACAACTGCAGAACAAGAGGATCAAAGTTGCTTTGGCAAGACCTGGTGGAGATCAGATAAAAGGAGCTAACCTTTATATTCGTAATATTCCTGTACATTGGAAGGAGACAGAACTCAACAAAATTTTTGAACCGTATGGGAAAATAATTCAGTCTCGTGTTCTCGTGGATCTTGGAACTGGTATTAGTAAACGTGTAGGTTTTGTCCTTTATGACACTCGAGATGAGGCAGACAGTGCTATCAAATGCTTAAGTGGACAGACACCAGAAGGATGTACAGAACCAATAATGATTAAGTTTGCTGATGATAACACCAAGAAGATAAAACAAAGTCCTGTTCAGTATGTGCCTATTCCCAACTTTGCAGCACCAGGACCAATGAGAAACCAGATGAACCGTTTCCAGCGCTTTAACCCAATGGCAGGCAACTTTAATGGACAAGGATCTGGAGTGCCACAGACACAACAGGGGGGGTAACTATATTTTATATTGAATACACCCAAATTTGCAGATTGTATTGTAATTTTCAAAGACTGGAAAGGAACATTTGTTGAGAGATTTAATTAGTAATATTGTATCATTATTAACATCTAGCTACGCAACAATCCAACAAACACATGTCTGCAAATTTCCTTTATGAAACTTCCAATATCAAATTATTTTTAAAAACCTTATATTTAAGTTAAAAATGTAACTAAAATTTTAAAATTTATGGCATAGCGAATGGTTCAAGAGTGTAAAGCCACTGAACAACATAGCCTAGCCCATCCAATGATCGGTATGTTTCAGTTAAACGTCCTTTAACACTCTTCAGCCCAGGCTAATTTTGCAGATTTGTGTCTATCTGCCCGGACCAAAATGTCAAATTTCTGTGCGTTTTATTCAATATAAAATTAATATTGAACAAATGGAGCTAAAATTACAATCTAAAAGATATATAAAAAAAAATTCAACTATGTATGACATGTATTCATAATTTAGATATTATATTAGTATGACATGTTCTTTTTTTGCTGTTCCTGTTTTGTCTTTTAGCATCAGGCTGTGAAGAACGAGCCCGACTGTTTCATGCACAATGGCATCCACCGCCTTAGATGTTTCTGTAATCCACTTTTTTGTCTGCGTTTGGCCTTGTGTCCATTGTATCTAAATAGCATTGCTTGTTGGGCGGTGCTGTGTGGTGGTAGTCCTTTTACGTGGCCGAACCATTTTAGTTGCTGTCTTATGATGTATTGTAATATTGGTGTTATTTCTACCAGTCTCCTGATGTCTTCTTTTCTGATCTTGTCTCTTCTTGTTACACCCAACATTCTTCGCATGCATTCTTTTTCTGCATTTACGATTTGTCTTTCATTTGTTGTAATTGTCCTGTTTTGACATTGGTAGCACAGTGTCAGTATGAAAATTGTGTTGTGTAAAGCTCTTTTGACAGTTATTGGCACATGCTTTCAATTTTAAGTATTTGTAATATTAAGCGGAATCAAGATGCTGAGCAGCGCATGAGCTGCAGTGGTCAGCGACCCATGGCTGACTGCTAGCGTCAGGGCCAGCGAACCAGAGCTGCCAAAACCCTTCTATACTTCCACGCTGTGATCCTGGATAACAGGCTGCAGCAGGGCAGACTGGCTAAGGAGAAGGGATCGAAGAGGGAATGCTAACTACGACACAACGCATTCCGTTCTCTGGACTACATTCTGCTACTTAAGCCCTTTCAGGGTTTGGTAGCGGGAGATTGAGAACAAACAAAGAAGAAAAGTAATATTAAGCATGACATGTTACATGTCATTAATTTTAGACATCAACTTGATCCAAAGAAAGCAGTGATTAGTCTGAGGCTATTGATATCTTCTGATATAGTTTTTAGAGTGTTAGTTCCTTTAGGTCTGTATTTTTCTGGCTCCCCAGTGCCACAATCACTGTCAGTGTGTCTGTGATTACTACTTATTTGACTTTTCATTCATCACTGGAATTTCTGCTGCAGTTTTCAAGGCAAATGTTTGTTGCCACTGACTGCTGTCTTTGTGTGCTATTTATTAGGCTTAGAAAGATCCTCCATTCATTTGATGCTGCTCCATCTGTATGTGTGTGTGTGTGTATATATATATATATATATATATATATATATATATATATATATATATATATATATATATATATATATATATATATATATGCGTCTGTTTTGCTTGGGTAGTTTTTCTTTATATATTTTACAGTTATGGCTCTTTTTTTTTTTTTTTTAAACCAATGCTGGGTTTGGTTTTTTTTAAACCAATGCTGGGTTTGTTTTCTCCAGTTAGAAAAAATGTGTGTAGTGTGCATGGGTTTTATTTGTAATGTGCCATTTGTTGGATCTGTTCTCTAATTTTCTTTCACTGTCACTGATGCCACTGATAAAAAAAACATGTCACACGGAGTTGCTCGGGGCTGAAAGACACAAAATGAAAAAATTATCCAGAACTCAAAAGTGTTAAAAAAAAAGAGCTGTACATGCAGTGCAAATTTTGTCATACTGTTATTTTTGTCGCAAGCTCTTTTTCATGTGTTTTGGTCTGCCTCTACTTCTCTTGTCTTGGGAATTCCAGAATACTGACTGTCTTGTAATGCTATCAGCCAGCTGATTTCCTTAATGTGTTCTATACAACACCAATTCCTTCTCATGTCATATTCTACTGACATCACTGGTTCTTTCCAGCAGTGATCTTATAACAATTTAATTTCTTGATTCTGCGCAGGCACCCATCTATGAAAATGTGTACCTTTTTCATTGTTTTTGTTCTCCGTGTTTTAGAGCCATACAATGGAACTGATTTTTCTGGTGATCATTTATTTTGATTTCCAAAGCACCCCAATGCAGTGAAAGTTTTACTTATAAACCTTATTATGATTATCTGTAACTCCTACTTTTACTATATTTATCAAAATACATAAGAGTTTACATCTTGCAGGAGTGTCTCGCAACACAACCTGATTTGTCATTAGTTGTATTTATTATTGCAATCTTTATTTGTCCCCCCTGTATTCTGCTGCATCTATGTGACCTCTCTTATTAAGTAGGCTTATTTTATTTTGCATCTGATTGTGGTTATGGAACAGATGGGGTAAGTCCAGATCATTAAGTTGTTTTAATTGAATTCAATTTGTTGGTTGATGTTGCCAGTAGAAAGAAAAATGCTGATAATTGACATCCCTGTCACACACTTAGTTGAACTTCATGTAGAACTCTACATTTCATATCTTCAAATACTTTTAAAACTATGTTAACCTGTTACACCTTAGGCCACATATCAGGAAATACATCTCCTACTCCTAAGCACATGGAGATAACCATTTTTCACAATTTAAAAAAAAAAAATCATAATACATATAAAAATACAAATTACAAGTTTAAATATAGGATAGGATTCTCCTGGCGGGCTCCTTTCTGAACTGGTACTGCAATTGGATGCTGGAAGGGATAAAATGTGACGGTGCAGTTCGTATAACTGTTGGCAACAATTTTGATGCAACCAGGATCAACAACATTGAATGCCAGACAAAATGTGGCTCAACCAAATCACAAGCGTTTTTATAGTCAAAAAAGGTAAATATCTAAAGAATATAAATTTTATATACTTATCTGGGTATGGCGTGGGTTGAGTGACACGGCTCACAATCCGAAGTTGCTGGGAGAGCTCAAATACAGCACCGGTCGTTACCTCAGGGAAGCAAACCCTTAGAAAATGCTGGGGGAAGCAGCCCGGTAAATAAAATGCATGACAAAAATCGAGTGCAATGGGCTGATAGGCGCAAAATAAAAACATAGTGCAACGCACTGCCTTTGGGAATGAATTAAGGCGACCGCAAAAACAACAAAAAACATCTATCTGGAATGATTGTCCTGCAGACATTATTCATAACAGACATCATCTTGGTGTTGACGTAATGAGAGTAAATGTGTATCCTGTAAAGAACATTTTACATTATTTTTCTCTTTACACAGGAAGAACTGAAGCTCAATAAAAGAATTTTGTGACAAAATTAATATGAACCAAGGTGCTAGTAGACAAGGTGCCACATCATTCAATACAATTTTGATGAAATGAGTCGTTTCTTGTTCTTTCGTTCGCTTTAAAATATTGTCTATATCTGCAATGTTGTTTCTTGTATAAACTTCACTGTCTTTTGTAGTTCACGTACAGGTCCATAAAGTTTCTCTTCCATTGTTGTTTCTATGGGCCAGTGAGATTTTCTCTGAATATCATATTCGGGGCAGTTTTGTAGTATGTGCTCTGCTATCTGGGGCGCATATACACATGGCTGAGTTGCCAATCTTCATTTTTGTATACATGTGGCTGCGGAGTCAATTGTGTCCTGTTCTAAGGTGCAACACAACAGTTTGCTCTTGGCTGTTCATGTTATGGTAATCGTCTTGTGTTACTGTTGGTGGCTTTCTGATTGATTTGATCATCCTTATCTTCTGTTGGTATGTAACTGGCACATCTGGTTGCTCGTCTGCAGCACCCTCCTTTTGCCAGTCGATCTGCTCTTTCGCTTCCTGGTACTCCACAATAAGGTATTCACTGCATGACAATCTTGCGCTGGTTGCTCAGTTAAAACAGTAGAGCCTGTAGATGTGGCAGTTTCTCAAATTTCAGTGCTTGGAGTGCTGATTGTGCATCTGTCAGAAATACTACAGGTTGTGAACTGACATTGGTGTTCAACAGTTTCTCAGTTGTCACCTTGATTGTCTGTATTTCTGCATCATATGTATGACAGAATTTCCCAGTTGGTACTCTGACTGTATCCCTAATATAGTTTGGGTATTCTATGTATACTCCCGCTTCACCATTCTTTACTGCATTCTGTGCTGACCCATCTGTGTATACTCTGATCCAGAGGTCTTGTGGGTATTCTTCATCCAGGAAATTAAGGATCACTATCCTACATTGCACACTGTTCTGTTCATCCTTGTCTAATATTCCTTTCACTTTTGTTTGAATGCATACTGACAGTCCAAGCTCCTCTCTCCAAGGGGTTTGTTCTGGCACAGACTTTAGGGGGATGTCAACTTCAGGTAGATCCATAATTTGCCTGCGAAGTGTTTCGCCTGATGCATAAAACTGCTTCTTTTCGGTCTTCCCATTGCTAAATTTTGAAATCTGTCTTTCATTGAATGGCTCGGCATGCAGAGGAACTTTTCTGCCTGTGTTAATACCTTTGTGTGTCTGCGTTCTCTTAGTGCTTGTATCCTTCCCATTTTCTCCATCTTCACTATAGGTGTTGATTTCATTGCTCCTGTAATGGCCCTAAGTGCCTGATTTTGCACCTTATCCACCTCTTTTATGGTAGTGCCTGCTGCAGGGCACCTGCTGACCCATATTCCAGATGTGGCCGTATATCTTGTTGGTAAACTTTAATTATTTTTCCACTAGCTCCCCATGTGGTTCCACTTAAATTTCTCAGGATGGCTAACTTCCTCCTGGCTTTTTTGGCTGCCTTGTTGGCGTGTTCCGTCCATGTCAACCTATCAAACCTAACTCCAAGATAGGTGGGTTATCTTCTTTGAGGTGTTCTCCATTTATCTTGATAACTCCAGCTTTTTGTTTTGGGGACAGGGTGAAAAGCGTAGTGCTACAAAAATGAGTCCTTGATTTTTATAATCTCTTTATAAACTAAAAACTTATCAAAAATAGGCAACTCTGAAATGTATACTTAAATGGGTAGCATCAGCATTATGCTGTAAGATTGTTTTAATGTTAATATTTTCTTTCTTTATAAAAGTTTATATATCAAATGGTCCTCTTTTCAAATGATTTCACAATAGATTGCCCTTCTTTTTCATTTTTTGACAACCCTACTCTACCTTCCTGACAGCAGGACTTCAGAGCAAGAGGAAGTCCAAGAAAAAAGATGAATTATCAACACAAACTCATATTTTTTTAACACTTTTGATATTACTTTCTGCTGATATTTATGTTATTAGTTGCATAAATGTGTCCTATCTGAGCATAAAACCTAGCTTATTTATCTATTATTTATTCCTTAAGGCATTTTAAGCGAATTCATTTAGAAGAAGCTTCTAACGAAAAGTGCACTTGGCACATATGTGAGTGTAATTTGATAACTTTATGTGCCATTGTGACTAAATATGATTGTTTCATTCTGGCAGTTACACCTTGTTTGTATACAACATTGGATTTCAAGCTACAGACCGCACACTGTGGCAATTGTTTTCACCATTTGGCACAGTTCAGAAGGTTAATATTATGCTGGACCATGAAAAAAATCAGTGCAAAGGTTATGGATTTGTCACAATGACAAACTATCAGGAGGCCCAAAATGCTGTGAATTGCCTTAATGGGTACTTTTTCCAAGGAAGGGTGCTTCAGGTATGTCAAATATTAAATCTATCCGTCTTCTCTCTCCCCTCTGTATGAAGATGACCAGCATGCTTTCTTGCCACATTGTTAATCATCATTTATCTGTTACTCCAGTTGGATTGCAAGTATAACACTGCAATAAAGTTTTCCGTAATGAGCTTTTATGGAAATTCTGAATACATTTGTTTGCAGTGGGATTTCATCAGCAATGGATTTTACACTGCCAGGTTGCTATCACCATTCACAACTTTTCCTAGTCACATCGAAGGACACAGTGTCTGGAATCACTCGGTTGTCTTGAGTTTGTTTTCTTTAGGTTTATTGTGTGACCAGGATTTGTATTATGGTGCAGTATTTTTGTTTCTTAACCCTTTACAGTCTAACCATATTTCCATTTTTTTTGTTTGTTTTTGTTTTGTTTTTTTTGTTGGCGTTCACCTTATTTCTCAAATCCCCAAGGTGGTGTGTGTTGCACTATGGTTTTTATTTTGTGCCTGTCGGCCTAGTGCATCCGACTTCAGCATGCCATTTTATGTAAGGATCTGCTTCCTCCTGCATTTTCTGAGGGTTTGCTTCCCCGGGGTAACGGCCGGTGCTCTGATGGGGATCGAACCCAGCACCTTCGAGTTGTGAGCCGTGCCCCCATATTTACTTAATTTGTACCATTCAGCCCAGGACATGGGAAGTAACTCCATCTTTTGACATACAAATTAAATTGACAATTAAAATAGTAAAAATCAATAAAAAAAAACCACCATTATTATGAAGGAAATTTTTTTTTTTTTAGTCTTCCATCAATCACAAAATTTTAAAGTATGCATATATATTTATATCACATTAATACAATATATTACAACTGTTCATGGAATGACACAATGGGCAACCATAAAGTCTCTATGCCATATCTGCGTGGACTTTTCCCGCATCCTTACATTCGTATCAATTCCTGTCTGCTGCTGCATTTTCCTGATTGGGGCATCTCTTTTGCAGTCTTCTCTCGGTGAATGTCTCCTTTCATACCTTCTAAAACACCAAGGCAGATCTGCAGGTGACTGCATGTCTCACTTCTGCCCTGTCATTGTTGATGAATTCACGATGATGAAGGAATTTGTTGTTGCCAGCTGCATCAGAAACCGCTTGAAAAGTAATTGTCAAAGTAAAAATGTTTACCATTTCCCAGGTATGGGCAAGCAACACCTAGTACTACATGATGGTCTATCCCATAAGGTATTGAATTTTTAACTTTCCCAGTGTAAAAGCCAAAACTGCACACACAGCCATTTTGTGGACAAAACAGCACCAAACCTTTATCCCCCAAGGTGACGGCTTAGCTTTTGCTTGAAAAACACTTCCATTGAAAGTAATCATCACCTCAACAATACTGAGCTATCTCCCAAGATAATAATTGTTCATGCCATCTTCAGTGATGAGAGTTATCCGCTGTTATGGAGTGTATCATAACCTGACAGACCTCGAGGAATAGCCTTCTCAGAGTCATTGAATGATGTGGCAACACTTACTTTTTAATATACATTTTATATATCATATGATATTCTATTAGCCAGTAGTAGATACTTTTAGCACCTCATCAGGACGACAGTAAAGGTCTATTTCAGGCAGTATGTGAATGCCAAAAACAATTCACATAGAAAGTTTTAATTTCTTCAGGTGTGCATGTCTTCCAATACTGGTCGACATTTTCTTTCTTTGCTCAGCATGCAGATTTGTTGTACTGAACACATGCAGTAAAATTCTTCATTTATAAATAAAGTGAAGTAATCATAGGGGATAGCATCAGTACAAAAACTATGTTTAGGTACATGGCTTCTAGCAAAGTGAGAAACTTTAACAGGAGTGAGTTGGGTCGACCAGTCTTCAATCGATCTATCTGTAACATTAGACCCAGCTTCATTACTACTGGTTTCATCCGCAGAGTCCACACATTCGTCTGAATCAGTATTTAATTCAATATCCATGTACGATTCACCAGAATCATCTTGCTAACTACTAAGCTGCTTCGAAGGCCATATATTGCCAAAATTCAGTTGTTTTAGAAAATCACAGAAATTGTTAAACTCAACCAAATTCGTTGTTTTTAAATGTTTTGTAGCGCAGTGTGGCCTGGATGTTAAAATGTAGGTCTCCTAACCAAAGAGAGATCGTTGCTATGCAACAATGGCTGACGGTAGTGTTAAAAACAGGGTTTACTGCCGATCGAGATCATATTAATATTCTGCCTGTGCCCCGATTTCGTTCCTACCGAGCTGAAAGCGATCCTAAGGGACACTTGTTTATTCTACAGCACTAAAAAACCTTGGTCCATCCACACGAAAGCACAAAGACTGGTTCGACGAAAATGAGATTCTTCTAGACGCAAAGCGTGAAGCACACAGAGCTCTTCAAAAGGACACACATCCTTGTCATTAGCACCAGTCTGAACATTTTTCTTCAGCCATGAAATTTTATCCTATAAGATTTACATAAGTTTAGTATTTTAATGATATTTATGGTGTTGCTGATGTAGAAGCATTTTTTATGTCTACTATTTCTGCTTTCAACAGGTGAGTTTTAAAGGACAGAACCAGGCTGGCTCAAGCTAGACAAGTGGAACCCACGCAGGCGTTTTGATGTTTATTGTTCATGAAAATATTTTCTAAATTGTTTTTTTGGAAGGTTCTGCATTTATATTTTTTGTGTGGATATAATTGAAATTGTCAGTCTCTAAAATGTTGGGTTAGTGTTTACTTTAAAAAAAAGTGGTGATCTGAAATGTGCAAATATCAATGGTTAATAATGGTGCAAGTGAAATGCTAATTGATAGAATACAAACATTTTAATAATTACAGTGCACAAAAACCACTTACTGTATGTGCAGCTATGCATGTTAATCCTTTCCAATTCTTGATAATTTAGCTGATTTCTGCCATTCAGTTTGAGCCAAGTGCCCAGAATTCCACACGTTAGTTTTATTTAAAAATAAATATTGAACAAATTGTGCTAAAGTTATGATCTAAAAATTGTAATTAAAGTATTTATGTGAAGTATTCATAATAAAGATGACACTAGTAAGAAGCTCTAAAAATAGCATTGATGCGGAGCTGGAGGATTTTTTTAATACTCAAAGTGTGTCACTAATATACCCATAAATTTTGTTACAGAAAACTTTTGTATTATGTGTCCCAGTCAATCTGATGTACCCATGAGTAATCCAGATGCTTGACCATTGGATTGATCAAATAATTCATTTAGGTAAACGTCAACTGCGTGGATGCTATTACATTATCGTGGTCGTTTTAGGTCTTTTTTCAGGTAGCCGAGAACTGCAGATACAAGCTGGAAAGGATTAATTTGGCAACAATATATCTGAAATTGAGCTGTGTTGTTTTTCATTAACTATTGTTAAACTGTCACTGTATTGCGATAACAATTTGGACAATTTATTTCTGGCTATAATAAAATATTTCAAAGAAAAATCTTACTGTTTTCTGAACTTGTTTATTGCTGCCGTTGCAAGATATTTTTCATATCAACTTGAGATTTATCACTTGTGGCTCAATTTTTGCTTACTTCCATATGTAAATAGCCGTAGGTGAATATTGTTCGAAATTCTACCCACATAAAATATTTAAAAAATGTATTGCATGCTTTGTGTGTTATCTTCAATAAGTAAAAATAATTTCTTTGTTATACTCTCAAAATGTGGGACACAGTAGTCTTCTCAAAAATCACAATTTTCCTAATCACATTAGATCTTGAACTTTGCAAAATGAATCGCCTACATGATATATGTTTATTGAAATTTATTTTGTCCACTTTGAAAATATGTCTATCTGCAAAGTTGTTTCTTGTATAAACTTCACTGTCTTTTGTAGTTCACACACAGATTCATAAAGTTCAGTGCAGATTTTATGGACCAGTGGGTTTTCTCTGTATATCATCATTGTGGCATTTCTGTAGTATGTGCTCTGCAGTCTGGATATTTAATTTTATGTACATGTTGCTGTGGAGTCGATGTGTCCTGTTCTGGGGCACAACACAACAGTTTGAGCTTGTCTATCATATGGTAATCGTCTTGCGTCAACCCTTTTCAGTCAGCTAATTTTACTGATTTGTGTCAGTATAACGGAATTCCGCACATCAAAGTTTTATTAAAAATAAAATTCCTTATTGGACAAATTGAGCCAAAATTAGAATCTAAACATCACGAGGCACATACATAAGATAAATATTAGTATGAAATATTAGTGATACCCTCATGATAATGCGGCTTCCTCTGACAGGGGAACTTCAGGCCACAATCATAAATGCCTATGCACCAACTCTGACAAATCAAAGATAGGTTCTATGAAGATCTCGAGTCACTTATAGCTACGTTCCCAAAATCTGACTAATTGATTCTGCTAGATTTTAACGCCAGAGTTGGCGCGCAGATTACACTATGTAGGATGGCATCATTGGTTGAAATAGCATTTGTAACAGACTGAAGACAAATCCAACAAATGAGCTTATCATTACCACTATTTTCCAACTAGAATAAGAACAACGTGGATGCATCCCAGGAATCATTGCCAGACACCGGGACCGAAGTGATGTCAAAATAAATCTGGCATGGAATGTTGGACTGACCATCGCCTCGTGATAACCAAGTTGGTTCTAAAAGTACAACCCAAGAGGCGTCCCCAAGGAATAAAAGCACAGAGGAGACTAAATGTTGAGAAGCTGAAGTGGGAACCTACTAGAAACAGTTTCGCTGCTGAGCTAGAAACCAGACCGGATGAGATTCAGCTTGGAAACTCCAGCATTGATCAAAACTGGGCGATCCTAAGGGACACTGATTACTATAGCGCTAAAACGCCTTGGTCCATCCACATGGAAGCACAAAGACTGGTATGATGAAATTGATTCTTCTAAACACAAAGCGTCAAGCGCACAGGGCTCTTCAACATGGTATATCATCCATGTCCAATAAAATGGCCTTCACTAGCGCTCGAAGAACAGTTCAAAAGATACTCAGGGAGTTTGAGATAGAGGCGTTTGCTGTGCTCCATGTCCTCAAAGGGTTCTACTCAGCGCTGAAATCACTATATGGTCCTCAGCCTTCTGGTAACTCCAGTTCGTAACGCTGATGGATTGCTAAGAGAAAGCTCAGATCCTCAACAGGTGGGCAGTCCATCATCTATAAATGATAACATAACCGCGAGCTTTTTATTACGTTCATTGACCTCACAAAGACATTTTATACGGGTCAGTAGAGGTGGGCTATGGCAGATCATGTCTAAATTCAGCTGTCCTAGCAAATTTGTAATTGTGATGAAACAGCTCCACAAGGGTATGCGCACACGTGTACTTGACAGCAGTGAGACCTCTCCACCAATCGAGCTCAACAATGGTGTGAAACAGGGATGTGGACTTGCTCCGACACTGTTCAGTATGATGATTTCAAGTATGGCAAACCAATAAAATACAGCATGGAGGTGGTGGATTATTCAATCTATGTAGACTGAAGGTAATGCACGACACGATATGTGAACTCTGGTTTGCGGATGACTGCTCTGAACATAGCTCAGAATAGAAAATGCAGGAGGGTATGGACCGGTTCTCTGCTGCTTGTGACAACTTTGCATTGACAATTAGCACAAAGAAAACTGGGGTCAAGTATCAACCGGCACATCGTACTATGCACATCTACTATGCACATCGTATAAACAGCCAGTAGTTATAGTGAAGGGACAGAAATTACAAGCGGTAGAAATATTTATCTACCTCAAAAGCATGCTGTCGAGATCAGTGACTTGCGGATGAGCTGGCTAATAGAATAGCAAAGGCCAACTCAGCTTTTGGCCAAATGCGCTCAACAGTATGGGAACGTCGGGCATAATGACTAAGCTGAAGGTCTGCCGTGCCGCCATTGTCCTCACCCTGCTCTATGCATGTGAGAGCTGGACTGTCTACGCTGGTGACATCAGGAGGCTAAATCATTTGAGATGGGCTGGCCACCTTGCCCGAATGTCAGACGAAAGGCTTCCAAAGAGACTACTATATAGTGAGCTGAGTTTGAAAGAGTCCCTTAAGTGCTGTCAGTCAAATAGACATTAACACCTGTGAGGACCTGGCTCACAATCCCTCACATTGGAAGAGCATGCACAGCATTTAACTCAGCGCTGGTCTCCGTATCCAGGCAGCTCAGGATAGACGTGCAATGAGGAATTCAAGAGCAGAGAAAATTTCAGAGGCAACTGCTGATCACATTTGACAGTCATGCCATAGACTTTTTCAGGCTCGAATTGGCTTGACCAGCACACACACATACCCAAAGGTTGCATTTCATGTTGGTGGTCCTCATCGATGACGATGGATGAATTATATTAGTATGTAGACCTAAATTGATGTGTGGAAATTGGAGATATTGTTTTCATGTTACACCAATATATCCGTCAATTCCTATACACGTTTCTTACCATGTGTCAAAGTTTGGATTGTACTGATCAAAATAATGAATGATTTTTATGGCCTTGTAGCCCAACTTTCATTTCAATAAATGGGTAGACATTAAAATACCGGGTGTTTATTACATGAACTGTGACACCATTACGTGCGTGACACAGCATGGACAGGTTTAGTTTCATTACGCGTCATGCAAAAGGTGGGCTGAGATTGTCACAAGTTTCTCAGCTGCCACCTGAATATATTGGGCATACTCTCGCAAGACAAAAATTCCAAGTGCTATAAAATGTATGTGTTCTTCAGTCCAGAAGTTAAAACTTGTGATTTCATATTAGTTCTAGAAAACAAAATGTCAGTTTCCAACCTTATGTGAACACAAATCTACATCTCCAGATATCTTTATTCTATTTTGCATTCATTTGTGACATGTTAATAAAACATTACTGAAGATAAAAGGTTTCCAGTGTGTGAGTTTTGCAGCATGAATAAATATTCATTGGCGAAGGAGATAAAGGGAACACAGGTGTTTATAGATTTTACTTGTGTTGAGAATGATTACCTTATTCTGTAGAAATTATGAACACAAAAAAAATAATTTTAGAAATCTATACTACATAATAGAAAGAGAGCAATGTCATGGCAAATATCTAGTTAGTTCCAAAATGGGGCAGTGATTACAGAATAAAAGACATATGTCTTATAGCCTCTTCTGCCCAAGTGTAACCTCGCCGACATGTTGGTGGACCCTGTTATATTACAAGTAATCTTGTAAAAAGTTTGGTTTAATCCCAGTCCCCAACCAGAGAGGCAGGTGGAGACCACTCCACCATAGAACAAGGAGGCACACTAGCAACCATGCAACCCGTCCAGCCTTCTTTTTTCATGTCTACAGAGAAGTTCAAAAATAAAAATGACATGAAATAAATGAGGCGAGAGACATCATAGAGTTAACCATTGCAACAGAACTACATCACGCCACAAAAGACAAGCACAATTCATCAAAGAACAAAAGCTGGATAGAGAAAACCCATGAATTATAAACTTTGAGAAACAAGTTGTGGAAACTAAACAACTAAATGACGATAACTCTCAGCTACCAACAACTAAACTAGAATAGGGCGGTAAACTATTTACCGGCAAACAAGCCATCAATATAATTGTGTACTACTACAGGATCGAGAGTAACATCACCATCAACCCAGAGACATTCGACAAGAAATAACCAACACAAAAAGCAGCTAAAACCTTTTACTATGGAAGAGCTTGGGGAGGAAGACTAACGTCTGGTCGGTCAAAACATACTGGCCAAGACCCTCACCCTGGCTTCCTAGTAGCCCTCCTTAGAAACAGGCTGTTTTCATGGCAGCCTGGTCAACGAGGTGAGGGATCGATGTGATCCCCGTAGTAGTGAGTGACGTACAAATGAAGCCAAGCATAGCACAACAGCCATGAGGATGCCTATCAACCTTTATCGGGATGTGAGGAAAGCTGATGCAACCTGCCACTTAATGTCCTTTTCATGGCGCACAGAAGAGTAACCTACTCATTGTGTGCATTCGCAAAGAATATGGAAGAGCTAAAAACAGCCCTACAGAAACTAAAAGACAAATCACAAGGAACAGATGGTATAACAACAAAATGCTCAAACACCTTGGAAATAGTGCAATTAAATTACTGCTGCAAATATACAATTATAGCTGGACGACAGGCAATGTGCAGCAGACATGGAGAAAGGCACATGTGTGCCCCATCATAAGAAAAAGACTACCAGCTACAGATCAATAAGCTTAACCAGCTGTGTTTGTGAGACAATGGAAATAATGATCAACAGAAAATTCAAATTGTACATAGAAACAGATGATACTAAGAACAAGCAGGGTTTAGATTTGGAGAGTAGCAGCACTGAAGACCAGGTCACATACTTGTCCCAAATTGTTAGACGGCTTCCAAGAAAATGAAAAAGGTCCCTTGCACAAGGGATAGATTACCAGAAAGCCATCGATAAGGTACGGTATGTACTAATAGCAAAACTACAAAGTAAAGCATCTGCATAAAGAGTAACATGAGAAAATGTTCCAAGGCGTTCCTACACAACAGGAAAGCAAGAGTTATGATGTATGGTTATAGCAACAGAAAAATCCTAAAAAATACAAGTGTTTCTCAGGGCTCAATACTGTCTTCCACCTTGTTCCTTGTGTTTATAAACAACCACTGGGGAAGAGGAGACCAAACTTACTGATCTGACACATTAATCAGGCAAAATATACTGGCCAAGATCTCCAACTCGACTTCCTTGTTGTTCTCCTTGGAAACGGACTGTTTTCATGGCAGCCAGGCTAATGAGGTGGGGGATCAACATGATCCCCCACACCAGTAATCGGCACACAGATGTAGCCAAGCAGTGATCCTGGATAACAGGCTGCAACAGGGCAGACTGGCTAAGGAGAAGGGATCGAAGAGGGAATGCTAACCCGGTACTAAAAAAAATGCTTGCTGAAGTTGGATGTGTTGAACCGAAAAGTGCAAATATCGCAGTCACACTGTAAACTACGACACAACGCATTCCGTTCTCTGGACTACATTCTGCTACTTAAGCCCTTTCAGGGTTTGGTAGTGGGAGATTGAAAACGAACGAAGAAGAAGAAATGAGGGAGAGTTGCGCACTGTCAGCCTCACACTCTCGTCCTGATTACATTTAATCCAGTGGCAAGATATGTACTGGTGGATCAACAACGAGAGCAGTGAAGAATGTAGACACAATAGTCTGTTGTCAGCAAAAGAAAATGAAACTACCACCGGTAGCTTTTACCACTGGAAAATTCTGTTCAAACTACTCTGCTGAAGTACAGGCGTGATTTATTGGTGAAAAAGAAAATAATATCAGAAATCTGTATTCCTTACAGATGCAATGGTATTTCTACAAGTCCTCAAGAATGATAAACTGCCAGAGCTTAAAAAAGCCTTGGGCGAACTAAAAGTCAAGAGAATGGTTATGTTCGTCAATCACTAGTGATGAAGAACACTCTTTGTTCAGCCTTGTCTTTTCTCTTGCTGTGTCCGCTGAAACAGGTGACTTGCGCTGTGATTTGGATTAAAGCGAGGAAGAAACTGCGCTTTTGTCAACCTCACTCTTTGGTCCTAAGCTATCTTTGGTCAGTGGCAAGATATTTATCGAGACGACTGAAGATAACATAGTATGCAGATTTTTCCCTCAGGATTTACTCCCGAAGCCTTTCCCGTAAATAGGTATCCCGTAAATAGGTATCCCGCAAGGCAGTGCAGGGGATGACATCTAACGTTGTGTGTCATGCCTTTTCCATAACCACAAGCGATTGTAGGGACATCATTCAGTGTGTGAGTGAGTTTGGCATCTCTTCCCGGCTGTGTTCAGTCCATTATAGTCGTCTAAATTTCTCACATACCAATATCATCAAGTTTAGCAGAGTGAACTAGACTGAAATATGACACAGGTTTAAGCGTAGTGAATTCCAGGCAAATCCATGGTCTGGCAACATCAATAATGAACTAAAACAGCAGAGCAATGTAGACCCGCAACTGGTTACGGCACCATCTTTGCTACAGTGCATACCACCACATTGTGGGATACCGGGAAATGAGACAGCAGACAGGTTAGCAAAGGAGGGAGTAACACAAGAAGGGAATAAAACAATCACCTTCCAAGAAAAGAAGACTTATCCAAGCTGTAAGGAAAGTCTACCATACAAAAGATCTTGATTGAGCGGAGCAAGTGATCCTATTCCGCATGAGAATGGGATATAACATTGAATGACTACTTAGTCTGAAATTGGCTCCACCACCCATGAGACGCTGAAGATGCTAGCATCAGACCATCACATGTTTCTGCGGATTGCAGCTCAGACTAAAAAAGGTACCCAGTACAGGTTACAACGAGAACAAGATATAGGATACACCATTCTTAAGACCAGGAAAGGAATCTAGAATATAGCATAAAACAATAGATTCCAAGAGCTATATGAGGACGAGGAGATGGACTATTAATATAGTATATGTGGGAACAAGTTAAAGAGATGTGGAATATGACATGTGAAGAAACTAGAATTCAAGAGAGCTAAACACAAGGAATGAATCACAACAAATCCATTATGGTACATAAAGGAAAAAGAAGAAAGCTATACTCAACAAATTCCAAACTATAGTCACAGAGAAATGATACTGTCAAGACACGTATAAAAAAAAAAGGAAATATGTTGACAAAAGGCAGCAGAGAAAGAAAATATGACAGATCTCTACTCATTAACCCTTTACAGTCCAGTCTAATTGATTAGATTTGTTTAAGACATGAATCTTATGAATTAGGTCTGACTAAAAGGTTAAGACACAGATCCAATCAGTTTGACAGAACTATAAAGGGTTAACAAAGAATGGTGGTGGTTTGCGAATGCCCACAATTAGTAGATTTACTCTTTTGTGCGCATTGAAAAGGACGTTAAGTGGTGGGTTGCAGTAGCTTTCCTCACATCTCTAGCGTGCTGATGAAGGTGCACCAGGGTCCTCCAGGCGGTTGTGCTATGCTTGGGTTGATTTGCGTTTTGCTCACTACTATGGAGATCACATCGATCCCTCACCTGGTTAGCCAGGCTGCCATGAAAACAGCCGTTTCCGGGAAGGGCTATGAGGAAGCTACGGTGAGGGTCTTGTCCATTGTTTTGCCTGGACCTGACTAACATGTCTGATCTGTAAATTTTACTTGACCCGTCGTTAGTATTCCTTCCCACAAAGAATGGTAGATAGATATATACAGACAAATCAATCAAAGATAGAGACTGCAAGATATTGGCATCACTGGAGGAACAATAAAAATGATGGATTGAGTATTTCAAAGAAAGTCTACCACAAGAAATGGCAAACATCCTACCAGCAGAGGAGACCCTAAACGGACTGCAACCCACTAAGTAAGATAGAAATATAAAGGGCCATATCTAAACTCAAGAAAAGGGAAGTGGTAGGATCAGATGTAATAGCATCATAAGCTATAACGACAGATAATAGAAAAGGCCACCGTTACATTGTAAGGATTATTCAAGGAGAGAGTTCCCACAGAATGGAAAGGAGGACATCCTATTAAACTGCAGATTGCAGCAATTATAAGGGGATTACATTGTTGTCAGTGCAAGCCGGCAGTTGGAAGAACTGGATATATTTTTGCACAGTTAGGGGCACAACTGACATATCAGGAGATGCAGATGTAAGGATCAAAATTGGAAAGGCCAGAGGGACATTCCTGGCACTAAAACGTGGATATCCAAAGAAATCAAGAACAGTTACAATATCCAACGCCGGTGTCTGTTAGTCGGTGCTGCTATATGGAGTGGAAACATGGAGATACAACCAAGGATCCAGGTCTTCTTTAACAGATGAAGGATGATGAGCATAAAGTGGCAGGATATGTTAAGGAATGAAGACCTGTGGGGAAAAGAGCCAACAACGAAAATTGGACTATATAGGACAAACGATGAGGAAGGCACCTTCCAACATAGCTAGGCACTATCACATGGAATCCACAGGAGAAGAGAAAATGAGGTAGATCTAAAGATTCACGAGAACAGAATGAGTGAGGGAACTACAGTTACATTGTCACATCTGGATAGATGCAGAAAGAGCAGCGTAGACAGTTGAACATATCCTGTAATACTGTTATATGCTTAACCAATTGCGTACTGAGCACTAGCCCATGAAGACGGATCTCCATACAAAGCTGTTTGGACATTTGAAGAACTCTACACTACAGCAACCTTTATTCAGAGAACTGCACTTGACGTAATTTAAAAAAAAATGTAAACAAAGAAATAGCTCTCTAAAGCACAAACAAATACATACAGTAATGGTCAACATTACAATGTCTCATCACATTTTTATTGACATTAAATATAATATAGAACAAATACTAAACTAAGGTCACTCTGGAAAAAAAAAATATGAAGCAGTTGAAAAATTATAAACGTACATTAGCTGTGCTCACGCAAACTTTAACTTAAACAGCTTTAGATTAAGTCAATAAATAGATGGCAAAACTTCAACATAATACAGTCAGTCAAGACAAACAATTTAACAATTTCTTTTAATAGGGCTAAAGGAAGCATATGGCCAATGGGAAGGCAGCTTGTTTAAACCTAATATACCAGATTCAAATCATGTTGTGTCAATTTGACAGACTAGGTATGACCACTGTGAATTTCTGATGGTCCGATGACGTTATATCTTTTTTTCAAGCTTGTCAATTAAATGGTTTTGTTTATGAAGTCCAAATCTGCTATGCAGGTTGCAGGCTATAATATAGAACTTGTTTGTCACAAACGTGACTGCTGAAGGCACATTGTGCTTATCAATACGCAATAAAATGTCACAGGGTCGACAATTGCAGGGCATAGTCATGGGTCTTGGACAGTCTGTCGTCAAGAATCATAGTTGGCTATAAGTAGTGTCGTTTTGGTGGCCATATACCTATACAAGTCCACGTGGTTGCCCATATATGCGATGGTGAGATGGAATGACCATATATCTAGGTCTGCATTGGTACAGTGTTGCAAAAGATCGGGACGCATACAGAATATTTTTTTTGTTGCGTTCGCCTTATTTTCTCTAATCCCCAAGGCGGTGTGCGTTGCACTGCGGTTTTTATTTTTACACCTGTCGGCCCAGTGCATCCGACTTCAGCATGCATTTTATGTAAGGGTCTGCTTCCTCCTGCATTTTCTAAGGGTTTGCTTCCCCGGGGTAACGGCCGGTGCTGTGATGGGGATCGAACCCAGCACCTGCGGATTGTGAGCCGTGCCACTTAACCACTACGCCACGCCGTCCCCGCATACAGAATATGATTGGCTTCCTTGCATATGACATATCTGCCGGACTGACACCAAGGATAATGTGATGTGGCCACTTCGCACCAGTCGACCTTATTTGTAAATCGGTACCTGGCGATGTCATGGGAAAATATAAGAGCTACGTGGGTTAGTGCTTTCCGCAATGAAGTCGGTTCTATGGGCCATTTAATAGGAATAGATCGGTAAACCACCCTCTGTGGCGTTGTCTAAAGTTCCAGTTAGCAGGGACTTCAGGTTGGTTTTTTGTGTGTTGTTATAACACTTCCCTTAGACCTAGCGATTCGCACAGTGGAATACAAAGGATACAAAGAAGAGCGACCAAACTGATAGTGGGATTACAGTTACGAGGAAAGAGAAAAACCGGCCTACAGTGTTTAGAAAAGAGAAGAATTTGAGGTGGCAATACAGGTGTATAAGATAATCACAGGAAAGGTTAAATTAGACTATAACACGTTTTTCAAAATACAACCACCAACAAGAACAAGAGGGCACAGGTACGAATTAACTATAGACAGGTCCGGAATGGATTGTTTAGTCAGAGTGGTGAATGCATTACCCCAGGAGGTGATGGAGGCAGAGACAGTTAATGCATTTAAGAATAGATTGGATGTGCATAGCTTTTAAGGCAGAGCAATGCAAATGTGACTGGTTGTCTATAGACACCCTACTCTCGTATTTAAGTCCCCAATTACCACTATATTGTATGCTCGTTATAAAAGTTGAGTTTCAAGAAATACTCAATGTCGTCATCTGTATATCCACTGTGGGGAGCATAGCACTTGTACGACAATGAGTGGCTTAGTGTGGGGCTTGGTCATGCACTGTCAGCTTGAGTGTTGCTAATCTGGAGCTGATAATCTGAACAGATTGAACAACTGGTGCGTGTCATTTAGCAATAATAAAGCCTACTCCACCAAAGTGATGTTGTCCCGCCCCAGAACCAACGTGAACCTCGTCTCCTGTTTCGCATCAAGTGAAGTGTGAATCAAAATGAGCACTAGTTTCAGATATTCCGATGTCGTCATAACGTTTTTATACTGGTTTAGAAGACTTCAGACAGGAGAACATTACATCGGTGCCCTCTCCGATGACATTCTAAATACAAGAGGTCAGCGTCTGGCTGTCTTTGTCCAAATACGGAGCTTCATGTGATGAACACCTACCTACAAAATCTGGCTGAGAACAGATGGACCTGGCACCTCCCTACTAGGAAACCAAAGCAGAAATATACTATGCACTATCCCCTGCAACTCTCTTCATTTCAGCATAGGTTTGTTAATGTCTGAGATGTATTGGTCGTACGTCTCTCTTTTCCCCTGAATCACCATTTCTTTGTTTTTGTATAATTTGTAAGTTATTTTTCATCTTTCTTTGCTAAGCCATGCATCATCCCCTTGTAGTGCAATTGTTCATACATGAATAGTGATTATTCTTTTCCTTAGCAATTTCTGTTTTTCTTATTATAAGACCTTTTTTTGCCATTGCAATCCTTGTCTTAATTTCTGTTTCATTGTTGGCAATTTCTGGGATGTTTTTCCTTAAATATGTAAACTTGTTTGATTATCTATCCTTCTTCTTCTTCGTACGCAGTCAGACAGTAACCATTATTTTTTCGAAAAAAGCGGCGGTCATCCTGAGGCTCTCGCTACTGCCATAGAGCTTGATTATCTATCCAAATATGTAAACTTGTGTACTTGTTTGATTATCTATCCATTAATAATTTTAATCATTTGCCCATGTTACTTGTTTATTACCATAGTCTTTGTCTTCAATGTGTTTATTTTCATTTCAAAGATGTGCTTTTAATTTTGTCAAGCAACATTTGCAATGCTGCTACTGATTCTCCCTCTACTATTTGATGGCATTAACTTTCGTACCATTGGCTTTGACACCCCTATTTAAACTCTGCACAACGTTTCCCATCATCATCTCGGTTCAAGTGCCATCTCCGCATCAAAGGTCGGCTGCAATGGATCTCTTGCCCTAATAGATCTGCTGCAATCATTATGAAAAAAATTGAAAGAATGCTGGACTATGAAATACACTTAACTCAAGCAGGGTTCAGGCCCTGAGAGGCACGAGAGACCATATCTTCAACATGAGAAACATCATCAAGAAAAGCTGAGAATTCAATACAGACCTGTATGCCTGTTTTATAGACACACCAAAGCCTTTGACTGCATCAAAAATCAGCATATGTGGAACATTATGAAAGATATGGGCTTCCCAACACATCTGGTTCAACTAATAGAAACCCTCTACCAGTGGCAGCAAGCAGCCGTCAGATGGTGAAACCTCAGATTGGTTTGAGATACACAAGGGGGTAAGACAGGGCTGCATTCTTTCACCATACCTGTTCAACATATATGCATAAAATGTCATCAGGGATGTAAAGGCAGATTTAATTTCTACAGACTTCAATCCTTTCACAATAGGAGGAAAGGAGATACCGGAAATACGATATGCAGACGATAGTTTGCTCTTGAACAGCTCCTAGAACAAATAATTACATCAGTCCAGAAGCACAGCGAAGTCCAGAATACCTACCTGAATACAAAGAAAACTAAGATACTGACAAGACAAAACTCCAACTTAAATTTGAGATCGCTGGCAAAGAGATTGAAAATGTTGCACATCTGGGATCAATACTAAACAACAATGGAGACTGTATAAAGGAAGTAAGAAAATGACTTGACTATGGCAGAACCTATGTCATAGCAGAAGATAAGGAATATGCAGAACCTATGGCATAATACAAACAAGGAACTAAAACTAAAGATCCTAAAAACATGCATTTTTCCTGTGGCAACTTATGGATGTGAAACATGGACAATTACAAAAGTAATAAGAGCGAAGATCTGTGCTTTTGAAACACAGTGCTACAGAAGAATCCTGAAAATCCTGTGGACAAAGAAAGAAAGAAACAAATCCATTCAGCAAGACCTGAACGTGGAGGAGGATTGGCTCATAAATGATGTAATGACCCGAAAGTTTAGGTTTTTTGGACACGTCAAACGACACAATGGAGAGAGTGGTTATGGATGACATTGTCACTGGAAAGAGAGGCAGGGGTCGACCGAGAAGACGATGAATTCAGGACATCAAGGAGACGCTGTATTTGACCTTGGAGCAGGCCGGTAGACTGGTGGAAGATAGTTTCCTACAGGCAGGCTGTTATGAGAGTGACATTCTGCAAAGGACATGCTACATGATGACAGGCTTTTTCCTGATATTATCCACCCACTTTAAATGTTGTCTGCAGGGGACGGCGTGGGCTAGTGGTTAAGTGACACAGCTCACAACCAGAAGGTGCTGGGTTCGATCCCCATCACAGCACCGGCCGTTACCCCAGGGAAGCAAACCCTTAGAAAATGCAGGAGGAAGCAGACCCTTACATAAAATGCATGCTGAAGTCGGATGCACTGGGCTGACAGGTGCAAAATAAAAACCACAGTGTAACGCACACTGCCTTGGGGATTAGAGAAATAAGGCGAACGCAAAAAAAAAAAAAAATAAAAAAATAAAAAAATGTCTGCCTCTTGAACAGCTGCATGCCAACCTATCCTCTAGTATGGTCTTAAACATGGAGGCATGTCTTGCTATATGACCAAAATAACGTAACTGTCTAATCCTGATTTCAGTCATTAATTCTCTTTTCGCCCTCAACATTTTCAATACATCTACATTTGTTTTTTTCTCTTTCCAAGAAATGTGACCGAATTTTCTATATACCCACATTTCGAAGGCTTCAATACTCTTTTCCAACTTGTTATTCAGTGTCAATATTTCTACACCATAAAGTAGTGACGAATATACATAAGACCTAACAGTGGTTAGTGCACTGGCTTCCCAGTCAGGTGATCAGGGTTCAATCCCCAGTTGGTGTGAGATTTATTTATGATCACAAATCTGTACCTGTGGTCGACCCAGCCACAGAAATTAGTTACCAAAAAAATTGAGAAGTAAAGGCAGCCGGCGTGATGCTGACCACATTATCCATTATGTGCTGTGAGTTACAAAATAATATGTGCCTAAACACCATATTTCCTATGCGCTGCATTGCAGGACGGGATCTTTACTTACTTTTTACTTTACTGACAATTCTCATTTTGAATTTATGGTTTATCTGTTTGGATGTCAGAATGTGTTGCATCTTGCTGAATGCCATTTTGGCCATACTTATTTTCTTTCTGATTTATTTCCTCAGCTGCCTTCTGTTATTATATGACCTAGATAGGAGAAACTCTGTACCTGTTTCAGTAGTTTTATTTTCATCTGCATACATGGTTCATTGTCACTTTTCCCAAGTATCATAGTCATATTCATCTCAGAATATACGTTAAATAGACATGGTGAAATTAAGCAACAGTGTTGTACTGGACTCCTTGTGCTATTGTTACTGGATCTGTTAGATATCCGTTGATTTAAATAATTGCCTCTTGATTTTAATACAAGTTATGGATTAATCTAATGATCGGCTGCAACATCTGAAAAAGTTTGTTCCAGGGAGCTCAATCAAAGGTTTTCTTGTAGTCATAAAGCAAATAATTAGTGGTGGTCTTTTCTATTATTATTTCTGCGAGAAGTCACAATGATCTGATGGCATCCTGTGTATCTCTGCCGTTGCAAAATTGATCTTTTAGCACATCATCTATCTTGTTATTTTCTCCTTTATCTTGAATTTTAGTTGTCATCTATATATCCACTGTAGGATGCATAGAACTGTATGACAATGAGTGGCTTAGCCTGGTCATGTACTTTCGGCTTGAGTGTTGCTATTCTGGAGCTGATAATCTCAACAGATCGATCAAATGGTGAATGGCATTTAGCAATAAAAAAGCCCACTCCACCAACATGATATTGCCCCTTCCCAACATCAACGTGAATCTCGTCTCCTGTTTTGCACAAAGTGAAGTGTGAATCAAAATGAGCGCTAGTTTCAGATATTCTTATGATGTCCTATTTTTACATTTTTTAGGCTGACCATTAAATGGTTTTGTTTATGTCTGCCAAAACCACTTTGAAGGTTGCAAGTTATGACTTGAAATGTATGTCTCAAAGACATGATCGAGGTGTGTGTTTTTTATTGATGAATAAATAAAAGAAACCCTAAGGTCTGATTGCAGCTAGAATGAATGAGCAGTTTGACTTGATTTGTTTTACTATTGGAGGATTGGAGGTGCGCAGGATCTCTTTCCTGTCACCTGAAACAGCTGACTGAGAAGCTGAAACAGTGCATCACTGCGGCAAAAGTACCCATATCGCTACAAGAAAGTCTGATTAGCCTAAGATTGAATCAGATGAGGTGGCCCATGTAATCACACAACTTAGACCAGGTAGAGTCCAAGGACAAGACGAAATCCCAAGTGACGTAATCCAGGCAGGCAGGGACACACTAGTGCAGCATTTACTACTTTGTTCAACATCTATCTGAACGAATGCCAAATCCTCGACCAATGGAAAACGTCAAAAACCATTCTAATCGATTAAAAGGGGGACAAGCAAATCCTGGCAGATAACTGTCCGATCTGTCTGCTCTCTTCCATTTTTAAACTCTTCACCAGTGGGATCGCCAACCACACAGATAAGCTACTAAATGAGAACCAACCACGAGAGCAGATAGGTTTCAGGAAAGACTTCTCAACCACCTTCACACAATCAACCAATTAATGGAGAGGGTGCATGTAGTAAAGGTGCCTTTATGCCTTGTGTTTGTGAATTATGAGAAGGCTTTTGATTGCATTGAAATAACTGTGGTGCTGAATGCCCTGAGAAATCAGGGAATTGCAGAAAAATAAGCTCAACTGATAGAGGAGATGACCAGTGGACGCACAACAGATATTATCCTCTTCTATATCACAAACTTCCGATTTGCTGATGATATTGATGTATTGGCAGGCACAGAAAGGGAACTTCAGGAGTTGATTGGTAGATTGGATAGAACGGCCCTGAGCATTGGTATGAAAATAAATGGAGATAAAACAAAGCTCATGACCAATAACATAGCAGGGTTTCAATCTGTAATAGAGGCAAATGGGCAGGAACTTGAGGTGGTAAAACATTTCAAATATCTGGGTTTATTGATCAGTGAAGAGGGATCGAAGCCAGGTAATTGCAAGAATAGCACAAACAACAGCGGCGCTGACTAGGCTGAAACATATATGGCAAGACAAGCGACTCACCCTCGGCATAAACGTTAGACTAATGCGCTCTTTGGTGCTATCAATATTTCTGTACGCCTGCGAGACCTGGACCATTACAGCAGATATCCAGGGCAGGATACATGCTATGGAAATGAGGTGCTATAGAAAACTCCTAAATGCTACATATAAAGATCGTGTCACGAATGTAGAAATCCGTCATAGAGTTGAAGACGCTATTGGTCCTTTTGAAGATCTGTTCACAGCTATCAAAAGACGAAAGATGGACTGGTGTGGGCACGTCGCGAGGTCCAACGGAATTACCAACTCAATACTCTTTGGTTCCGTACCGGGACAGAGAGGGCGAGGACGTCCAAGGAAGAGATGGGTGGACAACATCACTGAGTGGTCAGGCCTTCGTCCCGATGAGATACGTCAGGTGGCGACAGACAGAGAGGGATGGCGTGGGATTTTGGGAGTGTCTTCATGTGTGCCCCAACGACCTGATGGGTTACCGGATGAACTGAACTGAACTATAGACCGATCACTGTACCGATACAATGTGGCGTCCAAAAGGGTGATACAGTCTCACAAAAGATCTTTATCGTGCCCCTTGAGGTCTTTAAAAACCTAGACTGGGAGGATAAACATAGACAGGGAAATTCTTAGTCATCTGAGGTTTGCTGATGACATAGTCATCTTCAGCCACGACGTCAAAGAAGCGGAAAAAAGCCTGAACGAGCTCAGCAGAGCAAGCGTTGCAGTTGGCCTTCAAATCAATAGAAAAAAACCCACAGCTCATGCTCACCTGCCCAAAAGTAGATATGCGCCTTGGAGATCACAAACTCCCATTCAATAAATTGAGAGATCTCACGGAGGGTAACAGCGGACTCGCTCAGCTTTAACTGTATTAAACCCATACTGCAACAGATGTGAAACAACAACGCTAAGGCTCACACCTTCAACAGTTTGGTTATTCCAGTCATGTTATACAGCTGCGAGGTGTGAAACCTATGGAAAGATGATGCAGATAGACTGTGTTGGAGCGATGGACATTGAAGATCTCCATTTGAGACCAAATCTGGAGCGCAGAGATCAGATGTCGAACATCCTTCACTGACATCATAGAAGTCGTGCTGTTATGAAAATACAGATGTGCCGGCAATGTGGTGCGCATGCTAGATAACAGATGGACAATGTAGAGTGACGTTGTGGTGGCCATACAACTTTAGCCACCATCACGGGCGACTGAGGCTGAGGTGGAGAGATGGCCCGAAGAAGGCCCTGGGCCCAACATGGTACACCAAGGCAAAAGACTGAAATGAGTTTACTCAACATTTGGCTACCTGGCATCAGATCCACGTGCTTGATTGAATACCAGGATTTAGAGAATTTTAGATGCATGTAGTATTTGGAATTGGCTGCATTCTAATGCATTCGTTTAAAATGTTTTTTTTGTTTTAAAGGAATTATTATTCATATTCCATTGTTGTAAATATCATTAACATGCTTAAAAAGAATATTTTGTTGAGTCTCTGCCACTGTTTTTGGGAGCTCGATGGGTCTCATCTAAGGTCACCTTATTTATAGGCAAAAGCACCCCAAATTCATAACATGATTCCTTGTTCAATATACTTTCAGATAATCTATGCGGATATGCTGACTTAATTTTCTATGTATTTTTGCTATTTTATTGGAAAGTGTCAAAATTCTAAAACTATCCTTTATACCACAGATCAAATGCACTTGACAGTTGCAGGGTTAAATAGACAGTACACAGTCCCTTAAATCAGGCCAGAACACATGGCTATGAGCCTCACATGCACAGATAAAATAACTTGTTTACATGAAAATGTTTTCTTAATTAATGTGGTCTTCCTACAACTGAGTCAGAGTTGTTTCTCTGCCTACGGCTTGTTCTGTTTGGACGCATCAACTCTTGAATATGTTGAACTATCAGATCAATTGCAACTGAAATTGTAGTGAAATATTTGACCTTTATAATTCAGAAGAGAAAATTCAAGCTGGATTTGCAGTGTTACATTTTAAAAACACTATTTCCTCTTGTAACATAGACTATACTAATGCACAAAAACCAATGCAAAACTTTTAAAGAACTTTAATATTTTATTCTTGAGACTTTTAACCTAAAGTAATTTATAAATGCTTCAGAAAACTTCTATTTTTGTGTGTGATACCAATAAAATTATATTTGTGTTTTGAATTTTATTTAGTTAACTTATTAATTTCTTGATTTTTTGTCCTTGACACATATGAGAGCACTTATTACTTACCTACATTATCAGCACCTCTGGGTATTATAACATCAGCATACTTTTTTGTCTGGAGGGATAAAATATAAAAAGAATATTGTTATTTTCACTGACGTTAAGAATCTGCATTCCATCTATTCTGGGTGATTTTCTTGTTTCGCAGACAGCACTTCAGTTGGACAGGTCAACTCTTCCGCTGTTTTTCGCTAAGTATTCTTAGTCTTTAACCTCAGTGCAGATATGGGTTATAATGCTGAGTGTTTTTTTGTGTGGAGAGTCCATCCATCTCTAATTTATGCCCTATTTCTGAGTTATATAGTAGGACCACTATTACATCAGCCGTACATTATTTTTCATGCTACCAATGTTAATCCAGTGGTTAAACATATTTGCTCCATCTTTGTAAATTTTACTTCTCAAAGAGGAGTGAGACAGGGATGTGTATTATCCCCTTGTCTTTTTAATATATACACAGAACAAATATTCAGACAGATAGAGGGGATGTCAGGGCTTGTCATTGGAGGAGTGGCAATAAATAATCTTAGATATGCGGATGAAACAAAGCTGATGACTAATAACACAGAAGGGTTTACATCTGTGATAAAAGCAAATGGTTGTACGCCGGTTCTTCTTCTTCTTCGTTCGTTCTCAATCTCCTACTACCAAACCCTGAAAGGGCTTAAGTAGCAGAATGTAGTCCAGAGAACAGAATGCGTTGTGTCGTAGTTTACAGCTTGACTGCGATATTTGCACCTTTCGGTCCAACACATCCGACTTCAGCAAGCATTTTTTTAGTACCGGGTTAGCATTCCCTCTTCGATCCCTTCTCCTTAGCCAGTCTGCCCTGTTGCAGCCTGTTATCCAGGATCACCGCGTGGAGGTGTAGAAGGGTTTTGGCAGCTATGGTTCGCTGGCCCTGACGCTAGCAGTCAGCTATGGGTCGCTGACCACTGCAGCTCATGCGCTGCTCAGCATCTTGATCCCGTACGCCGGTTCAAGTATCTGAGATCACTGATCAGTGACGAGGGCTCGCAGCCTGAGATAATTGCCAGAATAGCACAGACAACAGCGGAGCTTGTTCGTTTGAAACTTATATGACAGGATAAGCGGCTCGCCTTCAGCATAAAAGTTAGACTTTTGCGCTCATTGGTGCTCTCAATATTTGTGTATGCCTGTGAAACTTAGGCCATTACTGCGGATATCCAGTGCAGAATAGGTAGTAGTAGTTCCATTTCAGTCCTGTCTGACTATAGGTTGATGCGACCTTGGAGTAGCAACTCTCTCCTTAGTTTTTTATTTACCTTTTCCTTTCAGCGTTGTATCTTTACTTCCCTTTGATGCATGAGCTTATTTTCGCCCAGCCTAAGGTGGATCTTCAAGTTACGTCTTCATTTGGATTGGTCTGCAGTTATGTCCTCCCAAGATGTCAGATCCATATCCAGAGCTTCATGTCCCGCTTACATGCGTCTTTGAACCACAGCTGCTACGGTAATCTGGTCTTCACCCTGCAGAAATCGCAGGCTCCAGAAACTTGAGCATTGACAAACTAAAAGCCCTCTATTGATACGTTCTGGCTAATATTGAACGGGTGCTAAAAATAGACCCTCGGAAGACAGGTCAGTTTTACCCTACTAATGACAGGGCGCTACTACGGTAATCCTATTAAGCTCGAGAGGAGCCGCAGACATTTGGTTCACGTACTAGGCTGATAAGCCAACGGTGCGAGGTGAGGGATTACGGCCGAACGCCTCTAAGCCAAAGTCCCGCCCAAAAGCAGCACAGCACGAATGCAAAGGGAGGCTTCGACATGGTGGGGACCTAGGGCCCACGCTCCAGCCCCGCCCGGTCAAGCCGCAGAATGAGGTCTCTGCCGTCCGCTGATCAAAGCGGGCGGGAAACTGCTCGATATTCACCCCATATGGCGATGAGGTATGAAACCATCTGTAGAAGACTTAGCTCTCAGTCGGGGTGCCCAAAGCAGTAGATCAGCTACCTAACTGCGAACTGCTGAGACTCAACCCTTGACCATGAGATATGTTCGCTCCCCAGGCGAACAACATCTCCGTGCAAGACTAGGCTTGTCACCTGGTCAAATGCACTATTTCGAGAGGAATCACAGGTCGCTGACATTTGGTCCACGTGCTTGGCTGATAAGCTACCATCTGAGGGATTACGGCCGAACGCCTCTAAGCCAGAATCCCGTCCAAAATCTCAGCACCGCTGAGATGGGAGGCTACCACATGGCTGGGGCTTGCGTCCCGGCCCGATCGAGCCGCAGGAATGCACCTGGTAAAATGCACTCCTTCCTCGTTCTTTGCATCTGTCTGCTATCAGTCATTCCAATGGACGCAGAAGAGATGCAGTCCAGCGGACATTGCACCTCCTGCCCTATGGTGACAAGCTCCCGGGTGGCGGGGAATGCTAGGCGTACCATCACTGCAGATGAGCCGAGAAAATAAAGTGAGCAAATAGATACCTCACTCATATGCATATGCTACGTCTCTAGCAGGATGTGACGATCCTGGGAAAAAGTCACACTGGACTGCCTCTCTTCCGGGATAGTACAAACTAGTACATAGTCCATCATATCATTGCCAAACGCTATAGACACGAGTAGGGAAGACTCGATAGTCCTGCAAGACAACTTCCTGAGAGAGACAACTCTGACCAAAAACAACTGCTGCCTTGCAGTTAGGCTGGGGACAGCCAAAGGCTAAGGAGGGCAACCCTACAGAAACGCCTGTTGAAATCGGATGCACTGAGCCACTGGCTAACAAATTGAAACAGTGCAACGTAAATATCGCTGTAAACAGCGTTCGATGAAGAAGAAGAACCACATCTGTGGTCGACTTTGAGTTTTTACAATGCTTGATCAGATCAGGTGGGATTCCGCCGCTGCCCGCTGCTTTGCCCAGCGCCAAGTTGTCAATTGCTGTATTGAGATCTTCTAAAGATGATTCGACATCCAGATCCTCCATTCTAGGATAGCCTTGAACAGCATCAAGAGCTGTGGGAATGACCGTACTGTCGCATGAGTAGAGCTCAGAGTAATGTTCTACCCATCTACCTTACTTTGTCAGTTATTTTCTTGCCACTAATCGATTTGAGCTGCGCTGTCTTCCTCTGCACGGGATCAATGGTTTTTTTAATGCCATCAGATATTTCTCTGGTATTGAATGTTTCTGCTGTAATCTGGATATTTTCACTGAGGTGGAACCAGTTGTAGCAGATCCCACTGTTTGCCCTAGGGTTATTCTAACTTAGAACATTATCACACTCATCCACATCATTCCTGACCACACACAGCAAATGATATAGCACACAGCAGGTGGCATATTTATTATATAATACTCATACCAGAAAAATGAGTAGTGAAATTACAAACACAATACAATACATATCATCTTAACTAAGTATTTCTATATTATATATATGTTAATATAAATATTAACTAAAGCGGAAATTTTAAGCATTAGCTATTGATAGAATTCCCAACTATCAAAAACCCAGTTCTATTGCCTACACACATCACACACACACATCTCTTTAACTGCATCCTCAACACACCTTATCAAAAACTTCCTCACTCAAATCCCCTCAGGCGGGCGATCTGGGCATACCTCGTTCACAATGTGTTCTGCTTACAACACACGTTCAGATTATGTATTAATACAAAACTCACACACCTATTTGAGCAATCCTGTTCTATCACTAACATTCGTACGACAGTCTATCAATCGCTCCTCTATCAAATCGGTGAGCTAAACCAACTCCTATCTACAGTCACTCTCTCGCTCTCCTCCCCTCTCCATCCAGCCTGCTGAGCTAAACTTTGACTCTGTGTTATATAAACTTAAGCTGACCAATGGATCTCAGGGGGATGGCTCTATTTAGTCGTTATTGGAACGAAATACTTTGCACATGTGCCACTCATCTATAGCAGCAAGCTCCGCTGCCATTCCGTATGTCACTCATTCTCCCACTACCCAAATCGGAATGCCAGTGGTCAGCTCCTACCTGTCCACATACTTTGCCCCAACTCTGTTTTCCTTTGTTGAGACGGTGAGTGACCGTGACACGCATTCAGGTACCTTTGTTATCAGCAACCACATCACCCCTGCCCTAAACTCTCTTGCTCCGGCAGGAATTGTTACACAGTATCATTTGCACAGCGACAAGCTGTTTGCTGAACTTGGCGCCTGGCGGATTTTAGGGATTGCAGAGTGACTGCATTTGGAGGGCACTTGTAGTTAAGAAGAGCAGCGCGCTTTGCTTCAATTATAGGTGTCATATAATTTTTTTGGGCTTCGAACCAATCATTGGATTTTGCAGTGCTTCTTCCAAAAATAGCAAGCGCAGTGCTGTGGGTGTTCGATCAAAGTTGTTTCCAGGTTTCTGTAACATGGCGCCACTTTGCGTAATTCTTGTAATTTCCTTGAAGGTGTCGTTAATGCGAATGATCAGTGCTGGATCTGACATTTTGCTCGTGTTGATGCATGGTTTACTTTCGTGTCTGGTGTGATACAACTTTCTTGGTTGCAATTTGATTTTACATCGAACCAGTGCATCGTCTGTGTCACAGTCTGTGCTATGGTACAAGTGCGTGAGGAGAACAGATTTGAGAAGAGACCTTCTCAAAAGAATCAGATCAAGCTGATGCCAGTACTTAGATCGTGGGTGCATCCATGAGACCTTATGGTGAGGCTTGATCTGAAAATAGGAGTTGGTCACACAGAGCTTATGGTAGACAGAGAACTCTAAAAGCCATTGCCCATTTTCATTAACCTTGCAGACTCCAAAGTTCCCAAGACATAAAGGCCACGAATCGTGATCAGCACCCACTCTAGCATTGAAGTCGCTGAGTAGAACAAGTTGTTCCTGACTCTGTGTGTTTCTAATGACTGCTGATAGATTCTCATAAAAAGCATCTCTGGCTTCAACTGTGGAGCACAAGGCAGGAGTATATACACTGACAAGGGTGACAACACCGACAGTAGTATGAAGACAGAGTATGAGCAGGCACTCTGAACACTTTTCGCCTGGTTCAACCATGTGTGATATGGACTTTTTCACTGCAAAGCCAACTCCATACTCTCTTTTTTCATTGGGGTATTTCCCTTGCCAGTAGAATATGCAGTGCAATGTCCACATTGGGTCTTTTTAGTTTGTCGTTGATAATGCATGTTTTCCTGACATCATTTATTCTCTGAAGATCATTAGACAGTCCAGCCAACATAGTATGGACGTTCCAACAGCCCAGGTAGATATTTGATGTGGCACGTGATCTGTCAGTGTTGAAGGGTAAGGCTCGAGAGCCTCTCCAAGGTGCAAAGCCTGGGCATATTTCTAAAGAGAACAAGCTGTTGCCCGAGCAGCAGGTTCCCTCTCTACACATAGCTAATTAATCCAGGAAAATGACAATCGATACTGCCTGGAATCAGCAACGTCGCAGGAGTTGTCAGAATATCAGTTGAAACACCATTTTACTGCCTTAGGAACTCCAGCTTCGGATTTTTCCTCAGGATTTACTCCTGAAGCCTTACCTATGAACAGGTATCCCACAAGGCAGTGAAGGCCTTAAAGATATGTGTTACATCGACAGTGGGTAACAATCACAACAATGTCACTCGTCCACGTGTGTACTTTCAGTTGGTTTTATCGCAGAATGGCGAATATATCAGATAGTCCACAAATTGAACCCAACTGTTCCCTTGTTATACGATGGATATGTTACATTGTTATAACTATCGACACTATCCGCTATGGCTGCTGACCTTAAAAAACGTATTAATCCAGCTTGCCTTTAAATGACGAAATATGCAAAAACTAGAGTAACACGCTGTCAGCCATCATACACATCAGTAGCATGAGTCTAGACTCTCTATGTATCAGGTCAGATCATCCTATAACCAGTGAGGTCATTGGGGCACACATGAAGACATCCTCACAACTCCACACCATCCCTCTCTGTCAGCGGTCGCTCTCTGTGCTCTTCTGGTCAGAGATTGGTCCATTCTTTTATGTTGTCCTCCCACCTCTTTTTAGGACGGTCTCTTCCCATGCAGGATCGTATTTGCAAGACCACTTGATCTCGATATGTGACCGTACCAAGCAAGTTTCCTTCTTATGACAGTTGCCAATAGATCTTCAAAAGGCCCTATTGCTGCTATAATTCTTTCTCGTATTTCCTTATTTGTAACTCGATCTTTGTACGTGACGTTTAAAAGTCTTTGGAAACATCTCATCTACAAGGCCTGTATCCTTCGCTGAAGGTCAGCTGTAACTGTCCATGTCTCACAAGCATAGGGGAATATAGACAGGACCAATGTACACATTAATCTGATTTTCGTGCATATTGCTAACCGTTTATCTTGCCAGATTTTGTTAAACCGTGCAAGCGTCATTATTGTCTGTGCTATTCTGGTCAAAAACCTCACATTTTGATCCTTCTTCCCTGACAATCGAACCCAGATATTTAAAACGGTTGACCACTTTGAGTTCCTGGCCATTAGCTTTAATCTTGCTGCTAAAGCCCTTGTTGATCATTAATTTTGTCTTTCTAGCGTTAATCTCCATACCATAGTCAAGAGCTGTTTCATCAAGCCTTCTGACCCATTCCTAGAGCTCTGCTTCTGAACCCGCTGATGTCATCTGCAAAACGAAGGTTGGTAATCGTTCGGCCCCCTATCTTGACAGTACCAATGTGATCTCCAAGTGCCTCACTCCTAATTCTCTCAAGGAATATGTTGAAAAATGCTGGGGAGAGTGTACAAACCTGTCTCACACCGAGTGATGTGCGAAACCAGTTCCCGTGCCTCCCATTCACAAGGACTGTGCTGGACGCCTTGTCATACAGGTGTTCAAGGACCTTTATAATATTTCCATTGATTTTATACATCCTCATTCCTCATGGTTGCCCATAACGCTTTATACCATTCCCTATCAACCGCCTTTTTGAAATCAACAAACACATGGTACAGTTTTTGCTGCTGTTTTCCCTGTCTGAACCCTGCCTGTTCCTCAGCAATGATGTTCTCCGCTTGGGGTTTCAATCGGTCAAGGATTGATCTAAGCATGACCTTGGGTGGCTGATGAGGCTTATTGTTCTGTAATTTTGGCACAGCTTTAGGTTGTCCGTAAGTCTGGCCAGTTTCCTGTTGCCCATATTTTGTTGCAGATGTGTGTCAGGCCTTCTACCACTACCTTCCCCACCTGCTTGTAAGTGCTCTGCTGGTATGTTGTCCATGCCGACCGCCGAATTACCCTTTGATTGCACCATTATGGCAAGAGATAGAATACACCGGAGATCCATTGCAGCCGGCCTTCGATGCGGAGATGGCATTTGAACTGAACTTTCCAAAATGGTAAAACTTTGCACTTCTTCAATTATCTGAATTACTTTGTGTCTCAGTTATTTTCCAAATCATGCAGTCTGCACTGTTAAATAGTTTTTCAAAGCCCATTTAGCTCATACGTAGAGGTGTTTGCCACAATGCCACCGTTTGGTGCTATATGGACATGTGACACGCCTCGCAGGAGACTACTCTGCCCATCAGCTCTTAAAGCAGACCATCAAAGATGGAAAATGACCCTATCCATCATGGTCCTGCCCCTGCTGCCATCCACACATCACCTGGTTAGGTCAAATCGGAAATTCATCATCCTAATTGAATGGAGTCTAGGACTCGTCCACTCATCGTGTTCATGGATGGTTGGCGCGATAGGCCCTAGGCCGTTGTCGCCTGCTAACACTATGTAATTTTCCCGCTTAGAATCATGATCTAAAACCACCTTTTATACGGTCTAGAATGATTCTGGTAAAAATGTTTCCACTTACTACCAAGAGTGCCATTCTTCACCAATTACTGGATACAGTGAGATTGAATTTCTTTGTTAATTAGGTGTCTCTTTCCATTTTTTTAATAACCTTTATTCCCATACTTCCTTGAAGAACTGGTGCAGCATCTCTGTGGTGGATGGAAATAGCTTCAGGAGGAATACCATCTGGTTCTGGAGCTTTCCAATTTTTCACTTGTTTGTGTCTTGTTTTGTTGGTAGATTTATACGTTTATGAATTGGTTCTAAGTCAGTTTAGAATGTTGGCAGATTATTTAGGGTCTCTGTGGCAAAGTGGTCAAGCCGTTTGCCTCGTGTTCAGACGGTCAGGGTTCGAAATCAAGCTGTGACTATTGGTTCATGATGTCAATTATTCGGGACTTTCCTGAGCTCATTGTTGGAGCTACGGAGTTGTTGCTTTGTGCGATGCTCTCGGCAAATGGGATACTCTTCTGCTGAGAGAGATTGAGCCATATGGGGACACCCGAGGCAATGAAGTCGAACCCTTGCCTTTAACTTAGGGTTTCTTTAAAACTCATCTATCTTGCTGTTTCTCTTCTATGCAGATTACCTCTGTCCTTGTTTGTCTTCTTCTTCATCGTACGCAGTCAGACATCAACCTTTATTTTTTCGAAAAAAGCAGCGGTCATCCTGAGGCTGTCGACACTGCCATAGAGCTTGTCTAGTGTTGCCACTGGTGTTGGCCACATCTGCTCTCTCTGATCCTCGTATGTCGGGCAGTTTTGCAGCAAATGCTCAGCGGTCATTTTCCCGGTACCACACGGGCATTCGTCAGTGCCACCTATCTTCAATTTGTTGAATAGGTGGTACCTCAGTCTATTGTGGCTAGTGCCAAGTCTGAAGACCACGACCTGCTGTCCTTGTTTGTATTTAGGGTCCTGCTTTTTTCTGTGATAGTATTCTAGTTATATAATGTCTTTAAAAAGTATACTTTTTTTGTGACTTTTCAGCATCTTTGGCGATTGTATATTTTTTCTTATCGTGTCTGGCCCCCTATTTCACTATCTCCGAGGACAGTATACTCAGTATTATTTTTCTGCTTCTTGGTTCTTGACAGTCCTGATTTTCTTTTCTTCTGTCAGGCCCTGTGTGCTTTCTGTGAGCCATTTCTTACACTGTTTACTTCTATTATGTAGAACCTCTTCACACGTTTCAACGAATTGCTTTCTCAAGTTTGTACCAGTGGTTGTTGGTTTCCACTGTGAGGTTCCCAAATGTTTCAAATCTGTTCTTCAAATTTAGTTGGAATTTAGCCTTTCTGTCTTCATGGTTTATTTTTCTTGCCTCATCTTTGAAAGCCCTGTTTTATTGCACAGTCACTAAGGGCAGATGGTATTTTAATTCTCCAAATCTATTGTGAAATTGTCATTTTTGCTGTACCCATCCAGTGTGTACCAAGTGGCATATAAACACTTTTGTTTGGGAAGATGGTGCCTCCAATGACCAGAGTAATGAAGAAACAGAATAGTAATAATTTCCTCATATTAATTTCTGATTTCTATGTTGTTCATAATCATTTCATAAATTTTTTGGGAGTTTTAAAAAAATGTTCGCCTTATTGCTCTCACTCATTTCCTGAGTGGTCCGTCGGGGTCTTTGTGTATGACAAGGACAAGAATAAAACCACTGCCCCATAGAGAGCATGTCGTAAGAGGCGACTAACTGTGTGACATGGCATAACACCGGCCATGGTTAGGTGGTTTGTTTAGAGCAGTATAGATGGCACCTAACAGGCTGCAGGTCTGCTTTGCTCTAATGTTTTGAGTCTATTAAAATGGACTCGCACATCAGTTAACCACACTCTGTGGCACTTGTCCCAACGTAGCGGAGTAATAAGCTGCTCGAGCCTAACCCACTAAGCAGAAATTCCTTCTCCTGGCTACATCCAGCTCATATCAAAGCTGAGACCTGCACAGGGCCATCTGCCACTGTAGAAGTGCAGGTCGACTAAGAACTAAGAACTTATTGCTCTATACCCCAAGGCAGTGTGATACACTATGTTTTTATTTTGCGCCTGTCAGCTCAATGCATCCGACTTCGGCATGCATTTTATGTAATGGTCTGCTTCCTCCTGCATTTTCTAATGATTTGCTTCCCTGGGGTAATGGCTGGTGCTGTGATTGGGGAGTGAACTCAGCACATTCGGATTGTGAGGTGTGTTGTTACTTAACCACTAGCCCACACATGAATAGCCATAATAGCCCACATATAATAGCCCAGTCATAATTTATGACTATTCCAACTTCAAATAAAATCTCCCACATCTAACCTAATGTTTCATTTCTGTTTTGTCCAATGTTCGTGGAGGATATCCTAGAAACATTGTTTGGTGTGATTGTTATTTTTCTTCTCCATGACTAAAATCTTGCAGTTATTACTCTAGGTGATAGTGGTTCCCATTCATTAATTTTTTTCCTGCTTCTGTTGACAACAATGAAGCCAGCTCTGTGTGGGCATGGTCTTTCTCTTTATTATGTTTTCTCCTGCAGTTACTGTTATATTTCTTTTACCATTCTGCAAGACAAAGAGCTTGTAACATTTTATTTCCTCAGCAACTTGGGACACTTTTCCCATTTTGTAGAGTTCTGGTGTTCCAGGTTCTTATTCTAGTTTTTGCCTTCATTATTAGATGGCAGCCTGCCATTAAGTAAATAATTTTCATCAGGTCACATCATTTGGCTTCAGTTATGTAAGTGAGTCGGGCTAGTAGTATTTGTATTTTGAGCATTCATAGATGTTTCTGTCACAATGATTTTCCGGGTGTGGACTGTTAGCCTAACAGCCTGAAGGAGACATTGTTATACAAATCTGTTTCTTGCAAAAACAAGTATTAACCCTTTAGATACTTAATGCACTCACTAAAATCAGCATGTAGTATGTCATTTGTAGAATGTTGCTCCCATCACAGTCTTTCTGAAAGAAACTCGTTCTCTTGCCAAAACTACAGCCTCAGTCATACTCAGGCATTCCTAGATATCTTGGTGCCATCGTCTTCTTGGTCTACCCCTTCCTCTTTTGCCTGGCATCATACCTTCCATCACCGTTCTCTCAAGACCGTTGTGTCTCTTGATGTGACCAAAGTATTTGAATTTTCTAGCCAAAATGGAATTGATAAACCAGTTCTATCCTATGCTCAACTCTTGCTGAATATCTACATTTGTTTTTTTTCTCTGTCCAGGGTATTCTGAGGATCTTTCTGTAACATTTTGACTCCAAGGATTCGATTCTTTATCTAGAAGTTTTGATAATCGTCCATGATTCACAGCCATAAGCTGCCACAGGAAAAACACAGGCTCTCAAGACTTTTACTTTTATCATTTTGTTGGTGCTCTGTCATAATTTCTTCAAGCTGTTCAGTCTCTACATTGCCATGGCTAGTCTTCTTCAGATTTCTTTCGAGCAGTCGCCATTTTTGTCAATTCTGGAGCCCAGATATTCAAAATGTGTGACCTGATCTATTTTCTCACCACCCACTGTAAATTTATGCTTATGCTGACATTGTGTTTTGTTGGTGGTCATTATCTTTGTTTTATTTATGTTTTTAACAGGTTTTGATCTTTATTATGTCCATTAACGGCTGAAAGTAGCTGTTCTAGCCCTTCTTGATAGTATCACTGTGTCATCTGCGTATTGTAACTCTGGAACCTCGTACCCCCCAATCATTAATTGGGTTGAAACTTTCAATGTTCTCGTCTTCTCAAACATTTCTCATTATACATTCTGCATATATGTTGTACAGATAAGGTGAGAGGATACATCCCTGTCAGACTCCCTTTTGTACTGCAAACCAATCTGATGTATGCCCAGATACTCGGACAGCGACTAGTTAATCTTGGTATAATGTTTCAATGAGATGGACTATATGCAAAGGAAACCCCATTTCCTTCATGATTCTCCACAGATTTTTATGTTTTACCGTGTCGAAGGCCTTGGTGTAATCAATGAAACATGTGTACAGGTCTACATTAAACTCTCTACATTTTTTGTAGATATTCCTTAAATTGAATATGTTGTCCCTGGTCCCTCTGTCTTTCCTAAAACCTGCCTCGACTACGTGAATTTCAGATTCAAACCTTTTCTCTATCCTTCTTAATAGGATTCGCAAGAGTATCTTGCTAGCGTGGCTGATCAGCGCGATAGTTCTGTAGTTCGTACATTGCTTCAGGTTGCCTTTTTTGGGGAGGGGAATATAAATTGATTTCTTCAATACTTCTGGACACTCTGCACTGTGCCATATCTGTTTACACAGCTTGTGATAGACTCGAGCACTTGCCTCCCCTACTGCTTGTATTAGCTCTGCTTGGATATCATCACATCCTGGGGACTTTCCCTTTTTCAGGCTTTTAATTGCAGAGCATACTTCTTCCAATGTTGGTTCAGGTTCTTTCTCATCCTTAGGTAGGATTGTAACTGAGCACTTTGTGCTATCTCCATACATGGTTCTGCAGTACTCTCTCCATCTATTCAGTATGTCTTTGGTTTCTGTTAACGTGTTATCCTCTTTATCATTTATGACATGTGGAACCGGACAGAACTCCCTTGTCAGTGTTCTTATTGCCTTAAAGGCATCTCTCTCTCTGCCTTGTTACTGTAGGTTTTCTATATCCTTACACGTTTCCACTATGCATCTTCTTTTATCTCACTAAATTACAATGTCAATTTAACACTCTAACCCATCCAAATGTGCTGATTAGCCCCACGCCAATTATTAATTACTTTCACTTCTCAAAATAAAAAATAAGATATGTTTACATTTTATAATCACATGACATGTACTAGTTTAAACTGAGGCCATAGCATGCTTATAATAGAATGAACATTTAGATCTAGACAAAAGATTTACTGGTGAAATGATTAACATGAGAATTCACGACATGCTGTACAACTGGATAAAGTACTTCCTGATCAAGCGAATGATCTAAATGAAGATGGACACAAAATCTCTTCTAAAGATATCTTAGAGGAAGGATTACCAAGCTCATCCTTAAGGTGTACTCTTTTCCTGATCTACATCAATGACTTGCCTGATCAGATCAAAGCCAAAGAAGCTCTGTATGCTGAAAAAATGGCAAAGCCATAGAGAGGTACAAAGGCTAAATGGAGATCTCAGGAAACTACATTATTACTATCAAAAATGAAAACTGAAGATCAATTGTGAGAAGACAGTATACTATCTTTGCAAAACCAAAATTTGAAATTACAATACAAATTAGAAAACAATAAGAGAGGAACATGCAACATATCTTGGAGTCACACTTGATCGACAACTCAGTCTCAAACATCACATTCAGAATGTGAAGACTAAAGCAGTGAGATGATTACAACTGTTAAAGAGGGTTCCTGACGTAGCATGTGCTACTTTGAGAGGCTAGTTTCTTGGTTATCAAACTTAGGTAAAATCAAACTTAGAATACTTGACAGGGTGCAGAATAATGTTCTACACTTCATTAATAAGGCCAACATCAAGGCCAGCATATGACATCCACAGAAACATGGAACCTCTGAGATGCAATGGCATAAACTGTTATAGAAGCTTATGGAAAAACTAGCAGACTTGTTGAAAATTTGCAACTGAAGTTAAGAACTGAACAAAAGTCTGTACTCCACCAGACACTCAACAATGTTGGGAAAATGTTTCTTCTTCTGAGACCAGAAAATTTGAACTAAATAACTAACAATATTGCTAAATAGTAGGCACTACACCAGATTCTGAGAATATTTCTGCCAAAGACGGATGTGTCGGATTGAAAAAATACAAATATCGCATTCACTGTAAACTAGTGACACAACGCATTCTGTTCTCCGGACTACATCCTGCTACTTGCAAAGCCCTGTTTAGGCCTTGGTAGGGGGAGATTGAAAACAAATGCAGAAGAAGAAGAAGATGAGTACATTTCCAGACAAAAAACATGTGGCGGTTCTGTCATCTGATGAGAATGGACACTGATCAACTTTGAATGCTAGCTTACAACACTAGAAGGTCTGACTACAAGGCAAGAGTGATGCCAGATGGATAGAGTGATCTTTAAACATCATGGGCTCAAAACTCTCAACCCAATGCACTTGGCACAGGACAGACGACTTGAGTTCTCTGCGCCACACCATTATATAAGTGGATAGAAAACTATCTAATGCAATAGATCCCTGGACATTCAAATGTAGACAAATTAACTAAAGGATCAAGATAGTAATATTCATGCACAGCAACACTCCTAAAAAACCACAACACAAAAACAACTGCACTATCTAATCTCTAAATCATGGTATTCAATCAGGTAGCCAAATGTTGGGAAAATTTGGTTTTTTGCCTTGGTGTCCCATGTTGGGCCCAGGACCACCTTCAGGCCATCTCTCCAACTCAACCTCGGTCGTCTGTGAGGGTGTCTGAAGTTATAGGGCCACCAGGACGTCACTCTACATGTCCATCTGTTATCCAGCATGCTGGCCCATCTGTATTTTCATGACAGTGTGACATCTATGATGCCAGTAAAGGAAGTTCGACGTCTGATCTCTACATTACGGATTTGGTCTCGAAGGGAGATCTTCAATAAGTAAAGCTTGTTCGACGTCTGATCTCTACATTGTGAATTTGGTCTCAAAGGGAGATCTTTAATGTTCTTCACTCCATTGCTCGTTGGGCAACACAAGAATCTATCTGCTTTCTGCACGTTCCGCACCTCGCAGCCATTTACTATGGCTCGAATAACCACGCTGTTGAAGGTGTGAGCTCTAGCGCTGTCATTTCACATCTGTTGCAGTATGGGCTTAATACAGTGGAAGCTGGGCCAGCCTGCTACTATAATTCATGAAATTATTTATTGAATGGGAGTTTGTGATCTCTTGACCCAAGTAGATACTTGGAACACAAATTTACGTTTTCGACAGGAAAACTCTGTACCAGAGCCAATCGATTTGATGGAGCTCTGTCGCAGACGGTAAAGGGGTCTGCTCTATATTCTACTGCATTCTACACTCACTCTAAACAAATTCAAGTGACGCTAAACATAAACACAATGCAACAGATTATTTAATCCAGAAACACTGCCAACTATAAACTTAAATTCTTTCTCTCACCATTTATACGTCACGATACCATATTCTCCTTATCTGGTCTGCTGATCTGCTCTCCTAATCTGGTCTGCTGCCATCAAACTTAGTTGCGGATTACAGCTGATGTAGGTTATAAACCCAGGTATGATGTCCGTGGTCTTGTTTCTCTTGTCGGCGGTAACATCATAGTGGTCTCAACGTGGTCAATATAGACTGCATCAAATCTGATCCATGGGATCACTGGGAAACTGCCTCTAGCGACTTACATTCACATGATCAAGGTGATGTCGACGTGATCGGTGGGACTGTGTCAATATAATGAATGGGATGACTTGAAATTACGACCACTACACAATATGAGGGTAGTTACCTTGCTTGCTGAGTACCTATCTCAACTGCCTCTCTCCGCCATCTAAATCTCAGCTCAAATCTGCCTAACTCTGTCGCCTGCTCTCCACTGAGCGTCTCCTTCAAAAGTACCTCTGTCTCTGAAGTGAAGTGGTCTCTCTCTGTCTCTGAAGTGAAATGTTCTCTCTCTCGGTGGTTCTCAACTCAAATCTGCCTTTCTGTCCCCTGCACTCCACTGAGCGTCTCTTTTGAATCTTGTCTCAAGTAATGCCTCAGGTCAACCGTTCTCCACGGCCTATCTCATGTAATCTCTCCTCAAGTAATCCTCTAAGATGACCGCTCTCCACGGCCTATCTCATGTAATCTCTTCTCAAGTAATCTTCCTCACGTTTCTCTACGCCGAGATTTATAGTTGATCTGCCTCCATAGATCACTTGATTTCCAAAAGGGCATGTGATATCCAAAAAGGCGCATGTTTTTGTCCGTCTGCTTGCCATTAGCCCCCATCCTATTCACGTGGTTTCCAGACGACACGTGTTTGTCGGCTGCAACAAGTCTACGTGTCACTAACCACTTTCGTTCCAGGTGTTGACACCTGTAACTTACATCGGGTTACGTCTTGGTTCGATTTGCTTGCTCAAATTCTGGCGGAACTGAGTTCAGTTGCACTGACTCAATTCCCACGAAGAAGAAAGAAATAAATGGTTGTCTAAGCTCCTACCTATATATTTTGTATGTACAGCTAAGATCTTTTACATCTGAAAGGTTCATAACTGCAAAGGTTGCTCTGCTGAGTTCATTCAGGCTTTTCCCCTGCTTCTTTAACTCTGTGACTAGGGGTGACTATGTCATCAGTGAACCTGAGATGAGTAAACATTTCCCCGTCTGTTTATGCCTCTATCTTCCAGTCCAGGTTTTCAAAGACCTCCTCAATGGCTGATGTGAAGAGCTTTGGAGAGATTGTATTACCCTGTCAGACGCCATGTTGTATCGATATGGTAATCGGTCTATAGAAGAGTAATATCTGTTGTCACAGGCTATTGAGAACTTGTCTACATATGTTTGCATGTCCTTTCCAGTACAATCACCAGCAAAAGGTAAGTTAGAAATGGTTGTGTTCTTTACCTTGTTGTGAGCTTTGAAAATTATTTTTTAAAAATTGATCAAGTTTCAGCCCGCCCCAAGTGACGTATGTCGCCACCCAGATATCAGAGTCAAGAATGAGCGCCTCCACTGTGTAGACAACTTTACTTACCTTGGCAGAACTCTTTCCAGGGAAACTACCATTGACTGAGGTCAGCAACAGAACCTCCAAGGCCAGTACTGCCTTTGGACAGCTGCGCAAAAGCGCATCGGATCAGAGAGGTCTTAGCCTTGATAAGAAACTTATTCGAACCGATCCAAAGTGCTCTCCGCCCTTCTGTATGTCTGTCTCCGCAGATTGTTGAGAATACAGTAGCAAAATAATGCATCGGTCACTGAGATCCTTATGAAGGCCAAAATTCAGAGCATCCACACATTGTTGCAGAAGACCCAGATCAGGTGGACTGGCCATGTCGGGCGCGTATCAGACAACCGCATCCCCAAACAACTAATGCATGGCGAGCTGAAACAGAGGTTGCACTTGGTCAGTGGACAAAAGAAGCACTTGAAAGACTTCCTCAAAATATCTCTGACATGCTTCAACATTGATGTAAACTCATGGGAGTGCTTGGCACAGAACCATTAGGCACGGCTTAGGGCCACATCAAAGGCGCTTCCATTGCTGAGAAACATCGGATCTCCGAGGCATGGAGAAATGTACTGTGCGAAAAGGCAAAACTGACACTGACATATCTATCTCAGACCATAAATGCTGCATATATAGAAGGAGTTTCTGTGCCAGAATTAGACTAGCCACCTCTGGATTCACCGGTAAGGTGCAACACACATGTTGGACTGCCGTTGTCATCATCACTTGCGTTAAACGGCTATTATTATCCGTTATGCATCCGCTGTTTATCTCCTCTATCAGTTGACTGAAGTGATTTCCAGTCGAATGCCAAGATGGCTGCTGATCTGATTCGCTCTGGAATCATGTGTTTTTTTCCTGTGGTCTTTAGGTCTATAATTGCAGTGTTATAAATTGCTCTTGGATAATATTGTGCAGCAATGTGTTTTGTGTGCACCAGCCATATCAATACATAACAATCATATGACACTGAGGTTGACTCGTCCAGATGGAAGATTTGATATCTTGGCACAAAACCGAGTGGAGTGGCAGGAACTGGTTCAAGAATCTGCAGTATTAGTGCCCCAATGACCTTTCAGGTTACGGGACTGATGATGATGAGCATATTTTTCTGCAATTCCCTGATTTCTCAAAGCATTAAGAACCGCAGTTATTTTGATGCTATTGAAAGCCTTCTCATAATCCAAGAACACAAACCATAAAGACATCTGTACTTCGTCGCCCTCTCCATTAACTGGTTGATTGTGCAAAGGTGGTCAGTGGTTGAGAAGTCTTTTCTTAAATCTGCCTGCTCTCATGGTTGGTTATCATCCAGTAACCTTTCTAGCCTGTTGGCGATCACTCTAGTGAAGAATTTATAAATGGAAGAAAGCAGACAGACCGGACGGTAATTTGCCAGGTTTACCTCTATCCTCCCTCTTTTTTATAGATTAGAGTGGTTTTTGATGTTTTCCTTTGGTCAGTGATTTGACATTTGTTTAGACAGATGTTGAACATTATGTCACACCAGTGTGTTTCCGCCAGCCTGGATTATTTCATTTATGATTTCGTCTTCTCATGGGGCTTTACCTGGTTTTAGTTTTTTTAATTGCATGTGCCACTTCACCTGATTAGATTTTTGGTACCAGCACAGATTCTGTTTTGTGACAATTTGGTAACTATCGCCTTTGTTGCAAAAAGGTCGGTGTAGTACCTCTGGCATTCTGCCTATATATCTGCTCTATCCGCCACGCTGACATCCTCTACATTTTTTAGGGCAGTCAAAATACTCTTTGATTGGAGAAGACTTTTCCTACATTTGATTATGCTCTCTTGTCTCAGCTGCTCTGATCAACTTGTTCAAACTTTGCTGTTTATAGTCCTCTTTTAGCTTGCTTCTGATCAGCTTGTTCAGTTTGCATAACTCAAGTTTGTTGTGCATGCCATTTTGTTTCAGCTTTCTTGATTTAGATGTTTTTGAATATTCTCGATGATCTAACTGTCTTTTGCTGCGTTAGGTACTTTTGTTGCAGTGATGCACTGTTTCAGCTTTTTGGTCAGCAACATGTTCATGACACATCACTCACATGGTGAATGATGTTGTTAAGAGGAAAGGCACCTTCAAAGCGATGAACGGAAAGGTGAGTGATAAAATCTCACAAGTTTCAAGCGACTATTGGTCTCAATGGAGGTGGGACCAGAGTACCTGCCTCCTGAGCTACTTCCAGTCATCTTGACTTATGTCTTGCCACTTGTCCAAGGTAGCTTGGGACCAGAGTGTGAGGTTGTATGACCAGCATGGTTTCTTCCTCACTATAATCCAAACACAGTGCAAGTTACATCATCAAGACAAAAACCATCATCGCTTGCAATAGGCAACTAACACCAGAACAAGCTTGTTACTAATTCTGCTGGAGATTGGTGAGTAAAAATTTGAAATGAATAACTTCAGAAAACCTACAAAATAAACATGGACAGAGAAAGCAACAAGATAATGTAAACAGACATGTGCTGGATTGGAATGCACAAGGGATGAGAAGAGTGGAGAGGTAGAAGACCACTTGGTAAAGAACAGTACAAGAGGTATCAATAGTGGCGACTGTTGCAGCCTTCATGCACCACAGGAATGCAAAGGATCAAGTAAAATAACACTGACAAATCATATATCTTCAAAAAATACATTTTTATTACTGAAATTTCTAATAAATTCACAAGATCAGCAAACAATTAAGTCAAAGATCCTTATAAAAAAATGTGGGAGCAAAAATAAATGCATAAACTCTGTATAGCAAACTCATAAACTTACAGGTAAGCAGAATTCCTCAAATGCTGGCTTTACAAGAGTCATATATTGATTGAGTATCTGTTCCAGCTCTCTTCCCCTTTTTTCTGTGTCACGGAGTACTGACAGATGAACAAATAAAATAATACACATTATCACATTCACATTATCCTTGGCGTCAGTCCTGCAAATATGTCATATGCGAGGAAGCTAACAATATTCTTTATGCGTCCCAATCTTTTGTCATGCTATACCAATGCGGGCCTAGGTCTTTGGTCAGTTCATCTTGTCATTGGAGACAAGTAAAAAAAAGGTTTTACTTTCATAAGAGAGCCAGTATTGGCTTTACTTAAGAGAGTCACCAAAGTTAAAGCATAGGAAAATGAAGGAAAATGGAACAATTCAAAACTGTAGTAAAAGAAGAGGCACAACTGCTAGGCATTTGAAGTGCCAGAATAAAAGGTGAATGAGTAATTAACACACAGGATAAAATCCTTGAAAGGAAAACAGCAAAACTAAATCTCATGACTGCAAAGACACCCACCGTGAGGGAGGCATACACAAATATGTACACCATGTTAAATAAAACAGTGAAAGCACAGACTAGCGGGGAAAAGAGACAGTTCATCAATGACCTGATTGTGGCCACTGAAGATGCTGTTGAAAAGGGAAAACAGCAGATGCATTTTCCAGTTTACAAGACAACTGTGTAATAAACTGCCTGCTGCAAACATCTTCATCAAAGACAAAAAGGATAACCTCATTGCTACAGAAGCCGTTGGACGCTGCACTTTGCTGAGGTGCTAAATATACCACAACCAACAATAACACACGGCTTTGATGACGCTACAAATATGCCTCCCATGACCATAAAATGTGATGATTGTAAGCATGCAGAGATTGATAGGGCCATAAAAAACAAGGCAACTAGCGAAGATGGAATTGCTGGTGAGATGCTTAAGATAGCTGGCAAGAAAGCTGAATTGTTTAAGATTGAAACAAGTGTTAAGCAGGGTTGCATTATGTCCCCTCTGCTATTCAGAATGGTGAAAGACTGGGTTATGCAAAATTTGACACTCAATAGACAGTTTGGCATTAAGTGGACAGATGATAAACCCCTAGAAGACCTGGATTTTGCAGATTGTCTTGCACTCCTGAATTATAATAAAAGAAGAAGCGCAAGAGAAGATAGACCAACTCTGCAACATAACCAAGCAGATAGAGCTTGAGAAAAATGTCTACAAAACTAAAAGCCCGAATCTCACTCACAGGGACTACAACTCAATGGTCAAGTGATACAGAAAGTTTAGAATTTCACTTATTTAGGCAGCAAAATAACACAAAAGAGATGCTACACAGGATACTCACTCGAATTGCCTTGGCCTCCAATGCCTTCAACCAATTAATGAATATTTGGAGATCTACATCACTGAGTAAATGTGTCAAGCTTAGAATACTAAAGTCTAATGTCATCTCTTTGAGTTCTACCTCATGCGCCATCTTTGGCACTGAAAAACCATAGAGTTTAAAGTACGAGGTGTGTTAAAAAAAGTATCCGACCTTAATTTTTCATTCACTACAAAATGATGGAAAAAAATTTAACAGTGGTGTTGCATCAAATTTTGCCAAAATCTAGGTGATACACAACACAGCGGTCTGTCTGCTCACTCTCTGTGTCATCTTAGTTTTTCACGTGATGCCGCTATCAGTGTAGGGTAATTTATGCAAACAGACGAGGTCATGGAAAAATGTGAAATGTGAGCCCTAAAACTTACACGTCTTTCAATCAATACATCTAGGGTCTCCTTACTACCAGGACGGAATTTACACACTGTGAGGTGAATTTACCATCTGTTTCGTTATTCTGTAGATTTTCCAAAATTTGTGAGTTTTTATAAGCCTAACATTACTAGTTGAAAAAGTTGACCATATTTTGTGAAAATTGTTGACATGTGTAATACTTTCTAATAACAAATTATATTAAGATGTCTCTCTTTTCATGCAACATTCCTCTGGTTGATCAGACTCCCTATTCTCCCAACACAGTTTCTTTCAATTTTTGGCTGTTCCCAAAGCTGAAAATGGCATGATTTGAGGAATAATAAGACATTATGCGGAATGTGACGACCCAGCTGTACTCCATTTCCAAAGAGACCTTCCTGAAATGCTTCCAACAATGGCAGTATCGCTTGGAGAAGTGTGGAGTCCCAAGCAGAGTACTTTGAATGGGATTAGGGTTTAAAACCTCCAGACAAGTAATTGTATTTTTCTTTGTATTTTTCATTGTGGCTACAGAAACCAAGGAAGCTGCAGCAAGAGAAAACTTGAAAGGTCTGTAGGACACTACCAGATAGCTGTCAGGAAAAACCAATAAAGCCAGAACAATAAAAGACAAACTGGGAAGATGGATAACCAATCTTGGAGAACAGAAGTAAAGATGGAAAGAATATTTCGAGGAGTTCCTAAATAGACCAACACCAGTCAACCTAGCTGACAAATTAACACCTGTGGAGGTTAGCTGTGTGATAAGAAGTAATGATGAGATCAATGAAGAAATTAGCCTCCTAAGGAGTGGAAAAACTGCAGGTCTTGAATACCAGCTGAAGTTATTAAAGAACATGTGTAAGCATAGATCAATATTTGAAAAATAGTCAAGAATCAGCTTAGAAAGATGCAAGACATATATTTCAGCAACAAAGCAGATGAGATCAAGTAATATTCAGATACAAATGGCTCAAAGCAGTTCTATGATGCACTGAATCCAACCACCCCTATCACCTGTTCTCAATACTGATGACACAACACTACTGACAAATAAAGATAAGATTCTTGAGAGCTGGGTGACACATTTTAATAAAATCCTCAATCATCCCTTGGCCATCACATCATCAAGCAAGCCATAAGATAAATGTCACAAATTGTGACAAACAATAGGCTCAACATTCCTGGAGGACGGGGGCGACCGACCCCAACCAGGCACATCCACAGGTGGTGGATAGTGGGGCGACCGACCCCAACCAGGCACGTCCACAGGTGGCGGATAGTGGGGCGACCGACCCCAACCAGGCACGTCCACAAGTGGTGGATAGCGCAACGACCTCCAGATATGGAGTGTCAGCTGCGATATAAGCCAGGTATAATAACTGGACGAATAAGCAGTCCTGGACCAAACGGCGGTGTATTCCAGCAGGATGAGGTGGCACAACAGGTGGCACTACTTTCCCCACTGAAATATCCCATGTATTCTACGACGGGTACACCAAGCGGGAAAGAGCCGCTATATGCTCTAGCTATGGGAAGGAAACCATGGTAGACAAACCAACCTACTGCCTTGCAGGTACCATTGAGAGATGGAAAGGCTATGGGAGACAACCCAAAACAGAAAACTCAACCCGACCTGCCGAAGACGGAGTGTGTCAGTTTTGGCACAGGAACCGGGAAAAATCAGGGCACACACGCATCAACAGAATATGGTCATGTTACAGTCTACCCTATCGTCATGGTGTCGCTCCTACAAGTTACCACTGGGGAGGAGCGGTGCCCTGCCCCCAGCTTTGAGAAGACCCACCCAAGCAACCGGTGCCCCTCTGCTAACTAAGTGGTCAGGATGAGGCAGAGTAGTGCGACTGATCAACAAACAAGAAACCTAAAAGTGATACAATGGAATGCAGAGGGTGTGAGAAACAAGAAACCTGAACCGCAAGAATTTCTCAAGGAAAACGACATAGACATCCAGGAAACACACCTAAAAGAAACTCAAAAATTTTCCAACACTAGGATATGAATGTTTCTGTCAAGATAGGGCAAAAAGATCCCCTAATCAAAAACTCTATACTAGCAGTAGAAATAAATAGCTCTGGACCAGATGAACTCGAGGACATCACAGTTGAGATCATCCTACCCAGTGGAGACTCAATGATAACAAACTGCTACAGTCCACCAGCTACTCTGGCTATATACAAAGTCAAAATCGAAGTTTCATGATGGCATGAGTACTGCATGACGGAGAATTGTCTGTAACCTTCAGTCACCAACAGTGCCAAACGGATGTGTGCTGGTACTGACACTCTTTAGCGTAATCTTTGCAGCAATACTCTCTGATGCTATACATGGCCCTGCTACTGTCATGCATATCATATATGCATGGTACAGGATGCAAGGTCAGCTGTTCAATCCAAAATGCCTGAAGTCTCACACCAAGTTGAATGAAGCCACCATACTGGATTTCCTGTTTGCTGATGACTGCGCCTTTAACACCTGATCAGAACCAGATGTACCATGACCGAATTTTCGGCAGCGTGCAGCAACTTTGGTTTCACAATCAACACTAGATAAACTGAGGTACTCTTCCAGCCTGCTCCTGGGTAACTGTATGCCGGTGAACCAAATATTACCATACAAAACCAACATCTTCAGGCAGTGTATAGCTTCACCAATCTAGGCAGTACCCTCACCAGAAAAGTGAATATTGGCTCAAAGGTCAACAACTGGATTGCAAAGGCAAGCTCTGTGTTTGGGAGGCTTCAAACGAATGTTTTAAACTGACAAAGCATTTGCTACCACCAAGATAAAGATACAAGTGTATCATGCTGTAGTGTTAACCACTCTGTTACATGCCTGCAAAATATGGACAGTGTATAGTTAGTTAGTTGCCCATCGCAAGCGAAAATGACGACAGTGTCAGACATGTTTATTCCCCTCTACCGTACTTAGAGCATACTTGAACAGCATCTGTAATTGGGCAGTCTTTCATTCTTTCCTTTCATGCAGCTCGCTTTTCCTGCTCCTCCGTAATTGTACTCTGCTCAGAGATGGGAGTGCGCTAGGCTGAGCGGTTCAGAGCAAGCAGCTCCCAGGCAGCAACATCAATGGAAAAACTATTCAAGAAACTGTTAGAATGTCTTTGTATTGTTTCTTTTGTCCCCCCTGCGACCACTGTCCTGTCCTAAGCTCACCGTAGAACAGTTGTTTAGGGATGCTCATCTGACATGCCCTGTCCATCTGTTCTGGGCTCACTGTAGTAGCGTATAGATGCCAGAGAGTCTCGCCCTGATGATGACTACAGAGTTGGGCACTCTATCCTGCCAACTGATCTTGAGCAGTCTGCGAAGACAGTTTACATGGAAATGATTAAGTTTCCTGACATGCCTGCTATAGACTGTCCATGTATTGCATGTGTAAGGAGGAAGAATGGTTAGACCAACAGCATGATACACACTTATCTTGGTGGCAACACTGATTCCCTGCCGGTTCCAAACGTTTTCTTGTAGTCTGCTGAAAGCATCACTCGCCTTGGAAAGCCTGTGTTTGTGGACCTCAGAGTCAATATTTCCTTCTCTGGTGAGGGTACTACTAAGGTAGGTAAAGGATATTTACAACTGCTTTAAGACAGTGTATAGCAGACAGCTATACTGTCTCCACATGAGCTGTCTGTGCTCAGGATCAGGTGACCGGACAAAAAACCTTAACTCTGAAATTCACAAGGTCAAACATGCTGAACATCCATACGAACCTGCAAAAATTACAGATAAGATTGACAGAACATGTTGCTTGCATGTCAACCCAAGCAGCTACTATAAGATGAGCACAGAACAGGTAGACACTCATCAATGAGACATAAAAAATGCTACAGAAACTGATGTTTGCGCAGAATCGTTTCCCCCTGACGCGCTAGCAAAACACAAAGTGCTCAGACCGTAAAGCGAAATATCATCGTCAAGGCTCAGAGAAAGCGAGAGGCCCAAAAGATCAGAATGTACGATGACCAAGACAGTGTCACACTAAAGTTCCATCTGCATTGTGTTGTTCTTCAATGTTTTGTTATGTTGTGTCATAGTTTACAGTGACACTGCAATATCTGTGCCTTTCGGCACAACACATCTGGTTTCAATACGCCATTTTTGAGATTGGGTTTGCCTTCCCTCTTCGATACCTATTCTCTCAGCCAGATTGCACATGTGCAGTCTTGTTTCCAGAACCACCACTTGGAGATAGAATAGGATCTTCTCCATATTTACAATCAATGTTTTCTAGAAAAGAAGCAAACTTTCTGTGATTTAATTCCCTTAACAGTTGCAACAGCAATGTCCATAACTTCGTTCATTTGAAGGCTTTTTCTGTGCCGAGCTTCTTGGTGCAAAATACAAAAGGTTACTTGTGAGGTTATTCAGTCTGGACTTTATTAATCCAACAACACCAATTTTTTCAGAGCACATTGCTGGTACACCATCGATATTGCATGGATACAAGTTTGCCCCAAGGTAATGTAGTCTTTTCTAGGCACTCTACGAGTCCACGAAATATGTCATCTCCTGTTGTGTTACCATTCAGTGGTATTAAGTCTAGCAACTCTTCAATTGTATTGAAACTTACATTTTTATCTCATATGAACACAGTACAGTAAAAGATACATTTATTCTCTCGTCAAGAGCTATTGAAAATCTTTCAAAGTTTTTAGACTGCATCAATTGTTCCTTTACATTGCTTGTCAGCTCAGTAATTCTACCTACAACAGTATTAGCAGAAAAGCTGATGCCTTCATATAGGTTCCTTTTATCCAGGCATAGAATTTAAATACTCTAACAAGACACTCTTAAAAAATTGGCCTTCTGTAAATAGTTTTGAGTATTTAGCAATAATATCACATATTACAAGCAACTTGTCTTTACTGCATTTTAATTTGGCTTGTTAATGTTAGAAAATGCATTTTTCCAGTCACAGCATCATAAGTCTGGCCATGCATTCTATCGAAGTGGCTATAGGAGAACATTACACTCGTTAAGCACAGATATTGTTTGAAGTCATATTAGGCATCAAACTTTCTTTAAACTCTGTAGTGTTAAAAAAGAACAAATTCTCCCATTTATATTGTAAAATTATTTTCTCAACAAGTGTTCTCTTTTTAGACATTGGCAGCATTTTTTCAAGAAGTCTAATAAAAATAAATACTGATCAATACTAACTTTGTATTTATAAAACTATTTCGGAAAAAAAGCAGAATTTGTGACTGAATTGAGTTACGTTTAGAAATGTAGTTTTCATCAACCAGTAGTAACATAATAGTGTGAATGTGACAGGTGCTGGAGGAAATAATATGTGATTTTCTCTCATCAAAAATGAAACATGATTTAGAATGAGAATTTGTCTTCAAATTATCCAGTAAAGGAAAACATTAAAAAATTTGTATCCCACCATGAAAAAAAAAGTATGAGATTGACAAAAGATTAAAGAGCTATGCTATTTAAGGGTCCTTGTCCTTTCTTCCTCAGAATTTCTTGGCAGATGCTCCCTTTTGGCTTCCAGCGTTATTCGCTCCATATATGTGTTGAAGAGTAGTGACAACAGCACACACCCTTGTCTCATCCAAGTTGTTATCTCCATTGCATTGGTCAGGCCACCGGTTGTTTTTTACTACACTTTGGCAGTCTCTAATATTCTATAATAATAACTGTTCCTGTATTCTGTATACTGTCATCTATTATGGCCCATAGTTTATTTCTGTCGAAAGCCTTTTCTTGATCTATGAATGCAATGTTGAGTTTTCAATTGTATTCAATGTTTGTTTCGTGTAGTTGTCTCATGGTGAATAATGTGTCTGTGCAACTCCTATCTAGCCGGAAACCAAATTGAACTCTACTCAGCTATCGTACAAGGATCGGTAGAATTCTTCTGCTCCAGAATTTTCTAGTACAATTTTCATGTGGCTTAGTAGTGATATTCCCTGGAAGGTATTTCACTCTTTTTTGTTGCCTTTGTTTTTCAAGATCGGCACTATGATAGCTTTCTGCCAGTCTTCAGGGACACTCTCCTTTGCTTCAAAGCTACTGTAAATATTCTATTTAACCCTTTTACTCCTAAGAATCCACAAACTTCAATCACATTTTTCCTTTTTCTGAAGAAATCTCTCAACTTCTTTAGACATATGAGCGCTAACTGTTCACTGTATTTATTTCACATGCCTGCTTTGGAGTTTTTTAATTATGTTTTTCGAATGCCTTCTTGCATGTTGATAAGTTGCGTAATTGTCTTGTGACTATGATTTCAACTACGTCTTGTATAATTTCTTCTTTGCTTGTATTGCTTTCTGTGCCTGTTTTTTCCACTATGTCGTTCTTTTTCTTTAGCGCACAGTTAATTAACCATTTAGCAAATTATTTAAAATTCAATGACGTTTCCGTGCTTTGCTCTCTTCATTCTGTGTTTTCCAGGTTTTGCAGATTTTTAGCTTTTTTGTTATGGTATCTTGTTTGTGCTTTAAGTTTATTGTAAATTTTTTTATTTGCTCTGCTATTTTCTTTTTCCATTTTTATTGCATTTATCTTCACTTTTACAATTTTTTACTTGCTCATAATCCCAGTAATATTTTAGCTTTTTCGTCACCCAATATTATACCAATTCCAAACTATGGAAGTTAGTCACAGCCATGAATGACGAAACTCCATCAAACAAACAAATTACCATCAAGCAGGGTGACAACATGCTCACTGGAAAAAAGGCAGCAAACGCCTTTATAGAACATTATGCCAGAGCAAAACCACATTGATGTCCCTACAAATAGGCATACAGACATTAATGAAGAACAAAAGAGGCACGACAACATCAATATGGCACCAGAGGAGCACATGATGGCAAAACTAACAATGAATGAAATGGAAGAGGCCATGAGAACTTTAAAGAAAAATAAATCGCCAGGAAAAGATGGGGTAACAAATGAAATGCTGATGGGCTTGGGCCAAACAGCAAAGAGGAAGTTACTACCTGAACCAAAGCTGGAAAAAGGGAATTGTACCGCAGGCATGGAAAGACGCTGTACTTTTACCAGTACTGAAGAAAGAAAAAGACAAAACAGATCCAAATGGATACAGGCCTATCAGCCTACTGAGCTGTGTAGGAAAACTGATGGAGCGTATGATAAACACCAGACTGATGTGGCATCAGGAAGAAAAACACATACTAATTCCACAGCAAGCAGGCTTTAGACAGCACGGATCCACTGGGGATCAGATCACCCTCATAGCCCAGGAAATAGAGGATGCTTACCAGGAGAAAAAACACACAGTAGCGGTTTGGGTGGATTTAGAAAAGGCATTTGACAAGGTCTGGAAAGAGGGACTTAACGTCAATCTACGAAGTGAAGTTTGTGGGAAAATGTACAGATGGATCAGCCACTACCTCAAAAACACAACAGCCAGAGTTCAAGTACAAGGGCAGATGAGCAAAAAGGTGACACTTGAGCAGGGAGTACCCCAAGGGGGAGTACTGTCACCTACACTCTTCCTGGTGTATATAAATAACATCACAGAGAATATACCAAGAAGAGTCCACAGCTCCATGTTTGCAGACGATCTGGCTATGTGGACCTCTGAAAAGAATCTCACCATAGCAAGTAATCGGATGCAGCAGGCCCTAACATCGCTGGAGGAGTGGGCAAACTCATGGCTGGTCAAAATAAATGAGGAAAAAACAACATGTACGATATTCTCGCTTTCAAACAATCTCCAAAATAAGTCTTAGCGACAAATATCTGCGGCCAAACGACAACCCAAACTACCTGGGAGTCACATTTGATCGGCGCATGACATGGAAAAGTCAGATCGAGAGAAACCGAATGAGAGCCAGAGAAAGAATGGCAATCATGAGGAAACTTGCTGACACAAGCTGGGGAGCAGACGAAAGTATACTAAAGAAACTGTACACTGGAAGAGTGAGACCAGTTCTCGAGTATGGCATTGCGGCATGGACAACAACAGCAAAGGTGAACTTTGATAAAATTAGCAAACTTCAAAACCAAGCCATGAGAGTTATAACAGGAGGCATGAAGTCAACGCCAATTGTAGAACTTGAAAAGATTACAAATCTGCAATCCATGACCGACAGAAGAGACTGCAGAGCCCAGCAGCAAGCAGAGAAACTCAGAAGACTGACATACCATCCAGTATATCAGAGACTAAATAATTTTGGAAATGGGAAACTAAAGCGGAGAAACTTTGCAGAAATAGCCAAAGCAAAGATGAGTGAAGACCCTGTGAACGCATTAACAACACCAAAGCCCATTCCGACTGTACGCAAACCTACCTGGAGGCAGCATATATTTCCAGAGGTGGTAGAAAATATACCAGGTTTTGGAAACAAAAACAGTCAGACTGAAAAAGAAAGAAGAGACATAACCCTGAGGTACACAACGAAAAACTACCCAAACATGGACTGGACCCATGCATACACCGACGGTTCTGTAACAAACACAACACAGAACGGAGGGGCAGGGGTATTCCTGAGCCTACCAAATGGTAGAAAAATAACACTGTCAGTGGCAACTGGAAAATACTCAAGCAATTTCAGAGTGGAGGCAGAGGCACTGAGGGCTGCAGTAGAAGAAATGGTGACAGGCAAAAGAAATGAAAGCCATATAGTCCTGCTTACAGATGCTCTGGCCGTAGTCACAGCACTAAAAAGCCAGAAAAATACTGAATTTAATGATTTAAGAGCAGTACTCTGTCAACTATGCCAGCAGTCCGCACCAAAAAGAGTAGTGGTACAGTGGGTTCCATCCCACTGTAACATCCAAGGTAACGAGCAGACAGAGAGATTGGCAAAAGAATGTGCAAGACTACCACAACCAGATCCTAGTGTGACATACGAAGAGTCAAAAGGGCTTATTAGAGCTAGATACATGAACAAATGGGAAACAGAACATACTGGCTACCCAAAAAACTATGCCTTTTACCAGTTGAACAGAAGAGAGCAGGTCGTGGTCTTCAGACTTCGCACAGGCCACAATAGACTGAGGTACCACCTATTCAATAAATTGAACATAGGTGGCACTGACGAATGCACGTGCGGTACTGGGAAAATGACCGCTGAACATTTGCTGCAAAACTGCCCGACATACGAGGATCAGAGAAAGCAGATGTGGCCATCACCAGTGGCAACACTAGACAAGCTCTATGGCAGTGTTAACTGCCTCAGGATGACCGCTGTTTTTTTCTAAAAAATACAAGTTGACGTCTGACAGCGTACGAAGAAGAAGAAGATACCAATTCCTCCATTTCGTGTTTTTTTTCTCAAGAGTAAATTATTTTGTTATTTTCAGACTGAATATGTTCTGTGTTAATCTATCTTATTTCCCCTATTCCTGGTTTGCTTGATTTCATTTCGTGTTCTTCTTCAGGTTTTTAAATTTTGTATTAGTCTTCTGATATTCCATTTCCATATGATTAATGACTTTCTTTTACAGTAGCTTAATAATAGTCAGGTGTTAAGTGTAACACACCATTCTACATACTAGATGAAGTTGTTCTTTTGTAATCCTATTAACATCATTCATTTTTATATAAATGTTTCTTCAATCCATGCACGTATTAGTGATAATGTGAAGGTGGTGTCTCCATGCTTTATTTAGTTAAAAATCTTACCTATAATGGCAGTGAAAAGGGGAGAAACTAGGACATCTATCTTTCACTAGTTAACTGAATTAAACTTCATTATACTGGCTTAGAAGGCTCTACAGAGTCTGTATACAACCACTTTATTTCACTCCACCAATACTGAAAGTATTGTGAGCATTCAATCTATTTTTGAATGCATTGTCAGATCAATGAGCTTTTGAGAAGTTTTATACAAATTTTTGACCTATCTCCAGCATTCATGTTTTCAATACACCAGCTTTTCTCTTCGCTTGAAATTGAAACGGCCATTAACAATAATTCCTTGGATGATCACATGGTTTTCCGATAACTCCTGATTTCGGTAAACGTTTCTTTACATCTTCAAACATGTATGAGTGCAATTTTCACAATGTCAGCACTGTTTTTATGTTTTTAGACTCAATAGTAGCTAAAGCTACTTATGGGCATTGCATCACATGCTTCCCTTTTACATCTTCCCCACATGGCCATTGAAATGAGTCAGTGGACTGAAATAGGGTTCCAAAATATGGAAATATATTTTCAAGCACACATTTTGTTCTCTTCTGAAGTAACAGTTGAATCAAGGGTTCTTTGAAAGCTTTTAAGTTCTTAGAAGGTTTGCGCATATGATAATATAATATCGCAACAATTTCAGTGATCTAACATTATGTAACCTGTCTCACCTCTTCGTGAAAGACGGGTATCAGGATCTGTGTCAACAAAAAGTTTCATATTGAAGAGGTCACGAATTTCAGGAAAGTAGAACACCAGAATTCCCTCAAACAAAACAACATCGGCACAGTGAATTACTGTAGTTCTTTCTGAAGTTCTGAAATATAGAAATCTTTCTTGCAAATGAAAAAGTGAACAAAGGTGAAATTACAAATTATTCACACAAATGCCTTGTCACAAAATTAGTTACTCAGTTCTGCAGAAGACGGATGTGTTGGACCGAAAGGTGCAAATATCGCAGCCAAGCTGTAAACTAGCGACACAACGCATTCCGTTCTCCGGACTACATCCTGCTACTTGCAAAGCCCAGTTCAGGGGTTGGTAGCGGGAGACTGAGAACGAACGCAGAAGAAAAAGAAGAAATTAGTCAGAACAGAGCAACAACATTTTTCTCACCAAATGAAACTTTTACTTAAGCATCACAATACAAACCAAATTTTGGTCACAGAAAAGACATAAGTTTCAGTTAATGGTTTTTATAAGGTAATTTTCCTTTTATCGTGATGAAACATTGCAGTTATGTGTGTGTTCTGGTACAGTAAAATAACAAAATGCTAACTGCATTTTTCATATTTCAATACTATTTTTGGTTTTTCATAATGTGCCATATTTAAGAACAAATATTCCATGAGACTTTAACGGTTGTGTTTTGGAATAATTCTTGTGTCTTTAGTTGCCACATAGGATAGTTATGCTTTTATGGGCATTAAGCTGATTTATAAATGCCTCATAGCATTTATAACAGTATGGTGTGAATTGGTGTATGCAAAAAAGAATTTTCTCAAAGAAATGTTCTATTAAGTTAACAGACACAGATGGGGATAAAAAGACACATTTGGCAACATATCGGAGAAAAGTTGCTAAAAGCAAAAAACAGTTAGTTATTGGCCCACTTGCACACTGACAGTTGACGTGGGGAGCCTTTGTATCTTCTCCTGGGCCAAATGCGTTGCGTCTGACATTCTCAACCGACCAGTGTCGCTGGAAAATCGTCTTACGTCGACTATCCACCTTCCTCCTTGGTTGTCCTATTACTTGAAAGCCAAGCCATCAGGCATTGTAAACTCCCAGTGGAAGCTGATCACGAGACATTCTCATGAGATGACTGAACCAGCTCACCTCATGTCTGGACCTGTATTCGATACATGGGATGCAGCGACCCTTTTTGCAAATATTCTCATTCCTCAATCCGTCTCTACTAAAGACTCTGGCATCCACTCACAGACATCTCATTTTGCAGATGGAGATTTTACTCTTTTGTGCCTTGTACATGACCCACGTTTGGCTCTGGTAGCACAGGGTTAGTAGGAAGATGCCGTGGGTTGCTGCTTTTGGGATCAAGATGCTAAGCAAAGCATGAGCTGCAGTGGTCAGCGACCCATAGCTGACTGCTAGTGTCAGGACCAGCGAACCAGAGCTGCCAAGACCCTTCTACACCTCCCCGCGGTGATCCTGGATAACAGGCTGCAGCAGGGCAGACTAGCTAAGGAGAAGGGATCGAAGAGGGGGAGAAGGGATCGAAGAGGGAATGCTAGCCCAGTACTCAAAAAATGCTTGCTGAAGTCGAATGTGTTGGACCGAAAGGTACAAATATCGCAGTCAAGCTGTAAACTACGACACAACGCATTCCGTTCTCTGAACTACATTCTGCTACTTAAGCCCTTTCAGGGTTTGGTAGCGGGAGATTGAAAACGAACAAAGCCAAGCCAAGTTGCTGCTTTGTTGCCAGACTGATGTGAGGATATTTGAGCAGTGACGGTAGTTACTCCTGCTACTTTCTAGCATCTGGTCTCAATCTCTCTGTCGCACCTGCCGCTTTCTGAGAAAATGCTGCCCAGGTACCTGACCTCCTGAGCCTGCTGGGCAGCCATATTCTCAATGTTCAAGGTAAGTGGCCCCTGTGCTCAGTCCACCTTCAGAGTTGTTGTCTTAGCCGTGTTGATACATATACAGTATTTATTGCAGGCTGCTTCCAACGCGGCAAGGTGATTTTGAAGTTTCTGTTCGTCATCTGCGAATAACAGTTCATTAATGAAATTATAATCTAGATTGTGTGTCGCAGCCTGATAGGCCTCTGACATCATTTTGTCCATATAAATGTTAACTTTAGTTCTAATAACAGATGGTTTGTCTTTTCATATGCATTTAAAGTAACAATTCTTCTCCGTAGAACACCCTTGGTGTCATCAATAATGGACTATCCATGCCTAAATGTTTTTTGGTACTATCCTGTAAAGAAATAATTTTTACTGGTTGCATGACAAAATGTTGACCGTGACCTACTTTTAGCTTAAATATTGCTAGTATGAATCTGTAGAACACTTGTGCAAACTTAATTGTAAACAAAGACTCCAGGACAGGCTTTTTGGCTAGCACAATTAAATGTGCAACAATAATAGGATAATAGCTGGTGTTTCAACCTAGTCACAATGATACCCCTGCCATCTATTCTAAAGCAAATACATAGAAAAATCAAACATGGTGAGCCAGTCTGAAAATTAGTCTGACAGAAAAACTTAATCTAGCATTTAATTTTGTTTCCTCTTTTGCTATGGCCATTGTCCCAATTCCATAAGTGGCGAGACAATATCTGACAAATAAAGGCAGATGGAGCGATGGGTAGAGCACTACTCTGAGCTCTACTCATTCACCAGTGTTGTGTTGTTCGTCCATCACGTGCGATGAGGACCTTTCCTTTTTCATTTTAGCCAGTCCTTCCAGTCGAGTATTCTGTACTTCCGGGTTGTGGATTGATGCAGAGATTGGCTGACAAGTCCAATTTTTGATCTGCATACTCGCAGGCAGTGAGGGCATGGAAAGTTCGCTTTGAGAGACTGATATTTCACAGGCTTTTCTGGCCTTTCTCCGTTGTTCTACTGCAGTCTTTTTAGAAGCTGCTCATCTGCGGAGATTTGTACACCAGGCTGTACGGTATTTTGCTGCATCTTCCCATCTTTCGTGGTTTATGCTGAAGGCTTTTTAAAGACATTTTTAGTGTGTACACATGCGACAGTACGGTCACTCAAACAGCCCTTGATGCTGTTCAAGGCAATTCTAGAATGGAAAAGCTAGATGTCGAACCATCTTTAAAAGATCTTAAGACAGCCATTGAGAATTTGGCCCTACGCAAAGCAGCAGGTAGCAAGGGATCCCGCTTTATCTGATCTGCTACACTTGCTGTTATGCCAGAGTTGAGGGATTCAAAAATTGTCACATTATACAAAAATAAAGGTGATAGAAGTGGCTGCAATAATTAGAGGCATCTTACTGCTCCGTGTTGTTGGCAAAGTACTACTGCGGCTACCCAAACTGGCTGAGTGCATGTATTCAAGAGTCACAATGTGGATTCTGATCTAGTAGATCAACGATCGATTTGATCTTTTCCCAACGGCAGCCACAAGAAAAATCATGCGAACAGAACAAACCTTTTTATGTCGCTTTCATCTACCTTACAAAAACATTAGATTTAGTTAGCAGGGTTGGACTCTTCCAAATCCTCTCAAAAATAGGTTGCCCTAACAAACTGCTGCATCTAATAGTATTATTTCATGAGGATATGATAGGAACAGACCAATTCGATGGTAATACATCGCAGCCATTCAGTATTATTAAATAAACAAGAATGCATTCTGGCCCCAACACTATTCAGAATCCTCAGTGTGCTGCTACTGAAGCACGCATTTGGTAATGCAACAGAAGGGATTTGCCTTCCCATAGATCGGATAGTCGTCTGTTTAATCTTCTGAAACCCAAAGCAATTGTCACTCACAGTCAGCAAGAACTCTAGAGCTTGATAGATTGCTGTCCCAGGCATGCAAAGATTTCAGCCTCACAATAAGCCTGAATAAAACAAATGTGCTGGGACAAGATGCAGATACCACCTTAACCATCACTACTGTAGATCAGTTCACTTACCTGGGGTTCCTCATCAATGACAAGCTCTCCCTAGACCCCGCAATAGGCAATCACATTGACAAAGCTGTTGCCATATTTTCTCATCTTACAACATGTATCTAGGAAAACCCCAAACTTACAGCCAAGACCAAGGCCATGATCTACAACACCTGTGTTGTCAGTACGCTTCTATATGGCAACGAAACATGGACAACCGATGCCAAACAAAAGCATAGGCTAACCACCATTCAGCTATGGTGTCTGAGATACATCCTTTGCGTCTATGGAGAGACAGGGTGACAAATGTGGAGGTGCATTCTAATCTCTGATTATCTCTGAGTTCAAAGCTGCGTATTTACCAGTTATGTGTGATTTCAATGCTAATGTATAGAGCCATAACCTGGACTCTGCTGAAAAAGGACATCTCACAACTTGAGTCCTTTCATACGCGAAATCAGCGGTGTATTCTTGGAATTCGTTGGTACGATCTCGTACGAAATGTCGAGGTCACTTCTATGACTAACCTCCCAAACTGTATCAGAAGTCCTGGACCGTCGCCGTCATTCTCTGTTTGGACATGTTGTCTGACTGGATCAGGAAGTTCTAGCTCAAAAGATCCTACTCAAGGCAGTTCAAAGTGCTAAGGGTATTCAACCAGTTGGCTGCAAGCGCAGGAGAGGCCGTTCCTGAAACATGTGGATTCAACAGATAGCAACTTCCCCCCCTGCTATAGACGAGATCTGACAGAGCACCATTTCGACTGGACATGGTGGCGTTCGACCGACCTCAGATGCCTAGGCGAGCATTATTATTATTCTCACACTGGTCTTCCAAGTATGTGCACCCTCCTTCGCCAACAAAGACTGCGATGACTAGATCATGTTCGTCACATGGAAGACATCCCATCCCCAAATATATTCTCTATTGCAGCTGGTAAAAGAACAGCTGCCCAACCACAGACAAGGTTCAAAGACGCATGTAAGCGGGACATGAAGACACTAGATATGGATATGACATCTTGGGAAGACATAGCTGCAGACCGATCTAAATGGAGATGCAACTTGAAGAGCCACCTCAAGCTGGACGAAAATAAGCTCATGCAACACAAAGAAGTGAAAAGACAATACCACAGAGATAAGGAAAACCAAGAAATCAGTACAGTTGCTACTCTAAGGTTGCATCGACCTATAGTCAGACATGACTGAAAAGAGGCTACTTACTTATGGCCATTGTTTAAGTTTTTTGAAATATTTTTATAGTTACTTGGTACTTACTTTTTCCATCCACTTGCGCTTTTGAACGTCACAAGGAGCTACATTTTCTTTTTTAGGTCAATCATGTTGTGTCAGTTGTTGTAAGTCAATGTTGTAGGATTTCTGTAATCGCATCTATTCATCTGCCATATGGTCTTTCCCATGGCTTGTAACCAAATTTTCTTGCGTTCTATGCAGGTAGTGGTAGATAATCATGATGCATCTCATAAAATGAGAAAACCATATTCTTTTGGGTACAGGGAATAGTTCTCAAATATTTACAATCAAAAATGTCATAAATTTCCATGCTATCTCTCCTGGTGACATTGATATATTTTCTCAGACATTTCATTTCATATGTCACAATTTTTCTCTCATTTTCTTCAAGCTTGAAACTGGTAGCAAAGAGTTGGTACAAATATCCTGTTTATCAATTGTCATTTGGTTATTAAGCTGATGTTCAAGTGCTTAAGTAGTGGTGATATTTGATAAATAACTGCTGATGATTTGAGCATACATTTTTCTATCAAATTTTCCATTTTCTGTGAAAATGCCTCCAAGGTACACATATATTAAGTGAACTTGCTGTTCTGCTAATCTTCATAGATTTGCAGAAAATAGTAGTTTATAACAGCTAGAAATAAAGAAAAAGTACTAAATGTGAATATCCCCAAAACAGAAACCTGTGCTGAAGCACGTGCAGTAATGGTTTCTGAAGCAATTTGTTTTACATGATGAGATCCCTCTTTATTCCCCTTTTATGCAGCTTGGAAGGCTGCAGTGATTCTATTATTGACTCCCTGATACCCACACAAGATTAATTTGAACATAATCTTATAATATACCTCTGCTTTATCTTTACAATTCCTATCGTGAACATATAAAACAAGTCTGATAATTTTCAGACATGAATGTATACCTTTTGTGTGCAACATAGTCATATGCTGGAAGTTCCACTCTCTTGCCTTCCTTCACATCCACGAGGGTCTTATGCATAAGTTCCACATCAAAAGCATCTGCAATCATCAGCACAAACAAACAAAATGTTTTCATTTTAAGAAAGATACATGGTGGTTAACAAAAAAGGTTCTAACTTAACTTAACTTAACTTAACGTCTTTATACTGGTTTAGAAGACCCTGCAGAGTCTGTATACAACCAGTGGTCTTCTGTATTGTATTCTGACACACTACATATGAGGTTTCAAATTAAAACCAATCCGAGGACCGCATGAGGACAAATGTAATGGTTCACAGGTCACATCAAAATGATACTTATTTATATATTTATTTCATCTTCCCTCTAACCTTGAATTGCTTGGTTAATGTTTGTTTGGGCTCAACAACTGTTTAATCTCTCATTTTCCATCATGTCTCGTTTTTGTAGTGGCGTCAAATTATATAATTTTTTTAGCACATCTAAAAACAATCAACAAGAGGATTTACAACAACACCTCAACTCTGTCTGTCTAGAGTATGACATAAATATAAACTGTGATAAGACAGAAACTACAGCAATCTTCTTCTTCATCGTACGTTATCAGACGTCAACCTGTATTTTTTCGAAAAAAGCAGCGGTCATCCTGAGGCTGTCGATACTGCCATATAGCTTGTCTTGTGTTGGCACTGGTGATGGCCACATCTGTTTTCTCTGATCCTCGTATGTCGGGCAGTTTTGCAGCAGATGTTCAGCGGTCATTTTTCCGGTGCCACACGAGCATTCGTCAGTGCCACCTATCTTCAATTTGTTGAATAGGTGGTACCTCAGTCTATTGTGGCCAGTGCGAAGTCTGAAGACCACGACCTGCTCTCTTCTGTTCAACTGGTAAAAGGCATCATTTTTTGTGTAGCCAGTATGTTCTATTTCCCATTTGGTCATGTATCTAGCTCTAATAAGCCTTTTTGACTCTTCGTATGTCCCACTAGTATCTGGTTGTGGTAGTCTTGCACCTTCTTTTGCCAGTCTGTCTGCCTCCTCATTCCCTTGGATGTTACAGTGGGATGGAACCCACTGTACCACTACTCTTTTTGGTGCGGATTGCTGGCATAGTTGACAGAGTACTGCTCTTAAATGATTAAGTTCAGTATTTTTCTGGCTTTTTAGTGCTGTGACTACGGCCAGGACTTCTGTAAGCACGACTATATGGCTTTCATTCCTTTTACCTGTCACCATTTCTTCTACTGCAGCCCTCAGTGCCTCTGCCTCCGCTCTGAAATTGCTTGTGTATTTTCCAGTTGCCACTGATAGTGTTATTTTTCTGCCATTTTGTAGGCTCAGGAAAACCCCTGCCCCTCCGTTCTGTGTTGTGTTTGTTACAGAACCGTCGGTGTATGCATGGGTCCAGTCCATGCTTGGGTAGTTTTTTGTTATGTACCTCAGGATTGTATCTCTTCTTTCTTTTTCAGTCTGTCTGTTTTTGTTTCCAATACCTGGTATATTTTCTACCACCTCTGGAAACATATGCTGCCTCCAGGTAGGGTTTCGTACAGTAAGGATGGGCTTTGGTGTTGTTAGTGCGTTCATAGGGTCTTCGTTCATCTTTGCTTTGGCTATTTCTGCAAAGTTTCTCCGCTTTAGTTTCCCATTTCCAAAATTTGTTAGTCTCTGATGCATTGGATGGTCAGTCAGTCTTCTGAGTTTCTCTGCTTGCTGCTGGGCTCTGCAGTCTCTTCTGTCGGTCATGGATTGCAGTTTTGTAATCTTTTCAAGTTCTACAATTGGCGTTGACTTCATGCCTCCTGTTATAACTCTCATGGCTTGGTTTTGAAGTTTGCTAATTTTATCAAAGTTCGCCTTTGCTGCTGTTGCCCATGCCGCAATGCCATACTCGAGAACTGGTCTCACTCTTCCAGTGTACAGTTTCTTTAGTATACTTTCGTCCTACAGCAATCAAATGTCAACTGCCACACTGGTGGTAAAACCCTAAAGCAGGTACATGCATCCAATCTATTCTTGAATGAATTAATAATTAATTGTCCCTGCCTCCACTACTTTCTGTGGCAATGCATTCCAAGCATTGACCACTCTTTGACTAAAAAAAAATTTCCTAATATCTAATCTGGAATTTTCTTTAGTTTTTAGTTGCTCTCTTATTCTTGTAGGTGGTTGTATTGTGAAAAAAAACTTGTTATAGTCTAATTGATCCTTTCCTTTGATTATCTTATAAATCTGTATTGTCAGCTCGAATTATTATCTTTTCTAGACACTGTAGACAAGGTTTTTATGAGTCTTTCCTTATAACAGTAATTCTAGAATCCCATTATCAGCTTTGTCGCTCTTCTTTGTATCCTTTCCAGCGTGTTTATATCTCCTTTATGATAAAGACTCCACACCTGTACACAGTACTCCAATCTAAGTCTAAGTAATGCTTTATACAGTTTGACAATCACCTCCTTACTCCTATGTTTAATATTTCTTTTTATCATTGCATTTGCCTTTTTCACTGCTACCTGGACTTGCTCACTCACTTTACCTTTATGATCTATAATAACACTTTCCTTTTCTATCTTTTTAATATTATTCACTTCCATTCTGTAATTATGTCCCATATTGGATCTACCCATGTTGATGACTGTACATTTATCTACATTAAACTCCATTTTCCAGCTAACAGGCCATTCTTGAATTTGATCTAAATCCGACCTCAATATATCCACATCTGCTTTAGATGAGACACTACTGCATAGTTTTGTGTCATCAGTGAATTTTGTAATCATGGATCTTGATATCAATGTCCAAATTGTTTATATATATCAAGAACAAAATTGGTCTCAAAACCGAGCCCTGTGGCACACCACTTTTCACTTCACACCACTGAGAGTACTCCTTATTTATGCCCACCCTCTGCCTTCTTACCATTAATCAATTTTCAATCCATTTGGCAACTTCACCACCTATTCTATGTAATTTTAACTTTCAAAATAATCTTTGATGAGGTACTCTATCAAAGGCCTTTGCAAAATCCAGATAAATAAATATAAATACAAAAATAAATATAATAGATTTTAGAAACCTCCTCCATGAATTCTAATAGATTTGTTAAGCATGATCTCCCTCTAGTAAACCCATGCTGACTATTTATGATTAGATTAAACTTGTCTAAATGTATTACAATGTTTTCTTTGATTATTGACTCTAACAATTTTACAGACTATACTTGTTAAACTCACCAGTCTATAATTCGTTGGATTTTATTATTTGCCCTTTTTGAATAAGGGGATCACTCCTGCATCTTTCCAATCCCATGGAACAATCCCTTTTGCAAGTGATTAAGAACATAATATAGCCAATGGTTTTGCTAGTTGGTCTCTAATTTCAAACAGCAATTTTGGATGAATACCATCTTGGCCTCAAAATTTTATCCACTTTTTTTCAATCTCTCCAATTAAAAAAAAACTATTTCCTCTGTAATTTTGATCTTAATCCCACTGTTTCCATGTCTCTCTGAAAGATATCTATAGGCTCTGGGATCTTGGAGCAATCTTCTTTTGTGTAGACTGTGCCAAAGTACTAATTGAGTAGATTAGCTGCCTCCCTATTCTCACTTATTATTTTTCATGTACTGTCTTCCAAGCATAAGCATGTACACTCTACTTATGCGGCGAAGACTAGGATGGTTTGGTCATGTTCGTTGCATGGAAGATGGCAGCATTCCAAACGATATCCTCTATGGACAGTTGGCAAATGGCACGAGAACAGTCGGCCGACCACAGTTGAGGTTCAAAGATGTGTGCAAGCGTGATATGAAGACCCTGGACATAAATCTGACAGTCTGGGAAGACGAAGCTGCAGACCAATCCAGGTGGAGATGTACCCTGAATGGCCAGCTCTTGCAACACAGAGAAGTGAAAAGACAATGCAACAAGGTGAAAGACAACAAAAGCTAAGTATACATTCTGTTGTTGTTGCCCCCCCCCCCCCCCCCCCCCCAGTCATATCATCCTATAGTCAGTCATGACTGAAAGGGGCTACTACTACTGAATACAAGCAGAAAACACCTGGATTCTGCAGAATTTCTGTATACATGTTTTTAAGTAAATTCCGGCATTAAATATATAAAAACCAATAAGAGATAATGACTTTACCGCCAAAAAGTAAACCACACATCTACATTATTTTTCAAAAAAGGCATTATCACATTTGACTTAAACAACACATTTCTGGTGTTGTGACAGCAGGTTCCTAATGCCAGTGTCAAAGAAGTCTGCTGCCAGTGTTGAAGAAGTCTGCTGCCAGTGTCTTGAGAATCATTAATTAACTCCTGTCTGCAGTTCATCATCAGTTTCAAATCACTGGGATGTAAGTCACTTTTTGAGGTGCATGAAAATATAGTAATCACTTGGTGCTAGATGGGGGCTGTAAGGTCAGTGGTCAATAATTTTCCACTGAAATTTATGCAACAATTAAACAGTTTGGCCTGCGTTGTGATCTTAAGCTTCTATGACAGACGTCATTTTATCAGGCTGCTCCTCTACTGCCACCTGTCAGATGGAAACCAAATTTTACAGATATTGGCGGGAAGGTTCAAAGTTTGCTGTCATACTGCCAATATCCACTTCTTGACGTCGTGGGGCATCATAATAAAATAGGAGGCATTATTTTCGGAGCAGCCCTCGTATAATGTAGCTGTCTAAGTTCAATTGCCAATGGTTTTTTTATATATATGTGTATGTACAGGCATTTGGCCATTAAAACGTTGTTCTACATGTCCATCTGTTGTTAGGCATGTGTACCAACAATGTTTGCATAATATCCCTGCTTCCACAATGTTTCCAAAACAAAGTTAATATACATATTTTTTTGTTTTTTTAAAAGAAGGAAAAAGAGCATCACACAAGAATTCAAAGACGCATCAATTGTAAATATACATAATCGTAAAATTAGTAACCAAATTTGTGATAACTACAGAGGGATATCTCCTCTGCTGTGCGTAGGAGGAAAGGTGCTTGGAAAAATACTTCTCCACAGACTAAATATTCACCTAGACCAGAGGTTACTGCCTGAGACTCAATGTAGCATTGGAAAGAACCATGGGGCCATCGCTATGATCTATTCTGCAAAGCAGATCCAAGAGAGATGCCAAGAACAGAATATTTCTCTCTATACAACATTTGTGAACGTAACCAAGGCCTCTGATACCGTAAATCATAACGCTCTGTGGAGAGTTATGGTCAAGTTTGGGTGCCCGGCACCCTTTGTTTGCAATTTGGAGTTTGACACCACTACCGGACTGACGGCAGGCTTATTCAATTTGAGAAGGTACAAGGCCAAAATCAAAATCCATAAGGTTACTATACAAGATTTACTGAGGGTTCTGCCGTAAATTCAAATATGGAGGTTGACATGCAAGAATCAGTTCGTCACAGCGTGTGAAAATTTCGGCCTAACCATCTCTATTACAAAGACAGAGGTCTACATCAACTGGCTCCAGATATTCAATCAGAACCTTCAATCACGGTACACAGCCATAGATGAAGGTCTATGCTGCTGGTGTTCTACCTACCTTTTATATGCATATGAAACCTGGGCCGTATAGTTGCCATGTCCACTTCCGCATGCACTGCCTGCAGAAACTACTGAGGGTTAGATTGCAGGACACAGCACCAAATATAGATGTGTTTGCATGATCAGGCACACCAAGTATACACACCATGATATGTGCAGCACAGCTGAGATGGACTGGCCATGTGGTAAGCATGTCGGGTCAACGTTTACCAAAAGAGCTACCTTATGGTAAACTGCAGAAATGGCACAAGGACACGTTAAAGAGATCACTGATCCAGTGTGGTATTAACTATGATGACTGGGAAAGAATCACGACCAATGGCAGCATTATTGCTGAGGGTGTTTAGAGACATGAGACATTAAGAATAGATGAGGCTATACAGAGACATGAGGCATCAAGAATAAATAAGGCTATACAGAGATATGAGGCATCAAGAATAAATGAGGCTATACAGAGACATGAGGCATCAAGAATAAATGAGGCTATACAGAGACATGAGGCATCAAGAATAAATGAGGCTATCCAGAAACATGAGGCATCAAGAATAAATGAGGCTATACAGAGACATGAGATCAAGAATAAATGAGGCCATCCAGAGAGACGAGGCATCAAGAATAAATGAGGCTATACATAGACATGAGGCATCAAGAATAGATGAGGCTATACATAGACATGAGGCATCAAGAATAGATGAGGCTATACAGAGACATGAGGCATCAAGAATAGATGAGGCTATATAGAGACATGAGACATCAAGAATAAATGAGGCTATACATAGACATGAGGCATCAAGAATAGATGAGGCTATACATAGACATGAGGCATCAAGAATAGATGAGGCTATACAGAGACATGAGGCATCAAGAATAGATGAGGCTATATAGAGACATGAGACATCAAGAATAAATGAGGCTATACAGAGACATGAGGCATCAAGAATAGATGAGGCTATACAGAGACATGAGGCATCAAGAATAGATGAGGCTATACAGAGACATGAGACATCAAGAATAGATGAGGCTATACAGACATGAGCCACCAAGAATAGATGAGGCTATACAGATATGATCGCTCCACAAGTCTGCTCACATCAACCCCAGTGATAGGGGATGTTCTATTTCCTTGTTCTAAGTGCGTCAGACAAAACAGGTCTTCGATTGGCTTATTTAGCCATTTTCAAACTCCTGCGAAAAGTGAATGTTGACAAAGTGGTCCTCATCGATTATGATGGACGAACAACATATATGTGTGTGTGTGTATATGAATATACCTGGGGGAGGAACCTACCTCCTACCAAGCGCGTCAGCAGGGTTGCGGATTGCTGAAAGGCCTCCTAATTTGGAGGTTAGCTGCGAATAAATAAGCAGCAGTGGACAAAAACGGGTCGGCAGGCATGGAGGCTGTAAGGAGGCAGCCCCTCCACTATGCAAAGACACAACAGGCTAATCAAATGTTTGTCTTAAAAAACGACTACAAGTCAAAACATAGAGAAAACCGGGCTGACCTCAACAGCGACGAACAGGCGAGAAATAAGGACCACGATTTACGGAACATGGAATGTACGAAGTATAAGCAGGAAAAGAACATGAACTAATGTAGGAGATGAAGAGAGCAAAATTGACAGTCCTGGCACTTACAGAAACAAAGAAAAAGAGACAGGGCGTTCTGGACCATGACGGCAACATGTTATACTACAGCGGAGTTCCCATGGGCAGGGGTTGGCTGTATAGTGAATAGTAACAACAAAGCAAACATTAAAGGATGGAAGTTCATTTCAGAACGACTGATGGTTCTAAGTCTACAAGAGGAGGATAGTCAAATGGATATCGTCACTGTGTATGCACCAAACGAAGATGAGAGCACTGACATAAAAGATTAATTTTATGAGCTCCTTCAAAGGACCATTGACGATTGCCATAATGAAATACTTCTCCTTGGAGACTTCAACTCTTGAGACTTCAACGCAAGAGTTGGAAACAACTATTCTAGATGGGATGGAATGATCGGTAGGTATGGAGAAGATGTCGTAAATGACAATGGAAAACGACTGCTGAGATTCTGCAGAGAACAAAACCTTGTCATTACAAATACAAGGTTTCCACACAAGCGTATCCATGCCTACACAAGATGCGAACCGGCAAGAAATGAAAGATCCATAATTGACTATGCAATAGTGAGGAAAACTGATTTCAAGTATGTAAAGGATGATAGAGTGTTCAGAGGACGAGAGATAGGAAGCGACCACTACCTAGTTAAAATAAAGAGAGAAATAGAAAAACACTATTCAGCCAGGCAACACCCATCAGCAAACATGAAACATAGCACACAAGGAGAAAATAAAATTAAGGCTTACAAACTACGAGAACCAGATGTTAAGAGATTCCAAGGGCTCATAACAACAGCAATAGAAAGAATAGAGGAATCTGAAAAAGATATGGAAATGCTCTGGGTAAAATTCAAAGACAATCCTCAAAGAGGCTGCAGCAGAATCAAAGAAGGGTGGAAGAGATAGAGTACACCATGGTGGACAGAAGAGGTGAAAAGAATAATACGAGAAAAGAAAAAGACATGGAAGCAATACCTAGGGGCTAGGAATACAGAAGAACAAAAGAGAAATATAAAGAATATGTAAATTTTAGAACAGAAGCAAAGAAGACTGTGCTCAAGGCCAAACAGAAATCCTGGGAAGAATTTGGAGAGAAACTGGAAAATAATACTGGAGAAAACCAGAAAATGTTCTACAGGACCTTAAAGAACATGAGGAAGGAAAAGGAATGCCCCCTGAAATTTGTTAAAGATAAACAAGGTGCGCTGTTGACCGCCCCAGAAGAGGTAATGAACAGATGGAAAGAATATTTCTCAGATCTCCTTGGAGTGGAGGAAAACCAAGCTCTGGAGGTAACAGTCCCAATTCAAGAAGAGGGAGCCATGGAGGGAAACGATAATATCACAATGGAAGAACTAAAGGCAGCATTGGAGAAAATTAAGATTGGTAAAGCAGCAGGACATGATGGTATAACACCAGAAATGGTTAAATACATGGGAGCGGCAGGAGAGATACTATTAATGAAGATTCTCAAGGCAGCTTGGCGCCACAAGAAGATACCAAGAGACTGGGAGGTTGCAATAATAATACCAATATTTAAAAAGGGCGACAATCGACAATGTGAAAATCACAGAGGTATTTCCCTTCTCAGTGTCCCCGGGAAAGTCTACTCTAGGATTCTAGAACGGCGATTAAGAGGTCTAGCAGAGCCAAATATGGATGAAACTCAATATGGGTTTAGGGCAAACAGAAGTACTCAAGACCTTATCTTTACACTCAGACAGCTAAGTGAAAAGACTCTTGAATATGATAAAGAGATGCATCTCTGCTTTTTGGATTTGGAGAAAGCATTTGATAAAGTTCCTTGGGACAAACTTTGGGAGTGCCTGACAAGGAAGAACATCCCAGGACCCCTGATCTCTGCCATACAGAGTTTCTATAAAACATGCAGAAATTATGTGTGGACATCAAATCAAAAGTCAGAAGAGCTCAAGACCACTAGCGGAGTAAGACAGGGGGACATTCTATCACCGTACCTTTTCATACTCCTCATGGATGAAGTCATCAAAGCCTGCAAGGAACGGACAAAAAAGTATGAAGTAGGGTACTGGAAGATGAGACCAAGTTGCATATCGGAACTAGCATTTGCAGATGATGTGGCCCTGATCACGAAAACCGAAGCACATCTCCAGATCAACTTGCAGGTCTGGGAAGAAGAGTTGAAGAAGAGAGGAATACACATCAGCAACTCCAAAACAAAAACCATGGTGATCGCCAGAGATGAGAGGAGACATCAGATAACCTTGGGAACACAAGCACTGGAGTAGGTCAGCAACTTTAAATATCTAGGAGACAGCGTGGCCTAGTGGTTAAGTGGCACGGCTCACGATCCAAAGGTGCTGGGTTCGATCCCCATCACAGCACCGGCCGTTACCCCGGGGAAGCAAACCCTTAGAAAATGCAGGAGGAAGCAGACCCTTACATAAAATGCGTGCTGAAGTCGGATGCACTGGGCCGACAGGCGCAAAATAAAAACCACAGTGCAACGCACACTGCCTTGGGGAATGGAGAAATAAGGCGAACAGAAAAAAAAAAAATAAATATCTAAGAGTGGTAATAGACAGCAGGGGAGGAATCAAAGAGGAGTTAACTGCACGAAGGGCAGCAGCAGGTAGACTTTTCCATGCAATAAACAGAGGTTTCCTCAGTGAAAGAGAAATAAGCAGGACAACAAAGATGGATGTATACCGCTCGACCTATGTACCTGTCCTGACATATGGATGTGAGTCATGGGCAATGACTACAGCCCAAGAAAGGCAATTACAAACTTCAGAAATGAGGTACCTAAGAAAGGCGGTTCAGGTGACGAAAAGGGACAAGATCCGTAACCAGACAATTCGTAGCAATCTTGAAGTTCAACCCTTGCAGACACGAGTGGAGCAGTCCCAACTACAGTGGTTTGGCCATGTCTGTAGAATGGAAGAAGATCGGATACCAAAGCGGTCATGGGAGATAAAAAGTCAAGGACGCAGAACCCCAGGACATCCCAAAGTACGCTGGGAAGATAACATATGACAGTACCTAAGCGATAGAGGGCTGGATTGGAGAGAGGCCAGGAAAAAGACGGCGGATAGAGCAGTGTGGCGTTCTCTTTGGCAAACCTCTACACCTCACGGTAGAAGAGGAGCGACTAAGTAAGTAAGTCATCATCAAGTAGCATGTCCTTTGTAGAACGTCGCTCCCATCACAGTCTGTCTGAAAGAAACTCGTTCCCTTGCCAAAACACCAGCTTCCGCCACTGTCATACTCAGGCATTCCTGGATATCTTGGTGCCATCGTCTTCTTGGTCTACCCCTTCCTCTTTTGCCTGGCACCATACCTTCCATCACCGTTCTCTCAAGACCGTTGTGTCTCTTGATGTGACCAAAGTATTTGCATTTTCTAGCCAAAATGGAATTGATAAACCAGTTCTCCTCTATGCTCAACTCTTGCCGAATGTCTACATTTGTTCTTTTCTCTGTCCAGGGTATTCTGAGGATCTTTCTGTAACATTTTGACTCGAAGGATTCGATTCTTTGTCTAGAAGTTTTGGTAATCGTCCATGCTTCACAGCCATAAATTGCCACAGGAAAAACACAGGCTCTCAAGACCTTTACTTTTATCGTTTTGTTGGTGCCCTGCCATAATTTCTTCAGGCTGTTCAGTCTCTGCATTGCCATAGCTAGTCTTCTGCTGATTTCTTTCGAGCAGTCACCATTTTTGTCAATTCTGGAGCCCAGATATTCAAAATCTGTGACCTGATCTATTTCCTCACCACCCACTGTAAATTTATGCTGACATTGTGTTTTATCGGTGGTCATTATCTTTGTTTTGTTTATGAACAGATTTTGATCTTTACTATGTCCATTAACGGCTGAAAGTAGCTGCTCTAGCCCTTCTGCACTTCTTGATAGTATCACTGTGTCATCTGCGTATTGTAACTCTGGAATCTCGTACCCCCCAATCGTAAATGGGTCGAAACTTTCAATGTTCTCATCTTCTCGAACATTTCTCATTATACATTCCGCAAATATGTTGTACGGATAAGGTGAGAGGATACATCCCTGTCGGACTCCCTTTTGTACTGCAAACCAATCTGATGTTTGCCCAGATACTCGGACAGCGGCTTGTTGATCTTGGTATAATGTTTCAATGAGATGGACTATGTGCAAAGGAAACCCCATTTCCTTCATGATTCTCCACAGATTTTTATGTTTTACCGTGTCGAAGGCCTTAGTGTAATCAATGAAACATGTGTACAGGTCTACATTAAACTCTCTACATTTTTCATAAATATTCCTTAATTTGAATATGTGGTCCCGGGTCCCTCTGTCTTTCCTAAAACCTGCCTCGACTACGTGAATTTCAGATTCAAACCTTTTCTCTATCCTTCTTAATAGGATTCGTAAGAGTATCCTGCTAGCGTGGCTGATCAGCGCGATAGTTCGGTAGTTCGTGCACAGCTTCAGGTTGCCTTTTTTGGGGAGGGGAATATAAATTGATTTCTTCCATGCTTCTGGCCACTCTGCACTGTGCCATATCTGTTTACACAGCTTGTGATAGACTTGAGCACATGCCTCTCCTCCTGCTTGTATTAGCTCTGCTGGGATATCATCGCATCCTGGGGACTTTCCCTTTTTCAGGCTTTTAATTGCAGAGCGTACTTCTTCCAATGTTGGTTCAGGTTCTTTCTCATCCTTTGGTAGGATTGTAACTGAGCGCTTTGTGCTATCTCCATACATGGTTCTGCAGTACTTTCTCCATCTATTCAGTATGTCTTTGGTTTCTGTTAATGTGTTATCCTCTTTGTCATTTATGACATGTGGAACCGGACGGAATTCCCTTGTCAGTGTTCTTATTGCTTTGAATGCATCTCTTTCTCTGCCTTGTTGTTGTAGGTTTTCTATATCCTTACACGTTTCTACTATGTATCTTCTTTTATCTTTTCTTATTTCTCATCTAACTTTTCTTGCGCAGTTTTTATATGTTGTGTTGGTCCCCTTACTTCCCATTTGTTTTAATTGTTGCCTTTCTGCAATGAGTTTCTGTGTTTCCTCTGTTATATAGCTCTGTGTTTTGTGCAATATCTTTGGAATCATTTCTTTTAATGTTGAGATCAAAATATCCCTTGCGTACGATGTCAACTCCTCAGATGTCATCTCTTCCTGTACAGCAAGCAACGCCTCAAATTTGTTTTCTACTTTGATGTTGTATTCAGTAGGTATTGCTGATACATCGAAGCGTATTGGCTGGCAACCTTTGTTGATCCTACGTAGTCTTGTTTGGAAAACTGCAAACAGTAATTCATGGTCCGTATCGCAGTCTGCTCCTGGCAGCGTTTTTGTCGCCAGCACATTTGATCTCCATCTTTGTTGCACTAGGATGTATCTATTTGGTTTCTGCTGTTGCCATCAGGGGAGGTCCAAATGTACAGTCTACTGGGAGGTAGGGCAGAAGTGTATAAGGGATAGCATCTCACGGTGAGAGGCAGCACATCCTTGATGGCCAGGATACTATTTGGTTCCCCCACTTCTGTCTAGCTCACGTATGGTTCCTAGAGTCTGCCTGTGTACGGCAGCGCCACCCCCTGGGCAACAGCTTTGGCTGGCCAGCTAAACTACGTGGGTGAAATGACAAGAAGGGGAGTCCACCCCTGGCAAGTATACACAGCTGCTGGTAGAAGAGGCGGAAGATCAGCCTGTGCGACAACGACTCTAAAAGCGGGAGCTGGAAATGCCTGGTATCGGGCTAAGGGCACACCAGAGACCATAGTTGGTAAGCGGCCAGAACAACGTTCAGAAAGCAATGGCAAACTACTGGATGTAAAATGCCAAGAAACTTATGACAGTCGAGAGAAACGAAACTCAAAGATCTGATGGTGAGGCCCTCAGGCCAGGCAGATCATCGACGCCAACTGGGGAAGAGGTCGTTTCAGAGTCAGTACAAATAATAGAGATGACGGCCTAAAGCCTGACTGCATTACAGTGGACAACTCTGAAATGGGACTAAAAACAAAACTAAGAATAGGCACCTGGAACGTCAGGAGCCTATACCAGGGAAAGTTGTTCATGATCGGAAGAGAAATGAAGAGAACCAAGATAGAGATTCTTGGAGTCTCTGAGCATAGATGGGTCGGTCAAGGGCACTGTACCAGCTCCTCGGGAGAAACATTTATATACTCTGGGACGGACAAGAGTGGAAAAAGCGGGGTCAGCTTTATTCTGTCAAAGAAGACAGCACCTTCACTACTCGGTTACAATCCAGTAAACGACCGAATAATTGTAATCAGACTAAAGAAAAAGACTAGAAATTTAACAATAATTCAAGTGTATGCACCAACATCAGCAGCAGACGATTGTGAAATGGATGATTTCTATAACACCTGGCAAGAAGCGATGGAAAAAGTTGAAAAAAGAGACATCTTGGTCATCATTGGCGATTTCAATGTGAAAGTCAGAGAGGAAAGAGCCGAAGACGAGAGAAGTGTTCGAGGACCTTTTGGTTTGGGACACAGAAATGAGCGACGAGAAAAACTGGTTAATTCTGCATATTAAACAACCTATCCATTGCCAACACCTTCTTCAAACAACATCCATGAAGACTGTACATGTGGACCTCCCCTGATGGCAACAGCAGAAACCAAATTGAGTAAGTAAGTAAGTATATAAATATATATATATATATATACATATATGTGCTGGAGATAGCACAGGATACAGATTTTTCCTCAGGGTTTACTCCTGAAGCGACATACAGCGCATTCCATTCTCTGGACTACATCCTGCTACTTACAAAGCCCTGTTCATGGTTTGGTAGCGGGAGATTGAGAACGAACGCAGAAGACAAAGACTCCAGAAGCCTTTCCCGTAAACAGGTATCCCACAAGGCAGCGGAGGGGGATGACATCTATCGTTGTGTGTCTTACCTTTTCCATAACCATAAGAGGTCATAGAGGCATCTCTCACAGGCTGTGTTCTAGTCCATTATAGTTATGTCTAAATTTCAGTCACATCAAAACCGACACTATCTACAGCTAGGATGAAGGGTGCCAATCTCGCAAAGTTCAGCCGTGAAATTACAACACAGGTTTAAGTGTAGTGCTAATTCATATAGCCGATGTCAAGGCCAGGATAATTGGAGGGAAGAAAACACAAAAGACTAACGAATTAACCAACCCAAATGGAAATAACGACACGTTTCTGTGAACACAAGTGTAACTTGTCAACTAGTGTAAATTCCAGGTAAATCCGTGGCCTGGAGGCATCCATAACGGACTAAAACACCATAGCAATGTAGACTTGCAGGGCGCCATCTTTGCCATTCTTGAGAGGGCATAGTGGCTGCCACCGCTTATAGATGCCGCCTGACTGCGGAGAAAAGACTGAAGAGATCTAGGAACACTCCGGTAAGCCAATCACCTTCATCAGCATTCTCAAGATATGAGGAAAGCTATTACAACCCTCCACTTAACGCCCTTTTCAGGCACAAAAAATAGTAAACCTACTCATTGTTGGCATTAAATAACAACAAGCAGCCAGTAGCGGTGTGTTTTCCATATTAACTCATGTATTTGTAATTTTGTGTTATTATTCTTTTGTTGCACTTCAATTTATTTGCAGCTCTGATTTAACATTGTTTCTTTTGTTGTCATGCATTTGTTTTTTTGCTTATTTTGTTTTTAAAAACAAAACTTGGTTTTTTCTTCCCTCATATGGCAGTTGTAAAATGTCATCTGTTATTCAATTTTTAATTAGTATAAAACTACAGAATAACATCTGAAAAATAATACCACAATTGTGCATACCTGGGTGATCAAAGTTATATTCCCCCCTAGATGCTTTCTTATGTTCTTCAGGAGTTAGATCACGGTAAAAGCTGTTCTGACTTATGATTGTCACTCTTCGGTTATGTTCCAAGACAGACTGCTGACCCAGCTGCTCCATAATCTTGCTGCAAACTGTGCTCTTGAGAAAATACAAGATATATTAAAAATAACGGTGTGACCTTATGTCATGACATATTCTATACTGTAGACCAAATTGAAGGGATAAAAAAAGACATCAAGTATGACACTGACTGACTGACATATATAAATGTACATATATTTTTAACTCTACTACCTCCACGGGGGATTCAGTTTTTCTACCATGCAACCTAAATCATACTGAACCCGACATAATGATTCAAGAAACAGAGAGTTATAAAGAATAGTCACCAGGCAAGGACGGCATAACAATGAAGGCGATTCATGCATGTGGAGAAACAGGGTTACTCTGGCTGTATAGGCTCTTCACAAAGGCATGGAAAGACAGACGTGTACCAGATGACTGGCAGCAAGCTATAATCGTTCCAATTAGGAAGAAAAAGGGCGACAAGAGAAACTGACATGTACAAAGCCATATCGCTACTTAGCCACACTGGTAAAATGTATGCCAAAATCCTGAAACAAAGAACAAGACCTATTGTTGATGCTCAACTATCCAGAGCTCAATTTGGATTCCGCCGAGGTATGAGCTGCACGGACGCCTTGTTCACCTTAAGACAAATAAGTGAAAGATCAATAGAATACAATAAAAATCTATGTATTGCTTTCATTGATCAGGAAAAAGCGTTTGATAGAGTAGACATGATTAAACTTTGGAAGATACTAGAAGATTTTGGTGTACAAGGCCAGCTGCTTGATAATGTCAGAGTGCTATATCGTTCGAGTACAAACATCGTCAGAACGACTGATAGTGTCACAGATGCTTTTGAAATTACCACCGGCGTGAGACAAGGGTGTGTGCTTTCTCCTCTGTTGTTTAACATCTACATGGACAAAATCGCATCAGAGACTGGTCAAATTGAGACATCCAAAGCAGAACATAACTCAATACACGAGCGGCTCTTTGCAGATGATCAGTGCTTGCTGTACGATGATGAAAACAAACTACAAAACCACATGAACGCGCTTGTGACTACCTGTGCGAATAAGCGAGAACAAAACAGAAACTATGATGATCATTAGAACACCTGGGCCACTTAAGATAAGTGTAAATGATATTGCTCTTCATCAGGTCTATGAGTTCAAGTATTAGGGCAGTATTTTTTTGACAGAAGGTATGATCAAAAGGGAAATTGAGACTAGGTGTCAGAAAGCATCTGCGGTGACTTATCAGCTGTCCTCATTGCTTAGACACCTGGGCATTAGTTTGACAACAAAGCAACAGCTGATAAACAGTATATTTATGCCAACTCTGTGTTACCAGTGCCAAACATGGCCTCTGTCCAGGGCGCATGAGAGCAGAATTTTGACTTGTGGAATGAAGTGATTGAGAAAGGTTATCAGTGTTACCAGGAGAGACAGAATGCGGAACAACATTCGAAGTATGGTCGGCACTACATCTTGTGTCTAATACATTTCCAGGCAGAAAATAAGTTGGTTTGGTCATCTCGTGAGAATGCAACTTCATCAACTTCCACTGATGGCTTACAACGTTGGTAGATCAAGCTACAGGGCAAGGGGGAGGCCACGGGGCAGGTGGATAGATGACATTAGAGTGATTGTGCAGCGACAAGGGCTCACATTGACCGACCAAGCGCACTTGTCGCAGGATAGATACTGAAGCTCCCCACGACGCTCAAAGGCACAAGTGGAAAGAAAACTATATATATATATTGGAAAATGAATGAAGATGAACTTGAATCATATGCCTGCAAATTAAAGTATGATATAATGAATGAAATAATCACTGAAACCCCATGTTCCTTCCATTAGGCTCAAAACATTTTTCTGTAGTTTTCTGTCGCTGCATGGTCAGGTGTCCGAACCATTTAATTCTCTGTCTATCGATGTAATCCACAGTGTTGCACCTACGATCTGTCTGATTATTTAGTTTCTTAATATGTCCTGCCTTGTAACCCTGACAGCCTTTCTCAAACACTTCATTTCGCATACCATGATTTTTCTTTCTTGTGCCTTAGGGAGAGTCCATGTCTGACACTAGTAGCAGAGAATTGGTATAATAATACTATTTATCAGTTATCTCTTTGTCTTCATTGGAATATGTTTGTGTCTTAGTAATGGTGAGAGCTGATAGGAAACCGCATTATCTTTCTGTGTTATTGATTCCTTCTCTCTACCTAGCCTTCCATCTTGTGTGAACTCGCTGTCCAAGTATTTGAATTCACAGACTTGTTTAAGCTCTGTACTTTTTATCTGTATATATAGTCTTTTCTCTATTCATTTTCATTGTCTCAGTCTTTGCTGTACTATTTCTCATATTATATCTATTGTAGGCATTGTCAAGGCCTTTAAGATGTTTTTGGAGGTTTTGTTCATCCGAATGGTAGAGACTCTCTGAAGAAGGTGCTCATTCATTGTGGTGGTTTCTGGTTTTGCTTCAGTTATTTGATCCATGTATACAATGAACAAAAGTGGTGATAGTACACATTCCTGTCTTAACTGCAAACCATTTAATGAGTCTGTTCTACCAAGTAAAAATTGTACACAAGAACCATATTGTGAGGATGCCAGACATTTTCTTAATTCTTCTTTTTCATTCACAATAAAATAATCACTTCTATTTCCTTAATAAATTTGCAGTCCAAATTTGCAGGTCAATCAATCAATTAATTAAACAATCAAAGTCATTCACTCATCTCGGTGCATAGATCATTGACAACATCCCATAAGCATACATATATGCTTGCTCACTCACTTTACCTGTATGCTCTATTATAACCCCTAGGACCCTTTCCTTATCTATTATTCTAATATTGTTCTCGCCCATTCTGTAATTATGTTCCATATTGCATGTACCCATGTGAACGACTGTACATTTATCTCCATTTGCCATCTCACAGACCAGTCTTGAATTTTATCTAAATCCGACCTCAATATATCCACTTCTGCTTTAGATGAGATACTACTGCATAGTTTTGTGTTGTCCGCAAATTTTTCAATCATGGATCCTATATCAGTGTCCAAATCTTTTATATATTTAAAGAATATTGGTCCCAAAACCGAGCCTTGTGGCACTCCACTTTTTACTTCACACCACTGAGAGTACTCCTTATTTATGCCCACTCTCTACCTTCTTCTCGTTAACCAACTTTCAATCCATTCGGCAACCTCCCCACCTAATCCATGTGATTTTAACTTTTTAAATAACATTCGATGAGGTACTCTATCAAAAGCCTTTGCAAAATCTAGATAAATAACATCCACTAGCTCCCCTTTATCTATCATTTGAGTAACCTCCTCCATGAATCCCAATAGATTTGTCAAGCACGATCTCCCTCTAGATTTGATTAAACCTGCCTAGATGCATAACAATGTTTTCTTTGATTATTGATTCTAACAATTTACAGACTATGCTCGTTAAACTCACCAGTCTATAATTTTCTGGGATCTTGGAGCAGTCTTCTTTTGTATAGACTGTGCCAAAGTATTGATTTAGTAGGTTAGATGTCTCTCTATTTTCTCCTATTATTTTACCTGTGCTCTTTATGAGAGTACCTTGTCTTTCGTTCTTTGTTTATTTCTAACATAAGTAAAGAAGCTTTTACTATCAGTCTTGATCTTATTAACAAGTTTTTTTTCTAAGTCTATTTTTGCTGCTTTATTCACTTTCTGAGCTATGTTTTGCTTGTCCAAATATTTTAAATACGTTTCTTTCGATGTACATGCCATATATTTTTTTTTCCATGCTTTATTTTTAGCTCTTCTACATTTAACTACAAATCTAGTTATCCACTTTTTATGCTTGGTGTTTACATGGAACACATTCCACTTTTAGTTGTTCTAAAACTGTTTTGAAACTCTTCCACTCTTGTTCAACAATCTGTACCTCTGACAATTCTTCTTCTTCGATCAACTGATGCTATGCTTCTAGTCTAGTGAGGTTCACTAAGAGACTGTGCGCTTCAGATCTTTGCTGGTCCCCCACAGCTTTTCGAGCATGGTCGATTCCCCATGTCAGACTGTCTCTCTTTGGTCTGCATAGGTAGGGCATTCTTGCAGAATATATTCTAGTGTTTGCTTGGGTGCTCCACAATCGCACGTGGCAGTGTCTCTGAGACCCATTCTGTGGAGGTGGTCCTTGAGTCTACAGTGTCCTGTTCTGAGTCTGAAGATCTTTGTCTGCCCATCTCTGCCAAGTTTGTCTATGCTGTCATTTTCTGCCTTGTATTCTTTGTGCTGTTCTCTCCATTTTGTCCTCATGGATAGTTTGATGAGTGTCTTTGCTTCTTTATAGTTCTGTGGCTGGGGAATCTGCTTGTCGCCACTTCCGGCTTTTGCGAGCTCATCTGCTTTCTCATTTCCAGGGATCCCACAGTAGGTCAGAATCCACTGTAGGACTAAATCTGTTTTTGTGACAGCAATCCTATTTTGTATTTTATTTCATGTGAGAGTCTATCTTGTTTGTGGCTTGAGATGCCTGTTAGAATTACTGTTTTCCTTGTATTTATGTTTTGGTTGATAAGAATCTGAGTTGCTGCATGAACAGCTCTTGCTTCAGCTCTGAAATTGGTACAAGTCTCTCCAGCTGGTATGGAGTGATTTTCTATGTCACCATTGGAGTGTTCAATGTCGATTCCACTGCCTCCCCTTTTATCGCTCACAGAGGCAGATCCATCTGTGTATTCGTGTGTCCAAAGGCAGATCCATCTGTGTATACGTGTGTCCAAGAGTTGCTAGGGTACTGTCTCTTGAGCTCCTGTAGAACTTGGATTTTTTGCTCTATTGCCGACTGCTCACTTTTCTTCGTTAACCCTGGAACCCCCAAGATTATTTTGGACCGGTCCTGACTCCGTGTCCAGGGTTCTGGAATGAGTGCTTCACACTTTTTGGTTTCAGCTTCAAGGATGTCTGCGTGTTTTCTGTGGATTTCTCTGGCCAGATGGTTGGGGCTTTTCCTTAGTAGTCTGTTTTTGTTCTCTCTTGGAACTTCTGGTGCAGAGGATGATCAGGTAACTTCTTTGGTTTTTCAAACGGAGTAAGCGATTTACATTTTGTCCTTAATTCAAGGGGCTCAATATTTGCTGTTATTCCCAGCTCTGTAATTGGAGTGCTTTTCAATGGAAGGGTAATTCTGAGACCCATATTTTGAACTCGGTCTAGTTTTCCTGTGTTTGTTTTGATCGCTATTGATTAAGTGCTAGAGGCATATTCCATGATTGGTCTGATTGCACCAGTGTAGACCTGCTTGAGGATTTTTTGGTTGGTTCCCGACGACGTACCAGCCAGTATTTTTCATCACTGAGAGTCTTTTTATGGCCCTTGTCTGGAATTTCTCTATATTTGACTTCCAGGTAAGTCTTGAGTTAAATGTGACTCCAAGGAGCGTGGATGTGTCCAACTGGGGTATATGTTGGCTTCCTATCTTTATTATAATTGTTTCTTTTTTGGAAGAGAGTGAAAAGAGAGTGGTGGAGGTTTTGGTGTGGTTTATTTTCAGTCCCCACACTTTTGTCCAGTTCTCTACCTTTTCTACTGTCTTTTGTTGCATGTTCTGTGGATACATACTGATGGCAACATTTAGTGATGTCATTTATATACATCAAGAAGAGATTAGGCCCTGTGGCACTCCCTCTCTCAGCAACATTGACTTGTTGGTATAGTTGTCCAATTTAACCCTGGCAGATCTTTGGAAGAGGTAACTTTTAATCCATGAGAACATATTGTTGGTATCCCATGCTTAGAGGATTTTCAACTTCAGGCCTTCTCTCCAGACAGTGTTGAAGATGGCTAGCACTCTCTTGAAAGGCATTGTCTGTGTCCTGTGTTAGATATGTTAATTGGTTCTCTGTGCTTCTGTGCTGCCTGTATCCTGTTTGAGTTGAGGCGAGTAGCAAGTTTGTCTCAAGATACCAGGAGAGTCTTTTATTTATCAGTCTTTCCATCAGTTTTCCCACACAACTGAGGAGACTGATGGGCCTGTAGTTTTTTAGGATCGTGTTTGTTTTTTCCTGGTTTAGGAATAGGCTGAATGTAGGTCTCCTTCCAGAGTGCCGGAACAGTACCCTCATGCTTATGGGACCAAGGTGTTTGAAGAATTTATTTGTGATACCATCTGCCCCTGGTGCTTTTCTCTCCTTTAGTTTCTTCTTCTAGCTCCTGTAGGGAGAACTTCACTGTCATGCACTCTATTCGAGTGCCTGTGCCACGGTCTTTTTGGTGAGCTCTGATCTGTGTTCTTACTTCTTCAACTCTGTCTCTTGAAACTTGCGTTTTACTTTCTGACTGACAAATTCTGGCCATAAGGTCTGCTGCCGCCTTGCCCGTCACCTGGCCTATGGTCATATCTAGCACGGTTTTTTATATCTACCTCTGACAATATCTTTCCAGATTATGTGGCTGGCTGTCTCTCATCTTCTGAACATCTGTCTTAGAGTAGTCGTATGCTCGCGAGTTTATATTTACATCTCTCCTTGCTATAAGATCCCAACGGATGATATCATGGTTGCTTGAGACAAACGGTTCTCCAACGATAACGTTTTCAATCCTATTTTTCTCTGTAGTAAATATTAGGTCGAGTATGTTTTTGCCCTTGGTATATGTCTTTTTCCATCTATTACACAAAGTAACATGTCCTTCTCAGAACGAACGAAGGTTTCCTACAATAGTTATTGGAGCTGTTCTTATTGCCTCTATCTTGACTCTGAAGTTATTAGAGAATTTTACAGTGGCTACAGAGATTTAGAGCTTCTTGTCTATCTTCTAATTCTATGTAGAGTTAGAAACCTCAATTTTTCATAGCTTTCATTACTAATCTGTGAGGTAATAAATGAGGTGTGATAAAAAAAGCATAAGAAATTTGGATTTACAAACAAAAATATTACAAGAGTTATAGATTTTTAAGTTTGTCATCATTAAAGTTGTTCTCCTCTGAAGCCACAAACTTAGCCCAGTGTTGGTTCCACTGCTCGAAGTATGCTTTGAAGTCAATCTTCTGAAATAGTGTACAGCTGCCTCGCTGCATTCTATTATATCTCTTCAGCATCCTGAAACCTTTTTCTTCTGAAGTGGTATTTGATTTATGAGCAGGGAAAAAAGTTGCAGTGAGTAAGATCTGGTGGACCTGTGAAATCTGGTGCTTAGCAAGAAACTGCTGCACAAGTTCATGCAAATCAAGACCCTTGGGCTCAACGAGGTGAGAAATTTAGAAGGCTGATAGATCATTCAATGTACCAGAGAATAAATGGACTTAGAAACAAAAGAATAAAACAGAGCAACTTTGTGGCCCCAGTTATAGAAAAGTGGGGAACAGATTAAATAGACAGCTCAGCACAAATAACACCACACATACTCCTCACCTGGAATAAAGAGAACTTCCCAAAACTGATAGATAGCGTGCCTGTCATTGTGAACTAGAACAGCCAGACAGAAACAGAAAGAAAAGCCACATCTAAAAAATACATAGAGAAGTGCTACTCAAGAAATAGATGGACCAATGCTGACGAAGATGGATGAAAGACTGAAAGGTTCAAATACCGCAGTCAAACTGTAAACTAGTAACACAATGCATTCCATTCTCCGGACTACATCCTGCTACTTGCAAAGCCCTGTTTAAGGTTTGGTGACGGGAGATTGAGAACGAACACAGAAGAAGAAGATGGACCAACAACAAATGCCACAGAGAATGGAGGTAGAGGAATCTTTTTGAATATAAAAAACAATACAGAAGGAAAGTTATCAGTGGCAAAATGACAATTTTCAAATGACCCCGAAGCTGAGACCTTGAAAACTGCAGAAGTACTTATGATGAATGAAGAGCAGAGAAACAAAGGGTCATATTCACAGTTGTGCTAACTGTGGTGTCAGCACTTGGAAACCAACAAAATACAGACATAAAATAACCCTGGGGGTACTCTCTAAACTATAATACAGATTCAAGAAAATTGGGATTTAGTAGATTCCATCTCATTGCAACATACTTGGCAATCAAGAGGCTGATATACTGGCAAGAGAGGGCAGAACACTGCCTCAACCTAATATAGGTATAACTTATGAAGACGCCAAGAGATCTGCCAGGTGCAGATACAAGAACAAGTGATTATGGAAGCATCCAAGGCAACAACAAAAATTACGTTTACTACAATCTAAACATGGCCGACTAGGTGGTGATTTTCAGACTCTGCACAGACCCCAACAGATTGTGATACCATCTATTCAACAAGTTAAAAATAGGAAATACTGATGAATGTGTCCGCAGCACTGACAAAATGACTGCTGAACATCTGCTGCAGGAATGTCCAACATACAGAGAAGGCAAATTTGGTCAAAATATGTTCCATTCCAAGGCATGCTCTATGACAGTGCTGTCCAACACGCGGCCTGCCAGCTGAATTAAAATGGCCCGCCAAAGCTCGAAACAATATTTGTAATTTGTGTGAAAAAAATAATGCCAATTGGCTACTTGTAAACTGGCATCAACAACATTAAATATAGCATTACATTGTATTACAGCTAGTGCCATATATCAAAATGATAATTTTATAAATAATAACTGTATAGTACATTAATACACAACGAGTTGCAGACGACCCGAGCCGCACGAGTATTTACAATGAATAACATTTTTCCCAAATTATCCAAACCAGAAGCTGTTATCTGCAGTACATTTTGGGCACATATTTTTGCAAGCAGGATTCTAATTACTACCAACGTTCAGACTATATCTAAAAAAATAGAAAACGTGGCAAGTACATCGAGTGAAGCGAAAAAAAACGGAAAGTTACGGATAAGAACCGTACTTTTAATGCGTCGTGGGAACTGGATTTTGTGTTTATATTTTCAAATGATAAGTCGGCGTGTTTGATATGCCAGAATTCTATATCGATCTGTTTTTAAAAACGCTAATCTACAGAGGCACTACAAGTTCATGCATGGATATTTTGATAAACATTATCCAATTGGTACAGAGGTAACGGAAAACAAAGTTGTTTCCTTAAGAATGAATCTTCATGGCCAGCAAGGAGTTTTTCGTTGACCATTGAGCTCAAGTGACTGTGCTACTGAGGCATCCATAAAGATAAGCTGGGTTTTAGCTAAGAAGCAGAAACCATATTTAGATGGTGAAACTGTTAAACTATGTTTCCAAGAAGGTGTAGATGATTTATTTGATGAATTTTAGAACAAAGATGAGATCAAGAAGCAGATATTAAATCTTCAGCTTTCTCGCCAGACTGTGGCAAGACGTATTGACATTTTGTCCAGTAATATATTTCATCAATTGATTTGTGATTTGAGAAATTCAACAGGCTTCAGTCTAGCTTTGGATGAGTCATGTGATGTCACTGACACAGAACAACTGCCAATTTGGGTTAGACAACAAGAGATGAGGATATATACAACACATTGAATGAGTATTTTAGTATGAAATGGCATTGAAATGAAGCTCATATTGGTCACCACGGATGGTGCTCCAGCAATGGTTGGATGCAAACTGGACTTGATTTGTTTGATGGTGGCATATAACGATTTTCCAGATTTCAAAGTGTATCATTGTATATCATTCACCTGCAAGCTTTTTGCTCAAAACTGATAGATGATGTACTGCGCAAAATAATTAATATTATTGTTAGAGTTGTGAGCTTCATTCGAGCTAATCCTTAAAATCACCGACAAATTAATAGTTAGAAGAGTACGAAAGTAGTTATGGTGATGTTTGTTGGCTGAGCAAAGGGAAGATATTAGATTCTGGGATCTAATTAAAGAAGTCAAAATCTTTCTCAAGGTCAGATCCAAAAAAGAATTGCTAAAATCTCTGGAAACACCTGTATTTTCGGTAGGGCTAGCATTTCTTACTGACGTCACAGACCAACTGAACAAATTAAATTTGAAATTGCAATGATATTTCTATCATAGCAGCAAAGATGCAGTTATTTGGAGGAGATGAAGGTGCAGTACAGCTTTAAATAATTGAAATGCAACATAATATGGCTCTTCTAGACAGACACAAGGTTACACCATACATAAACACAGTTCTGGATGACATATATGATGAATTTCCACACCTATCAAAATGTTGTAAAAAGGTATTGTATTCACCATGTTTGGAAGCACTTACGTATGTGAAGCTGGATTTTCTGCAATGTTCAACATATGTAAAAACATTGAAACTCTTAGACTTCTTCTTCTTTTCTTCTTTTGTCCTACTGCTCTTGCCATGTGGCGTTACAGAGAGGCAGGGTGCGTAGATCTCTTGTTTGGGCCAGGTGAGAAGCTTGTGTGGTCATCAATTGGAACCTTCGGAGTATTTTAGATATACCTTCTACCCATCTGGCCCCTTGCATGTGATAAGTTCTTCTCTGCTGGTTGGTCATAATGCATCCGAAGCAAGTGGCCAAACCACTTGATTTGTTGGGCTTCAATGTTGGCATTTAATGTGTTTGTTCCAACCATCTGCCTCAACGTAGTGTTTCGGATACGGTCTCGGAGAGAATTGCCAACTGCGCTTCGCACACAGCGCATATCACAGCTCTGAATCTTACTCTTGTAACGTTCCAATAAGGGCCACGATAAACACTGGTAACACAAAGTAGGAATGAAAAGTGTGTTACTCAACCTCCTCTTCGTTGAAAGCTGCACTCCAGGATGTTTTAAAATCGGTGCAAGCTGATAGTGGACATTGCTTGCCTTCTGAATATGATGTGCTATCTCTCTGTCCACTCTGTCATCATAAGTGAAAACACTTCTCAGGTACTTGAACTCTCTAACCTTTTGGAGATTTTTTTGGTTGCTGTGGAAGCGTTGAATACAATACTTTCCATAGCTTACTCATATTTACCCTGTCGAAGGCCTTTTCCTGGCCTATTTAGGCCACGTTCAATTCTTTATTTTTTCAATGGTTTTTTTGCTTAACTGCCGAAGCGTGAATATGGCATCCGTACACCCTCTGCCTTTTCTGAAACCGGATTGTGATGCACTAAGCAGCAGTTCCACCATTGCCTGAACTCTCTGTTCGAGGACACTAGCAAACATTTTCCCAACATGGCTTAGAAGCGATGTGCCTCTACCTGAGCCGCATTCCATTTTGCTTACTCTGTTTTTCCAAATAGGCATCATAACTGCTCTCTGCCAAGCTCTAGGAACCATCCTTTCGAGCCACGCCTAATTAAATATCTGTGTTAGCCACCAGACACTGACCTCTTGACAGACTTTAATGGTGTCCACCTGTATATTGTCCACCCCTGGGTCCTTGTAGTTAGGGCTTCGTTGAACATTTATAAAATCTAATGAGGGCAGCTGTTACATAATACCACCCTCAAACTAAAAAAATTGCAAGTGCAATTCAAAGTCAAATATCTCACTAAAAATAAGATTGAACTTTTATAAATCATGCACACATGCATTGTTTTATTATTATTACAAATAAATCTTAATAAAGTTAGTAACAAATGTATTTTTTGTAGTCATTGCTTTTGAGCTTTCTGATGCGGCCCTCAGCTTAAATTTTTTGTGTGGTCCAATGAAAAAGGTTGGACAGCACAGCTCTATGAAGATGCCAATAACCTCATGCTTTCTTTCGAGGCATTCAAGTTGATGTCTGAAAGCGTACAAAGAAGAAATGCTGCAAAACTTGACAGCAATAACCTTTGTTGATTCTCTGGTTTGATTGAGAGTATTCATTATGCAGAATTCCCTTATGATCTAAAAAGAATGCACTTTCTTCACTTTTTATGGTTGAGGACCTCCCAAATCGTTCATCACTCTAAACACATTCACAATGATCATTTAAACATTTATACCATTAACTCTTTCAGGACTAATGACCGATATAACGGACTCTTATTTAAACCCTAGAGGACCATTAACCGATAATTCGGTTTTTGTTTTGTAGAGTCGTGATTCGGGTTTTGTGTTAACCAAACTACTTAAAAATTACAACCAGAACAGCTTCTGTTCGTGACATTTGAGTCGAGCGACATGCATTTTGGTACTGAATAAGTGATATATTTGCGTTTTGAAATAGCTAAACTGTTTTGTTGATTCCTAAAAAATAATGGCAACGCCCACTACTTCTACTAGACCAAAACAATATAGTGTAGAACAAGCTATAGCTGTGTTTCAAAGCTTATTAGTTAGTGATTCTGATACAGAATTAGACGATTCAGAGGATAGCGATTACAGTGATAGTACTAGTAGATCTAGTGCTAAGAAATCAAAACGGTCTGGCTTAGGGTTAGTTGGTGGTTGCTTCCAGTCAGGGACTAATCAGTGCTCCTGAATCATCAAGCAGCAGCGATGAGACTGATTTAGAGGATATAACAGGTACATCTAGAGTTGATAGTGATGGAAATAATGGCAATTCTGCAAGGAGAAAGGCCTATTCCATACCACAGAGGACTACTAGGCCTGGTGATGGGTGGCGTAATGCCTAAAATAATGGAAGTTGTGAATTTTTAAAATATTTTTTTGATTTTGGTCATTGAGGAAAATTGTACATAATTTCAACATTTTTGGAGATAAATGCATCAAATAAACAGTGTTTTGAGGGACTTTGGATATTATTCTGCAAAATTACCAGACAAATTGAAATCAACCATTCAGGCCAATGAAAAATTATGGTGAGCTACAATATTTTGACTTATAAATTATCTACCCTTTAAATTGTTTTTTTGCACAACATAATTATTTTTTCAAATAATGAAATATCAGCAATTTACTGATATTTTCATTTTCTGTACCCACTTTTCTTTACAATGATATATAACGAGTACTATATTTGTCTATGCTATGGTGTGTAATAGTCAGTTGTAAAAGGGATGCAGTGAAATATTGCTACAGCTGAAAATTACTTTGGTCCAAACCTAAAAAGAATCAAGTCCTGAAAGAGTTAAGTATGACTCGTACAGTACTCACAGGAGAATGTCTATAACTTTAAGTATGTGTCTTCACACAGGCTTACCATACCTCCTGGTTTGACTGGGATTGTCCTGGTTTGAAGGTATAGTCCCAGCCAGTTTGTCATAGTTATTTGGAAAAAAAATGATAAAGTGCTGAATATACACAAAGTCAAAAAGTGCAGTCTTGAAAGATGCAATTAGGCAAGACGAAAACCCGACTTTAACACTCAAGAAAGGGAAAGTGCCATGACCAGATGGAATAACAGCAGAATGGCAGATATAGAAAAGTTATAGGGGGATTACATTGCTGTCAATGACAGGCAAGATATTCAATAGAATAATCTTGGAAAGAGTAAAAGTGGAAGTAGACAAAAAGCTCAAAGAGTAACAGGCAGGATTTCGCCAGGAAAGATCATGCACAGATCAAATAGCTGCTATACGCATTAGTAGAAAAAAAGTATTGAATGGAAATCCTCCCTTTATCCAAATTTAATGAATCATGAAGACGTGTTTGACAGTGTGGATCAAAGTACGCTTTTGGATACAATATGGAATACCAGAGAAGTTAATAATCCTCATACAGAATATGTATATAGATACAGTTAGTAGAGTGGTACACGAAGGAGCACTGACTGACAGTTTCGGGGTGCAAATGGGGGTGAGACAAGGATGCCTGCTCTTGCCGGCTATCAGCAAAGAACCAATCGTGCTGGGGTGGGGGTTGGAAGATCAATTGGAAGATCAATTGGAAGATGTGGATACCTTTACCTATTTGGACAATTGATACATCAGGTACAGATGCAGGTGTAAGGATCAGAATTTGAAAGGCAACAAGGGCATTCCTGACACTAAAGAATAGATGAAGATCCAGAGAAATCAAGATTTACACCAAAGTTAGAATATTCCACGCCAGTGTGAAGCCGGTGCTGCTCTATACAGCGGGGACATGGAAAATGACCAAGGCCGTACAACAAAGATTCCAATACTTTGTTAGCAGATGCCTACGACGGATAATGGGCATAAAGTGACAGGAGGTGGTGAGGAATGGAGCCAACAGCAACCACTACAATAATACAATAACAAATTAAGCAAAGAAAATGGGGCTGGATATGACACGCTACAGAAGACACTGTCCAACATAGCCAGACTGGCTCTTACATGGAATCTTCAAGGGAAGAGAGAGAAAGAGAGAGAGAAAAAGAGAGGTAGACCCAAAAATACATAGAGACGAGAATGTGAGAAGGAACTACGGTTAAATGATTACACCTGGAAAGAGGCAGAAAGAACAGCTCAAGACTGTGTATGCTGGCGAGATGTTGTCAATGTTTTATGCACTGAGAGAAGCGATTGTCTTTGATTGATTGACCATTCCATGTCCACTTATCTAAGTTTAGTAAGGCTACCTGCATTTTTCAGTTTGAATGTTCTTTTCGATAACCAGACATGGTGAGCATCTTCTTCTTCATCTTCTTCATCAATCAACTGATGCTATGCTTCTAGTTCGGTGAGGTTCATGAAGGAGACTGTGCGTTTCAGGTCTTCACCTGTCCCCCATAGCTTTTCGAGCAGATTCGCTCCCCTAGGACAGACTGCCTCTCAGTAAGAAGATTTGGAGCTGCAAGAATTGCTGATGCAAGTGTTCACCAAACAAGTTTCAAATTTCTTTTCAGTATGTGTGTTCATGTTCAAAAAAGACGTAAACTTACTTTCCCTGAAGCAGTTCCACCAGCCACTCCAATAAGAAATGGTCGAGGAATTTTATCCAGTGCATTAAGATGAGGATTTTCCATTCCTGCGCCAATCATTTGATAGTCCATATTTTCCAGTTCCCTGAATCAATTAGATTAAATCATATGAAAATGTTTACCATACTGCAAGCTATATTAAACCATCACAACTATTAAAAATTGTAATAGAATGGAATAATTTCACAAAGATTATTTATAGAAAATAATACTGAAAACAAATGACAAAAATATTTAAAAAATATCACTAACCCTTGAGTCCAGCCTAACTATTAGATTTGTGTCTTATTTATTTGGTCATGTCCCTTGAATTATACAAATAATATATATAGATATTGATATGGCCATAACTGGTACAATGATTGACATAGAAGACGTGAAATAAGTTTGACTGACCTAAAAATTGTTCATAGAATGTTCAGTGAAAAATTAAGCTTGATATGTTTTTATGTTCTTGAGTTTTCGCATCTTCATATATATATATTTGTATATATACATTATATACATTATATATATATATACACACACACCATCATCATCATGTGGCATGTCCTCTGTAGTAGAATGTCACTCTCATTACAGCCAGCCGATTTGAATCTCGGTCTGCAGTCATGTTTAAAGTTTCTTTGATATCTTGTATCCACCTTCGTCTTGGTCAACCCCTCATTCGCCTTCCAGGTGCCTTGCCCTTCAGGACCATTCTTTCCAGTCCCTCATGAAGTGGCCGAAAAATTAAATTTCCGAAACATAACATTGTTTAAGAATCAGTTTTCTTCAACCTTCAGGTCTTCTAGAATGGCTTTATTTATCACTTTCTTTATCTAAAGAATTTGTAGGACCCTTCTATAACATTTTTCTTCATTGCTGCTTGTGTCATAGTCCATATCTTGGACCCGTACATTGCTAAAGGGAATATGCATGTTCTCAGGATCTTCAATTTTAGTTGCTTGTTAGTATTATGCAATATATTGTGCATGTTGTTTAGCTTCTGCATCGCCATGGCCAATCGTCTTCTAATTTATTTTAAGCGGTCTCCATTGTTGGATAATGTAGAGACAAGATATTCAAAATGTGACATTTTCGATTTCTTCATTATTAATAACAATCTGAGGTTGCAATCCTGTTTTGTCAATGGACATTATCTTGGTTTTCTTAATGTTCAGGTAAAGGTTCTGAGCTTCATTGTGCTTCTGAACGGACATGAGTAGTCATTTCAGACTCTTGGCGCTGTTTGACAGCATGACTGTGTCATCTGTGTATCTTAGCTCTGGAATCTACTTCCCTCCTATTGTGATTGGATCAAAATTCCTGTAGCCTGTCAACTGTTTTTAACCTTTCGCATCATGTTTTCTACATAGATTTTTAATAGCTAAGGTGATAGTATGCAGCTTTGTCTAACTCCCTTGTGAATCTCAAACCAATTTGTTGTACCTTGATTGGTTCTAACGGTAGCTTGTTGTGTTTCTATCAGATGTATCGTGTGTTGCAAAACCCATGTCCTTCATTATTTGCCACAGTTGCTGATGTTGTACACAGTCGAAAGCCTTGGTGTAGTTTATAAAGCACGTATAGAAGTTTACATTGTGCTCTTTACACTTCTCGAAGATGTGCCTCATATTGATAACATGATCTCGTGTGCCTCTACCGGGTTAACCTTCAGTTTTCGATCCCTTCTCTTTAGCCATTCTGCTTTGTTGCAGCCTGTTATCCAAGTGGAGGTGTAGAAGGCAGCTCTGGTTCCCTGTCCCTGACTCCAGCAGTCAGCTATGGGTCGGTGCAACTCATGCACTTCTCGGCATCTTGATCCCTTTTAAGCATATTAAACAGGTCAAGTGATAGCACACACCCTTGTCTAAACTCCTTTTGTTATATGTATTCTTGGTGGCGCCTCATTACTAGTTCTCAAACACACCGATTGATCCCAATTCAAGTTTGTGATTAGTTTATCCTTACCGTTCAGAATGATATCCTCCAGACATAGTATTGGCTGTTCATGCTATCAAATGATTTAGTTTTTTAGTGTAGATTAATCAATGAAGCAAGCATAGATGAAACATCTTTTTACACTTCCATATATTTTTCCACAATCATTCTCATACAGAATGTCTCTTCTCTTGTTCTGCTATTCTGCCCAAAACCAAACTGCTCCTCACTGACTTCTTGGCCAATCTTCCCTTTATTAAAGCTTTAAAATGGCTTTTAATTTGATCTTGTATGGATTGGCTTGGCTTCATTCGTTCTCAATCTCCCCCTACCAAACCCTGAAAAGGCTTAAGTAGCAGAATGTAGTCCAGAGAACGGAATGCATTGTGTCATAGTTTACAGCTTGATTGCGATATTTACACCTTTTGGTCCAACACATCTGACTTCAGCAAGCATTTTTTTAGTACCGGGTTAGCATTCCCTCTTCGATCCCTTCTCCTTAGCTAGTCTGCCCTGCTGCAGTCTATTATCCAGGATCACCGCATAGAGGTGTAGAAGGGTCTTGGCAGCTATGGTTCGCTGGCCCTGACGCTAGCAGTCAGCTATGGGTGGCTGACCACTGCAGCTCATACGCTGCTCAGCATCTTGATCCCCTATCTTGTATGATTTTAGGTAGCATTTTGGGGATTTTCCATTGAAATAAATAATAAAACCGTCTACAGCCAGCTTTGATCATATATCAATATCATATTTAATTTGGACCACACAATTTTCCGCCATATTATCATTTAGTTATATATAATATGAAACACATAATAATTATGTGTTTCATATTATAAATAACTAAATGCCCCATGATTATAATTGTAGGGTCTATTATAGGAGACTATTGCCAGTTCTCAAACTTTTTTTTACCCCAATTGACTTGTTAATAATAATATTATTAGTATTGCTATAGATTGTTTTGCTACTAAAAGTGAGTACTATCTAAAGTTATTACTAGTATTAATTTAGTATTATTTATTATTATAATTATTACTATTAGTACTATTACTATTAGTATTAGTATTCGAATAATAAACTTACTATTACTAGTAAAACTATTTGACAAGTGACTAAAACATATGCAAAGCTCGTTGGTACATGATTTTTTTTGTTTACCTTACTATGTAATAGCAACAAATTACAGCTGCGACAACTTCTCTCCTTATCTTTGAAGAAGCGAAGTTTCGATTTGGGGACACTAACAAATGTGCAAGGAGATAACAAATTTTTCCCTATTGTCACAATCACAACAGAGGAGAGACAATAGTTGTGCTCTAATCCCATTTGCCCAAATCGAGTAACCTTGGTAGTTTTACTAGAAATAGACATCACACTATTTTTACGAACATCCTGCTAATTAGGCTGTCCTGGTGTTGAGCAGACTGCATATCATAATAAATAACAGATCCAGGTGCTTACAAATCGAGATTTAATTCATTAATTTTTAATACGCATTTTGAGATTTAGCTAATATGTGTGTGTATGTGTGTGTATACATATATATATATATATTATATGGATATTATATATAGTAGATCTATACTAACTACTAATATTATACAATAATAGACTAAAATTCAATGACTGAAACTAATAGTAATATTACTCAATTATTACTGATACTAATAACTAATCATTTTGAAAAATAGAAAGCGTTCCGATGTTGTTTAAGAAAATACGATATTTTCCCCCATGATTTAGGGTTTGATGTTTGTTTATTGAATCATCTCACTAAAGACAAAGAGACATGACCTCCTAGTCCTAGAGTCAAATCCACTCCAGATGCACAGCGCAGTACAGCAGACAGGCATTTATTTGCCAGGTACTAGACCTATGAAGAAATTCGGCGAATGGCAAAGCAGTCTTTAACTCTTTAGTTAGTTATCTTACAAATCCATTTTGGCCACCGAAAATGTAAATAGCACACTATGGCTATTATGAATTACATATCACTTGCAAATATATGCGAAATCTAAATAAAAAGTATAAATAAAAGCTTTCCTATAAATACAAAATATTAATAGTCTAGACTATACACCACTGTAGTACTAAAATGAACACATGCAAGCCTTTAATTTTAAGTATTTTAATCAATTACGAATGACTCCTGAAAATCCACTAGTCGAAAAAGATGGCGGTATTAGCAGTAGCAGTGAAACATGACAAAATAGTGAACGGGTATGATTATAATTGTCTGATAGTGTGGCGGTAGAGTGCTAGCTTTTCACTGCAAAGGTACTAGGCTCAACTCCTGTTATTGGCACGCTGATACCGACCCATCAGTAAATGTGTACCTGGCTTACTGTTAGGAAAGGAAAGGCAAATAGAAAGATAATTATCTTTCCTACCTCACAAACAAACTGTGGCCTAGTACAATGACGATTCTAACACTTCATCCCTAACAGCAGTGTCTGCTATGGCACTACCTTTATAATTGAAAAACAATAACGTGATGAAAAGTCTAAATCTGCTGTATAATGCAAAACTTGTTTGAATTTTCAAATTTGTATATTTTATTTACAAAGAACAAAACCATTTTCAAAGTGGACCACATACTATGTTGCTTAAAAGTGTTTCACTATTGTTATTATTAATTACAAATAGTCTATTAATAGGTAATTTCTCAAAGTTTGCAAACAACTTTGAAGCTAGCAGCAGGCTGTATGAACATTTTCTTTTCATTCGTTTTATTGTCTGATTCAAGTTTAAATACTATGAATAATTTTAAGATCATTAAAGAATTTTAAAATTTTTGTACAAAGATGAAATCAATTAAAGAATAATACTAATACATATGGCCTTAACTCTTGAACCAAGCTGTGAGAGTTGATTTGAAAGTACAACTGTGCCTGAATAACTTTGTGAACGTTGTTCTAGATGTGGTTGCCAATAATTACTTAAACAATACTTTCTTAGTACGAGATTAAAGCGGTAAATTAGACTTTTAACATCAGCCAGACATTTTCATTCGAGATTCGGTTGTTGTTAGATGTATTTTTTGGTGTTTGTATACTTTCTGTGTGGTAAACACGAACATTCCAATTTTCAAAATATTTTTTGCTGTTAGTCATTTGCCTATAAGTTCTAAGCTTATAGAGCTGTGTTTCCCAACCATCGGTCTGTGGACCAGTGCCGGTTTATAGAAATTTCCTGTTGGTCCGCAAAAAAGTTATTGTTGCTCAACCCCTAAACTGCAGTGATCTAAGCTCTGGTTGGCTAATTTTAAAACTCAAATGTCATCAGCTACATAAGTATCTGAACGTTTTTGACTGTACAGCCCATCTATATTTTCAGCGACTGTTTATTAAAGTATGAAAGTTGTTTTTTTTCCTGATAAATGGCTAGGCTTACAAGTAGTGCGAAATATAAATTAGGTATATTGGAAATTGATGGAAAGGTTTGAGAAGTTAATTTATCTGCTAAATACTGTATCATGTTATTTCAGAAGGCAAGTTATTTCTTGTATTATTGATGTAAAACTTGAAACCTTATAAAATAGAGATAAAAACTGTCAAACAGCAAAACTTTTTAATGTTCTTTAGTAGAGGCAAGGATAATATTCAGGAGAAAAGTAGTGATGGTACCGAAAGTATGCCAAGTACTAGTGCTTCAAGTTTAGAAGAAATAAAGAAAAAAAATATTTTGATACTGCGGAATGTGCAATACAAACCAACAAATGAAAATGAAACCTTTAGGCATTTTGTAAATTTTTTTTGGCGTTCGCCTTATTTCTCTTATCCCCAAGGCAGTGTGCGTTGCACTGTAGTTTTTATTTTGCACCTGTCAACCCAGTGCATCCGACTTCAGCATGCATTTTTCTAAGGGTTTGCCTCCCCGGAGTAACGGCCGGTGCTGTGATGGGGATCGATCCCAGCACCTTCAGATTGTGAGCCGTGCCACTTAACCACTAGGCCACGCCGTCCCCTCGTTAGGCACTATGACAAGGAGTATTAAAAACTTGGTTTTATTGTAGCCTCTGGCAGTGAACTATCATCACTACCTTATGTGTATTATGTTTAGAAATTCTGTTAAATGATGCTATGAAATCTTCCAATATTGCTTGTCATTTTCATTCGAAGCATAGCAATTTTCCTGACAAGTAACTGGACTTTTTTCACAGATCACATGACCAGATGAAAAGTCAAATGAAAATGATGACGATTAGTGACAAGTCACTGTTTTGAGCATCTTATTTAGTTGCTTTTGGAACAGTTTAAAAAAAAAAACGTTTACTATTGGTGTGGAGTTAGTAAAGCCTTGCATATTAGATGTTGTGCAAGAAATTTTAGGTCCTCAAGCTACTAGCAAACTTGAGGCTAGCTGCTTTCGGACACCACCATTCAGAGGAAAATTGTTGATATGGCCACCGACATTGAAAACAAGGTGTAAAGGGAATAAAGAAATCAAGATGTTTCACGGTTCAACTTGATGAATCAACTTGCGTGAGTAACCATGCTATCCTACTTTGTTTCGTGAGGTATAGCAAAGATGAAGACTTATGGGAAGAACTTCTTTGTGGCCTTGACTTACCTGGACGGACCACTAGTTCAGAGATATTTGATGCTCTTGATTGTTATTTTCATAAAAAGAGCTAAGACTGGAGGAAATGCAGCAGAGTGTGAATAGACGGTGCTGCGAGCTTGATTGGACGTCACTCAGAAGTAGTTGCGCGAATAAAGGGAGTTGCGAACCCAGAAGTTTTGTCCACTCACTGTATGATCCACTGGGAGCACATAGCTGTAAAGGAGCTTTCTACTGATGAATTTCGCGGTGAAAATTATTAATGAAATTCGCAGTCAAGCTATGAACGCCAGGCTGTTCATTCTCACGGTGTGAGAGAATGGACTCACACTACCAACTCTTGCTCTATGCAGAAGTGGGGTGGGTATCTAGAGGAAGGGTTTTTGCATCTCTTTTCAAATTTGGAGAAGTAAAGCAGTTTCTGTGAGAGCGAAAAGAGTCTTTGTTCAATGAGGAATGTTTGGCTATTTTTTTTGCATATATGGTTGATATGTTTACCCTTCTTTACGACCTAATAGTTCTCTTCAGGGGTCTTGTACAAATAATTTTACATTTAGAAATAAAATGGATGCGTTTAAAAAGAAGATCATTCTTTGGGATAGTTGAGTGCAGGAAGAAGATATAGAAATGTTTCCACTATTTTTTATTGCTGCTGATGTCAACTAGAAAGTCATATTGAACTTAATAAGTCAACATAAAATGCAATAATTGTCTCAAATGTGGATATCACTTGAAAAAGAATATGCATCACTATCAAATTGTTGGTCGTTTTTTCAACTTCTTTTTTGTGTGAACAATTTTTTCAGCCATGTCAGTAATAAAAACCAAACAGAGAAATCAAATTGAATGTTATTGCAATCCTTTGTCTATCCGAAACTACGCTCCAGCTATGTATATCAAATTTACTAACCTCTAAGCAGCAGCAGAGGTTGCACTAGCTAAAAATGTAAATTTGATAACATCGGATTTAAAAAATAAAATACTATCTACATTGACTTTTGTTTCTGTCTTAGCCGTCAGCCGGTCCACAAAATATTTATTATGTTTCCATCGGTCTGCAGATGTAATAATGTACAAGAATGAAGAAATGTGATCATATTTGTAGCACTTATATCATTACACTATTTCTTTAAGTTTTTCCATGGAATTTATTTCGGGGAAGTTTTTTTGTCTTCATATGGTTTTTCATTACATTTGCTGAACTGTTGTCAAGACGTATTTTCGTGACGCGTCTTTTGAAGTACATATCGTGGAAGAACTTCCTGATAATTATTGGTAACTAGGTCTACCATTTCTGTGGAATGGAACATACTGTGATGAAGTTACACATATGATTACCTTGTTCTACTAGAGGGAAAGTCCATTCCTGAATATAAAGTCTTTAAAAGCTTGAGAGGCGGAAGAACCTATTAAGGTCAACAGCTCAAGGGGTTATACAACAAAGTATGGGGCACATCCAGGATACTTAAGTGGAAGGCGGCCGGCCACCGTGAAAGAGCTAGCGACCTCACCCGTAGTTAGCAATGGAAACACAAATCTAAGAAAATCTGAATACCAGTCAGAGGACTGAAAATAGGAATGTGGAATATAGACTTCACCAAGCGGGAAAACTGGACAACCTGTCAACAGTGGGTGGTGCCATGAATATTGATATATTGGCAGAAACAAGATGGAAAGACACTGGGTACACACAGAAAGATAATTACATTTTCATTCATTCAGTTAGATGAATAGCATGTAAGAGGTGTCGTGTATTAATAAAGAAAGAATTAGAAAAATACAAATGCGGATACTAGACACACAACGATTGAATGGTGCTACTGAAAATCAGATTTAACATGTCCATTTTTACAAACGTATGCACCAACATCAGATTATACAACGAAGAACAATTAGATGAATATTATGAAGATGGGAAGCAGTTACTATGAAATTGGAACAAAGAATGAAAGAGGAGAAAGACTGATACAACTCTGCAAGGAAAACAAACTTAGTATCTGTAACACTTTTTTTAAACACAATATTAGAAAATTATAAACACGGGAAAGCCCAGGTTATAGGGCAATAAATCAAATTGATTTTTATTATGATCAGACACAGATTTAGGGCTGAACGATTACCAACCTTCGTTTTGCAGATGATATTGGCGGGTTCAGAGGCAGAACTTCAGGAATGGGTCAGAAGGCTCGATGAAACAGCTCTTGACTATGGTATGGAGATTAATGCTGGAAAGACATAATTAATGACCAACAACGCCGAGGGCTTCAACAGCAGGATAAAAGCTAATGGTCAGGAATTCTAAGTAGTTGACCGTTTTAAATTTCTGGGGTCAATTGTAAGTGATAAAGGATCAAAATGTGAGATGTTGGCCAGAATAGCACAGACAATAGCGGTGCTTGCACTGCTTAACAAAACTTGGCAAGATAAACAGTTAGCACTATGCACGAAAATCAAATTAATGCGTACACTGGGCCTGTCAATATTACTCTATGCTTGTGAGACATGGACAGTTACAGCTGACCTTCAACGAAGGATACAGGCCTTGGAGATGAGATTTTTCCGAAGACTTTTAAACGTCGCGTACAAAGATCGAGTTACAAATGAGGAAATACGAGATAGAATTACAACAGCAATAGGGCCTTTTGAAGACCTCTTGGCAACTGTCAATTGTGCGGTCACATATCGAGATCAAATGGTCTTGCAAATACGATCCTGCACGGAAAGGTGCAAGGCAGATGGCGAAGAGGCCGTCCCAAAAAGAGGTGGAAGGACAACATAAAAGAATGGACCAATCTCCGACCAGAAGAGGCACATGTAGCGGCCGCTGACACAGAAGGGTGGCGTGGGGTTGTGAGGATGTCTTCAAGTGTGCCCCAACGATCTCACCGGTTACGGGATGACCTGACCTGACAGATTTATAAATATTTTCAAAAACACCAAGACAATACCCAGGAGCAGACATCAATTCAGACCACAATCCAGTTTGTATGAAAGTGCATATACAACTAAAAATCACAGAGAGTAGAGGGACAAAGACACTTAATAAAGACAGGTCAGCGCTAAAGCAACCAGATATATGGGAAAAGTGCCAGGTAGCAGTAAAGAACGTGAATGAAAACTTATATTCAGAGGACAAAGAAGGAAACACAGTGTGTAGAATAAACGCTAAATCATATAAAAACCAGTAATCAAGTAGCAAATAAAATGTTACCATATAAAGAATTAAGGAAATACCAAGAAGCGATAACAGATGACATCTTAAGTAAAATGGAAGATATAAAGGCGGTTATCGGCACTCCTGCATATTCATCACTGCACAAAGAGATACGTATAATGTGCAGACTGGCCAAAGAAAGTGATTGGTAGAAAAATGCAAGGTAATGGAAGACATGGGACTAAAACACAATACCAGAGAAATGCATATGAAGAAAACAACAAACAAGACACAGGTAATTCAGATTGGGGTATGCATCCGAGATAAGAATGGTGCCATTTTGATGGATGACAAGGACATAACAAACAGATGGGCGGAATATAATATATATACAAGGAAACTTTTTGAAGACGGTCACGGAGCCAAGCCATCAACATATGATAATGAAGGACCCAGGATCCTCATATCAGAGGTGGTAAATGTGAAAAAAACTGAGAAAAAGGAAAGCAACATGACTGGACTTCATTAACATTTCTTCACTAACATCTTAAATATCATGCTGTTATGAAAATATAGATGGGCTGGCCATGTGGTGCACATGCTGGAAAACAGATGGACACGAAGAGTGATGTCTTGCTGGCCCTACAACTTCAGATGTCCTCGCTGGCAACCAAGATTGAGAGGGTGAGATGTCCTGAAGGAGGCACTGTATCCAACATGGTACAACAAGGTAAAAGAGCGAAGTGAGTTTACTCAACTAAGCTGAAGGTCATTGTCCCCATCCTGCTCTATGCGTGTGAGAGCTGAACTGTTTACGCTGGTGATGCCAGGCGGCTAAATCATTTTCATATGAACTTTCTGAGACACGTACTGCATACACGGTGGCAGGACCATATCACAGATACTGAATTGCTGTCCAGAGCCAATATGCAAAGTATTGATGCACTTTTGCAAAAATTTCAATTAAGATGTCACCTAGCCTGAATGTCAGGCAAAAGGATTCCAAAAAGGCACCTGAATAGCAAAGAGTGAAGGAGAACGATCACAATAGTGTCCAAAAAAGCATTTCACAGATGGCCAAAGGAGTCCTTTAAGTACTGTCAAATAGACATTATCACCTGGGAAAACCTGGCTCAAAATCGCTCAACATGGAAGAGTATGGTCACATATGGCGTTGAACTCGGCGATGATCTCCGTATCCAGGCAGCGCAGGATTCGACATGCAGTTAGGACATCTAGAGCAGAAAAAAATATCAGAGACAACTGCGAGCTATGTTTGCCAGTACTGTCATAGACCTTTCCAGGCTCGAATTGGCTTGATCAGTCATGAGCATACACACATACTCAAGGTTGCATTATGAAATGTGATGATGATAGACGAATCCTTATTACTTCTTTTAAACTGCTCTTTCCTTGGCTGTGGATTGGGCGGTTCAAGTGTCTCTTGAATTTCTCTGCCAGCTGCATTACTTTTCTGTCCCATCTATCCTCCATTGACTGGAGGTCTGTCATTGTTTCTAATGTTTCTATAGGCATGGACACTATGGCCTCAGTGATGGATGCGTGTGGCTTGGTTCTGGACTCTACATATTTAACAAAGTGTGCTCTCATTGCAGTGACCCAAGCAGTGATGCCATACTCCAGTACTGGTCTGATTTTTCCTGTGTATAGTCTGTTCACGATTTTGTTGTATCCACCCCAATTCATGCCTGCCAGCTTTTGCTTTATGTCCTTTTATTATCTGGCTCATTTTCAGCCTTTTCTCTCTGTTTAGCCCATGCTATTCTATCATTCAGTGTGATTCTCAGGTACTATGGATTTGTTCTGGTGGGAGTACATAGTAATTTATTTTTAGTGTTATTGTCTGTTCATTGTTAGATAAACTGTGTGTGTGGTTTTCTTATCGTTAATGATCAGCAGTCATAATTTTTCCAGTTCTCTAGTTTTACCAGTGCTTCTTGCATTCTATTATTTGTAACCGCTTATTGATTACCACCATACTACAACAGATGCAAAACAGCGGTAGAGAACAGCGTGGTTACTCCAGTCATGGTATAATGCTACAAGCTGTGGAACCTATGAAAAATCTGATGCAGATATATGCGTTATCCAATGAGTGATGGAGCGAAGAACATTGAAGATCTCCATTTGAGACCAAATCTGCAACACAGAGATCCACCATTGAACTTTCTTCACTAACATCTTAAATATCATGCTGTTATGAAAATACAGATGGTCTGGCCATGTGGTGCGTATGCTGCAAAACAGGACACGAAGAGTGATGTCTTGCTGGCCCTACAACTTCAGACGTCCTCACTGGCAACGGAGATTGAGGTGGAGAGATGTCCTGAAGGAGGCACTGGATCCAACATGGTACAACAAGGTAAAAGAGCGAAATGAGTTTACTCAAGATTTGGCTACCTGGCATCGGACACACGTGCCTGATTGAATACTAGGGTTTAGAGATTGGTCCTTTTCTTGCCCAAAGTATCTAGTCGTCCGTGTACATTGCAACATGTACTCTAGTGTGAATGTCTTCTGTAATGTCTTTTATGAAGATCAGAAAAAGTGATTTGGTTAAACCACATTTTGTCAGGGGTTTACTGTTGGAACAAGGTGTCAATACTGGTTACATCAGAATTCTTGCCAACAGTTATACAAACTGCACTGCCACATTTCATCCCTTCCCAGGGGAGAAAGACTAACATCTGGTCTGACAAAATATACTGGCCAAGACCCGCACCTTGACATTCCCGCAGTCCTCCCTAGAAATGTGCTGTTTTCATGGTGAGGGATCGACGTGATCCTTGTAGTAGTGAGCGACACACAGATGAAGCCAAGCATAGCACAACCGCCTGGAAGACCCTGGTCCACCTTCATCATCAGGAAAGGTTTGACAACCCGCCACTTAACGTCCTTTTTAAGGCGCACAAAAGAGTAATCCTACTCATTGTGGGCATTCAACAACAACATCCCTTCCCAATCATCGGCCGATGCAACTGGTACTCCTTTGTAATTCATATTAACGGCAGACACCTCAATCACCTTCGATTTGCTGATGACATAGTGCTCATCGCAGAGTCAGCAGCAGAAGCCAACCAAATGATGCAGCTACTCGATGGAGAGGACAGGAAAGTGAGACTGGAGAGGAATGTCTCGAAGACCAAAGTGTTGCGCAATCATTTCACCAATTGTGATCCAGTCTTCCTTGGCATAGTGCGATTAGAGGATATCAATGAGTACATTTATCTTGGTTGCCTTCTCAATATGGAGAATAATCTGAACCAACAAGATGTCTCTGCATGGGCTGTGCAGCCCTCTCGTCCATTAACACGATTCTGCACAGTTGCTAAGACTAGAATCAACGAGCCTCTCTCTTCAATTCTGCGTTGGTCTCCGTGATGTACTATGGTACTGAGTCATTGACACTAACAAAAATCACCGAAGGACAAATTGAGAGTGACCCAGGCCCCTCCTGAGAGACGCGTGGTTGGAATCACTCTCCGCAACCAACAAATGCAAAATCTCCACAATCCCGACATCCTACGATTGTTTTTGGTGAATGATGCAGTAATCCATGCAGACAAGGCAAAACAGGGACAGGTCACATGTTGAGACAAAATGATGGTCAATGGAGCACAGTGACACCAATCTGGTATCCCCAAGGTAAAAATAGACCACGGAGAAGACCCTCAATACATTGGTCGGACTTCTTTGCTGAACGCAACAACATCCAAGACATCTCTAGAGAAGTGCTCACCATGCACTGGACTTCCGTGGCCCAAGACAGGGTCTGCTGGAGACAAAGTTGGGGCCTATAGCTACGCTGAGGAAGGGGTCATCAAGATCAAGAAAATAGACTGGTGCTTGTTTTCTGGGTCATAATGACGTGCCCATGGCTCGTTGCCAATGACAATTCGGCGAATAAACGCATCGCTTTCCTATCCATATCTCGTCAAAAGTTCCTGATAATTTTTACAGAGATGCTATGTGACTCAGAGCACTGTTGCCATAGCTATGGGGCTGGAGGCAAAACTTTTCAAATTGCCCTCATATTGTACATTTTTTCTAGTCTGTTCTTTTAAAGTTCTAGCGAGGTAGTGGTTTTTGTTCCTTGGGTATATATTTAAGGTTGATTGAGACTTTGATTGATTTGTGGTCACTGTCTTCTAGTTGGTTCATTGTCATTCTATCCATCTTGTAGGACAGGTCTCCTGTAGTAAATGCGAAGTTCAGGGTGGATGTGGTTTTCCCATCTCCCGGAGTAGGAGAGGGGGGGGGGGGGGTGTGTCTTCTTGGCTACTTTTGAGGTGAAGGTATTTCCCATTCTTCCACCTCATCCTCTCTTGCATTTGTTTTCCTTGTAATGCAATTTTTCTGAGTGGCTGTAGAAATCACCTGCCGAGATGCAGTGTGTTTCTGTTATTTCCATTACCTCTAACATGAGGGCTCTGTCCACTGAGCTGTATATGTTAATAATTTGGATCAGCTGGTTTTTAATGAATACATCTGTATAGATGGTATGTGATTCCCCATTTGTGGGTATTTCTAGCTGCATAGCTGGAATGGAGTTGCATATTAATGTGAGTATTCCTCCCTTGATGCTTTCTCTGTCCTGTCTGTGTGTCAGGTATTTCATACCAGAGAATCAATGTAGGGGATTTAGGTGCATTTCTTGTATGCATGCCACATCTATCTTCTCTTTCACAAATCTTGCTGTCAGCACCTGCTTTTTGCGGTATGTGCATTTATGTTCAGTCTTCTTACTCCTGTGAGTTTGTCCTTCATGCAGAACTCTATTTTAGGCATGTGCAACATACAGGCAACATCTAACCAACGCCTATTTTATAAGGCCACCAGACTTTTTGAGCGGAAGAAACTAAGTGGGAAATCAACCAATGGGTCTCCAGTAATGGTTAGGTCAAACCTATGTGTTGCTAAAATCAGATCAGAGTTTTCTGCTATGAACAGAAGATTTGTGTGTGCTTCAATACTTTTTACACCAGCCAAGCGTGTGTAAAATATATCAAATTCACCCACGTCATGACCATGGTAATCTCTTGCATACATTTCCTAAAGTCAAGAGCGCTACACCACTGTCGTCTTTAAGAATTTTTGGAAGATGTGCAATCTGAACATGAAAACCTCACCTTTTGCTGGGAAGTGTGTTGCCTAAGTAAGGGAAAGATGCTGAAACGCTTTTATGATTTGAAAGATGAGGTATCTGTTTGTATGGATATCAAAGAAAAACCTCTGCAGAAGCTAGTAAACAAAAGCAGGCTGGGGCATCTAGCATTTCATGTAGACATTACAACTTCTTAATGATCTCAGTGCTAAGTTACAGATTGAAAGAGTTGATTCATGAGCTGTATAATAAGATAATAATATTTGCTTAGGCGTCTGAGACCCATTGCGTCAGTTGGCCACATCCATGACCTAAAGCTGCTGCATGGTTCCAGGGCGGAGGAGGAGGTTGCTACTTGCTGGAGCCATACTGCTCAGGGACAGCCTCTTCTGCACCTCTGGCCGGTCGGGGGAAGACTTTTGCACTGAGAAATGGCTTGTGTAGGATCTTGTGGGCAGGGGTTTCCTGGTCCCGTCATACAATATGACTGAGTAAAGAAACTCAGCGCCGGTCAAGTGTTTCTGAGATTGAGTGGAGGCCTGTTTTAGCAAAGACCTCCACATTGCGAATGGGGTCATGCCATCGGATGCCCAGGATACACCGCTGGTTGCAAATGTGAAAGGTTCCAGTCTCAACATGTCATGTTCCAACAATGTCCAGGTTTCGGACACACTAAATCATATCTAAATTAATTTCACCTCTGAGAAAGTCAACTAAGAAAATGCAATGCTTTTCATTTTGCTGCACATGCAAACCACAATAATGATTTTGATTTCGATTCATTTGTGGACGTGTCTTTGAATAAAGAATTTATCATCAGGTTCCAAGATTTTTTAAGCAAATTTTAAAATGATCTCTTTTCTATTTAATGTTGACATGGAACAAGCTGTACCTTATTTGCCAAATGGAGCTAATTGAACTGCAAGAAAATTCAAATGTGTAGAAAAAAACCAAGGAGGTTTCACTTAACTTTTTTTTCTAAGAAATATTTATGTATCTGAAATGTACAACTTTTGCTCAGAGGAGAATATTGCCATTTGGAAGCACTTATACTTATCTAGAATGAAGCTCGTTAAATCTGTAACGGGAACAAGAATAATGGATTCACATATATAAAAAAAATATGTGTGTTGCAGCTTTAGTTATTTTCTAGAATATTGATTGTCTTGTGAGTTGCATGAAGTCCCAAACATCCCATTGAATGCATCTGGTCTAGCTTAAGCTAAAATAATTTTATGTGACAACTAGTTTCTGCTACCAAAAGTAATGACAAAGTTAGATGTTGCTCCCACCTAATGACACCTTTAGAAACTATCAACTACATTTTTCAGCTTTCAAATATCAATATTTTAAGATACAAATGCTAAGGAGGACATTGATGTTTAGAGTAAACTGGGATAAGGATATTGATATGATGGGTTAGAAAGTTAAAGATATCAAAGATGGATGTGTCGGACTGAAAGGTGCAAATATCGCAGTCAAGCTGTAATCTAGCGACACAACGAATTCCGTTCTTTGGGCGACATCCTGCTACTTTCAAAGCCCTGTACAGGGATTGGTAGCGGGAGATTGAGAACGAGCTCAGAAGAAGAAGAAGAGGAAGGTTAAAATAATGATAAGAATTTCAACAAAATGTTACTAATTTTTCTTTCTTTCTTTTCACTTTTCTTCTGCTTGTGCCATTCAGTGTCAGGTTATGAAGAGGTTTCTTGATCTGGTCCTAGTATGTGCTTCGTACACGGGGTGCTTAGCTACTTCTGTTATTTCTGCTTTGAATCTTTTGCGTGGTCGGCCCTTGGCATTGTATCTGTGTAGCATTGTTTTCTGAGGGAAATCTGATGTTAGTTGTGTCACTGGGCAGAACCATTTGGTGTGCTGTCTCTTGATGAAGTCTAGCACTGGTGTTGTGCTTACCTGTCTCCTAATATCTTTGTTTCTGATTCTATCCATGCATTCTGCAAAGGAACTTCATCTCTGTTGTTACAATGTTTCTTTTACCTTTGTTAATGTCCAATTCTGGTATTGGTAGCGCAAAGTGTGTAGAGATATCATATTGTATAGATGTTTTTTAAAATCTATTGTCACATGCTTTCATTGTAACATCAACAACATTTGCGCAATGATTTCGCTTGCTTTATTACATTTGTTATGGATTTCAGTGTCGCCTTTTCCATCTGCTAGGTATGTGAAATCATTCACCTGTCTTGCTTTTGGTTTTACATTAATGTTGTTGTTTCAATTTCTTTTCCTGCAATTGGTATAACTTTGGTTTTATTCGTTATGTTGATTCTCATACTGAAATTTGTACAGACCTCATTGAGATTGTTGATATGTACCTGCAGTTGTTCTTCTGAGGTTGCTATTAGTGCTTGATCATCAGCAAAGATAAGTTCTTGTAAGTGTTTACTGAGGTTATTTCCCTGACTTATGTTGTTTTTTTTAATTACATATTTCGTCTGTAAATGTGATAAACAGTAAAGGAGATGGTACACATTCTTGTTGTGCACTGGAGAAATTTTTCTGAATATCCTGCATTTTTTTTTACTGTACATTGGCTACAGTATTTTAATAAAGACATTTACATGGGTTGTCTTCCTATAGTGAAAGTATATGGCATGATTAATAAATATTTTTGTCCTTATCTTTTAACAGGATGGCTGTGCAGGTTAACCCTCCGGTGTTTAATGAAAATGGGGACAGACAGGCTGGTGGTTTTTGTCCAAAAATATTTAGCTCTGGCTTTGATAACAAGTTCATTTGCAAACACTGCCACTGCATCCTTCGAGATCCTATTCAAAGTCCATGTGGTCACAGGTTTTGCAGCAGCTGCAGGGATGAGATTCTAATGTATGTACTTTACTTGGAGCTTTTATTATTAAGCAGAAGAAAATGTAAAAACTTAAATGTTCTGTAGAGTAAATGCCATTTTAACAGATTAAAATCTTTTGAAATATTTAAAATAAATTTTTAAAAAAAAATGGAAAATAGGGCTGAAGTTATAAATCTATGCAACGACACATACACAATAGGACACGTACCATAGTACCTAATAATTTCAGAGTCCATAATGTTGCCCAAGAAGACCAAAGCAGTAGGTTGCGCGGATTTTCAAACTATGTTTGATGAGTCATATCACCAAAATATTACTTACAATCATTCAAGAAAGAATTGAAGGGAAGATTAGCCAAGAAGTCAGTGCGAAACAGTTTGGTTTCCAGCAAAACAAGAGAAGGTATTTTTTGTAAGAGAATGATTGTGGAAAAATACATGGACATTGAAAAGAAAGTTTATGCTTGTTTCATTGATTACACTAAATGATTTGATAATGTAAAGCATGAACAGCTAATAAAATGCTTGGAGGATATCAATCTGGAGGGTAAGGATATTAAACTTCTAACAAATCTAACAAATTTGTATTGGAATCAATCGATGTGTTTGAGAACTAGAGATGAGGTGTCACCAAGTATGTATATATATATATATATATATATATAAACAGGTGGTTAGACGGGTGTGTGCTGTCCCCTGGCCTGTTTAATGTATACACTGAAATCTAAAAAAATCTCAGTATTATTCTTCTTCTTCGTTCGTTCTCAATCTCCCACTACCAAACCCTGAAAGGGTAAGTAGCAGAATGTAGTCCAGAGAACGGAATGCGTTGTGTTGTAGTTTACAGCTTGGCTGCGATATTTGCACCTTGCGGTCCAACACATCTGACTTCAGCAAGCATTTTTTGAGTACCGGGTTAGCATTCCCTCTTCGATCCCTTCTCCTTAGCCAGTCTGCCCTGCTGCAGCTTATTATCCAGGATCACCGCGTAGAGGTGTAGAAGGGTCTTGGCAGCTATGGTTCGCTGGCCCTGGCGCTAGCAGTCAGCTATGGGTTGCTGACCACTGCAGCTCATGTGCTGCTCAGCATCTTGATCCCTCTCAGTATTCAATCAGGAATGTTTGTCTGATGCCTGGTAGCCAAATGTTGAGGAAACTCATTTCGTTCTTTTGCCTTGTTGTACAATGTTGTGCCCAAGGCCTCTTTCAGGCTATCTCTCCACGCCATCCTCGGTCACCAACGAGGGCGCCTAAAGTTGTATGACCACCACGACGTCACTCTATGTGCCCATCTGTTATCCGGCATGCGTACCATACAGTCGGCCCATCTGTATTTTCATATCAGCGCGACATCTTTAATGTCAGAGAAGGAATTTGAAGTCTGATCTCTGTGCTGCGGATTTGGTCGTTGGGCAGCGCAAGTTTAAGATATTTCATTGACGTTATGTTTTATATTCTTTAGGCTGACCATTAAATGGGTTTGCTTATGTCTGGCAAAACTACTTTGTAGGTTGCAGGATATGACTTGGAATGTATGTCTCAAAGGCATGACTGAGGGGGTCTGTTTACTATTGATGAGACAATAAAAGAAACCCTGAGGTCTGATACCCCATTGCAGCTAGAATAAACCAGCAGTTTGACTCAATTTGTTTGGCTATCAATTAACGGTGAAAAAGGTGATTTCCACCGTGCGGCTTGTTAGGCCTGGGGGAGGAATTATAACAACACACAGAAACCGACCTAAATTCCTGTGGGCTGCTAACTGGAAACCAGATACTCTGGAACTTGGGACAACGCCACAGAAGGTGGTTTACTGATGTGTGAGTCCATCCTTGGCTTTAAAAAGTTGATTTTCAACTGTCTTTTGCAGAGTGCACAAAAATACACCACCATCTTGGCCGCTATGGCAAAAGAATACATTTAACAGTATGAAATATACACTTCTGTCCATCTCAGAACTTAGAAATGAGAATCCATTAAATGTTACGTGCATTCAGTTTTGTTGTATGGAGTAAAAATCTGGACCCTGACCAAGAAAATGAAGAAGAGTATTGTTGCCTTTGAAATGTGGGTATTCTTCTTCTTCTTCTTCTTCGTACGCAGTCAGACAGTAACCATTATTTTTTCGAAAAAAGCAGCCGTCATCCTGAGGCTGTCGACACTGCCTATAGAGCTTGTCTAGTGTTGCCACATCTGCTCTCTCTGATCCTCGTATGTCGGGCAGTTTTACAGCAAATGCTCAGCGATCATTTTCCCGGTATCACACGGGCATTCGTCGGTGCCACCTATCTTCAATTTGTTGAATAGGTGGTACCTGAGTCTATTGTGGCCAGTGCGAAGTCTGAAGACCACGACCTGCTCTTTTCTGTTCAACTGGTAATAGACATCGTTTTTTGTGTAACCAGTATGTTCGGTTTCCATGTGGGTATTCAAAAGACTAGGACAAGTTTCTTGGAAAGATAGGAAGAAAAAAAAATAGTGAATTTCTGGAACAACTCAAGGTAGAGAAGGTACTTCTGAAGAAAATAAGAATCAGAAAAATAAAATATTTTGGTCATGTCAACCGACATGACGGTTTGCTGAAAGTTATATTGGAGGGCAAGAGATCCAGAGGGCGGCAAACGTACTAATGGACAGACAATATCAAAATGTGGTTGGGACACAATTTGACTGAGTGTGGGGCACAGACAGTTGGAGATCCATTACCGTCAGCCTCGGATGCACAGATGTTACTTGATGATGATGATTACAAACACAAAATATGCAGAAACACTGACAAATGTAGGCCATTGGGATGATTCTCTAGTACGTATTGTTCTCTTCAAAACTTCTTGCTAGATCTCCATTTCTTAATATATAATCCTTCATGTTTGTTTGGGGTTAATTTGTTAAGCGTTTCCTATTTTAATTTAGCACGATCAAATCATTGTATAAGTGACAACAAGCAAAGGTCAGAATAGCTGGAGAGACATCATACTCGTTCGAGGTGCACAAGGGAGTAAGACAAGGATGCATACTCTCACCTTATCAGTTCAATATCTATGCAGAAATCATGAGAAATATCAAGAAGGACAGAGTACAAAAAGGTTGACCTGTTCACAATTGGTGGGAATGAAATACCAGAACTAAGATATGCAGATGATACAGTTGTCCTCTCAATGAGTGCTGTGGGGCTAGAACAGATGATCCTGTCGGTTAAGCAACTTAGTGAGGAACAAAATCTATTCATAAACCCTGGGAGACTAAGACAATGAACACTGACAAGTCAAAAACCAGACCTAAAGTTATCCTAGAGAAGCAAACAGTTCAGAATGTCACAAGTTTTGAATATTACAGCTCAACTATAAGCAACAATGGAGATTGCTAACAATAATTGAGGAGAAGAATGGCTATGACGCTACATAGGTTAACTAAAATTTAAAACGTTTGGCAGAAGAATTGCAAAATTACGAAAATAAAGATCCTGAGAATTTGTATCTTCCCCAATGGCAAAGTACTTATGGTCGACTCCACAAACTCTGCGGAAGAAGATTGAATCTTTCAAGCTGAAGAAGATTGAATCTTTCAAGCTAAAGGAGGGGGCTCAAAATACCATTAATGTTGAACATTTATTCTTCAGAAGAATTTATTTGACAGAGTAGATAGTAATAAACTATGGATAATATTAGAGGACTGTAGAATAAAATAACATTAGAGGACTGTGGAATACATTACAGCCATTAGACAACACTGGACAACAGCCAAAATGCATCTGATACAAAAGTATTTTTTTTTAAAACAAGTTTTGACATGCTGATCACGGATATGTAATAATAATAATAATAATAGCTGTCCATTGCAAGTGATGATAACAACAGCAGTCAGACATGTTGTGTTGCACCTCACCAGTGAGTTCGGATGTGGCTGTATAGTCCAATTTCTGGCACGGAAATTCCTTCCACAAACGTAGCATTTAATGTCAGAATTGGACATGTGAGTGTCAGTTGTTTTGTCTTTTTGCAAAGTGCGTTTTTTGGGGGCTTCGGAGGTCAGCATTCCTCAGCAATGTAGGTGCCTCTGATGGTGGTTCCACGCCATGCCTTGCAGTCCTGTGTGAGACATTCCCATGCGTTTACATCGATTCTGAAGCACGCCAGAGATACTTTGAGGGAGTCTTTGAAACGCTTCTATTGGCCACCGGCTTGACACAGGCCATTTTTCAGCTCACCGTACATTAGTTGTTTTGGGATGCGGTTGTCTGGCATGCGCCCGACATGGCCGGCCCACCTGAGTCTTCTGAAACAGTGTGTGGATGCTCAGCATTTTTGTCTTCATTAGGATCTCAGTATCTTAGTGCCCTATCCTGTCACTTTATTTTGAACAATCTACGGAGGCACCTTGTATAGAAGTAGTTTATTTTCCTAGCATGCCTGTTGTACACAGTCCACGTTTCACTGGCATACAGAAGGGTGGGAAGCACTACGGCTCTGTGGAGTTTCGTATCAAGCCTAAGTCCCCTCCGATTCTAGACACTGTTGCGCAGCCTCCAAAAGGCAGCACTTGCCTTGGAGATTTTGTTACTGACCTCGCAGTCAATAGTAGTTTCCCTGGAAAGAGTGCTGCCAAGGTACGTGAAGCTGTCTACTGATTTGAGGCGCTCGTTCTTGACTGTGATATCTGGGTCACGATATGCGTCACTCGGGGCAGGCTGAAACAGGACTTGGTATTATTTGTAAAACTGAACATGTCCCAGGCTGTTCAGAACTTGTCCACATATGTCTGCATGTCCCTCTCTCTATGTTGGCAGCGAGAGCACACTCATCACCAAAAAGCAAGTTCGAGATGGTTGTGTCCTTTACCTTGCTGTGAGCTTGCAGTCGCTTGTGATTGAAGCGTTTTCCATCAGTCCTGTATTTTATTTCCACACAGTTTTGGTTACAACCCTGATAGCTAACGCTGAGCATGGCAGCAAACATTATGCTGAAGAGTGTTGGGGCTAGTACACAGTCATACTTGATGCCATTTGCCACAGGAAAGACATTTGACATTTCAATCACTCAGTACATGAGCATTCACACCTTCGTGGAATTATTTGACAATCTTGGTGAATCTGCTTGGACAGCCGAATTTCCCCCATGACCTTCCAAAGTCCATCTCTGTTGATGGTATCGAAAGCCTTGGTCAGGTCCACTAAAGTCATGTACAGTCCACGTTGCTGATTTGGCATTTCTCCCCTGAAGTTGCAGACGTCCAAATATCATATCCATAGTTCAGGGGACGGCGTGGTTTAGTGGTTAAGTGGCACAACCGATAGGTGCTGGGTTCGATCCCCATCACAGCACCGGCCGTTACCTGGGGAAGCAAACCATTAGAAAATGCAGGAGGAAGCAGACCCTTACATAAAATGCATGCTGAAGTCGGATGCACTGGGCCGACAGGCGCAAAATAAAAACCACAGTGCAACGCACACCGCCTTGGGGATTAGAAAAATAAGGCGAACGCAAAAAAAAAAGAAAGAAAAAAATATCCATAGTTCCGCGACCCGATCTGAAGCCACACTGGCTCTCTGGAAGAAGACCATGTTCTAGCTGAACGATCAATCTGTAGAGGAGGACTCGTGCCAGTACCTTGCCAGCAGTCAATAGGAGGGAGATTCATCTGTGGTTATCGCATGATTGACGGTTTCTCTTTCACTTGAATAAGTGGATGAAAGTAGCATCCTTCAGTTTTTGTGGGACAGTCTCAGTGGTCCATATTGTGTTGTGGGACAGTCTCAGTGGTCCATATTGTGTTGTACAGCTCAGTTAGTCTTTATGTTAGGACACAACTACCTACTTTGTAGATCTCAGCTGGTATTAGTTCCACACCTGCAGCCTTCCCATTTGATAGTTTGTTGATTGCTGCTCTGACCTCCTCGATATTTGGAGGAACCATCCAGTTCATTGTTCAGGGGTATCTGAGGCAGGCGTTCAATTACCTTGTAGCAGACGGGGGATGGTTGGTTGAGGACTGTGCGGAAGTGTTTTGTCCAGCGTTCCAGTATTCTCGGTTTGTCTGTCAGCAGTTCTGAGCCGTCTGCATTCAGAATTGGAGTTCAGGGGGACGGCGTGGCCTAGTGGTTAAGTGGCACGGCTCACAACCAGAAGGTGCTGGGTTCGATCCCCATCACAGCACCGGCCGTTACCCCGGGGAAGCAAACCCTTAGAAAATGCAGGAGGAAGCAGACCCTTACATAAAATGCATGCTGAAGTCAGATGCACTGGGCCGACAGGCGCAAAATAAAAACCACAGTGTAATGCACATACGCCTTGGGGAATAGAGAAATAAGGCGAACGCAAAAAAAAAAAAAAAGAATTGGAGTTCCATATGACGGTTGAGGACCATAAACAATCTTTAAAGCATCATGGAAGCGTTTTGTGTCGTTTGTGTTAGCATAAAGTTGAATTTCATCTGCCTTGTTTCCCAACCACGTGTCTTTCATGTTCCTGAGCTTTCCTTAGACCACTCTTCGTATGGTTGTGAACACCATCTTTTTGACTACAGACAATGTTTCCCTTTGGTGAGCTCTGAATAGCTAATTTTTTTCCTTGATAAGGGACATAATTTCTGCGTCGTTCTCATCAAACCAGTCTTGATGTTTACGTGTCGTGCATCCAATGCGTTCATAGGCGGAGGAGTATGAGAGTCTCTAATGGTGGCCCAGTCTTCATCCAAATTGGTCTGACCAAGCTACAGATTTTGCTGGGTCGTGGGCTGCCCTTAACCCAAGCAATAAGAGACCATTACTATTGCACTTGCCTGTACCCTGCACACCGAGTATTCCATTCTAGATCTGATGGTCGGTCCCCACCCTGACATTGAAGTCACCAAGGAGGATTAACTTCTCAGACTTTGGGACCAACGAGAAAATAGTCTTCATAGAATTTGCCTTTGCAGTTATCTGAGTAGGTCATCGTTGGTGCGTAGACACTGATCAGGGTGACATTGTGGTTTCCTACCAATGGGATCTGAAAAGTCATAATTCTATAATTTATTCCCTTTGGAAGCCTTGCGAGGTCGCGTACAAGGGTAGAATTGATGGCAAAACCAACTCCAGAGTCGAAACGTTCATCACTGGCTCGCCCACTCCAGAAGAATGTGTATCCTCCACCCACTTCTGATAGTTGAACCTGATCGGGTAGTCTGGTCTCGCTTAGGGCAGCTATGTCAATACCATAGTGGGCGAATTTTCTGGACACAAGTGCAGATTGTCTCTCAGGTCTTATCTGCCCTAGGGCTGTCAAGTAGCGTTCCGCGCACCGAGCGTGAAGTCCTTTAACGTCTTCATTTTTTGGTGTATGCGAGTGTTTGTATGTGCGTGTCTGACACTGTAGCTAGCGCTGAATTTGGGTTATAGTGAGGGAGAGTAGTGCTGTTCATCAACCTCGCTCTCTCATCCCAAAACTGTCTGGAACCAGTGGCAGGACAAAGTCAAGACGACTGAAGATAGTTAGGGATGCAGTGGATGACCAGGGCTTGCTAGGTGTCTCGCCGTGCTCTATGCTGTCCACACCGCTCTGCTGAGAGTCTCCATTCTACTCGTTGAGCCAGGCATTTCTTCATCTGTGTAGTTCGCTGAGACCAGTCTTCACATGCCAGGGTAGACATATCCTATTTTGCTTTGTTTGTGATGATGATCAGAGTGTGATAGACAGACATAAAGTGATACGATTGCTCAGGGTGACAAGTAAGCCCAGAGTTCCTAGTACTACCTTTAAAGGAGGTAGAGTGCGTATCTTCCCCGAGGTAATCCTGAGTCCAAAATGTACTTGAACACTGCAGCCCTGGTGAGAATGGATTGCACCTGGTCCGATTTGTTGAGCGCATGATTTCCCATGACACGGTTATCCTTGAACAGCATAATTTGCATAACACAACCTGTAGCAGCTTTTGCAACCAGATTTCCTTCTTGTCATTATTTGTGTTGTGGATTTTGTAAATTCAGACTCATAGTTCAAAATGCCCTGTGAAAGTGTGATTAGTGTGGATTGATTTTGTTATATTTTTGCTGAAAAATAACTTTGCAATCACATGTGTGACTCATTACACTGATGATAAAGCCAGTTTATGGTCTTTACTTAGGTTGTGAGATCGTGGCCCCACACATCATATGAAAACAAATCTGTGCTGCTGGTTGAACCAAAAAAGACCATTGATGCATTTTGCATTTCCAGTGGTGGGGCGGGAACTGACAAATCATTTTAATGATTGTTACTTTTGCATGACTCCAATTGGGCAAACTATTTCTAAGAAAACAAAACAAATCCAGTGAACATCCGTCACATGTGAAAGGATCTACGTCAAGAGATCCTGATTTCATGCCTATTGAAGAGTCTGCATAGCCATATAAAATTACAGAGAGAGAATTGAATGATCTAGTGAGAGAATTGAAATTGCTAAAAAGTGAATTAGACCTGCAGGAATGTAATCTACTAGAAAATGTACATGTCTACGTTTCATAGTTCGCTAAACAAAAACCATTTTTCAAAATAATAGATAACTTCATAACTTGCATTTATATAATGTCTGATTGCAACACTACAAATCAACTGCAAAGATTATGATTAGAGGATGTACATTGATTTGTCCATTCTCATACTGGAGGTTGTTGACATATATGCCCTAATGCGCTCAGCAACGACCTCTCCTCTCACTCTAGCCGAGAAACCCCAGCCTGATGTCCGACTGCGCATGACTGATCCGTCGGTGTATATGACAGTGTCACTCTCCTGGGTGTTCTCAGTTATCAGCTGATTTACCTCATGCTCTGCTCTCTCATTGCTTCGTTCTCTGCATTCCTTGCCTAAGGTTATGATGACTCTCTGGTACTCTATCATTCTATCACCAGTGTGGACCCATTTTTCCCCTTTGGCTATCGTCTCAGCTGGAATGACGTGTCTGAGTGTTGTCTCAGCCTGTGCCATCCATGGCGACCATTTCTTGATTCTTGATCCCTTGATGTCTGAGATACAACTGTGCAGAGGGTGTCGTGTGTCTGTGGTGAAATGCATATAGGCTTTGACTTGTGCCAGTTTATGTCTGGATGTCACCGATAACAATCCCAACATGTACCGCATCATCACAATCGGGGTATCTCTAGTGCAGCCCAGAACCAGTCGCATACCTTATTTCTGGATGCATTACAACCTTTCACACTGTGTTCTTGATAGTGGGAGGATGCCTAGTTCGTAATCGATGACAGACAATATGACCTGATGAAATGGGATGAACAGGAGGCATTGTTCCAAGTCGGCAGCAGCCATGGTCTTGAGTGCTCCTAATCTTCTCTTGCACCTTTGTACGATGTGGTCAACATGGCAATTATAGGAAAGACTGCGATCAAAAGTCACTCCGAGGTATTTCAACCTGTCGCACCTGTCAATGGTGCAATCATCAATAGTGATGTCCAGGAGCTCGGCCGTTACTATGGAATTATTCAAAGAGCACCAGACCATGCAGGACTTGTTCGGATTGATCTTGGAGCTTGAGTCACCGCACCACTGTGAGATTGCTTGCAAGGTTTCCTGGATGTCTTTGACCATCTCTTGCCTGTCTGAGCCAGTCCTGTACATTAGGATGTCATCGTCAAATGTCAATGTTCGTCCTGTCCCTGTGGTTTGAATATTGGCCACTTTTACTGTGTAGATGTTGAACAGCACCGGTGAGAACGGAGACCCTTGAGGCAGTTCTGGACATATTTGCCTCGGTTCTGATGTCCATGATCCCACGCGTAGCGCAACTGTTATTTCCATCATGGCAGCTGATATCCAACTAACCAGCCACGGGTTTAAACCACACTGTTTCAGACAGGTAATTACTTACTTACTTAGTCGCTCCTCTTCTACCGTGAGGTGTAGAGGTTTGCCAGAGAGAACGCCACACTGCTCTATTCATCATCTTTTTCCTGGCCTCTTTCCAATCCAGCCCTCTATCACTTAGGGACTGTCGTATGTTGTCTTCCCAACGTACTTTGGGACGTCCTGGGAGCCTGCGTCCTTGACTTTTTATCTTCCATGCCCGCTTTGGTATCCGATCTTCTTCCATTCTACAGACATGGCCAAACCACTGTAGTTGGGACTGCTCCACTCGTGTCTGTAGGTGTTGAACTTCAAGATTGCTACGTATTGTTTGGTTATGGATCTTGTCCCTTTTCGTCATCTGAACCTCCTTTCTTAGGTACCTCATTTCTGAAGTTTGTAATTGCCTTTCTTGGGCTGTAGTCATTGCCCATGACTCACATCCATATGTCAGGACAGGCACATAGGTCGAGCGGTATACATCCATCTTTGTTTTCCTGTTTATTTCTCTTTTACTGAGGAATCCTCTGTTTATTGCAGTTAACTCCTGTTTCATTCCTCCCCTGCTGTCTATTACTACTCCTAGATATTTAAAGTTGCTGACCTACTCCAGTGCTCGTGTACCCAGGGTTATCTGATGTCTCTTCTAATCTCTGGCGATCACCATAGTTTTTGTTTTGGAGTTGCTGATGTGCATTCCTCTCTTCTTCATCTCTTCTTCCCAGACCCAGGCAGGTAATTAAGGTCCCAAAATCGACACGGTTGTATGTGTCTTCCAGGTTTAGTGCCACTGCGACTGTTTCTTGCTTTGACTGAAACCCGTCGTACATCATTCACGAAAGTTCCAGCGTTAGCCAAGGTCTCCTTCGCTGTTCTATAGCTGCCCAGCGTGTCAGGTAGAATCTGCTCCCATTCAAGGTAGGCCATTATTTTCCTGGCCACTATCTTCTTGAGCAATTTTCCCTATACATTTTGTATGGTTTTTATTCTATAACAGCTGAAAAACGTGGAGCCTTACCAAGTTTACGCAGCGGGCACAGATAGCTATGAAGCCAAGTTGAGCTTATAAAACTTATAATCTGTGCTGCTTCAAAATGGTAGCATCTTAAAATGTCACACTCTGTTCCACTCGGTTATGCAGTCCACATTCAAAGTTTGCAAAGTTTTCTTCATGATAACTAGGATGCTTAAAAAACAAAAAACTGTACTCTCATCTTTTATGAAGGGATGCACAGAACTGGGGCCAGTTACTGTTGAAATCCTGTCTGTAGTCACAGTTCCTGCTTCACAGGGGATGCTTTGGAAAGTCTTCAGCAAAGACAAAATTTGTTGTGTTCATCTGCTAAATCATTACTGCATGTCTGAGGCATCTTGAACACTTCAATTCAGTCTCACCCAGTTTTAACGTCAGGCTGCTACCAACAACAGTTCCATTTCAACTATGAAGTGTTGGTTTTAGTTTTAAGGCAGTTTAATCATTTACTCTTCTTCCATAATGTAGGCTTCAAATGAAAACCTTAAAAATGGGATAGAAGGGAGAAAAAAACATGCCTTTGTGCAGCAGAGCTTGTTAATATCGTTGCTAAAGATGTCAAGAGTGTCCTGCATATACTATCCCGGAGCAGACGAACAACTTGGCCTCATAATTGCAGTTAAAAGATGCCGTCCCACTATTGACATGCACTAAAGAGGAGCAGCATTCTGTTATCATTTATGGAGCAGGGAAGGTATGAAACCTATTGAAATTCATCAGCGAATGAAGTTCCAATACGATTATGCATGCCTTTCACTCCAGCAAGTAAATAAGTGGAGTAGAAAGTTCCAAAACAGCGTGAGTTCTACGACAGGCTGTTCATAACCAGGTGAGGCACACCGAATAGTGACAGCAGAGTTGATTGCATCCGTTGACCGCCTAGTAAAGAAAAATCATTGATTGACTGTTATTTAAAGTCATGTATCACAGTACTGGACCTTCATTTGCCAATGAATTTCTATAGGTTTTACCCCTTTGCTTTTCAAAATGCGGATAACAGAATGCTGCTCTTTGGTTTATGTCAATAGTGGGGTAGCAATCTTTTGACTGCAATTATGACGTCATGTTGTTTGTCTGCACCATGATGGCATGTGCAGGACACTCTTGACATCCTTAGCAACTATATTAATAAGTTACAATAGGAAGGTATGGTTTTTCTCATTTCTATCCTCCTTTTAAGCTTTTCATTTGAAGCCTACTTGAATTATCCAAGTGTATAGCTGGTTGATAACCAAATAAATGTAATGTGGTTTTTGTTCATGTGTTAAGAATACTCCTGCTGCCTGGCAGGATACCTGTTCACAGGAAAGGCTTTGGGAGTAAACCTTGAAGTAAAATCTCATGTTGTGCTATCTCCAGCCATCATGACGTCTTGCCACTGGGTCGAGGCAGCTCAGGACATGAGAGTGAGCCTGACTGCAGCACAAACATTTTAAAAACGTGTGAAGATATGAAATGTAGAGTTTTTCATTATCATCATCTTACTGATACCTTTGAGATGAGAGCTGGTGTGCGACAGAAATGCCCTTTTCCCAATTTCATCATTTCACTTCTGACTTTTGGCTGGATTATGAAGGCAAAAACCAACTAAAATGGAATTTAATGGAATTTGCAAAACAACTTGATGATTTTGGACTGTTTCAATAATTTGGCTCTTCTGCCTTATAACCACAATCATATACAAAATAAAATAAGTATCCTTGATTAGAGTGGTCCCCTGGGGTCTTTGTGTATGACAATGACAAGAATAGCACCACTGCCCCAAAGAAAGCATGCCGTAAGAGGTGACTAACTGTGTGACATGGCATAACACTGGCCATGGTTAGGTGGTTTTTTTAAGAACAGCATAGATAGCACCTACCATGCTGTGGGTCTACTTTGGTCTAGTGTTTGAGTCTATTAAGATGGACTCGCACATCAATTAACCACCTACCTCAGCACTTATCCCAGTGCAGCAGAGTAATAAGCTGCTCGATCCTAGTCCGCTAAGCAGGAAATAATCTTCTTGGCTACATTGAGCTCATATCAGAGCTGGGACCGGCACAATGGCATCTGTCCCTGTAGAAGTACAGGTCGACTAAGAAATTGATGAGAAGTCACAGCAATTGGAGCTGAAAATGCACATACAATACTAATGACATTCAGATTGTGTTGGGAGACATACATGCTATAAGATGTGGAATCATTCATATAACCGGGAAGCAATATAGACGAAGTATAAGGTACATGTTCTAGCAGCAGAAACATGTCTCACCAAAAGGCTCACTGAACTTTTCTGCTCCATGTGGGCTGAAGGTGTAGTCCCACAGGAAATAAAGGATGCGTCATTAGTGCATATCTACAAGACAAAAGGCAATCACCAGGAGTGTGACAATCACAGCGAAATTTCTCTGCTATCTATTGCCGGAAAGATCTTCGCGCATGTGCTGCTCAACCGCCTGAACAAACATCTTGAGCTAGACCATCACCTCCCGGAAAGTCAGTGTGAATTTAGAGTTGGACGAGGAACTGTGGACATGATATTTGCAGCCCGTCAGGTGCAGGAGAAATGTAGAGAACACAACCACGAGCTCTATATTATGTTCATTGACCTCACAAAGACATTTGATACGTTCAGCAGAGGTGGGCTATGGCAGATTATGTCTAAATTTGGCTGTCCTAGCAAATTTGTAACTGTGGTAAAATAGCTCTATATGGGCATGCGCGCATGTGTACATGACAGCGGCGAGACCTTTCTACCATTCGAGATCAATAACGGTGTGAAACAGGTATGTGTACTTGCTCCGACACTATTCCGTATGATGTTTTTTTACAGCTATGTTGACAGACGCCTTTAAGAATACCAAGATGGCATACCAATTAAGTACCGCATGGATGGTGGTCTATTCAATCTATGCAGACTGAAGGCGAAGACACTATAGGCGAACTCTTGTTTGCGGATGACTGCTCTGAACAGTAGCTCAGAACGAAAAATGCAGGAGGGTATGGACTGATTCTTTGCTGCTTGTGACAACTTTGGCTTGACAATTAGCACAAAGAAAACTGAGGTCATGTATCAACCGGCACCAGGCACATTGTATAAAAACAGTCAGTAGTTACAGTGAAGGGACAGAAATTACAAGTGGTTGAAAAATTTGTTTACCTCGGAAGCACGCTGTCGAGATCAGTGACTATTGCTGATGAGCTGGCTAATAGAATAGCAAAGGCCAGCTCAGCTTTTTGGCTGAATGCGCTCAAAAGTATGGAAATGTCGAGGAATCAGCATAATGACTAAGCTGAAGGTCTACTGTGCCGCCATTGTTCCCACCCTGCTCTATGCGTGTGAGAACTGAGCTGTCTATGCTGGTGATGCCAGGAGACAAAATCATTTTCACATAAACTGTCTGAGATGCATATTGCATATACGCTGGCAGGACCATATCACAGATTCTGAAGTGCTGTCCAGAGCCAACATGCAAAGTATTCATGCACTTCTCTGCAAAAATCCCAATTGAGATGGGCTGGCCACCTTGCCCGAATGTCAGATGAAAGGTTTCCAAAGAGGCTCCTGTATAGCAATCTGAGTGAATGAGAATGAACACAAGGACGTCCTAAAAATTCGTTTCAAGGATAGTCTGAAAGAGTCCCTTACGTGCTGTCAAATAGACATTAACACCTGGGAGAGCTTGGCTCACAATTACTCAACATGGAAGAGCACGGTCATAGACGGCATTGAACTCAGCAACGGTCTTTGTATCCAGGCAGCTCTGGATAGACGTGCAGGAAGTCAAGAACAGAGAAGATTTCAGAGACAACTGCTGATTACTTGTGCTAGTCGTGCCATAGACTTTTCCAGGCTCGAATTGGCTTGATCAGTCATGAGCGCACCCACAAACTCAAGGTTGCATTATGACATCGACAACAATGGATGAATTATTATTATTATAACAACTCAAATGTAAAGTCTATTCTGTTATCTAGCTCTGAAATATGGTGAACAACAATGAAGAAGGTACAGACATTTATAGATTGGTGTTCCTTCAGAGAATAGAGAGGCTGAAATGGGTGAATATGATCACTGTTGGAAAAAACCAGATGGATATTAGTGGAAAATTTTGTAATGATAGGGCACATACTAAGGAAACTATTTGATAGCATAACAAGACATTCTCTGTTCTGAAATCTCCAAGGTAAGAGAAGTAGAAGCAGACCATAATACCATGGAGAAGAGAGCTAGAGACAAACATAGAGCTAGACCTGATGATCCAGGAAAGGAGGACATGGCATGTATTTGTTGGAGATATGTGCCCCATGGGGATCTGAAAGATTTTGATTGATTGATTGATCAGGGTGGCACATTTTGAAACATAACTGAATGAATAAATAAATTCTGGATAAATCAAAAACACAAAATTAGAAATGGAAATAAAAATAGGCAAAATATTTTGGAAGGAATGGTTGAAGACAATTTAGCAATAGGAAGACAAGGGGTGGAGAAATAATCAGAGCATATCCTGATGGCAAGAAATAGAGAATGATTAATATCCATTACATTAAACTTTTGATCCAAAGATAGCAATTGCTTTGTTTAGCCTAATCAAAGACAGGGCACAGAGGCTGACTATTTTAAATTTAGTTCTTGACCTGTAAAATGGTGCTCTTTTATTTCTAAATATGTTTCTTTATTTAAAGACATTCATTTTAATGCTAGTATGTTGCATTTTTTCATAGAAACAGCAGACAGGTGAACTGCCCAGCATGCTTAGAAGAACAGGTAGAGGTTCATGAGATCGGGCAACTGTCAATGAACTTGGTAGGTTTAATTACAAATGCCTGTTTTATGTTTATCGTCATAATTTCTTTTCATTGTTATGAATATTTAATACCAGCAATGTTATTTATCTTTTATATGGGTTATTGTAACATACAAGATCTGTTTAAAACATTTTTTGGGTTAATTTTTGGGGGTTTTACTTAGAACATAGTCTACCTTATCTCCTGCGGAATCTCCCCTCCTCTATTACGAGACGTGATCAAATGAAATTCATCCCAGTGGCTTTATTATAAACATATGAAAGGTACATCAGCAGGTGTGGCAGAATTAAACAAAGCAATTGTTAAGAAGCAGACATGCATCCCACTGCTTGAGGAGATGGTGCATACTGTGTGAAAAAGGACTTTGTTTGATATTGAACCTTTTGGTCATTGTTGCCATGACATCTGCATCAAAGTGGAATTGTTGTCCCATTAGCGCTTTTTTCAAAGGGTCCGAACATATGAAAGTCACATGGTGACAGATCGGGGCTGTAGGCTAGGCTGGGTGTGGCAGAGCTTCTCACCTTTTCCTTGCTAACGCTTCCTGCACAATGTCTGTGACATGTGGATGAGCATTGTCATGCAACAGAATCACACCACTTGATAGCATGTTGAGTCGCTTATTCTTGATGGTTTTATGCAGCTTGTCTAGTGTGTCCTTCTAGCGGATGACATTGTCGCTTATTCTTGATGGTTTTATGCAGCTTGTCTAGTGTGTCCTTCTAGCGGATGACATTGATATTCATGCCAGGCTATTTTAAGTCTTCCAACAAAAGCCCTTCATGGTAAAAAAAAATGTGGCCAGCATAAACCTTGCCTGGTTCAAACTCACACCCTTATGGTGGTCGGTCAGCATCAGCGTCCTTGGAACCCATTGTGAATATACTTTCTGATATTTCCGGACCACTATTTGAACTGCTCCAAATGACACAGCGAATTCCTCCGCTAGCGAATGTTAGCCCAAATGACGGCCCACCTATATTGCTGGATCAATCTTGGCGAGGGCTTCTTCTGTCACAACAATATGCACTGACCTGACCATGGAAGATCTTTCATTAACTCACATTCTTCTCTAAACATTTGCACCCTGTCCTTTACTGTTTGAAGATGGCTGCTTCCTTTGTTTACAGCAACGGTTCACCCGTCAAGTATGCAAAGATATGAAGTTAGGTCACTTTCAAGGTCGGTTTCTGTGTGTTTGTGTAGCTCTTCCTCCACGTCTGGCGAGCTGTACAAAGTAAATCGACATTATCGCTACTTTTAGCCAAATTTAACGTGGTTTATTACAGTAGACTGAGTAATATCCACGCTAGACGTTCCAAATAACAACTACTCTCTAAACAGCTAATGACAGCGCGATAAAAGGAGACAATCGACCACAAACTGAGTAGAGGAGACTCATTAGCCCCGCAGGCAACTCTTCTAGGAGTAGGAAAACTCTGACAAACCACACATAAGAGTCATCGCGGGAGCTTTGGAGATCGTGCTCTGACATCGATGTCTCCAGCAAATGACGCTAAGGAAGGTGGATGCAGAAGGAGAGGAAGGTGAGGCAAGAGGAGAAAGAAAAGAGCCAGAAAGAGAAAATGTAGAAGAAAGTCAGATAGACTTGGGTTAAAAAATGTACGAATAGACTACTGGAATTGCCGCAGCGCTACCCAACGCGAAATGATTCTCCAAAAATTGGTTTACAGTTTCGATATCTTCATGATCCAGGAGACCTGCTTGAAGGAGAATGTTACCATCAAGTGTCCAGGATACAGGTGCTAAAGTAATCCATGCAGGTCTGGTAAGCGAGGACTGGCGATGTATGTGAAGCAAGAACTTCCCCATACATGGATAGACACTAGCACCTGCAAAATTGAAGATGTCGAGCTACAAGAGTTTGTAGTAACAATCAACCACCAAGAATGGAGAATCTACAATGTATACGCTCACGTAGATCACCTCTTCAAGGATGTAAAGTGGGAATTTCTGTCTGACTCCTTCAGAGTCGCAGAGCAAAAAGTGCCTCGTTGCAGGTGACTTTAATGCTAGGTCGAAGGAGTGGGGAAATGCCACTGAAAATAGGCAAGGGGTCGCCTTGAGCCAGGCATTAGTCAACACAAACCTCATTGCCGTGAATGATGGACGTCCAACTAGAATAGCATCTCGACTGGGAGATACGGATGGGATCATCGACCTGGCTCTTATATCCAGTGAAGTTGCCCCATCCACACGCTGGACATATTAGGGACACAAGAGAGCGACCACCTGCCGTGTGTCGTACTTATACCCAGATGAGAACACACCAGACACCGGAAAGCCAAACGTGTTCAGATACACATACGAACAGGATAATGTAGTGAACAAGCTGCGCTAGACGATCGGGCGAAGGACCACTAGATCACCATTTGTCAAACCACCCTGGTGGACTCAAGCTGTTGATACGACCTGGAGAGAAAAGAAGGCGGCAACAAAGGTTTGGCGTAAAGGCAGAAAGAGAGCTGGTTTTAATGTCGACGCGTTGAACGAGGAGGAGGTAAAATGTAAAGCTACCAGTTCCTTTAAAGCGTTAGCTAGGGAGTCCAAAATCGAGCAATGGGAGGGGTTCATCACAGGTGTAGATAATGATAATACCTTCCAGAAGTTCTGGCACATGCATCAAAAGATGAATGTAAAGACTACAAGCCAGCTTATTTCCACCATTCAAGACACCACAGGAAGACATATGTAGAGAAGGGTCTGAGTTTTTTCAGTTGATATGTTGCCCAGACTGACAAAGGCGACAAAGATGAACGTCAGGAAACTCGAAAAGGCATCTTAAACACAGCTATTAGAGCTATCAGGGCTTATGTAGACCTTATCACCGAGGCGGAGGTTGTAAATAGCCTACTTACAAGCAAAAACACTGCCCCAGGTCCTGATGGAGTACAGTATTGCCACATCAATCAGTTGAATGAGACAGAGATAAGACATATGGTGAAGGAGTTCAACCACACTATAGAGAAGTCATCTGTGCCCACTGCCTAAGTAAGGACTCCACGCTTCTCAGCAGCTATCGAATAATCACCATACAAAATATATATGGAAAATTGCTTGAGAAGATAGTGGCCAGGAAAATAATGGCCTACCTTGAACGGGAGCAGATTTGACCCGATACGCTGGGCATATAGAAGGAGACCTGGGCTAACGCTGGAACTTTCGTGTGCGAAGAGTTTCAGTCGAAGCAAGAAGCAGTCGCGATGGCACTCGACCTGGAAGACGCATACAACCGTGTCGATTTTGGGACCTTAATTACCTGTCTGAAACAGTGTAGTTTAAACCCGTGGCTGGTTAGTTGGATATCAGCTACTCTGATGGAAAGAACAGTTGCGCTACTCGTGGGATCGTGGACATCAGAACCGAGACAAATATGTCCAGAACTGCCTCAAGGGTCTCCGCTCTCACCGGTGCTGTTCAACATTTACACAATAAAAGTGGGCAATATTCAAACCACAGGGACAGGACGAACGTTGACATTTGCCGATGACATCCTAACGTACAGGACTGGCTCATACATTAAAGAGTTGGTCAAAGACATCCAGGAAACCTTGCAAGCAATCTCACAGTGGTGCGGCGACTCAAGCTCTAAAATCAATCCGAACAAGACCTGCATGATGTGGTGCTCTTTGAATAATTCCATAGTAAAGGCCAAGCTCCCGGGCATCACTTTTGATAGTTGCACCATTGACAGGTGTGACAAGTTGAAATACCTCAGAGTGACTTTTGATCGCAGTCTTTCCTATAACTGCCATGTTAACCACATCGTACAAAGATGCAAGAGAGGGTTAGGAGTGATCAATACCATGGCTGCTGCCAACTTGGAACAATGCATACTGTTCATCCTATTTCGTCAAGTCGTGTTGTCTGTCATCGATTACGGACTAGGCATCCTCATACTATCAAGAATACAGTGTGAAAGGTTGGACCGCATCCAGAATGAAGGTATGCGACTGGTTCTGGGCTGCACTAGAGATACCCCGATTGTGATGATGCGGTACATGTCGGGATTGTTATCTGTGACATCCAGACATAAACTGGCACAAGTCAAAGCCTATATGCGTGTCACCACAAATACGCGGCACCCTCTGCACAGTAGTATCTCAGACATCAAGAATCAAGAGAGGATCGTCATGGATGGCACAGGCTGAGACAACAATCAGACACGTCACTCCAGCTGAGACGATAGCCAAAGGGGAAGAATGGGTCCACACTGGTGATAGAATGATAGAGTACCACAGAGTCATCATAACCTTAGGCAAGGAATGCAGAGAACGGAGCAACGAGAGAGCAGAGCGAGAGGTAAATTAGCTGATAACTGAGAACACCCAGGAAAGTGACGCTGTCATATACACCGATGGATCAGTCGGACATCAGGCTGGGATTTCTCGGCTAGATTGAGAGGAGAGGTCGTTGCTGAGCGCATTAGGGCATACATGTCAATAACCTCCAGCATGAGAATGGAGACGGAAGCAGTGACCTCAGCACTGAAATGGATATCTGAGACTTCTATAAAACAAAGGCAGTCATCGTGACATATGCGCAAGCCATACTTCAGAAAGTACCGAGGGATGGCTTAAGTATGAGTGGATAGCTGCTGTTGAGGCCTCAAACCTCCAGGCGTTGACCTGGATCTACTGTCCTGCTCATGCTGGGGTTCAGGGCAATGTAAGAGCTGACATCTTGGCTTCATATGGGCACATTAGTATTGGATAGAAGTGACATTTTGAAATCAATCAATGACCGCCTGCTAGATGCGGACACCGCAATAGATGAAGCAGCAATCCACGGACTGCAAAGTTTCGACATTAAACGAGGTTCGAGCGCAGTGGGGCGTATGAGAAACGGCGCAGGAGAGTACAACCAGTGAGCTACAGGGACCATCAGCATTCATACCTTACGCCATTTGATGAGAGAGACTGAGCACCTATGAGTATGCCCGGAGTGCGGTGATGTTGATTCTTAGAAACAGAAACAGAACCTTCACTGTTGTCTTCGACACACATTTGTCAGTTGCGTTCTGTGAGGAGTGTCGACCTGTGGCTGTTAGGAACTGAATCACAGCTCACTGATCCACCTTAGACGGATTCGATATCACACCGACCATGTTGTCAACGATCTACAGCAGAACTTATGCATGCAAGGAGAATGAACATGTGCTTGTTTATTCAATTGGTAAAACAATGCACTGTCTCACTACACCAAGGTGTGGGTCTATCAGACATGCATTCTTGGCACTCTCATGTATGGAAGCGAGACTTGAAGCACCTACTCTAAGCAGGAACGACACTTGTAGAAGCCTTCTGGCTGCAGAGAAAAGAGATCAAGGAACACCCCGACAAGCCAGCCACCTTGGCATGGTTGTACGATGTCTGGCAGGAACTGTTACTCACAGATTGGCTTTTACAGTCACAGCAGACAGTGAAATACAGGAGACAGAGCTGGACAAAACTCACATGTTGCCTTTTCCTCTGTTGTCTAAGCTGCCACCTTGACTTTAGGAGAGTTAGTACTGGTCTTTGGTGGTCTCTAGTGCTACACTAGTCACCACCTGGCACAGATCCATAAGAAATACTACACCACCCAACATGCATATAGTCCCTTACGAGGGCCAAAAACACAGCTGTAGGCCACACAATGGCATCTGAGTTATTAAAAACCAAAAATACACAAATTTGCTGAAAGGTGTGTATGTGTGGCAAAAGATGAACCTTTGAAACAAACAAACTGAAGTGTTCCCCCGTGTGTGTAGCTTGCCATATCCATGCCAGATTGTCTGCATTAGTGTCAATGTCAGCAACCATAGGTAATAGGGTTACAATTTAGGGAGTGTCACCTCAGATTCCCAGGAATCTGAAATTACTTATTCAAATTTTTGGTGGCATTTGTATTTTACATAGTGACCATAGACATATCTAGAAAGCAACATATAAGGTGTGTTCAAAATTAATCCTGCCTTTGGGTTGGAAAAATACAATTGATCACCTGGAGGTTTGAAACCCTAATCTCCTTCAAAGTACTCTCCTTGGGACTCCACACACTTCTCCTGGCTGTCTAGCCATTGTTGGAAGCATTTCATGAAAGCTTCTTGGGGAATGTAACAGCTGAGTTGTCACATTCCATATAATGTCTTCTCCTGACTCAAATTGGATCCCTTTCAGTGGAATTTTCAGCTTGAGGAACAAGTCACAAGGAGACAATTCAGGAGGATAGGGAGCATGTCGAACCAAAGGTATTTTGTGTTTGGCCAAGAAAGTCTGAATCATATGCGAAGAATGGACCGGTGCGTTGTCATGATGAAGATGTCAAGTTCATGTTGTTCACAGGTCCGGCAGTTTGCCTCGAACAGCATCATGAAGGTGACGGATGACCTCCAGGTAGTACTCTTTGATGGTAACATGACAGTTCTGTAAGACCAAGGTCCGTACTTGGTCAATGACTTCATCATTTTGGCTTATTGAGGGCTTGTGATCCACTCCACCCATCATTTCGGCTTGTTGAGGGCTTATGATCCACTCCATCGGTGTATGACCATCTTTGAACGGATTTTACCACGTCTTCATTTGAATGAAAGCCTGTTGAATCTTCCAAATGGTTTCCACTTGGCAAAATTGTATGTATCATTGCTGCTCAAGTCATTCCGTCATTTTGCGGCAAATGAAAATTAGATGGGTGGTCACTATACTCACTCACATATTGACTGCCAGGGATTGATGCTCTCTGTGGGAAGAAAACAATTTATGCATGTGCATGAAGGTCTACTACACCTCCCTGTGGAAGGAATTTCCCGTGGTTCATTTGTTTTTGTAGGAAAAAATTAAGTACATTTTGAATAGACCTCATACATACAGAAACATATTGCCAATAATAATTGCCCATCGTAACCGAAGATGATGACAACATCAGACTATTGCTGCGAAATATTTGTTCTCTGATGGCTGTAAAGACCAATCCAGGAACGGCACACCCTGCCACTTGCAGGGAGCCGCCAGTGGAATTGTGAGTATTGTTATTTTGGGCAGCACACTTTTGCTGAGTCTCTGTGATGGCCGCAATATCTGTGATCTGAGCACCTACGGGGATGCTAGCTTACCAGGTGGTACGGTCTTATGCAAGTATCTCCCAGTATGGGACATCAGTATTGAAGCATTTCAGAGACACTTTCAGGGGGTCTCTAGCATTTATTCTGCCTGTTTTTAGCTAACTGTATAACCACATGTCCCATCCATAATAGCTGAGCCAATTTCAGAAGTGTATGGATGCTTTACATGTTAGTATTGCTAAGAATTTCAGTGTTAGACACTATGTCCTGCCACCTGATTCTGAGCAGTCAAATGCAGACAACGCGAGTTCTTTATTCTTCGTCGTTTGCTCTCAAATATGCGAATTTAACTCCCTCATAAGCCCGGCGGCATTCATAGGCTTGTCTCGTCACCGTACAGTTTATCTCGCAATTGGGTTGAGGAGGCCAATGTAGTCAATGTGTCAAATTTTTAATTTGTTGATTTTTCAGTCTGAAGTGACCCAATCACATTCTGAATATTGTCACTTGATCTCTTCTTGGCAAAGAGTAGTATGCTTCTGCTATATCAAATTCTGGGTGTTCTCTGTGCCATTTGTCTTTGAAGTTAAATGTTATTATTGTCTTCATTTCTTCATATGTAGGTCTGTCATCATTTTGGGGTTTGCCACCTCTCTATTTTGCCAGTCTATCTGCCTCCTCAGTTCCGTGTATCTTACAGTGTGCAGAATTCACTGAATTTTCACTCGTTTAAATTTTGGCTGGTATTCATGAGTGCCTTAGGCTGTCTAATTCATTGTTTTTATGATTTCTGAGGGCCATTATGACTGACAGGGAATCTGTAAGGAAGAATATCTTGTCTCTGGCATGGTTCTTGTTTTCCACGATGGCTATTGCAGCATTTTTTAGTGCCAAGGCCTCAGTTCTGAAGATGTTTGAAAATTTTCCAGTAGCCACTAAGATATGGATTTCCTGTCCATTATTTAATTTTGTATAAATGCCTCCTCCATTTTTCATAAATCTCATTGCTGATCCATCTGTGTATATGCTGGTACATTGCTGGCAGGATATGTTTCTTGAATATATTCTAAAGCTATATGTTTTTTTCTCTTGTTCTGTTTGTGTGCCTTTTTTCATTACTTCTGGTATGCTGTCTATCAGCTCTGGAAATTGTGTTCTCATCCATAGTGTAAATATGCTGCTTGTCTTTAAGGGCTCTGCCTTTATCTGTGCAAGGTCTGGCATAGAGGGAGGCTAGTGTTTTTGATTTTTGAGCAAAGCCATTTCTCTGAAGTCTGCTTCAGCTATATCATTCCAGTCTTTTATTAATTGGATGATTTGGTAGCTGTTGGAATTTTTCTGCCAGTTGTAGTATTCTGTAATCTCTTCTGTCAGTCATGGGCTGTAGCATTGTTATTTTCCTCATTTCTTTTATTGGTGTTGATTTCATAGCTCCTGTGATCATTTTTTCCACTTGGTTTTGAATTTTGGCTGTTACAGTGCAAGTGAAAATGATTGAACTGCCTGGCATGTCTGCTAAACACTGTCCATGTCTCACATGCATGCAGCAGAGTGGATAAAATATCACAGCACGATGCACTTCTATTTTGGTGGTGACACTGATGCCTTGTTGATTCTAGACATTGGCTTGAATCCTCCCAAACGCAGAGCTTACCTTAGCAATCCTGTTATTGACCTCACTGTCGATCTCACCTTTCTGGTGAGTGCACTTCCTAGGTAGGTGAAACTGGAGACGTTGGTTCTGTACAGGAATGTTTGGTTTGATGTACGGCTCCCCAGGGGCAGGCTGAAATAGTACCTCCGTTTTCCTAGTGTTTATCGTGAGACCAAGTTACTACATGCCACCCGAAACCCTGTCATGGCGGACTGCATATTTTTTCTGAGCAAGTGTTGAGGATACAATTACACATGAATAGATTTAAGATTGTGGCCTGACACACCTTGATGTCGGATTTATAGCGCCACCAGATGAACAGCTGACCATGCATCCTGTGCCTGAAATGCAGTTCTTGTGAATGGGAGGCGAGGAGACTGGTTTCGCACATCAGTTGGTGTGAGACAGGGGTGTACACTCTCTCCAACTCTTTTCAATATATTCCTTGAAGGAATTATGAGTGAGGCACTTGGAGGTCACGTTGGTACTGTCAAGATAGGGGGCCGAACGATTACTAACCTTCGTTTTGCAGATGATATCGACGGGTTGGCGGGTTCAGAAGCAGAACTCCAGGAATGGGTCAGAAGGCTCGATGAAACAGTTTTTGACTATGGTATGGAGATAAACGCTGGAAAGACAAAACTAATGACAAACAATGCTACGGGCTTCAACAGCAAGATAAAAGCAAACGGTCAAGAACTCGAAGTAGTTGACCGTTTTAAATATCTTGGGTCGATTGTCAGTGATGAAGAATCAAAATGTGAAGTATTGGCCAGAATAGCACAGACAATAGCGGCGCTTGCACGGCTTAACAAAATCTGGCAAGATAAACGGTTAGCAATACGCACGAAAATCAGATTAATGCATACACTGGTCCTGTCAATATTTCTCTATGCGTGTGAGACATGGACAGTTACAGCTGACCTTCAACGAAGGATACAGGCCTTGGAGATGAGATGTTTCCGAAGACTTTTAAATGTCACGTTCAAAGATCGAGTTACAAACGAGGAAATCCGAAATAGAATTACGACGGCAATAGGGCCTTTCGAAGATCTCTGTCAAAAGAAGGAAACTCACTTGGTACGGTCACATATCGAGATCAAATGGTCTTGCAAACACAATCCTCCACGGGAAGGTGCATGGCAGACGACGAAGAGGCCGGCCCAAAAAGAGATGGGAAGACAACATAAAAGAATGGACCAGTCTCCGACCAGAAGAGTCACAGGCAGCGGCTTCTGACAGAGAGGGATGGCGTGGAGTTGTGAGGATGTCTTCATGTGTGCCCCAACGACCTCACCGGTTACGGGATGACCTGACCTAACCTGAGCAGCGCTATGAACATCAGAAATCATTGTTGCAATGGCCATTCTAAAAGTGTTGGTGCCAGCACATAACCCTGTTTGACACCAGTGGTGACTGGGAATGCTACAGACCTCCTGCAGTACATGTGCCATCATGAAATTGGCAGCCATGATTTACCAGAGTCCATCGCTATTGATGGTGTCAAAGGCTTTGGTCAGATCGACAAAAATTGTGTACAGGTCACAATTCTGTTCTTGACATTTTTCTTGTAGTTGATGTGCTGCATATATCATGCCAACTGTCTCACGACTCTACCGAAAGCCACACCCACTCTTGGAGTAAATCCTGCTCAAGGTGACTATTTAGGCAGTTGAGCAGGACTCGGTTACTACTGCTACGAAATCATACAAGAAAAAAGTATTTTTAAACTTGAACAAAGAATAAGAGCAATTGTTGAGCCTCTGCTGAGCAAAGCCTAATTTAGATTCTGTAAGAGAACTTCATGTTCTCATGTTTTATTCAAATAAAATAATTAAGCAAACATTTAAACATACCATTTATAGATCAGAGAGCTGAGATAACACAGTGGTTAGTGCACTGACTTCCCAAACGAGTGACCAGGGTTCGGTCCTCAGTTGGTGTGGAATTTTTACCATTGCAAAATGGCTTTTTATTTATAAATCGGGAGAAAGCTTTTGATAGTGTATAGAAAAAAAAACTAGACAATTTAACCCCTTAACTGCATTAGAAAATGACTGAAATCGACAATGACAAATTTCCCATTTTGTACAATTATTGCATGCCCAAAAAGTAGGAGTTTGAAATGTTTATTTTTTTTGGTGTGGTGGAACTTATACACGGTCTTTGTGCCGCTTAGAATATTTATGTCTCATCTAAAATAAGTTTAATATTGTAATTTGAAATACACTCAAATATTTGAATTTTTACACCTTCATTATGTGTACACTCAAATGGTTCTTATACTGTATCAATGATATTTTACCACAATATAAAACATTTAGGCTACTTAAATCATCTGTTTCTGAGTCACTACTTGTCTGTAACTCTAATATCACTTTCCCAGTAAGATGAAGTAGCTGATAAACTGTCTTCTAAAAATTATCTATAAATTTGTGGTTGATCTAATTTATGTTTCACCGTATCTATAGGGCTAGAATACTTCACATACTTTTATCACAAATACAGGAATAATAAATATGCTATCTTGTCCAAAAAACATCAAAGAGTATGAAAGTTTGACCCATTCACAGTCGGTAGGAATGAAATACCAGAACTAATATATGCAAAGGATGCAATTGTCCTCTCAAAGAGTGCTGCGGAACTTGAACAGATAATCCTATTGGTTAAACGACATAGCGAGAAACAAAGTCTGTTCATAAACACTGGCAAGACAATGGCTAAGACAAGGCAAAAACCAGACCTAAAGTTATCCTAGAGAAGTTAACAGTTCAGAATGTCACAAGTTTTGAATATCTCTGCTCTACTATAAGCAACAACAGAGATTGCCAAAAAGAAATAGGGAGAAGAATCGCCATGGCACTACATAGGTTAACTAAAATGAAAAACGTTTGGCAGAGCACTTACAAAATTACAAAAATAAAAATTATGTGAACTTGCAACGATGGCAACATATGAATGCGAGAAAGGGTTAACCATACAAACTCTGGAGTAGAAGATTGAATCCTTTGAGCTAAAATCCTGCAGCAGGGTGCTAAAATGCTGTGGACTGAAAAAGAAAAATGCAGAAATCTTACAGAACAAAACTGGCTAGTAAAGAACACTACATCTAGAAAATTAACATACTTTGGCCACATCAAATATCGCAATGGCCTTGAAAGGACAATATAGGAGGATATGGTGCCTGACAAAAGAGGCAGAGGTAGGCCAAAGAGAAGATGGATAAGGGACATCACAGAGGCTCTGCGGTTGACAATGGCAGAACCAGGAGAGTTGGCCATATCTGCAAGACTAGCACAGTTATACAAAATACTTCACCTACTTTCACCTTCATGAATAATAAATATGCTGTTGCAGGGTTCTCAACAATGGGGAATTTTAGAGTTTAGGGGTGGTGGGATTGGGATCACTATTCAGCAAGGTGTGATGTGTTATAGAGGAGTTAGACTATCTTATGAAAGTTGGGAATAGAGCAAAATAGGTTGAGAACCGCTGTGCTAATGTATCCAGATAACATGGATATTTGTATTTAATACAAAGAGAATGAAAAGTTAGTTTCCTTTCTTGTGTCTCCACCTTGTCGAGGTATAGGAGTTTGTGTGTCCCCATGTCCTTAAGAGCTATGCCTGCCATTTACATTAACAAAGTAACTGAATCTAGCCTAATTACATCATTTAAAGTGGAATTCAAAAGGGAAAACGAAAAACCCAACTCAATACATGAACTACTCTTTGCACATGACAAAAGCCCAATATATGAGGATGATGGTAGATTGCAAAATCATATGAATATACTCGGCACATGCTATGAAAAATGTAACATGAGGATTAGCACATCAGTGATGGAAATTTTGAAGTAATCACAATGTCCAATTTAAACAGACCTAAGAGTTAAAATACCTGGAAATTGTTGTTATGACTTGATAGAGAAATTGAAACTAGATGTCAGAAAGCCTCTTTTGTGACTATCAACTGTCACGACTACTTAGACATTCGAACATCAGTTTTCAACAACTGAACAATATATTTAACAATTATGTGCTACCAATGTCAAACTTAGTCGTTATCCAAGATACAGAAGACGAAAATTAAACATATGAAATTAAATACCTAAGAAATGTAGTTGGAAAGATACAATTAAAAATGATAACATTAACAATATGAAGGAAACTGCCCCTTGTGCTGAATACATATCAAGATAGAAATTACGATTGTTTGATCATCTAATGCATTCTGATCAATTGCCACTGCACACTAGCAATACAAGAAGATCCGACTGCAAGGCACAAAGAAGAATTTATTGGAGATGCATAGATGACAAAACATAAATCTTGCAACAACAGGGGCTTACAAAAACTAATGTAGAACACGTGGCCCAAGCATAATGGTAGCACATGTGAATGGAAAAGTCAAATAAGTAAGCTGTAGTATGAGATTTCAAAGATGAACTGAATTATATGTTTTTTTATGTCATTTATTGTCTGCTGCGTATGGAGGAGAGGGGAGGAAGAGGTTTAAGTCTAGTTTTATAGATTAGTTTAGAAATGATGCATGTGGTTACTATTCCATTCTCTGCCAAAAATGTATGAATGGTTGATTTGTATATGTGTACCGTGTTTCCAATCTGTGCGATTAATTTCTGCAATGTTGTATTATATGTATGGTTTCACAGTGGTGCAAGAAATCAAGCTCCCAGATCAATCCTGACAAGGCCTGTGTTATGTAAACAACCTTAAACAACTCAAAAGCAAAGGCTGACCTCCCTAACATAACCTTTGGTGGATGTGTCTTTGAGAGGCACACTAGCTTGGGATATCTTGGAGTGACCTTGCATCACAGCCTCTCTTATAAGTACCACATTGATCAAATCATATGGGGGGGGGGGGGGGGGGGGTGTCTGGCAGCACTGAAGACAATGATATGATTTTCATCATATTTAATCAGTTGGTTCTGTAAATTACCGATTACAGGTTGGGCGTCATTACATTGTCATGTTTGAAAGGTTGTATGACAGTATGAAAGGTTGGAATAATGTATACAGAATGAAGCAATGTGACTGGTCCTTGGGTGCACAAGGGATACCCCCATTGTGAAGATAAGATTCTTGAATTTCTTTCTTTAAAGTCTAGATATGCACTGGCTCAGGCCAAAGCCTACATGCGAGTAGCACCCATTGCACATGAACACTGCAGACATCAAAAGTAAAAGAATCAGGAGAGTGATGTCATGGATGACACATGCAGAGAGAACGATTGGTTAGATATCTACAGTAGAGACAGTAAACAAAGGGAAATAATGTATTCACACTGGAGATAAAATGACAACAATGTCTAGTATCAGACTGGAGATTGAAACAATGACTTCGATTCTGTGGTGGCTATCTTGTAACCCCTTTAGTGAGGACCATAATTGTCTCTGACTCAATCCTTGCTTCGGTAGGTTCCAAAGGGCTGGCTGTGACATGAGTGGATATTGGACATAGAGTCCTCGAACCTCCTGGATCTACTGTTCTGGGGTTTGTGAAAATGAAAGGGCTGACATCCTGGCCTCAGGAATACCCACAGTGAAGACATTGATAGCAAATAGAAGGGACATTTTGAAGTTGATCAATGGCTGCTTTTTGGGTAAAGACACTGTCATCGATGAACCAGCAATGCAAGATTCTGAAATCTGCAGGTCTAGCATAAAGGAGCCTCTGAGAGGACAGCTGTCCACGTCATTTGGATTTGATTGCGGGTCGAAGATGATTCCTGAGAAGATCTGTATACATAGGACTGGTGACATTATTCCCCTGGGCATACAGTGCTCTAAAATAACGCCTAGTACATCCCAAAAGAGAGTCAGCATAACCTTCCCTGCAGATTGCTGCGTGCAAAACTTCTTTAGTGAGGAAGGATGACACCATTCCTTGCTTGCTCTCTTTGTTTCAGGCTCGTGATAGTGAACCCAGGTTTCTTCTCCAGCAACAATTCTTGCTAGGAAACCATCACCTTCTGCTAAAAGAGCTGCAAAAGTTCCTGGAAGGCATACATGCATCGTTTCAATTCTGGAGTAAGCTGCTGTGGCATCCACCTTGCAGACACTTTGTGCTACTGTAGCACATCATGGAAAATGAGATATACTGAACCTTGACTGATGTCCAGATGGGCAGCAATTTCATTGTTAATCTGATATTTTCATTCAACGGCTGAAATCAACTCTAGGATCACTACTCGGTGTACCTGACTCGGTCATGAGCAGTCTGTCACAGAACTTATGGGCTTTTGGAACTCCCTACTCCACTCATACACTTGCTGAAGTGAAAGGCATGCATCATTATAATGGACCTTCATTCGCTGATGAATTTCATAGGTTTCACCCCTTCGCTGCTTATTAAAAACCGGATAACAGAACGCTGCTCTCCTTTGGTGCATGTCAGTAGTGTGGTGGCCATCTTTTAAAAGCAATTATGACGTCATGTTGTTCATCTGCACCATGATGGACACTCTTGACATCCTTCAGGCCAGGTATTCCTGTAACCGGTGAGGTCATTCGAGCATCCACGGAGACAACCCCACGCCACCCCTCTCTGTCAGCAGCCGGTGCCTGTGCCTCCTCTGGTCTGAGACTGGTTCATTCTTTCACCTCTTTTTGGGGCGACCTCTGCCTTGTACCTTTCCGTGCAGGATCAAATTTGCAAGACCATTTGATCTTGATATATGGCCGTACTGAGTGAGTTTCCAACTTTTGACAGTTGCCATGAGATCTTCAAAAGGCTTTATTGCTGCTGTAATTCGTTCTCACATTGCTCATAAGTAACTCGATCTTTATATGTGACATTTAGAAGTCTTCGGAAATATCTAATTTCCAAGGCCTGTATCCTCCGCTGACGTCCTTGGCATCTATATTTAACAAGTTACAATACTGTACAAAGACATGGTTTTTCTCATTTCTATCTCACTTTTAAGGTTTTCATTGGGGAACTGAGATGAAAGTCCAGTCAGGCACAAAATACTGACCAGGACATCGCGTCAGGGTCAATACACTGACCAAGACCACAATCTCTCTTCCATGTAGTGTTCCCTGGAAACAGGCTGTTTTCAAGGCAGTGTGGCTGACGAGATGTGGATCAATGTGATCCCTGTAATAGTGAGCGCCACGCAGATGAAGCCAAGATTAGCACAACCGCCTGTAGGACCCCGGTCCATCTTCATCAGCACGCTCGGGATGTGAGAAAAGCTACTGCAACCCCACTTGTCATTTTTAGGGTGCACAAAAGAGTAAACTTACTCATTGTGGGCATTATACAGCAAACAAGGTTTTCATTTGAAGCCACCTTGTATTTCTTACAATATTGTAACAGATTTTCACAACTGGCATTAATTTTTTAAATGTGTTGATTTATGTGGTTGTCATTGCGTGGGTTTTTTGTTGGTGTGCTTTACTTTATTTGCAAATTGCATATTGTCTTCTCATGTTCCATTTTTTTAAATGTGCTTCTGATTGAGAAGAAAATATATGTCATTCAGAATTGACAAACCTGTAAATATTCACAAATTGCAATGGTTTCTCTGAGTGACTTTTTCTTTCATCTTTTGTTTCATTTGTAGTAAACAGTGTCCTTTGTAGATAATCTATGTAAAGAGGTTCTAGTCTTATCCATACTTCCTGCTACAAGATTCCTTGAAGTTACTCATATCTTGCAGCTACACATATTTGTATCCTTAGTGTATATTTCCATTGCTATTTTTGAGTGTTCCGGTTTTATGCACTGTAGTCTTGCATTAAATATCTTTAAATCTCTAAATCCTGGTATTCAATCCAGCTCATGTGTGTTATGCCAGGTAGCCAAATGTTGAGTAAACTCATTTTGCTATTTTGCCTTGGTGAACCTTGTTGGACTTCAGACCATCTCTCAATCTCAGCCTTGGTCGCCCATGAGGGCGTCTGAAGTTGTAGGTTCACCGGGACATCACTCTACGTGTTCATCTGTTATCCGGCATGAGCATCACATGGCCGGCCCATCTGTGTTTTCGTAAAAGTGCGACATCTATGTGAAGGAAGTTTGATGTCTGATCTCTACATTGTGGTTTTAGTCTTGAATGGAGATGTTCAGTGTTCTTTGCTCCACCACTTATTGGGCAACTTGAAGTCTATCTGCATCAGCTTACCATAGGTTCCACACCTTGCAGCCATCTACCATGGCTGGAGTAACCACGCTGTCAAAGGTGTGAGCTCAAACACAGTTGTTTCGCATCTGTTGCAGTATGGGTTTAATACAGTTGAAGCTGAGCCAGTCCTCTGCTATCCTTCGTGACATATGTTGGTTTATTGAATGAGAATTCATGAGCTATTGGCTCAAGCAGATATACAAAATTATGTTTTAAACTGAAAAATATCCAAGGTGCAAAGTGTTGATCATGAACTAGGCTTTCTTTCTATTGATTTGTAGGCCAACAGCAATGTTTGCTCTGCTAAGCTCATTCAGGCTTTTCTCCACTTTTTTTACACTGGCTGAGGATGACTATGTCATCATTGAGCAAATCTCAGATAAGTAAACATTTCTCTGCCTAATTTTATGCCTCAATCTCCCCAGTCCAGGCTTTTAAAGGCCTCCTCAAGGGCCTTTTCAAGGAACTTTGGAGAGATTGTATCACCCTGCCGAACACCATGTTGTATCGTTATGGTAATCAGTCTATAGAAAAGTGTGATATCTGTTGTACATTCACTGTTTATCTCCTCTATCAGATGAGCATATTTTTCTTCAATTCCCTGATTTCTCAGGGCATTCAGTACTGCAGTTATTTCGATGCTATTGAAAGTCTTCTCATAATCCACAAATCCACTGTACTTCATGCACCCTCTAAATTAATTGGTTGATTATGTGAAGGTGGTCAGTGGTTGAGAAGCCTTTTCTGAAACCTGCCTGGTCTTGTGGTTGGTTCTTATCCAGTAGCCTTTTTGGACTGTCGCTGATCACTCTTGTGAAGTGTTTATAAATGGATGAGAGCAGACATATTGGACGGTAATTTGACAGGTTTTCCTCGTCCCCCCTTTTTATGGATTAGAAAGGTTTTCCATTTGACATTCGCTTAGACAGATGTTAAACCAAGTAGCTAAATGTCATGCTAGTGTGTCTCTACCAGCCTGGATTACTTCATTTGTAATTCACCAGCAATTAATTGTGTTAAATATTTCACAAAGTTTAGCCTGCAAACTGACCAGTTCCCATTGATGTGGCTTATAGTATAGGCAGTTGTTTTCCAGACAATTTAGTATTAGGGTTTATCCTCTGTACAGTTTTCTAAAAATGCATTGAAGTCAATATTGCTGACAAATATTGTCTTTTTGCATCTAAGAGATATAATATTTTTGAATTTGCTTTTATTGTCCTCTAGATGTTTCCAGACAATGCGGTCAAAAGGGAAATGTCTGTAATGGCCACTTCTTGTGTCTTTCCTGGATGCAGTTGGCGGGGCAGGTTCAAAGAATATGAAGTAGGGTTCATTTATTTAGGAAAACTATAATCATATTTATAAGTTCATTATATTATTATCGTTTAGTCATGTTCAAATACATCATGCAACAAAGATGGAGATCAAATCTGCTGGCAACAAAAATGATGCCAGGAGTGGACTGTGACACGGACCACAAATTACTGTTTGCAGTTTTCAAGACAAGACTGGAATCAAGATGCTGAGCAGCGCATGAGCTGCAGTGGTCAGCGACCCATAGCTGACTGCTAGCGTCAGGGCCAGCGAACCAAAGCTGCCAAGACCCTTCTACACCTCCACGCGGTGATCCTGGATAACAGGCTGCAGCAGGGCAGACTGGCTAAGGTGAAGGGATCGAAGAGGGAATGCTAACCCGGTACTCAAAAAATCCTTGCTAAAGTCGGATCTGTTGGACCGAAAGGTGCAAATATCGCAGTCAAGCTGTAAACTACGACACAACGCATTCTGTTCTCTGGACTACATTCTACTACTTACCCTTTCAGGGTTTGGTAGTGGGAGATTGAGAACGAACGAAGAAGACAAGACAAGACTTCATAGGATTAACAAAGGTTTCCAACCAATACACTTTGATGTAACAGCAATACTACTGAATACAACATAAAAGTAGAAAGCAAATTTGAGGCGTTGCTGGCAGCACATGAAAAGATGAGATCTGACGAGTTGACATCACATGCAAGGGATATTTTCATCTCGACAGCGGACGAAATGATTTCAAGGATATCACACAAGAAACAGAGTTATATATCAGATGAAACACCAAAACTCATTGAAGAAAGGAAACAAATTAAATGAATAGGACGTGAGGGGAACAACAGAGCATATAAAAACTGCGCAAGAAAAGTTAGAAGAGAAATAAGAAAAGATTAAAGAAGATACATAGTAGACACTTGTAAAAACATAGAAAATGTACAGCAACAAAGCAGGGAGAGAGATGCCTTTAAGGCGATAAGAACACTGACAAGGGAATTCCTTTCGGTTCCGCATGTCATCAAATGACAAAGAGGACAACACACTAACAGAAACCAAAGACAAACTGAATAGAAGGAGAGAGTACTGCAGAATCATATATGAAGACAACACAAAGTGCTCAGTACAATCCTTCCAAAAGATGAGAAAGAACCTGAACCAACATTGGAGGAAGTTCGCTAGCAATCAAAAGCCTGAAAAAGGGAAAGTCCCCAGGATGTGATGATATCCATGCAGAGCTAATACACGCAGGGGGGGGGGGCAGTGCTCGAGTTTATCACAAGCTATGTAAAAAGATATGGCACAGTGCAGAGTGGCCAGAAGCACGGAAGAAATCAATTTATATTCCCATCCCCAAAAAAGGCAATCTAAAGCTGTGCACAAACTACCGAACTATCACGCTAATCAGTCACACTAGCAAATACTCTTGCGGATCCTATTGAGAAGTATTGCAAAAATATTTGAATCTGAAATTCACAGTCCAAGCATGTTTTAGAAAAGACAGAGGGACCAGAGATCACATATTCAATATGAGGAATATCTATGAAAAATGTAGAGCGTTTAATGTAGAAATGTACACATGTTTCATTGATTACACCAAGGCCTTCGATATGGTAAAACATTAGAATCTGTGGAACATCATGAAAGAAATGGGGTTTCCATCACATTGAAAAATTATATCAAGATCAACAATCCGATCCGCTGTCCGAGTATCTTAGCAAACATCAGATTGGTTCGCAGTACAAAAGGTAGTAAGGCGGGGATTTATCCTCTCACCTTATCTATATATCATCTATATGGAATGTATAATGACAAATGTTAGAGAAGACTAAAACATTTAACGTTTTGATACATTTACGATTAGCGGTTACGAGATTCCAAAATTACGAAATGCAGACAACACAGTGATACTATCAAGAAGTGCAGAAGGCCTAAAGCAGCTACTTTCAGACGTAAATGGACACAGTAAAGATCAAAACCTGTTTATAAACAAAACAAAAATATTGACCAGTGACAAAACATGATGTCAACATAAATTTACAGTATGTGATGAAATAAATCAGGTCACGCATTTTGAATATCTTGATTCTAGAATTTACAAAAATGGCAACAGCTTGAAAGAAATCAGAAGAAAAGACTAGCCTTGGCAGCACAGAGGCTGAGCAGCCTGAAGAAATTATGGCAGAGCACCAACAAAATGACAAAAGTGAAGGTCTTGAGAGCCTGTTTTTATTTTACTTGTGGCAGCATATGGCTGCAAATCATGGACGATTACCAAAACTTATAGACAAATAAGCGAATCCTTCGAGTCAAAATGTTACAGAAAGATCCTCAGAATACCCTGGACAGAGAAAAAGACAAATATAATTAGGCAAGAGTTGAACATAGAGGAGAACACTGGTTTATCAATTCCATTTTGGCCGGAAAATTTAAATATTTTGGTCACATCAAGAGATACAATGGTCTTGAGAGAACAGTGATGGAAGGTATGGTGCCAGGCAAAAGAGGCCCCAAGATATTCAGGAATGTCTGGTTATGATTGGCGGAGGCTGGAGTTTCAGACAGACTGTGATGGGAGCAACATTCTATAAAGAACATACTAAATGATGATGACGAGTCACCTTCAATTGACACCACAGTACAGAACTTTGAAACAGGAGAAAGAACAACAAAATATATCATATACAAACAAATAATTATATTTATAGTCCACGTTGGCTTCATTGATCAGGAAAAGGTACTTGACTGAGTAAAACAATGTAAGCTATGGGATGCAATGGAGGAATATGGTGTGGAGGGTCAATTACTAAGTGGCATTCATGTCTTGTACGTAAACAGAGAAGGTCCAGTATGACAAAATGCTTGCTAGTGCTGAGTGGTGTACATCAGGGGTGTGTTCTTTCTCCACTTTTATTCATAATTCATATGGATAAAATTACACAGTTGTCTAACCTTCATGAAGAGTCCCTAAATGAACTGTTGTTTGCTTTTACCAAAATGGAGCAGAACTACAACACCACCTAACCTATCTCAATTTCACTTGTAACGAATATGACATGAAGATCAACACAGGCAAGACAGAGACTATGCTATTGCGTGAACATGTGCAGAGAAGTTTCCACAGCAGTTACATAAGTATCAAGCAAGTACAGGAGTTCAAATACCTAGGTAGTATGTTTACTAATAGCCCGGCAGAATGGACAGAGAGATCGCACACTGTAAAATCAAGTATATGTAAACCTCCACATAGAAGTTCTTTCTTGCTGTATCTGATAACGATTATGTTATGCTATACAGAATTTACATCATTTCATGCTGAGTAGATCCATAGGCGCTCAGTCCCTCTTAGCAAATGGCGATGGTATGGGAACTAATGTTCCCTGTAGTTCGCTGGTTGTTCACACTCATGCTCTATTCTCTCACATGCCCCTTCCTGCTCAACCCATGTCTGTTTGATGTCAAGCTACTACTTTGTGGATTGACAATTCATTGATTGCAGTGTCATGTAGCAAACAGATAATAACTGGCTGATTTGAGAATTTCCTCCTTAGGCTCTTGGCCAACGATGGATAGAAAATGATCAATGACCTTCACATTTGATGGCATTGATAAGGACATTAACAAACTCCTTCTAATTCATCTTGTTAGCGACCATTCTTCATACAGTGCCCCCAGCTCTGATTCTTCACCAAATTGTCTTAGGCCATCCTTTTGCCTTCACTCTGGGCCCATAGAATGGCGGCTCTAGTGGCGGCATCAGGTTTTCTTCTTGGGACATGACTGATTCTATTTCAATGTAGACCTGTTATTATGGTTGATCTCGACTTACAGTTCTTGGTTGGTTAAAAAATGTCATGAATATTCATTCCTTAGGCAGACTATATTAGAATGATGATAGTTTGGACATTTCCTTTTCTGTTATTCTCCAGCACTCAGCAGAATAAAGAGGCAAAGAAAGTATGGAGCTCTTATATATTCTTAGCTTTATGTTTTTGCTGTACTGCGAAAATTTCTAAACCTTGTTCGACATTGCTCATTCTTATGTTGATATCTTCGACATTGCTCATTCTTATGTTGATATCTTTGCAAGAAAGTGAATAACAGCAGACAATATAACAGCATGGGCTGAGAAATATGTAGGAACACTCTTCACGCTCTCAAATAAAGAAGATGCAGGACAAAAACGGTTCGGAAATATACAGGTCCAAATAGATGGTGAGCCAGTATTTCTGGGCATCACATTGGATAAGTTAATGACGTGGAGGTCTCACTGTGAAAAAATAAGTAATACAGGAAAATAGCTGGATGAAAATGAGAAGTAATAAAACCAATTGTGGACTGTGGATCAGCATTATGGTCCACAGCGGCCAAATCACACTTATAAACTTTAGATAAGGTACAAAAACCAAGCATTTAGTTGAACACGGGCGCCATGAAGAACACTCCAATAAACGAAATGGATAAAATCACAGGCATCACACATCTACCCTATAGACGGGACACAAAGACAGTTGTGCAAGCAGAAAAGTACAAGAACATGACAGCGCATCCACTGAAGACCAGATTTGAGGATCTCATAGAAGACTGAAGAGAAACAGCTTTGTACATTGGTTCAAACAATTAATAAGAACATAAAAGGTAAAGGAAGTCCTTCAGTAGACTTAACCGCTGGTCAGGAATGAAGTATTAGAGACTTCAGTATACTAAGCCTGAACTTGTGAGGTGGGGTGGCTAGTTCCCTTCCTCGCTGTCTTTTCCTTACCTAACCATAAGTGAGATATCCATTTACACAGGGCCGTGCTGTGCTATGATACAGAGAGACGGCCGCATCAGGCGGCACCATACGGGGGCGGCATAAGCAGTGAAATCAAAATACAATTTGAACCATTCAATAATTTAAAATCGTTACGCAACGACTTCTATATTGGTCTATGTATTCCGATATTGATGTATACGATTTATTATTTATCGATGGCTATGCCTAAGAGCTTTTGGTGCCCTTTGATTTCGGTTTCTGGTGCAGGTGCATCGTTGATGAGCCCTCGCCAAAAGACTTTTGATCTGACAGCGCAAAACTAATATTTTTGTTTGTAATATACCGCGAGGCCACTCCTAAAAGCTGAGGTGGCAATTATCACAAAAGACAATTGCACGTGTTACGTGTTGATAGTTCTGGTTTGAGTTTACAATTATTGACAATATTTGATTTTACTGTTAGTTTGTCTCAGGAAAGGGCAAGTGGCTGTGCTGTGTTTAAATCATTAAATTAGATAAATAATATATCTGTATCAGTATAATATTTTTGCATTCAGTTTTTGTGTTTGAAAAGTATATCAGGTAAGAGAATAATTTTTTTTTACAGCAATTGTAGTTACTTATTATCATTTGGCTTGGCTTGGTTTCATTCGTTCTCAATCTCCCGCTACCAAACCCTGAAAGGGCTTAAGTAGCAGAATGTATTCCAGAGAACGGAATGCGTTGTGTCGTAGTTTACAGCTTGACTGCGATATTTGTACCTTTCGGTCCAATACATCCGACTTCAGCAAGCATTTTTTGAGTACCGGGTTAGCATTCCCTCTTAAATCCCTTCTCCTTAGCCAGTCTGCCCTTCTGCAGCCTGTTATCCAGGATCACCGCGTGAAGGTCTTGGCAGCTTTGGTTCACTGGCCCTGACGCTAGCAGTCAGCTATGGGTCGCTGACCACTGCAGCTCATGCGCTGCTCAGCATCTTTATCCCTTATTATCATTTAAAATAATTATGTTATCACAATAGGGACTCAAATTAAAAAGTAGCATTTGCATATAAATGCAGAAATAAATTCAGTCTCAAAGCTATTGCATTATGTAACTATAAATTTGTCAGATTGTGTAAGGATGTTATCAGAAATCATACAAAAAGTGAAAAGGTATAGACAATCTGGATATGATCAGATGAAAATTGCTGCTAATGAGATTGCAGAGAATCTTGAATGCAGTACTGGAACAGAATATCCTGCCGAAACAGAAGTTAGAGCCAGAAGGAAAAAGCATCAATTTGACTATGAAGAAGCTGTCAATGAACCCTTAACAGAGTAGAATAAATTTTAAATAAACTTTTTCAATTATATTCTGGACATTACCCTTAATTCTCTGAATGAACGATTCACGCTTCTGGAAACCCATAGCAAAAATTTTAAGTTTTTATATGACCTTTTAAAACTCAAGAATATAGATAACAAAACGCAAAAAAATTATTGTACCAGTTTCCAGTCAATACTTTTGGTCAAAAATGAATCAGGTATAAATGCAAATGATCTTCAAGAAGAATTTCGTGATGTATCCTGAATGCTACCAAATTCTATGAAACCTTTGGATGTTTTAAATTATGTGTGCCAAAATAATTTAATTACTTTGTATCCTAATACTGCTGTAGCTCTGAGAATTTCTCCCTGTCTCTGTAGCTTGTGGGGAAAGAAGTTTTTCAAAATTAAAATTATTAAACACTACTTAAAAAGTTCAATAAGCCAAACAAAACTTAGAAATCTGTCATTAATTTTTATTGAATCTGCATTGGCTGCCACTGTACACTACACATCCCTAATTAACGGAATTGCTAAAGTTAAAGTTAGAAGGGTAAAACTGTAGTAGATTGTTGTAGTTGATTGTTGATATCATTATTTTAACGTAGTTTATATTTTCAAAACAAAAATAGTATTCGTACATTTTGTGCAGTTTTAAAAAAATAAACCACAATTGAAAATTATTTTAAAGAAAAAACATTTAAGGGGTGGCATTTAGAAGACTTGCATCATACTGAGAAAATCTACCGCATTGCCCTGCATTTACATCTGGGTTGACTGGAGCTGCTGATAGTAGAAGTTGAACCCCACACCTTTGCCATGAAAAGCAAGTGCTCTACCACTGTGCTAATCAACCACTCAAACAATCATATAAGAATGCATTATCAGACACCACAATACTCCTTCCAACCTCTTAGGAACAACACCAAAATGTTAGCATAAAAACATTCATGACAGCCACCTGCAAAATGTTCTGCAAAAAGAAAGCACCGTGCAACATAATCAAAGAACCTCAGAGAAGCATGCATCCCGGAATATACTGATGGATCAGCAACAGGAGCAGTGGAAAAATGTAGGAGTTTATATCTACCCAGATAAAAAAAGCACAAAACCACTAATTCATTTCCTGGCAAATTTTGTTCAAACTACTCAGCTGAAGCATAGGCACAAATTGTTGCTGCAGAAAAGATGAGCAACACAACAAGCCAATGCCAGAAAACTATTCTTTACAGATGAAATGTCAGTTCTGTAAGCTCTCCAGAATGATAAACTGTCAGGGATCAAGATGCTGAGCAGCGCATGAGCTTCAGCGATCCATAGCTCTCTGGACTACATTTTGCTACTTAGGCCCGTGTCAGGATTTGGTAGGGGACGATTGAGAACGAACGAAGCCAAGCCATAAACTGTCAGAGCTTAAAAAGGCAGTAGGCAAACTAATAGTCAAGAGAAGGGTAGTCTTTACAATAGATACCAGCACACTGTGGCATACCAAAAAATTAGACAGCAGATGGGTTAATAAAGGAGAGAAATTAAACGAGAACAAAAATAATAAACAATCACCTTCAAAGAAAAGAAGACCCTTATCCAAGTCATGAGGAAAGTTGACCAAACGTGAGATAGCTATCACTGCCCTGATTAAGTAGAGCAAGTGATCTTGTTCCGCATAAGAACGGGAAATAACATATCAAATGGCCACTTAAATAGACTAAAATTGGCTCTATTGCCCATGTGGACAAGAGTCACAGACAGCTGAACATATCCTACAATACATTTATATGCTTAGTCAATTGCGTACTGAGTACTGGCCCATGGAGATGAACCTCCACTCAAAGCTGTTTGAAAACCTTGAAGAACTCTCCACTACAGCAACCTTTATCCAGAGAATTGGTCTCTATCTGTAGGCAAAATTGTAAAAAAACATGGCGAACAAAAAGAAGAGAAGCCCACTGCTTTCTTTAGAAATATTCAAGTTGTCATCTGGAAGCAGGTCAGGTCATCCCATAACCGGTGAGGTCGTTAGGGTACACATAAAGACATCCTTATATCCCCACACTATCCTTCTCTATCAGCGGCCGCTGCCTGTGCCTCTTCTAGTCGGAGATTGGTCCATTCTTTTATGTTGTCCTCCCACCTCTTTTTGGGCCGGCCTCTTCGTTGTCTGCCTTGCACCTTTCCGTGGAGGGTCGTATTTGCAAGAACATTTGATCTCGATATGTGACCGAACCAAGCGAGTTTCCTTCTTTTGCCAGTTGCCAAGAGGTCTTCAAAAAGCCCTATTATTGTTGTAATTCTTTTTCGCATTTCCTCATTTGTAACTCGATTTTTGTATGTGACATTTAAAAGTCTTCAGAAACATCTCATCTATAAGGCCTATACCCTTCGCTGAAGGTCAGCTGTAACTGTCCATGTCTCAAAAGCATAGAGGACCAGTGTACGCATTAATCTGATTTTCGTGCATAGTGCTAATCGTTGTGCTTGCCGGATTTTGTTAAGCCATGCAAGCACCACTATTGTCTGTACTATTCTTGTCAATACCTCACATTTTGATCCTTTCGTCACTGACAATCGAACCCAGATATTTAAAACAGTCAACCACTTTGAGTTCCTGGACATTAGCTTTTATCCTGCTGTTGAAACCATCAGCGTTGTTGGTCACTAATTGTGTCTTTCCAGCGTTTACCTCCATACCATAGCCAAGAGCTGTTACATCGAGCCTTCTGACCCATTCCTGGAGTTCTGCTTCTGAACCCGCCAACCCGTCGATGTCATCTGCAAAACGAAGGTTGGTCTCCTATCTTGACAGTACCAATGGGATCTTCAAGTGCATCACTCATAATTTTCTCAAGAAATATATTGAAAAGAGTTGGCGAGAGTGAGTGTACAACCCTTTCTCACACCAACCGATGTGCGAAACCAGTCCCCTCGCCTCCCATTCACAAGAACTGCGCTGGACGCCTTGTCGTACAGTTGTTCAAGGACCTTTATAATATTTCCGTTGATTTTATACATCCTCATGGTTGCCCATAGCGCTTTATGCCATACCCTATCAAACGCCTTCTTAAAATCAACAAACACATGATACAGATTTTGCTGCTGTTCTAGATATTTCTCGCTTAGCAGCCTTAAATTAAATATCTGCTTTGTAGTGCTTCTTCCCTGTCTGAACCCTGCTTGCTCCTCAGCAATAATGTTATCTACTTGGGGTTTCAATTGGTCGAGAATTAATTTAAGCATGACCTTGCTAGGGTGGCTGATGAGGCTTATTGTTCTGTAATTTTGGAACAGTTAAAGTTTCCAGACTTATGTAACGGTATAACCATTGATTTTGTCCAAAAGTCAGGCCAGTTTCGTGTCGCCCATATTTTATTTGCAGATGTGTGTCAGGCCTTCCATCACTACCTCCCCACCTGTCTGTAAGAGCTCTGCTGGTATATTGTCCACACCTCCCGCCTTCCCTCAATGTCTTTACAGCTGCAGCTACCTCTTCCTTCGTTATCAGTTGGAGCTCTATAGTTGTTGGTGTTGGAGGGATTGTTTTCTCAGATTCGTTCCGTCCTTCATAGTTGTATAACTCGGAACAGTACTCTGTCCATCATGCCAGTACATCATTGTCTTCAATAAGGCACTTTCCGCTTTTATCCTGGATCATAAAGTACCTGCCTTGTCTTGGTGTTACCAGTTCTTTGACCATCTTGTATGCTCCTTTAGCGTCATTTCTGTTTAATCTCTCTTCGATGTTTGTACATTGCTCACATATCCACGCTTCTTTCGCCTCTCTCATTTTTTGTTGTATCGCTTTCTTGACCTCTTTATATCTGTCGACCTCATCAGGCGATGATTTTGGTTTTTCAGTGACCTTTTTCTATCACAAAGGTCTAGAATTTCTTTGGTCACCCATGGCTTCTTTTTTGTTTAGTGGCATCCCCGGATCTCTGTTGCTGTATCTGTAAGACCTGAGTTAAGAGACTCTGTTACTGTATCGGTATCCATTCCCTCTCTGACAGACAATAGTGGAGCAAATCTCCGTCTTTGAAAGCATGAGACAATCAAAAAAGGTTCCTGTCTACAATGTAGCCCATACCCCTTAACACTCAGATGTGGAAATTTGCTGTAGAGCAGCATGTGTTCATGATAATCTATTATCTTCTGCCTGTTTTTATGTGTGTTTTCTGTAAGGACCAAATAAAAGTTTGCATTCTTCATCTATTTTATCAGTTTGTTTCATGAATACTTCTGATGTTCCATAAATCATAGTCCGTAATCTAAGCCAGTTTGCTGTCTTTAAGATCAGCTTATTTCTCTATCTGTAGTTACTTGTAATTGGGTTGTAAAAAAGATGCCTATATACAAATGAGGATGCCGCTCAGCGGTCTATCACCTTGTTGACGGGCCTGGTGGAAGGGCAGCCCAGGATAACACATTTTATATGCACACAAAAATTCAATTTCACTTTTGTTTTGTTTAAAGAGCGTTTGAAGGATAATAATAATTTTATATTTTAAATGACATATTGTGTGCTGTTTAAAGAGAAATATTTTAAATTAGAAATAGCTATAATTGTGTTCTGCACATTTTTTTTCTCATTTGCAAATGTTCAAATAAATGCTTTTAACTTATTAAATAAATTACTTGGTGATAATTTTATTTTCATTGTATTCATTTAATTATATGTACCAAGGCTCATGAAAAGGTCTGTGAGTTCAGACAGATAGCTTGTGGATTGTGTGCTCAGGCTGTCACAAATGGTCATATTGAAGAACACAAGCTTTCTGATTGCCAACAGAGACATGTTGCCTGTGATTTCTGTCAGATGGAAACTGTGTTTGCTAGATTACAGGTATGATTTTCTTGTTTGTTAGAATGAGGACAAACAGTAAAGATAGCATTACATGATTATACGTAACTGTTTAACAAACATATTAAATTTGAGAAAATTGTAACAAGCAAAAAGATAATTAGTTTCTTGTTAATTTAAAATAGCACATCTTGCATAATACTACAAAGATATGTTTATTTTTGTTAGGCTGTGAGGACACATATTTGTGTCTTAAATTATCAGAACATTGCAAAATTATTTGATTAAATTTAAAAACAAAAGTTTTTTTAATCACATCACATTCTCTTTACTTAACTTAACGTCTTTATACTGGTTTAGACAACTCTGCAGAGTCTGTATACAACCAGTTTCATTTACATTACCTTACTCTAAAGTTATGCACATCCAATTTATTCTTAAATGCATTAATTGTCCCTGCCTTCACTACCTCCTGTGGCAATGCATTCCAAGCATTCACCACTCTCTGACTAAAAAAATATTTCCTAATATCTGATCTGGACTTAGTTAATTTGTAGCTATGCCCTCTTGTTCTTGCTGGGGGTTGTATTTTGAAAAACTTGTTATAGTCTAATTTATCCGTTACTCTTATCATCTTATAAACCTGTATTAAGTCACCTCTAATTCTTCTCTTTTCTAGACACTGTAGGCCAGTTTTTCTGAGTCTTTCCTCATAACTGTAATTCTGGAATCCCACTATCAGCTTCGTCACTCTTTTTTGAATTCTTTCCAGCATGTTTATATCCCCTCTATGATAAGGACTCCACACCTGTACACAGTACTCCAATCTAGGTCTAACTAATGCTTTATACAGTTTGACTATCACTTCCTTGCTCCTATGTTTAATATTTCTTTTTGTCATACCTAATATTGCATTTGCGTTATTCACTGCTACCTGAACTTGCTCACTCACTTTACCTGTATGATCTATTATAACCCCTTGTTCCCTTTGCTTATCTATCTTTCTAATATTGTTCTCGCCCATTCTGTAATTATGTTCCATATTGGATCGACCCATGTGGATGACTGTACATTTATCTACATTAAACTCCATTTGCCAGCTTACAAACCATTCTTGAATTTTATCTAAATCCGACCTCAAAATATCCACTTCTGCTTTAGATGAGATACTACTGCATAGTTTTGTGTCATCAGCAAATTTTGTATTCATGGATCTTGATATCAATGTCCAAGTCATTTATATATATCAAGAACAAAATTGGTCCCAAAACCGAGCCCTGTGGCACTCCACTTTTCACTTCACACCACTGAGAGTACTCCTTATTTATGCCCACCCTCTGCCTTCTTCCCATTAATCAATTTTCAATCCATTTGGCAACTTCGCCACCTATTCCATGTGATTTTAACTTTCAAAATAATCTTTGATGAGGTACTCTATCAAAGGCCTTTGCAAAATCTAGATAAATAAATATAAATACAAAAATAAATATAATAGATTTTAGAAACCTCCTCCATGAATTCTAATAGATTTGTTAAGCATGATCTCCCTCTAGTAAACCCATGATGACTATTTATGATTAGATTAAACTTGTCTAAATGTATTACACTGTTTTCTTTGATTATTGACTCTAACAATTTACAGACTATGCTTGTTAAACTCACCGGTCTATAATTCACTGGATCTGATTTTTTGCCTTTTTTGAATAAGAGGATCACTCCTGCATCTTTCCAATCCCATGCAACAATCCTTTTTTGCAAGTGATTGAGAACATAATATAGCCAATGGTTTTGCTAGTTGGTCTCTAATTTCAAAAAATCAATTTTGGATGAATACCATCTTGGCCTCGACATTTTATCCACTTTTTTTTCAACCCCTCCAATTTTGTAAAAACTATTTCCTCTGTAATTTTGATTTTAATTTTGATCTTAATCCCACTGTATCTATGTCTCTTATAAAGATATCTACAGGCTCTGGGATCTTGGAGCAGTCCTCTTTTGTGTAAACTGTGCTAAAGTACTAATTGAGTAGATTAGCTGCCTCCCTATTCTCACTTATTATATTTCCTGTACTGTCTATGAGAGTGCCTACTTTGTCTTTCATTCTTTGTTTATTTCTAACATAAGAAAAGAAGCTTTTACTTTTATTCTTGATCCTCCGAGGAGCAAGTTTTTTTTTATCGGAGTCTATTTGTTGATTTGTTTTATTCACTTTCCGAGCTATGTTCTGCTTGTCCAAATGTTTTAAATATGTTTCTTTTGATTTACCTGCCTCTATATATATATATATATATATATATATATATATATATACATATATATACCCCCTCATCATCAGTTTGGCAAATGTGCCATATGCAAGGAGGCCAATAATATTCTGTATGCATCCTGATCTTTTACAGTACCAATGCAGACTTAGGCCTTTGATCAGTCCATTCCTCCATCGCTTAGGTGGGCCGCTCCGTAGACAAGTACAGGCATATGCCCACCAAAATGTTTTGCGTGTTTGTTGTCAGGCATGTATACTACGTACCCAGCCCAGTGATGTTTGTGTGATATTGCTGCTTCCACAACGTATCAAAACAAAGTTTGAAGTCAAATTTCTTTGTTTTGGATCATATCCCATATCAACATTTTTAGTACGTGTCGTTCCATTGCTCTCTGAGGGACTAAGAACTTCTTAGCATCTGTTCTACACAAGTTCAACACTTCACATCTGTAAATCATTTTCATCTCTTGGAGTTTTGGCTTAATAGAGTTGAAGGAATAAGAAGCTGCTTTTCATTGTCTAGAGATTTCATGGTCAATTTTGTGGTTGCCATTTATCTCTTGGACTTGGTAGATATAGGAGCCGGCATCCTAGATGGTTTCCTCTCTCAGCTTGCTGTCTTGCTTTGGGCAGTAAGGCTTTAAGGCATTGTGTTTTACTTTTATTTATCTTCAGATCAGCAGCTCTGCTGACCCCATTTAGGTAGTTCAAGGATTATTGGCTTCATCAATGATGAGCTGATAAGTACGATGTCATCTGCAGATAGTAAATGGCTACATTGGTCTTAACTCAGTGATCTTGATACTGCCAATGGCTTTCTTGTAATCTATAAATACAAGGCACAGGGGTATGCGCAGAGGTAGTCAATAGTGGAGAACTCTTTCTTGAATCCGGCTTGTTCTCGAGGTTGGTGTTCATTGAGTTGCCTGTTGATTTTGTAAGCAAGGACTCTAGGGAATATCTTGCATATTTGTAGGTGGCAGGCAAATTGGGCGGTAGTTATAAAAAAATTATGTATCTTTTTGTGGATTAGAACTGTCTTTGAGGATTTCCAGTGACCAGTCTTTTTAAACTTAATAGAAAACATTTCAGAAGCAAGAAAAATCTGTAAATTCTTATAAAACATAATTGTTTTCCTGATAGAGTTGCGAGTTCATTGGAGCAATATTTATAAAGTGGAAGTGGGTTTTACAATATGGGCAGATAATGGCCTACTGAAATGGTAGCATGTGCAGTAGAAAAGGAAGGCCAAGAGCTAAAATAAAGCAGATGTTATGTATGAATGAGTTAGTGATGACATTCAAAATTACAGTTGAAAGAAGCTAACCAAAAGAGTATCCAGAAACATTTGATTCTATTTAATTTTTAAAACCAAGCTAACCTTGGATAATTTGCTAAGTGGTTACTATTGACACGGTCATTACAATGACAACCAATTATTACTTAAGATACCATGATACCACACTGACAATGGAGATAAATTATTAATTGTTCATAATACACTAAAGATGAAAAGTACCAAGGGAGGAACAGATAAAAAACATATATTATCAGTGCTATGCCTAAACAAGATCATTGCAGACACCTACAACCTAATTTAATTAATTACTACTTACTTGAATCTTGGTATTCCATCAGGCAAGGCTGCCTGATGCCATTTAGCCAAAAGCTGCTTGAATCTATATCTGTCGTTTGCCATGGAGTACCATGATCCAAAGGAAGGGTGCATATCATCTCTCTGGCAGGCAGCCACAAGGGCGGTTATTGTTGTATGGCCACCAGAAAGACACCCTCCTCGTCCATTTATTGTCAATCATGCAGACCACATGGCCAGCGCATCTATACTGTTGCATTGATGCAGAGTTGACGACATCCCGGAACTCAACTCTGTTTGGTTGAGGATGTTAGTATTTCTAATGTGGTCTTTTTGGGCAATATTTAGGACTCATTGCTCTTTTGGTAATACAGAGCTTCTCTGTGTCTGATTTGTGTAGACTCCAACCTCACACCCATATACCATTGCCATTGCTGGGATAACTATGCTATAGAAGATGTAATCCTTAACCTTGGTTTCCGCCATTTGCTGGAGTATTGGCTTAATGCAGTTGAAGCTTGGCCAACTTGCCACTCTCTTGCATAAGATCTCCTTGTCAATGTTGTGGTTGTTGTTGAATTCCTGTTCTATGTAGACATAGACATTGACATTTTCGATGTGCTAATTTTCCAATTGCAGTTCCCCAGAAAGTGGTTCAGTAGAAATTGAGTCTTCTTTCTATTTATGTTCAGGTCAACTATCTTGTTTGCTTCATTCAGCTCGTTTAGGCTTTGTTTGACTTCTGCAATGCTGTGACTGAAGATCACAATATCGCCCGCAAAATGTAGGTTGTCAATCTCGCCATCTAAGTTGACACCTCAATCCTGCCAGTTTAGAGACCTAAAAACTTCTTTAAGGCTACATGTGAACAGTTTTGAGGAGATGGCATCTTATTGTCATAATATGGAGACTACCTTGTGGAGAAGTGTGATCTCAGTTGAGCAGCTCTCGTTTATTTTCTCTATAAGTTGGGGGTACTTTTCATTGATACTATGGTTCTTCCTTGGCATTTACAATTTTCTGTAAATATATTCCAGTTGACACCTGAAAGCATGTAATGGAGATCTACTAAATTAAAAGGTACATTTTAAAATTTTAAAACTTCTTAGCGGCTATCCATAAAAGATGTCTACAAGTAGAGAGCAGAAGGAGAGAGTATGTAAAAAGTGGACATGGGGGAGAAGTGCAGTTATGTTGAAGAATATCATCCACAGCAATTCTCACTCACACACACACAAATCTATGAAGAGTTACAAATCTTCTTATCTTTGAAAGCCTCTTTTTGTACAGGTAACGCACAGAAGCTTACAGGTGGAATGATTTAAACCAGAAAAGCCAGATAGACTTTATACCAGCCAAGAAACATAGAGACAGATAAGTGACCGATTCAATAGCTATTCTGAATCTATATGTTGATACTAACCATAAAGCTGTAATGATGACTATAAGAACAAAAAGCAAAGCGAAGATAAAACCTATTCTATTTCTGTTTCTAAGAATTGACGTCACTGCACTCCGGGCATACCCATAGGTGCTCAGTCTCTCTCATCAAATGACGTAAGGTATGGATGCTGATGGTCCCTGTAGCTCGCTGGTTGTACACTCTCCTGCGCTGTCCTGTCATGCGCTGTCCTGTCATGCGCCTCACTCCGCTCGAGCCTCGTTTAATGTTGAAACTTTGCAGTCTGTGGATTGCTGCTTCATCTATTACGGTGTCCTCATCCAGCAGGCGGTCATTGATTGATTTCAAAATGTCACTTCTATCCATCACTAATGTGCCCATGATGGGAGCTTGTGAAGCCAAGATGTCAGCTCTTTCATTGGCCTGAACCCTGGCATGAGCAGGAAAGTAGATCTAGGTCAACGCCTGGAGGTTTGAGGCCTCAACAGCAGCTATCCACCAGTGTGGACCCATTTTTCCCCTTTGGCTATCGTCTCAACTGGAGTGACGTGTCCGATTGTTGTCTCAGCCTGTGCTATCCATGACGACCCTCTCTTGATTCTTGATCCCTTGATGTCTGAGATACTACTGGGCCAAGGTGCCACGTGTTTGTAGTGATACGCATATAGGCTTTGACTTTCCTCTTCAGAATAAACTGTGGCAGTTTATGTCCGAATGTCACCGATAACAATCACAACATGTACCGCATCATCACAATCGGGGTATCTCTAATGCAGCCCAGCACCAGTCGCATACCTTCATTCTGGATACGTTCCAACCTCTCACATTGTGTTCTTGATAGTGGGAGGATGCCTAGTCCGTAATCAATGACAGACAATACGACCTGATGAAATAGGATGAACAGGAGGCGTTGTTCCAAGTCGGCAGCAGCCATGGTCTTGAATGCTCTTAACCCTCTCTTGCATCTCTGTACGAACGATGTGGTCAACATGACAATTATAGGAAAGACTGCGATCAAAGGTCACTCCGAGGTATTTCAACCTGTCGCACCTGTCAATTGTGCAACCATCATAAATGATGCCCGGGAGCTCAGCCTTTACTATGGAATTATTCAAAGAGCACCACATCATACAAGCCGTATTTGGATTGATCTTGGAGCTTGAGTCGTCACACCAATGTGAGATTGCTTGCAAGGTATCCTGGATATCTTCGACCAACTCTTGCCTGTCTGAGCCAATCCTGTACATTAGGATGTCATCGGCAAATGTCAACGTTCCCCCTGTCCCTGTGGGTTGAATATTGGCCACTTTTACTGTGTAAATGTTGAACAGCACCGATGAGAGTTGAGACCCTTGAGGCAGTCCAGGACATATTCGCCTCGGTTCTGATGTCCACGATCCCACGCGAAGCGCAACTGTTCCTTCCATCATGGCAGCTGATATCCAACTAACCAGCCATGGGTTTAAACCACACTGCTGCAGACAAGGTAATTAAGGTCCCAAAATCGACATGGCTGTATGTGTCTTCCAGGTCGAGTGCCATTGCGACTGTTTCTTGCTTCAATTGAAACCCTTTGTACACATCATACATGAAAGTTCCAATGTTATCCCAGGTCTCCTTTGCTGTTCTATAGCTGCCCAGCGTATCGGGTCGAATCTGCTCCCATTCAAGGTAGGCCATTATTTTCCTGGGCACTATCTTCTCGAGCAATTTTCCATATACATTTTGTATGGTGATTATTCGATAGCTGCTGAGAAACATGGAGTCCTTACCAGGTTTAGGCAGTGGGTATAGATAGCTATGAAGGCACAGATGACTTCTCTATAGTGTGGTTGAACTCCTTCGCCATATTTCTTATCTCTGTCTCATCCAATTGTTTGATGTGCCAATACTGTACTCCATCAGGACCTGCGGCAGTGTTTTTGCTTGTACGTAAGCTATTTACGACCTCCGCCTCGGTGATAAGGTCTACTTAAGCCTCTCCCCTGATAGCTGCGTCTAAGATGCCTTTCTGAGTTTGCTGACATGTGCCTTTGTCAGTCTGGGCAACATATCAACTGAAAAAACTCAGACCCTTCTCTACATCTGTCTTCAGGAGCCTTCCTGTGGTGTCTTGAATGGTGGAGATAAGCTGGCTTGTAGTCTTTCCAGTCATCTTTTGATGCATGTGCCAGAACTTCTAAAGGGATACCACCTGTGATGAACTCCTCCCATTGCTCGCTTTTGGACTCCCTAGCTAACGCTTTAAAGGAATTGGCAGCGCCTCTTTCTCGTTCAACACGTCTGCATTAATACCAGCTCTCTTTTTGGCTTTATGCCAATCCTTTGTTGCCGCCTCCTTTTCTCTCCCGGCCGTATCAACAGCTTGAGTCCACCAGGGTGGTTGGACAAATGGGGATCTAGTGGACCTGTGTCCGATCGTCTGGCGCAGCTTGTTCACTACATTATCCTGTTCGTACGTGTATCTGAACACTTGTTTGGCTGTCTGGTGTGTTTTCCTCTGGGTATAAGTATGACACACGGCAGGTGGTCGCTCTCTTGTGCCCCTAATACGTCCCAGGGTGTAGATGGAATAACATCACTGGATATAAGTGCCCTTCTGTATCTACGGTTTAGATGCTATTCTAGTTGGACGTCCGTCATTCACGACAGTAAGGTTTGTGTGGACTAATGCCTGGCTCAATTCGACCCCTTGCCTATTTTCAGTGGCATTTCCCCACTCTTTTGACCTAGCATTAAAGTCACCTGCAATGAGGCACTTTTTGCTCTGCGACTCTGACAAGTCCGACAGAAATTCCCACTTTACATCCTCGAAGAGGTGATCTACGTGAGCGTATACGTTGTAGATTCTCCATTCTTGGTGGTTGATTGTTTCTACCATCCTCAATTTTACAGGTGCTAGTATCTATCTATGTATGGGGAAGTTCTTGCTTCACATACATCACCAGTCCCTGCTTACCGGGCCTGCATGGGTTACTTTAGCACCTGTATCATGGACACTTGATGGTAACATTCTCCTTCAAGCAGGTCTCCTGGATCATGAAGATGTCGAAACTGCACACCAATTTTTTGAGAATCACTTCGCGTTGGGTAGCTCTGCGGCAATTCCAGTAGCCTATTTGTACATTTTTTAACCCAAGTCTATCTAACTTTATTCAACATTTTCTCTTTCTGGCTCTTTTCTTTCTCTCTCTCCTCTTGTCTCTCCTTCCTCTCCTTCTGCATCCACCTTCCTTAGCGCCATTTGCTGGAGACATTGACATCAGAACATGATCTCCGTAGCTCCCACGATGACTCTTACATGTAGTTTGTCATCAGAGTTTCCCTTCTCCTAGAAGAGTTGCCTGTGGGGCTAATGAGTCTCCTCTACTCGGTTTGTGATCGGTTGTCTCCGCCATTTTAATCGCGGTGTCACATTGTTCGGCTCACCTTATGCACTCCTGTTCTATTACACGAGGCAATGGGTGGAGCACAGCTACCAGTCCATCCGTCCAGGTATCACTTGTTTAATACACACTCTAGCGTTCTTGTTATTTCAACCTTTAACTGATCAGCGCCACCCTGAGCACGCACAGTTGATAATTAACGCTTCGGTCGACAAATGGAACGAATGTACCATGGCTATACTTGAAAGTAACGTTACTAGTCTATGGTCAACAAGCTTGTCCAATTTTTGAACGTATGATAGATAAATTTATGGATGGTGCGTCCGTTCGTCGTCGATTCAATGAATCCAGATAACGACAAACGATGGATGAGTATCTATCTAATACTAAAGAGTAAATCAATAGCACAACACTGTTGAACACAGATAATACTGTTTTCGAAGTACACCGCAGTAACAAACACATCCGCCATCTTGAACACTGGAAGTCTACTTATTCAACAAACAGAAAGAGAAACAATAAAGTTAAAAAAAAATTAAAAGATATCAAGACACAAGAGGACTACATAAAGAAAGTAACAGCAGACTTTGCGAAATTCACAACAGAAACAGAAACAGTTGAAGAAGAATGGGCGATGTTCAAGAGTACTATCACTGGTGCAGTTAGAGCAATATGTGGAACTGTAAAGACAAGAGGCCCTAAACCAAAAATTACAGCATGGTGGAATGATAAAGTAAAAACAGCAATTAAAGGGAAAGAGGACAAATACAAAATATGGGTTAAGAGCTAATCAATGACGGACTATATTGAATTTAAATTGACAAGAAAAGCCACAAAGGGTAATTCAACAGGTAAAAACACAAACATGAAAAGAATACTGAGAAAATCTAAACTTAGACCATAAAAGTGCATTAAGAAACTTCTATCAGGTCAAGTCAGGCCAAGTCATCCTATAACCGGTGAAGTCGTTGGGGCACGCATGAAGACATCCTCACAACACCACGCCACCCTTCTCTGTCAGCGGCCGCTGCCTGTGACTCTTCTGATCGGAGATTGGTCCATTCTTTTATGTTGTCCTCCCATCTCTTTTTAGGACGGCCTCTTCGTCGTCTGCCATGCACCTTTCCGTGGAGGATTGTATTTGCAAGACCATTTGATCTCAATATGTGACCGTACCAAGCGAGTTTCCTGCTTTTGACAGTTGCCAAGAGGTCTTCAAAAGGCCCTATTGCTGTTGTAATTCTATCTCGTATTTCCTCATTTGTAACTTGATCTTTGTATGTGACGTTTAAAAGTCTTCGGAAATATCTCATCTCCAAGGCCTGTATCCTTTGCTGAAGGTCAGCTGTAACTGTACATGTCTCACGAGCATAGAGTAATATTGACAGGACCAATGCATGCATTAATCTGATTTTCGTGCATAGTGCTAACCGTTTATCTTGCCAGATTTTGTTAAGCCGTGCAAGCGCCGCTATTGTCTGTGCTATTCTGGCCAACATCTCACATTTTGATCCTTTATCACTGACAATCGACCCTAGATATTTAAAACGTCAACCACTTCGAATTCCTGACTGTTAGCTTTTATCCTGCTGTTAAGCCCTTGCGTTGTTGGTCATTAAGTTTGTCTTTCCAGCGTTTATCTCCATACCATAGTGATAGTCAAAAGCTGTTTCATCGAGTCTTCTGACCCATTCCTGGAGTTCTGCTTCTGAACCCGCCAACCCGTCAATATTATCTGTAAAACAAAGGTTGGTAATCGTTCGGCCCCCTTTCTTGACAGTACCAATGTGACCTCCAAGTGCCTCACTCATAATTTCCTCAAGGAATATATTGAAAAGAGTTGGAGAGAGTGTACACCCCTGTCTCACACCAACTGATGTGCGAAACCGGTACCCTCGCCTCCCATTCACAAGAACTGCGCTGGACGCCTTGTCATACAGGTGTTCAAGGACCGTTATAATATTTCCGTTTATTTTATACATCCTCATGGTTGCCCGTAGCTCTTTATGCCATACCCTATTAAACGCCTTCTTAAAATCAACAAACACATGTTACAGTGTTTGCTGCTGTTCTAGATATTTCTCGCTTAGGAGCCTTAAATTAAATATCTGTTCTTCAAAACCAAGCCATGAGAGTTATAACATGATGCATGAAGTCAACGCCAATTGTAGAACTTGAAAATATTACAAAACTGCAATCCATGACTGACAGAAGAGACTGCAGAGCCCAGCAGCAAGCAGAGAAACTCAGAAGACTGACTGACCATCCAATGCATCAGAGACTAACATTTTGGAAATGGGAAACTAAAGCGGAGAAACTTTGCAGAAATAGCCAAAGCAAAGATGAATGAAGACCCTATGAACGCACTAACAACACCAAAGCCCATCCTTACTGTATGAAAAAAACCTACCTGGAGGCAGCATATATTTCCAGAGGTGATAGAAAATATACCAGGTATTGGAAACAAAAACAGCCAGACTGAAAAAGAAAGAAGAGATACAACCCTAAGGTACATAACGAAAAACTACCCAAGCATGGACTGGACCCATGCATACACCGACGGTTCTGTAACAAACACAACACAGAACCGAGGGGCAGGGGTATTCCTGAGCCTACCAAATGGTAGAAAAATAACACTGTCAGTGGCAACTGGAAAATACACAAGCAATTTCAGAGCGGAGGCAGAGGCACTGAGGGCTGCAGTAGAAGAAATGGTGACAGGTAAAAGGAATGAAAGCCATATAGTCCTGCTTACAGATGCCCTGGCCGTAGTCACAGCACTAAAAAGCCAGAAAAATACTGAACTAAATGATTTAAGAGCAGTACTCTGTCAACTATGCCAGCAGTCCGCACCAAAAAGAGTAGTGGTACAGTGGGTTCCATCCCACTGTAACATCCAAGGCAATGAGGAGGCAGACAGACTGGCAAAAGAAGGTGCAAGACTACCACAACCAGATCTAGTGTGACATACGAAGAGTCAAAAAGGCTTATTAGAGCAAGATACATGACCAAATGGGAAACAGAACATACTGGCTACACAAAAAGCGATGCCTATTACCAGTTGAACAGAAGATAGCAGGTCGTGGTCTTCAGACTTCGCACAGGCCACAATAGACTACGCACAGGCCACAATAGACTGAGGTACCACCTATTCAATAAATTGAAGATAGGTGGCACCGACGAATGCACCTGTGGTACAGGGAAAATGACCGCTGAATATTTGCTGCAAAACTGCCCGACATACGAGGATCAGAGAAAGCAGATGTGACCATCACCAGTGGCAACACTAGACAAGCTCTATGGCAGTGTTGACAGCCTCAGGATGACCGCTGCTTTTTTCGAAAAAATACAGGTTGACGTCTGACAGCGTTCGAAGAAGAAGAAGAAGAAGAAAATATCTGTTCTGTAGTGCTTCTTCCCTGTCTGAATCCTGCTTGCTCCTCGGCAATGATGTTCTCTGCTTGGGGTTTTAATCGGTCGAGGATTAATCTAAGCATGACCTTGCTAGGGTGGCTGATGAGGCTTATTGTTTTGTAATTTTGGCACAGCTTTAGGTTTCCAGACTTATGTAATTGCATAACCATTGATTTCGACCATAAGTCTGGCCAGTTTCCTGTTGCCCAGACTCCTAGAATTTGCACGATGCAATCAGTTATTGGTGGCAAATACGTTTGGGTTAAACAAACCGTCTCAACACTGGAAATGGCATAACCCAAGCAATGACGTGGACAGCCAGATTGACTATATACTGGTCCAGAGGAGGTTTCGATCTAGCATCAACACCGACAAAACGAGAAGTTTCCCAGGAGCGGATATAGGAGTGACCACGATCTGGTTATGATGACTCTGCGTCTGCGATTGAAGGGAGTCGCAAAGAAAGATGTGACCAGACTAAAGTTTGACCTGGACAAACTAATGGACCCAAAAATCACAGAAGTGTTCCAAGCAAGGATAGGAGGGAGATTTGCTCCACTGTTGGCTCTCAGAAAGGGACTGGATACAGATACAGTTACAGAGTCTCTTAACGCAGCTCTCATAGATACATCAACAGAGATCCTGGGATGCCACCAAACGAAAAAGAAGCTATGGGGACCAAAGAAATTCTAGACCTTTGTGATAAAAGAAGTTAACTGAAAAACCACAATCACCCACCTGATGAGGTCGGCAGATATAAAGAGGTCAAGAAAGCGATACAACAAAAGATGAGAGAGGCGAAAGAAGCGTGGATATGTGAGCAATGTATTAACATTGAAGAGAGATTAAACAGAAATGACGCTAAAGGAGCATACAAGGTTGTCAAAGAACTGGTAACACCAAGACAAAGCAGGAACTTTATGATCCAGGATAAAAGCGGCAAGTGCCTTACTGAGGTAAATGACATACTGGCACGATGGACAGAGTACTATTCCGAGTTATATAACTATGAAGGACGAAACGAACCTGAGAGAACAATCCCCCCAACATCAACAAATATAGAGAATAACCAACTGATAACGAAGGAAGAGGTAACTGCAGCAGTAAAGACATTGAGAAGAGGGAAGGCAGCCGGCGTAGACAATATACCAGCAGAACTCTTACAGGCAGGTGGAGAGGTAGTGGTGTAAGGTCTGACAACAAACTTCTATACAAAAATTTTAAAAATTTAACACAAAGAAGAGTGTAATGATCCAACAAAAGTCATAAGTGATGAAAAGGGAAATGATCTACAAGACAAAAGAAAGTTCATGGAAAGACGGCAACAATTTTTCAAAGCTCTGCTTAATACTGGAGAAATAACGGAGCATGAGATAACAATATAGAGATCACTACAGAGTTAGAATTGGATATAACTAAATCAGAGGTACAATACACTATGCAAGCGACACCATCAAAGAAGTCACCAGGGCCAGATGTCATCCCTGTCGAACTAATCAAGGCAACAAACGGTGTATGGATAACCTGCTATATAGACTGTATAACCTAGTGTGGATTAAACAAGAAACACCAGAAGACTAGAGAATTACAACAATACTCCCCATATGGAAAAAATAGGACTATACAAAATGTAGAGAAATATCATTGCTTTAGCCATACTGGAAAGATATTCTTTAAAAGTACTGGAAAAAAGACTACGCCCAATCATAGAACTGCAGCTTAGCAAAGCACAGATGGGATTTAGGAAAAATTGTGGAGCTGTACAGATGCAATCTTTGCACAGACAAATAGCAGAGAAAACAATTGAGTATAATCAGACACTACACATTGCTTTCATGGACCAAGAAAAAATAGATACCAACTGTGGATAGCATTAGAGCGTTATGGAGTAAATAAACATTTGACTAATCAATGTTAAATCTCTTTGGGTAAATAGCCAATGTATGCAGGATATTCTGAAAAATTTCATATTAGGACCGGTGTACAGCTAGGTTGTGTACTATCTCCTTTACTAATTATCACATATATAGACGCAATATGTAATTAGTGAGGGAAACAACCTCAGTGATCACTTAAATTAACGTCTCTTTGCTGATGACAATGTAATAATAGCAACTTCAGAAAAACAACTGCAGTAACATATCAACAATCTCATTGAGGCCTATACGGATTACAGTATGAAAATCAACATAGAGAAAACTGAAGTTGCAAGAAAAGAAATAAAAACATATACCGTATTTATACAAAACCAAGTAAAACAGGTGAAAAATTTCACGTACCTGGTTAACATAATCTCAGCAGATGGCAAAGGAGACACTGAAATTCAACACAGATGTAAAAAAAGCAAGTAAAATCATTGGGCAAATGTCCCCGATATTACAATGTAAACACATGACAATGGATACTAAAAGAACGCTATACAACACAATATTCCTACCCACATTGTGCTATCAGTGCCAAAATTGGACATTAATGACAAGAACAGATAAAAGAAACATTGTAACTAAAGAGATGAAATGCCTATACAGAATGCTTGGTGTAACAATAATGAATAAAATCAGAAACAAAGATATTAGGAAACAGGTAGGTACTACACCAGTGTTAGACCTCATCAAGAGACAGCAAATGTAATGGTTCGGACACGTGACATGTCAAATACCAGATAGTATTCCTCTGAAAGCAAAGCTAAATAGATACAGTGAATGCAAAGTCAGGTGCCGATCACACAAAAGATGAATAGCAGAAATAACAGAAGCAGTAAAGCTCCCCATGTACGGAGCACATACTGGAGTCTGGTCTTGAAACCTCTTCATAACCTGATGCTGAAAGGCACAAGCAGGATACAAGTGAAAAGAAAAAAGAAACAAAAATAAACTTTCAGATTTGATCTCACTGCACGTTCTTCCAATTCTTTTAGACTGAAAATCTTAATACGAAAATGTTTAAATTTGTATGTTGCTGTTCACTGGAACAAACAAACATAATAATATATTGTCTTGTCTTGTCCACTTGTGCTGTGAGGCGTCGTGGGGAGCCATAGTTTTCTGTCCATGGCCAGACAGTTGTCATTCCATGATGATTTAGAATATCCCCAACATTTTCTATCCATCTAGTTCTCGGTCTGCCACACTTGTCAAAACCTGATAACCATGCGTTATAGGTGTACAGGGGTAGTTGGTCAGGTTGCATTCTCATTAGATGGCCAAACCACTTGAATCCCTCCTCATCAATATATTCAATACATGGTGTTGCTTCAACTGTTTTTTGTACTTCATTGCACATTCCGTCGTCCTAGTTACGTTGATTGTTTTCCGGGGGCATCTCATCTCACATGTCGTGATCTTTCTCTCTAGATTTGGTTAAATTCCCTGTTTGACATTGGTAACACCGAATAGTTTGCCGGGGTCTATGTGTATGACAAGGACAAGAATAGCACCACTGCCCCACAGAAAGCATGTCGTAAGAGGCGACTAACTGTGTGATATGGCATAACACCAGCCATGGTTAGGTGAGTTTTTAAGAACAGCATAGATGGCACCTAACAGGCTGCGAGTTTACTTTGCCCTAGTGTTTGAGTATTAAGATGGACTCGCACATCAGTTAACCACCCTCCATAGTGGAGTAATAAGCTGCTCGAGCCTAGCCCGCTAAGCAGGAAATCCTCCTCCTGGCTACATCCAGCTCACACCTGAGATGGGATCTGCACAGGAACTTATGCCCCTGTAGAAGTACAGGTTGACTAAGAACTAAGAAGAACAGAAAGTTGGCATGAATATACTGTTGATCAGCATTCTTTTTGTGGACATGTTTATGTTAGGATGTTTCAATAATGGTGACAGTTGGTATGCTTTTAAGCATCTGATCTCAATTTCTCTGTCTAGACCATGTGAAAATACTGCCTCAGTACTTGAATTTCTGCAGTTGTTTAATCTTGGTTCCATTTACCATAATTTTCAAGTTTTCAGGCGGTTTGCTTATCTGCATAATTTCTGTTTTAGATGTGTTCATTCTCATACTGTATCTTTCACACACAAGAGTTGAGTGCAAGTCAGATGTTGCTGCAGATCATCTTCACTTTCATATAGTAGGCATTGATCATCTGCAAAAAGGAGTTAATTTGACTGATCAGGCTCTTGTCCTTTCTTCCTCTGCATTTTTTTGTCTCCATCGTTATTCTGTCTATATGTGTTGAAGAGCAGAGAAACAAATAAGCACCCTAGTCTCACTCATTGTTATCCCCATTGTTTCGGTCAGGCCATCTGTTGTTTTTACTACACTTTAGCAGTCTTGATAAAGTGCTCTAATATTCTCTCATAGCTGGCCATGTACTCTGTTAGTCATTTAGGATGGTCTACAGTTTATTTCTATCTACTTTGTCTAAAGCCTTTTCTTGATCTATGAAAGCGACGTTGAGTTACTGATCGTATTTGATGTTTGTTTTACTTAGTTGTCTCAGAGTGAATAAAGCGTCTGTGCAGCTCCTACCTTGTCAGAAACCAAATTGTTTTTCCAGATTGGTTCTGTGATAGCTTCTACCAGTCTTCAGAACTAAACATTTATGCTTGTGTGTTTGAACAGGCCATGTAGAGTGGACATCCACAAAGGGGGAGGAGTCGATCAAAATTGGATAAGTTAAAAAAAAGGAGAGTTAAAAAATGTCAGAACTTTGTGGGTGTCACTTATGAAGCATATATTATTAAAACAAGTTGATAAATTAAAGTAATCAGTCAATTTTAAGAATATTTTTGTGTAAATAAAAGAAAGTATTTTTGCAATGCATAATATGGACATTTGTTTCAGTCTCATGAGGAAACCTGTGAGAAGTTTCCTATCATTTGTGACCGCTGCAACAAACCCAACATAGTTAGGGAATTGGTGAGTTTTGTATTAACAACATTTAATTAATATAAGTGGCAGCACAAAACAGGCTGCCTTGCCAAGTATACCTTTCCTATTTGCAACAGTGTCTGTCGACCCAGTGCATCTGACTTCGTCGTGCATTTTATGTAAGGGTCTACTTCCTACTGCATTTTCTAAGGGTCTGTTTCCCTGGGGTAACAGCCGGTGCTGTGATGGGGATTGAACCCAGCACCTCTGGATTGTGAGCCGTGTCACTTAACCACTAGCCCACGCCGTCCCCACATACAATCTTTGATTTTGAAACCTCCATTTCAATCTCTAATATATTGGTATATATAAGCAGGTGGGAAATCATAGGAAGGAGGAGTAGGATTACCTAAAGGGTGATAATTATTGACATGAGAGTGAAAGGCATTCCTGGAGGTGGGCTTTATGACATTATGATCAACCATATATAATTAGCTAGGCTAGAACTAAAACTAGTTGCTTCAAATGAAACATCTTCATTTTGTTTTTAAAGTTAAAATATCATTTTCAATGTTTTTCATATTGAAATTGGTCTAGATAACTGTCAAAGTAAAGGGGCAAAATATGTGATGCGTGTCACCCATCTTGTACTGTCTTTTCTCTCTTGTCTAGACCTTTAGCCAGGTGACAGAAAGCTTGCATGTATTGTATTACCAGTGCCGTATATTAGCTTGTGTTGTAGCATTAATTGTACAGTTTTGTGTTCATGTGTTTGCCAAGTATCTAATTCTGTTTGTTATGTTATGTAATTATGTAACCATTAACATAGTTGCAATGTCTTGAGTTATATTTTAAAATTATGTTTTAGATATTTTGATTCGGAATCACAAATGACCGGCAGGCAGGGACACACTATCGCGGCATTTAATTACTTTGTTCAACATCTGTCTGAACAAGTGCCAAATCCTCGACCAATGGAAAATGTAAAAAACCATCCTAATCCATAAAAAGGGGGACGAGGAAAACCTGAAAAATTATCGTTCGATCTGTCTGCTCTCCTCCTTCTATAAACTCTTCACCTGAGTAATCACAACTGCATAGAGATGCTACTAGATGAGAACCAACCAGAAGAGCAGGCAGGTTTCAGGAAAGGCTTTTCAACCACTGACCACTTCGATACAACCAATTAATGGAGAGGACGTGTGAAGTACAGATGTCTTTATACCATGGGTTCGTGGATTATGAATTCGTTAGCATCAAAATAACTGTGGTGCTGAGTGCCTTGAGAAATCAGGGAATTGCAGAAAAATACGCTCAGCTGATGGAGGCGATAAACAGCGGATGCACAACGAATATCACCCTTTTCTATAGACTGATCACCATACCGATACAATGTGGCGTCTGACAGGGTGATACAATCTCACCAAAGCTCTTTACCGCTGCCCTTATGACATATCCTCAGCCATAGCGTCAAAGAAGTGGAGAAAAGCCTGAATGAGCTCAGAAGAGTAAGCATTGTAGTTGACCTACAAATCAATAGAAAGAAAACCCAGTACATGCTCAATATCTTCTGTCTAAAAGGAGATAAGCGCCTTGGAGACTCATCGAAAACATAAATTCATACATCTACTTAGGCCAAGAGATCACATACTCCCATTTAATAAATTTGGATATCTCAAGAAGGATAGCAGCAAGCTGGCTCAGATGTAACTGTATTAAACTCATACTGCAAAAGATGCGAAACAACAATGCTAGGGCTCACACATTCAACAGTGGGGTTATTCCAGCCATGGTATATGGTTGCGAGATGTGGAACCTATGGAAAACTGATGCAGATAGAATAAGCGTTGCCCAACGAGTGATGGAGCGAAGAACATTGAAGATCTCCATTCAAGACCAAATCTGTAATACAGAGTTCAGATGTCAAACTTCCTTCACTGACATCATATATGTCTTGCTGTTTTGAAAATACAGATGGACACACTACTTCGTGGGGGCCCTACAACTTTAGACACCCTCGCTAATGACTGAGGCTGAGGTGGAGAGATGGCCTGAAGGAGGCCCTGGGCCCAACATGATACACCAAGGCAAAAGAGCAAAATGAGTTTACTCAACATTTGGCTACCTGGCATCAGACACACATGCCTCATTGAATACCAGGATTTATAAATATTTTTATTAATGTTATTACCATGTTAATGGGGCCGAAGATGCAGCAGTGAATGAACTAACAGCAGCCAGCGACTCATAACTGGCTTGCATCAGGATCAGTGAACCATAGCTGACCAAGACCATATTCTGTCTGCAAGTGGTGGCCTTGGAAACAGTCTGTACTTGTGAAGTCTGGCCAAGAGAAAAGGGATCAAAGAGGGAAGGCAAACTCGTGCCCAAAAATGCAGTGCTAAAACTGGATGTTTCTAGCTAAAATGCGCAGATATCACTGTAAACTATCACACAATGTTATTTTTAGGACAAACATCAGAAAACATTAGTGTCTTATATTATTTATGTGTGAAGTGCTATCTTCCTATAATGTGCTAATGCAATTTTCTAATTTAATTTGTACTTTTGTACAATTTTAGCATTTTATTTGTAATTTATAATTTCATTAGTAAAGAAAATTCAAAGATCCCATTTAGAAACCTGTGTGGCATATTGGGAATATGGAGTTAGGTTCAAATTATCTTGACTAGCAGTGCACTAGGGGTGATGTAGTCAACATCACGCCAGCCGCCTTTTCTTTCCCAGATTATTCTGGTACCCAATTTTTTTAGACTCGGTTGAACCCAGTAGCTGTTTTGCGATCGGAAAAAATTTGGACCAACTAGAAACCAAAACTTATTCTCTTGACTGGGAAGCCATTGCACCAACTTCTGGTGCTATTCAGTAATAGTATGAGAAATACAGCTAAGACATATTTTTTAGCTTCTGTAGCTAGCATCTAACTTTCTTGTGTGAGCATTCTTTGATGTCCATATTTATTTAATCCAGCTAAGTCTCTAAGCATGGATGTGGTTTGGCTGCATCTATTATACTAAAGAACAATGTTTTAATGAAATGTGGTATATAAAACTCATGATAAAGGATCTATTATGTTAAAGGATGTACATTTTTTCTTACTAATACTTTTAGCAGGATATGGTAGTTGACAATGGGGATGAGTTTATCTATTTGGAAAAAAAGGGCCTTTGCATGCGTAGGAACCACTGCAAGGGTCTCAAACTACCCTGACTGCCGCATTGTAGTTAATGGTCCAATGACTGCATGAGGACAATCTTAATGGCCCAAGGACAACACAGCAGTAAATTGGAACCCATAGGAAGAGGTATGTTGGGAGGCCAAAGAACACCTGGAACAGTGGATGAGGAGGTCAGGGCAACTGGAGTCTCATGAATAGAAGTCAAGAAGACGACCCAATAGGAACAAGGGAAGAGCATCAGTGAAGTCAAAAAGACAACCCAATAAGAATAGGTGGAGAGCATCAATTGCAGCTCTATGTTCCAAGGAAACCAGGTGGATTAAGTCAGTCAAGGACTGCAGAAGAGTCAAATCTGCATAAATCTTTGATAAAGATGGTTTAGTAAATGCATGGTTTTTCTGTTACTTTACCTTTGTAAAAATGTTCTACATTTTATTATTTATCGCATCTTCATTTAGAATTGTATATGTCCTTCTACCTTAATGTCACATTTAATCATTGTTGTGCATTATTGCAATTTTTGTCTCTTGTCAAAATATTTATTGTGTGAAATTTATAGTATAATGCCCTTGTTCTTAAACTTGTATTAACACTCATCCATCGTTGTGATGCTGTTAATGTTGCAGACCACTGTATAAAGCCTATTAGTTGTCTGTTAGAGACCTGTTCTACTTTTTAAAATTCACTATTCACCTCAAAAATATCATAAAGCTTTTACTTTGTACCCACAAAGAAAAAGTTTTTAAAAAAACAACAAATATACAATTTTCAATGTTCTTGCTTTCAATGTTCTTGCTTTAAAATGATCTTCAACTTTTTTTTTGTATTAAAAATAATTCATATAAGCTTATAGACACTGTGGTTTGATAGTGATCAGTGTTTTTCTACACACATCGCATTAAGGGTCTTGCATATCAATCAATATAAATACTTGGTTACTACCTGAATGAAGACCGCTTTAGGTATGTGAATGCAGAATTGCAAAATTATAATTGTACTGTAGTAAAAGGAAGTAAGTATTTACAACCTGTCAAAGGGAAGTCACTCCATGATTTGTTATAAATATTTCTAAACTGTCCATACAGATCTAGACCTCTAATATTTCAAAATTTGTTCCTCACATTGTGTATTTTCACTCCTAACAGACTGGGAGTCTACTTTGCTCTAGTGTTTGAGTCTATTAAGATGTACTCACACATTGGTTAACCACCCTCCAAAAAAATGGTTCTATACAATCTGCAGATTCATCTAAACCAGTATAAAGATGTTAAGTAAAGTATAATGGGTAACAAGATCAGGTTTGAGTGCTGGGCTCGCTCTCTTCTCACCTCACTCTGTTTCATTTGACTCTGTCCTACAGTTACACTCTTGCACAACTTTCACACACACCCTCAGGGTTAGGCCCTTCCATTGCACTTTGGTTGGGCTAGCTTCTGAGGCTCACAAACTTAGCATAGGTACATACAGATGCACATATGCTTCCAAGCACTGGTTTATGCGTCCTGATATCGCCCAATGGACTACGGTCTGGGGTGGAAAATGGAGCATCTCTGCCAGTAGAAACTAGCGAGGCAAACATCTTCTTCTTCTTCTGCGTACGCAGTCAGACAGTAACCATTATTTTTTCGAAAAAAGCAGCGGTCATCCTGAGGCTGTCGCCACTGCCATAGAGCTTGTCTTGCAGTTCCACTGGTGATGGCCACATCTGCTCTCTCTGATCCTCGTATGTCGGGCAGTTCTGCAGCAGATGTTCAGCGGTCATTTTACCAGTACCGCACGGGCATTCGTCGGTACACCCTATCTTCAATTTGTTGAATAGGTGGTACCTCAGTCTATTGTGGCCAGTGCGAAGTCTAAAGACAACGACCTGCTCTCTTCGGTTCCACTGGTAATAGGCATCGATTTTGGTGTAACCAGTATGTTCGGTTTCCCATTTGGTCATGTATCTGGCTTTGATAAGCCGTTTTGACTCTTCGTACGTCATACTGGTATCTATTTGTGGTAGTCTTGCACCTTCTTTTGCCAGTCTGTCTGCCTCCTCGTTGCCTTGGATGTTGCAGTGTGATGGGACCCACTGTACCACTACCCTTTTTGGTGCGGACTGCTGGCACAGTTTGCAGAGTGCTGCTCTTAAGTCATTAAGCTCAGTGTTTTTCTGGCTTTTTAGCGCTGTGACCACGGCGAGAGCATCTGTAAGCAGGACTATATGGCTTTCATTTTCACTGTGTGTCACCATTTCTTCCACTGCCGCCCTCAGTGGAGGCAAACATCTAAGCAACAACAACATGGGTAACAAACACGACTGGGTATCTGGCTTCCTCTCTCTTCTTACCTCACTCTGTTTCATTTGACTCCTACAATCACACTCTTGCACAACTTTCACACGTGCCCTCAGGGTGAGACCCTTCCATTGCACTTTTTTTGGGCTGGCTTCTGAGAGCGCACAAACCTAGCATAGGTACATACAGACACACACATATACCCAAGCACTGGTTTATGCATCTTAATATCGCCTAATTGACTGATCTGGGGTGGAATAGGCGCGCCTCCGCCAGTAGAAACTACTGAGGCAAACACGTAAAATTTTTAAAAATGTTGTTATTGGGTAACAAGAAAATGAGTGGGCAGCTCTGGGAGTAATTACATGAATTTGATTGATAAAGCATTGCTTGAAAATGAGACAGTGTTGCTATAAACATATGTACTCCTCGGCGAAGAAACAAAAGTTAAAAAAAGTGAAGGGCAAGCTGAAAATACTAGTACTCCTTTGACATGTGAGCTAGTTGAACATGCTGACAATGGCTATTGTCACAACATCAGATTAACTGTGTCTGCAGAATGCAAATTTTAAGGCTTCTGAGGAACCATCTTCAGCTGCTCACAAACACAAAGACGTCAATGTGAGAATGGTAGCATTTGTGCATTCTATTGAGTTTTATGAGATAAATGGTGAAATTATGCACCAAAGCAGAACTAATTGCACTTCTGAAAATTTTAAAAACTCACAGGGAAGGACAAAAATAATAAGGAAGACCCTGAGAGCATAGAAAAAAGGGATTCAACATTTCACTGTAACAGCCGTAGAAGGAAACCTTTATTCATTAGACCATTTTGGGAGTACTTTTTAAGTTGTTTTTTTTCTAAATTGAGTTTTTAACCTAATTAGTGATTGAAACATGACAACTCTGGAATAGCTACAAAATTAAAACAGTCTGTCACTTACTTATACAGAATCTGAACCAAAATTGAAACAATCAAAGTTTTAGTTTTGTAACCGTTATGCATATATAATGAGGCACAGTAATTAAACATTAATGAAATATAAATTATAAAAATTCATTTTAAAAATGTTGGTTCATATCCTCAAGCTGCATATAATGATTCAATATGCCAAAGTATCAGTCAGATCCTTGTACAAAATCGGTAAATATTCTGTTTTAAAAAGTGCATATTTTATTCACTGTGATGGCCAAATTGGATAGCTAATTTGTATAATTAATTAGGTCAATATGCTGAAACAGAATTGAAGTCCATACTTACACAATACCCATGTTGTTTGGTTCTAAGAAGAAATGGTGATTATTTTACATCATCTGTGTACCCTACTAAGACTGAAGCCTCAAACGTTTTTGTTCTTGCTGCACTTAGATGAAAGTTCACCTGGAGCAGCACTGTTCAAAGCGAAGCATCACATGTCCTATGGGCTGTTCTGAACAGGTAATTAATGCATGGCTGTTTTTACCTACTTTAGTTGGTTTTTAACCTGATCCTTTAGTTGGATTTGGTTGCTGGATTTATGACTTTTTCTGTGTTTAATGTGGCTAAATGCCAAACACAGGCACACTGTTAATGTGGACATGTCTTGAAATATACACGGTTTATTTTTATTTTTAGCAAATCACCATCCTTACAAATATTCTCATTGAACAGATGGATTGAAATCTATGTTGGTTATAATTAAAATGTTTTAATCACTTTTATTTTATCTATCAATAAAATTGAAAGTAACTGAAAATAGGAAGATACTTTCATATCGACCAGATTTAACTACATTAAAGTCTAACCTTCTCTACCCATACACTATTTGTACATGCACAAAATACATACCTAGTACTAACATCTCACCACGTTTTGAGTTTCCGTCTCTTGAGATAGGGCTGAAAGTAATGGTTTGAATATCTGGGCTCTATACTAAACAACAATGGAAACCATACAAAGGAAGTAAGAAGGCGATTGACTATGGCAATGCAGAAGCTAAGATATATGCATTATTCGTGGCACAATACAAACTAACAACTAAAAATCTTGAGAACATGTCATTTTCCTGTGGCAACCTAAGGTTATAAGACATGGACTATCACACAGGCATTAAGAAAAAAGATTAGTACTTTTGAGAGAGCCAATGCTATAGGAGAATCCTAAACATTTCTTGGACAAAGAAAAAAACAAAATAAATCCATCCTGCAATGTCTAAATGTAGATGAAAACTGACTTTTAAACAATAGGGGGTGTCATGGTTCATGGAACACGAGACAGGGGCCGACCAAGGTGACGATGTATGCACGATGTCAAGGAAATGTTGAATTTGGCCATGGAGCAAATGAGAATGCTAGCGGTTGACAGAGATTTATACAGACAGGCTGTGATGAGGGTGACATTCTGAAAAGGGCATGCTGCATGGTGATAATGTCATTGCAAAATGGTTGAAACTGTAAGGAATTCCTTTGGTATTCTAATTCTTCTTAGTTTTTAGTCGACCTGTACTTCTACAGGGGCAAATGCCACTGTGCAGGTCCCAGCTCTGGTATGAGCTGGATGTAACCAGGAAAAGGGTTTCCTGCTTAGCGGGCTAGGCTCGAGCAGCTTAATACTCTACTGTGTTGGGACAAGCGCTTACGGAGGGTGATTAACCTATGTGTGAGTCCATGTTAATAGACTTAAACACTAGAGCAAGGTAGACCTGCAACCTGTTACGCGCCATCTATGCTGCTCTAAACAAACCAGCTAACCATGGCCAGTGTTATGCCATGTCACACAGTCGCCTCTTATGACATGCTCTCTGTGGGGCAGTGGTGCTATTCTTGTTCTTGTCATACACAAAGATCCCGGTGCATTACTCTGAAAGGTATTCTAGTATATTGTATAAATGAAATGTCAAAAAATCTAATTATGTTTCAGTTGGGTTTTTTTCTGAATGAGAAAAGAAGACAATTGTCCACCACAGGCCGAGCCCCATAACGTTTTGCAGATATAGGCAATACTTTCATGCTGCGTATTTGCGTGGCATCCTGATTGCTGTGGTGCGCCTTTTGGCTGGTTGCCTCCGTCTTCAGCACCTTAAAGTTGCTTGGGCAGACTGTGGTCTTGCTCGAAAGGATGTGTGAGGATGATGATATGATGGACTTATGGACCCATTTTTCAAGTATCCCCGAAGAGAGGCAGTCCAGTGTGTCTGTGTCCCAGGATCATCACGTCCTGCCAGAAACGTAGCATATACATGTGAGTGGGGTATCTCCTTACTCCCCTTTAGTATTCTTGGCTCCTCTGCAGTGATGGTACACCTAGTATTCCCCGCCACCTGGGAGGTTATCACAAAGTGGCAGAGGTGCAATGTCCGCTGGCCTGCATCTCTTCTACGTCCATTGGGACGACTGATAGAAGACAAAAGTTAGGAACGAGGCATTTAACCCATGAAGTGGGGGTAGATTGGTTTAGCCCAGAGCGTGTACCACTCGCCGGTGGGTTCTGCAGCTCCACCTAAAGGGCTCCACCTGCTCCTCGGCCTCTTAGCCTGGCCCCTCTCCAAGGATCTGTCCGGCTTGGGTGACCCTAACAGGAGTAAAACTCCCGCCGGCATTAATCCCTGGATCATTGGGACGCGCGCGCTCTCCAACCCCATCAAGGTAGGCCTACATTTGGAGAGTCAATGATTTGATTGCTGAGCTACCACAAGGAACAAAAGTTGCAATGTATGCAGATGACTTGGTAATATGGTGTACAAATGAGTAAGCAACAGTGGCCACCAGAATGCTGCAAAGAGCTATTGATGCCTTGACCTCATGGACAAACAGATGGTGTGTAAACATTAACACAGAAAAATGTAGCACTACGCTTTTCACCCTCTCCCCAAAACAAAGCTGGAGTTATCAAGATAAATGGAAAACACCTCAAAAAAGATAAACAACCCACCTATCTTGGAGTTACATTTGATGATAGGTTGACATGGAGGGAACACGTCAACAAAGCAGCCAAAAAATCCAGGAGGAAGTTAGCCATCCTGAGAAAATTAAGTGGAACCACATGGGGAGCTAGTGGAAAAATACTTAACAAAGTTTACCAACAAGGTATACGGCCACATCTGGAATATGGGTCAGCAGCGTGGTGCCCTGCAGCAAACACTACCCTAAAAGAGGTGGATAAGGTGCAAAATCAGGCACTTAGGGTCATTATAGGAGCAATGAAATCAACACATATAGTGGAGATGGAGAAAATGGGAAGGATACAAGCACTAAGAGAACGCAGAGACACATAGGTATTAACACAGGCAGACAAGTTCCTCTGCATGCTGAGCCAACCAATGAAAGATAGATTTCAAAATTTAGCAATAGGAAGACTGAAAAGAAGTAGTTTTATGCATCAGGCCAAACGACTTCGCAGGCAAATTATAGATCTACCTGAAGTTGACATCCCCCTAAAGTCTGTTCCAGAACAAACCCCTTGGAGAGAGGAGCATGGACTTTCAGTATGCATTCAAACAAAAGTGAAAGGAATATTAGACAAGGATGAACAGAGCAGTGTGCAACGTAGGATAGTGATCCTCAATTTCCTGGATGAAGAATACCCACAAGACCTCTGGATCAGAGTATACACAGATGGGTCAGCACAGAATGCAGTAAAGAATGGTGGAGCGGGAGTGTACATAGAATATCCAAACAACATTAGGGATATAGTCAGAGTACCAACTGGGAAATTCTGTCATACATATGATGCAGAAATACAGGCAATCAAGGTGGCAACTGAGAAACTGTTGAACACCAATGTCAGTTCACAACCTGTAGTATTTCTGACAGATGCACAATCAGCACTCCAAGCACTTAAACTTGAGAAACTGCCAGATCTACAGGCTCTACTGTCTGAACTGAGCAACCAACGCAAGATTGTCATGCAGTGGATACCTTCTCATTGTGGAGTACCAGGAGACGAGAGAGCAGATCAACTGGCAAAGGAGGGTGCTGCAAACGAGCAACCAGATGTGCCAGTTACATACCAACAGAAGATAAGGATGATCAAATCAATCAGAAAGCCACCAACAGTAACACCAGACGATTACCATAACATGAACAGACAAGAGCAAACTGTTGTGTTGCGCCTGAGAACAGGACACAACAGACTCCGCAGCCACATGTACACAAAAATGACGATTGGCAACTCAGCCATGTGTACATGCAAACTGCCGCCCCAGACAGCAGAGCACATACTACAAAACTGCCCTGAATATGATATACAGAGAAAATCTCACTGGCCCATAGAAATAACACTGGAAGAGAAAATTTATGGACCTGTATGTGAACTACAAAAGACAGTGAATTTATACAAGAGACAACATTGCAGATATAGACAATATTTTAAAGTGAACGAAAGAAGAAGAAGAAGACTATTGTTGAATGAACACCAAATAATGTTTGCACATGAATACAATCACATCAATTACACCAATGGCATAAATATTCAATTTGCAAAAACAAAGCTAACCAATATTAGCTACATTTTGACAATGTCAATCTTTGCAAATTATAAAACTTGAGGCAATTCATATATTTTGGGACCTTCTGACTACAAGTCTTTCATAACATTTAAGAATTGTTTTAAACAACTGTTCTTCTCAGTTTCAGGAAGACAAATTTCCTGAGCACTTAGCCAAACTGGTTGAGTCTCATCTTGCTTGGACTGTGGGGAGACTGATGATACTGGAGCATAAAGTTGAAGACACAATAGGCAGTGTTGGAGTTTCCCCATCTAACCTTGGTCAGGTTATGGGGGATATTAAGAACATTGAGAAAAAGGTTAGGTGAGGCTAGTAAATATAAATAGCTATAGAATTTAAAGTGGAAAAATACGTAATGATTGAATTTGAAAAAAACATTTCTAGTGAAACATTAAATGCATGATATCAGTTGAATATATATGAGCATATGGACTTTCATAAAAGCATTGGAGAGCATAAACAGCACAACGATTTTGAAAATATTGTGGCACTATGGAATATGAAATAAATTTATAAGAATTATGGAAGATTTGATGGTATAGCCCAGAAAGGCAAACTATCAGACCAATTTACAATTAAAACTCAGTCAGACAGGAATAGTTTATTATCTGCAACAATGTTTCTCATGGTCAGGGACTATATGGGTGATATGGCAACAAACATGATAGAAAAATAGGAATAGAGTGGACATTTGATAACCATCTGGAAGACCTCAATTTTGCAGATGATATATGCATGTTATCACATAAGCAGCAGGACATACAAGGAAAGATAAACAAATTAACATTTGAGGCAACAGGAATATAATTGCAGGTCAATGTAAATAAAACAAAAGAAATGAGAATAAATAACAAACAAAAAGACCCCATAAAGATTAATGGTCAAATAATTGAAGAAGTGTACATTTTTACCTATTACAAACAGAGGTTACAAACAGAGGAACAAAACCAAGATATGTTAATGTCAGGATTAACAAGCCTAGATTTGCTTTCAACTCTGTACACCCAAAATGAAACTCAACGGCATTCTCCATGTAAAATTAGGTTGCAGTGTTTAGCACAAATTTAAAAATGTATGGCTCGTAAATATTGCATGTGACTAAGAGACATCATTGTATACTTTGTGTTTCATGATCAGAGACAATAGCAAACACAAATCTGTGGTCAAGAATGAAACAACAACCAATTCAGCTGGAGATTTTGAAGAGAAGGGGAGTTAAATAGAACATCACCATTAGGTGCCTTGGTGTTCGGCGATCATGGACATCCAGTTGCTTTTATCACGTGTGTAGTTTACCAACTCTGTTGTTGATTGTCGCCCATGCCATTCTCTCAGGCTGTCCAACATCTTCTGTCTCTACCTGCCTCTGTCTCCCTTTCCTGCTATATTTCCCGTTGTCTCAATGTTCTCAAAACTGCCTCTTCTCATAACATGCCCGAAAAAGGACAACTGCCTTGGCCTTGTTCTGATCTTTGCAATGATTTGTCTTTGTGTTTGTACCTCTTCGAGTACTGTATCATTAGTCTTCCTTGCAGTCCATGGGATCTGCAGCATTATTCTGTAAAACCACATTTCCGTTGCTTCCACATCTATGTGCTTGTTTGCTGATTGTCTATGATTCCTATGAAACGTCCCTTGAGACCAGAGGTTGCTGAGGACCTGAGAAACTTGATTGCCCACTGTTTCTGTTCATCACTTTGAGAGGCGAGTGCCTTACTTCTCAATCACAGCGACCCCCATAACTAGATAATTAGCATAATTATTGTCTTAGTGATGTATTTCCTCATAATTATCATTTTTATAAATCACTGTAAACTGTCATTATCAGGTCTGAGAATTTAAGACTAATTATTCAAGGTTATCTATGTTTTCAATCAACATTGTGTTTCATAGTTTTAGTTGTGTGCCATGATTTTAAACATGGCGCTTATTGCTATTTAGATCCAGAACTTTGAGAGACAGATCCAGAAACTTATCCAGGACAGATCATCATCTACAATTTCAGACATACCAGCATCTGATGCACACAGATCTGATGGAACAGTAAGATAAACAGATTTTTGTATTGGGTTAGAATGTTGTTTTATTTTTAAAAATTGCAAAATACATTCCAATATAATTTCCTTTTTATTATAATCTGTTAAGATTTGTCATTTCTTTCACAGCAGGTTGAAATATGAACATATTAATTTCATTGCTAACAAAAGTGTGCCATCAGTTGTGAAGATAACATCCTTGTTGTAAGAGCATAGGTGACAGTAAATAACATATGACATGTAAAGTAATAAAACTCACGCTTAAAGTTATATAAGTAGGGAAACGAATGGGGGAACTATGAGTCTTGTAAATTGATAAAGAAAAGTAGTGGCAATGATACAAAGACAAGTATATTTTAAATACTGTTAATTCTATTTTTCATTGCTGCAATTGTTAGGTGTGAGAAAGATTAGACTGTTAATGACCTTTTTTTAACATAACTTTCTGTAGAATCTCCTAATTAATATCTTTCTTGCAGTGATGGTTATTCATTACCTGGAGGTCTGTGATTTGAATCCTAATTACCTTTCATTTTACTTTTTTTTCTATTGTCTGTTGTGTATGTTTCTAGAGAGCATATAATATATGAGAGGGGATCCAAAAACAATGTCTCCTATTTTATTATGATGTCCATGACATCAGAAGTGGATTTTGGCAGTAAAGTTTGAACCTTTCTGTCAATATCCGTAAAAAATTTGTTTCCGTCTGACAGGTGGCAGTCGAGGAGTAGTCTGACAAAATGGCGTCTGTCTTGAAAGTACATTATAAACAGAGGTTCGCTATTAAATGCCTCCATGAGGAACAAGTTACACCAATTGACATTTGCTGAATGTTTATAGAGACCAAACAGTAGATGTTAGCACAGTGAGGCGATGGGTTGTGCGTTTCAGTAGCGGAGAAAGTGACATGAAGGATGAGCCATATTCCGGATGACCATGCACAGCTGTCACACCACACAATGAAGAACGTCTCGATCAGCTCATCCGCAAAATCGAAGGATTAAAACTGTCTATGGAGCTGGATATTGGCTTCAGTGCGTTGGAAACAATGGCGGCAACATTGGATTATGACAAAGTTTGCACCAAGTGGGTCCCACAAATTCTCACACAGGAACAGAAAGAACATTAGCATGCAAGTTTATCATGACCTCTTGAACCATTGCGAGGATGAAGGTGACAGTTTCCTGGATTGCATCATCACTGATGATGAGACATGGTGCCACCACTGCGATCCTGAATTAAAACGGTAGAGTGGCGACATGTGAATTTCCCATCAAGGAAAAATTTCAAGATGCAGCCCTCAGCGGATAAAGTGATCACTGTCTTTTGGGATAGGAAAGCTATAATCCTTGATTTAAAAAAATTATGTTATTTCTCAGACAGCGCCAGGTACTAAACCTGGTAGTTAACAAGAAATTGCTGTGTAAGCATTACAGTAAGTAAAATTTGTCATAAAGTGACTGAAGTCATATTGACATCTGTAACATTATAGTAAATATTTGCTATTTGACAATAGCAGCGAACACTAGATTCAATCAGAAATGTCAAGTGAACAGTCACTTTCAGAGTTTTATTATTAAAGAACACAAAAAATCACATAAGCAGTAATTAAAAAAATTAAAGAATTTCAAACTCCTGACTGTGACATTTCATTTACACACAACAATTTTTTGTCTGTACAACTCATATTTGTACACCGACTGAAGTATCTGGAATCACTGATCAGTGATGAGGGCTCGCAGCCCGAGATAATTCTCAGAATAGCACAGACAACAGCAGCGCTTACGCGTTTGAAACCAATATGGCAGGATAATAGCCCTCAGCATAAAAGTTAGACTAATGCGTTCATTGGTGCTCTCAATAATCTTGTATGCCTGTGAGACTTGGACCATTACTGCGGATATCCAGTGTAGAATAAATGCAATAGAATTGAGGTGCTTTAGAAGACTCTTAAATGTTACATATAAGGATCGTGTCACGAATGTAGAAATACGACGGAGAGTGGAAAACACAATTGGTCCTTTTGATGATCTGTTCACAGCAATCAAAAGGCGAAAGATATCTTGTTATGGGCACGTCACGGGGTCCAGCGGAATTACAAATCCGATACTTCATGGTTCCGTACAAGGAAAGAGAGGCGGAGGACGTTCAAGGAAGAGATGGGCAGACAACATCACTGAGTGGTCAAACCTTCGTCCCTGTGAGGCATGACTGGCGGCAGCAGACAGAGAGAGATGTCATGGGATTGTGGGAGTATCTTCAAGTGTGCCCCAATGACCTGATCGGTTGCGGGATGAATTGAACTGAACAATGATTATCCGTTTTGTTTAACAAAATGTTATATTTTGTTAGATAAAATGGATAATTATTGTGCATACAAAAAAGTATTTGTGTGTAATAAAATGATGAAGCGTCAGGAGTTTTACTGAATCATTGGGATCAAGATGCTGAGCAGTGCAGGAGCTGCAGCGGTCAGCGACCCATAACTGACTGCTAGCGTCAGTGCCAGGAAACCAGAATTGCCAAGACCCTTCTACACCTCCATGCGGTGATCCTGGATAACAGCCTGCAACAGGGCAGACTGGCTAAGGAGACGTGATCAAAGAGAGAAGGCTAACCCTGTACTCAAAAATGCCTGCTGAAGTCGGATGTGTCAGATTGAAAGGCGCAAATATAGCAGTCAAGCTGTAAACTATAACACAGCGCATTCTGTTCTCCAGATAACATCCTACTACATGCAAAGCCGTTTTCAGGGCTTGGTAGTGGAGATTGAGAACGAACGAAGAAGAAGAAACACATGTCTTGACCAGCCAGATCTTTTCATGATAAAAACTTCTACATTGGCAACATTTAAGCCCACTTAAATTAGAATGGAGAAAGTTTAATTTGTTACTATTCAGAAATATAATCTAAATAGAAAGCAGTGGAATTATAAATAAATGTATGCTAGTATTTATTTATATTTGTTACAGGCATCGGCTGAGATTGCAGCTAAAGCAAGCCTAAAGTTAGTTGAGCCTATCCTTGGAGTTATACACCATGAACTTGATAGAGCTGTGCATTCTTTGCAAGTATTGGAAGGGCACTACAGACAGCAACAGGCTCAGGTTATTACTTTAGTTTGTTCTTGCCCATATATTAATCAGCCACCCCAAATGGAGGTAGCAACATTGGTGAACTTCTTTTCGCTGACAGTCAAAAAGTCATAGCAACTTTAGAAATACAATTGCAACAGTATATTGATGAACTAAATACAACATGTAAAGAATTAGTTAGTTAGTAGCACCTTTTCAGTCATGTCTGACTATAGGTTGATGCGACCTTGAAGTAGCAACTCTATACTTAATTTTTGGTTTTCCCCATTTCCTTTCGGTGCTGTCTCTTCACTTCCCTGGGTTGCATGAGCTTATTTTTGCTCAGCTTGAGGTGGCTCTTCAGGTTACATCTTCATTTGGATCGGTCTGCAGCTATGTCTTCCCATGATGTCAGATTCATATCCAAAGCCTTCATGTCCCGCTTACAAACACAGCTGTGGTCAGCCAGCTGTTCTTTTACCATACGCCAGATTCCCACAGAGAATATCTTTGGGGATATGACAGTCTCCCATGCGACTGATGAACATGACCAAGCCATCACAATTTTTTGTTGGTAAAGGCGAGTGTACATACTTGGAAGACCGGTGCAAGAATGCACTTCTGCATTTGTCACCCTGTCTCTCCATGAGATGCCAATAATGAATCTCAGCACCATAGGTGAACGGTGTTGAGCCTATGCTCTTGTTTGGCATAGGTTGTCCATATTTCACTACCATATCAAAGCGTACTGACAACACAGGCCATGGTCTTTGCTGTGAGTTTGGGGTTTTCCCAGACACGTGTTGTGAGATGAGAAAATATGGTAGCAGCCCTGCCAATGCGATTGCCTATTTCGGGGTCTAGGGAGAGCTTATCATTAATGAGGGACCCCAGGTAACTGGTCCACACTTGCCAGTTACTAGTTATCGATAGTGATGGTTGGGGTGGTATCTACATCTTGTCCCAGCACATTTTGTCTTATTCAAGCTTATTGTAAGGCCAAAATCTTTGCATGCCTGGGAGAAGCAATCTATCAATCTCTGGCGTTCATGCTGACTGTGAGTGACAAGTGCAGTGTCATCACCAAATAACAAGTCCCTGACAGTAACTTCCCTGATCTTGATTTTAGCTTTGAGTCTTGCAAGATTAAACAGACGGCCATCCCATCTAGTGTGAATGCAAATCCTTTCTGCGTGCTTCAATAGCAGCGCAAAGAAGATTCCGAATAGTATTGGGGCCAGGACGCAGCCTTGTTTAACACCACACTGAATATTGAATGACTGTGATGAATTACTGTAGAATTGGACTGTTCCCTTCATATCCTCAAGACATGACACTATTAGCTGCAGCAGTTTGTTAGGGCAGCCTATTTTTGAGAGGAAATTGAAAAGTCCAGCGCTAATTAACAAAATCGAATACTTTTGTCAGGTCGATGAAAGCGACATAAAAAAACTTGTTTTGCTCGCCTGATTTTTCTTGTAGCTGTCGTAGAGAAAAGATAGTGTTGATATTTGATCTTTCAGAACAGAATCTACATTGTGACTCTGGGTACATGTGCTCAGTCAGTTTGTGAAGCCTCAGTAAGATCACTCTGGCAAAGACTTTGCCAATAACACTGAGCAATGAGTTTCCTCTGTAATTATTAGTCACTTATATCGCCTTTATTTTTGTATAATGTAACAATTTTTTAATCCTTCACTTCTTGAGGTATGATGGCCTCTTTCCAACTCTGGCATAGCAGCAAGTGTAGCGGTTTCAAGAGTACATTTTTTCAATGTTTGATCAGATCAGGTAGGATCCCGTCGCTTTGCCCAGGGCCAAGTTGTCAATATTAGTTATTTGCTCGCCACTAATGGATTTGAGTGGCCGTGTCTTTCCTGTGTACAGGACCAATAGCTTTTTTTATGCCGTCAGACTCTAATATTGCCTATTTGATCCGCAGTCTGGATGTTTTCACTGAGGTTGAGTTAGTACTCATTTGCACAGTGGTGAGCTGTTTGCTGAACTTGGCTCCTTGCGGACTTTAGGGATTGCAGAGTAACTGCATTTGGAAGGCACTTGAAGTTTAGCAGAGCAGTGCGCTTTGCTTTGATGATGGCTGTCATATAATTCATTTTGGTTTCGAATCAATCATTGGGTTTTGCAGGACTTCTTTCAAAGATAGCAAGCACAGTATTGTGGATGTTGGATTGAAGTTGTTTCCAGGTTTCTGTAACCATGGTGCTACTTTTGTGTAATTCTGGGAGTTTCCTTGAAGGCGTAGTTAAAGCGATTGATCAGTGCAGGATCTGATATTTTGCTAATCTTGATACATGGTTTAATTTCATGTCTGGTGTTATACAATTTTCTTGTTTGCAATTTGATTTTTCACTGAACCAGTGCATGGTCTGTGTCACAGTCTGCGCTATGGTAGGAGCGCATGAGGAGAACAGATTTGAGAAGAGACCTTCTCACAAGAATCAGATCAAGTTGATGCCAGTGCTTGTTGGATCATGGGTGCATCCATGAGACCTTATGTTGAGGCTTGGTCTGAAAATAAGAGTTGGTCACACAGAGCCCATGGTAGGCACAAAACTCTAAAAGCCATTGCCCATTTTCATTAACTTTGCCAACTCCAAAGTTGCCAAGACATGAAAGCCACGAAATGTGATCAGCACCTACTCTAGCATTGAAGTTGTCAAGTTGTTCCTCACTCGGAATGCTGCTTCTAATGACTGCTGATGGAATCTCATGAAAAGCATCCTAAGCTTCAGCTGTGGAGCACGAGGTAGGAGCATATGCACTGACAAGAGTGACCGGACCGACAGTAGTATGAAGACTGAGTGTGAGCAGGCACTCTGAGCCATTTTTGCCTGGTTCAACCATAAGTGATAGGGTTTCACTGCAAAGCCAACTCCATACTCTCTATTTTCATTGGGGTAATTCTCTTGCCAGTAGAATATGTAGTCCTTCTCACTTATTGATCCTGATCTCACTAAACAAGTTTCCTGAAGCACTGCAATGTTTACATTGAGTGTTTTTAGTTTGTCGTTCATAATGCCAGTTTTTTTTTTACATCATTTATTTTATGAGGATTATCAGTCAACATAGTACAGACATTCCAACAGACAAGGTAGATTTCTGAAATTTTCCTTTTCATCTCATTTTGTCACATACAAATACAAACATTTGTGTCTATCCCCCAAGCCCCTTTCCCCATCTCAACACACACAATCTCACAAGCTAGGATTGGATATAAATATAGAACTTGTCATTATAATGTTCAGCTTTACAAAATTACTAAATATTGACTAGCTCTATTTAAGAATTTTGACTTGTTCAGTATTGTTTATACTATGCTTAAATTAAAGCATTTTAAATGCAAATCTCAAATGCTTTTAGGAAATTTCTAAATAAAGTAACCATTTGCAGCAAGCCTTTATTATATAAAGCTGATAAAATAACCCAGACATTTGTGATGACGCAGTGACAGAACAATTATGTAGTATGTGCAGTAGAAGAGTTGTTGGATATAATGTTGTTTAAACAACATATCTTGTGATCTCTTGTTTATACGATCACAAATGAAGGCCGTCCGTGCTGCGTCGTGAGTTCCATAGTTTCACATAATAAGCACAGACCAATGAACAACCGAGCACGTGTTCATTCTTCTTGTATGCATAGGTTCTGCTGCAGATCATTGACAACATGGCCAGTGTGATACCGAATTTGTCTAAGGTGCATCAGCAAGCAGTGATTCAGTTTCTAACAGTCCGAGGATGTCGACCAGTCGGTTCTGCTGCAGATCATTGACAACATGGCCAGTGTGATACCGAATTTGTCTAAGGTGCATCAGCAAGCAGTGATTCAGTTTCTAACAGTCCGAGGATGTCAACCAGTCGACATTCATCCCAGAATGCAGGCAGTGTATGGTAACAAATGTGTGTCAAAGATAACAGTAAAGGACAGGGCACGAATGTTTAAAGGAGGACATGAGTTAACTCTTTGAACCCGGGATCCCTATGAACCTGTGTGTGCGTACATAGCCAGCGCCCCGAGTCACCGGTTTGACGGTATAGCACACGCATCTTCTAAGAACGGGAATAGTATGGATAGACGTGGTATAATTTGCACACGTCTTCCAGAATGTTACTTCAAAATGAACTGATCACATTGCGCACATCTGCTTGCGGTCTCACAAAAACTTGTAACTTAGTTCACGGTCGCCAGGAATGCGAGTCGACGGTGACCCAGGGTCATCTGCCAGTCAGCGCTAGCAGGCCTATTTTTCATTGTTACAGATTTTCGTTTGTAAAAATATGCCTGATTCAGCTACTTAAGGTCATTCTTAACCTCGCATTTACTGGGAGTGGTTTGGAATGTGTAGTATAACAGGAAAGTGGCATTATTCATGTGTACTACTGTGAAAGTTATATTTTTAATAGTTTGTGTGTTATCATTGTTTTAGTAAACCAGTACTTATAAGAGCAACTATTACACAGTTTGTTCCACTTTTGTTATAAAAATTACTATTTCCTTACCACTACAATAAATTAAAGTTGAAGCAAATAAATTCATCTACCACACACAGAGCTCTCTGTGAAACAATCAAGTCAATGCCTAACAGCTAACTTGTGTAATATACATTTCTGTGTGGATACGTCAGATCAGAAATCAGGCTATTTTGTTTTGGGAAGAATAGTCAACCAGCTGATAATGGATCACAACATTGAAACAAACAAGAGATATTTGAATGACTTGTGCCGAATATGTGGAGGAAGGACATTGTCCAGGAAAGACAAAGATCTACAGAAAAAAAACCCACTATTATGTAGAGCCTTTCAGAATGATTTGTTTATTATTTTTGGTATCAACATAAATTCAGACGTGGATGTAAAACATTCAACCACCTTGTGTTTAAAGTGTTGTTTTAAGATTGTTAATTTAAAGAGAAGGCAGAGTCAAACTTCTCTAAATCAGGCTAAACTGCTTGTCCATAACAGTGTATGGATCTGGATGGAGTTCTTCTTCTGCGTCCATTCTCAATCTCCGGCTACTAAGCCCTGAACAGGGTTTTGCAAGTAGCAGGATGTTGTCCAGAGAACGGCATGCGTTCTGTTGCTAGTTTACAGTTTGACTGCAATATTTGCACCTTTTGGTCCAATACATCTGTCTTTGGCAGAGAATGGAATTCAGCCCAGACATAACTATCCAAGAATGCTCAGTCTGTAGCCACCATAAAAGTATGAACTGTGGCAACAAATTTCAGAAGGAAGATAAGGAGACTGGTGTGAAGGATAATATTCCAGGTCCAGTCTCTATCCAGCGAATGTACAGATTCGTCTGTCAGTCTCACGACCAAAATCCGCTCATCTCAGCCTCGTTCCTACCTTCAAGACTACCCAGCTTAAATGACATAACACTTTTTACACATTACACTGTATCAACATATGTGCCACCCACACACACCACTCTAACAAATTCACACCATCCACACACACCCTTCTAACATCATCTACACACGCCATTCTAACAAATTCACACCATCCACACACACAATTCTAACAACATCCACACCATCTACACCTCCGAGACCTAGGAATTTGAAGGACATTGCTACATCTCCCATACATTTTCCAACAACTGCATCAACATTATCATACTTACCTAAACTAAAAGACAGCACTATATCTCCTATAATGAAAAACGAACGCAAGTGCCAGCAATCACTAAACAAAGCTACACAAGAGCCATTAACAAAAGAGGAAGAGGGATTATGCACATATTTGGTTAGGAGAAAGTTGTACAGCAGCACTGATGACATCATGCAATTTAAAACAGGAGGACAGCCTTTGGTTTTTCAAAGGATAACTCCCACGGAAAGAAACATCTCAGCTTAGAACTCCAACTAAAAGGAAACGAGCTAGCCTTCTTGACAGTGTACGTAAGCATTTTGCTGGACAGTCAGATGAATCTTTTGAGAGACAATATGTAGCAGAATTTATGAAAGTTCCAACAAAACAGCGAATTATCATATGTGAAAAAGCTGGTCTGATCGGAAAAGCAAGAAGGACAGAACAAAAATCACTCGCCATGAAAGAAGCCACAGGACTGACCTGGAGTCAGATGAGGATACAAAGGAAGTTCCTTAAGGAGGCTGGTCTGCAGCTCCCACTCGAGGGATCAAAATGCTAACTAGCAAAACTTCTCGTTTCAGACCATGTCAAGGTTGAAAGGGTGGAATTCAAAGCAGATGACAACTGTATTAATGTTCCATTTGTCTCAATAGCTGATATCAAGGCTTATGTTATTAGTAATCTAAACCAGCACAAATGTTTAAAACAGTTGACATGGCACAACAAACACATGCCAAGTGATCAAATATGGGTAAAAATTGGTGCAGATTATGATAAGAACAGCTTTAAAACATCTTTACAATTAAGGAAATTGTAACAAGCCTAACTCAAAATCAAACACAACTATGATAGGAACAGCAAAAGTCAAAGATAATCATGATAGTGTAGCATGAATGATGGTCAGAGACAGTATCAAGCAATTAGAAGAAATAGAATGGGATGGAAATAAATATTGATCTTTTTATTTGGTGTCAGTGATGGCAACTGCAGAAATCAAATAGATTACATCCTGGTACAACAAAGATGGAGGTCAAATGTGCTGGCAACAAAAACGCTGCCAGTAGCAGACTGCGATATGGACCACGAATTACTGTTTGCAGTTTTCAAAACAAGACTACGTAGGATTAACAAAGGTTGCCAGCCAATACGCTTCGATGTAACAGCAATACCTACTGAATACAACATCAAAGTAGAAAACAAATTTGAAATGTTGCTTGCGGTACAGGAAGAGATGACATCTGAGGAGTTGACATCACGCGCAAGGGATATTTTAATCTCGACAGCGAACAAAATGATTCCCAGGATGTCGCACAAGAAACAGAGCTATATAACAGAGGATCCACAGAAACTTATTGAAGAAAGGCAACGATTAAAACAAATGGGAAGTAATGGGACCAACACTGCATATAAAAACTGCGCAAGAAAAGTTAGAAGAGAAATTAAAAAAGACAAAAGAAGATACATAATGGAAACTTGTAAGGATATAGAAAACCTACAGCAACAAGGCAGAGAGAGAGATGCATTTAAGGCAATACGAACACTGACAAGGGAGTTCTGTCCGGTTCCACATGTCATAAATGACAAAGAGGATAACACATTAACAGAAACCAAAGACATACTGAATAGATGGAGAGAGTACTGCAGAACCATGTATGGAGACAGCACAAAGAGCTAGAAAATACAAATACTTTGGTCACATCAAGAGACACAACGGTCTCGAGAGAACAGTGATGGAAGGTATGGTGCCAGGCAAAAGAGGAAGAGGAAGAGATAGACCAAGAAGACGATGGCACCAAGATATCCAGGAATGCCTGGGTATGACTGACGGAGGCTGGAGTTTTGGCAAGGGAACGAGTTTTTTTCAGACAGACTGTGATGGGAGCAACGTTCTATAAAGGACATGCTACATGATGATGATGATGATTTGCATAATGTAGTTAGTAAACGGAACAACATGACTAGATTAAAAAGTAACTTTACTTTGGATAAACATAGCATCACTGAATAAATATATTATCAAGTAACACCATCTCACACTTTTCTTCAAGTGGATATGTTATATGACTTTGAATACATTTACAATGGACTTGTTTTGACCATGTAGTTTTCTAATGGAATGTTGAAAATTGATCATCATTTTCAGCCCTTTTTTACATGCTCTAAACTCCAAACTTGGTGAGATGCTAGTACTGGGTATGTATATTGTATATGTGAAGTACAAACAGATTCTGTGGTTAAATAGTTAGACTTTTATGTGTTTAAATTGTGGCTTCCTGACATGGCTTTAACTTCCCATTTTCAGTATATTTCGATTTTATTTACAGTTTTAAAAAAAAGGTGTGAAACATTTAAACTATAACCAACAGATAATTCATTCTTTCCTTAGTTCAATAAGAATATTTCTAGGCATAGCAATTGGCTAGTTTGTTTATGCTAAAATACATTTTTAAAACGTGTATGCTAAAAGTCACAAAACAACATTAACTATGAGCCCTGGTCAGGTATTTGACCTCTTGACCTGAATACGGGGCTATTGTGATTCCAGGTAGCGAAATTTAAACTTGGGTTGGACATAAACAAAATTTTCATGATGAAAAGACATGCAGAAAAACCGGTAATTTTTAGCTATCAGGCTGTTCTACACGAGCATGGAAGGGCACATCTCCCACGTAGTGTCTCTAGTAAATTTGATGCAGGCTGGCCACAAATAAATATATTCAGACCACAGTCATTTGTCCCCTAATAGATGTCCACCGTTGTCGATGAGGACCGCCGACATCATCCTTGTCACAGATTTCCATGTTGGGTGTGGGTGCGCATGTGGCTGAACGGGCCAATGCGACACTAAAACATAACGGGCACATGAGGTCTGTAGAAGGTGATGGTGTTCCCTCTATTGGGATTTCCTGGTCTCGTGTCTGCTCTGGGCTTTCACAACACGGTGGTCTTCGCTGGTAGCTACACCTGCTTTGACTGCACTATTTACGTAAGACATTCCCAGGTGTCGATGTCTATCTGGAAACTCAGACTGTCTTTATAACATTTCTTTTGGCGCCCTCTCTCACGCCATCTCTCGCGCCATCCCTCTCTAAGCTCACCATAGAGAAGCTTCTTTGGGAGCCACTCATCTGACATACGGTGAGGTTCCGGCCCATCCTAGTCGTGCTTTTTCTAACAGTGCATGGATGCTGGGCATATTAGCCCTAGAGAGAACCTCGATGTCTGTTGGCACAGACTATTTGTCCCCTACACTTTAGTTAAATCTCACTACCTGGAATCATAATATCCCCATTTCAATGTCAAGGGGTAAAATACCGGAAACTGGGTCAAATATCTTACCAGGGTTCACAGTATACATGTTTTAAAAATGTATTTTAGCATAATAAATCAATCACCATCCCTATGGATGTTCCTATTGACCAAATGAAGGGGGGAACTATGTGTTGGTTATAGTTCCAATATTTGAGACACCTTTGTTTTATCTGTAAATAAAATAAGAATATTCTGGAAATGGGAAGTTAAAACCATTTCAGGGAGTCCCAAATTTAAACATATAAAAGTCTGACTTTAACTTCACAGAATCTATTTGTACTTGACATATACAATATACATACCTAGTACTAGCATCTCTCCAAGTTTGAAGTGTAGGACATGTAAAAAAGGCTGAAAGTGATGGTTGATTTACAACATTTCACCAGAAAACTACTTAGTCATAAAAAGTCAGTTATTAATTTATCCAAAATTATGTAATAAATCCACTTTAAGAGATGCAGTTGTTATAAATTGTATGGGTGATGTAGCACTGTCCTTCAAGTTACTAGGTGATGCAGATGTAGATATTGTAAGAATGGAGTATATTGATGGTGTTGATGTTGTTAGAAGGGAATGTGTTGAGTGTGTGGATGTTGTTATAGGGAAGTGTGTGAATGATGTTAGAATGGAGTGTGTTGTTACAGTTGAATGTGGGAATAGCTTGATGTCATTTAAGCTAAGAAGTCTTGAAGGTAGGAACGAGGCTGAGATGAGCGCTTTTCCGTCGTGATGACTGACAGATGAATCTGTACATTCGTTTGATAGAAGTCGGACCTGGATATTATCCTGCGCATCAGTTTCCTTATCTTTCTTTGTTTCCACAGCTCATACTTTTATGATGGCTACAAACTGAGCATTCTTGGATAGTTATGTCCCGATTGTACTCCGTCCAGATGCATACACTGTTATCAACAAGCAGTTTGTCCTGAAGTTTGACTCTGTCTTCTCTTTAAATTAGTAATCTAAAAACAACACTTTAAACACAAGATGGCTGAATGTTTTACATCCACGTCTGAATTTATGTTGATACCAAAAATAATAAATAAATAATTTTTAAAGGCTCTACATAATAGTGGTTTGTCCTTCTTTGACAATGTCCTATCTCCACACATTCGACACAAGTCATTCAAACACCTCATGTGCATTTCAATGTTGTGATTCATTATCAGCTGGTGGTGTGATCTTTCCAAAACAAAATAGGCTGGTTTCTGATCTGTCATATCCACACAGAAATGTCTATTACACAAGTTTGCTTTATGCCCTTGACTTGATTTTTTCACAGAGCCATGTATGTGGTAGGTGAATTTATTTGCTTCAACTTTAATTTCTTTATTAGTGGAGGGGAAATAATAATTTTTTGAATAAAAGTGGAACAAATTGCGCAATATTTTCTCTTCTAAATACTGGTTTACTAAAACGAATGCAACACACAAACTATTAAAAATAGAACTTTCAAACTTTCACAGTAGTACATAGGAATAATGGCACTTTCATATTATACAACAAATTCCAATAACTCCCAGTGAATGCAAGGTTAAGAATGATTGCCAAGTAACTGATTCAGGCATGTTATTGTCAACGAAAATCTGTAACAATGAAAAATAGGCCTTCTAGCGTTAACCTACAGATAACCCCAGGTCACTGTCAACTCACACTCCTGGCAACCGTGGAACTAAGTTATAAGATTTTGTGTGCCGGTAGACAACCTGTGTCTGCAGTAGACACTTTTCCTGGACAATGATTTCTGGTACAATTTGTGTGGGCAGACAACTCGACGTGCTAAGCAGGTGAGGAGCAAGAAACCAACCAGCTACTATGCCAAAGATTATAAAAGTGAAAGCATTCTTTAGATTATGTCTTCAAATGGAACATTTCAGTTGCCCATATTGGCAGGCGATGAATTGTGGTGCCCTAATTTTGAGATGTGAATCAAAACAAGCTAGCATGCAATGGAAACATCCAGAATCACTTCTAAACACACAAAAAATTCAAATTACAGGTTTCCGCTGCATGCTTGCTTCCTAAAAATTGCTTTGTTTAATTCTGCCACATCTGCTGATGTACCTTTCATACATTTGCAATAAAGCCGCTGGGATGGGTTTCATCTGATCACACCTCATTACTAGTTTGACGAAAATATGTTATTGTATAACCATGTTTTGTCTTCATAAAGTTAAATCTGATAAAAAAGATGCAGTTGCATTAAATATTTGTCCTCTTTTTTGTTTGTCAGCTGGATGAGATTGAAAACCAGTTCCGTTTGCAGCAGCAGCAACTTCAGTTAAAAGATGCAGCATTGGCTGATCTTGAAATGAGGCTTGCTGCTCAGGAAATGGCTCGCTATGATGGAACTATTTTATGGAAAGTCTCTGGATTTGAAGTAAAGAAAAGAGAAGCTATAAGTGGACAGACAACAAGTTTATATTCTCCTGCATTTTACTCTGGACCAGTAAGTCATTTCTGTATCGGCTTCCATTTTCCTGATATTATCTGCTCATTTAAAAAAAATAATTAATTGCACTTGATGTATTCTTATACTTATAAAGTTATAAATCTGCAATTCTGAGGATATAATGACAAATAAAATAAACAAAGAGAACAGTAATTCCATTTCGCATATTTTAAAAATTGAATATACACATTAATAGGCACTAGTGCAACAGGCTATTTTCATAATTTTGCCCTCTCACATACTGGAAATTTGCTTTCCTTTGACAGAGCAATAAAATCAAACTGCTGAATATTGGGGAACTTTACATTTAATTTCATTTGCGACATTTTAAAATTGTAAAATACACAATCATTTTATTTATCAACAGTGTGGTTATAAAATGTGTGCAAGAATCTACCCAAATGGAGATGGTATTGGTAAAGGTTCACACATTTCACTGTTCTTTGTTATAATGAGAGGTCATTATGATGCATTATTGCCATGGCCCTTTTCTCAGAAGGTAAGATAGAAACATTTATGACATAGCAACCAAATTCACATGTCATCAATTACGGAGTTTCTTTTTTCACATATGCATACCACATCAATCATATATTTCACTGAGAATGAAAATGATGGATGATGACACATAAAAATAATATTAAATAGCTCAGAAGTCATCATAAATTAAAATTTGGGGAATTTGGAAATAGAACAGATCACAGACTTCGAGTATGGGCTCCAGAATTCACAACAATGGAGACTGCTCAAAAGAAATGAGAAGGAGATTGACAATGGCAATGCAGAGGCTACACAACCTGAGGAAACAATGGCAGAATACCAGCAAACCAACAAAAGTGAATATGTTGAGAACCTGTGTTTTTTACCATGGCAGCATTCTGCGGCGAAATATGGACAGTTACCCAAATCTCAAAGAAGGGAATCAAGTCCTACGAGTCAAAATGTTATAGAAAGATCCTCAGAATATCATGGACTAAAAAAAGAATGCAGATAAGAGATGGACTTGGAGGAGAACTGGTTCATAAATTCCATTATGAACAGAAAATTGAAATACTTTGCACATCAAAAGACACATTGGTCTTGGAAGGTGTCTCGAAGAGAGAAGAATTCGTGGTGACTTAATACAGGTTTATAAGATGATCAGAGAAATGGATAAATTAGACTATAACAAGTTTTTTAAAATACAGCTACCCACAATAACATGAGGGCATAGCTACAAGCTGACTAAAGAGAGGTCCAGATTAGATATTAGGAAATATTTTTTTAGTCAGAGAGTGGTATCTGCTTGGAATGCATTGCCAGGGGAGGTAGTAGAGGCGGGGACAGTTAATGCATTTAAGAATAAACTGGATGCGCATAGCTTTTAGAGCAAGGTGATGTAAATGTAACTGGTTGTATACAGACTCTGCAGGGTCTTCTAAACCAGTATAAAGATGTTAAGTTAAGTTAAGTATGGGACTGGGCAAGAGAGGCAGACCAAAAAGGTCTGATGGGAGCGACATTCTGCAAAGGACACGCTACATGATGAGCCCTTGAGGTAATTATTCATCAACTGGATATTTATTGTTAACAGGCATTTCCTTGTTCATCTCTTGATGCTATCCTACCACTAATAGTATTGTTTTACTATGGCATGTTTGCCTTCTACTTTTCTTTCCAGCACACTTTTCAGAAAGATGTTACGTCTTGATATGATAAAAATATCTTAACTTATCTGATTTCACTAATCAATTCTCTTTGCACTTCTAATTTTTCCAAGACTTTCTAATTTCTTTTCTTTTCACATAACACTTGATCACTCTCATTTTTTATTTGTGGGTTTTTTATTTGGATGTATATTGGATTTATTGAATCATGTTGGTGAAAACAGCTTTGCCATCCCAATCTCTTCCTGATTTCCATTTCACATCTTCTTTTTTTCGTTATCATATTTTTAAGATAGAAAAATCTTTTGACCTGTTCTAGTATTTGGACATCTATTCTTGTCTGTGGTGTAGATTTCATTGAACTTTTCTAATTATCATAGTTTTTATTATCTCAGTGTTAATGTGTCCAATCCATATTATTGGCTTATAATTTGTACTTGATTTACCAAATTCTGTATTTCATGTTCAGACATTTATTTTGTTTCTTATACTGGACTTGTCAGAAGCCTTTTTATAGCCTATGAAACAAATGTAAATGCTTTTCTGTACTTCTGTGTATTTTTCTGCTGGTGTTTCTATATAAAATATTGCTCACCTGTTTTGTCAAAATCAAAATTGTTCTTCCTGAACTTCATTGTCTACTTTATGTCTTATTTTGTAGCATTTTAATTGCAGTATCTTAATCATTAGGCTGTGTTCCAAAATCTGAACACTTGGTTGCTCAAGTTTTCTTGGATAGTGATGTAAAGACTGATGTACTCAGGTCACATGGAGTAGATCAAATTGTGTAATGTCATTACACAGATTATGTCGATACCAAAAACCTCTAGGACACTATCATTTCTATTTGTACTATGTCCTTGCCTGTTTGCTATCCCTTTCTCATATCTTTACCTGTTTTTTCAACGTCGGATCTACAATTGTGGTGATTAAATGTTGATGGTTTGATAAGTTCACCTATACATTCCTTTCTTCTGTTTGATTTATCTTTCTCGTCAAGCAAGTCATCTCCTTTCTTATTCTTAATGCATCTTCCTCCTTAGGCCAGCTTTATCATGTTTGATAGTTGCTTTATTTCTTCTTCTTCTTCTTCTGCGTACACAGTCAGACAGTAACCATTATTTTTTCGAAAAAAGCGGCGGTCATCCTGAGACTCTCGCCACTACCGTAGAGCTTGTCTTGCAGTTCCACTGGCAATGGCCACATCTGCTCTCTCTGATCCTCGTATGTCGGGCAGTTCTGCAGCAGATGTTCAGTGGTCATTTTACCAGTACCGCACGGGCATTCGTCGGTACACCCTATCTTCAATTTGTTGAATAGGTGGTACCTCAGTCTGTTGTGGCCAGTGCGAAGTCTGAAGACAACGACCTGCTCTCTTCGGTTCAACTGGTAATAGGCATCGTTTTTGGTGTAACCAGTATGTTCGGTTTCCCATTTGGTCATGTACCTGGCTTTGATAAGCCGTTTTGACTCTTCGTACGTCATACTAGTATCTGTTTGTGGTAGCCTTGCACCTTCTTTTGCCAGTCTGTCTGCCTCCTCGTTGCCTTGGATGTTGCAGTGTGACGGAACCCACTGTACCACTACCCTTTTTGGTGCGGACTGCTGGCACAGTTTGCAGAGTGCTGCTCTTAAGTCATTAAGCTCAGTGTTTTTCTGGCTTTTTAGCGCTGTGACTACGGCGAGAGCATCTGTCAGCAGGACTATATGGCTCTCATTTTCACTGTGTGTTACCATTTCTTCCACTGCCGCCCTCAGTGCCTCTGCCTCCGCTCTGAAATTGCTTGTGTACTTACCAGTAGCGAATGACAGTGTTATTTTTCTGCCATTTGGTAGGTTCAGGAATGCTCCTGCCCCTCCGTTCTGTGTAGTGTTTGTTACAGAACCGTCGGTGTATGCATGGGTCCAGTCCATGCTTGGGTAGCTTTTCGTTATGAAGCTTAGGGTAGTGTCTCTCCTTTCTTTTTCAGTCTGGCAGTTTTTGTTTGCAATACCTGGTATATTTTCTACCACCTCTGGAAATATATCCTGCCTCCAAGTAGGTTTTCGTACAGTAGTGATGGGTTTTGGTGTTGTTAGTGCGTTTATGGGATCTTCGTGCATCTTTGCTTTGGCTATTTCTGCAAAGTTTCTCTGCTTTAGTTTCCCAGTTCCCAAATTGTTTAGTCTCTGGTACATTGGGTGGTCCGTCAGTCTTCGGAGTTTCTCTGACTGCAGCTGGGCTCTGCAGTCTCTTCTGTCGGTCATGGATTGCAGTTTTGTAATCTTTTCAAGTTCTACAATTGGCGTTGACTTCATGCCACCTGTTATAATTCTCATGGCTTGGTTTTGAAGTTTGTTAACTTTATCGAAGTTTGCCTTCGCTGCTGTTGTCCATGCCGCAATGCCATACTCGAGAACTGGTCTCACTCTTCCAGTGTACAGTTTCTTTAGTATGCCTTCGTCTGCTCCCCAGCTTGTGCCAGCAAGTTTCCTCATGATCGCCATTCTTTCTCTGGCTTTCATTCGGTTTCTCTCAATCTGACTTTTCCATGTCATGCGCCGATCAAATGTGACTCCCAGATAGGTTGGGTTGTCGTTTGGCTGCAGGATTTTGCCATTTAGGCTTAATTTGGTACTTTGGGGTTTTAATGAGAGCGAGAATATTGTGCACGTGGTTTTCTCCTCGTTTATTTTGACCAGCCATGAGTTCGCCCACTCTTCCAGCGATGTTAGGGCCGTCTGCATCCAATTTCTTGCTATGGTGAGATTCTTTTCAGAGGTCCACATAGCCAGATCGTCTGCAAACATTGAGCTATGGACTCTTCTTGGTATATTCTCTGTAATATCGTTTATATATACCAGGAAGAGTGTGGGTGACAATACTCCCCCTTGGGGTACTCCCTGCTCGAGTGTCACCTTTTTGCTCATCTGCCCTTGTACTTGGACTCTGGCCGTTCTTTGTTTGAGGTAGTGGTTGATCCACTTGTACATCTTCCCACAGACATCACTTCTTCTTAGCTTGACTCTAAGTCCATCCTTCCAGACTTTGTCAAATGCCTTTTCCAGATCCACCCAAACAGCTACTGTGTGTTTCTGTGCCTGGTAGGCATCTTCTATCTCCTGGGCTATGAGGATGACCTGGTCCTCAGTGGATCTGTGCTGTCTAAAGCCGGCTTGCTGTGGAATTAGTATTCGTTTTTCTTCCAGATGCCACATCAGTCTGGTGTTTATCATCCGTTCCATCAGCTTGCCGACACAGCTCAGTAGGCTTATGGGCCTGTATCCATTTGGATCTGTTTTGTCCTTTCCTGTTTTTGGTACTGGTACCAGTATTGCATCTTTCCATGCCTGGGGTACAATACCCCTTTTCCAGCTTTGGTTCAGGACTGATAGTAGTTTTTTAGCAGTGAACCGGCGCGAGCCGGACCGCCCGCCTGCGCCTGAGATCCAACTACGAGCTTTTTAACTGCAACAACTTTAATATACGCTATTGGAGCTGGAATTACCGCGGCTGCTGGCACCAGACTTGCCCTCCAATAGATCCTCGTTAAAGGGTTTAAAGTGTACTCATTCCAATTACGGGGCCTCGAAAGAGTCCCGTATTGTTATTTTTCGTCACTACCTCCCCGTGCCGGGAGTGGGTAAGTTGCGCGCCTGCTGCCTTCCTTGGATGTGGTAGCCGTTTCTCATGCTCCCTCTCCGGAATCGAACCCTGATTCCCCGTTACCCGTTACAAACATGGTAGGCATGTCACGTACCATCGACATTTGATAGGGCAGACATTTGAAAGATGCGTCGCCGGCACATGAGGCCATGCGATCAGCACAAAGTTATCCAGAGTCACCAGTGGGGACGCCGCAACCCCGCGAGGGGAAACGACGATTGGTTTTGAACTAATAAAAGCACTCTTTCCACGAGGGTCGGAGCTTGGTAAGCATGTATTAGCTCTAGAATTGCCACAGTTATCCAAGTAGGATCGTGTCATCTAAGGAACCTCGACTGATTTAATGAGCCATTCGCGGTTTCACCGTGAGACAGTGTGAACTTAGACATTCATGGCTTAATCTTTGAGACAAGCATATGACTACTGGCAGGATCAACCAGATATCTGTCGGAGACGTACTGTGTACAGCACACACCGGTCGGCGGAGGAAGGGTTACGTGTAAAAAGCAGCCTCGCTGGGACGACGGCCGCAGGGACCGACTGACGGGACGGACGGACGGTTTGTTCCACCCGTCCCTCACTCCGTCGACCTAGGACCGCCTGCTGACAGGGGCCTCCCACACGCACCAGACGACCGACCGACCGGGCTCGCTCGAGGAGGGATGGCAGCGCTCTGTGCAGAACGGATCCCAACGACCTCGGCGATGAATTTCACTGGGACTAGAGACAATTTGGCCTGCCGGCCTGCCCTTCTCCGTAGGGAGAACGCAGGGCCTCGAGGCAACGATTCCTGCTTTCCATTTGCCGGTCACAAGCTCTTTGCGAGAGTCGGACCACCAGCGAGACGTACTGTCGAGCTCTGCTATAAGCCTTAGATAAATCACCACGGACGGACCACGTTTCCTGATACGGACCAGACTAGCGTACCTCGGTGGAGGAGCCACTACAACAAACCGCACCCAATACGCACTACGGGGAAAGGCAGGCGAGCGTTTTCCGCAAGCCCGCGCTATCGCTCCGCCTGGCGGGACTGAGATCGCTTTACGAACACTGGTTGAAATTGAGTCGCTGCGGCGAGACAACTACCCCAGATGCTTTATTTCAATATGCATACTTCTTGTGTTGTGGTTGTTTCCCCAAGTCTTCTATTATTTTGCATTTTATTTCTATCTCTGTTCTTTTGTGTGTCCACACATTGTATACTTATTTTATCCTTAACTTTTTTGGAGTAACATTAATTGCTGATTGCTTGCTTATTTAAGACCCCAAACAATCCTAATTAGTGTTTCTTTTTGTATCTGGTCGTTCTTTTTCATACTTTCTGATTTATTATTAACTCATTCACAATCCAAAACGCCAATGTGTCGATTTGGTCACAGTATCTACACGTCAAGCATTTAAAAATTGATAAAGTATTTCTTATCAGAAATTTATATATTTTGCTCTTCACTGTCCAAAGATTTTGTGTGCCTGCATGAGTTTTTTGTAAAAGCGAGAGGTAATTTCTTTTTTAGTTGTAGAAAAATTACTTTTTTCAACTTCCCCGCCTTTAATAAAATGTGCATATAGTGAAAATTACTGTCCCTAAATAGGTGAAACTTTAAAAATTTTTTTCTTCATGAATTATCTTCAATAGAAAATTACTTTTGCACACATGAATGGGTATCTATTTATTGATTTCTTGGTTGTGCATCCAATGCACTAGATTGACTGATCAATAGCTATACCATCCTGATGCACGCTGAGGTGGTCAAGAAGCCAGTCGACTGCCCGGCAGAATAGGTCGGGGCAAGAACACATCCCTGTCTGACTCCCGAAGTCGTGGGGAATCTATCAGAGATAGTGCCACCCAGTCGAATTCTGGTGCCTGTGCCCTTGTGTAGCACCTTGATCAGGTTCAACAGGGGAATACGGGTCCCTATACCCTGGAAGGCTTTCCATATAGCTGACCTATAACTGAGTCGAAGGCGGACTTCGTCAACCTATGCAGCGTACAAAGGGCGATTGAAGGCACGGTGCAGTTCAGCGAGGCGGCACAGAGCTACAGATAGTGGCGGTTGTAGAACGGAGAGGGGTGAAGCCAGATTGTTCTGGGCGACGTTTTATGCTCAAGAGAGGTTTGAGTCTAGCCAGTAGCACGTGGGCAAATACCTTCCTCGGAAGCGAGAGTAGTGTTATAGGCCCGTAATTACTGTAGTCTTTGCGACTCCCCTTGCCTTTGTACAGGAAGATGACGATTCCATCGCCCCAGTCGGCCGGGACATGTCCCGTCCTCCATACTTGCAGAAATAAATGATGGAGGGCAGAGCTGATCGGGTTGATGTCATGTTTTCAACAGCTCTGGTAGAATGTGATCTGGGCCTGCTGCTCGTCCATCTCTGAGTTTCCGAATAGCAGTAATGACTTCAGCTATAGTAGGGGAGTCGATATTGGTTTCCGTATCTGGGGGAGGATCCAGAGATTCAGCAGACAGATCGGAACATGTCGTTACTGGTGGGGGGTTAAGAACATACATATAGTGTTCCTTCCACCTGTTAGCTACCTCCTCGTTTGGCGAGCACAGGGAGCCGTCGGACATTGATGAAGTCTATGCTTTTTTTTCTTGGTTGGAGGAACCTGATAGCCTGAAAGGCGGGTCCTGAGGTAATGAGATCTGAGACCAGCTTCGACTTCGTTGTTTAATTGAGAAAGCGTTCCTTGTCTGCCCTGTTTAAAACATACTGATGTATTGATTATATTTGAAGCATTTTGTACAGACAAATTACAATAATGCTGCGCATACTCTAATTGGGTTTGTTAATACTGTGATTAATCTGTAAGATATTGGGCTTTGTTAAGCCATACTTTTTTAAACATCAGCCTTCAACTTCCAAATAGACCAGCAGACATTTAAATTACAAGTAGATGATGGAAAGGATATATAATAGTCATATATCATCAGCAGATGTATTCTGAATTGTGTTATTCTGTGTGAATACATAATGTAATGTCCGGCACCATACCTTTCAGGGGCATAATGTCTACAGCCAATATTTATTAATTGCAATTGTAATTTGTTATCTGTGAGATTGTCTATTAGATGACAGATGTAAGTTGAATTGTGTTGTTCTGTGTAAGTAAATAAGTAGGTGTTATGTAGACCGCAAATATTTATGTATAAAGGGCAAAATTAAGATCCCTAGGCAGTGAAGTTATTATAGTGCGCCCCCCCCACACATGTAATTCAAATTAAAAACAATACTAAAATGTCAACTAAATATTATATTTCAAAGTGAAACACAAAATACATGTGTGCTGAAATTAAATTAGCTTTTTTCTTATAGATTTTCTTGCTGCAAAATTATGTATGTCTTCATCCAAGCTGACTGAGAAAAATAATATTCACCAAAAGCAATGTCCCAAGTAAATTATAAATTAAATTTTTGATAAAATATAGTAATTTGATAACAGTTGTATAGATAGTGCTATGCACCAACAAATAATTCTGATGAAAATACCAAACATGAATTCTTTTATATGTTTCAAAGAACTCTAGACAAGACTTCGAGGAGCAATATCAGGATAGTCATGGGAGATTTAAATGCAAAAGTTGGAACAGACAACAAGAATTATTTATTAATTATGGGTAAAAATGGCAAGGAAAACAAATGAAAATGGAGAAAGTTTCATCAACTTCTGTGGCTACAACTTTTTGGTTATAGGAGATGCACTCTTTCCACATAGAAATGTACACAAGGCTATTTGGTGCTCACCAAATAGGCACACTGAAAACCAAATTGACCATTTCACAATAGATTGGAAATGGAGACACTGCTAACATAATGTGAGGGTAAAAAAGAGGACGAAACGATTCTATGCTTTTGACAACTGATGGTTCTCAATGATAGGACAGTGAAAACTAGTAGCACACAAAACCTACCAAATGAAGACACAAAGGCTAAACTAAATCTGAAGAACAGATTTGAAATCCTTGGGGACCTCACAGAAGAAACCATACACAGGTCGTTAATGTAGACTATGAAAAGTGTGGGGGAAAGCACACCACCATGTGGTACACTATGGCACAGTAAAAAATTTGTTCTCAGTTTCTTCAAGAGTCCGTCTTTCCATACCTTGTCAAATGCTTTCCTTAGATCTATCCATGCTGCTAGCACCAGTTTCTTGTCTTGGAAAGCATCCTCAATCTCTTTGGAAAGATAAGTTGCTTCGTCCTCAGTAGAGAAGAATTTTTGAAAAACCGTTCGCTGTGACACAAGGAGGTTTTCACTCTCAAGGTACCACTACATCCTGAGATTAATGATACGCTCCATTGTTTTACAAAGGTAACTTGTAAGGCTGATTGGTCTATAGCTGGACGCTGTGGAATTGCCTTTCCCTTATTTTAGGATCGGTATCATAATTGCTTCTCTCGAGGTCTGAGGGACTGAGATCCAACTGGCATTGAAGATCTGTAGTAGTTTTGTTTTCCCTGTTACTCTCAAGTTCTTAATCATTTCGTTTGATGCCCTGTCAGCCCCTGGCGACTTTCTCATTTTTAATTTGGATATTGCTACCTCCAGTTCTCTGATAGTGAATAGGGTCTCCATAAATGTGGTATAATTTCCTCACTTCCTACATGTTGTTGCTTCTCTCTGATCTCCTGCTGTTTCTCTGTATGAACTTCAATGTCATTGTCTTTAGCAAAGGAATCTGTAAAGTAATCAGCTGCCTGTTTACCTGTGATGATGTTCCCATCTTTATTTAGTGCAACCCTTGTGTTTCTCCTTGTACCTTCATCATTTAGTTGTTTTACCAACTTCCACATTTTTCTGGTGTCCTTTTCAAAGTTCAGGGACTCTGCTTTCTCTTTTCAGCATTTAAATCTTTAACTAGTACACTGGTATGATGCTGGTACATTTTTCCTTCTGCACACTACCAAGGTGGAACTACAAAAATGTAGTTCCACCTTGGTAGTGTGCTGCTCTTCCTGACATATTCATTTTCAACAGTTAGAAAAGCTGGCCTGTGATCACTGCCACCCAGTTGTTTTCCAACAACACGTGTGATGTTCCACTTCATATCTGGTGAATGGATTGCTAGGTCTGGTGGGAAGGTGGTATGCCATGCCCTCGAGTAGAAGGTCAGTTGGCTGATTGATCAGGATAAGTCCATTGTCATCCTGCCATTTTTCTTATTCCTCTCCTCTCTTATCCATTTGATCATAGCCCCAGCTCTGTGAATGGCTGTTGAAATCTCCACACACGATCAGTTTATATTTTTTAAGGATTGTATCCAGTGCCAGGGGTCGGTCACTCTGTCAGTAGTAATTCAGCAGGTGAAATTCTGTATTTTCTGTCTTGAGTTGAAGCATCTCGTATTCTGCCCCCTTCATATATACTTCAATCTAGCTTGCACTGATATTATTCCTCACCAGTTGCAGTATTCCACCCTTTCATCTGTCTTTTTGGTCTACCCGATAGCACTGATGCCCTCTAATTTTGAACAGTGTGTCTTTGTTTAGGTATGTTTCTTGCATGCAGCGCACATTGATTTGTTCTTTATTTAGTACATGTTCAAATTCTAGTTTTTTTACTGTACCCATCTCATTTGCTATTGACTCCTTTAGCATTCCAGTGAATTATTATTTTCAGTGGTCTTTGTTTGGTTCTGTTTGGCCAGTAGTTCTATTATCATGCCTCCTGGCTGCACAAGGCAACTGAGAAGTACCTCCAGTAACTAAGGTTTGGCCTTCAAGGGGGCCAGGCACTGCACCTGCCTGGTTGTCTATTACAGGTCGAGTGCCATAGCGTTTTTAAAATATAGACATACTCCCATATTGCGAAAATGCGTGACAACCTGATTGCTGTGGTGCACCTCTTGGCTAGTTGCATCCATCTTCAGCACCTTAAAGTTTCTTGGGCAGACTGTGGTTTTTGCTCGAAAGAGTGTGATGGTGGTGATGATATAATTGACTTATGGACCCATTTTTCGAGTACCACAGAAGGGAGGCAGTCCAGTGTGTCTTGTGTCCCAGGATCATCAGATCCTGTCAGAAACGTAGCATATACATGTGAGTGGGGTATCTCTCTTACTCCCTTTTAGTATTCTCGGCTCATCTGCAGTGATGGTATGCCTAGCATTTCCCGCCACCTGGGAGGTCGTCACAAAGGGGCAGAGGTGCAACGTCTGCTGGCCTGCATATCTTAGACGTCCATTGGGATGACTGATAGAAGACAAAAGTAAAGAACTAGGCAAGAATGCATTTAACCCATGAAGTAGGGGTGGATTGGTTTAGCCCAGAGCGTGTATCACTCGCCGGTGGGCTCTGCAGCTCCACCTGAACTGGCTCCACCTGCTCCTTGGCCTCTTAGTGTGGCCCCTCTTCAAGGATCTGTCTGGCTTGGATGACCCTAACAGGAGTAAAACTCTCGCTGGCATAGCTCCCTGGATCATGGGGCGCGCAAGCTCTCCAACCTCGTCAAGGTGGGCCTATATATGGAGAGCAGAAGCTGCTGACAAAGCTATATTCTATGACACATGATTGGCGCCTCACCAACCTCATCAAATGTCTATTGTGAAATAGGCAATTCTATGTTACTTTTGGGAGTGGGAAAAAATTTATGGCGAAATAACAAAACACCTGGCACAATGAAGAGTCCTAACACCTATGCTGAATAACATATATACGAACGACCAACCTATAGACACATCATCATCATCATGTAAAATGTCCTTTGCAGAACGATGCTCCCATCACAACCCGTCTGAAAGAAACTTGATCTCGGTGCATCTTGGTGCCTCGCCTTCTTTGTCTGCCTCTGCCTCTCTTGCCTGGCACCATACCTTCTATTACTGTTCTCAAGATTGCTGTGTCTTTTGATGTGGCCAAAGTATTTATCAACCAGTTCTCTTCTTTGCCTAACTATTGTTGAATGTCTATATTCTTTTTGTTTTGTTTTTTTGGTACATGGTATTCTGAGGACTTTTCTATAACATTTCATTGAAAGAGACGATTCTCTTCCTTGATGTTTTGGTAACTATCCATGTTTTGCAGCCATATGCTGCCACAGGGAAAACACATGTTCTCAAAATATTCACTTTTGTTGGTTTGCTGGTTTCTGCTGTAGTTTCCTCAGGTTGTGCAGCTTCTGCATTGCCATTGCCAATCTCCTTTTGATTTCCTTTGAGCAGTCACTATTGTTGTCAATTCTGGAACCCAGATACTTGAAGTTTGTGACCTGGTCAATTGTCACACACACCAATTTGAATTTATGTTATCTTCTTGTTTTGTCAGTGGTCATTATCTTTGTTTTGTTTATGTTTACAAAGAGGTTTTGATCTTCGCTGATTCTGCTTACAGCTGCAATTAGCTACTCTAACATCTCTGTACTGTTTGATAGTATCACAGTATTGTCTGCGTATCTTAGCTCTGGCATCTTAAATCCGCTGATTGTAAAGTGTGCATAACTTTCTATATCCTCATCCTTTCTAATGTTCCTTATTATACACTCTGCAAAAATGTTAAAAAAGGTTTGAGGAGAGGATACATCCCTGCCTTATGCCCATTTGTACTTTGAACCAATCTGATGTTTCACCAGATACTCTCACACTGGAAACCCCGTATCTATCATGATTTTCCACAATTTCTCGTTGTATGCAATTGAAGGCCTTGGTGTAATCGGTAAAGCATGTAAACAGATCTACGTTATACTCTCTACATTTTTCGTATATGTTCCTCATAATAAATATATGATCTCTCGTCCCTCTGTCATTTCTGAAGCCTACTTGTACTTCATGGATTTCATATAATCCTATTTCCTTTCAATCGTCTTCAGTTTATAATCCACAAGAGAATCTTGCTAGCGTGGCTTGTTAGCGCAAAAGTGCAGTAATTTGTGCACAGCTTTAGGTTGCCTTTTTTTGGGGAGATGAATATAGATTGATCTGCACTGTGCCAGATCCTGTTGTACAGTACATGGTAAATGTCAGCACTGACCTCCCTTCCTGCCTGTATTAGTTTTGCTCGGATGTCATCACACCCCGGTGACTCCTTTTTTTTTACTTTTGATTGCCAAGCATACTTCAACCAATGTGAGTTAGGTTCTCTCGCTTTGTTTGATAGTATTGTAACTGGGTGCATTGAGGTGTCTCGTACATGGTTCCACAGTACTCCATCTTTTCAAATATCTTTATTTTTTGCTGTTAATATGTTGTCCTCTTTATCATTGTTGACATGCGGTACTGGTTGGAACTCTCTTGTCAGTGTTCTTATCACCTTAACGTCATCTCCCTTCTTGCCTTATTGTTGTAGTTCTTCAATGTTTTTATAGGTGTCCATTATGTACCTTGTCTTTTCTTTTCTTATTTCTGTTCTAACTGTTCTTTCACAGTTTCAATATGTTTTTGCTTTAATTTTCTTCAATTTTCTATGAGCTTTATTATATATACACCAACAACCAACCTATAGACAAAGGTGATGAAATTTATTTATACCAACAACACGGCAGTTGCTGCCCAAGGAAATGGTTTTTAAAAGGTTTAACAGAAACTGACAATCGCCCTTGATGAGTTTGCTGTATATTATCACAAAATTCACCTTACAACAAAACCCAGAAAATGTGATTTTCACCTCAGACATAGAGAGACAAAAAGAAAACTACAGATCTAGTGGCAAGGACAAAAGCTGGAACACAGTACAGTTCCAAAATACCTGGGTGTAAAGTTGAGTCGCACACTGTTCTATGTGATACACTGTTTTGAAACAAAATGGAAGATATATGTAAGAAATACGAGGGCAGTCTAGTAAATATCAAGAGTTTGCCAGGAAAATCCGATATGGAAATTTATTAAGTATAGTAACTATTCCAAAGTGAACAGTATATGTCTGACATCTGGTGGCGGAATGAGCAAATATCTGCTGTTTTCCTGCACTTTGATTTTCAAAATAGTGTCGGATCAATTGATTGCAGTGCAGAAACAGTGTGCTGTGATGACATTTTTGGTAAGAGAATGCTCAAAACCTGCAGAAATTCATCATCAACTGTCATGTGTGTTTGGAGAACAGACTGTAGCACATTCATCAGTGTTTAAATAGTGTTAACATTTTCATGAAGGTTGTGAATCTGTCAAGGATGAGCCTTGTGAAGGTCGACCAAAAAGTGTCATTACAAGTGACATTACATAGTATTAAAAAGGTACTGTTAAGAGGTACTATCACAACCACCTTACAGTCTCGACTTGGCTCAGAGTGATTTTCACCTTTTTGCCTCGATGAAAGAGCATATCGGAGGATAAAAGTTTCACATGAATGATGAAGTGCATTAGGATGATGTTCAGTGGCTCAGGGACCAGCCAACAGAACTCTATGCTGCTAAAATACAGTAGCTCATATCTAGATGGGATAAATGTGGTGCAATGGCAAGTGACAACGTCAAAAGATAGTACATGTAATTTAAATTTATTTCTCATCCTTGGCTAGAAATGATATCGGTCCAAATACCTACTGGACGGCCCTCGTATATTAAAAAATTGACTGGCACAACATCTGGAGCACAGTCAGATGTCATTCAAACATCAGTACTCGCCCTGTGTACGCTGAGTACACTGCACCAGTTTGGAAAAACTTTGCACATATCAAATTTATTGATACAGCAATAAATTAGTCTGGCCAGATAGTTACAAGGTGCTCCTAAAACCTACTCCAACTGGAAAAATATGCCCCACAATTGATGCAGCACTACCTGAGACACGAAGTATCACATCAGAAATTGAAAGAGAGAATTAGTCAAACGACCTAAAGCACTCTAAATTGGACAACAGGTGCTGCAGTGCACAACACTCAAATATAGACAAAGTTACTTATAGTCCACACAACTCCTACAGACTAGTACTGTAAAACACCACATCAAAAAATTAAATGAACCGATGCAAGTTCCCTGGATTGAACTGTGGGAGGAACCTGTGCCTGGACACCACTTGCCTTATGTAACATGGAAGTTACTAAATAGACTCCGACCTTGTGTATGGCGATGCAATACGAACTTGAAGAGATGGGGATACAATATCCAGGGCTTCTGATTATCTGCCCAAACCTTCTGGAAACATGCAATATGGATGGCTTGCTGAGGGAGAATAACAAGGCAATGCATGTGGCTAAACATTGGATGTATGATGTGGTGTCCAGTACATGAAAAGTAAGTAATAATCCAAGGCTATTGAAGAAATGCAATGCACATGTCAATGTCAAAGTATATGCATCTCCTAAATGTATTCAATAACTCTATAAATATGCCTACCAAAGACATGATGCTGCATCAATTAAAAAAAGAAGAAAAATGTATCCCTAAAACTTAAATGGGTACCGGTTCAGTCCAGGAAGTAAAGGCAGCTGGCCACATTATCCACTAAGTGCCGTGGGTTACAAAATAATATGGGCCTAACACCATATTTCCTATGCGCTGCATCTGTGATGGAATTTTTACTTTACTATCAAATATGATATGTCTCCTTAACATATTTTCACAGTCTCTGCATTATGTCAAGTGTACCATTATGGTTTTGTTGCATTTTCCACTACATTTTCAATGTTCATTCCATAAAATAGCTGCATCCTAATATTATTCCAATATACAAATGTAATGCAACAAATTGAAACAAGGAGGTCGGCTAACTGGAATACTGTTACGGTGTTATGCTTGTTGACTTTCTGTGCACTTTGATTTTGGCCTGTTACACAACAGCAACAAATTATTACATGTATTATTATGGTCATTGTTTAATTTGTTTACGACATTTTCAAAAAATTCATTCCATATAATAGACGACTAATAGTATATTCAGCATTTGCCTACAATGTATTTAGTTCTCATGGAGGTGGGACCAGAGTGCCTGCATCCTGAGTTACCTCCAGTCATCTTGACTTATGTCTTGTTACTGAACCAGAGTGTGAGGTTGATGACAAGCACAGGTTCTTCCTCACTATAATCCAAATACAGTGCAAGTTAACCATCAATACAAAACCGTCTCTGATGTCACCATCATGAGCAACTAACTAATTTAGTTCTTAGCCATTGAAGATATTGAAACAAGAGAGCATTTCCCAAAAAAGGGGGAAAGAAAGACCTAATTAAATTACTGTGTGAAGGAAATCGGGCTTCATGCAGTAATGCAAGAAATAATACTAGTGAGTGGAAGTCCTGACCAGGATATTCTTGATCATATACAAGTAGCTTTAGATGGGAAAAACTGAGATAAGAGCAGGCAGGATTTCAAGCAGGAAGATCTTGCACAAATTAAAAAGCAAAGCTCAGAACTCTCATAGAGCAACCGAAGGAGTGGCCATCACCTCTATCTTATCTTTTGAAAAGGCATTTTATAATATAGATGGAACAGTAATTTTGAAAATTTTGAAGCGTTAATGGAATGCCAGATAAATTTATAAGAGTTATATAAGATTTCTACAAAGAGGCCACATGTAGAATAATCCACAAAGGCAAATTGTCATGCTCATTTGCAGTTTAAACTGAGGTCAGATAAGAATGTCAGCTATCTCCAACAACCTTTCTCATGGGCACGGACTGGGTGATGCGGCAAACAACAGTGGATAGAAAAACAGTAATACAGTGAACCTTTTAATAAGCAGCTGGAAGACCTCCGTTTCAGAGATTGGACAGAGTGTCCAACTCACTACCGGCCCATGATTATCCCTAATGACTTTTAAACCAATGAACATTGTTCAATAACATTTGACATGGACATACCTTGGTGTGTGAGAAGCATAATCATTGACTTTATTCGTCTTGTCAGACGATAGTAATTGTGCCATTAGCACAAAGCCCGGGTAGAAATATAGAGACCAGGTGTTGCCCATGCAGTATGGTCTATCTCTCGGTCTGCCTTGTTTACCTCAAGAGAAAAGTAATAACCAACACATTTGGAACAAGACAAGCTGCAGAAGCTGCCAGATCAGCAGAGCAATGCTTTATCTGTTTGCCTGTCAGAGCTTCACTCCTAGACCAGCCGCCAACAAGGCTAAGGGCCTGGTCTGTCCTGCCACATTTATGACCACCCTCTGCCTTCTTCCCGCTAACCAATTTTCAATCCATTTGGCGACTTCCCCACCTATTCCATGTGATTTTAACTTTCTAAATAATCTTTGTTGAGGTACTCTATCAAAGGCCTTTGCAAAATCTAGATAAATAACATCCACTGGCTCCCCTTTATCTATCATTTTAGTAACCTCTTCCATGAATTCTAATAGATTTGTTAAACATGATCTCCCTCTAGTAAACCCATGCTGACTATTTCTAATAATATTATATTTGTCTAAATGCATTACAATGTTTAAATATTTATAGGCTCTGGGATCTTGGAGCAGTCCTCTTATGTGTAGACTGTGCCAAAGTATTGATTGAATAGATTAGCTGCCTCCCTATTCTCACTTATTATTTTCTGTGTACTATCTATGAGAGGGCGTACTTTGTCTTTCATTCTTTGTTTATTTCTAACATAAAGTTAAAATCACATGGAATAGGTGGGGAAGTTGCCAAATGGATTGAAAATTGGTTAATGGGAAGAAGGCAGAGGGTGGGCATAAATAAGGAGTACTCTGAGTGGTGTGAAGTGAAAAGTGGTGTGCCACAGGGCTCGGTTTTGGGACCAATTTTGTTCTTGATATATATAAATGATTTGGACATTGATATGGGATCCATGATTGCAAAATTTGCTGATGACACAAAACTATGCAGTAGTGTCTCATCTAAAGCGGAAGTGGATATATTGATGTCGGATTTAGATAAAATTCAAGAATGGTCTGTAAGCTGGCAAATGGAGTTTAATGTAGATAAATGTACAGTCATACACATGGGTAGATCCAATATGGAACATAATTACAGAATAGGAGAAAACAATATTAGAAAGATAGATAAGGAAAGGGACCTAGGGGTTATAATAGATCATACAGGAAAGGTGAGTGAGCAAGTTAAGGTAGCAGTGAAAAAGGCAAATGCAATGTTAGGTATGATAAAAGGAAATATTAAACATAGGAGCAAGGAAGTGATCGTCAAACTGTATAAAGCTTTAGTTAGACCTAGATTGGAGTACTGTGTACAGGTGTGGAGTCCTTATCATAGAGGGGATATAAACATGCTGGAAAGAATACAAAAAAGAGCGACAAAGATGATAGTGGGATTCCAGAATTACAGTTATGAGGAACGACTCAGAAAAACCGGTCTACAGTGTCTCGAAGAGAGAAGAATTCGTGGTGACTTAATACAGGTTTATAAGATGATCAGAGGAATGGATAAATTAGACTATAACAAGTTTTTTAAAATACAGCCACCCACAATAACACGAGGGCATAGCTACAAGCTGACTAAAGAGAGGTCCAGATTAGATATTAGGAAATATTTTTTTAGTCAGAGAGTGGTGTCTGCTTGGAATGCAATGCCAGGGGAGGTAGTGGAGGCAGGGACAGTTAATGCATTTAAGAATAAACTGGATGCGCATAGCTTTTAGAGCAAGGTGATGTAAATGTAACTGGTTGTATACAGACTCTGCAGGGTCTTCTAAACCAGTATAAAGATGTTAAGTTAAGTTAAGTTAAGTTATAAGAGAAGAAGCTTTTACTATCACTCTTGATCCTCTGAGCAAGTTTTTTTTCTAAGTCTATTTTTGCTGTTTTATTCACTTTCTGAGCTATGTTCTGCTTTTCCAAATATTTTAAATGTTTTTTTTTTGTATTTACCCACCTCTATATATTTTTTCCATGCTATATTTTTTGCTCTTCTACATTTAACTACAGATCTAGTTATCCACTTTTTACGCTTGGGGTTTACCTCCCTATATGAAACACATTCCTCTTTTAGCGTTTCTAGAACTGTTTTAAAACTTTCTCACTCTTGTTCAACATCTGTTCCTCCGACAATATCTTTCCAGATTATTTTGTTCGCTGCCTCTTTCATCCTCTTAGCATCTTCCTTAGAGCAGTCGTATGTTCGCGTGTTTATGTTTACTTTTCCTTACAGCATGTCCCATAGGAAGAAATTAGGTTTCCAAAGTCCCTTAGAAGTGACATGATCTTTAAAGAAGGAAACAATTTCAACCATGCTGACATTTGAGGTGTGGCTCAATCCTGCTCAAAATAGACAGTACAGAGTTCCTCTTCATCCAAACTGGTTCAAAATATGCCCATGTCAAATTTAATTGAATCACGTTAATTGGTTTAAAAGTTATAAGGGAAATCTACGGGCCAGCAGCAAGTGGGATACTCTGATGTGTTGATGAATATCTTCCGTAACTTACAGGCATACTGATGCTAATTGTGACCAATTACTAAATTTGCTATGAACTCATTATGCTTGTCACACACCAAGGTATGTTCAAATCAAATGTTATTGAATAATATTCATTGGTTTAAAAGTTTCTAGGGAAAACCAGGGGCTGATAGCAAGTGGAACACCCTGTGTGTATATAAATGACACGATTGGAAAGGTCGAGAAACACTTGGTGAAGAATGGTTGAAGAGGAAGCCAGCTCAGTCTGGGTCTCATGAGCAAAACTCAAGAAAGTGCACAGAATAGGAATAGATGGAGAACTGCTCTATGTTCCAAGACCCTTTGCGACCTCCATGTGGTGATCCTGTATAACAGGCTGCAACCGAGCAGACTGGCTAAGAAGAAGGGATCGAGTAGGGAAGGCTACAACGGTACCCATAAATGCCATGCTGAAGTTGGATGCATTGGACCGCACAACCCTCTTTAGTCACATTTTTTGGTATGCTTGGAAGGTGACACTGCTTCGGTTCTTTTTATCCTGGGCACCAAAAATATATTATTATATTGTAACTATTTAAAAAAAAGTCAAGATACCAGAAAATGTTTGACTCGTGCAACTTCTGGGCCAATTAGATGGGGTCGCCCTTTGCAGCTGACTAAGTGTGTTTAGTCTGTGTTATTCACTCCAAATGGAGTTCTGGATGTTGAAGCAGTGTGGCGTGAACTTTTCATGTCTTTAATCATTCTGTGCTTGAATAATTGTTGAAATATTACCCATGAATTCAGATTATGACATATTTGTGTACGTTCATCGGGGTGACCTCTTGTGTTGTTTTCATGAAGGATTTGCACTGGGTTTCTAAATATGTTAAGTTTAGTCACCTATAGAAAGTTCACACGTACTGTTGGCTAGGCGGGCAAATAATCAATCATTTTAACAATTTTAGCTGGAGCTAAGAATGCTTCTATCGAGCTGAAAGCACACTGATAAAGTAATTGGTAAACTGCCAGAACCATCTAGAAAGCAATGGCAAACTACTGGATGCAAAATGCCAAGAAATAAATAATGACAAATCTGCATCTATCATATACGTAAGAGAAGGCCGGCAGCACCTGTGCTATAGCAAACACTGTTTAAGTTCTAATAAAATTATGTGAACTAGGAGTGGTGAATGTTAAAAGTTTGTCCCACAGCAAACACAATATAGTATCAAAAGAGAAGGAGAGTGGGCATCGATGTCCTCGGTATACTAGAGCATAGATGGTCGGGATAAGGACATTTATTCAAGTACTTAAGAGGAATTTGTATATTTTTGAGTAAAGAGAAAGGCGGACAGAGTGGTGTCTGATTCTACTTGTCAAAAACAGCAACTATGACACTGATGGAATATAGTTCCATAAATGATCGAATTGCCTCAATCAGATTAAAAGGAAACAGACAAAATATCTCAATCATACAGGTATTTGCACCAATGGTAGTTGCTGATGAACAGGAAATTGGCGTGTTTTACAACTCCTTACAACAAACTGGAGAAAATAAGCATAGTTTAATGCCAAGGTAGGAAATGAAACACTAGAATGCAAGAGAAGAATGAAGGAAAAGTAAGGACTGAGTCAGAAAAACAAGAGATATGAATGATTATTAATATTCTGCAAAGAGAACAATTTGGTCATCGCCAACACGCTAGAATATTATGTACATGAATATCACCAGATGGAAAGAGCAGGAACCAGATAGATTACAACAAAGATGACGTTCCTGTATCTTTTCCACCAAGACACTACCAGGAGCAGACTGATTCTGACCACGAACTCCTAGTTGCACACTTCAAAGTCAAGCTGAAAAGAAATTCCACACACACACCAAGGTAATGCGAAAAGACACAAGTGCAATATCGAATGAAAACAACATTCAGGTTCAGAACAATTGTGATTCCCTAATGAAAACACAGGAAGAAATGACACTAGATGAACTTGTGGACAATATTAAATACTGCACAGCAGCTGATCCCTAAAAAAGCGTAAAGAGGAAAAATGCATTTCAGAAGAAACAATGCACATGGTAGGAGAAAGAAGAAAATTGAAGTGCAAAAAAAAACAACACAATTGAAGAACGTTACAAAGGTTACTCAAGGCAGATTAGAAAACGAAACAGACAAGACAAGCAGAAATATATAAATGTCACTTGCAAGAACATAGAAGGAAGAAATGCAGAAAATGAGCTTGAATAAGAACATGTTTTCTTAAGTGAAAACAATTTGAGACCAACTGTTGCAAAAATAATTGACAATAAAGACAACACTCTAACAGATTGTAAAGATGTCCTGAATAGGTGGATGGAATACAGTCAGGACATGTATTCAGAAGCTAACCAAGTAACAATCAACTAAAGGCAAAGGTGGGTCCCATAGCAACAATTGGATTCAGGGATGAAAATAACTCTTCATGGACTACGTTGCAGCCTATGTGAGGTGGGGGTGGCCAGTTCCCCTCCTTGCTGTTTATATCTTCCCCAACTCATATGTTAGATGCCCATTTACAGCTGGGTCGACTGGAGGAGTGGTTGTACCATGAACGAACCACGCCCTGATTTTTTTCTGTCCGTCCGTCCGTGATTTTGAACTGGCGCGGTGTAATCCCAGTCTTAGCAAGCCAGCTCACTGTCGACTAGGCAACACACTCCACAAAATTCAACTACAATATCAATGATCCTGAGCTGGCTGATGAAATTAGAAAAGCAATTAACATATGAATTAAAGAAATAAAGGAAATTCCCTGACTGTGACAAAATAACGGTCGAGATGATACAGGCGGAAGAAGAAGGCAACACTCGCATATACCAAACATTGTGCAGGAAGATTTGGCAAAGTGGAGTATGACCCAAAGATTCGAAGACATCTGTTTACACAACACTTACAAAAATGGACAACCTGAAAGTATGTACAAATTATAGAACTACAGCACTCATAACTCACGCCACTAAGATTTTTCTGCATATCATAATGAAAAGAATGCAGCAAAAGCTAAAAAAAAAGAAATTCACGAAGTACAGGTTGGTTTTCGGACAGGAAGAGGCACTAGAGAACACATACTCAACATGAGAATTATTATAGAGAAGTAGAGAATTCAAAGTTGACCTACACACCTGTTTCATAGACTACACCAAAACAGTTATGGACTATCATGGGCAACATTTGTCTTCCTGAAACATATCACATACCTGCAACAGGCAGCAGCAAGGATGAATGGAGAAACATCAGAATGGTTCGATGTGCAGAAAGGAGTGAGACAAGGTTGTATCCTCTCCCCTTATCTATTAAATATATATGCCGAGAACATTAATGAGAAACATCAGAGATGATCAGGAAGACGCTAGTGTGACATTTTCAGCATAGGTGGATAACCGATCCCAGGAACTAGGTATGTTGACGGACACAGTCCTTATATCGGCGACCCAAGTGGGGCTAGGAAGACTAATTGTATCAACTAAAACACACAGTGATTCTCAGAATCTATATTTACACACCAAGAGAACAAAAATTTTGACAACAGACAAAGTGAAGAATACATCAGTATTCTCATTTGATAATGTAGAAATAGAAGATGTAAAGAATTTTGAATATCTGGAAATTACTCAATAATTCTGACAAATTAGAAATTGAAATCAAACGAAGACTTGCAATTGCTACACACACAAACTAATACAGATGACAAATGTGTGGCAAGGCACATGCAAGCAGACAAAGACCCAACTGATCAGGATGTTCATTTTCTCAGTAGTTACATACGGTTGTGTGAGACATAGACATTAAACAAATCAATTACAACAAAAATCACAGCTTTTTAAAAAATGAAATGGTACAGAAGGATGTTGAAAATATCATGGGCAGAAAAAAATAAAAATGTAGACATTATGCAATTGCTGCATATTACAAAAAATTGAGTCCAAGAAAAAAGCTTAGATATTCCATTCCAGTCATGTAAAAAGACATAATGGTTTGGAGAGAGTGATAATGAAGGACATGGTTCTTGGAAGGAAGAATAGAGGTCGACTCCGATGAAGATGGCATCAGGACATTATGGACATATGAGGAAGTCTTTGTATGACAAAGGCCTACTTGCCCGAAACCGAGATGCGTACAGAGCTGTCTTGGCGGAGACTATGCTCTGGAAAGAATATGTCACATGATGATGTTATGTGTCACACTTATGCTACGGTGACTTTTCAATGTAGATGATCCCAGAACATTTTGACCTTAATGGGAGATGTAATTATTGTAAAATGCGCACTTCAATAAAGGCATGTCTAGTAGACAAATCCAAGCCGAAAATTAACAACACTTACTTGCTCCACCCCCACCCCAAATAAATTTATTAAACACACTTTTTATCCAAAGTGTTTTAGAAATGGGAAGCGAAATATCTTTAAAGATCAAATGGATAAAACATTTCTGATCTTTATTAAATTTTCTTGAACATATTGCATCCACCTGGCTGAGTGAATGAGTTAGGCTGTTTATAGTTAATGTTGTTGTTGTTACTGATTCAGTAGCATCCGGGCTCTCGCTCTTCGACCCAAAGCCATGTAATGGTATCTGCACATGTTTATCAGCTGTTTTCTAGTGCCATACAAAGTGTTCCATGTATTTGGCCAATACGGAAAAAGCATTTTCCTGAAATCATTGAGTGCTGAGCACTCAAAGAGATGATGATCAACGGTTTTATATGGGTGTGTACACAGCTGGCACTCAGGAGTATGTTGTGGTTGGATTCTGTTCAGGTGTTTGTTTAGTGGAATGTGTTGGGTTCTCAGTCGGAAAATGGTGCTCTGATCCTTCCTTTTGAGTTGATTTACATTGTCATTTGGACTGGGTTCTTGCCATATGTCTGTAGACCTCCCTTCCCATGTTTCCCATGGCCGATCTGCTCAGCCTAGTTTCTTTGTTTGCTGAGTTAATGAGATATGTAAATGTACATGTTTAGTAGCAAATTTAAGCTAAAGTTTTTGCTGATCTATGTGTAGATTATGGCTATGTTTTTGCAGTCCATTTCACATTGTTAAACATATTTTAAACAAAAATATTTAATAGGTCACTCTGATGATGATAGATCAAAATCACAAGGAACACATAGTGGATGCCTTCAAACCTGATCCTGCTAGCTCATCATTTAAGGTATTTCGTGTGTATTGTATTACTCTTCTCATTGTTATAATTTTCACTACAGATTGAGTCAGGAACAGCATTACAATTGGTCTTCTTTAAGAAAGTCTGCACTGAAGCACTATGTGTACTTTTTCAAGTGGGGTGTCTGTAGAAATTCGTTTTACACAAATGCACAATTCTCTTTGATTGCAGAAATTCACTGCATCTTTTTAAAGGAGTAAATATGTTATGTAGTTTGATTTATTTAGTTTAATTAAGAATTGCGCATTTCTCCCAATTATTTCTCATAATCCTCTCCTTTATTCTTTACCTTTGCATTGTCAGGGCGCTGATCAATATGCACTTCTCCCATGTCCAACTGAGAGTCAGAGAGTTATTAAGCGGTCATTTATGCCCTTTTGGGTGCCCGACAAGCTTGCGAACTAGATTTTTTATATCGTCACTAGCTTCGTACTAATTGTGCTGTCACGTCAACTCCAGAAAAACATGTAGCAGCCAACAGTTTCTCTGATCTGACCCTCTCCAGGTAATCATGTCTCACTAAAAGCAACTACATCTGCCCTGTAGCATGCCAGTTCTTTGTGCTGCTAAGCAATGTGCACAAGTCCCACATGCCAAAGTCAATAGATTTAGTTCTATTTCATGTAGGATCAAGATTGTGTGGTTTTCTGGTAAGTCTTCTTCTTCTTCTTCTTCTGCGTACACAGTCAGACAGTAACCATTATTTTCTCGAAAAAAGCGGCGGTCATCCTGAGACTCTCGCCACTACCATAGAGCTTGTCTTGCAGTTCCACTGGCAATTGCCACATCTGCTCTCTCTGATCCTCGTATGTCGGGCAGTTCTGCAGCAGATGTTCAGTGGTCATTTTACCAGTACCGCACGGGCATTCGTCGGTACACCCTATCTTCAATTTGTTGAATAGGTGGTACCTCAGTCTGTTGTGGCCAGTGCGAAGTCTGAAGACAACGACCTGCTCTCTTCGGTTCAACTGGTAATAGGCATCGTTTTTGGTGTAACCAGTATGTTCGGTTTCCCATTTGGTCATGTATCTGGCTTTGATAAGCCGTTTTTACTCTTCGTACGTCATATTGGTATCTGTTTGTGGTAGCCTTGCACCTTCTTTTGCCAGTCTGTCTGCCTCCTCGTTGCCTTGGATGTTGCAGTGTGACGGAACCCACTGTACCACTACCCTTTTTGGTGCGGACTGCTGGCACAGTTTGCAGAGTGCTGCTCTTAAGTCATTAAGCTCAGTGTTTTTCTGGCTTTTTAGCGCTGTGACTACTTCGAGAGCATCTGTCAGCAGGACTATATGGCTCTCATTTTCACTGTGTGTTACCATTTCTTCCACTGCCGCCCTCAGTGCTTCTGCCTCCGCTCTGAAATTGCTTGTGTACTTACCAGTAGCGAATGACAGTGTTATTTTTCTGCCATTTGGTAGGTTCAGGAATGCTCCTGCCCCTCCGTTCTGTGTAGTGTTTGTTACAGAACCGTCGGTGTATGCATGGGTCCAGTCCATGCTTGGGTAGCTTTTCGTTATGAAGCTTAGGGTAGTGTCTCTCCTTTCTTTTTCACTCTGGCAGTTGTTGTTTGCAATACCTGGTATATTTTCTACCACCTCTGGAAATATATCCTGCCGCCAAGTAGGTTTTCGTACAGTAGTGATGGGTTTTGGTGTTAGTGCGTTTATGGGATCTTCGTGCATCTTTGCTTTGGCTATTTCTGCAAAGTTTCTCCGCTTTAGTTTCCCATTTCCCAAATTGTTTAGTCTCTGGTACATTGGATGGTCCGTCAGTCTTCTGAGTTTCTCTGACTGCAGCTGGGCTCTGCAGTCTCTTCTATCGGTCATGGATTGCAATTTTGTAATCTTTTCGAGTTCTACAATTGGCGTTGACTTCTGGTAAGTCTGACGCTAATGACTTTCGTTCAAATAGATTTAACTTAACTTAACGTCTTTATACTGCTTTAGAAGACTCTGCAGAGTCTGTATACAACCAGTTTAATTTACATCACCTTGCTCTAAGAGCTATGCGCATCCAATTTATTCTTAAATGCATTAACTGTCCCTGCCTCCACTACCTCCCGTGGCAATGCATTCCAAGCATTCACCACTCCCTGACTAAAAAAGTATTTCCTAATATCTAATCTGGACCTCTCTTTAGTTAATTTTTAGCTATGCCCTCTTGTTCTTGTGGGTGGCTGTATTCCTAAAAAAGCTTGTTATAGTCTAATTTATCCATTCCTCTGATCATATTATAAACCTGTATTAAGTCACCACGAATTCTTCTCTCTTCTAGACACTGTAGGCCGATTTTTCTGAGTCTTTCCTCATAACTGTAATTGTGGAATCTCACTATCAGCTTTGTCGCTCTTTTTTGTATTCTTTCCAGCATGTTTATATCTCCTCTATGATAAAGACTCCAATCTAGGTCTAACTAATGCTTTATACAGTTTGACTATCACTTCCTTGCTCCTATGTTTAATATTTCTTTTTATCATACCTTTCACTGCTACCTGAACTTTCTCACTCACCTTACCTGTATGATCTATTATAACCCCTAGGTCCCTTTCCTTATCTATCTTTCTAATATTGTTCTCTCCCATTCTGTAATTATGTTCCATATTGGATCTACCCGTGTGGATGACTCTACATTTATCTACACTAAACTCCATTTGCCAGCTTACATACCATTCTCAAATTTGATCTAAATCCGACCTCAATATATCCACTTCTGCTTAAGATGAGGCACTACTGCATAGTTTTGTCTCATCGGAAAATTTTGCAATCATGGATCCAATATCAATGTCCAAATTGTTTATATATATCAAGAACAAAATTGGTCTCAAAACCGAGTCCTGTGGCACTCCACTTTTAACTTCACACCACTCAGAGTACTCCTTATTTATGCCCACCCTCTGCTTTCTTCCCGTTAACCAATTTTCAATCCATTTGGCAACTTCCCCACCCATTTCATGTGATTTTAACTTTCTAAATAATCTTTAATGTGGTAGTCTATCAAAGGCCTTTGCAAAATCTAGATAAATAACATCCACTGGCTCCCCTTTATCTATCATTTTAGTAACCTCCTACATGAATTCTAATAGATTTGTTAAGCACGATCTCCCTCTAGTAAACCCATGCTGACTATTTCTAATTATATTAAATTTGTTTAAATGCATTACAATGTTTTCTTTGATTATTGACTCTTAACAATTTACAGACTATGCTCGTTAAACTCACCAGTCTGTAATTCGCTGGATCTGATTTTTTGCCCTTTTTGAATAAGGGATCACTCCTGCACCTTTCCAATCCCTTGGAACTATCCCTTTTGTAAGTGATTGAGAACATAATATAGCCAATGGTTGTGCTAGTTGGTCTCTAATTTCAAACAATTTTGGATAAATACCATCTTGACTTGAACATTTATCCACTTTCAACCCCTCCAATTTTTTTAAAAACCATTTGCTCTGTAATAGAGATTGATCTTAATCCCACTATATACATGTCTCTTTGAAAAATATCTATAGGCTCTGGGATCTTGGAGCAGTCCTCTTTTGTGTAGACTGCCAAAGTACTGATTGAGTAGATTAGCTGCCTCCCTATTCTCACTTATTATTTTCCCTGTACTATCTATGAGAGGGCCTACTTTGTCTTTTATTCTTTGTTTATTTCTAACACAAGAGAAGAAGCTTTTACTATCATTCTTGATCCTTTGAGCAAGTTTTTTTTCGAAGTCAATTTTTGCTGTTTTAAAATATGAAGACTTGCGCTGTCGTAAACCTCACTCTTTTGCCCTGAACTATTTTGGTGCAGTGGCAAGATGTAGTTGAGACAATTGAAGATAGGACTAGATGTAGGTTTTATCTCAGGGTATACTCCATAAGCTTTTTTTATGAATAGGCAACCCTGTTCTGTTCTAGGAATCGACTTCACTGCACTCCGGGCATACCCATAGGTGCTCAGTCTCTCTCAGCAGATGGCGCAAAGTGTGGATGCTGATGGTCCCTGTAGCCTGTTGGCTGTACACCTTCCTGTTTCGTCTTCTCAGGTTTCCTGATCCACTGAATCCTAATTTGATTCCAAAGTGCCGCATCTTGTGCCTTGCAGACTCATCCAAAGCAGTGTCGTTTTCCAGCAGGAGGTCCTTGATAACCTTCAATATGTCACCTTTATCCATGTCCACTGTGCCTGTTATGGGAGCGTTTGACGCCAAAAAATCAGCTCACTCGTTGCCCGGAACCCCGGCATGACCAGGACAGTAGATCCACACCAGCCCCTGAAGTTTTGAGGTCTCCAGCGCTGCTATCCACTCATGTCGTAGCCACCCATTCTGCACTTCCGAAGTAGTGTTTGGGAGTCTGACATGATGACTGCTTCTGTTGAAGATGTCACAGACAGCCACCTCAGAGCTTCTGTCACCGCCTCCATCTCCATTATCATACTTGATGTTGTAGTCTCGTATGCGCCACTTCGTTCAGCAACGATCCAGTCTTTTATTCTAGCCTGATGTTCCACTGCTTTGCACCGACCCATCAGTGTATATGATGGTATCACTTTCATGCGTGTTGGAGAATGTGATGTCATACCTGATATTTTTCAACCTTATTATGCTTAATATATTTATTATAAAGTTTTGTTTATGTTGTTTGAATTCACTTTGCAAGTTCTAGGAGATAATCTGGAACTTGTTTCTATAAGACATGTCCTTGGAAAACTATGTCAGAATACCAGCAATCCAACAAAAGTGAACATTTTGAGAACATATGTTTTCCCTGGTGCAGCATACAGCTGTGAAACGAGGACAGTTACCCAAACATCAAGGAAGAGAATCGAGTCCTTTGAGTCAAAATGTTATAGATAGGTCCTCAAAATACCATGGACTGAAAAAAATAATACAAAACATTTGACAAGAGTTGGGCATAGAGGAGAACTAGTTCATAAATTACACCATGAACAAAAAATTAAAATACTTTGGCCACATCCAAACACTCAACAGTCTTGAGTGGAAGGTATGGTGCCAGGCAAGAGAAGCACAGGCAAACCAAAAAGGCGATAGCACCAAGATGTCAAGGAATGCTTGGGCATGACTCTGGAGCAGGCTGGAGATTTAGCAAGAGGTCGAGTTTATTTCAGATGGGCTGTGATAGGAGCGACGTCCTGCAAAGGACATGCTAAATGATGATGTAGCAATCCCTACACTTTCACCAGGTCAACTATTCATCATCTGAATTAGTAGTTGCTTGTTTTATGTAACGGTGAAGAGTGATTAACTCCATGCTGTTCGCTAGGCCTGAAGGAGGTGCAACTAAAGTCTTAGAAATTGACCAAACATGAGGTTCAACTTCCCATTTGCATGAATTTCATGGGCTGCCTTTTGTTGTTTACAGAGGAGGCAGCCATCTCTTTAGACACAACCCCAGGAACAGAAACAGATAGAGTAACCATAGTTGTCCTTAAAACTGCAGGGGGAAAAAGCCTTCAACAGTATCAAAACAAATGCAGTAGTAGATACTCTCAGAAATAAGGGCAATTTCTGAAAACAACACACACATTTTGTTAGGAAATCTACGAAGGCTGCACTACTGCAATTAATATTGTACTATCATCCAGTATATATTCCAATAGTAAGAGGAGTTCAGCAGGTGGGCACTGTCTCTCCAAAGTTATTTTCAGCAGCTCTCGAAGAGATCTTCTAACAGCTACATTGGGTTGATAGAGGCATTAATATTTATGGTGAGAGGTTCACACATTTACGATTTCAAAGTGTTCTTTTTCTTCTTCTGCGTTCATTCTCAAGCTCTCGCTACCAAGCCCTATACAGGTCTTCGTAAGTAGCAGGATGAAGTCTGAAGAACGGAATGCGTTGTGTCGCTAGTTTACAGCTTGGCTGTGATATTTACACCTTTCGGTCCGACACATCCGTCTTTGGCGGACAAAGTGTTCTAGATCAGTGATACTATTGACGAGACCCTGGCAATCCTTAAATGATCTAAATGAGAGCAGCAGAGCTTCCAGTCTTAAGATTAATAACAATAAACACAATGCCTGAGAAATCCTTACTGCCTACAGCAGGAAATCAAGCTGGGAATGAAATCGTCCAGGATATCAGCTCCTACATTTACCTGGGCCAAGAAATAAATGCCAACCACAATATTAATCGAGAAATCTATAGGTGGAGAACATCGGCTTGGTATAGCTTCAAGTGCATAACGCTGATACTGCAACAGCTGAGAGAGACCACAGCAAGAACACACATCTTTAATTTCGTGGTCATTTCAGCCATGATTTATGACTGGGAAGTCTAACAATTGTGCAAAGCAGAGGCTGAAAAATTCAGAGTTACTCAAATAGCGATGGAATGGCATGTACTAAAATATATAGATAAGGGATCAGATCCGAATTGAGGAAATTCTACATGAAACTCTTTTGGGGCGTCATAGAAACAGCATTATCACGCACATACTTATGGGCTGGTTATGTGGAACGCAACAGATGGAAATGGCTAATGTTTTGCTGACCGTATAATTATACACATCACGGGGCCACCTACTTACGCATTGGTAGGATGTTTTGACAAAAGATCTAGGTCTTCTCTGGTACAGCACAGCAAAGGATCGGGATGCATATAGAATGTTGTTGGCTTCCTCGCATGCGGCATAGCTGCTGGATTGATGCTAAGCATAATGTGAATGTAAGATGCAATGCAGGGATGCTTGATATTACAAGGGCTGTACAGATATCATTTTCTTAAATCTGGAATTTATATGTACTTGGTAGTTTCCTGAAAAAAATTGTGTTGATGTTCCCCAGTAATGATATGTGTGAACAACTATATTCAAAAATGAAATACATGAAGATCAAGTTTAGAACCCAACTACTGATGCTCATTGTGATAATATTTTGTGTCTGCTAATCCAGATTGTTACCTAATTTTGACATACTTTCATGCAAAGTGGTAGGAAGTAGTCAGGAGAACAGAATGCGTTGTGTCGCTAGATTACAGCTTGACTGCGATATTTGCACCTTTCGGTTCGACACATCCGTCTTCGGCAGAAAACCTCACATTAATTTTTGTCATTTTAAACTTTGGGACATAAATGTTACTTAAATCAAATCAAAATTATTGATAGTTCATTATCTTTTATTATTATGACCTTCAATTATTAGCTACATATCAATGTGACCAGCCCTTCCATTAAGTGATGTGACCTCAGGCCTCTGGGTAAAGGTTACCAACACTAGCACTATCAGGACATTTCAAATTATCCTTAGAATTATGAAGTGTTTTTTTTAATATTCTGAGTGATAATGTTGGAAAATGTTTTGTTAACCAAAAATATTTGTAAACATGTGCCTATTGTTAACAAATTTGGTGACAGGAATTAGGCATAAATAATAATAGAGATGAAACAAAACAAAATCCTGCCATGTAATGTGGATAGTATAAATGTAGATAAACTTGAACTTAAACTAAGAAAACTGCATAATTTAGCAGCCACTCACAACTAGTAGAGAAAGAATAAGGAAAGGCAAAGAAGCACAGAAACATTTCAACAGAACAACGGAGACTTATGATGACAGGAATCGAAGAATATGGTTACTGACATATGTACCCAAGGAATCCAAAGTACTGATTTTACTGATTATTAAACAGGGTGGCTGAAAGGCAATCCACATGCAATATCACCATCTTCAACATTTGTCAGCACTCATTTTTGTCAGGTCAGAGGCATTAATGATTCATGTAATTATCTGTTACCTGTTCCTTATTAACAATTTATTGTTGTGTTCTAAATTGTATTTACAGCGGCCAACCACAGAGATGAACATAGCAAGTGGATGTCCAATGTTCTTACCCTTGGAAAAGCTGCACAGTCGGCAGTATGGCTATTTAAGAGATGACACAATCTTTGTTAAGATTATAGTAGACACAGATGGACTGGACAGATACACAGAAATGAATCCTGGCAGATTTAATACCGGTTATCCATAGTTTTAGGCTTTTCCCTCTGACCTTACAATGCTTGGATTTATGAATGTTTTCAATTAATTGAAATTGTGGCCTTTTGATCAGCCAGAATGACAACTTTCGGTTACTTTTCTGCCCAAATACATGGGATAGAAGTCCTACATATCACAGTATCTCTCTCTCTCACTCTCTCTCTCTCCTACCCACCACCCTGACCTCTTTAATTTACTTCTCAAGAATTTTGAAATGAAGTAATAACCTATCATTGATAAATCTTTCCTGCACTCTTTTTTGAACAATGAAATCACTGTTTCGTATTGTATTTGCACCTTGTAACTCTGTGGCAGACTTCAGAATGTTCAAATTGTCTTGGTTATATGATTTGAGGTATTTGTTTGCACTTTAGATGCTAATTTCATATTCTATGCCATTTGAAAACAAGAAAACAATTAACATGTATGCATTCAAGCATACTGCAGTGAAATTTAACAAGACATAGATGTCTTATGTTATGTTGTGTTGTTTTTCAGATTACACATCACTGCACTTTGAGCAGACACAGAAGTGCTCAGTCTCTCTCAGAAAAGGACAAAAATTATGAATATTGAAAGTTATAGTAGGTTGCTGGTTGTACACACTACTGCTCTGTTCTCTCAGACACCCCTCCCTGCTTGATACATGTTTGATGTCAAACTCCTGTCATCTGGGGATCTCCAATCCATTGGTTTCAGGTGTCATCTAAAAGACTATCATAGAATAAATTTGGTTTGTCTGCCTGTCCATAATGTCCAAACAATGGGGACTTTCAGAGCCAAAATGTCAGCTCTTTCATTGTCAACGCCAGGACACAAGCTCCCTAACAGTTTGAGGCCTCTATTGTGTCTTTCCAAAGAAAATATTGAGTCTGACACAACAGACTAAGATCTCAGAAAACCATCTCAGAGCTGAAGTTTGTTATCATGTGGGTCCCACTCTATTTAGCAATGACCTGCCATTCACTCTAGCCCCAGCCCCATCCTGATTTCTCACTGCTTAGCACAGAACAGATCCATTAGTGTACACAACAGCATCATCCCAAGTATTATCACAAATCATCTGTTTAACCTCGTTCCTTTTTTCAAGTGCATCATTCTCTGTTGAGGGTAATTATAACCTGTTGATAGTCTATCATTTTATTGCTACCATCAGTCAATTCTTCCCCTTAAATTATTGTCTCAGCCATGATCAACTGTTCAATTATCTTCTCTACTTGCACCATCAATGACATCCCTCTCGTGGTTCTCACTGCCCTTGATGTACGATTTGTGCCTTGTTTCTTTGGTAACTCACATGTTGTGTTTTGCCTGGGTGTTTATATCTGGATATTTTTAACAGAAGTCAGAGCATGTATCTCATTTTTATAATGGGGCTAGTGCAATCTAGGAAAAATTGTATTCCTTCATTCTAGATATGTTTCAACGTTTCTCGCAGCTATGACAATGTGAGGATGCCGTCCATAATTGACCATTGATAGAACCGACTGTATAAGATGAAAAGTGGTCACCTCTCAAGTTTTGAAGTTGCCATTGTATTTCTCGTTTGCATTTCTGTTGTATGGTTTGATGTACATAAGGAGTCTCATACTCACAGCCCATAGCCTGAAATATGATTGCTGTTTTAGTGAATGTGTGGTAGGAAATAATAAAGGTTGGACAAAAATATGGGGAATTATATACCATAATGAGGTCATCTACATTTTTCCAAAACAAAAACATAGTCTTGCTAAATAGAAACATCAATTAAATGTGAACAAATATTAAGACAAATGAAAGTCCTAACAGAAATTGTGAACATTATATAAAGAAATAAAGGAAAGGAATGGGGGCAGCAGCAATAGTCAAAACCGGTTCTCCAAATAAAAAAACTCATTAAATTAAGAAGCATCACATGGATATGAATTAAATAAACACTAAATAAGACATGAAACATAAATTTAAGTCTCATGCTGTCCTACTGAAATTCAAATTGGCAGGTTTTTATCAGAAAGTCTGCATATTTTTGGTCAATCTAACCAGTGCAAATCTTTTATGGAGATGTCATAGCATAATTGAGCTTGTTTTGTAACAAATTCTCAAATCATATCATCATCATCATCAGTCCCATAACATTGAAGGTTGTCAAGGCACTGTTATTGCAGTTTGTAGTACCAGCTCCAAATCCATGGTCTGGTGGCGTCTATAAAATAAACTAAAACAGAAGAGCAATGTAGACCCGCAGCCAGTTATGGCACCATCTTTGCTGCTCAAACCATATTATTTTCTCATTTGGCCGCTTTTCATGGCTGATCTTGCCGATTTTAGACAGGCACACTTTTAAACTGTGAGTGCAGGTCTTGGATATATGGTTACATTTACTTTTGTGCTTTTGTTGTTTGCTTTCCATGTTTTTTTTAGCATTTTGTCAAAAGTCTCTACACCTCTATTTCATTTGCATGCAACTCTATCTTCAGCCATTTCCTCCCACTTTTGAAAGTCTATGAAAAAGTCATTCATTGATGTTTTACATATATTTTTTTATCTTAACACTGGTCTACCTACTGGTCTACTCCCATCCGAAAGTTCACAGAAAAGCACCTGTTTTGGTATGTGGTTGTTTTCCATTCTTCTCACATGTCCCAGCCATCTCAGTCTTCTACTATTGAGTTTCCCCATGGCGGATTGCAGCTTGGCTCAATGCAATGCCTCCATGTTGGTTGTGTAGGTAATGTTGTCCTGCCACTTGATTTTCATCATTTTGTGTAGACAACAAAGATGAAAGATGTTCAGCAAGTGTCATCTCGTGTCTTGAGTAAGTGGTCCACGTTTTGGAGTCATACAATGAGGTGCTAAGCACACAGGCTTGATAAATCTGGGTTTTCATGTTCATTTATTATTTTCTCACACACTTTTGGATAATCTGCCAAATTTAGTAGCTGCATTTCCTATTTATGAATTGATTTCTTCATCAAGTACAGGCAAAAGAATCATGGTTAGACCAGAAATAACTCAAAGCACAACAACAAACAGACACAAACTCCATGTGCCAACAATTAAATGAACTAACAAGAAGATGACCACACACAATCACTAGATGTTTGAAAGCAAAAATACAAAGAGCTACTGATGAGGGAGGATAAAATAATTGACAGATGGAGAGAATACATCAGCGTATATGACGAGAACAGACGACTTAAATGAACAGGTGACTGTGGATACATTCTTACTGACTTGATGGTAAATATTGGCAGCATTGCCAAAGAAACCACGAGCAATTAAATGTGAAGACTACAGCACTGTTAGCTTTTTGAGTAACATGATGAAGATACTTCTACGAATCATCATGAGAAGAGTGAGGAATAGAATTAAAATAGAAATCAGCGATAAGCAATGCGGGCTTATGGAAGGCAAGGACACAACGCCATATATCAATAATGGAGAGAGCTATAGAGATTAAAACTGATTTATATCTGTTTCATAGACTATACTAGGCAATCAATAGGATGAAACAGGGAAATGATCCATATGCTGGAAGAACTGTATGTCGATGGCATGGAATTATTCAGAGCATGTTCTAGGGACAGACTGCAGCTATAGGAATACATAACACAGTAGGAAAATTCAGACAGATAAAAGTCAGGTATGTGTGCTATCCCCTGACCTGTTTTCTCTGTACAGCAAATTTATATTTCTAGCTATAAAGGCAATGCCTGAAACAGAAAATAAACAACTTGTGTTACGTTGCAGATGCTGTGTTGATAGCGCAGAATGAATCAGTGAGATGTGGTATCCTAGGTTACAGGAAAGAAGAACAATGAATAAAAGCTTTACTGTGGTATGCTTGCAAGACATTGTGCTTGTCCTGATGTATGGGCTATGTATATCACATGCTGCAATCAAATATTAAACAGAGATATTTCAACCTGTCACATCTTTGAATGGCACACCTATTAAGAGTAATGCTTTCACCGTGAAGTTGTTGACAGAGCACCACTTCATGCATGCCTTTGTTGGATTAATCAGTGAGCTGGACTCCTCACGCCACCATGAGATTGATTGTAAGGTCTCTTCATTTTCACTATTTCTTGCCTGAGGATGTAATTTACAAATGTTAATGTTCTGCTTGACCTTGATGTTTAAATTCTGGCTGCTTTTATTGTGTAGATGTCTAAGCATAGGTTTGTGCGTCTATGATCCCAAGCAGCATGCAGATGTTCCCTCCATCATGGCATTCTGCTATATATTAATTCTACATTCATCAAATAGAACATCGTAGTCCACTTGGTTATATGCAACCTCCAGGTCAAGGGCAATAACTATTTTTGCTGCAACTGGAAGCTCTTATAAATATAAGAAAATGTCCCAGAATGATTCCAGGTCTCTTTCATTGGTCTGTAGCTGCCAAGGGTATCAGGTAAGATGTGCTCATTCTCTAGATGGAACATTACTTTTCTTTTATAGATATCTTTATATGACTAGAATTTCATATTAAATTCATTGTAGTATTCTGATGCTTTAGAAAACTTTTGCTGTTAAGCATTATTATCATCATCAGAATGTTCAATTATTTGACCTGTGTGCATAATATTTAATTGCTCAAGAAAAATAATATAGTAATTTGCACACACAAAATATTATGAGAAGCATTCAAATCAAACCAGGACTTTTTGTTACAGTTCTATCTGAATGGGTTATATCGTACTGGAACTACTATCATTAGTTAGGGGCACTTGTGTTCTATTACTGCTAGGTATCCCACTTGCCATGGGCCAGTCACGTGACATATAAATAAAAATGGTGGACAACACTGTTAGTGCATGCATGGAACAGCATGTTGTGATGAATTTTCTTGTGCAGAAATATACAGAAGACTGCAATGATAATATGAGTCACTCAGCCGCAGTAAGACATTTGAATGGTGTAAACATTTGAGAGAATGCCATTCATCTGTGAGTGATGATCCCGACAGTGGTGTCTCTCAACCCACCAGTCATTCCTGTGAATATCCAGATTGTGGAATGCATTATCCTGGAAATCTACGCATAACCTGTTACGAAATTACACAAGAGGCAAGTCTTTCTCTGGGTATGGTGAACACTATTATTTATGAACATTTGCATGTTCTGACGGTCAGTGCACGTTGGGTTTGATCACAAATGTGTTCTGTTCCTGCAAGATAACGCTCATACAGCTCGCTGCACAATGTGCCATTTGCAGCAACTCAGCTTAGAGGTATTGCCATATCCACCTTACAGCCCAAACCTCTCTCCAAGTGATTTCCACCTGTTTTAACCTTAAAAAAAATTATGGGAGGTCAGCATTTCAGCACTGAGGATGAAGTGAAACAGGCTGTCCTAGATTGGTTCAGACATACTGACAAATCTACCTACACTGAAGCTTTTCAAGCATTACTTATACGCTGGGATAAGTGCATAAACGTTGTAGGAGATTATATAGAAAAATAAATAGCATATTGACTTGAAAAAAATTTATTTTTCCTTACAAAAAAAATCCGTTTGACTTTGAGTTTAGTAAATATTATTTTTTAAATGATTGCTAAGTATTGTGTATTTTAACAAATAATCTGCACAAGAAGCAGTTCATCTTTAGTCCATAAATGATTTACATGACATTCCTTATTATAAGGTTACGAGAGCACTCGCTGTTCAAATTATGGAATTATTTCTCAGCCTTTTTCAGTGAGATTTGCTAAAATTTGTTGGAAAGTGAGCAATCATATTAATATGGTTCAAATGGTCATCTTAATATGATACAAAATTGTTGTTAAAAATGTGAGTGTTGACAGGTCACAGGGAAAAGCAGACTAAAGCAATAAATATGTATATATTGACATTATAACATGTGTTCATTTTAAGTAGTGCTTTAGTTTGTATAACTTATGCTGTAGAGACATTTGTATGACATCCTTTACACTTATACTTAGAGCTGAATATAGTCATGTAACATTAAAAAAGAATATTGCAATTGTAAAAATTGTTACATTAAAATAGTAATAGAGTATACTTGGAATAAACTTTGCATTTGTATTATTTTTTTTAAGTTTTGCGTTCATTCATTACTTATTAGCAATAATCCGCCATTGATGACGGAATTAAAAAGCTTTCAATATATTGTGAAAATATTTTTCGTCCACTTAAAACCCCTTTGATTAAATTTTGTTGGGGTATGTTTTCAAAAACGGTTTCAAAAATAAAATTTAGAAAAAAGTTTTCATCATACAACTTTGAAAGGAAACAAATTCCTGAGTGTTGAATTTGGACCAACAACCTAAGGATTTCCTAGTTTTTCACTCTACCAACTGAGCTATCATGGCTTATACAAATGTTTATGGATTTTTTGTAGCATGACCTAGGGGTAAATAAACCTTTTCACAATCCCATTGCATTGGGTTTGAATTCTACTTGTCTAGTTTTTGCAGACACAGAATTTTGTGTCTTGCTCCTCAGCATACGGAAAGTAATGGAAACCTATCATACACCTGCCAAGAAACTTATAACGGCCAAATAGATTGGCAGTTGTTAGAAGCGATGTTCTGCAAAGGACATGCTACTTACATTTTTTGGTACTATGTTTAAGGTGTAAAATTGGTACTAGGACTAACTTACATACAATGGCTAGAATTAAGGGATTGGATTATGTAGTAAAATTTATTTTGCAACATTGTGAATGCCAGTGTCAACTTGACCTAGATTTAAATGCTCAGTCTGGAATTTTACACGTCAATCTGTATTTTTTTTTTTTATTGCTAGTTTTGCTATTAATGTAATAAAGTTTATGGAAATGTCAAGTAGCCTATGTAATTGTTATAACATTAATTCCTAACTCAATTCGGCTACTGAAGTCAGTATTTCCTTTTGCTTTGATTGAATCATATTGTAATGAGATTCTGAAAGATTACTTATATTCATATTAATTTCTCTGTATCTGAACATGGTTGCGTGTTCTTGTTGTGGAAGCCACTCATACTTAGGTTAATTTAATTCTTGGGAACATTTCTTTGATGGCGGGTTATGGTGGCTCTTCTTACATCCCAAAGCGTACTTGAGAAGGTGGACCACGATCTTCCAGGCTGTAGTACAATGACAGTTCCTTAGTAAGCTCACCACAATGGGAATTACAGTGTTGATCCCCACCTCACTTGCCAGACCTGCTTTGGAACAAAATGTTTCCAGAAATCACAATCGTAGACGTGAGAGGGTCTTAATCAGTATGTTCCACAAGGTGGAATACACTTGCCCATGCTGTTCCTCCATATATTTCAATGATATAATCACAAAAATCCCTAATAAAGTACACATTGCACTATATGTGCTATGGACATCTGAAGAGTCTACACTTGTAGCTAGAAACCAAATGCAAGAGGCCCTAAAATGAAAATGTACAAAGAAATGGCAAATCGAAATCAGTAAAACCAAAACCACGTACACAATCTTTTCCCTATCTCTCCAATCACAAGAAGTAATCCTAAAAGTAAATGGGCAGATTCTAGGGACATAGATATGTCTAACTTATTGAGCAATAACAATGTACCCAAGGCTGACATTGAAAAACCAGATTTAAAAAATCATCCAACAAAGCTAAGAGCAAAATAGCCATAAAGAGTTAGATAGGCTCAACATGGGGAGCTGACATGAGCACTCAAAAGATACTATACAGAGATTATGTGAGGCCAGTACTAGAATACGGAATAGCTGCATGTCGGTCCAAAGCTACAAAAAATAACTTCTAAAAAGTTAATGCAACCCAAAACTAAGATATATGTATGATCACTGCAGCTATGAGAAGAACATTAAATAAACACAATGGAGAACGTCACAAGAATCAAAAGTATGGAGATGCACAGAGACCAGAAAACACTTCACCAGTAGGGGACGGCGTGGGCTAGTGGTTAAGTGACACTGCTCACAACCAAAAGTGCTGGGTTCGATCCCCATCATACCCCGGGGTAGCAAACCCTTAGAAAATGCAGGAGGAAGCAGACCCTTACATAAAATGCATGCTGAACTCGGATGCACTGGGCCGATAGGCGCAAAATAAAAACTGCAGTGCAGCGCACACTGCCTTTGAGGAATAGAGAAATTAGGCTCACAACCAAAAGTGCTGGGTTCGATCCCCATCATAGCACCGGCCGTTACCCCGGGGAAACAAACCCTTAGAAAATGCAGAAGGAAGCAGACCCTTACATAAAATGCATGCCGAAGTCAGATGCACTGAGCACAAAATAAAAACTGCAGTGCAGTGCACACTGCCTTTGGGGAATAGAAAATAAGATGAACGCAAAAATAAATTAAAAATTTCACCAGTTGGTGAAGTTCAAACGAATGCCAGATCATTCAGTATACAACAGGGTAAATCACTTAAGTCAGTGAATTCAAATAATTGGGCAGCGTGTTCATACAAGATAGAGAGGTGAAATCAAGAACACAGAAAGCTAATTTGGTTTCCTATCAGCTCTCACCATTACTAAGACACAAACACATTCCAATGAAGACAAAGAGACAGCTGATAAATAGTATTTTTATACCAACTCCCTGCTACCAGTTTCAGACATGGACTCACCAAGGTATAAGAGAAAAATCATGGTATGCAAAATGAGGTATTTGAGAAAGTCTGTCGGGGTCACAAGGCTGGACAGAGCACGAAACGAAGTAATCAGACAGAAGGTGGGTGCAACACCGTGCATGGAATACATGGAAATCCAGAGAATAAAATGGTTCGTACACGGAATGACAACAACATTGGCGACAAAGATGGCACACGACAGAAAACTACACCTTCCCACGACGTCTAACAACACAACTGGATAGAAGATGAAGATAAAATTAGAGGGAGATTAAAGAGAAACCACTTCATATAAATAACAAAAGATCTTGTAATAGCAGATCTAAGCATGCTTCAGGCAGTAGCTAGAGATCTAAAACAAACATCCCAAATTCCACCAAGAAAAAAGCCCAAACCCCACAGATGGTAGAAACTAGATAGAGAATAGAAAAGAAGGGAACTCAAATCTAGGAAGAAACTTTTCATGGAAGTATATTTTAGTAGAGTATACCTGCTAGAATCCTGTATACATGTATATACAAATGACTCGGCTGACAAAGCCACATCCAATGGAGCTGGATCGGTCTGTTACAGACTAAGGAAAGGTGAAGAAAAAAACTAGTACTAACAATGAAGTACACCAATAAATGTGGTGTGGATGCAGAGGCACTGAAGGCCATTCCTGAGCTTGTAATCCAAGATGAGTATATCCACCAAGAACATAGTATTCCTAACTGATGTCTCGTCAGTATAAGCAAAGCTAAAACAACATAAAATGTCTGACTAAAGCCTCGTCAGTATTAGCAGCGCTAAAACAACATAAAGATGGAGATCTCGAACAATGTATGTATTCTTGCCACAGCTCTCAGCAGAACAACCAAGGTTGGTCATTCAGTAGTTCCCCTCCCACTGCAATGTCAAAGGCAATGAAACTGCAGACAGATTAGCAAAGTGTGGAGGAGCTTCCCCACATACACAGACTTGAGCATCAGGTGTAATGAGGCCAAGACCAATATTAAAGCCAACTTCAGTGAGAAATGGGCTGATCAACACCCCCACTTCCGAAAAGACAACTATTATGATTTAACTAGGGAAAAAGCAAGTTGTTATAAATGATCGACAAGATCTTCTCTCTACGGAGGTACAAGACAAATCATGTGAGCAGAACAAGCCTTTATATGTTGTTTTCATCGACCTGACAAAAGCATTTGATTTAGCAGGGCTAGACTTCAAAATCCTTTAAAAAATAGTTTGCACTAACAACCTACTATAGCTGCTAATAGAGTTATTTCAAGAATATGAGTATTCACGATGTTGTCACACTCCTCTTTTTACATCTATACATGGTGAGTAAGCCTGTCAGATCTTACAGTGTCTTATCCATACCTATAATTAGTTTCTCACGCCAGATTCTGTCAAAACTCTGCAACTGAGATTATATAAAGCTCATATTAATACTTTTTGTACTTCTATATATTTTTCTGCTAGTGTTCTTAAATAGAATAGTACTTCTCTAGTTCCACTGTTCTGCAAAAATCCTAATGGTTTTCTGAGATGTCCTACACCAAATTCCCTCCTGTATAATTTTTAACAGTATCTTTATGGTAGGCCGCATCATGCTGATTGTTGTAAAACCAGAACATTTGATTGCACAATGTTTCTTAACTTAACGTCTTTATACTGCTTTAGAAGACTCTGCAGAATCTGTATGCAACCAGTTTCATTTACATTACCTTGCTCTAAAAGCTATGCCCATCCAATTTATTCTTAAATGCATTAATTGTCCCTGCCTCCACTACCTCCTGTGCAATGCATTCCAAGCAGACACCACTCTCTGACTAAAAAAATATTTCCTAATATCTAATCTGTCATTAGTTAATTTGTAGGTATGCCCTCTTATTCTTGTAGATGGTTGTATTTGAAAAACTTGTTATAGTCCAATTTATCTGTTCCTCTGATCATCTTATAAACCTGTATTAAGTCACCTCAAATTCTTCTCTTTTCTGGACACTGTAGGCCGGTTTTTCTGAGTCTTTCCTCATAACTGTAATTCTGGAATCCCACTATCAGCTTTGTTGCTCTTTTTTGTATTCTTTTCAGCATGTTTATATCTCCTCTATGATAAGGACTCCACAACTGTACACAGTACTCCAATCTAGGTCAAACTAATACTTTATACAGTTTGACTATCACTTCCTTGCTCCTTTGTTTAATATTTCTTTTTATCATACCTAACATTGCATTTGCCTTTTTCACTGCTACCTGAACTTGCTTACTCACCTTACCTGTATGATCTATTATAACTCCTAGGTCCCTTTCCTTATCTATCTTTTTAATATTGTTCTCGCCTATTCTGTAATTATGTTCTAATTATGTTTCATAGAGAGGGGTATAGACAGATTTAATCAGGTCACTCGGACTCAGTATAGATCTTGTATTGTAGATGTCATTGCACAGATCAACAATTTTATCAACACTGAATTCTTCAAGGGCGTCTGAATGTCTGAATTATTGTTCTTAATGCATCCTCCTCTTTGAGTCAAATTTGTCATGTTTGAAAGATGATTTGTTTCTGCATGAATAGCTTTTATAATGTGCTTCTTTTCTATCTCTTCAATTACCTTGCATTTTTATGATATCCACAGTTCTTTTGCATGTCGACACATAGCACACGTCTCATCGTCCAGTACCTATATTCTGGAGTATATTTTGCTCTGTTTCTTTTCACTCATTTTGATTAAGATGTATATCAGTCGTTCTTGATTTTTCTTAAACTCTTTTATTGGAAGAGTTGTATTTGTTGCTTGTATACTCGTTTTGAGACAATTCCACATAAGTACTTACATTCTCATCATCATCATCAGTCCCATAACCTGAAAGGTCATTGGGGTACCAATACTGCAGATTGTTGGATCAGTTCCCACCAGTTTTGTACCAGGATATCAAATCTTTTGTCTGGACGAGTTAACCTCAGTGGTATGATTGTCATTGTTGTGTATTGAAACAGCTGGCGCATTTCTGATTTTTCTCAATGCTTTCTGCAATTTAAGCACCTGGCAAAATTGACTATCATATTAATGTTTAATTTGCACAAGGTATTTCTGTTTAATGTCCTGCTGCTTTAATGCTAATACATCTATTTTAGGATTCTTTGTATATCTTCTTTCTGTACTTTCCAGTCAGGTGGCTATTTTAATCACTACATAATTGTGATTGGATTTTATGCCAGCACCTGGATAAGATTTTGTCACCATCATACCATTTTTGAATCTATCATTTATCACAGTTAAGTCAATCTGATTTCTTACTATATCACAATCATATACGATTTAATTTAGTCTTATTACATGTATTTACAAAACTTGTATTACCTAGTGGGAAGCTGGCTTGCTGTTAAATTTCTCATTGTTTCATCTTGGTAAAAGATCTGCCATATGGGGAAAAGCGAATAAGATTATTTTGCTTAGCACATTTGAAATTGGTACTTCATTGTGGAAAATGTTTTCATAAGTTGTGTTTTAATTATCTAGCTAGCTTATTCTTAAGAAGACTCTTTAAAATAATGTCTACTATTACGGTAGTAAGATTTTATGTTTATGTTTTGCAGGTTGCTCTAAGTGCAATGATTTGATTTGACAGTTTATCTCTATCCACATATGTCAGATTTGGTTGTCTGGAAAGAATAAATAATTTATTGAGGCATGTTCAATACTTTCATTGTTGGATTTGACTTTTAGTCATCTATACAGGTTTGACATCTGTTGTTATTTTGTCCATGAATATGTAGAACAGTAATGGAGATAGCACACACTCATGGCTTACTCCAGTGATTACATCAGTTGTTCTTATTATGTGAAGCCTTCATATTATTTAGTAAATGCCATCTAATACTGAAGTCTATTCCTATCCACTCTATCATATGCTTTCTTCTGATCCATAATTACTGTGTTTAAATGCTTGTTGTATTTTGTTGCCCGTTTATTTAGTTTTAAGGTCTCTACATGCCAATTTAATTTTGGAATCTAAATTTAACCTTGTTCATTTGAGGTGGGGGGGGGGGGGGGGGGGGCTGTGTAGCAAAGTAGTTAGTGATATGGCTCACAACTAAAACATACATATGTTCCAATTCAGTAAGGAGTTATATACCCATTATAAAATGTGTGCTGAATTCAAAATGCACTGAGCCCATAAGGAACAAAACTCAGTACAATGCACTCCACCTTAGGAAACATAGTTCTTATAATTTGTTCAAGTGTTTTGGCATACATTTTCAAGATGGGTATTATTATATTTTTTAGTCCGATCTTCTGAAATAATCTTTTCTTTTTTCTCCAAATTAAGATTTAAGACTAATTAAGTAATTAATACCATTTCTAGCCATTTGGGAGCCACGTAGCGCAGTGGTTAGTGAGCTGGCTTGGCATTTCAGTGGTCCTGGGTTCATTCCCCAGTTGAGGCGTAAATGTTTTTTCAGACAGCAACGGCTCCCGGGTCGACCCAGTCTAAAATGGGTACCGGTTCAATCCGGGAAGTAAAAACAGCGAGGGAGAGGAGATGGCTACCGCCCTCATATAGCAGAGCCTTTGAAATGTGAGATCCCTAACTCCTCAAGGTTGTCTCCACACTGTTATAATAGCTGTTACTTGTGACTGAGGACATTATAAAAGGGAATACAAATCTAAGTTATTATCTATAACTAGTTCTTCCTCCTCGTATAGCTTTGACACATAGATTTAGTTTAAAGAATTATTTATCAGTATTTTAAAACACCACATGCCACTGGTGATGACATTCATCAACTATAAAAAGGCGTTCGACTCTGTAGAACCGGTGAAAGCTCAAAGAGTGGGCTCCGGCTTTATAGAAATATTGAAACAGCATTACAGGAGGTGCAGCACTGTCATTTGTCCATTAACACATGTCACAATCGCCACAGAGAAAGGGGTAACTTTTTCTCTGCTTGCCTGGAATCGGTGATGAGACTGCTACTGGAAAGAATTTGGCATTTAAATAGATGGACGATGACTCAACTACCTCCGATTTGTCGAAGATGTTGGCAACGCTAGATGTAGAAGGCAGGCTTTATGATCAACCTAGAGAAAACTAAACTTTTGCGCAATTGTTTAGCAGAACCCAAAGCCAATGACATCCGAAGAATGTCGCTAGTCAAAGACATTCTACAACATATAAACCATTCAAAACATCAGTGGTCTGACCATATCACAAGAAGAAACAATCAGCGCTGGAGTTTCAGTACTGCCCTATGGTCAGTCAATCAATCAATCAAAGCCGTTGCTCCTCTCAGTACATAGGCCATTGACAATATCCCGACAGCATGCACAGTCCTGGACTGCTCTTTCTGTCTCTCTCCAGGTGAAATCATTTAATTTTACTTCCTTCTCACAATTTCTTTCATGCAATTTTTGGTCTACCTCTCTCTCATCTCTTGATTCCATGTAAGAGCCTGTCTGGCTATGTTGGACTGTGCCTTCCGCAGCTTATATCCTAACCCCATTTATTTGGTGCTTAATTTGTCCCAATGAATGTTGTTGGCTCCTTTCCCATAGGTCTTCATTCCTCACCATGTCCTGCCACTTTATGCAAATTGTCCTTTGTAGAGGCATCTGTTAATGAAGGACTGGAGTCTTTGTTGTATGGCCTTGGTCATTCTCCATGTCTCTACTCCATACAGCAGCACTGACTTGACACTGGCATTGAATATTCAAACTCTAGTGTGAATCTTGATCTCTCTGGATCTCCATATGTTGTTTAGCATCAGGAATGCACCTCTTGCTTTTTCAATTCCTATCTTTACATCTGCATCTGTACCTCCTGATGTGTCTATTGTGCTGCCCAAATAGGTAAAGGTATCCACTTCTTTCAACTGTTCTCCCTCCAGCATGATTGGTTCTTTGCTGATAGTATTGAGTTTAAGGAGCTTGGTTTTCTTTATGTTGATATTCAGAGTAGCGCGTGACCGAATGGTTTCGATACCTGCCTGCCGACAAGGGCAGCAGTTTGAATCCCCAGTATGGCATATGTTGTTTTTCTGTTAAGCGCGAAATAAACAAACATAGCCAGCACATGATGTGGAGACAACAGTGGCGAAACGGCCTGTAGGTCTCAGCCTATAAAACCCCTCTACTACCCCAGCAATGGGAAAAAGTCATAGGACAGTAGAAGACCCCAGAGTCTTCTACTGTTCAAGCAGATTTTTCTTTCTTTTTCAAGAAGATATTCAGTCCCAATTTGGCCGATTGTTCTTTCACCCTTTCAAGTTTCTCTTGCATTTGACTATGACTGTGTGACAAAAGTACCAGATCATCTGTGTAGTCCAAGTCCTCCAATTGTGACAACAGTATCCACTGAATACCAGTTCTTTTTCCTTCCATTGATGTCTTCATTATCCAATCTATAGCTAACAAGAACAGGAAAGTTGAGAGCAGGCATCCCTGCCTCACCCCTGTTTGCACCCCAAAACTGTCAGTTAGTGTTCCTTCATGTTACTCAACTGACCGTGTTTTTGTACATATTCTGGATGAGGGTTGTATACTTCCCTGGTATCCCATAGTGTCTCAATAGTTGCCATAGAGTACTTTGATCCACACTGTCAAACGCCTTTTCATAGTCTATAAAATTTGTGTATAGGGATGATATCCATTCAATACTTTGTTCTACTATGATGCATAGCATGGCTATATGATCTATGCATGATCTTCCCTGGCGAAATCCTGCCTGTTCCTCTCTGAACTTTTTGTCTACTTCAGTTTTTAATCTGTCCAAGATGATTCTATTGAATATCTTGCCTGGCACTGACAGTAATGTCATCCCCCTATAATTGCTGCAATCTGCCAGGTCTCCCTTCTTAAGCCGTTTATTCAGATATCATTCTCTCCATTCTGTTGGCACTTTCTCCTCTTTCCATATCCTCTTGAATGATTATTGCAATGTATCAGTGGCCTTATCTATATCAACCATTATGGCTTCTGCTGCTATCACATCTGGTCCAGTAGCTATTCCTTTCTTGAGTTTGGATTTCTATCTTATTTGGCTCGTTGCCGTCCAAGTTCAGGATCTACTCTGCTAGTAGGATGTTAGGTGTTTATTGTGGGGGAGGTCTGTTTAGACTTTCTTTGAAATACTTAACTCATCGTTTCTGTTGTTCCTATGATGATGTTAATATCACTGCGCTACGCGGATCCCTTTCGCTATGCGGCTTCCTTCAAACAATAGCATTCCTAAAAGTGTTGTTTGCCGGCTAGGATGAAATGTATGATCAGACGTATGATCCTATCACCAAAAAAATTAGACAGGAGGTAGTTTGGAAACAATCATATATCAAGCAGTGGAATGTCATATCGAACGTTAACAACAGGCAATTCATAATTACTGTAAGATGTAGTGCCCCAACAGCCTCTTTGCTTACAGGAAGAATACATGCTTTACTGTATTGCGGCCTTCTGCCAAATACACCTGTCCTCATATGACCCTATGGCTATTTGAGCATGATTCCCCTATTCTCTGTTCTAGATATTCCTTATTTATTGGTGTATATTTAGTTTCTCTGGACATCTGTTCTGAGAAGAATACTTCCAGCTATTGTTACTCCAATCAATATTTTCTGTATTATCTTAAATATTGGTGCTACATTTGTGACATTAATGAATTATAGTAGATTGTATGGAACCACCTGCATGATAGATCTAAACAGGAATAGCATGAGAACCAGGGGCCTTCATGCTGAACATTAAAGCCAATCGCATTCTTGGCGACATCCACATGGGGCAGATAGGATTGTTCAGCCTTTTGTAGATATCAACTTGAGACGTGTGCTATTGTTTGTTCGCTGATGGTGAATGGGCAGTTTAGGGTAGCACTGAAGTTGTCTGATCAGAGCTAGAGAATTTAAACGTTTTCAGTCAGCAGGGCCGTGCCATCAGCATTAAGACACTAGATAAGTAGTAGGATCAGGGACCGCAGAATGTTTTCATTTGATTGTAAAACTGCTTAGAGTTGTTTGTGTTTGCCAATCGCTAGATTCCATATGCATGAGCCTGGCATCCTGCACAGTACTGAGCTTGATTTTGACAGCTCTATGATTATTGATGAAGACTGCCTTTTTTGAAGATGACGGATTTAAAAAAAACAGAATCTGAATAGGCGATATCTTTCATTCAACAGTGTCTAAAGTATAATTGTTCTCTTTAAACCAGTCAGTGTTCCTCTGAGCTGCATTATCTAGGTGCTCTGAAGTAGACATTCTTCAGAGTGACTCCAAAGAATTCATGCAGAACTGTTTATCTATCAGTTGATTGTCCAGAACCCTGCAAAAGACCTCTGCATGAGGCTCACTTTTTAGTCTAGAAATGTTAAGTCTCTTCACAAAAGTTTTCGACCATGATGACGACACCTGGACTCCGTAGTTAAACTTTGTCACAATGAGCCTGTGATCTGTTCAGCACAATACTTGTGTCACTTGCACATTACTTCCTTTCTGTCTGTCCTTCTGATAGGGACATAATTAATGAGATGTCACTGCTTAGAACGAGGATGCATCCATGAGTTGTTCGTCCATCATAATTGATAAGGACCACTTTGTCAACATTCACTGTTCGCATGAGTTCGAAGATAGCTAAATAAGCCCTGAATTGTCTGCTGCACTTAGTACAAGGAAATAGGACACACCTTTCCACCATGGTGGATAATTTTTTGCACATGATCTATGAGGGTGCAAATGTTACACGCACCAAATACACTTCCATTGTGCACTTCATAGTAGACAGTGGTGTAATGAACGGGAAATTAGAACAGGGACTTGTGAGTGAATTTTATTATAGTGAAAGAGAGTTTCATACGCCAGCCTCACTCTCTCATCCTCAACTACTTTGATTCAGTGATGGCAAGACGTAGTAACTACCTTGATTCAGTGGCAAGACATAGTAAAAATAACTGAAGGCAAAAGAAGATGCAGATTTCTCTCAGGGTTGTCTCATGAAGCCTTTTCTGTGATCAGGCATCCCACTAAGCAGTAGGGGCAGAAATGGAACCGCTAAGGTAATAAGCTTCTGATGTTCATCTATCATATGTGATGATGACCATTCTCTCTGTTCAGCCATGTGGAAAATATTTTTCTTTTCCTCTGTCTGCTGGAATGGGTGAAAAAGTTACTTGTGCTGTGATTTTTATTAAAGTAAGGAAGATGTGCACAATTTGTCAATCTCACTCTCTCGTCCTGAGCTACCTTTGGCCAGTGGCAAGACATTATCGAGACGGCTGTAAATAGCACAGTATGCAGATTTTTCCTCAGGGTTTACTCCCGATGAACATAACCATAAACAGGTATCATTCTATTGCACTTTCCTATGCCATGTACCCTAAATACTACTTCCCTAGTCTTGCATTAAAGTCACCAAGGATAATGAGTCTTTGTAGCTGACAAGATGACAGAGTGTAGTTCCTCGTAGAACTTATCCTTGGAATCATTGGAGCTGGTCATTGTCGGAATGTAGATACTGATCAGTAAGAGTTATAGAGATTAACAGCACATTGCACATTGATACCCTTTGAGAGCCTGACAAATTCGCATACTACATGAGATCTGATAGAAAATCTGACACTAGCCTCGTGCCATTCTGTGCTGTCACATCCAGTCAAGATGAATGTGTATCTGGCCACAGCTTCTGTGATCTGTCCCTTTTCAGGTAATCACGTTTCACTAAGAGGAACCATATCCACCCTGTAGCACATCAGGTTCCCTGGCCACCATAACAGCTTGGTGGCTTGGGTATAAATGATGGATAATTGTCTAGAACCTACTCAGTGATAAATGACATAAAACAGGGCTGTGTTCTTGCCCAAAATCTCTTTAGCATGTTATTTGTAGCCATGAACCCATCTCTGAAGCTGTGCATAACACTGCCACTGGTGTACATATCAGATATATGATGAATGGGGACTGTTCAATCTGAAGCACCTACAAACCATCACTAAAATGAAAAATGCCCCCATCTTTGATCTTCAATTTGCTGGTGACTGTACAACACTTGCTACACTTGCTCGAAACAAGTCATGCTGTTCACCATGGAAGAGTTTTTATCTGCATACTTTAATTTTGGTCTTACTATCAACTCATCCAAAATTAAGTGACATTTCAGCCTGCTGCCAGGAAGCTCTACCATAAACCAAACAGAGTAAAGATCCAGCATCTCTGAGTAGTTTGTGGCTCTACCTAGCTGGGCAGAACCCACACCAGAGATGCGAATATTGACTCCTAGGTCAACAACATAATTGTCAAGACTACGCTGATTTTGGTAAACTATGAGGTGAATATTAGGGACTGGCAGGGCATCTAAAGTGTCGCTGGCAGGATAAGGTCGCCAATTTAGAAGCTTCTATACAGTGCTGTAGAGAGACCAGATCAGATGAACTGGACATGTTGTTAGCATATACTGCCTCCTTAGCAGCTACTGCATTGTGAACTCAGGACAAGCAGAGCTGATTGAGGGACAGAAGCAATGATTCAGAGACTCTGAAAGTATCTCTGAACAGTTTCTTGTAAGAGTTTGCTCTGAGCCAATCTGCCTGGCACACACTGCCATCACACATTATTCCTGTATCGCAGAACAGTATCAAAACTGTGGCACAAAAAAAGATGAACTGTCTGAAAGTACAGAATGTACAACAACCCAGTTACTGGTGCATTCATGTGTGACTCGTGTGCAGTAAAATTTGTCATGCTGGCACATGAGCAGTCAATACCATATTTCAAAATGGTAGTCTACAACAGTACAAACAAATGAAGCAGATAATAAAAAATATTCAAATATTCAAAAATTAGTAATTTTTAACTAAATTATTTGAACACTACTGTACTTCAATCTGCAAAGTATAATTCATTTTTTTTAAATATCTTTTTTGTTTTACATAGACATGCACACACAGACACACTCCACAATGATTCTAACCTGTAAAACAAATAACCCCAAAGTGATTGTCTGTTTGCTACCTGTTGCATTGCTCTGCCTTGAATTTTCTATCAGTGTATAAATTACATTGTTTTAATTTCCTACATTCATTGTTGACATTTCTTTATTTTATTAATTTAACCCAATTAATATAATTTTGCTGAAAATGAAGAAGTAACATAATCTTGAAGGGTTATTCATCTTTAATCAGTAAGTAACGGTTCTTGTTTACCCAGTAAAACAATTTCAGGACTCCAGTTAATTTTTTTGTTTAATGTTCTGTAGCTTGAAGAAATAGTTAAAAAGGCAACAACTGCAATGGACAATGGAATGTAGGGTAGTAAGTTTATATACAATTAAAATACTTGTTTTATCATCACCTCAAGCTGACGAAATGGAAAAGACAACAGCCTGGCAGCAAGAAGATTGTTTCTGGTTTTTTAAAATCTTTTGTTCCTACAGAAAGAAAAACCTGTGCAACAAATAACCCCCAAGTGATGGTCTGTCTGCCACCTGTTACATTGCTCTGCCTCACAAGATGCATATGTAAAACAATGGAACGTACTATCAACCTAAGGCTGCAGTGGTATCTTGAAAGCCAAAACCTTCTTGTGCCACAGCAGGCAGGATTTAGGAAATGCAACTTCACTGAAGACCAGGCAACATACCTCTCACAAGAGATCGAGGGCGCATTCCAGGACAAGAAATTAGTATTAGCAGCATGGATAGACTTAAGGAAAGCTTTTGATAAAGTTTGGAAAGAAGGACTTTTAAAGAAACTGAGAAATAATGGAGTGATGGGTAGGATGTACAAATGGATAAAAGCATACTTACATAACAGAAGAGCCAGAGTCCAGCTAGATGGCCTCAAGAGTAAGAAAATTCTACTACGTCATGGTGAGCCTCAGGGAGGGGTTCTTTCCCCTAAACTTTTCATAGTCTTCATCAATGACTTGATTGCTGAGCTACCACAAGGAACAAAAGTTGCAATGTAGGCAGATGACTTGGTAATATGGTGTAAAAATGAGCAAGCAACAGTGGCCACCAGAATGCTGCAAAGAGCTATTGATGCCTTGACCTCATGGACAAACAGATGGTGTGTAAACATTAACACAGAAAAATGTAGCACTACGCTTTTCACCCTCTCCCCAAAACAAAAAGCTGGAGTTATCAAGATAAATGGAGAACACCTCAAAGAAGATAAACAACCCACCTATCTTGGAGTTACATTTGATGATAGGTTGACATGGAGGGAACACGTCAACAAGGCAGCCAAAAAAGCCAGGAGGAAGTTAGCCATCCTGAGAAAATTAAGTGGAAAAATACTTAACAAAGTTTACCAACAAGGTATACGGCCACATCTGGAATATGGGTCAGCAGCGTGGTGCCCCGCAGCAAACACTACCCTAAAAGAGGTGGATAAGGTGCAAAATCAGGCACTTAGGGTCATTACAGGAGCAATAAAATCAACACGTATAGAGATGGAGAAAATGGGAGGGTTACAAGCACTAAGAAAATGCAGAGATACAAAGGTATTAACACAGTCAGAAAAGTTCCTCTGCATGCCGAGCCATCCAATGAAAGACAGATTTCAAAATTTAGCAATGGGAAGACTGAAAAGAAGTAGTTTTATGCATCAGGCGAAACGACTTCGCAGGCAAATTATGGATCTACCTGAAGTTGACATCCCCCTAAAGTCTGTGCCAGAACAAACCCCTTGGAGAGAGGAGCACAGACTATCAGTATGCATTCAAACAAAAGTGAAAGGAATATTAGACAAGGATGAACAGAACAGTGTGCAACGTAGAATAGTGATCCTCAATTTCCTGAATGAAGAATACCCACAAGAATGCAGTAAAGAATGGTGGAGCGGGAGTGTACATAGAATACCCAAACAACATTAGGGATACAGTCTGAGTACCAACTGGGAAATTCTGTCATATATATGATGCAGAAATACAGGCAATCAAGGTGGCAACTGAGAAACTGTTGAACACCAAAGTCAGTTCACAACCTGTAGTATTTCTTACAGATGCACAATCAGCACTCCAAGCACTTAAATTTTAGAAACTGCCAGATCTACAGGCTCTACTGTCTGAACTGAGCAACCAGTGCAAGATTGTCATGCAGTGGATACCTTCTCATTGTGGAGTACCAGGAAACGAGAGAGTAGATCGACTGGCAAAGGAGGGTGCTGCAGACAAGCAGCCAGATGTACCAGTTACATACCAACAGAAGATAAGGATGATCAAATCAATCAGAAAGCCACCAACAGTAACACCAGACGATTACCATAACGTGAACAGACAAGAGCAAACTGTTGTGTTGCGCCTTAGAACAGGACACAACCGACTCCGCAGCCACATGTACACAAAAATGAAGATTGCCAACTTAGCCATGTGTACATGCGAACTGCCGCCCCAGACAGCAGAGCACATACTACAAAACTGCCCTGAATATGATATACAGAGAAAATCTCACTGGCCCATAGAAACAACACTGGAAGAGAAACTTTATGGACCTGTATGTGAACTACAAAAGACAGTGAAGTTTATACAAGAGACAACATTGCAGATATAGACAATATTTTAAAGCGAACGAAAGAAGAAGAAGAAATTGCTCTGCCTAGATATTTCTATCACAGTGCAAAATACATTGTTTTTAATTTCTTATATTTATTGTTGACATTTATTTATTTTATTAATTTCAGTTGTAAATTCTACTAAAGTATTGAAATTTTAAAAAAATTATTTACATTTGTGCGCAGTATTACATTTTGATGTACAAGATCAATGTCTGTAGCTTCAAATTTGGTGTATTATGCTGCTTACATTACAAATTAATTTGTTACCTCTACATCAATCACATTTTCATTGATTTATTTTGTTACTGTATCATTTTAAAGAATTTAAAAGCAACACTAGGGATAATTAGTAATGGACAGATATGGTCATATTTGCCAGTCAAGTGGAATTTGAAGAAGATGATCAATACATACTAAGTAGAGTTTAATTTTGAATACACTGTTATATAAATAAGAATGTGCTGTTGCCTTTTATTTTTAATTTAATTTTTACATTTTGGAAGTTGTTTCTTCAAATAAATTTAGCATACACTCTTTTTTTGTTATCTTCTGTTATCAGTCTATGCATGTTGAATTGACACCTATATAATTTTTTATTCACTGTTAGTTTTTATTTTTGAAAGCAAATTATTTGAACACTCATTTTTCAATCTGTAAAATATTCTTTTTTTTTTTTTTAAAACCATGTTCACTGTAAAAGCTCATTGTTGGTTTACAAAATGTGTGTTTTGCAAAGTAAGTAATTATTACATCACTTAATATGTGTTGTGTAATCATATAATATCTGGGCAAAAATAGTACACAGAATAACAGATAACATCACAATGTTTGAATTTGAATCTGTTTGAAAATCACATTTATTGATCTATTTACTTAAAATTTCTCTGCTCCTGCATGGCTGTGTTTTGGGTTGTGTGTAAAATCCCAACTAAATCTATCTTATAGTCCTCATCTCTCTTTGATTCTCTCTCTCTTTCTCTCTCTCTCTTTCTTTATACACACACAACCCCCCCCCCCCCCCACCCCCCCCCCCCCCCTCCCCCCTCCCAGGTTTTGACGTGAAAATTCCAGAAAATGACAATATTCTTAATCCAGTCTATATTCTGTGTTCAAATACTGTGTGAATGAAGTTTGTGGAAGAAGCTATAAGATGAAGTTATACCAGTATTCATCAGTAACATTGTCAAGCTAGCCAATAAAGTTAGATTGGATGATACAGCCTGGCAGAGTAAGGATGAAACCTAAATGAAGATGTCAGACACAACCCAGTGTCAATAGAATATCAGTAACCAGCATAACCAAGATCACATAAATTTGGGGAACATTATACCAATAATGATTCTCACTTGGAATGTGAATATTTTTATCATGATTTCTTGATATCAAGAATGAAAGCATGTGACAAACTTGAGAAGAAACCCAAGAAAAATATATATTGTATCACTGCTCAAGTATTTTGTGACTATGTGCTTAGAAGTCACCTACAGATGCCTACACTAAAATGTCACCAGATTATAATGTACCTCATTAATTAGTAGAATATGTCCACGTCATGCAGCAAGAACAATTAAAATCTGTCATAAATGGTTTCTTGAGTGTTGATACATTGATTTATTTGAATATAGTAATAAACAAAGTGTATGCACAGACTGATCATTTGACTTGTATGGATACCTTGGTTTGTGTATTTACAGACTGATATTTCTTTTTTTGGCGTTCGCCTTATTTCTCTATTCCCCAAGGCACTGTGGTTTTTATTTTGCGCCTGTCGGCCCAGTGCATCCGACTTCAGCATGCATTTTATGCAAGGGTCTGCTTCCTCCTGCATTTTCTAAGGGTTTGCTTCCCAGGGGTAACGGCCGGTGCTGTGATGGGGATCGAACCCAGCATCTTTTGAGTTGTGAGCTGTGTCACTTATCCACTAGCCCACACCGTCCCCCCACAGACTGATATAATAGCTGTCCATCACAAGTGATGATGACAACAGCAGTCATGCATGTTGTGTTGCACCTCATCGATGAGTCTGGAGATGGCTCTATAGTCCAATTCTGGCACATAAACCCCCTTCCACATATGTAGCATTTTTATTTTTTGGCATTCGCCTTATTTCTCTAATCCCCAAGGCGGTGTGCGTTGCACTATGGTTTTTATTTTGTGCCTGTCGGCCCAGTGCATCCGACTTCAGCATGCATTTTATTTTAGGGCCTGCTTCCTCCTGCATTTTCTAAGAGTTTGCTTCCCCGGGGTAACGGCCGGTGCTGTGATGGGGATCGAACCCAGCACTTTCTGGTTGTGAGCCATGTCACTTAACCACTAGCCCACGCCGTCCCTTATATGTAGCATTTAAAATCAGAGTTAGACATGTGAATGTCAGTTGCTTTGTATTTTCTCCGTGTCTCGGAGATCCTGCGCTCTTGTAAATCGATGTTGAATCATGTCAGAGATATTTTGAGGAAGTCTTTGAATCGCTTCTTTTGCCCACTGACCAGTCACAGACTCTCTTTCAGCTCACCATACATTAGTTGTTTGGGGATGCAGTTGCCCGGCATGCGCAGATATGGCCGGCCAACCTAATCTGGATCTTCTGCAACAGTGTGTGGATGCTCAGCATTTTGACCTTTATGAGGATCTTGGTGTCTAGTACCCTATCGTGCCATTGGTCTTCTCAGCAATCTTCAGAGGCAGATTGTATGGAAGTGATTTATTTTTCGAGCATTCCTGCTATACACAGTCTACGCCTCACTGGAAGAGTGGTGAGCACTACGGCTTGGTAGACTGAGTTTCAACACTAAGACTCCTCCTATCCTACACGCTGTTTCACAGCCTCCCCAAACCAGCACTAGCCTTGGAAATGATGTTGCTGATCTCAGAGTCAATGGTAGTTTCCCTGGAGAAAATCCTGTCAAGATAGGTGAAGTTGTTTACTGATTGGAGGCGCTTCTTTTTTACTCTGATACCTAGGTCGCGATATACGTCGCACGGGACAGGTTGAACTATGACTTTGTTTTATTTTTAAAATGGTAAAACCGAAAATGTCACAGGCTGTAGAGACTTGCCCACATATGTCTGCATTTCTCCTTCAATTTTGGCAGTGAGGGCACATTCATCAGCAAATTGAAAGTTAGAGATGGTTACAGAGTATTACATTTTGATAAAAGTCATGTCTGAGATAAAAGTAGCTATTTCGTAAAGATTTTAAGGTGCTAAACACGAATATGACACTTAATATGCCAAATTGGCTACTATTTCTGAGATATTCATAATAATTAATAATAATTATATACATTTAAATCATCATTTAGCATGTCCTTTGCAGAACGTCACTCTCACAACAGCCGATCTGTAAGACTCAATCTCTAGCCAGAACTCCCGTCTCTGTCATCTTCAGGATCTCTCTGATGTCTTATGGCCATCTCCTCCTCGGTCTGCCTCTGCCCCACTTTCCAGGCATCATATCATCCAGTATTATTCTCTCCACGCCATTATGGTGGCCAAAATATTATAACTTTTTGGACAAGATATTGTTTACTAACCAATTTTCCTTGATATCAAGTTCCTTTATGATATCCGCATTTTTCCTTTTCACTATCCATGATATTTTGAGCACCCTCCTGTAGCGTTTTAGTTCAAAAGATTCAATAAAATTGTATTTTGTGTGGCGGTACACATTTCACATCTGTATGTTGCCACCGGGAAGATGCAGATTATCTTGGTTTTACTTATATTCAGGTAAATATTTTGGTATTTGCTGTGTTGTTTTAAAAAAGTAAGATGGCCGGGCCTTAACGGCTGCGCTCTCGACTCACTCAGGTGTTTGTGTCATTTCCCGATGTTTAGTGGTTCCTGTTATATTTCACAACTCCTTCACCAGGTGGTAGTAGGTGACTTTATTCTGTGGAATGGATGTGCTTTCGATTTGTTATCCTGTTTGTTATGCTGCATTGTATGCCTCGCTTAAGCCCTGGGAGACCAGTCCATAATGGAGTTCAATGTTCCGCTTAACTGCACATCAGAATTCAGTCCAAGTTATCACTACTCAAGGACCTTTCTGCTCTGACTGAAGCCAACTTCCTCCTGCCCGCCCATCCCTCCACCTGAGGTTACACGATACCTTTTCCAACCTCGTATTCTCTGCACAGCAAGGGTCACGCTGACCAAAAGGTGGACATAATCAGAAGCCTCGGTGGTGGGACACGGAAAAACAGGGAGTTTGACATGGAAAGCCTGACACAAACATTGGTTTAATACACTCCTTGCGGCCCTCATCGCAAGGCAGCAGAGTACTCTACTCCATCTGGGGAGTCTGTAGGGATTTCGGTCGACACACTATGCATAAACACAGCCTCAGAAGTTAGACATGGTAGTGGAATCTCTCTTATAAATTTCTCTCCTTGGGTTGATGCAACGGGTATTTTGACGCCTACGCGAACATTATTATTATTATTATACCATCCGTTTCAACCCCGCAGCGCTCTGAGAGAACAACTGTGTCATCTGCATATTTGAGCTCTAGCATCTCGTTCCCACCGATTGTTAATGGCTCATATTTGTCATAATTGCGATATGTACACAAAAAATCTTGTCCATGCTCTTATCCATATTGCACTGTTACAGACCTTCCTATATAGTGCGTGATAGAGGCTGCTACCTTTTCCACTCCTGTTTGAATAAATTCACTGGGTATATCATTGCATCTTGGAGATTTTCCTTTCCTCAAACCTTCAACCTTCCAGTGTTTTCATACATTTTTATGCAGTATTCCTTCCATCTCTCCAGTATGCCTTTGCATGCTCAATGGACTTTATTGTGAATGACATGCAATACTGGTTTGAATTCGCCAGTTAGTATTTTGATTTCTTTCAACGCATCTCCTTCTTTCCCTTGTTTTTGTAATGCTTCTATTCTGCTACACGTGTCCAATATGGGTTGTTTCTTGTCCTTCTGGATCTCTCTTCTAATTTCTCTTGTGCTTTTTCTGTATTTGTAGCTACTGCGCTCTTTTACAAAATGTTTTAACTTTATTCTTTCTTGTTTGTCTATGATGTAACTGATGTTTGTGCAGTTTTCTAGGTATAATGCTACTTACAGATGAGATGAGAGTATTTTCTGCATGTGTTGATAGTTCATCGGGTATCATGTCTTCTTGCACTGCAGTGAGTATCGCAAAATTATTTGTTACCTCCATTGTGTATTCAAGTGGTATTAGACTGACATCGTAGCACTTGCGCTTTCCAACAGCTTTTTCAGTCTCATCTTGATGTACTCGATTAGTAACTGGTGGTCTGAGTCGCAGTCTGCACCTGGTAGTGTCTTCATGGAAGTTACACCTGACCTCCATCTTTGTGGCATTAGATTCTTGTTGTTTTGAATGCCCACAATGTGTAGGTTTACTCTTTTGTGCGCCCTGAAAAGACGTTAAGTGGCGGGTTGCAGTAGCTTTCCTCACATCCTGAGCGTGCTGATGAAGATCATACAGACGATTGTGCTATGCTTGGCTTCATTTGCGTGTCGCTGACTACTACAGGGATCACGTCAATCCCCCACCTTGTTAGCCAGGCTACCATGAAAACAGCCTGTTTTTAGAAAGGGCTACGAGGAAGCCAAGGTGAGGGTCTTGGCCAGTATGCTTTGCTTGACCCTGACTAACATGCCTGATCAGTATATTTTGCTTGACCATACATTAGTCTTCCTTCCCGGCATTATAATGTAGTACATTTGATTTTTGCTTTTTCCATCCTGTGAAGTCCATGTATATAACCGTAATATACAATTCAGTTACATATATATATATATATATATATATATATATATATATATATATATATATATATATATATATATATATATATATATATATATATATATATATATATATATATATATATATCATCATCATCTTATTGCATGTCCTTTGCAGAACGTCCCTCTCATGATAGCCTGTCTGTAGAAAACTCTTCTGCCAGTTTTACGGCCTGCTCAAATGTCACATCCAGCTCCTCCTTAATGTTCTGAGTCCATGGTCTTCTCATTCGGCCGCTGTCTCTCTTTCCAGCGACAATGCCCTCCATAACCAATCACTCCAGTCCATTGTGTCGTTTGACTTGTCCAAAAAACCTCAGTTTTCAGCTCATTACATCATTTATGAGTCAATTTTCTTCTACATTCAGGTCTTGCCGTATGGATTTGTTTCTTTCTTGCTTTGTCCACAGGATTTTCAGGACTCTTCTGTAGCACTGTGTTTCTTCTTCTTCTTCTTCGTACGCAGTCAGACAGTAACCATTATTTTTTCGAAAAAAGCGGCGGTCATCCTGAGGCTGTCGCCACTGCCATAGAGCTTGTCTTGCAGTTCCACTGGTGATGGCCACATCTACTCTCTCTGATCCTCGTATGTCGGGCAGTTCTACAGCAGATGTTCAGCGGTCATTTTACCAGTACCGCACGGGCATTCGTCGGTACACCCTATCTTCAATTTGTTGAATAGGTGGTACCTCAGTCTTTTGTGGCCAGTGCGAAGTCTTCTTCTTCTGCGTACGCAGTCAGACAGTAACCATTATTTTTTCGAAAAAAGCGGCGGTCATCCTGAGGCTGTCGCCACTGCCATAGAGCTTGTCTTGCAGTTTTACTGGTAATGGCCACATCTGCTCTCTCTGATCCTCGTATGTCGGGCAGTTCTGCAGCAGATGTTCAGCGGTCATTTTACCAGTACCGCATGGGCATTCGTCGGTACACCCTATCTTCAATTTGTTGAATAGGTGGTACCTCAGTCTGTTGTGGCCAGTGCGAAGTCTGAAGACAACGACCTGCTCTCTTCGGTTCAACTGGTAATAGGCATCGTTTTTGGTGTAACCAGTATGTTCGGTTTCCCATGGCTCTCATTTTCACTGTGTGTCACCATTTCTTCCACTGCCGCCCTCAGTGCCTCTGCCTCCGCTCTGAAATTGCTTGTGTACTTACCAGTAGCGAATGACAGTGTTATTTTTCTGCCATTTGGTAGGTTCAGGAGTGCTCCTGCCCCTCCGTTCTGTGTAGTGTTTGTTACAGAACCGTCGGTGTATGCATGGGTCCAGTCCATGCTTGGGTAGCTTTTCGTTATGAAGCTTAGGGTAGTATCTCTCCTTTCTTTTTCAGTCTGGCAGTTTTTGTTTGCAATACCTGGTATATTTTCTACCACCTCTGGAAATAAATCCTGCCTCCAGGTAGGTTTTCGTACAGTAGTGATGGGTTTTGGTGTTGTTAGTGCGTTTATGGGATCTTCGTGCATCTTTGCTTTGGCTATTTCTGCAAAGTTTCTCCGCTTTAGTTTCCCATTTCCCAAATTGTTTAGTCTCTGGTGCATTGGGTGGTCGCTCAGTCTTCGGAGTTTCTCTGACTGCAGCTGGGCTCTGCAGTCTCTTCTATCGGTCATGGATTGCAGTTTTGTAATCTTTTCAAGTTCTACAATTGGCGTTGACTTCATGCCACCTGTTATAATTCTCATGGCTTGGTTTTGAAGTTTGTTAACTTTATCGAAGTTCGCCTTCGCTGCTGTTGTCCATGCCGCAATGCCATACTCGAGAACTGGTCTCACTCTTCCAGTATACAGTTTCTTTAGTATGCCTTCGTCTGCTCCCCAGCTTGTGCCAGCAAGTTTCCTCATGATTGCCATTCTTTCTCTGGCTTTCATTCGGTTTCTCTCAATCTGACTTTTCCATGTCATGCGCCGATCAAATGTGACTCCCAGATAGGTTGGGTTGTCGTTTGGCTGCAGGATTTTGCCATTTAGAATTAATTTGGTACTTTGGGGTTTTAATGAAAGCGAGAATATTGTGCATGTTGTTTTCTCCTCGTTTATTTTGACCAGCCATGAGTTCGCCCACTCTTCCAGCGATGTTAGGGCCGTCTGCATCCGATTTCTTGCTATGGTGAGATTCTTTTCAGAGGTCCACATAGCCAGATCGTCTGCAAACATTGAGCTATGGACTCTTCTTGGTATATTCTCTGTAATATCGTTTATATATACCAGGAAGAGTGTGGGTGACAATACTCCCCCTTGGGGTACTCCCTGCTCGAGTGTCACCTTTTTGCTCATCTGCCCTTGTACTTGGACTCTGGCCGTTCTTTGTTTGAGGTAGTGGTTGATCCACTTGTACATCTTCCCACAGACATCACTTCTTCTTAGCTTGACTCTAAGTCCATCTTTCCAGACTTTGTCAAATGCCTTTTCCAGATCCACCCAAACAGCTACTGTGTGTTTCTGTGCCTGGTAGGCATCTTCTATCTCCTGGGCTATGAGGATGACCTGGTCCTCAGGGGATCTGTGCTGTCTAAAGCCGGCTTGCTGTGGAATTAGTATTCGTTTTTCTTCCAGATGCCACATCAGTCTGGTGTTTATCATCCGTTTCATCAGCTTGCCGACACAGCTCAGTAGGCTTATGGGCCTGTATCCATTTGGATCTGTTTTGTCCTTTCCTGTTTTTGGTACTGGTACCAGTATTGCATCTTTCCATGCCTGTGGTACAATTCCCCTTTTCCAGCTTTGGTTCAGAACCGATAACAGTTTCTTCTTCGCTGTTTGGCCCAGCCCCATCAGCATTTCGTTTGTTATCCCGTCTTTTCCGGGAGATTTCCTTTTCTTTAGTGTTCTCATAGCCTCTTCCATTTCGCGCATTGTTAGTTTGGCCATCATGTGCTCTTCAGGAGCCGTATTCATGTTTTCGTGTCCCTTTAGTTCTTCGCTAATGTCTGTATGCTTATCTGCAGGGACCTTGATGTGGTTTGCTCTGGCATAGTGATCGACAAAGGCGTTTGCGGCTTTCTTACCTGTGATCAAGTTCTCGCCCTGCTTGATAGTAATTTGTTTATTTGACGGGGTTTCGTCGTTCATGGCTCTGACTAGCTTCCATAGCTTGTTCCCGTCTTTGTCCAGGTTTAGACTTTCCGTTTTATTTTTCCAGCTTTCTCTTGCTGTTTGCTTGAGAGTGTGTTTGTACTTCGCCACGGCGGCTTTGAGGGCGATGTTTGCCTGTATGGATTTTTCTCGCTCTGCCATGTTCCTAGCATTTGTTACTGCATCTTCCACTTTCTGCAACTCATCATTCCAGTAGGGCTTATAGTTTTTCCTAGTTCCTCTTGGGATGGTTTCAGTGGCGGCTTGCATTATTGCCTTGCTTAGGCTCTCTACCATGGGCTTCATTTTGGTGTTTCGTGTGTTGATGGTTTCACACAGCCCATCTGTCAGGATTGCAAATCTGTCCCAGTCGGCTCGTTTGTAATTCCAACGTGGGAGCGGTTTTGTTTCCTGTGGGCCTACTTCCATGTCAATGGTTAGCCTGATCGGCCTGTGGTCGCTACCTGCCAGTTGGTTTAGCACCTGGCGGTCTATTTTATGGTGTATGTCCTGTGTGGAGAAGGCCAAATCTGGAGTCGAGGTGGTATGCCATGTTCTTGAATAGAAGCTAGGGCTATCCTCCGGCCTATTGATTAGGGAGAGATTTGCATCTATCTCCCAATCTTCCACTTCGTCACCTCTGCTGTCTGTGTCAGAGTATCCCCATCTCTCCGAGTGGCTGTTGAAATCTCCAACTACTATGCAGTTGGAGTCTCTGACCTCCATACTCGAGAGCGATAGGTCTCTATTTGGTGGAGTGCGAAGTCTGAAGACAACGACCTGCTCTCTTCGGTTCAACTGGTAATAGGCATCGTTTTTGGTGTAACCAGTATGTTCGGTTTCCCATTTGGTCATGTATAATGTCTTTGATAAGCCGTTTTGACTCTTCGTACGTCATACTAGTATCTGTTTGTGGTAGTCTTGCACCTTCTTTTGCCAGTCTGTCTGCCTCCTCGTTGCCTTGGATGTTGCAGTGTGATAGGACCCACTGTACCACTACCCTTTTTGGTGCGGACTGCTGGCACAGTTTGCAGAGTGCTGCTCTTAAGTCATTAAGCTCAGTGTTTTTCTGGCTTTTTAGCGCTGTGACTACGGCGAGAGCATCTGTAAGCAGGACTATATGGCTTTCATTTTCACTGTGTGTCACCATTTCTTCCACTGCCGCCCTCAGTGCCTCTGCCTCCGCTCTGAAATTGCTTGTGTACTTACCAGTAGCGAATGACAGTGTTATTTTTCTGCCATTTGGTAGGTTCAGGAATGCTCCTGCCCCTCCGTTCTGTGTAGTGTTTGTTACAGAACCGTCGGTGTATGCATGGGTCCAGTCCATGCTTGGGTAGCTTTTCGATATGAAGCTTAGGGTAGTATCTCTCCTTTCTTTTTCAGTCTGGCAGTTTTTTGTTTCCAATACCTGGTATATTTTCTACCACCTCTGGAAATATATCCTGCCTCCAGGTAGGTTTTCGTACAGTAGTGATGGGTTTTGGTGTTGTTAGTGCGTTTATGGGATCTTCGTGCATCTTTGCTTTGGCTATTTCTGCAAAGGTTCTCCGCTTTAGTTTCCCATTTCCCAAATTGTTTAGTCTCTGGTGCATTGGATGGTCAGTCAGTCTTCGGAGTTTCTCTGACTGCAGCTGGGCTCTGCAGTCTCTTCTATCGGTCATGGATTGCAGTTTTGTAATCTTTTCAAGTTCTACAATTGGCGTTGACTTCATGCCTCCTGTTATAACTCTAATGGCTTGGTTTTGAAGTTTGCTAACTTTATCGAAGTTCGCCTTTGCTGCTGTTGTCCATGCCGCAATGCCATACTCGAGAACTGGTCTCACTCTTCCAGTGTACAGTTTCTTTAGTATGCCTTCGTCTGCTCCCCAGCTTGTGCCAGCAAGTTTCCTCATGATTGCCATTCTTTCCCTGGCTCTCATTCGGTTTCTCTCAATCCATGTCATGCGCCGATCAAATGTGACTCCCAGATAGGTTGGGTTGTCGTTTGGCTGCAGGAATTTGCCATTTAGACTTAATTTGGTACTTTGGGGTTTTAATGAAAGCGAGAATATTGTGCATGTGGTTTTCTTCTCGTTTATTTTTACCAGCCATGAGTTCGCCCACTCTTCCAGCGATGTTAGTGCCGTCTGCATCCGATTTCTTGCTATAATGAGATTCTTTTCAGAGGTCCACATAGCCAGATCGTCTGCAAACATTGAGCTATGGACTCTTCTTGGTATATTCTCTGTAATTTCGTTTATATATACCAGGAAGAGTGTGGGTGACAGTACTCCCCCTTGGGGTACTCCCTGCTCGAGTGTCACCTTTTTGCTCATCTGCCCTTGTACTTGGACTCTGGCCGTTCTTTGTTTGAGGTAGTGGTTGATCCACTTGTACATTTTCCCACAAACATCACTTCTTCTTAGCTTGACTCTAAGTCCGTCTTTCCAGACTTTGTCAAATGCCTTTTCCAGATCCACCCAAACAGCTACTGTGTGTTTCTGTGCCTGGTAGGCATCTTCTATCTCCTGGGCTATGAGGATGACCTGGTCCTCAGTGGATCTGTGCTGTCTAAAGCCGGCTTGCTGTGGAATTAGTATTCGGCACTGTGTTTCAAAAACACCTATCTTCAATCTTATTGCTTTTGCAATCGTCCATGTTTCACATCCACACACACCCAGACATACACACATAGATACACATACACTCACAGACACACACATACACAGACAGACACAAACACACACCCAGACATACATATATATACACATACACACACAGGCAGACACAAAGACACTTACACATACATACACAAATACACACACAGACACGCACACACAGACATACACACACATACATACACAGATGAACAGACACACATCCACAGACACACAGAAAGACATACACACACTGACAAACACAGGCACACACATACAAACAGAGACACAGACACACAAACAGACCCACACAGACAAAGAGATAGACAGACAGACACACACAGACAGATACACACACATCCAGACAGACACACACACATACAGACACACTGACGGACACAGACACACAAAAAACACACAGACACACACAAAGACACGGACACACACATAAACACAGACGCACACACACAGGCACACACACAGACACACAAAAAGAAATACACACAAAGACACATGCACGCAGACACACACACGCAGACACACAGACAGACATACATACACAGACACACACGCACAGACACACTCACAGACGCACACACACACAAATGAAAATATACACACAGATATACACACGCACAGAGACACAAAAACACAGACACACACACACACACACACACACATAGTTAAATACACAAACAGACACACACAGACAGAAAGACAAGCAAATAAACAGACACACACACAGATACACACATACCGACACATACATACACACAGACACCCATACTAACACACATACATACACACAGATACAGACACACATACACACACAGGCAGACACAAATACACACAGCCAGACAGAAATACAGGCAAGCAGATAGACACACACACAGATACACACACATACCAACACACATAGGCAAACACACAGACACACACTAACAGACATACAATCACACACACACACACCGGCACAGACACAAACACACAGACACACACCCAGACACATACAGACATTCACACACAGATACAGACACACATACAGGCAGATGCAAAGACACAGACAGACACATAGTCACACACACACAGACAAAGACACTCATAGAAACGCACACAGACATACACACAAAGACCCAACACAAACACACAGACAGACACACATAAAGACACACAGACTCACACACAGACGCACACTGAAAGACACACACACATACAGACATACACACAGACACACCCATAGGCACACACACGGACACACACAGATACATAGAGACAGACAAACACATACATACACAGACAGACACAAAAACATACACAGACACACATACATAGAAGCACATATACAGACAAACACAGACACACACATACAGAAACACATACAGATATTTACACACAGATAGACACACACAGACGCACGCAGACACACATACAGAAAATCAGGCAGACAAGCAGACAGACAGACACACACACATAGACACACACACAGACACGCACAGGCACACACATATACACAGACACACACAGACACACAAACAGATACACACAACAACACAGACATACACAAACACACATATACCCACACAGAAACACACACAGATAGACACATAGACACACACACACATAAAGAAACACAAACAGACACACAGATTTGCACACACGGACAGACATACATATACACACAAACATAAAGACAGAAAATTAGACAGGCAGACGTAAATACACAGTCAGAGACAGACAGACACACATACAGACACAAACACACGGACACACACAAATAGACACAAACAAACAGAGACACAGAAACACAGACAGACACACACAAACAGACAGACACAGACAAACAGATAGACATGCAAACATGCACACACAGACACACACAGACACACACACATCCAGACAGACGGACACACAGATACAGACAGAAATACACTGATAGACACACACACATACAAACAGACACACAAAGACACACAGACATTCACACAGAACACAGAAACACACACACAGCCATACACACACAGATACATACAGACACACACACATACACATAGACACGCACACAGAAACACACGCAGACACACAGACACACACACACAGACACTCATAGAGGCACACACACAGACACACACAAACAGCCACACACAGCCAGATAGAAAGAGGGACAGACACAGTCACATGGCACACACAGACAGACACACACACACAGAGAGACACAAACACACACATACAGACAAACATACACATACACTCACAGACACACGCATACACATATACACACAGACGCACATTCAAAGACACACACAGAGACAACAAATAAAGGCACACACAGACAGACAGACACACAGACACTACACTAGTAACTACACCAGTAATTACACTAGTAACTACACCAGTAACTACACGGGTATCTACACCAGTAACTGCACGAGTAACTACACCAGTAATTACACTAATAAATACACCAGTAACTACACTAGTAACTACACTAGTAACTATATCAGTAACTACACCAGTAACTACACAAGTAACTACACTAGTAACTACACCAGTAATTACACCAGTAATTTAACTAGCAACTACACCAGTAATTACACCAGTAACTACACCAGTAACTACTCCAGTAATTACATCAGTAACTACAACAGTAACTATACCAGTAACTACACCAATAATTACACCAGTAATTACACCAGTAACTACACTAGTAACTACACGAGTAACTACACCAGTAACTAACACAGTAATTACACTAGTAACTACACCAGCAACTACACTAGTAACTACACCGGTAAGTACACCAGTAATTACGCCAGAAACTACACCAGTAACTACACCAGTAACTACACTAGTAACTACAGTAGTAACTACACTAGTAACTATACCAGTAACTACACCAGTAACTACACTAGTAACTACACCAGTAATTACACCAGTAATTTAACTAGCAACTACACCAGTAATTACACCAGTAACTACACCAGTAACTACTCCAGTAATTACATCAGTAACTACAACAGTAACTATACCAGTAACTACACCAATAATTACACCAGTAATTACACCAGTAACTACACTAGTAACTACACGAGTAACTACACCAGTAACTAACACAGTAATTACACTAGTAACTACACCAGCAACTACACTAGTAACTACACCGGTAAGTACACCAGTAATTACGCCAGAAACTACACCAGTAACTACACCAGTAACTACACTAGTAACTACAGTAGTAACTACACTAGTAACTATACCAGTAACTACACCAGTAACTACACTAGTAACTACACCATTAACAACACTAGTAACTACACGAGTAACTACACCAGTAACTACAATAGTAACTACCCTAGTAACTACACCATTAACTACACGAGTAACTACACTAGTAACTACACCAGTAACTACACCAGTAACTACACCAGTATCTACACTAGTAACTGCACGAGTAATTACACCAGTAATTACAGTAGTAAGTACACCAGTAACTACACCAGTAATTACACCAGTAACTTCACTAGTAACTACATGAGTAATTACACCAGTAACTAATACAGTAATTACACTAGTAACTACACCAGTAACTACACTAGCATCAACACCAGTAAGTACACCTGGCAAAGATGGCGCCATAACTGGCTGCGAGTCTACATTTCTCTACTGTTTTAGATCAATTTGGATGCCGCCAGACCACGGATTTGCCTGGAATTCACACTAGTCGACGACTTACACTTGTGTTCACGGAAACGTGGTGTTGTTTTCCGTCGGGACTTGTTATTTCGTTCTTTTTTTGTGATTTCTTCCATCCGTTATCCTGGTCTGGACGCCGGCTGAATGGCGCTACGCTTATACCTGTGTCGTATTTCAAGGGTTAGTTCTGCCGGTTCACCTTCACAAATTTGGCGTGTGGGAATTTTAGATGCTACAATGATGAGATGAATACAGCTGGGGAGAGATGCCATACTCACTCACACGCTGAGTGTTGTCCATACGACCTCTTGTGGTTTTTGAAAAAGCACGACAAACTGCGTTAGATGCCTTCCCACCTTTCTACCTTGCGGGTTACCAGTTTACGGAAAGGCTTCGGTGGTAACCCTGAGACAAAATCTGCACCCTATGCTATCTCCAGTCGTCTCGATGAATGTCTTGCCACTGGCAAAAGGTAGCTTAGGCTCTGTGAGTGAGGTTGACAAAAGGCGCAGTTTCTTCCTCACTTTAATCCAAATCACCGCGCAAGTCACCCATTTCAGCGGACACAGCAAGAAATACGACTGTCCACACGGCTAAACAAAGAGAGTGGTCTTCATCACTTGTGATGGACAACTATTAAGTACACCAGTAAATAACACTAGTACCTACAACAGTAACTACACCAGTAACTACACTAGTAACTACACCAGTAACTACACCAGTAACTATACGAATAACTACAGTAGTAACTACACTAGTAACTACACCAGGAATTACACCAGTAATTACACTAGTAACTACACGATTAAATCCACTAGTAACTACACCAATAACTACACAAGTAACTACACTAGTAACTACAGCGTTTACCCCACTAGAAACTACACAAATAACTACACCAGTAACTACGCCAGTAACTGCACGAATAACTACACGAGTAACTACACTAGTAGCTACACCAGTAACTACAGTAGTAACTACAATAGTAACTACACTAGTAACTTCACCAGTAAGTACACTAATAACTACACCAGTAACTACACCACTAACTACACCAGTAACTACGCCAGTAATTACACTAGTAACTACACCAGTAACAACACTAGTAACTACACGAGTAACTACACCAGTAACTACAATAGTACCTACACTAGTAACTATACAGGTGATTACACAAGTAACTACACTAGTAACTACACCAGTAACTACACCAGTAACTACACTAGTAACTACACCAGTAATTACACTAGTAAATACACCAGTATCTACACCAGTAAGTGCAGGAGTAACAGCACCAGTAATTAGACACTATTAAATACATAAGTAACTACACTAGTAACTACACCACCAACTACACTAGTAACTACACCACTAACTACACTAGTAACTACACCAGTAAGTGACCAGTAATTACACTATTAACTACACCAGTAAATACACCAGTAACTACACTAGTAACTACACCAGTAACTACACCAGTAACTACACCAGTAACTACACCAGTAACTACATGAGTAACTACAGTAGTAACTACACCAGTAACTAGACTAGTAATGACTCCAGAAACTACACCAGTAACTACACTAATAACTACACCAGTAACTACACCAGTAATTACACTAGTAACTACACCAGTAACTACACTAGTAACTACACTATGAACTACACTAGTAACTACAAAAGTAACTATACGAGTAACTGCACTAGTAAAAACACAAGTAACTAAAACAATGCATACACCAGTAACTACACTAGAAACTACACAAATAACGTCATCACTAATTACACTAATAACTACACCATTAACTACACCAGTAACTGCACCAGTAACTACACTAGTAACTACACCAGTAACTACACCAGTAACTACACCAAGAACTATATAAGTAACTACACTAGTAACTATACTAGTATTTACACCAGTAACTACACTAGTGAAAACACGAGTAACTACACAAGTAACTACACAGTAATTACACTAGTAACTACACCTGTAACTGCACCAGTAACTACACAGGTAACTACACCAGTAATTATACAAGTAATTATTCTAGTAACTACACCAGTAATTACATCAGTAACTACACCAGTACCTACACAAAAAACTATCATATTAACTACACCAGTAACTACACCAGTAACTACACCAGTAGCGACACATGTAATTACACCAGTAACTACACCAGAAACTACACCAGTAACTACACTTGTAACTAAACCAGTACCTACACTAGTAAATACACTAGTAATGACACCAGTAACTACAATAGTAACTACACCAATAACTACACCAGTAACTACACCAGTACCAACACTAGTAACTACACGAGTAACTACACCAGTAATTACATTAGTAATTAGACTAGTAACTACACCAGTAACTACAAGAGTAACTACACTAGTAACTACACCAGTAACTACACCAGTAACTACACCAATAACTACACTACAAACTACACCAGTAACTACTCCAGTAACAACACTAATAACTACACCAATAACCACACTAGATACTACACAAGTAACTACACCAGTAACTACACCAGTAACTACTTCAGTAACTTCTTCAGTACCTGCACTAGTAAATACACGAGTAACTACACCAGTAACTACATAGTAATTACACTAGTAACTACACCTGTAACTGCACCAGTAACTACACGGGTAACTACACCAGTAATTACACCAGTAATTACACTAGTAACTACACCAGTACTACATCAGTAACTACACCAATAACTACACAAATAACTATTATATTAACTACTTCAGTAAATACACCAGCAGCTACACCAGTAGCGATCCCAGTAACTACAATAGTAACTACACCAGTAACTACACTGGTAACTACACTATGAACTACACTAGAAACTACACCAGTAACTACACGAGTAACTGCACTAGAAAAAACACAAGTAACTACACCAATACATACACCAGTAATTACACTAGAAACTACACCAATAACTTCACAACTAATTACACTAATAACTACACCATTAACTACACAAGTAACTACACCAGTAACTACACTAGTAACAACACCAGTAACTACACCAGTAACTACACAAAGAACTATATAAGTAACTACACTAATATCTACACGAGTAACTACACCAGTAACTACACAAGTAACTAAACCAATAGCGACACCAGTAACTACACTAGTAACTACACTAGTAATTACACTAGTAACTACACCAGTAACTACACTAGTAACTACACTATGAACTACACTAGTAACTACACCAGTAACTACACGAGTAACTGCACTAGTGAATACACCAGTAACTACACCAATACATACACCAGTAACTAAACTAGAAACTACACCAATAACTTCCCAACTAATTACACTAATAACTACACCTTTAACTACACCAGTAACTACACCAGTAACTACACCAGTAACTACAATAGTAATTATACTAGTAACTACACCAATAACTACACGAGTAACTACACTAGTAACTACACCAGTAATTACACCAGTAACTACACTACAAACTACACCAGTAACTACTCTAGTAACAACACTAATAATTACACCAGTAACCACACTGGCAAATACACAAGTAACTACACCAGTAACTACACCAGTAAATACGACAGTAACAACAGACCAGTAACTACACCAATAACTACATCAGAAACTTCACCAGTAAATACACTGGTAAATACACGAGTAACTACACCAGTAACTACACAGTAATTACACTAGTAACTACAACTGTAACTGCACCACTAACTACACAGGTAACTATACAAGAATTTACACCAGTAATTACTCTACTAACTACACCAGTAGCTACATCAGGAACTACACCAGTAACTACACAAATAACTATCATATTAACTACACTAGTAACTGCACCAGTAACTACACCAGTAACTGCACAAGTAACTACACAAATAACAACACTAGTAACTGCACGAGTAACTACACCAGTTACTACACCAGTACCTACAATAGTAACTACACAAGGAACTACACCAGTAACTATACTAGTAACTACACCAGTAACTACACCAGAAACTACATTACTAACTACACTATTAAATACACTAGCAACTACACAAGTAGCTACAACAGTAACTACACCAGTATCTACACCAGTAAGGGCAGGAGTAACTGCACCAGTAATTATAAACTATTAAATAAACAAGTAACTACACCAGTAACTACAATAGTAACTATACTAGTATTTACACCAGTAACTACATTAGTAACTACACCAGTAACTACACTAGTAACTACACCACTAACTACACTAGTAACTACACCACTAACTACACTAGTAACTACACCCCTAACTACACTAGTAACTACGCCAGTAAGTACACCAGTAATTACACTAGTAACTACACCAGTAAATACACAAGCAACTACACTAGTAACTACACTAGTAACTACATCAGTAACTACACCAGTAACTACACCAGTAACTGAACCAGTAACTACATGAGTAACTACAGTAGTTGCTGCACTAGTAACTGCATCAGTAACTACACCAGTAATTACACTAGTAACTACACGACTAAATACACTAGTAACTACAACAGTAACTACGCCAGTAACTACACCAGTAACTACACCAGTAACTACACCAGAAACTACACCAGTAACTAAACTTGTAACTACACCAGTAACTACACTAGTAACTACAATAGTAATTACACCAGTAACTATACCAGTAACTACACCAAAAACTGCACCAGTAACTACACCAGTAAAAACACTAGCAACTACACGAGTAACTACACTAGTAACTACACCAGTAGCGACACATGTAATTACACCAGTAACTACACCAGAAACTACACCAGTAACTACACTTGTAACTAAACCAGTACCTACACTAGTAAATACACTAGTAATGACACCAGTAACTACAATAGTAACTACACCAATAACTACACCAGTAACTACACCAGTACCAACACTAGTAACTACACGAGTAACTACACCAGTAATTACATTAGTAATTAGACTAGTAACTACACCAGTAACTACAAGAGTAACTACACTAGTAACTACAACAGTAACTACACCAGTAACTACACCAATAACTACACTACAAACTACACCAGTAACTACTCCAGTAACAACACTAATAACTACACCAATAACCACACTAGATACTACACAAGTAACTACACCAGTAACTACACCAGTAACTACTTCAGTAACTTCTTCAGTACCTGCACTAGTAAATACACGAGTAACTACACCAGTAACTACATAGTAATTACACTAGTAACTACACCTGTGACTGCACCAGTAACTACACGGGTAACTACACCAGTAATTACACCAGTAATTACACTAGTAACTACACCAGTACTACATCAGTAACTACACCAATAACTACACAAATAACTATTATATTAACTACTTCAGTAAATACACCAGCAGCTACACCAGTAGCGATCCCAGTAACTACAATAGTAACTACACCAGTAACTACACTGGTAACTACACTATGAACTACACTAGAATCTACACCAGTAACTACACGAGTAACTGCACTAGAAAAAACACAAGTAACTACACCAATACATACACCAGTAATTACACTAGAAACTACACCAATAACTTCACAACTAATTACACTAATAACTACACCATTAACTACACAAGTAACTACACCAGTAACTACACTAGTAACAACACCAGTAACTACACCAGTAACTACACAAAGAACTATATAAGTAACTACACTAATATCTACACGAGTAACTACACCAGTAACTACACAAGTAACTAAACCAATAGCGACACCAGTAACTACACTAGTAACTACACTAGTAATTACACTAGTAACTACACCAGTAACTACACTAGTAACTACACTATGAACTACACTAGTAACTACACCAGTAACTACACGAGTAACTGCACTAGTGAATACACCAGTAACTACACCAATACATACACCAGTAACTAAACTAGAAACTACACCAATAACTTCCCAACTAATTACACTAATAACTACACCTTTAACTACACCAGTAACTACACCAGTAACTACACCAGTAACTACAATAGTAATTATACTAGTAACTACACCAATAACTACACGAGTAACTACACTAGTAACTACACCAGTAATTACACCAGTAACTACACTACAAACTACACCAGTAACTACTCTAGTAACAACACTAATAATTACACCAGTAACCACACTGGCAAATACACAAGTAACTACACCAGTAACTACACCAGTAAATACGACAGTAACAACAGACCAGTAACTACACCAATAACTACATCAGAAACTTCACCAGTAAATACACTGGTAAATACACGAGTAACTACACCAGTAACTACACAGTAATTACACTAGTAACTACAACTGTAACTGCACCACTAACTACACAGGTAACTATACAAGAATTTACACCAGTAATTACTCTACTAACTACACCAGTAGCTACATCAGGAACTACACCAGTAACTACACAAATAACTATCATATTAACTACACTAGTAACTGCACCAGTAACTACACCAGTAACTGCACAAGTAACTACACAAATAACAACACTAGTAACTGCACGAGTAACTACACCAGTTACTACACCAGTACCTACAATAGTAACTACACAAGGAACTACACCAGTAACTATACTAGTAACTACACCAGTAACTACACCAGAAACTACATTACTAACTACACTATTAAATACACTAGCAACTACACAAGTAGCTACAACAGTAACTACACCAGTATCTACACCAGTAAGGGCAGGAGTAACTGCACCAGTAATTATAAACTATTAAATAAACAAGTAACTACACCAGTAACTACAATAGTAACTATACTAGTATTTACACCAGTAACTACATTAGTAACTACACCAGTAACTACACTAGTAACTACACCACTAACTACACTAGTAACTACACCACTAACTACACTAGTAACTACACCCCTAACTACACTAGTAACTACGCCAGTAAGTACACCAGTAATTACACTAGTAACTACACCAGTAAATACACAAGCAACTACACTAGTAACTACACTAGTAACTACATCAGTAACTACACCAGTAACTACACCAGTAACTGAACCAGTAACTACATGAGTAACTACAGTAGTTGCTGCACTAGTAACTGCATCAGTAACTACACCAGTAATTACACTAGTAACTACACGACTAAATACACTAGTAACTACAACAGTAACTACGCCAGTAACTACACCAGTAACTACACCAGTAACTACACCAGAAACTACACCAGTAACTAAACTTGTAACTACACCAGTAACTACACTAGTAACTACAATAGTAATTACACCAGTAACTATACCAGTAACTACACCAAAAACTGCACCAGTAACTACACCAGTAAAAACACTAGCAACTACACGAGTAACTACACTAGTAACTACACCAGTAGCGACACATGTAATTACACCAGTAACTACACCAGAAACTACACCAGTAACTACACTTGTAACTAAACCAGTACCTACACTAGTAAATACACTAGTAATGACACCAGTAACTACAATAGTAACTACACCAATAACTACACCAGTAACTACACCAGTACCAACACTAGTAACTACACGAGTAACTACACCAGTAATTACATTAGTAATTAGACTAGTAACTACACCAGTAACTACAAGAGTAACTACACTAGTAACTACAACAGTAACTACACCAGTAACTACACCAATAACTACACTACAAACTACACCAGTAACTACTCCAGTAACAACACTAATAACTACACCAATAACCACACTAGATACTACACAAGTAACTACACCAGTAACTACACCAGTAACTACTTCAGTAACTTCTTCAGTACCTGCACTAGTAAATACACGAGTAACTACACCAGTAACTACATAGTAATTACACTAGTAACTACACCTGTGACTGCACCAGTAACTACACGGGTAACTACACCAGTAATTACACCAGTAATTACACTAGTAACTACACCAGTACTACATCAGTAACTACACCAATAACTACACAAATAACTATTATATTAACTACTTCAGTAAATACACCAGCAGCTACACCAGTAGCGATCCCAGTAACTACAATAGTAACTACACCAGTAACTACACTGGTAACTACACTATGAACTACACTAGAATCTACACCAGTAACTACACGAGTAACTGCACTAGAAAAAACACAAGTAACTACACCAATACATACACCAGTAATTACACTAGAAACTACACCAATAACTTCACAACTAATTACACTAATAACTACACCATTAACTACACAAGTAACTACACCAGTAACTACACTAGTAACAACACCAGTAACTACACCAGTAACTACACAAAGAACTATATAAGTAACTACACTAATATCTACACGAGTAACTACACCAGTAACTACACAAGTAACTAAACCAATAGCGACACCAGTAACTACACTAGTAACTACACTAGTAATTACACTAGTAACTACACCAGTAACTACACTAGTAACTACACTATGAACTACACTAGTAACTACACCAGTAACTACACGAGTAACTGCACTAGTGAATACACCAGTAACTACACCAATACATACACCAGTAACTAAACTAGAAACTACACCAATAACTTCCCAACTAATTACACTAATAACTACACCTTTAACTACACCAGTAACTACACCAGTAACTACACCAGTAACTACAATAGTAATTATACTAGTAACTACACCAATAACTACACGAGTAACTACACTAGTAACTACACCAGTAATTACACCAGTAACTACACTACAAACTACACCAGTAACTACTCTAGTAACAACACTAATAATTACACCAGTAACCACACTGGCAAATACACAAGTAACTACACCAGTAACTACACCAGTAAATACGACAGTAACAACAGACCAGTAACTACACCAATAACTACATCAGAAACTTCACCAGTAAATACACTGGTAAATACACGAGTAACTACACCAGTAACTACACAGTAATTACACTAGTAACTACAACTGTAACTGCACCACTAACTACACAGGTAACTATACAAGAATTTACACCAGTAATTACTCTACTAACTACACCAGTAACTACATCAGGAACTACACCAGTAACTACACAAATAACTATCATATTAACTACACTAGTAACTGCACCAGTAACTACACCAGTAACTGCACAAGTAACTACACAAATAAGAACACTAGTAACTGCACGAGTAACTACACCAGTTACTACACCAGTACCTACAATAGTAACTACACAAGGAACTACACCAGTAACTATACTAGTAACTACACCAGTAACTACACCAGAAACTACATTACTAACTACACTATTAAATACACTAGCAACTACACAAGTAGCTACAACAGTAACTACACCAGTATCTACACCAGTAAGGGCAGGAGTAACTGCACCAGTAATTATAAACTATTAAATAAACAAGTAACTACACCAGTAACTACAATAGTAACTATACTAGTATTTACACCAGTAACTACATTAGTAACTACACCAGTAACTACACTAGTAACTACACCACTAACTACACTAGTAACTACACCACTAACTACACTAGTAACTACACCACTAACTACACTAGTAAGTACACCAGTAATTACACTAGTAACTACACCAGTAAATACACAAGCAACTACACTAGTAACTACACTAGTAACTACATCAGTAACTACACCAGTAACTACACCAGTAACTGAACCAGTAACTACATGAGTAACTACAGTAGTTTCTGCACTAGTAACTGCATCAGTAACTACACCAGTAATTACACTAGTAACTACACGACTAAATACACTAGTAACTACAACAGTAACTACGCCAGTAACTACACCAGTAACTACACCAGAAACTACACCAGTAACTAAACTTGTAACTACACCAGTAACTACACTAGTAACTACAATAGTAATTACACCAGTAACTACACCATTAACTACACCAAAAACTGCACCAGTAACTACACCAGTAAAAACACTAGTAACTACACGAGTAACTACACTAGTAACTACACCAGTAACTACACCAGTAACTACAATAGAAACTACACAAGTAATTACACCAGTAACTAAACCAGTAACAACAGTAGTAACTACACCAATAACAACACACCAGTAACTACACTAGTAACTACATCAGTAACTTCACCAGTAAATACACTAGTAAATACACGAGTAACTACACTAGTAACTACACAGTAATTACACTAGTAACTACACCTGTAACTGCACCAGTAACTACACAGGTAACTACACCAGTAATTACACTAATAATTACACTAGTAACTACACCAGTAACTACATAACTAACTACACCCGTAACTAAACAAATAACTATCATATTAACTACACCAGTAATTACACCAGTAACTACACCAGTAGCGACCCCAGTAACTACACTAGTGACTACACTATGAACTACACTAGTAACTGCACTAGTAAATACACCAGTAACTACACCAATAACTACACCATTATCTACACCATTAACTACACCAGTAACTACACTAGTAACTACACCCGTAACTACACCCGTAACTACACCAAGAACTATAAAAGTAACTACACTAGTAACTAAACGAGTAACTACACCAGTAACTAGACAAGTAACTACGTAGTAACTACACCAGTAACTTCACTAGTAACTGCACAAGTAACTACACCAGCAACTACATCAGTAACTACAACACTAACAACACTAGTAACTGCACGATTAACTACACCAGTAACTACACCAGTAACTATAATAGTACCTACACTAGTAACTACACCAGTAATTACACCAGTAACTACACGAGTAACTACAGTAGTAACTACACAAGTAACTACACCAGTAATTACACTAATAACTACACTGTTAAATACACTACTAACTACACCAGTAATTACACCAGTAACTACACCAGTATCTACACCAGTAAGTGCAGGAGTAACTGCACCAGTAATTATACATTATTAAATACACAAGTAACTACACCAGTAACTACACTAGTAACTACACTAGTAACTACACAACTAACTACACTAGTAACTACACCCATAACTACACTAGTAACTACACCAGTAAGTACTCCAGTTATTACACTAGTAACTACACCAGTAACTACACCAGTATCTACACCAGTAAGTGCAGGAGTAACTGCAGAGTAATTATACACTATTAAATTCACAAGTAATTACACCAGTAACTACACTAGTAACTACACTAGTAACTATATTAGTATCTACACCAGTAACTACATTAGTAACTACACCAGTAACTACACCAGTAACTACAACACTAACTACACTAGTAACTACACCAGTAAGTACACCAGTAATTACACTAGTAACTACACATGTAAATACACCAGTAACTACACTAGTAACTACACTAGTAACTTCACTAGTACCTACACCAGTGACTACACCAGTAACTACACCAGTAACTACACCAGTAACTACACCAGTAACTACAGTAGTAATTATACCAGTAACTGCACCTGTAACTACACTAGAAACTACACAAGTAATTACACCAGTAACTACACCAGTAACAACACTAGTAACTACAATAGTAACAACACACCAGTAACTACACCAGTAACTACATCAATAACTTCACTATTAACTACACTAGTAAGTAAACGAGTAACTACACCAGTAACTACACAGTAATTACACTAGTAACTACACCTGTAACTGCACCAGTAACTAAAAAGGTAACTACACCAGTAATTACACCAGTAATTACACTAGTAACTACACCAGTAACTACATCAGTAAATACACCAGTAACTACACTAGTAACTACACCAGTAATTACACTAGTAACTACACCAGTAACTACACTAGTAACTACACTATGAACTACACTAGTAGCTACACCAATAACTACACGAGTAACTGCACTAGTAAATACACCAGTAACTACACCAATAACTTCACCACTAATTACACTAATAACTACACCATTAACTACACCAGTAACTACACTAGTAACTACACCAGTAACTACACTAGTAGATACACCAGTAACTACACGAGTCATTACACCAAGACATATATCAGTAAATACACTAGTAACTACATGAGTAACTACAACAGTAACTACACCAGTAACTACGCTATTAACTACACCAGTAACTACACTAGTAACTGCACCAGTAACTACATCAGTAACTACACTACTAACTACACTAGTAATTTCACAAGTAACTACACCAGTAACTACACCAGTAAATACAATAGTAAATACACTAGTAACTCCACCAGTAAGTAAACCAGTTACTTCACCAGTTAAATAAACGTGTAACTACAGTAGAAACTACACTAGTAACTACACCAGTAAATACACCAGTAATTACACTAGTAACTACCTTATTAAATACACTAGTAGCTACACCAGTAACTACACCAGTAACTACACCAGTATCTACACCAGTAAGTGCAAGATTAACTGCAACAGTAAATATACACTATTAAATACACAAGGGGACGGCGTGGCCTAGTGGTTAAGTGACACGGCTCACAACCAGAAGGTGCTGGGTTCGATCCCCATCTCAGCACCGGCCGTTACCCCGGGGAAGCAAACCCTTAGAAAATGCAGGAGGAAGCAGACCCTTACATAAAATGCATGCTGAAGTCGGATGCACTGGGCCGACAGGCGCAAAATAAAAACGCAGTGCAATGCACACCGCCTTGGGGATTAGAGAAATAAGGCGAACGCAAAAAAAAAAAAAAAAAAAAAAAAAAAAAATACACAAGTAACTACACCAGTAACTACACTAGTATTATTACTACTATACTAGTATATATACCAGAAACTACATTAAAAACTACACCAGTAACTACACCACTAACTACACTAGTAACTACAGCACTAACTACACTAGTAACTACACCAGTAAAAACCCCAGTAAATACAGAACTAACTACACTAGTAACTACACAAGTAAGTACACCAGTAATTGCACTAGTAACTACACCAGTAAATACACAAGTAACTACACTAGTAACTACACTAGTAACTGCACCAGTAACTACATCAGAAACTACACCAGTAACTAGACCAGTAACTACAAAAGTAACTACACCAGTAACTACACTAGTAGCTGCACTATTAATTACACCAGTAACTACACCAGTAACTACACCAATAACTGCACCAGTAACTACACAAGTAACAACACTAGTAACTACACGAGTAACTACACCAGTAACTACACAAGTAACTACAACAGTAATTACACTAGTAACTACACCAATAACTACACGAGTAACTACACTAGTAACTATACCAGTAACTACACCAGAAACTTCACTAGAAACTGAACCAAAAATTACACCAGTAACAACACTAGTAACTTCACCAGTAACTACATCAGTAACTTCACCAGTAACTACACTAGTAAATACAGGAGTAACTACACCAGTAAATACACAGTAATTACACTAGTAACTACACCTGTAACTGCACCAGTAACTACACAGGTAACTACACCAGTAATTAAACCAGTAATTACACTAGTAACTACACCAGCAAATACATCAGAAACTACAACAGTAACTACACAAGTAACTACACCAGTAGCAACACCAGTAACTACACTAGTAACTAAAACAGTAACTACACTAGTAACTACACCAGTAACTACACGAGTAACTACACCAGTAACTACACTAGTTTACACTAGTAACTAAACTAGTATCTACACCAGTAACTACACTTGTAACTAAACCAGTAACTAGACTAGTAACTACACCACTAACTACACTAGTAACTACACCACTAATTACACTAGTAACTACACCAGTATGTACACCAGTAATGACACTAGTAACTACACTAGTAACTACACCAGTAACTTCACCAGTCACTACACCAGTAACTACACCATTAATTACACACTTAGTTACACCAGTAACAAAACTAGTAACTACATGAGTAACTACACCAGTAACTAAGACAGTAATTACACTAGTAACTACACCAGTAACTACACCAATAACTACAATAGTAACTACACTAGTAACTACACCAGTAACTACACCAGTAACTACTCTAGTAACTACACAGTTACTACACCAGTAACTACACCAGTAAATACGACAGTAACGACACACCAGATACTACACCAGTAACTACATCAGTAACTTCACCAGTAACTACACTAGTAAATATACGAGTGAGTAGAAGGGGATTTAAAAAAAAATTGCAGATCGTAAGTTTAGACAATTTTCAGCACTTTGAAATGTATTGTAATTTTAACGCACTAATTATGTGGCTAAATTATAAGCATTGCCACTCACTTTCAAGTAATTTTACTGACAAGAAAAACCAATGTGTTTCAAAATTAAAACTGAGTAGATGTCGATTTGAAAAAAAAATGGCAGATCGTAAGTTTAGACATTTTTCAGCACTTTCTTCTTCTTCTTCTTCTTCTTCTTCGCAGTCAGACAGTAACCATTATTTTTTCGAAAAAAGCGGCGGTCATCCTGAGGCTGTCGCTAATGCCATAGAGCTTGTCTTGCAGTTCCACTGGTGATGGCCACATCTGCTCTCTCTGATCCTCGTATGTCGGGCAGTTCTGCATCAGAAGTTCAGTGGTCATTTTACCAGTACCGCACGGGCATTGGTCGGTACACCTATCTTCAATTTGTTGAATAGGTGGTACCTCAGTCTATTGTGGCCAGTGCGAAGTCTGAAGACAACGACCTGCTCTCTTCGGTTCAACTGGTAATAGGCATCGTTTTTGGTGTAACCAGTATGTTCGGTTTCCCATTTGGTCATATATAATGTCTTTGATAAGCCGTTTTGACTCTTCGTACGTCATACTAGTATCTGTTTGTGGTAGTCTTGCACCTTCTTTTGCCAGTCTGTCTGCCTCCTCGTTGCCTTGGATGTTGCAGTGTGATGGGACCCACTGTACCACTACCCTTTTTGGTGCGGACTGCTGGCACAGTTTGCAGAGTGCTGCTCTTAAGTCATTAAGCTCAGTGTTTTTCTGGCTTTTTAGCGATGTGACTACGGCGAGAGCATCTGTAAGCAGGACTATATGGCTTTCATTTTCTTTATGTGTCACCATTTATTCTACTGCCGCCCTCAGTGCCTCTGCCTCCGCTCTGAAATTGCTTGTGTACTTACCAGTAGCGAATGACAGTGTTATTTTTCTGCCATTTGGTAGGTTCAGGAATGCTCCTGCCCCTCCGTTCTGTGTAGTGTTTGTTACAGAACCGTCGGTGTATGCATGGGTCCAGTCCATGCTTGGGTAGTTTTTCGATATAAAGCTTAGGGTAGTATCTCTCCTTTCTTTTTCAGTCTGGCCGTTTTTGTTTCCAATACCTGGTATATTTTCTACCACCTCTGGAAATATATCCTGCCTCCAGGTAGGTTTTCGTACAGTAGTGATGGGTTTTGGTGTTGTTAGTGCGTTTATGGGATCTTCGTGCATCTTTGCTTTGGCTATTTCTGCAAAGTTTCTCCGCTTTAGTTTCCCATTTCTCAAATTGTTTAGTCTCTGCTGCATTAGATGGTCGGTCAGTCTTCGGAGTTTCTCTGACTGCAGCTGGGCTCTGCAGTCTCTTCTATCGGTCATGGATTGCAGTTTTGTAATCTTTTCAAGTTCTACAATTGGCGTTGCCTCCTGTTATAACTCTCATGGCTTGGTTTTGAAGTTTGCTAACTTTATCGAAGTTCGCCTTTGCTGCTGTTGTCCATGCCGCAATGCCATACTCGAGAACTGGTCTCACTCTTCCAGTGTACAGTTTCTTTAGTATGCTTTCGTCTGCTCCCAAGCTTGTGCCAGTAAGTTTCCTCATGATTGCCATTCTTTCTCTGGCTCTCATTCGGTTTCTCTCGATCTGTCTTTTCCATGTCATGCGCCGATCAAATGTGACTCCCAGATAGTTTGGGTTGTCGTTTGGCTGCAGGAATTTGCCATTTAAACTTAACTTGGTATTTTGGGGTTTGATTGAAAGCGAGAATATTGTGCATGTGGTTTTCTCCTCGTTTATTTTGACCAGCCATGAGTTCGCCCACTCTTCCAGCGATGTTAGGGCCTGCTGCATCCGATTTCTTGCTATGGTGAAATTCTTTTCAGAGGTCCACATAGCCAGATCGTCTGCAAACATTGAGCTATGGACTCTTCTTGGTATATTCTCTGTAATGTCGTTTATATACAACAGGAAGAGTGTGGGTGACAGTACTCCCCCTTGGGGTACTACCTGCTCGAGTGTCACCTTTCTGCTCATCTGTCCCTGTACTTGGACCAGATCCACCCAAACAGCTACTGTGTGTTTCTGTGCCTGGTAGGCATCTTCTATCTCCTGAGCTATGAGGATGACCTGATCCTCAGTGGATCTGTGCTGTCTAAAGCCGGCTTGCTGTGGAATTAGTATTCGTTTTACTTCCAGATGCCACATGAGTCTGGTGTTTATCATACTTTCCATCAGTTTGCCGACACAGCTCAGTAGGCTGATAGGCCTGTATCCATTTGGATCTGTTTTGTCCTTTCCTGTTTTTGGTACTGGTACCAGTACTGCGTCTTTCCATGCCTGGGGTACAATTCCCCTTTTCCAGCTTTGGTTCAGGACCGATAGCAGTTTCTTCTTCGCTGTTTGGCCCAGCCCCATCAGCATTTCGTTTGTTATCCCATCTTTTCCGGGAGATTTCCTTTTCTTTAATGTTCTCATGGCCTCTTCCATTTCTCTCATTGTTAATTTGGCCATCATATGCTCTTCAGGTGCCTTACTGATGTTGTCGTGCCCCTTTTGCTCTTCACTAATGTTTGTATGCCTATCTGCAGGGACCTCGATGTGGTTTGCTCTGGCATAATGATCGACAAAAGCGTTTGCAGCTTTTTTACCAGTGAGCAAGTTTTCGCCCTACTTGATGGTGATTTGTTTGTTTGACGGGGTTTCGTCATTCATCGCTCTGACTAGCTTCCATAGCTTGTTCCCTTCTTTGTCAAGGTTTAGGCTTTCCGTTTTGTTTTTCCAGCTCTCTCTTGCTGTTTGCTTGAGAGTGTATTTGTATTTCGCCGTGGCGGCTTTGAGGGCGATGTTTGCCTCCATAGATTGTTCTCGCTCTGCCATGTTCCTAGCATGTGTTACTGCATCTTCCGCTTTCTGCAACGTATCATTCCAATAGGGCTTATAGTTTTTCCTAGCTCCTCTTGGGATGGTTTCAGTGGCGGCTTGCATTTTTGCCTTGCTTCGGCTTTCCACCATGGGCTTCATTTTGTTGTTTCGTGTGTTGATGGTTTCAAACAGCCCGTCTGTCAGGATTGCAAATCTGTCCCAGTCGGCTCGTTTGTAATTCCAACGTGGGAGCGGTTTTGTTTCCTGTGGGCCTACTTCCATATCAATGTCTAGCCTGATCGGCCTGTGGTCGCTACCTGCCAGTTGGTTTAGCACCTGGCGATCTATTTTATGGTGTATGTCCTTTGTGGAGAAGGCCAAATCTGGAGTCGAGGTGGTATGCCATGTTCTAGAATAGAAACTAGGGCTATCCTCCGGCCTATTGATTAGGGAGAGATTTGTGTCTATCTCCCAATCTTCCACTTCGTCACCTCTGCTGTCTGTGTCCGAGTATCCCCATCTCTCCGAGTGGCTGTTGAAGTCTCCAACTACTATGCAGTTGGAGTCTTTGACGTCCATACTCGAGAGCGATAGGGATTTATTTGGTGGTCCGTACAGATTGAAAATGCGGAGCTTCGTCTCTTGACCCATTATGTCAACTCCTACAATTTCTGCTTGTCCGGTGTGATTGACAGATACCGCGCTACTCGGTATGCAGTTTCGGGTCAGTATCAGGACCCCTCCTTTGTGACCTTCTCTATCGAGACGGAAGGTCTGGTATCCTCTGATTGAGAATTTATGGCTTTTGTTGAGGTGCGTTTCCTGGATACATGATACGTCAATCTTACCTTCATGCAGGTAATGTGTTAGGGAAAGGTTTTTGTTAACGACACCCTCCGTATTCCACTGTAGTATTTTGAGATTCTTGAGTTTTTGGTCAATAAAAGTTGCCCCATAGCCATGTGCCTTGACTCCACGACACATGGGTGGGTGACAACCAGTAGTCAAGGGTGGGCCCCTTCGAGGCGTGAGGCCCGGCACTATCGCTGCTTGGCGGTACTCCGCAGGATGAGCGCCATACGTTTTTCTGATCGGTTGTACTGTCATCTTAATTCGATTTACGTTGCACTGTTCTGTTAGGCTTGCGGCCCCGTGCATCCGATTTCAACAGGCGTTTCTGTAGGGATGCCCTCCTTAGCCTTTGGATGTCCCCAGCCTATCTGCAAGGCAGCAGTTTTTTATGATCAGAGTTGTCTCTCTTATGGAAGTTGTCTTACCAGACTAACGAGTCTTCACTACTCGTATCTATAGGGTGCGGTGATGATATATGAGATGATATATGATATGGGCTGGTTTACCGGGAAAAGAGGCAGTCCAGTGTGTCTGTACCCCAGGATCGTCACGTCCTGCCAGAAACGTAGCATTTGCATGTGAGTGGGGTATCTCTTTGCTCCCTTTATTTTCTTGGCTTCTATGCAGGGATAATACGCCTAGCATTCCCCGCCACCTGAAATGTTGACACAGTGGGGCAGGTGTTCAATGTCCGCTGGTCTGCATCTCTTCTGCGTCCATTTGTATGGCTGATAGCATACAGAGGTAGATTTCGAAGCAGAAGTGCATTTAACCAGGGGACAAGCCTGGTAATGTCACGGAGATGTTGTTCGCCTGGTTTCGGACATATCTCGTGGTCAAGGAGTGAGTCTCGACAGTTCACAGTGAGGTGGCTGCTCTACTGTTTTCGACACCCCGACCAAGAACTACGTCTTATGTTGGTGGTTTCGCACCCCATCGCCGTATAGGGTGAATATCGAGCAGCTATCTGCCCGCTTTGATCAGCGGATGGAAGAGACCTCTTTCTGTGGCTCGCCCTGGTAGGGATGAGGCGCGATCCCTAGGTCCAGACCATATCGAAGCCTCCCATTGAAGTGGTACCGAGAATTTGGTAGCCTCACATGCTAGCCTCTCGCGATTGGCTTATCAGCCTGGCACGTGAACCAAATGTCTGCGGTTCCTCTCGAGTTGAGCAGGATTTCCGTAGCAACGCCCTGTCATTTGTAGGGTAAAACTGACCTGTCTTCAGATGGTCTAATTCCAGCACCCGTTCATTTTTTGGCCAGGTTTTTAAAAATTAAAGCTGAGTAGATGGCGATTTGAAAAAAAATTTGCAGATCGTAAGTTTAGACATTTTTCAGCACTTTGAAATGTATTGCAATTTTAACGCACTAATTATGTGGTTAAATTAAAAGCATTTCCACTGACTTTCAAGTAATTTTACTGGCAAGAAAAACCAATGTTTTTTTAAAATTAAAACTGAGTAGAAAGCGATTTTAAAAAAAATTGCAAATCGTAAGTTTAGACAATTTTCAGCACTTTGAAATGTATTGCAATTTTAACGCACTGATTATATGGCTAAGTTAAAAGCTTTTCCACTGACTTTCAAGTAATTTTACTGACAAGAAAATCCAATGTTTTTTATAATTAAAACTGAGTACAAAGCGATTTGAACAAAAATGGCAGATCGTAAGTTTAGACAATTTTCAGCACTTTGAAATGTAATGCAATTTTAACGCACTAAATATGTGGCTAAAGTAAAACCATTTCCACTGACTTTCAAGTAATTTTTACTGATAAGAAAAATTAATTTAAAAAAAAATCTAAACTAGAAAGCGATTTTAAAAAAATTGCAAATCGTAAGTTTAGACAATTTTCAGCACTTTGAAATGTATTGCAATTTTAACGCACTAATTATGTGGCGAAGTTAAAACCATTTCAACTGACTTTTAAGTAATTTTACTGACAAGAAAAACCTTTGTTTTTTAAAATAAAAACTGAGAAGGTTTTTGAGAAAAAAATTTGCAGTTCGTAAGTTTAGACAATTTTCAGCACTTTATAATGTATTGCAATTTTAACGAACTAATTATGTGGCTAAGTTAAAAGCTTTTCCACTGACTTTCAAGTAATTTTACTGACAAGAAAAACCAATGTTTTTTATAATTAAAACTGAGTACAAAGCGATTTGAAAAAAACATTGCAGATCGTAAGTTTAGACAATTTTCAGCACAATTCTCACCATAGCAAGAAATCGGATGCAGACGGCCCTAACATCGCTGGAAGAGTGGGCGAACTCATGGCTGGTCAAAATAAATGAGGAGAAAACCACATGCACAATATTCTCGCTTTCAATAAAACCCCAAAATACCAAATTAAGTTTATATGGCTAATTCCTACAGCCAAACGACAACCCAACCTATCTGGGAGTCACATGTGATCGGCGCATGACATGGATAAGTCAGATCGAGAGAAACCGAATGAGAGCCAGAGAGAGAATGACAATCATGAGGAAACTTGCTGGCACAAGCTGGGGAGCAGACGAAGGCATGCTGTACACTGGAAGAGTGAGATCAGTTCTCGAGTATGGCATTGCGGCATGGACAACAGCAGCAAAGGCAAACTTCGATAAAGTTAACAAACTTCAAAACCAAGCCATGAGAGTTATAACAGGAGGCATGAAGTCAACGCCAATTGTAGAACTTGAAAAGACTACAAAACTGCAATCCATGACCGATAGAAGAGACTGCAGAGCCCAGCTGCAGTCAGAGAAACTCCGAAGACTGACCGACCATCTAATGCAGCAGAGACTAAACAATTTGGGAAATGGGAGACTAAAGCGGAGAAACTTTGCAGAAATAGCCAAAGCAAAGATGCACGAAGATCCCATAAACGCACTAACAACACCAAAACCCATCACTACTGTACGAAAACCTACCTGGAGGCAGGATATATTTCCAGAGGTGGTAGAAAATATACCAGGTATTGGAAACAAAAAACTGCCAGACTTAAAAAGAAAGGAGAGACACTACCCTAAGCTTCATATCGAAAAGCTACCCAAGCATGGACTGGACCCATGCATACACCGACGGTTCTGTAACAAACACTACACAGAACGGAGGGGCAGGAGCATTCCTGAACCTACCAAATGGCAGAAAAATAACACTGTCATTCGCTACTGGTAAGTACACAAGCAATTTCAGAGCGGAGGCAGAGGCACTGAGGGCGGCAGTAGAATAAATGGTGACACATAAAGAAAATGAAAGCCATATAGTCCTGCTTACAGATGCTCTCGCCGTAGTCACATCGCTAAAAAGCCAGAAAAACACTGAGCTTAATGACTTAAGAGCAGCACTCTGCAAACTGTGCCAGCAGTCCGCACCAAAAAGGGTAGTGGTACAGTGGGTTCCGTCACACTGCAACATCCATATTCATACTGGTATCTGTTTGTGGTAGTCTTGCACCTTCTTTTGCCAGTCTGTCGGCCTCCTTGTTGCCTTGGATGTTGCAGTGTGACGGAACCCACTGTACCACTACCCTTTTTGGTGCGGACTGCTGGCACAGTTTGCAGGGTGCTGCTCTTAAGTCATTAAGCTCAGTGTTTTTCTTGCTTTTTAGCGCTGTGACTACGTCGAGAGCATCTGTCAGCAGGACTATATGGCTCTCATTTTCACTGTGTGTCACCATTTCTTCCACTGACGCCCTCAGTGCCTCTGCCTCCGCTCTGAAATTGCTTGTGTACTTACCAGTAGCAAATGACAGTGTTATTTTTCTGCCATTTGGTAGGTTCAGGAATGCTCCTGCCCCTCCGTTCTGTGTAGTGTTTGTTACAGAACCGTCGGTGTATGCATGGGTCCAGTCCATGCTTGGGTAGCCTTTCGTTATGAAGGTTAGGGTAGTATCTCTCCTTTCTTTTTCAGTCTGGCAGTTTTTGTTTGCAATACCTGGTATATTTTCTACCACCTCTGGGAATATATCCTGCCTCCAGGTAGGTTTTCGTACAGTAGTGATGGGTTTTGGTGTTGTTAGTGCGTTTATGGGATCTTCGTGCATCTTTGCTTTGGCTATTTCTGCAAAGTTTCTCCGCTTTAGTTTCCCATTTCCCAAATTGTTTAGTCTCTGGTGCATTGGATGGTCCGTCAGTCTTCGGAGTTTCTCTGACTGCAGCTGGGCTCTGCAGTCTCTTCTATCTTTCATGGATTGCAGTTTTGTAATCTTTTCAAGTTCTACAATTGGCGTTGACTTCATGCCACCTGTTATAATTCTCATGGCTTGGTTTTGAGGTTTGTTAACTTTATCGACGTTCGCCTTCGCTGCTGTTGTCCATGCCGCAATGCCATACTCGAGAACTGGTCTCACTCTTCCAGTATACAGTTTCTTTAGTATGCCTTCGTCTGCTCCCCAGCTTGTGCCAGCAAGTTTCCTCATGATTGCCATTCTTTCTCTGGCTTTCATTCGGTTTCTCTCAATCTGACTTTTCCATGTCATGCGCCGATCAAATGTGACTCCCAGATAGGTTGGGTTGTCGTTTGGCTGCAGGATTTTGCCATTTAGACTTAATTTGGTACTTTGGGGTTTTAATGAAAGCGAGAATATTGTGCATGTGGTTTTCTCCTCGTTTATTTTTACCAGCCATGAGTTCGCCCACTCTTCCAGCGATGTTAGGGCCGTCTGCATCCGATTTCTTGCTATGGTGAGATTCTTTTCAGAGGTCCACATAGCCAGATCGTCTGCAAACATTGAGCTATGGGCTCTTCTTGGTATATTCTCTGTGATATCGTTTATATATACCAGGAAGAGTGTGGGTGACAATACTCCCCCTTGGGGTACTCCCTGCTCGAGTGTCACCTTTTTGCTCATCTGCCCTTGTACTTGGACTCTGGCCGTTCTTTGTTTGAGGTAGTGGTTGATCCACTTGTACATCTTCCCACAGACATCACTTCTTCTTAGCTTGACTCTAAGTCCATCTTTCCAGACTTTGTCAAATGCCTTTTCCAGATCCACCCAAACAGCTACTGTGTGTTTCTGTGCCTGGTAGGCATCTTCTATCTCCTGGGCTATGAGGATGACCTGGTCCTCAGTGGATCTGTGCTGTCTAAAGCCGGCTTGCTATGGAATTAGTATTCGTTTTTCTTCCAGATGCCACATCAGTCTGGTGTTTATCATCCGTTCCATCAGCTTGCCGACACAGCTCAGTAGGCTTATGGGCCTGTATCCATTTGGATCTGTTTTGTCCTTTCCTGTTTTTGGTACTGGTACCAGTATTGCATCTTTCCATGCCTGTGGTACAATTCCCCTTTTCTAACTTTGGTTCAGGACCGATAGCAGTTTCTTCTTCGCTGTTTGGCCCAGCCCCATCAGCATTTTGTTTGTTATCCCGTCTTTTCCGGGAGATTGCCTTTCCTTTAGTGTTCTCATAGCCTCTTCCATTTCGCGCATTGTTAGTTTGGCCATCATGTGCTCTTCAGGAGCCGTATTCATGTTTTCGTGTCCCTTTAGCTCTTCGCTAATGTCTGTATGCTTATCTGCAGGGACCTCGATGTGGTTTGCTCTGGCATAGTGATCGACAAAGGCGTTTGCGGCTTTCTTACCTGTGATCAAGTTCTCGCCCTGCTTGATAGTAATTTGTTTATTTGACGGGGTTTCGTCGTTCATGGCTCTGACTAGCTTCCATAGCTTGTTCCCGTCTTTGTCCAGGTTTAGACTTTCCGTTTTATTTTTCCAGCTTTCTCTTGCTGTTTGCTTTAGAGTGTATTTGTACTTCGCCGCGGCGGCTTTGAGGGCGATGTTTGCCTCCATGGATTTTTCTCGCTCTGCCATGTTCCTAGCATTTGTTACTGCATCTTCCGCTTTCTGCAACTCATCATTCCAGTAGGGCTTATAATTTTTCCTAGCTCCTCTTGGGATGGTTTCAGTGGCGGCTTGCATTATTTCCTTGCTTAGGCTCTCTACCATGGGCTTCATTTTGGTGTTTCGTGTGTTGATGGTTTCACACAGCCCATCTGTCAGGATTGCAAATCTGTCCCAGTCGGCTCGTTTGTAATTCCAACGTGGGAGCGGTTTTGTTTCCTGTGGGCCTACTTCCATGTCAATGGTTAGCCTGATCGGCCTGTGGTCGCTACCTGCCAGTTGGTTTAGCACCTGGCGGTCTATTTTATGGTGTATGTCCTGTGTGGAGAAGGCCAAATCTGGAGTCGAGGTGGTATGCCATGTTCTTGAATAGAAGCTAGGGCTATCCTCCGGCCTATTGATTAGGGAGAGATTTGCATCTATCTCCCAATCTTCCACTTCGTCACCTCTGCTGTCTGTGTCAGAGTATCCCCATCTCTCCGAGTGGCTGTTGAAATCTCCAACTACTATGCAGTTGGAGTCTCTGACCTCCATACTCGAGAGCGATAGGTCTCTATTTGGTGGTCCGTACAGATTGAAAATGCGGAGCTTCGTCTCTTGAGCCATTATGTCAACTCTTACAATTTCTGCTTGTCCGGTGTGATTGACAGGTACCGCGCTACTTGGTATGCAGTTTCTGGTCAGTATCAGGACCCCTCCTTTGTGGCCTTCTCTATCGAGACGGAAGGTCTGGTATCCTCTGATTGAGAATTTATGATTATTGTTGAGGTGCGTTTCCTGGATACATGCCACGTCAATGTTACCTTCATGCAGGTGATGTGTTAGGGAAAGTTTTTTGTTAATGACTCTCTCCGCATTCCACTGTAGTATGTTGAGGGTCTTGAGATTTTGGTCAATAAAGGTTGCCCCATAGCCATGTGCCTTGACTCCACGACACATGGGTGGGTGACCGCCAGTAGTCAAGGGTGGGCCCCTTCGAGGCGTGAGGCCCGGCCTGGCGGGACTCCGCAGGATGAGCGATATGCGTTTTTCTAATCGGCTGTACTGTTGTACTGCTGCGATTTACGTTGCACTGTTCTGTTAGGCTTGCTGCCCCGTGCATCCGATTTCAACAGGCGTTTCTGTAGGGATGCCGTCCTTAGCCTTTGGCTGTCCCCAGCCTATCTGCAAGGCAGCAGTTGTTTATGATCAGAGTTGTCTCTCTTATGGAAGTTGTCTTACCAGACTATCGAGTCTTCACTACTCGTGTCTATAGGGTGCGATGATGATATGTGAGATGATATATGAGATATATGATATGGACTGGTTTACCCGGAAGAGAGGCAGTCCAGTGTGTCTGTACCCCATGATCGTCTCGTCCTGCCAGAAACGTAGCATTTGCATGTGAGTGGGGTATCTCTTTCTCCCTTTATTTTCTTGGCTTCTATGCAGAGATGGTACGCCTAGCATTCCCCGCCCCCTGGGATGTTGACACTCATGGGGCAGGTGTGCAATGTCCGCTGGTCTGCATCTCTTCTACGTCCAGCATGATAGCTATATGGCTGATCACGTACAGAGGTAGATATCGAAGCAGAAGTGCTTTTAACCAGGGGACAAGCCTGGTAATGTCACAGAGATGTTGTTCGCCTAGTGTGCGGACAGATCTCATGGTCATTGGTTGAGTCTCGACAGTTCACAGTGATGTGGCTGCTCTACTGTTTTGACACCCCGACCAGGAACTAAGTCTTATGTTGGTGGTTTCGCACCCCATCGACGTATAAGGTGAGCATCAAGCAGCTGTCCGCCCGCTTTGATCGGCGGTCGGCAAAGACCTCTTTCTGCGGCTCTACCGGATAGGGCTGGGGCGCGAGCCCCAGGTCCCGAACATGTAGGAGCCTCCCATTGCAGTGGTGCTGAGATTTTGGGCGTAATCCCCCACATGGTAGCCTCGCGCCATTGGCTTATCAGCCTGGTACGTGTACCAAAGTGTCTGCGGCTCCTCTCGATATGAGCTGGTTTTCCGTAGCAACGCCCTGTCATTAGTAGGGTAAAACTGACCTGTCTTCAGATGGTCTATTTCCAGCACCCGTTCACTATTTTGCCAGACGAATTTATTGAGGGCATTTGTTTGTCAGTGACCAGGTATTTGAAATCTGCGGTTTCTGCTGGGTTAAACACGATTTCTTTCATTAGAGTGTTAGAGAGCTGACTTGTCTTCCGTGAGTCTACTACCAGCGTACGTTCATTATTAGACCCAACGGTAGTGCCCTCGATTTGTCAGTCGTTCTACAGTATTGGAGTGTTCAGTCAAATTAAGCCGCAGGCTCCACTCCTCAATTCCTTTAAGTCTCAGCTTTGCAACCATACTTCCCCCGGAACCCAAACACTTTGGTTTCCCGAAAGCTGCCCGCAGAGTCATCGAAGCAACTCCTGCGGATCACTAGTCGGCATCGTTTATGGTTAGAACTACGACGGTATCTGATCGTCTTCGCTCCTCTGACTTTCGTTCTTGATTAATGAAAACATTTTTGACAAATGCTTTCGCAGTAGCTCGTCTTGCGGCGATCCAAGAATTTCACCTCAAACGCCGCAATACGTTTGTCCCTGTTAATCATTACCTCCAAATCCGAAAACCAACAAAATAGAACCGAGGTCCTATTCCATTATTCCATGCACCATTATTCAGGCAGCCGAGGCCTGCTTTGAACACTCTAATTTTTAATAAGTAAACGCGCCGGCCACCCAGGACGCTCAGCAAAGAGCACCAGTGGGAGAGAGCCGGCAGACGGTAGGGCAAGAGACAACGGGCAGTGAGATCCAACTACGAGCTTTTTAACAGCAACAACTTTAATATACGCTATTGGAGCTGGAATTACCGCGGCTGCTGGCACCAGACTTGCCCTCCAATAGATCCTCTTTAAAGGGTTTCAAGTGTACTCATTCCAATTACGGGGCCTCCAAAGAGTCCCGTATTGTTATTTTTCGTCTAAACACGATCTGCAATTTCTTTCTCAAATCGCCTTCTACTTAATTTTGATTTTAGAAACATTGGTTTTTCTTGTCAGTAAAATTACTTGAAAGTCATTGGAAATGCTTTTAACTTAGCCACATAATTAGTGCGTTAAAATTGCAATACATTTCAAAATGCTGAAAATTGTCTAAATTTATGATCTGCAATGTTTTTCCAAATCGCCTTTTACTCAATTTTGATTTTAGAAACATTGGTTTTTCTTGTCAGTAAAATTACTTGAAAGTCAGTGGAAATGCTTTTAACTTAGCCAAATAATTAGTACGTTAAAATTACAATACATTTCAAAGTGCTTAAAATTGTCTAAACTTTATTATCTGCATTTTATTTCCAAATCACCTTCTAATCAGTTTTTATTTTAGAAACATTGGTTTTTCTTGTCAGTACAATTACTTGAAAGTCAGTGGAAATGCTTTTAACTTAGCCACATAATTAGTGCGTTAAAATTGCAATTCATTTCAAAGTGCTGAAAATTGTCTAAAATTTGTCTGCAATTGTTTTTAAAATCGCCTTCTACTTAATTTTGATTTTTAGAAACATTGGTTTTTCTTGTAGGTAAAATTACTTGAAAGTCAGTGGAAATGCTTTTAACTTATCCACATAATTAGTGCGTTAAATATCAATACATTTCAAAGTGCTGAAAATTGTCTAAAATGTGGCTGCAATTTCTTTTCAAATCGCCTTCTACTAACTTTTGATTTTTAGAAAGATTGGTTTTTCTTGGCAGAAAAATAATTTGAAAGTTAGTGGAAATGCTTTTAACTTATCCACATAATTAGTGCGTTTAATATGCAATACATTTCAAAGTGCTGAAAATTGTCTAAACTTATGATCTGCAATTTTTTTCCAAATCGCCTTCAACTCAATTTTGATTTTAGAAACATTGGTTTTTCTTGTCAGTAAAATTACTTGAAAGTAGGTGGAAATGCTTTTAACTTATCCACATAATTAGTGCGTTAAAATTGCAATACATTTCAAAATGCTGAAAATTGTCTAAATTTATGATCTGCAATGTTTTTCCAAATCGCCTTTTACTCAATTTTGATTTTAGAAACATTGGTTTTTCTTGTCAGTAAAATTACTTGAAAGTCAGTGGAAATGCTTTTAACTTAGCCAAATAATTAGTACGTTAAAATTACAATACATTTCAAAGTGCTTAAAATTGTCTAAACTTTATTATCTGCATTTTATTTCCAAATCACCTTCTAATCAGTTTTTATTTTAGAAACATTGGTTTTTCTTGTCAGTACAATTACTTGAAAGTCAGTGGAAATGCTTTTAACTTAGCCACATAATTAGTGCGTTAAAATTGCAATTCATTTCAAAGTGCTGAAAATTGTCTAAAATTTGTCTGCAATTGTTTTTAAAATCGCCTTCTACTTAATTTTGATTTTTAGAAACATTGGTTTTTCTTGTAGGTAAAATTACTTGAAAGTCAGTGGAAATGCTTTTAACTTATCCACATAATTAGTGCGTTAAATATCAATACATTTCAAAGTGCTGAAAATTGTCTAAAATGTGGCTGCAATTTCTTTTCAAATCGCCTTCTACTAACTTTTGATTTTTAGAAAGATTGGTTTTTCTTGGCAGAAAAATAATTTGAAAGTTAGTGGAAATGCTTTTAACTTATCCACATAATTAGTGCGTTTAATATGCAATACATTTCAAAGTGCTGAAAATTGTCTAAACTTATGATCTGCAATTTTTTTCCAAATCGCCTTCAACTCAATTTTGATTTTAGAAACATTGGTTTTTCTTGTCAGTAAAATTACTTGAAAGTAGGTGGAAATGCTTTTAACTTATCCACATAATTAGTGCGTTAAAATTGCAATACATTTCAAAATGCTGAAAATTGTCTAAATTTATGATCTGCAATGTTTTTCCAAATCGCCTTTTACTCAATTTTGATTTTAGAAACATTGGTTTTTCTTGTCAGTAAAATTACTTGAAAGTCAGTGGAAATGCTTTTAACTTAGCCAAATAATTAGTACGTTAAAATTACAATACATTTCAAAGTGCTTAAAATTGTCTAAACTTTATTATCTGCATTTTATTTCCAAATCACCTTCTACTCAGTTTTTATTTTAGAAACATTGGTTTTTCTTGTCAGTACAATTACTTGAAAGTCACTGGAAATGCTTTTAACTTAGCCACATAATTAGTGCGTTAAAATTGCAATACATTTCAAAGTGCTGAAAATTGTTAAAACTTATTATCTGCAATTGTTTTTTAAAATCGCCTTCTACTTAATTTTGATTTCTAGAAACATTGGTTTTTCTTGTCAGTAAAATAACTTGAAAGTCAGTGGAAATGCTTTTAACTTAGCCACATAATTAGTGCGTTAAAATTGCAATACATTTCAAAGTGCTGAAAATTGTCTAAACTTATGATCTGCAATTTTTTTCCAAATCGCCTTTTACTCTATATTGATTTTTAGAAACATTGGTTTTTCTTGTCAGTA